>JANFAM010000015.1:19982500-22382500 GCA_024362665.1 Prunus padus | reverse complement strand
TCATTTTCTTTTTGACAAATCTCTATTTTCTTGATGCTGATGAGTTTCACCTCTCTTATTTCATCTTTGTGATTTCAATTCAAGTGATAATCTGATCATTTGAGTTCCTAAATGACAACCATAATGTTAAAATTAGATGATGCAGAAGAAGATGTTACCAAAATTTACACCAGAATTTCGAATACTTTTTAGCCCTTCAACTCAAACCAAAATCCTTTTAAGCCTGGTTAGACCTACAAGATCATGAAAACTAATTGGCAACAAATAGAATGAATCAAAACAAAACAAAAAGAAGAAGGAAAATCCCACATCAGATTCAAAATCATACAGAGGGGCCAAGCACTCAGCAATCATAAGACATTATGAGACCAAAAGGATGGCTCGAGATCCACCTGGTTGGTTCAGCACTAGAGAACATGCAAACTCCTGGTCAGCTTCCACCAATTTGAGAGAGAGAGAGAGAGAGAGAGAGAGAGAGAGAGATGCTGCTTTGACACTGTTCAACTGCACAAGTCTTGTCCACTTCAATAACCCAAAGAGCTCAAATTTCATGAATAATCATTGGACATACAAATCCAACTTTTTTCTCTCCGTTGTGAGAGCTTCCTCACCGGAATGGTGATATGCCCTAAGCGTTTGTCTTAGATCTTTCCTACCATTTATTGGAGACTTACCCCTCCATCTGTTTATCCTACCAAGTCACCTCTGATCATAACTCAACACCCTTCACCAAATCTAAAAGTGAATCTCGACATTAACTACAACACCACCAACCCAAATCCAGTTCTAGAACAACGCTGTACTTCACTCAAATCCAAAATCTTTCTTACACCCACGAATAAATCCCAGCTTCCTGAGATTCATAGAAACCATAATGACCATTCACCCAACCACATTAATTCAGCCAGTACTACCCCACTGAACCAAACTAGCTCTGACTACAACTACCTACATAAATTTCAATATTACCAAATCCTTATTCACCCCGGTCTTACTCTTTATGTCTTCAAATCGTATGCTCACCTTAAAGCTTTTCACAACATCGTCACCCTCCTAGATACCAGCAATAACCACCACCAACGAAACACCAGAAATTCCAATCTGACCAAAATTTCAATGGCGCAATCCTCAGCAGATGAGCTGGCCTTTCAGCTCGAAACCACCCTTGACGTTTCTAGCCTTGAACAAGGCCCAACATTATTTGGGCTGTGATTGCCGACAGAGTACCGAATAAAGGGGCAATCAAGACCATCCTCAAGACGGCATGGCAGGATTATGGAGAGGCGAAAATCTCATGGGTCAAAGGTAACATATTTGCTATTACAGTACAAGACGAGGAAATGGCTGAAAGGATCCTAGACAATGGACCCTGGTCAGCCATGAAATGTTGCTGTAATATCCAGAGATGGCTAGAGGACCAAGCTGTGGAGGATTTAAAAATGGAGAGGGTGCCATTCTGGATACAGATTCGGGGAATCCCCCTTAATCAATGTAGCCCCGAAAACATTGCAAAAATGGGGAGGAAAATTGGGGATGTCGTTGATTATGAAGACACCAATAAAGCTCGAGGCTTTCTCCGCCTTAAAGCTTTGGTGGGCTCAAGCCATCCTTTACCAATAGGGTTCTGGCTTACTAGACAGGAAGGTGCTGAGACTTGGGTGGAATTTCAATATGAACGCCTCTCGGATTTCTGTTTCCAATGTGGTCGGCTTGGGCATACTCTGAAAAATTGCAAATATGCATCCCCCACAAAAGGATCTGCAGGATATGGGAAGTGGACTCGTGCTGTAATCGGAAGGGAGTTCGAGGAGCCAAGACCGAAAAACACCATTCATACAGAAAGGAGAAACGCAGCCGATATCAGTCCTCATGGTGCAGTCGATGACTGGTGGTGCTTTGAGAACTACCCTTACTACTATGAGCCCCTTCCAATGCTGAATCTTCCCAGATCTCTCACTGGTTAGATAAAAGAAACCAACGGCTCCCCATTCTCCTACAAGAAATTAAATGATGTCTCTGAAACCTGTTGCCCTATAAACCGGGCAGAGTCCATAACCCCTCTGTATTGGATGGGAAACATGAGGGCTCAGATATCAAGGGGAAAAACGTTTACAACCAAGTGGGGAAGATCAGGGCCCACCATCGAAGGAGAAAGGATGACATTGGTCTCATATGATCAAATTGACCCAATCCTCTCAGGCCGTTTTGACCCTAGTCAACTTTCACCCACTTTAATGAACCAAGCCCAGTTGGGGCACTGAAAGACTCTGGTTTGTCTTTCTTCTTCTTTTTTTGGGCCTTTTGTTTTGGTACATTATTTTGTCTGAGCTTTCGGTGCACAATCGATCCCAACCACCAAATGAAATAATCACCCATGCTTGTGAATCGTGCACTGACTTGCATCCATTTTGTGCCAGCATTAAGTCCCTTCGTTTTATACTTCAATGCCTAAAGATGAGTTTTGCTCTTGAGTAATTGTTTAAAACCAATCTTAAGTTCCAAAAGTATGAGTTTTGCTTTCACAAGTATTCAAGCACATGTAGATGTCGGTTCGTTGTTGATGTATGTTTAATCCATTATAAAGTCCATACGCATTCACGATTAACAATTGTCTAAACATGTGTGAATGGCTATCTATCAAAGGTTAGAAGAAAGTATGCATTCCCTGCTAATTAAACCCACAAGTTCAAAAGTACGAAGTATCAAAGCATGCATAGGTTGAGAAAATGGAGCTAAAAAGCATATGTTCATTAGGAACATCAAGATTGTGCCCAAGAATAAGATGAAGTGATAGGGTAAGACGTAAGAGTATCTTCTGGGCCTGACCCAATCCAACTAATAAGTTGGGTCAAGTATCAAGGGAGCATAACCCAACCCAACTAGTAAGAGTGTTTTCATCGCTCAGCCCAAGCAAGGGCAGTTTAGAGCATTTCGAGCAAAAGGGACCAAGGGGAGGGCTGGGGGTTTGGCCCCAAATGGCGTTTCCAGCAACAAAACAAGGCCCGGACTGCTGGTGGGGTCCACGGAACGGGCTGGCCAAGGCAGGCGAGCCCCAAGTCCAAAACGCTGGCGTCGTAAACAAAAAAATTTAAAAACTTCATAATTTTTTTAAATAAATACTTAGTCATATTTTTACTTCCCACACCAAAATCTTATCCGAAAATATTGTCCAAATTAATTGTTTAGGTAAACAAATTTTTGAAAAAACAAAAAAATGAATAGTGTTTGTCTTTGCCAAGAATCTGGAAGACACATTCTTTGCAGAAGTGCAACTATTCACATGAATAGTAGCTGCCATGGTAAGGGTTTCACTGTTGGAAGTGCTCTTAGGGGCCCAAGCTGGGTTTGCAACTTCCACTCATTTGCCCAGGCAAGGGCAGTCAGGGGCCCACCAAACTAGGCCAGCCCAAAGGCAATAATAGCCTGAGATGTTGCTTGGGTTTGCTGACGTCAGCAATGAAAAAAAGAAGAAAAAAACCAAAAATTTAGAATTTTTATAAATAAATACCTACTCATATTCTTCACTTCCCATACCAAAACTCTATACAAATTCCTCTCCTCATATCTCATGTGAATAGTGGTTGCCATGACAATAGGTAGAAATACACAAGCCTTTGCAATGGTTCACATGAATAATGTAACCTTTGCATTGCCCTCTTACCTCCTCAGCCCTTTGCCATGGCAAATGGGTGGAAGTGCTCTAAGTTGGGTCAAGTATCAAGGGAGCATAACTAGACCTCCCCTAGCCCTTTGCCATGGCAAATGGGTGGAAGTGCTCTAAGTTGGGTCAAGTATCAAAGGAGCATAACTAGACTCTCACATAAAGTCCATTGACCATCCTTGGTGGGTTTAAAGCTCTCAGAAGGTGGGAAACTGAGACCATTTTAGTAGTTAAGGCTAACATCATTTTACACCGCCCCGCGCAAAGGTTTGGAGTCATTCTTGAAATCACCACTGAGTTGGGTAAAATGATGTTAGCCCTTTTAGTTATGTTGGGCAAGCCCAACTTAGTGGTTATGTTTTTGTTAAACACCGCCCCCCCCCTCCCGGAGCGCGCTGCGCAAGGTTTGGAGTCATTCTTTAAATGAGCCACAAAGTTGGGTAAAATGATGTTAGCCCTTTTAGTTATGTTGGGCAAGCCCAACTTAGTGGTTATGTTTTTTGTTAAACAATGACTAAAAAAGTTCTCACGAGGTTTGCGAAACTATTAGGTTTAGTGTTATTGAGTACAAGTGATAGTCTAAATTAAAGGAGAGGAGGATTTCTCACACACACACATCATGTTCGAACTTGAAATCTCTTGTATGTAAGTCAAGATCATTTTCCACTAGGCTAGACCCGTTAGCATTAAGTTTAGTGTTAGCAGCCTTTCATCTTTAATTTTTTCGACATGTATCATCCTATTCCCAAAATTCTGTAAGCTTCAAAAAAAGTTTAGTCTAATTGTATTATAATCCCCATTCTCCTTTATTAAAAAAAAAGTTTAATATTTTCTTTCCAAAACAAAGGTTTTCTTTTAAGGCTTAAAAAAGAAAATAAGTAATTGGCGGAGAATATATTTTATTGAATTTTGATTGGGTGAAAAGAGAATACTACAAGCACTCTAACAATAAATTATTATTCCAACAAAAGAAATTGAAAAAAGAAAATTATTACTAGTCAATGGAATAAATAATAGGGAGCTTTAGATTATAGACACAAAATAATTTACTAATTAGGAAAATAGGAATTCAATTCATTAATTAGGATAAAGCCAAAAGTCAAAATATAGTACCTATTTTTATCAAAATATAATTAAAGAACATTAAAATTACAACTCATGCCATTATTGTCAAATTTCAATATTTAGTTTTACACCAAAACTTACACCACAAAACGAAATCAAAACAACAAAAACAGTAACCGTAAACGACATCTACTCAAATTGAATGCCAACCCCTTCGCTCTCTCTCTCTCTCCTCAAGACTGACTTTCTCAACTCCGGTGAAGAATTATGCCAACCCCTAAGCTCTCTCTCCCTCCGTATTTGTGTTTGTTGGAGCACGACTTGGTTAAACTAGAGGGGCGGGACAGAGCATAGAGTGGCTTGATCCAATTGGTTCTTGTACAACAATTGGTCTCTCCGGTACCTCTCAATAGAAGTCTTCTCTGTAAAAGGTGAAGAATTAGAAGAGGAGTTGAAGTGTAAAGAAGAAATGAGTTGTGGGTTTAAGGAGTTGGGTTTTCTAAAATGGGTCGAAGATAAAGAGGAAGACAGAGATTGAAGCTTACAGACAAGAGCCATGGCACAAAAAGAAAGATTCAGAATGGAAGGGTGATTGAAAATTGTGTTTCTGCTGCTATTTTTATTAGTGTTTGAGTTTGATTTGGAATTGGGCTCTTGGCTTTTAGGGCTTTGAAAAGGACACTATTTGAGTTTGGCAGTCCTTGGTTGCATTGCTTGCTTCATCATCCGGTTGATGAAGTTTATGTGTTTTTCTTTTTTGCAATGCGGTGTATGTGTTTCACGCAATGCGGTTTATGTGTTTCGCAATGCAGTTTATGTTTCGCATTGCGCTTTATGTTTCATCCATCTATTCTAAACCATGATCATTCTAGGGACTTTTCAAAACCTTTAAAAACAAAACAAAAAACCACCAGAAAAGATGAAGAGGAACAAGACATGATTGCAAAAAGTATATTAATGTGACTAAACTTAGAAAATTGCAAAAAGTATATTATGGACACAACAACAGAGCATGACTTGTTTACAGGGTCCTTGACAACAAAAACCAAACAAAAATCAATTAACAGACAAAAAAGCACTTCTCAAGAAAATTGCGTTCACATCCTCACTAGAAAAAGAAAAAAAAAGGAACTTTGAATATTAAATAAGAATATTAAACAGAGTTCCACATGGGATCCAACTATGTGCAACATTATCAAAGAATATACAAAGAACAGGGCTTCCAGCATTTTTCTTCCAACTCATTTGATGAGCATCTTCTCCGCCAATCAATTCCATGGTGGCGACGATGGTCTATACGTAGTCTTGCAAAGATGTGTCATAATTTAAATCAAGATTATGAAGTTGTTCCATCATCTGAGAGCGTCTTTCCTTGAAGAAATCAAGACAAGTTGTTAATTCTACTAAGGCAGAAGATGCTGTTGATGGATGCCTTGGGTAATCTACCACCTGGAAACATAGTCACAAGGTCAAGTCTTTGTAACCGTCTGTGAAATTTTAGTTTCAAGCAAAACCATGACACAGTAGTTTGGTTCAGGTTATTGTGGCAAAGTTGAAGGTACGAAAACGCCTTATCCACCAGAAAACATGGTCGTCATCAATTGCTTCTCTGCCGCAAAACGACGGAAGACGCCTTCTCCGCCATCGATCCTCCTATTGCTTCTTCGTAGGAAAAAGGCCTTTCTCTGGTGCTTTGCAGTGACCTTCTTAGCGATGGTCGTTGTTGGTGGTGGTTGCGAGACCTCGTGGTCTCTGTTTGAGATTGAATCCAAAGCTAGGCATGATCTGGCTCCCATATAAAATACAAAGGGTAAAAATGTTATTTCAAATACAAATTAAACAAGCTTAAAAGCACATGGGTAGGGCCATTGACTTTTAACAAAATAAAATTTAAAACTCATCCACTATATCCAAAACAAAAATATGTAATTTATCATATGCTAATTACTAAAGTTTTTTGTTACTATATACTAATTTTTCTTAAATAATAATATTCCTCCAGTCTGTCTGTTCATTTAGTTATAGACCGAAAAAAGTTTTTAGTGTTATTCTCTTCGATCGCCAAATTACACAAGCAGCGATAATGGCTTCCCACCTATTGAGGCGCGCCCTCGGAAGCCGCTCGACCCAGTTTCTCTCCGGCGCCGCGAATCCTAGCCCTAGCCTGCTATCCTCTTCATCACCGTCATCACAGGCAGCTAGGGTTTTCTCGTCTGATTCCACTCCGATCCGTGCCACTCTCTTCCCCGGCGACGGTATCGGCCCCGAGATCGCCGAGTCCGTCAAACAGGTCCCTCTCTGATCTCTATCGCCCTCTTCTGCTCCAATTTTCCATTTGTGCGCCTTTTATTTTATATCAGAGTTGTATATTAATAATATCTGTATGTATGTATTGTATGTGTGTGTTCAGACATATATTCGCACACTTGCACTGGCATGCACTTGAAAGTTTAGGGTTTTGAAATCTTAGTGGAATTTAGATGTTTCATTTATTAGTCTGTTATGAAGATAATAATTTTTGGCTGATCAAGTATTTTGGTCGTGTAGTACTAATATTAACGGTTTAGAGTTTGATGATTTGATTTGTTGTGAAGTTTGCTTCAATGGGAATTTCTTTTCCTGAATCGATCAGGGAGCTACCTCATCATAAAAATGCAAATTTAAAGAAGAGATCACATTTCCTTGAAAAATGTCGATAATTTAAATGCCGAAATTCAGTTCTTGCATGATGAGGACAATGTCCTAGTTTAATAACTAATGGGTGTGTGATGGCTGTTGTTTGTATTTACTCTGTTATGGTTTCAAGTTCTGATTCAGTTCACAATTTGCGTGGGTGCAGGTATTCAGAGAAGCTGAAGTGCCAATTGAATGGGAAGAGCATTACGTTGGGGACCAAATTGATCCTAGAACTCAGAGTTTTCTAACATGGGAAAGTTTAGAATCGGTACGAAAGAACCGGGTAGGCTTGAAAGGGCCGATGGCCACACCAATTGGGAAAGGTCATCGTTCATTGAACCTTACTCTGAGGAAAGAACTTAATTTGTATGCAAATGTCAGGCCTTGTTACAGCCTTCCTGGATATAAAACTCGATATGACGATGTCAATCTTATCACTATTCGTGAAAATACAGAGGGAGAGTATAGTGGACTTGAACATCAAGTAAGTCTTTAAAGAATAAGCAGAGTAACATAGTCAGATATTTTTTATATACATAAGTTTGATTAATTTCCTTGTTTTTGTGGTAGGTGGTGAGAGGTGTTGTTGAGAGCCTCAAGATCATAACCCGTCAGGCAAGCTTGAGGGTGGCTGAGTATGCTTTCCATTATGCCAAAACCCATGGAAGAGAGAGAGTGTCTGCGATACACAAAGCAAACATTATGCAGAAAACTGATGGTCTTTTTCTTAAGGTTTGCCAACTACATTCTAGTTGATTGTTTTCCCAAGTATACTCGTATCAAAACTGGTTTGATCTTTGCTTTCAGTGTTGTCGTGAAGTTGCAGAGAAGTATCCTGACATAAAATACGAGGAAGTCGTCATTGATAATTGCTGTATGATGGTATGAATAAATTTCCCTTTAAACTTGGGGAAATTTTTTTTTTAAATTTTATTTTTATTTTTATACTTTAGTATTTACCATAAAGAAGGGGAAGAAAACTATATATTAAAGCATGTAGTATGGGGGTTTTGGAGGAAAAAACTAAGGTCACGCTAACTAACTGTTTTACCTTATGCAGCTTGTGAAGAATCCAGCACTTTTTGATGTGCTAGTCATGCCTAACCTCTATGGTGATATTATTAGTGACCTTTGTGCTGGGTTGATAGGGGGTTTGGGATTAACACCGAGGTATGGCTTAAAATATGCATGTTTAATTCCCTTCTGTAGTACGAACCAAAAATCATCTTACACCAATTGCCTTCCTATTTAGTTGCAACATTGGTGAGGGAGGCATTGCCCTTGCTGAAGCTGTACATGGTTCAGCACCTGATATTGCTGGAAAGGTGAGCATTCTTGAACCTTGTGATGTTCAATCTGCAATGTATGTAATTACACAAGAAGTCCATTCAATACCCTCACCTACCCCATCCTGTCGTTTGGTATTTGGTAACTGTTGATGTGGTCCTATTTAAGAGGATTAGCATAAATTGATAATGAAAGCCATATTAGGATTGATATTGTTGAGTACATTTTATATGAATTGTTTCTTTTTTCAAAGGATAAACTTATTAAGCTTTGCATGTTTAGAAATAGGTTTTGTATGTATTAGTATTAATTTGCTCCTAAGTCATCCTTCTTTTGTTTAAATTTCATAGAACTTGGCAAATCCAACTGCTCTGCTTCTAAGTTCTGTTACAATGCTACGCCATTTGGAGCTCCACGATAAAGCTGATCGGATCCAAAATGCAATCCTCAGCACAATTGCTGAGGGGAAGTTCCGAACAGCTGACCTTGGTGGTGCATCGTCAACTACCGACTTTACGAAGGCAATCTGTGATCATCTTTGAGAGGATGCTGCTTAGTAGGATTTGGGTTTTTTGGATTCGTAGTCAACAGATTATTGCGACTCCTTTTGGAGTCATGTTTTCAAACCTTTTTTTTTCCTCGTTTCTTCAGTTGTTTCTGAAGGGGAATAATGTCACTTCACTTGGATGATTACGAAGATATTTGTCCAGTCATGGAGAGGTTTGAAGGGCAAAAAGTGGAGAAACTAACATATTCATCTTCCTATGCAATATTTCTCAAAATAAACATTTTGTGTTCAAGGTGCCTTCTCAGAGAATCATTGTGCCATGGATCTTCTATTGTATTATTTTATTGTTCTGTCAAAATATTTCGTAAAATAAGAACACAATAATATGAATCATATGATGTTTTTCCTATGTGTCTCCCTCTTACCTTATATCCTAGATTTTTTTCGTTTTATTGTGTTTCAAGTTCAACTGTTTCCTCTGGTTCATCCACTTCTCCCATGTGGACAAATGTGTCAAAACAAACGCACACGAGTCCCCACATACACAAGTATGTTATATTGCAAAACGACCCCAAGGATCTTTTTCATAATTCATAATTCATGCACATTTGGATGTGGAACTTTCTTATAATAACTCAAATTTCTTTCTTTATTACCTAGTTAACCAATTGTGTCGGTGGTTTATTTAACAAGGGATTATTATAGTCCACATACTAGTTGAGTTGAGACCATAAACAAAACATTGCACAACTTGCCTTTTATATATATATAAATAATAAAGCCAAAAACAATTTATTAGTAGGCATGTTAGGCATCATTTTGTACTACAATAAATATTGCAAAATGGCAAAGACTCACTAGTATATTGGTTTAGAGCAATTGCTTGTTCCCTAAGTAGAGGTTTTGAATCCGAATCCTAACATACTATACTATACTATGCTATAAGACCCCCTTTGTAAGTCATCAAAAAGGCATTAGTATGTCCTGGCTCTGGGATGAGGTAGCCTCGCCTCCCCTTAAACTTTTTTTCATAAAAAAGAAAATAAATAAAATAATAATTTCTTACTCATTCTTGAACAAAATACGACAATTAACGAAAAAAAAAATCCCAAATAGTGGGAAAAGCATTTCCTAAGTATGCGTGCCCAGTGGGTTTGGTTTGGTGAAATAGAGAGAGAGCCACTAAACCCCACTTCACTGCAGAGGCACAGAAGAAAACCTCTCTACCTATAAACCTACTCATTTGGCTCCCAATACCATTACCAATACAGATCTGATCTCATTTCTGAATCTTGCTACTTGCTACTCTCTGTTAAACTCAAATCTTCAGCTTTAGCTCTCTCTCACTTCTTCTCCTCTCCAATGGCGTACGAAGGAATTCTATTGGGGATGGGCAACCCCCTCCTTGACATCTCTGCCGTCGTCGACGACGAGTTCTTGCAAAAGTACGTCGCTTTCTCTCAACCACCTTTTGCTTTTCTTTTGCTCAATCCTTAGATCCATGAAGCTTCTCCTAGCCCTCCAGCTGTTTGATCTATTGCTTAGCTTGAGCTTCTCTAGCTCAACTATGTAGTTTTAGCTCATGTTTTAAGCTTAGGCTTACTGCGCTGAACTAGAGGAACACGTAATTTGGTGTCCTGGGATTGATTTGAGACCTGATGTTGTTTGCTTTTGTGTAACAGATATGACCTGCAGCTCAACAATGCGATTCTTGCCGAGGACAAGCACCTATCCATGTAAGCAATTTAATCTTGTATTTAGGATGTGTACTTTTGTAGACTAGATATGAATCTGTTAGAGATTTTGTGGGTCATTATTTTTTGCTTAATTTGCCAATTCAAAGAGAGGGAAAGTGAACCGTGTGTTAGTTGAACTCCATTGACATGACCAGATGAAATTTAAAATGTGTTACTCTTTCCATTCAACAAATATCATATATGTATGCCTACGAAGGAGTAAGGAGAGCTTCAATGCTTACTTTTTCTGATAAACCACTCAAAACAGGGTCTATATTTATCTAAAAGGTCTTGAACAGTTTCATTTAAGTGAAATGAAAGTCATCCACTCTTCAATGCGACCGTGACACAATACTTTGTTGTTAAACATATCTTTCGCTGGATGAAATCTTGACCAACATGGATGTTTGTCTCAGGTATGATGAAATGTCTTCCAAGTATAATGTGGAGTACATTGCTGGAGGTAAAGCATTGATTTTGCGTCGCCTGGCTTTTCAAACAGTCTTGTTGTGGATATATTAAACTTATAAATACGTTCACAATGAGTTGAATTTGAACTTTTGATTTCTGCAGGTGCTACTCAAAATTCAATCCGAGTTGCCCAGGTACATCATGAAATGTTTCTTGTGATAATTAAATTTGATCCTTTATATTCTTCATCAATTCACCACTGAGTGGATTTCTCTTTACCTTCTGCAGTGGATGCTTCAAATACCTGGTGCAACAAGTTATATGGGTTCCATAGGAAAGGACAAGTATGGGGAAGAGATGAAGAAGAACTCAAAACTTGCTGGTGTTAATGTAAGTGTCTTCTTTGTTTCCTTCTGCATTATTCCTTACTTATGAATAAGGTACACACACAAAGACAGGAACTTTTTGGCAGTTCAAAAAAGTAAAACTTCTTTTTCCTCTTAAATTGCCTGTCCAACTTATATTACCTATTGCTGTTCTGAACTAGGTTCACTATTATGAGGATGAGTCTGCACCAACAGGAACCTGTGCTGTTTGTGTTGTAGGTGGTGAAAGGTCAGTTTAAAATCAAACTTGTTTTGAAATTTCAAATTATGCCTTCCAATTAACTAACTGTCCTCTAAATGTTAGTATAGCTGTAAAATATACTCGTAATTTTCAGTCTAGTGGACTGACAACAATCGTGCGGTATGTATTTGCAGGTCACTTATTGCCAATTTGTCAGCTGCTAACTGCTACAAGTTTGAGCATTTAAAAAGACCAGAAAATTGGGCTTTGGGTACCCTTTCAACCATTGTGTTTTAGGTTTGTGATCCATTTCTCTAGTAATGCATTCTTCTGACTCCATTTCTTTGAAAATCTTGATTGGACAGTTGAGAAGGCCAAGTACTTCTATATTGCCGGTTTTTTTCTTACTGTATCCCCAGACTCCATTCAGCTTGTTGCTGAACATGCAGCTGCAACTAACAAGGTTTGAAATACTATATCTTTGAAATTTCGTCTCGTTTTCTGCTCTCAATCGTGTTTGCAAGAAACAGTCTTGACCGTTCCCTTTATCTGCAGGTTTTCTCAATGAACCTTTCTGCTCCATTTATCTGTGAATTTTTCAAGGATGCTCAGGAGAAAGTTTTGCCGTAAGTTCCTATCCTCTTTGTTACAGTAATAGAGTAATATGGACATACTGATGAGATGTGCCTTTTTTTATTTATTGAAATTTAGGTATATGGACTTTGTTTTTGGAAATGAGACGGAAGCTAGAACCTTTTCAAAAGTCCATGGCTGGGAGGTAAGATTGCCTAGTGCCAGACCACATTAATGGTTTCCACTCTAGTGTTAATTGATTCTGATTGATTGAGTTAACAGACTGATGATGTCGAGCAAATAGCTGTAAAGATCTCCCAGTGGCCCAAAGCATCAGGAACACACAAGAGGATTACTGTTATTACTCAGGGTGCAGATCCCGTAGTTGTTGCTGAGGATGGGAAAGTGAAAAAGTTCCCAGTCATAAGGTTGCCCAAAGAAAAACTGGTTGATACCAACGGAGCAGGTATGTCTTGTGTAGCAACTTGTAGGGCATTCTTGAAAGCATTAGCATAAGCATCCAAATGCTTGTCACATAAGATTACAACTTTTATCAATGTCGCTCCATCAGAATTAGTTAAAATAACAGAGACTACCAATTGAAATTGTGATTAACTTGTTATGTTGTTTTTGGTCTAGGGGATGCGTTTGTTGGAGGTTTTCTATCTCAGTTAGTTCAAGAGAAACCAATTGAAGACTGTGTGAAAGCGGGCAACTATGCCGCGAATGTTGTCATCCAAAGGTCTGGCTGCACCTGCCCAGAGAAGCCTGATTTCAATTAAGCCATTCCTTTTGTGTCTGTCTCTACTTCCTATGTGTTATTTAAAATTTTGATTGTTTTGAAGTCTATTTCTAGTATTCTATCTTTGTATTTGCTTATTAATTATTATAGTCATTTGGATGGACGATGCATCCGGAAATTTCCCACTAAACCTAGTCATTCGGTATGGGAATTTTTAACCCCCCACCCTTTCCTATTCACTTGATCGTCATCCAAGTATTATGTTGGCCTCATTTCACAAAATAAACTTTGGGAATATCGGCCCATATTTGATCGCATTATACTGCAGGCTCATCATCAAGGATGATGAAAAATGGTCAAAGTTCTTGCCCAATAAAAAAAGGGCCTAGGTCTCCAATAGGAAAGGTCCTTTAAAAAAAAAACGTTTCATGCATGAGTGTAGGAAGAGTTTGAGAAGCTAATTTTAAAAGGTAATTACTATTTCTCAAATTTATTTTTTTCGACGTAGTAAAAGCACAATATAATAGTTTTTATTTTTATCCATAAAAAAACATCAAATTTTGAACGTCTAAAAGCATTGGCAAAGGTTGTTTTAAATCGTGACATTCACACACTGCCTCATCAGACAAGACAAATTGGCTGATATTTTTTATGATAACCTTGTATTAATCCTGCAGACGACGTCGTATGGCGGAAATAGTTAGTGATCGATATATTCATGCTCTACGACACAACACAACACGTGTAGATTTTTCTGTGAGTGTTGTACCATACACCAATCGCTCGCGCTCTCTCTCTCTCTCTCTCTCTCTTCACAGAGTCACAAGACAACTCACACCAACAATAAAAACAAAAACAAAAAACGCCGAGAAAAACAGAAGAAAAATAGAAACGTTTTTACGAAAAAAACCGCGATGAGCGATCAGCATCCACGGCTGAACCACCTGCGCAGCACCGCCCAAATCCTGAGACAAGCGACGACGTCGTTCGCCGGCAACCTCTTCACCTTCTTCTTCCTCTCCCTCCTCATCTTCTCATTCCGTACGGTCGTCGAAAATGGGACCCATCTCCTCACATCCTTCATCGACCGCGACCCTTCTCTCAAGTCCCTCCTCTCCCGCCTCGATCTCGCCGGCACCGCCAGCCCCGCCAGCCCCAACCACCGCTCTTCCCGATCTCCGGCGGATTCCCCTTCTCCCGTCACCCTCCGCCGCCGCCACCGCCACCGTCCATTTCTCCACCTCACCCGAGTCGGAACCCTAGACGACGACTTCTTCTCCGGCGACGACGACGACACTCGCTCCCTCTTCGGCCCCAATCGCATCGCCCCTATCCTCATTTTCTCCTCCGCCTCTCACTCCACCTCCAAATTAGGGTTTAATGGAACTTACGGAACTAGGGTTTCTGAAATTGTCCGCTCGGGTCTCACGTTCAAAGCCGAGAAATTCACCATTTCCGATGACAGAGCTGGAGAGGGAGATAGGGAAGGCAATAGCAGTGAAGGAGAGGAGAAAGGCGGTGATGAGGAATTGGATGATCGGGTCGTCGATTTGCAATTCTTCATCAAGGGATTGGAGCTGGGTCGCCGAGACGTGGCGACGTTGTTATTTCTTGTGAGTTTCTTATCTGCAGCTTACGGTTGGGTAATTCTTGGGTTTCTTATTACGTATTCATGGGTTCTTGGCGTTGTGTTTACCACAGTTGTGAATGATCTGATCGGGAGGATTACTTCGTTTGTTGGTCTGGTTTGGGATGGGTCTAGATTGGGCGTCAAGAGGCTCTCTGGGTTCATTCTCATGAGGTGGGCGGTGAGAGATGCTCTCACTCAGCTTCTTGGCTTGTGGTATTTCGGGGAAATTGAGGACCAGTACTCGTTTTTTAAACTTTTCATCAGGTTAAAGTTGATGCCTTTTTCGGTTATGCCTCCGTGGATTCGAGGTTATGAGAAGGAGATTTCTGGGTTTCTGTTAATGTGGTTCGTGTTGGATACATTGGTGGCATTCATATTCGCTGTCGATGCTTGGGTTGCCATAGTGGATTCGAGGAAGAATGGAAGGGAGATTGTCAAGGAAGGATGTTATTTGATGCTGTCAATGCTGCACCAAGCTATCCAGATTAAGTGTTTGGAAGCTATATTTTGTGGTTCATCTGTAAGATGGATTGTAGCTCGAATTTGTGGAAAATCGTTTGCCAAGCTTTTTCAGGCAACTGTGGAAGTCTACTTTATGGTGGCTTGGCTGATATTTTACTTTGCCGCGAGGACGAGGTGTAGGGATGCTAGTTCTCAGGGGGATAGGATCGGAGCGCTAGATTGAGGGCCTTAGATGATACTTGGCAGTAAATGGCTGGCAGTTTCTCGTGCAGGCTTCAGTTGTAACACTACATTCCTGGTAATCTTTCAGTGCTCTGTGTGTTCCTGCTTTGGATTCCCTGATATTCAGCACTGCTATTGTTTAGTGTAGTTTCGAGACAATGTTGTTGTATGTAATGTATCAGAGAGCAGTATACTACTTGTGTATTACCTTGCACAAGAATCCTTCATGTGTAAATGACGTTGCAATCATTGTTTTAATTCCCTGTATTGCATGCTCCTTTTGTTGATGATAATGAAAGCAATTCAGAATCGTCATTGTAAGAGTTACTTAGATTGTTACAGCATTCAGCCTTCATTTTTTCTGTCGTTTTTGTTATAGAGGAATTTCTTTTTGAAGGATACTGTTCTGTTTTCATTTTGGTTATAAACATTGTACAGGATATGTGAATGCACCTTATTTTACTTTACGGGCCACCATATTAGGTATGTATTAGTGTTCGTGTTACAGTAAGCTAAATGTGATGAGATGAGAAAAGTAGATAACCTTTGTGAGAGTACATAATTGTGCATTCTTGAGGTGTTTTATGTATATAAATGAGTCTAGGGTCATATGAAATATGCATTGAGCTATCAAGAGCTTTCGTTATACGGTCTTTATTCATTATGTGCAGTGAGGCAACTTGTATAATTTCATGATGAGATTGTAGAAGATGGATAGGCATTATCTTGTAAGAGCCTAATGGATAGGCTCTGCCATGCTTCGCTTAATGAGGCACCCATTAAGTACTTGACTGAAGCCACCTAGCTACTGCTGCCAAGCAATTCCCTTGCGGTGATGACTGATGAGCAATCCATTATTGACATAGGGATTGATCCACTGAGACTGGATCTAGAAAGATTAGTGGGTTTTAATCCAGTCCTTTATTTGATTGGTTCATAGCAATGCCCTGTCTCGTCAAACAAACATAGAATCTGGTTCATTATAGCTTTGAAATTGACTTCCAACATCCTGTCGAATTGATAGAGTTTATGTTTGGATGGTATGCTAAAAGAGCCTTTGAGAAGTAATCAGTTTTCAATATTTTTAAGTCATCTGAGCCATGTACAGTATCTTTAATTGGTAGCCTTCCTCTTTGGAATTTTATGGGAAGAGAGCAGCTCTTGGAAAATAAGAGGCAATGACTTAGCTGTTCACTGGATCTGCTGATCCCACACTGTTAACAAAGAACTGACTATATATTTATTTACTTCAAAAGATAATAATAATACTAGAGACAAAAAGAAAAAGAAAAACTCAAATTTTAGGCACCAACTAATATGGAACATGAAATGACTGTTATTTTAATATCTTGGTTAAAATGATTTTATCAAATCCAATGCTGCCACATGGAATAACTAATGGAACAATGAATAAAAGAGGAAGAAGGGGATCTGGAACACTGATACAGGGTAGGAAGTCAATGACATAAAATCTCAAATATATGATGTTCATATGCTGCAATTTTAAATTACTAAATCACTAAAAAGTCCTCATTCCCATGATTATGGTTTCAAAAATAGCCAGTAATTTGTTGGGTTCCATTTAATTCAGACATCAAAACCACCATCTCTTCTTTTTTGTCTTTTTTGGTTAAATAAATGCAACCAGCAACCAGTCAACCGCTTTGCCAATGGCCAAAATGTAAACTGAGCTCTCACTCCCATATATGCATCTAGTTTCTGAGTGCTCTTGCATTGCATGAGCAACTGAAAATTTTGGCCCACTTAAACACTGTGACAAGTCGGTCTCGGTAGTTGGCTGGTTGGTTCTGGTCCTGCTGAGATCCAGTGTGCATCAAATTTTAGCTCTGGTGTACTTAGTTTGGACCACTTAATTTATGTTTGTTTCATGTGCACCATGCTTATAAAAAAACAGCAGAAGTCCTGAGCAAGTAAGCAGAACAGAATTTACCATTCTTGAACTGAATTACATTGGTGACCTAGAAACATACTAAATGTTTTACAACTCTACATATTGTACAACAACAAGGCTACATATCTGCTGATTTGCATTATTATTGGAGTACTGACCTCATGAATCAATTAAATACCTCAGTGTTGTCTGTTAGTACCGAACTGAATTCTCAAAGACACAGAGGAACCCTTCGATCAACCGGAGAGCTAGCGCATCGAACAACATCGAGGAAAAGACTCTCGTCACACGGGATATAGAGTTTCGAATCAGCATGGAAATCGTATTCTTCTCGAGCTTGATCGAGCAATGCCCTGAAGAGAGGGTGATTAAGTAAGGTGACTTTGATCACAAACCTCTTCTGGTTCTCACCCACATAGACTACTAAGTGACCCTTTGGGACATCTTTTGGGATTGAATTTTCTTCACGCATGGAAGACCACAAAGCCCATAGACAGCAATTCTCACAGCATGTAGAAGAAGGTAAGCTCCCTCCTCTTCCTATCTTCCTCCACTTGTTTGCACACACCCTTACAAACTTCCCCTTCATCATGTTTATATGCATACACACAGAGGGAGAGATAGAGATTGAGAGAGAGAGAGAGAGAGAGAGAGAGAGAGAGAGAATTGAAATAGATGGGTTGGTTTATTTTGTACGAAGGTGAAAGGTATATATGGCTGTGGAAGAGGAGGCACTATTTTGGAGCAATAAATGGTTGACATGATAGGCTAGCTAAGAGAGGGAAGCTGAGAGAGATTATATTTATTTTTTTCTTTTTAAATGTGATCAAATTATATAGCTTTGCTTTACCGTGCTGTACCCTTCACTCCTTTTATATAAATGCATCTTGATACGAAATTGTACGAACATGCATCTCAAAGATTATAAAATCATCCATAAATAAACATGCCACACTGTGAGCAGTCTTTTTTTTCTTCTCTTTCACTTAAGAAAGCATGGTGCTTGATGAGTGATTTTTCGAAGTTCTCAAAGTTAAAGACCTCACAGGTTGGGAGTGGAAAAGATAATATATGAAACTAAGGATGGGATAAGCTTCTTGGAAAAAGTATGTGCGATCCCACTTATTTGTAATGCCATGATTTTTTGCTGAATTTAGTATATGAATCTGCCAAAAAAAAGAAAGAAAAAGAAAACAGCTCCATAAAAAACCAGTAGTGCAGAGATAAGATTGTGTGCCTTTTGTGTACATCATCAAGTGCAAGCAACATTCTTTTATCTGTAACACAAGATATTATTTTATCTGTTGTTTTGCTTTGTGTGTGAGTTGAAGATGATGGTCGGCTAATGAGAAAGCCAATTACAAATCAAAATTTTCTGATATTCTTGCTCTGCTGTAGATCACATTTGGGCTAAGATATATGGGATATGTGCTAAGGCAATTGCTTTTCTCTTTTGTTTTTTATAATTATTTCCCCACTTAGTTGCATTCAAGATTTGATCAGGATCAGCAGCACTAATTTGTTGCTTTTTTTATCACTTCTTGCACCATGTACTATCCGTACGTACAACATTACTCTGCAGTCTTAATGCCCTGTGACTCGTGAGTATCTTTGCAGTTTAGATTTTGGATAAGGTTTTGAGTATCTTTGCAGTCTGACTTCCTAAGCAGGAGATGGGCTATGCGTAGCAGAAGGGATGGATGGATGTATCCTGGGTTGCAGAGCATAAAATGGGACTCACATTTTATTTTCTTATAGAAAGAAAATTCAATTCTCGCTTGTTGTAACATTCTCCATTTCCTCGCCAACCAAAATGGGATCCGTTTTAAGGTTTCTCTAAGAAATAAGCGCATAGATGATCAATATTTATGCATAAAAAATGGTATTTTGAAGATGACCTAAGTCGAGGGAATGCTCTATTGTCAGACTGTGAAAATGAGCAATTAATTATGTTAGTTCTTAAAAGTATAAGCATCTCTTTGACAACATAAGTTTCGCAAGAAAAACTTACCATAGAAACTGATACAAGTCCTCAAATTAGGTCCTACCACTTTGTTGATAAATAAATATTACCATCTTGCATGGGGATACAAGTTTAGGCTTAAAGATTAGCCAGACACTTTAGGTACCCATATATGTGATTTTCATAGTATACTCTGGCTAGTTATTGTGGAGTTACATACAGGCAGCTAAGAGACCACTTCAGTCAAATCAAGCCATTTCATAAAATATAAATTTGAAAAAGCAAGCAAATAGTGAAACGGTGCAGTTTGTTGTGGATCCTGTGGTTGTGATTCCGAGTGGGTTCAGATGTTTGAAGTTTATTTGCTGAGAGAGAGAGAGGAGCCAGCACACTGATTCATCCCCTGGAGACAAAGTTTGCTGTGCTAGGTTGGTTGAAAGTCATAGTTCCTCACTCTGTCCAATCATTTTTGACTAAAAACTACCAACAGTTCTGCTGCAGACATGGAGAGGGACTGGAAGAGAGTTAATATCCTTGACAACTCTCCTGTCAAATGTCATTCAACATTTTGAAAACTCTCAAGATCCAGCGATCAAAATAAAAGTAAAAATAGAAATCAACTTCCATTTGTTGAGGACTTTTAAATCGACATGTACAAGCTTTAGGTAATGTGAGAAAGTTATATTACGTTGTACAAATTGCTATGTGCTTGTTAGTAGGAAACCATTTTATTCATATATTTCATTGTGATGACATTACAAAAGATATTAAGTTAACCAACATCGAGTTTAGTGACATTCATTTTTCACTTTCTTAAAGATTGTCGTGAATTCAAATCTCACGAACAAACTTGTTCTCATGAATTAAAATCTCATGATCATACATCTTGGAAGCATATTAAGATGGTGAGTTGTTATAGGGTGGGTCATGAGGGTGGGGGAGCTGAGCAAAGGGACATGGAATGGTGCACATGAGGTTGGGCCAATAAGGCTCACGGGTGAGTGAGAAGTTGAGAAGTGAGAGAAGGGTTGAGAAGTTGGTGACACCTCAAGTAACCCTAACTCTTATTTTGCAAGATCAGCAATGATTTGATTTGAATTGGAATCTATCTCCCTCCATGTGTAGTCGTCAGTTCTTCTTAGCTGTCACTCCTGCCACTTCGATTTCCGACTTCACTTTCAACTACCTCCTCCCATCCATTCCCATTAATTCCTTCCCATGCTTCCTCTTGGGAAGCAGAGCTCTGATTTTTTTCCTCTTCTTCTTTTCCCCCCTTTTGTGTGTTTACTAGATATTTTCATTCGTTTCACCCACCTAATTTTGGAAACAACTTACAAATCATGGATGTATATCTTTGTCATTTGTCTTTCTCCTTACGTAATGTGTCATCTATGAAGAAAGACAAGAACTTACACTGCTTTTCATTTGTCTTTCTCCTTACGTAATGTGTCATCTATGAAGAAAGACAAGAACTTACACTGCGCTTCTCTTCAAAATTTACTAGACTTTTCAACAATGACAGTACCTCTCAATCAAATGGTACATATAAAGTCCTACACCCAAATTGGGTTTCAGCTCTCCTTAGACCACAAAAGAAAAAAATGACACATAAAAAGAGTAAAAGAGAGTTAAGAAAAGAAACTGAATCAACCTACTCTACTCACCCACTCAAGACATGAAACCCATCTCTCCACTAGTGAGAAGAATCTATGTATTCTTTGTCATTTTACACGATTTTATAGAGTATTTATTTGATATCAAGTCAGCCTCAATGACTGTTGAGCTAGAATTGACCAAACCTATATATTCAAGAGGTTCCATATATGATAATGATATGTTGAGCTATTTTGAACATTAGGTTAGCTGGTTCTGGCAGTGTTGGTGGGACAATATATAACAGCTTACATGTTCAGTTAATGTTGTTAAAACATTACGTAACTGAGTTTGCCAAATTTCATTGTATTCATTTCTTGCACACACACCTATTGTTGTAGTAAAAATTGGCTTCAAATGTATAACATATGTGTGTTCGTTAGTATGTACGTAGAGCTCATAATGCATCAACGGTTGAAAGTCGCCTACTTCCACGCACATAATTAACACAATCACAAATCATTACAACTAACCTCGAATACACAAAACTCAATACACGTAAATGGACTGAGCAATTACATCAAACCTCAAATACACCAAAGTCAATACAAGCAGTGAAAAAAAAAAACCATACCATTTCATAAAGAGTCAAATACAAGTATATCAATCATTGTGAAGGTTTTGCTTATCATCTTTTGCGAAAGAGAAAAAACATTGTCAAGGGTTTACTGTTTTCGTAGTTACTAGAATGAATGTGGAGTCCCACCTGTGCATGATAGCTCTACCTGTTTCTATATGGCCAGGGGAGGAACACGATGATCTGACAATGAACACATGCATAACAGATAAGAAAATTTAATGGATGTGACAAATAACACATAAATTTGAAGAAATATGGCCATTCAAATTCTATATCCACAAAACATGTGATTTCTTATCTAGGTTGTAGAAATGCAGCTGGATCATCATCATATAATATATAAAAAGGGGCTAAATCCGCACCAAAGATCCATTTCTGAATTTGCTCTGCAATGGATCATCAGATCTTTGGGCTAGTTTCACAATCAAGTGGCCCATTGTGCAAGCAATCAAAATCTCATGGAAGTTGGACAAAATCCTTTAACTACCAGAACCAACCCTAGTTGCTCTCCCTGAGTCCTTTTCTTTGTTTGTTGTGTGCCCTGCAAGGACTGGTTAGGTTGAAGTGGTTAATATCTTCCAAATTGAGTATGGAGATATTAATGGATGGGATTAGGACGTTGAAAGTGGACGGGCCACATGTTGCTTTTGTATTTGTTTTCCAAAACCGTTCACAACGAAAAAGAAAATTAGTGGTTTTATTTCCCAAACCCAACTTGATCTATGGGCTATAGTAAAATCTGAAAATTACCTGTCACCAATCCAATTATCAAATTTTCAATGGCAATGAATTACAAAATTTATCCCACTTTCACAAAGTGGAGGAACAAATCTACAGCCTAACAGTGAGAGATTCTTTTCAAAATAATTAACTTATCTTTCTTCTCTTAATGATTACACTTTCATTCCTTATTATGTAAGTATGAGCTCTTATATACCTGTCAATAACAGTGTGATATGTGTGCAGAAATTTTTCTTTTTGTGTACTTCATAAATTATTTTTGTATATATGTCAAACCGTGATTTACAAAAAGAAAGAATATCTCCTTATCGAAAATGAAGCAAGCAGTATCCTTATTGTAATACTAGTTCTCACTCTCTTATTATATTTTCTTTTACAACAACAATATTAGATAAAAATACAAAATCTGTAATCTCAGTTGACAACTTGGCAAGAAACATCTAGACAGATGGCCTAATTCTGAATTTTGTATGGCAATATATATTCATGATTTGACATCATAAAGTGACCCAAACACCAAAGCCACTGTGCTGGATTGACTTAATTTGTGTTGGTGAATAATATAATATAATCCCACTTGAAAGGTGGGATTTTCCTATTGAGGCAGCTAAGTGGACAAGAAATTGCTCTCAAGTTCTCAACCATCATTAACAGAGCCTTATACTAGTTTTAAAAAATATATATATAAGCTGCTGAATTATATGGAAACCCACTCAATCTTGTCCCATATTTGGTGGAGACCCCATAATTAATTACTCATTTTAATTTCAACCGAAATCGTTATTTTTTATTCCTCAGTTCCTCTATATAAAGCAGCAAACTCTCCCAAAAAAAAAAAAACCACCTCACAGTCTCTCTTCATCTATTTCCACTTGGGTTTTTGTGACGAAATTGAACCTCTAAACTACCACAAACCCTTTGCTCAAAAATCAAAGTTGTATACAAGTTTATATTCAAAACCCTTTGCTCTAGTAGTACCAAGTTTTGAAATGAAGGTGGTGGCATTCTTTTTGGTTGTGATGTTCATGGCCAGCTATTGCTTGGCAGCAGCGCCAAGGAGGGCTATGTTGGGACGAACATATGGACAAGAAGAGCAGCCACACCGTCATGTCGAAAGCGGAAAATCCATGGAAAAGAGCAGTGGAAAGTACCCAGGAAGCAGTTTGGACAACCACAATATCGACAACCACCACAGCATACCTAGACAGCATTACAATGACCCCAATGGCTCTTCTCAAGGAGATGGTGGTGATGGTGGAAATGGATAAATAAAAGCTGGTCCTGCATGGATGGGAAATCCTCTATGATGTTAGTTTGGTGTGAACACTAGTTATTAGTTCCACTTGAGCTGTGGTATATTCTCCTATGAGCTTTTGTATGGATGGTGATTTGCGCTTTGCCTGTAATCTTATAAAAATTCTCTGGTATAGTCTGTAGTCCGACAACAATTGGCTTTATACAGTTGAATTGTGTTATAGTCAGTCGTCCACGCATGTGTGAATAATTCCTTACCGTATCACATAAACGGTGAGAAATCGCCAACTGAGCTTGGGCGACTGATAATGACAAAATCCTTAATGGGTTTAAAAAGTCTCATATCAAGTGGCTACATAAGATTTGGTCTTCGGTTTTGGGTGAACTGCTATGTCCTAATGCTCATATAAGAACTATATGGATGTAAACAAATTTGAAGCTTATGCAAGGAATTCCAAACCATTATTATATGCGTGTTTGTATATATAAATGTTGCAGGTGAATTTTTTAATTTCTTCGCTTCTTTGTTTTGTGTGTTGATGCAAGAGAAAAATTGAAATCCAAAAATGAATACCCTTTTGCAGGATTTCACGCAAAATTCAACTCCTCAAAGCAACCCATTTACAAATGGCAATCAATGATGTCACGATTTACCTATACCATATTTGAAAAATTACCGAAAATCTCGTAACTGTCAGCGATTATAACGCCTCTAAATAACTTGTTATAGGTAACCACTAGCACATTTAGAGCCAAAAACAACTAATACCTGATCAAACAGAGCATGCAGCCATGGTTTTGAAACTACCCAAAGTAAATTCCTAGAAAGGTGAAGGGGGGTGTTCAATAATGTCAAATACAAACTACTCTTGCTTGAGCATACCTAAACATCTCAAAACGCTATTACAACAGAAAATTTGGCCCAACTGGTGCAGAGAGCTTGTAATCATTATTTTTTTTTCCTGAGGATCCAATTGCTCCATGTTAAGAACAGAAGATTGTTGATGAGAAAAGAGACTTTTTACAACTAAACTTTGGTACATTCCTGACTATTGATTTACTGCAACGGGGATATTGAACTTCAAGATCGATTCTTCCTTCGGACATACTTTCTAATTTGGTCAGATGTAACACTTTTAATGGGAGTAGGAAGTATGGGAGGGGCAAACTTCTTGCCACGCTGCCTAGGATATGGGTGTACTGTCGCCAGCTCACAGACACGGCGTACCAAAGACTTTGGTAAGGCTCGCATCTCCTTCTGCTCAACCTGTGTCAGCCAAACCACCTAGACAAGTTTAGTTTGCATGACAGTTTCATGCACCCAAAATATAAAAATATAAATAGGTAGAAATCTAGCCTCTTTCTTCATTTTCTTCCCACAGCTAGCTCTTAAAAGATTTCTCCATTTGTCCTGCAGCGTGCACAAGTAGTAAAGAGAATTAGAAATTAAAACACAAAGACACCTGTTTAATTGAAATCCAGTTTCTCTCCGGTACAGCACAAAATGGAGAAAGCCAGTAAAAATCTGGACCATAGAATGCTTGTCAGGCCTTCATGGGCCTGTCCCCAATTCAGGGGGCCCTGCCCCTTTGGGCAGTTCGGATTGAAGATCTGGCCCTCTCCATTTTCTGTGCAAATGGAGAACATACTATTCCCTTTGTTAGAGAACTGTAATGTACCCTGAGATCTATTGGCGTGCGATAAGCAGAAGACGAAAATAGGACCCTCTTAATATCTGTCCATCGTCCAACTCCATATTCAGAAATACCATCAACCAATGTCGTCACCTCAGCGAGAGTCCACATCCTTTGATGCTTCCTTCGATCATGCTTTCTAGATCTTTTTTTTGGTACATGATCATCTTCAGACTCAGATGTAATAGGTTGCTCATCGGACTCAAGCGCCTGTGCAGAATAATACAGACAATTAAACTTCTGAAACTGTGGCATTACACGACTCAAAGAGGAAAAACACAGTACTACTGATAATCCTAGTTGTCTAAAGAAAGAAAAAAATAATACACTGATTTCTATGTTTTTTTTCCTTTCCAGTCAATGAACATCACAACAGCTGTGCCCTTCAATGCAAAGAACGCCATTACCCAGAGGGGTAGATCCAAAAAACAAGTTTTGCAACCTAAGAAACAGGTTGCAACACATATCCTGAAATGAATGTATCAGTACCCCTGAAATCAATAGATTTTAAGAATTATTAGGTTTTAGCCAATAAAAGTGAAAATATTTAGGAAAAGGCCAAAGCACAAGGCAAATTGTGGATTGGATTTTGCCTTGTGCTTTGGCCTTTTCCTAAATATTTTCACTTTCATTGGCTAAAAACGAAAGATCCCTAGATTTTAAAGCTACAGAAATGCAGCAACACATTCTCTACAAAGATGCAGAACATAAAAGGTAACTCACAGCTAACGCAACACTAATTAACAAGCACGAAGGAATAATAGACTCACAGTCTAGTCCTCACATTCTCCAAGTCTACATGAAAAATACACAGCAATCTGCAGATGGCTATGAATAATCTCTCACATTTTTTAAGAGGGTGATCCAGAGACAACGGTGCCTCATGGACCACCTGTCATACTTAAATTTCACTGTTTATCAGACTAGTACTACTGACAAGGTAAATTAAAGCAAACATGGAAAGAGAAACAACCATACAACTGGAGAGATGGGAAAACAAAGATGGGAGTTTTCTTCTAAATAATTTAAATGTTGAAGGAATAAATATGTGCAGGGTTGAAACTTTTCCTACCAAAATTGATGCATGCTTCTTTGCAAGTTTTCTTTGAGTCCTAAATTCAGCCAGTGTCTGGTTTTCAGAAATTGAATCCTCCTCAGGAACAGGAACTGATGACAATATCCCAGGACTCATATGATGATGTTCATTCTGACATCTGACCTTTGAGCGATCCTGCGTAGCAGTAACAGCAGAACAATTTTCCCTCTCGTTGGAATCTTTTGACTTCTTACCTGAAAATTCCTCAATATATCTCAAAGTAGGCTTACGCAGTCTTTTCTCCTTACGAAAAGCACCAAGTTTGGTTGCTTCAACAGAGAGCTTCTCATTTTCACCAGACACTATTTCCCTTACTAAAGACTTTTCATCATTATCTAACTCAAGATTTTGTAAATTGATTGAAGCAGGATAGACATTGCCTTCAACAGTTCGACGTCTTTTTTTCCGCCTGAAGCCACCATGAAACTCATGAGTTACTGCCTTGTCAATAGAATTATTCTTGCATTCAAATTCTTGAACAGTCACAGTTGATGATTCAGATATCCCAACAGCACCGTTACTACTGCCACTTAATCGTGGAGACTGACTTTCAGAACTTGAGTTTCCCAGATGTGATTTTTCACAAGGACCAAAACCCAGTTCAGAAGCTTTTCCTGTAAATCCAATATCTGCAATTGGAAGAAAAAAAAGCATCAGAAAACAAGAGGAAAGAGAAAGCACACCATAAATGTCACTATTAACCAGACAATATATACAAACTCTCACCTAAAAGATAATCATCACAAGGGCTTGCAAGACCATTTATTGCATGAATATCCTCCACTTCATCAACTTCGTCCAACAATCCGTCAAGAACCTACTAAATCACTATCTCATCAAAAGTGCAATCACCACAAATAACTCAGCAGTAAATATATACAGCATTCCCTAAAACTGTCATATCAAGTGATATAGAGAAACGATGCAACCAACAACTTAAAGGGAAGCTAATTTTCACAAAGAGAAGAAGAATGCACAGAATAACTCTAACATAATATATATCTATCCATAAAGTTAAATACATACTCCAAATTCTAATTCATCGTATCTTCCCCGAGGATGAGCAGAATGCAATCCACCTTATGAAGGGAAAAAAATGTACAGGATTAGAATGATAACAGAAGTGATTCCAAAAATTTATTTGACAAAATGAAACCGAAAAACCTTTGTAGAGTCACTCGAATTCAGTTACCAATAAATAAATTTTGAATAAAATCATTTGGAATGTATTCTATCATCAAAGAAACAAGATTTCATTACATGCAAGTGTCAGATGTTAAAAACCCCTAATATAATCTTTTTCTTCTATTATATTTTGCTTTTTTCAGCAAGAGGATCTTCCTCAGGGGTGGAAGAATTTCAGTCTAGGGATCAAAGGTCAAGAAATCCAATAACACATGTCAAAACTGTTCATGACGATGTACATAAGGTGCTCCCCAGGCACTTGGGAAATTTCCTATACTTCAATTTGGAGGAATAAAAAATCCTACAACAAAAGTACTTGATATAATACTTTAACTCATAAGGGCGCTAGAAACAAGAATGGTAGCATTTAGTAGTATTACCACTGTATGTATTAAGTCCAAAGTCATATCCACAGGAAAAATCTTCAATGTCCACGCACTTTCCTGCATTCTCCTTGCCACAGCATAAGACACCATCTACCGTAACATATTCACTTTTAGGTTCTGCTAGTAAATGCTCAATGGTTTCAGTTTCATCTTCTAATGCAGGAGCAAAAGAACCTTCTACTTTCACCTATGAAAAATTGAAAAATAGAAGGAAAAAAAATATTATACCAGTGGCTATCCCAAGCGAGGAACTAAAGGAGGACTAAATTTAATTACTGAGACCAAGCATCAACTGTTAATCAATAATTAATGTAAAATAGTAGTGACAAGAATAGCAACTAAGATGCCTAGTATTTCAAGAAATTCAGAAAAGATGGCAAAGCCTATATGAAGAACTAGAGTCATGTACAGTGCACATAAGCATGACGATAAAAGCAATTCCTCAAAAAACTGATAAATCCTCACCCTTTGGGATTTCATGTTGACGAACTTGTTACGCGAGTGCGCTTCATGATCCATTTCATATTATGCTTCCAACATAGATCCTATCATTTCACGCATTCATCAGTTCAGTTGTACCAAAAAGAACCCAGATAGACAAACTACACAGATTTCATTAATCAACAGAGTACATCAATATGACAACAGAAAGGGTATAAGTAGCTATTCCAAGCTACCAGAGATCGCTTTTCAATTAATACGTTCAGTCTCCTTCACATTTTGATTATTGTCCACATAGCCTGTTCAAGTCTACAAATTTGTACTAACTTACGAAACCATGCTAGTTATTGTAGCCACCTGGATTGCATTTCATACGGCAAAGAATATCAAATGGTTTGCAGTCACTTGAATTTGCAATTGCACGATCAATACTGAGGCATTAATGAACTTGAGTTCAAGATTATAGAATCACGGCAAAGGGGCCAATTGTATGGTTCAATATTGATTGCTGCATTATCACCAGCAGCCACGTTCGTGATTGGACATAGTAGGGAACTGCGCATGCCCTTTATGAACTTGCTTACATATGTTTTAGAATTTAAAAGAAAAACACACAAGGGTAAGCGAGTAGCCATCCAAATTAGGATCTGCATGATGCAGATTAATACCAGTCCATAAATATAAAGGCAGATAAGAGACAGGCCTTGTAATTAAACGTTTTCTTGTCCAAAGAAAAGAGATTTCATAAGTTTTGATCAGTTATTCAGAACGTGAAGGAAAAAAACTATTAATAATTATAAAATGCAATCCGATGCAAAGCACCCTAAATACAAAACAAACAAAAAAAAGTAAAAAGTAAAAAAAAAAAAAAAAAAAAAAGCGAAATCTCAGGTTGAGCAGTAAACAGTATATAGCTGTATACTTCAGCTAAGCTCAAAAAATAAAAAAAATAAAAAAGATGAAGAAAAAAAATCTAGTGAAAGCAAAGTTTATCCGCAACTCTTGCTTCATTTTCTCAGCAGCCAAACAGTAAGTAAAAAAGTAGATCAGAAAACGAGTTTAAAGTAGAAACAGTACCTCATTAATGAGTATGGACGCCCTAATGAGCTGAAAGCTTGCCGATCTGCGATCTCAGAAAAGATAAAAATTGAAAAATCAAGATAAATGGAGATCTAGCAGAATCTAGAGAGCAGAGATCTGACCTGAGAGAATGAGTGAGAGAGAGAGAGAGACGTCAGAGAAATTTGTGCGAATGTTCGAAACCGAAGAGCCTCAAAACCGCCAAAAAGGACACGAAATGGAGGAGATAGAGGGAAATATGAGTAAATGGATGAATGTGAAAAATGGGGGTGTTTCGTCATTTTCATTTAATTTCTCGCTCTGCTGCTCACAAAGAAAGAAAAAGGCTTCAAGGTGCGTTTCAAGTCCGCCGTGACCTACAACGACACGTGGACGACATTCCAATGGGGTTGTTGCGTTTGTGGTCATCCACGTTATGACTCTTTCGACGGCGTTATGAATTTCAACCCCACCGGTGAATGCCATATTTTGTCTTTGATAAGGTTACCCTGTGTGAGTTAGGTCAGTTGGTGAAAAGAGTACGTCGTATGCGAATTAGGGTGGTTGGTCTAGGCAATACACTATACCCGTCTCTAAGTCGCTCAAAGTGTGTGTTTTCACATGTATCAATGACTCATTATCTATAATTACACTTAGCAAAGTGTATCTAATTTGACATTTTTTATTTATTTTTGAACCTAAAAGTCTGACATTAATTTGTGATGTAAAAAAGAGGTTTTACAGTTCATAAGGTAATCATAGACCATTTCGCCTTTCCTTCTCAAAAAAGATAGATTATACTTCCCACCATTACCTTTTACCCATAAAGTATGATAATGGATTCGCAAAAGGGATAATGAGGTTCACTAAATTGGATGGATAGCAATAGTCAAGACCTCCCAGTCAATACCCCTAACGATAGGCTTTGGAAAATGATTTAAAAAAACTTTAGATGTGACAGGAGAGCAAATTTAGTTATGTCTACATGTGGTCAAGTTGTAGGCAGGGGCCTTAGTTGATCGATCCTGTCCTATTCCTACAAGAGCATATTGCTCTCCAGTTTTAAGGCAACCCCAGTTTTAATGCCACTTACCACAACAGTTAAAAATCAAATCTCTGTCCATTTCGGTCCCAAAAGAGGACAATAATATATAGAAACTGTAAAATAAAATTAAAAAACTTGAAAGTCATTTGGTATTGGTCACATGATGGTAAGAGCGAGCCTGGAAATGGTATTTCATGAAGTCGATGCAGAGCAGCAGAATCATTTCTGCTTGCATCTATATATCCCTTTTTTCTACAAACAAACTGAGGATTCACAAAACTCTTAACTTTCATTCCTCAACCATGTTTCATTGTTTTTGGATTTACACAGAAGTCGAAAAATGACATCAGAAGCAAGGCATTGGTTACAGTTTTCCTTGCTTCCATTCACCTGTAACTAGTAGCAGGATTCTAGATTTACCCGATTCGGTTGGAGTTTGTGACACAAAACCCTCTTCGGTCATCTGTCTCTCTGGAATTTCAAGTAATCAAGATGACAAAGTGGAAGTTTACAACTTCTGAAATCTATGATTGTGCTGGGGCTCCTTGGTCTACCACAGGATCACCATTGGCTGTCAAGCCTCGGATCTTAACATCGTAGTAAACTTCTTCGACTCTTCTTAGGTCATACTTCATACCTGCCACAGGTGACAAAGTATTTCATGCAAATGGAATGCAAAAGTAATATAAAAATTATGAGGCTTGCAAGGATTGAAACTTGAAAGGCAAAGAGAAACATCGAGAAGTAAAGTCACAATCAGTAGCATACCATCAAATGTCTTGCGCAAAAAGTCATTCCGAAGATTAAGCATGCGGAAGCCTGCATGAAGATCTGTCAAAAATTTCTGCACCTTTCTTGGGCAGTCATAGTCCCCAGCTGTCACTTGGTTAACCACATACCTCGGCTGCAGCAATGTATTGTATAATGAGCCTACTTCAATACAAAGCTATCAATTATTTTCATGACATGCGGAATAGCATGTCAATCAATGTGCTTTCACCTCATGAATTTTCTCAGTTGAAGCACAATGACATCCTTATCCGACCACAAAAAAGACATCCTTCTAGATATACACCCTAGGTCTCTGTATCCAACTATATACCTATTCAAGTATAAACTTTTCATATTTTCTTATCAATTTAAATTTTTGCTGGTATTAAATTCAAGACAACAATCAAAACATTTTGAGGCAGTTTGAATAAGTACAAAAAGCAAGCTATCACAATTGCAGAATACTACTTACCAATTCCTTGGACATGAAACAAATACCTGCAACAGCAGGAAAAAAATTTCACATCAGCGTCTAACTTAACCAAGAGAAACCAGCAGCGATAATAATCTATGCAAGTAAGCCTACTGGAATCCTCACAATGGTTTAGATATACACACCCAACAATTGACTCCCACACAATTTGAATGAGGTGCTGTATATTATTTGCACCTTGGATAGAAGGTAATGAAACCATGAAATATAAATCTAAGAATCAAAATCTTGTGCCTTTCCAGATTATCACAAAACAACATTGTATCAACAGATAACTTTTTTGACTTGTTTCACAGCAACATCACTCTTATGCAATCATGTATAAAGAAATCTTACAACACTCACCAACAAGATAGTCTTCAACATCCAGACCAAACTCTGAATCGTTCACTGCAAAATTGGAAATAACTCATATTAGAAACTAAAGATATTACACTGCAATTAAGACTAAATTGTTTAAAGCAAAAACATAACACATTATAAACAGTCATGGATCTCGTGGGTTGTAATTGACATCATTACATCACATGACCCTGCCTCAAGGTTTTTCAACTAAAATCAGATCATAGAAGATTTTGGTGTTTCAGTTAAAAAGCATTAGACTCAGATTAAGATCAATCTTTGTTTCTACATTGCATTAGACTCAGATTAAGATCAATCTGAAGCCTGATTGTTAAATCAATGGTTAAAAAGCATGATCATGGCTGCTCTTCTAATGATGAAAAAGTACCCCGACCCATTGGTTGAAATCTGATTGTCAATAATATTACGCATTTTATTTCACAAAATTGACACTTACATATATACACACCGTCTTGGCAAAATCAAAATTCCAAAACAAAAAAAAGCTCATATTAGATAAAAATACAAACATTTCACCATAAACAAACAATAACAGAGAGTAGAAACGTACACCCAAGTTTTTCCTCAGCTTCAGTGTGCAACAAAAGAGCCCCTGTCTCTAACCAATGCATAAAAGCAACCAGAGAAACCACAGTCTGTGTCTCCGTCTTCCAATCACCATGATATCTAAACACAAACCACATCAATCAAGCCAGTCCCAAAACCAAACCACAAATTAAAATTCCAACAATGCCCCTGTTTCACTTCACTAACCTATAGTATCGCCCAGGAGACTCGAGCACAACCTCAGCGAGTCGATTGTAGAGCTCTTTCAGCACACCAATCTGAGCCAAGCGCTTCTCCAAAACCTCTGCTTCAAATTAAAACCAGAAAATAAAAACCAAAACAAATATAATTTATAAATTACATATATTTATCAAGGAAAATCCTTTTCTACATTTCACACGAAATGAAATTACCAGGAGTTGAACGAGACTGGTGGACTAAGAGAAGGCTCGAGTGAATGAACCTTGCGGTGGACTCGATCTCCGTAACCACAGCTCGAATGCGCTCGCGCAAGGTTCCAGACTCTCCGAGCTGCGCTCGGAAGTCCTCGAACTGCTTCTCCAGCAGGGGAACCGCGTGAGCTTCACCGCCCGGCATGGATGCAGAGGAGTAAGTGGGGGAGAGCGAGCGAAACGTTTGGGCTCTGATGGACGGAGGTGAGGGAGGGATGAGGAGTGTGAGACGAAGAGGGAGCAAATTGGAGGGAAGGTTAGGGTTAGGGTTTAGGGAGCGGAAGAGCGTACAATAAACGTTTCGAAACGCTGATTTCATATTCGTTAGTCCTTTTTCGTTTCGTGGGTTTTTCTGTTGTTCATAGATACGTGTTGCGCAGTTTGGTGGCTGTAATTTTATTTTCTTTCAATTTGGTCACTGTATTTGGTTTTCTAAATAGTTTTAGTGAGGTAATTACCTAGATAAAATCCAAAATTTCAATTTGGGGAAAGTAATTTGTTTATTTTGGAAACAAAAATGTTATTTTGAGATTGATTTGAAAAGAATGCAGCACAGTCACACATGACATGAGTGAATCCCAGTAACGCTTTGTGAACGCCACATGCATCAACGGCCACGATTTGACCAAAGTATTGCTCTTAATTGACTTCGCATTTACAATAGTTGATAGAAAGATTTCTCTTTAGGCTTTGGAGTTAGTTCACGTAATAAATAAGAGTGGAGTAATGAGTTAGAATTAGAATACATCCGGATTTTACTTCCCTAGCCTAACAAAGAAAGAAAAAAAAAGAGATCTGTCATGAATAGTATAGATAAAGTTTTTTTTTCAAACTTTACCTCTGCACAATGACGAGCACAACAAAATAGATGTAACCCAAAACTGGTGTCATTAAACTTCAATGGCTGCAATAGTTAGCTCCCTTGCATCAAATAGGTTTAATCTTTAGGAAAATTTGGTAATGACTCATTAATATGATTCAAGCTCAAAATTTGAGAAACTATATATATATATGGGATGTAAAACTACTGAGCACACATAGAGATCAAAGTAAACTGAACAGTTCCTTTTTTGTACAAAATTAAGTAAATGTGTGGGTCCTCTATACTCATCTAGGTATGAGCATTTCTGCTTACAATGTTAGCCAACAATTTTCTGTTGTTACAGAATTCTGCTTCACCTTCATCAGTGACTACGATACAAATTACAAGGGTGTTGAAATCTGACTTGTATGATCTATATACAAGAAAATCTGCAGAGAAAGGGGATATCCAGACCAACCTACTTCTTCTGAAAAGTCACCATCAGAAAGAAAGCCAGGACACGACTAAGCACGCCAATGACGATGAGGACGACCAGACAAAGAGTCCAATCATCAAGGTCATAGCTTCTTTTCATTAATTGATTGCAGCGAGTAATCAGCCACACCCCAGAGTACCTGATCAAGAAAGTATGAAATCAGCATCCCGATTCACAACAGAATACAAAAGAAAACTTGGAACACTGGAATTTGTAACAATGTCGATTGTTCCATGGAACAAATTTGCATGCGTGTGTGGATTGGTCACAACAAACCTTTCCGCATTTGCAATGAAAAATGCCTCTAGTGCCCACTTCGTGTAGCAAAAGTTTGCTACACGCTTCGCTACTTCACTGTCTTTCACTTGGTTTGCAATGAGGGTCGAAACAACAGGAAGAAGCACAGACCACTGAAAACAGAAATGATTAGATTTAGAAGAAATATAAGTATTACATACATACATTCATAAGCATGTAATTAGTTTATCAGCTTGATATTCCGATATATACCAGTTGGGCAGGGCTAGGTTCAAGGTAGATGGCAATTGCATAAGCTATGCCGGTCACACAGTACACAAGGCAAAGCAAGACAATGTAATTGTCCTGAAAGGATGACCTTGGGTTATTAAAGAAATAGAACATGGATAGATAAACCAATGGTTTGATAATTGTATTGAAATGGTCCAGCGTATCTTTGGATAGAAAATGAGCCAGACTGCTGATCCCAGATGCACTCTCTCTCCAGTACTGTAATTTGTCCAGAGAAAAGGTTCTCAATGCTGCAATTTTGCATAGCAGTGCTGCAATAAGAAAAATTAAGATTATATCAAATGAGCGAAGACACGGTGAGAAAATTGTCTAGTCTAAAATACTGCGAGTTATAGTTATTGCAACATTTTATAACTTTGGCAAGGAAAACTGAGAGAAATAACACTTTCCAATCTCATCAGTTAAGGCTAAAGAAACCATGTTAGACTCAATATTAACATAGAAAGTTTGTTTCTAAACTTACAAACAGCAATGACAGTATAAGTATAGCCGTGGGCACCAAATGTTTCATCCTTCACTTTACCAAGAGTCCCTAAGATGGCTCCAGCCAGTAATAGAATCAGATAATCAGCTGCCAGCATTTGAGCATCTCGTAGTCGCTGCTTACCAACCCTGAGATAAATTACCTATAATAATTTCAGGTTAAAAACTAAAACGTCCTTGGACTTCAACAGCCAAAGAAGGACTATCAATTACACTTCTTCCAAATAAATTGTAGTTTCAATCTTCAATAGGGGCCATCTTTACAGATATTTAGGCAACGCTCAAATGAGTACTAATATTAAGCTGAAAATTGAACAAAGAATGCCCTTTTTGACTCGAGAGTTTCCAAAATTACCAGAAAAACTGACCAACAAAAACAAGCCACCCAAAAGCAAGTTGCATATAAACTGATATGTAACCCTAGCAAACCTGGACAGGCTTCTGGGGATAGTACTGTACCTCCAATAATGTATCAACAACCAGTAGAGAGAATTTGGATTCTTATGCATGTTAAATAAAATTGAATAATGGATGCTATACCTCCCTAGGAAATATCTGTACTGCCGAACTACACCAGGAGTAATCCGGTCAGATAAATCGTTAGACGTGAAGAAGTTATGTTGTAGGTGATCTTTTTTCACCACAACATTAGACTTTACATCCTGCCACATATCTGCAGCAAAAGATTGATCTCGTTTCATTACAGGTTTTGGGCCAGCTGAGCTTGCAGCAATACCATCAAGATGATGCAGCATATCTGGAGGTACTGGGTACCCATTATGAAGCATCCACCTAACGGGAAGTTCTTCATGAGTCACACCTGAGCTTGGTTTTACTATTCCCTCCAAAATGTCAATGAAGTGGTCCGGAGGATTAACACGGTCTGGTACAACAATCCCGATGCCAGCAAAGTATTCTTCAACCTTCTTTACAGATCCATGATATACAGTAAGACCTCCTTTGGCTAGAAGAATGAAATCATCAAACATCCTGAATAAGGCATAGCTGTACGAACCAACTCCCAAAAAAAAGAAGAAAAAAGAAAAGGATCAAAACACTAACTCTAAGTCAATAAGATACAAAGATAACAGAAGAAAAAGCAACCAATAACGGCTTCTTATTATTTAACCTGACATTTGATTATTAAATACTTTTCATCATGAGCTTTCCAGAGAAAGAAATAGCAGTACTTAAGTTCAATGTTTTCTTGGGAAAATGCTAAAACAACTATATAGTTTCTGACCACATGATGTGGCAGTTGATTGTTCTTAGGAACATGCTTAAGGGACTACATGATGTGGCAGTTAATGTATACTTATTACGTCAATTATTACGACCAGTTATTTTTAACACATCAACTACCACGCCACATGTTCAGAAATTCTGGTCGCTATATCTCATGCTTTTTGTCGTTTCCTGAAATTTTAGAGAGAGCATACCTTGGTTGGTGAACTACCATGGAGATGTTTACCCCTTCACGAGCTTCACGTCGAAGCGCTTTAAGAAGTAACTGGGAAGATGCACTGTCCAAACCAGTTGTAGGCTCATCCAAGATCAATAATGAAGGTTCCATGACCATCTCTAAGCCGACATTTACACGTTTCCTTTGACCTCCAGAGATTCCTCGCTTCTCCACAGTACCAACCAGGGAGTCTCTAACAGACTGTAGTCCCAAGGACTCAATAACTCTTTCAACAACCAGGACTTTATCAGGTTTTGGCATGTTTGCAGATAGCCTGCAGTATGAAGGGGCCCAGAAACAAAGATGTAATATAATCAAAATGAAGCCAACAAAAATTGCTGACCTCAATCAAATCGACACAAAACTTACATAGTAGAGTTAAGAATTAATGGCAAAACATAATTGATAACAATAAATTTTTAGCTAGTATGGGATAGAAAGTTCTCATATGAGTAAAGAGTTAATCAGAAATGGTAGCCTCTTGACACGCATTCCGTACATGCCTGAGGCTTTTTATGTCCCGAGTGCATTGATTACCTTTTAACGGTAGCCTCATCATTTAGTTTTTTTGTAAAATGAGAAAAATTGTATGTGAAATAAGAACATAACATAGAGTATCAAGAGTCAGCCTCAGCCAGCATTTAGAAGTTTGATAAAGGATAAAATGAGAAACAACCAGGAAATATATCCCTTTTTATGATGAATCTTGGCTGGTCAGAATTCGTCAATAAAATAAATTCATAGATATGCTATGATGTAAATATGAGAAAATATGTGTTCTTCAAGCATGATGGAAGAAATAACTGACAAAGTGAACAAATAAAAATGGGTCATATGGAAATCAGAATCTCATCTGTCATAAGAGTACACTGGTACCTAAGAATACTAAAAACATCTAGATATAAAAACACCATGTTTAAAATAGGTATCCTGTAACAGAATTTAATTAGTAAAAGAATTTAGTACTTTCAATATTGGGTTAGTAGGTTTTGACTCCGGTATATGCTTAATTTGCATCATATATCTGCCATGAAAAAGAAATGAAGGCACACGACAGAATAAATCGCAAATGAAATTACAGACACGTATTAAAATGTGAGGATGTGTAATCATCTACGACAATAATGATACTTATTCACTAGCAAAAATAAAACTCCACATATGAATAACTCTGAAGAAGGGAAATAATTCGAAAATGCAGTTAAACTGCTGCGTGAAGTTGTAACTTACATACCTGCACCTTGCACTAAATCGGAGATTCTCCTCCACAGTCAAGTTTCCATGCACAATATCATCTTGAGGCACAAAACCTATTATTTTCTTATATGAATGCATTGGTTCAGCTTTTCCGTTTATAAGAATTGAGCCCGTAACAGTGCATCCAGTTACTTTTCCTGCCAATGCAGAAAGAAAAGTTGTTTTCCCAGCACCCGAAGGACCCATGACTGCTGAAACTCGACCAGGTAAAAGTTTCCCAGTGACACACCTCAGAAGAGTCTTTTCTTTTCCTTTCAGAGTGAGAGTTAAATCTTTGAAATCTACTTCAATCGTAGGACGGGTCTTCACATCAGTATCGGTAGCCATTTGGATTAGTCCTGTGAAGGTCAAGTTCTTGCTTTGTTGTTGCATAGCTTTCTCCTTCTCAAGTTGCCCATATGCATACTTGAAAATTTGACTGTGAGTATGCAGGTTTTTAACTTTTGGTGCTTGCTTTTTAATATTTTTATCCCCAATCTGTAGATCAAAACCTTCATTACTATTTGGATCATCCTCAAGGGATTGCATCATTTTCGTAAGGTCGCTTGGTTCCTTTTTCTTTCCTTTTGAAGCAGCTGCTGATGACTGCTCCCCGCTTAATGTACCTGGTATCTTAGGTGGTAACAAAGAGTCATCTGTACCAGGTTTAGCTTGGCCTAAAACCTTCAGTGGCTCTGATTTTACAGATTTTTTGCGAGAAAATGTTCGGGACATCTGCTCATGCAATCCCGTTTTGCGCTTCTTGACTACATCTCTTGCAGACTTCCATCTTTCGCGTGCTTGTGCAGTTTCTCGTGCATGTCTTGCTGCAGCTTCCCTGGACTTAGCTGCTCTTTTTTCCCGAATGGCAAGAACTTGATCAGAACAGTTATAAATTACGAGCAGAACAAGACTCAGTAAAACCTACAGAAGCAAGTGAACAGTATCTGATTGATCAATTAGCCCTACATATATATATATAGATACATATATATATTTAGAGAGAGAGTGCGAGAGGGAAAAAGAGAGAGAGAACGAGAGCATCCAACATCAAATACATCTATAAATTGTTTGCACATGCAGAAGCATGTTCTGAAGAATCTGAACCTAAACTTGGGAGATTGCTTTACTGATGTCATGCAGTATGTCATTCCATTTTTGGCTTCTTTTTTTTTTTTTTTTTTTGTCAAAAGGAAAATTACAGAATTTTTGAATGAATACGAGAAAATGTATTTAGAGAGTTTATTATTCAGACAAAACACACAGAGGTTTCAAAATTAAACAAATCTTAAGAGAGTGAGATAGCAAGTATTAATTTTTATATTCTTCAATAAGGATTAAATCCAAATTGAAAGCCACAAGTTTCACAACTAAAATTGATCCTCACCTGCTTAAACAATGAACTGCCCAAAACTAGCTTATGATTTTATTTTACAAAATTTGATCCAAGAATACGTAGGAAACACTTACAATAAGGATGATCCCATAAGCATGAATCTTCTGGTTTGCAGTACCACGACCACACGCAGTCAACTTCAAGCACGCTGCAAATGGTCAATTGAGATCCATAAAATATATTAAACCACAACCCTTCTCAGTCAAACGTAGAGTATGCAGCAGAAATCTTAGAGGAGCACAGATTTGTGAAAATGAAATGGTACAAGGCTAAGAGATATGGTCAACAGAAATATCATATGCTGTTACTGAGAGAATATGGTGCATGTAACCTATTTTATTGCATTCATCAGAAAATGGTACGCAACTCTTCCTGTATTTTGGTCAAGCACCTAATAGTGCAAAACTAAATATCATTAAACATATAATGACTTTGTGAGTAAAGAAACAGATTCATAACTTATATAAAAGGACAACTCCATATGCGAGCCCCTTTCCTCTTTATAATATTTGAGACTCTGAAACCTCAGTAGCAGAGAAAGGGAGCAAAGTTTGCTAATTCAAAGACACATCTTTAACCAACCAAACCAAGCTATATTCAAGAAAGTAAAAACTCCAATCTAACACCGAATGTCACGAATGGAGCAAGAACATAAGGAAAAAGGTAATGTCTACATTATTAAAAGGCTCTACATGGAAGGACTAAACATATAACAAAACTTACAGTTTTCAGCAATTGAACCCATCCTGCAGTAATGCCTGAAATTGCATGAGAACACAATCTTAGTGAATACAGATGCTGAGCACAACTAGTTGCCTAATTCGTAGATCATGCAGCAACACCAAGATGGATTAGATTTATTTCCGAACGACTTTACCCTCAGTTTTTTTTATCTTGCAGTAAGTAGCAATAAGTATCAAGCCGCAATGGCCAAAATAGAAAAGTAGTAAGATGCAAGCATGTAAGAAAGTTATTTGAGTTCCGGGGATGAGAATCAATACCCACTACTGCAAATATATTTACGTATAGGAGACGGACAGTGTGATCCAGCTGAACAGAAAATATCAGTTTTACTGTCAACATCAGCCCAAATATCTGCACCACCACAAGTATGATTTGGTTCTCCTGCGGGTACTTGGTAACTATATCTGCAAAATTGTATCCACCAATGAATACTAATGCATACTATAAGCCCATAGGAAACCTGAGATAGGAGAGGACAAATGGTTGTCAAGACTAGGATATCAACTCACGGGTCACATAATCCAGTCGTTTTGTTCAGTGCTGCTCTGGGACAGAAAGAACCTAAAGGACAAGCTTCATTTACAACAAAATTAAAACAAACAAAAAGGTGTTAGAACGTAGATCAATAAGTTGCCTACTTTCAAATCAGCTCAGGAGACTGAAATTATGTGGACTGGGTAAATTTGGCATACAGTCCCGAATTTCTTTATATGTATACTTCTGATTGTATATCAATAAAATCTTTTTCTGAACAAAAAGAATCATAAACTGCAATGTTCACGAATTTTATTTCACTTTGCTCAATAAACAGACAGATACATTAGCATTAAATGTTACAGACACAATATAATTTTGAACTATGCGGCAAGATAACTATGCGTGAACACTTCCAGCCCTCTCAAACAAGAAGCAAGAATTACTGAAAACCCTATCCTAGATCCAAATAAGCGCAGAGCTTAAGAAAATGACAAAATAAAAAAGCAGCAGGAAAAAGTGAAGCATCAGCCCAAAAGAATTAATGATATGTTAAATAAATAAATTCATGAACATATATTAATAACAATAAAACTATTTGGGCCACATTATAGACCACATCTCTACTAATGATAATGAGGGTGTCATCACATACTTACGTATCATGCATGTAATGCCCTCAGGGCAGAAGAACCCTGCACAACAAGGCTGACAATCCCGAGTTCTAGATGGTATGCTTGAAGCTTTGAGGTCAACCTTCTGGTTTTGGCCGAGACTACAGCCCCAACCAGGCTCACATCCGGAAACCCATGAGGTCAAATTGCAGTTCTTGTTTAGTTTTAAGTAGTTTGAACGTTTTATCCCACCTGCGGTGAAACTCTTGAAATAGGACCTTATTTCTGCTGCTGTACATAGTCTATTAGTGACATCTCCTGGTGATTGAATTACATCTTTCGTTAGGAACTTTACAGAGGTATAAGCTATATGAATACATTTAAAGACAAGTTCTCCAGGAGAAAATATAACAAGAATGTAGCATGCCGTCACATCATTAGAACGAATCAGGGTAGTACAAAACAAAGCATGGACATCACACCAACAGAACTAAGAGCCCCTTTCTCTATTATGGCATTGGCTTTATGTTACCATCCTAGAACACACATGCACTTACAATTAAGGGGGGAAAGACTAGCAATGAAAACACACCAAAACAAATAAATAAAAAATAGGGAATTGACTAAAGTTTGTACCACTTGTCTGCTTTATACAATCAGTCAAGAATCCCAGCTTTCCCGTAAAATTGAATGCTCCATTCCAATCATCATGTCTGAAAAGCCAAGAAAAATAACATCTTAGGTTGAAAACAGGAATTTGTAGCAAAGAAACAAACTAAGGGCAATTAGGTTTTACTCACACATTCTTTATACAGAAACCCATATCAGCTTTAAGGTCAGTGCTTAAAGTTTTAGTGATATTTGTAAGCCGGCTATAGATTAGCTGTGTAACCATAGGAAGCACAGCTGGGTTTTTGGTCCTGCTGTAATCATCTCCATTCACACACCGAGTGCGAGGCAATAAGCTTAAAAAAATTATAAGAAACAGAAAAGCATGGGGAACCCAACAGGCATTAATCCTCAATCCTCTCATTTCTAGCAGTTGGAGCTCCCCACATCACACATTGTAGCAAAACCATCCAAGAATCCAACTTTCTAATAACACACTCAATGAATATTCTTTTTAATCGCATTCAAATTTGCAGGTGGTCCATGGAAAATTGACCATGGAGGCATTGATCATAATTGCCTGCAATACTCTCTAATGCTTCATCATATCAAGCATATCATGCAATGTTGTGACAAATTGTGAACCTACATGGACCAGGAACACAAAATTGAGTAATGGGTTATCGAAAATGCCAATGGTATTGTGCAGTATACTAAAAGTTCTGGGTTTTTATGGACCAAGAAGAAAGAATGAAGCAAATGGGTATGCTGGAAAGAAAAAATTGAATCTTTTTTTTTTTGCTCGAAAGGAAAAAATTGAATCTTGAGAAGTGAAAGAAGGAAAAAACTATTGCAAGTTAGCGTGGGTGCGACGGAGGTTGAAGATGAACGTAGCAGAGGGCTCGAAAGCAACCAGAGCTGAGAAACGGAAAAGATTTTTGGCCAAAGGGTCCGTGTGAATTCTGAAGGAGGCCCGGAATTTGGGCTGAGGAAATGGCGGGGAGAAATGTGTGGCCAGCGGCCACATTGAAGGTAGTCAAAACCACATGACTGTTTGTGCGTGAAATTTGTTCCGAGTCTTTCTGTTTCTGTCTATGCCTCTTTCACTTGCATAATAGCTCCTTATTCATTGACAACATTCATTTCTTACGTACAAAAAAAAAAAAAAATAAGTAATTAAAAAGAGTGTTGTTAAATGAACATTCAAATTAACTGAGTATATACACTATGATCTAAGTATACTCTAATATTTTAATTAAAATATAAAATTAACTAATATTTAACTACCAAAAATATCCCTAATACACCCTAATATACTCTATAACACACCACCCTAATATCAGTCCTAAACCAAATTACTATTACTTTACGATCATTGGTTGCATCCAGAATTCCAGCCACGCCATTATCCACATTACCATTTATATTTGTTTTTGTTGATTCCGCAAGAAGCTCTCTTATAAGTTTATGTTCTCTCCGTCTGACAATGTTTGTAAGGTCATTCCTATTAACCATTTTGGACAGAATAGATCAGTCGAACTTGCTAGTTTATTTGTTAATGAATATATGTATTATATATTTATATTTATATGAAATATATATAATATTAAAGTTAAACTTCTCGTTGCTGCTAAGGCCACAATTTCTTGAAGAAAAGAAAAAAGATGGCAACAAGCAATCATCAATTAATAAGTGAAACTTTGTAGAAAGTTATCGGAAAAGTAACTGTCGAATTTTACAAATAAACACTAATCAAGCAAATTGAATAAAATTTTATTAAAAATACAAAAACAAAAAATTATCAGAAAAAGTAATGGAAGAACCTTCCGTCCTGGTCCTGCAATTGCACCTCTGTGCTCGCTGCGTTGTTCGCCATGGGCACCAAGCAATGCGAAAACTTCTCTACATTTGATTATGGTTAAATATGGTGAGTAGGGTATACTTATTAAAATTATATTTTTTTTTTCACAATTCAATATATCTTTTTTGGTCATTTTATATTATGATAAATTAGGAATTCAATAAATAATTTAGTAGTGAGGTTTACTCATTTAATTTTAAGGTTCGTTTAGCAGCACTCTTAATTTAAAATAATCTCTGTTTTTTTTAATTAGTTGATTTTAAGTTTTAGATAAATTTAATAAGTTGGCCTCTATTTGTTTATATGTTGACGCGGCTTATTAATTTGAAATATAGTCAATGTTTGTAACGACCAAAAGCTGTTTGTAATGACCAAAAATTTGGTTAAAACAAAAGTTTCTATCTTTGCAAAATGTTTAGGTTGTATAGTGCAATGTTTTGAAGGTCAGGGAACAAGGTGTAATCACAAACATGCAAACTAAAAGGGACCCTCTTCTTTGTTGATGGAATTAATAGAAATAATAACACCGAAGAACACAAATGAAATTATATTTTTCTTTTACTACTACAAAAGTCACAAGTTTTTGGTAGCTCCCACGTCACTTAATAAAATAATTTACAGATCTTGGACTTTCACTCTGACCAAATTGATTTTTAGTCAAATATTCACATCATAACATGTAATGATTACGAAAACCATATAAGATGCTATGCAGAAGAGAGAAATGGTTTGTGAGAATGGGAGATTAGTAATGATTTCATCTCTAATCAATGTTCAAAGTATGGATTAATTTTTAACGTCTAAAATTCATCTTGAGATGCTTATATTTGTGCATTGCTATGTATTTCTAACATTCCTGTTCACATTATTGGATATTTTTTTATTTTTCAACGTCTTGTAAAAACTATCCAGCACAGTCCCTATCCTCAAGTCAAGATCAAGAATGACCTTTTCTTTGTCTTGTTTCATGCTTTGTCGAGAACATGAGCCGCTTATTTTTGTTGTTACAAGTTACAACTCGCAAGAGCGTGAGACGTTTGATTTGTTCATGGTTGTAGTTGAACACAAAAACCCATAAACCATAATCAAATCAAATGTTATGTAAGCCTAGGATAACCTTGTTTAAAGGTTTCATATGCAGGACTTGTTGACCAATGACCAGTACTCATTCTCATTCTTCTACACAAGGACACACTCTCTCTCTCCGCATCTTTTCCTTTTGGTCTAATTTTCAAAGCCTCCATTCACACTTGGGGGTTACATTTACTAGCTGTGAAACTAATTAAAAGAAAAAAAAGTGGTAAACCTTGCATTACCCATAAAAAAAGATTGATGATTTGCCCATGTTGGTAGATTTATATATATTTATATGTGGGTTTTGATTGGTAAACTAGACTCTAGATGCCGTGTTGAAGCTTCTCTTAAAACTTTAAACCATGGGCTGCGCGTTCTTTCTGTAGCTTCAGAGGTCATTTTGGGTGTCAATGAATTAATTGGGCTGCTCTCATACTTCCTCATACGTAGGAATTGGTGAACTCTAGGAGTCAAGGACAGAGTTTTGTGCAATCAGACTGAGATCAGTAAAGCAAGGTGCTTTTTTATTTTCTTTCCCAGAATTTCAATTATCATCTTTTATCATTGCTTTTTCTCTGTTTCAGCTTGTTGGATTTTCAATATATCAGTTTGAAACTTTTTGTCTTGGGCCTTGTAAATGAAATGAGAATATCTCTGATTTTGATTTTTCTTGGGTTCTAATGAAGAATGATAAATGGGGATGGTTTAACATATTTAGTTTCCTTATCTGAAATCTGGGTTGTTAGAAGTAGTTGGATTTATGCAAAAATGAAAAACACAGTTGATTTTTCATTGATGCTGGTTATTTTTGGGAGAAAAACAGAAAATAAAGGGAAGGCATGAGTTACTTTCTGAGTTAAGGTATTTGGGTTTTCCTTGACTTTTGATTAAGTTACCGAGTAGGGAAAAACTTGGTCACCTGTTACATCCTCTTGGGCACTTGCAAAACACCTGTATTGGGAAGGAAAACTGGCAGTTGTAAAAAGTTTTAATTTTTAATTTGAGCTTTGTGTGATATCTGTTGATCATAAAAGTGGTCACATTTGCAGAATTGGAGAGGGACATTTTTAGTGTTCGCTACATTATGAAGTGTTTTCTTATCTTGACTTTTGATGGTTTTGAATTGTTGCTTATTATGGCTCCCTAATTCTAGGGCTCTCTTCAGCTTCTGAATCTTAGGTGAGGGATCATAACACTTAACAACGTTGGGAGCTATGAAATGCTTCTTATTCTACATTGGAGAAAAAAAGGATGAACCGAAGAGCACAAATACAACATTTACTGATGGTGAAATGAAGAGATCTGCGTCTGAGTTAGATTCCCAGAATATCTCTGATGCGAGCACAGAGTCCATGAGGAGGAACCAATATCCTAGTTTCTCTCAGAGACCTAGCAACCTCAGAGTATTCACAGTTTCTGAGCTGAAATCTGCCACAAAGAACTTCAGCCGCTCTGTCATGGTTGGAGAAGGTGGGTTTGGGTGTGTCTATAAAGGGGTGATTAAGAGTGCAGAAGATCCATCTCAAAAACTTGAAGTTGCAGTGAAACAGCTCAGTAAAAGAGGCTTGCAGGCAAGACTGTTTTTCTATTGGCAAAACTTTAGACAGATTCTTTTTCATTGCCCATGTTAAACTGTTTAGCGATTTATTTGTTGGCTTCAAATGAATTAAGATTAGTGGATGATAATTATGAGATTTATACTAAAGGAAGTACAGTGTTCCTCATTAAGTTTGATAAATAATTAAAAAAATCCTAATGGCTCACAATGATATACACATGATAATGATGCATTCACACAAGGAATTTGCTTTTTTATTTGTTCTGATGATTATTAGCACACTGGGTCTTTTGTTCCACCGTGTACAAATACTTGCTTCTTTGTAACAACATATTTCTTTTCTTAATGGTAATAGACATTGTTTTATGCTTGTCACGAAGATTATTGATCTAACTGATATATAGTCTAATAAGATGCATTTTCCATGTATGTCAAAAAATGAAATCCATCTACTGTATGCTTGTAAACTTATGATCCCACCTTTTTGGTACCAGGGGCACAAGGAATGGGTGACAGAAGTTAATGTTCTTGGGGTGGTTGAGCATCCAAACCTTGTCAAACTAGTGGGCTACTGTGCTGAGGATGATGAACGAGGAATCCAGAGACTTCTAATTTATGAATACATGCCTAATGGAAGTGTAGAGAACCATTTATCCAGTCGTTCAGATCCTCTTCCATGGCCCATGAGATTGAAAATAGCACAAGATGCTGCTCGTGGCCTGGCATATTTACATGAAGAAATGGATTTTCAGGTACTTTAATATTTGTTTTCCTTTTCAATAAGTGTAAGTTTGTTAGACCCTTTTGATGCATTTGATATTCTCATGTGTTTGAGGCCACCCGGAAGTGTTAGAACCCCAACCAAAAAGCAAAAACCTTAAAAAAGAAGAGTGGGAGGGAGGGGAGAGGGGATAAGTTTTGTGAGTAATACAACTTATCAAACTGACATTTTTCTTTATTTTTGTCTAGATCATTTTCAGGGATTTTAAATCTTCAAATATCCTTCTGGATGAGCAGTGGAATGCAAAGCTGTCAGACTTTGGAATGGCTAGGTTGGGCCCATCAGAAGGATTTACCCACGTCTCAACAGCGGTATGATCATCATACAAAATGATCTAATTATTTATACTTACATCTATTGCATGAACCAGTATCAACTTTTAGTCTTGAAGCTTGTTTTGTGACTTAGTTTTTGGTTCATTGTTTATGATCTTATTAAAGCAAGATATCTACATCTGAAACAAGTTGCTTAGTATAATCAAGAGTGTCCACATTGAGAAAGTGTTGGTAAAGTTAATAGATGTGTGGAGTTTAATATTGGGAACTTGAACCTAGATTTCTTCTGCTACTTCCATAGATTTGCAAAGGCTGAGCTATCAGTGAAAGTGTTTAATGTGAAATTTAGTCACCGTGGATCTGATGAATGGAAATTATTAATTTGTTAGACATTTGGATGCTCTATGGATATTGAATTAGCCTATTGTGTTTACTTTAGATCCAAGATATTGTGCTTTTGCTAGCATTAAAGATGAGTGGAGTTGTCTCTAATAGTAATTGTAATATGAGCACATTGAATTTCTTTCATAATTTTATTATTGCATAGGCCTGCATCTGATTAGTTTTCCCTTTAAGTGGATGGGTCTTGCATTTATTGGCTACTTCTACTTAAATTTTAGGATGTCTTGATTCATCCTTGGAGTTTTGGTGGGAAGAAAACAAGCTCATTTCAAGTAAAATGGACAGCTTAGCAGAGCCTAGGCCCTATAGTTATGACTGCTTTTATCTTGTTTGGATACCCAATTCTTTAGCCTTTTTTCACCATAGATGAAAGAGTAATGCAGTAACGGTTTATAATGGTGCAGCTATGTACTACACTCTTGCACTTATGTGACTAGTGATTTTTCATCAGGTTGTTGGAACCATGGGATATGCAGCACCAGAGTATATCCAGACCGGACGTCTGACAGCTAAGAATGACGTGTGGAGCTATGGGGTCTTCCTTTATGAACTCATCACAGGTAGGCGTCCTCTAGATCGAAACCGCCCTAAGAGTGAGCAGAAGCTCTTAGAATGGGTGAAGCCATACCTTTCTGACTTGAAGAAGTTCCGCCTAATAATAGACCCTAGGCTTGAAGCTAAATACCCCCTCAAGTCAGTTCAAAAGCTTGCAATTGTCGCCAACAGATGCTTGGTCAGACTCCCCAAGAATCGTCCAAAGATGAGTGAGGTGTTGGAAATGGTAAATCAAATTATAGAGGCTCCACCATCTGGCCACAATAAAATTAGGGACGTATCGTCAGGCCAAAAGAAAATTAGGGAGGTAACATCAAGCCAAAAGAAAATTATTGAGGCTCCTTCAAGCCAAAGGAAAAATATGAAGGCACCAACAGGAACAGCAAGTCCACGACTGCCCCTGAAGAATTTGGCACCGATACAAACTTCCCAGGATGTTGAAACAGTGAACAAGAGAAGAAATGCGGATTTAAGGAGAGGAGAAACTGGCTGGTTGTCTCGCGTGTGGAGACCGAAACTTTTGAGGACATGCTGATTGTAAGTACGTTTTAGCAAACTGGTCATAGTGGTTGTTGGGCTTATCTGGAAAACACAGAAAAACTTCAGCATAAATAACTTAATTTGTAAATACCATCCCCCTCACTTTCCAATTCTTCTATGCAATATGTATAAATCTGCTCAAATTTTCAATCTTCTGTGGAAAGTTTTAGAGACATTAAACAAGAATGTAACCGATAAACGACGAATTTCTCTCCGCTTCAAAGTTGAGTCCTGTTTACAAGAAGCTTCAGAGCAGATGCTAATTGTAGTGGCCTCAGGGCATGGAGGGACAACTTGGTTCTTTTGGTACCCGGAGAAGCCTATATATGAGATATTGAGTTTTATTAGTAACTCTTTGTAATCAGAGTACTGTCGACTGTGTTGTTATACCTCTTTTCTCTAACTTTGCATTCTTTAATTTTTAGAGTGCGCTTAAGCTGTCGAAGCTTTTACACATTTGAGTATTTAATTATGAAAATCATTGGATGATATTTTTGCTTGGATGAGGATTTGAACTTTGAGACATCTATACAACTTTTACCAAATCAGATATATATATATATCCGGACGTCACATAGCAGAATTTCTGTATATATATTATGGAAATCACTCGGAAAAGTAGAATAATTATAGAATTGTAATCTGTTGTTTTTGAGGAAAAAATCAGGTTACTCAACTTGTTCATCAATATTCCTGAGGACCCCTAATCTTAACTTAAGTGTTTTTTATTTAACTAAAAAGACAAACTTGGGGCTATAAAACGATTGAATCATAAACCTAATCATTCAATTATTGACATACGTTTGGACCTTTCATTTGCTTGTTACGTGTACCCAAAGTCAATGCATGTAGATAAATCCAGAAGTAGATGACACCATGTCAACTTGAGTTTGCGATGCCTACAATTCTATAAACTAAGGGAGCGGCATTAAACGACAGTCTATATAGCGTGCGGCGTGCTACTCTATGTGTGTGGGGTTTATTTTGGAAAAGCCATGCTTATAAGCCAACAGCCACTTGGATTATTAGCATTTGCATTTCACAGGTAAATCAATAATTACAAATAAAATATGAGAAAGAGAAGAAAAGGGTGGCAGAATTAGGAGAAAACTTATGTAACGGGGCTAAATCATTCACGTTTCGTCACGCGTGATAAGGATTTCACATGACTGAACATAATTGGATGGGATTACACCATGACATGCAGGGTCTTGTTTTATTTTTTTGAACAAACAATTAGACAATACATTAAACATGTGAGGTGGATTTATGTTGACTGAGGAGTAATATTTGGAAGAAGAAAAAGAAATTGAATTATGCGTATTTGGTTTAATAGATTACTCAATGTAATTTACAATATTTTCCAAAATGCGTGAAGAAAAGTTGTGTGGCAAACTGACATTCAAGATTCTGAATCTGAATATGTGAAGAAGCTTAAAAGCCAAAAGAGATTTTAATTGGTTGGTTGGCAACAAAAGTTTTCATGGATATCTATAAGTTATAAAACTTGTTGTTGATTCTTCTTTTTGGCGTAAAAAGTTCACCCAAAAGTTAAGAAAAAGCGCAAAGGCAGAATTGCCGACCTATACCATAGTACCAACCAAGCACTTTTCAACTTTGAAGTAGGGTTAAAAAGCTAATTAGTGCAATTCTTTTAGATTAATTAGCTTGAGCTTCTTCCTCTTTGGTTTATGAACCTTTAGTCAATCGGTGAAGCAAAAACAAAACGCAAAAATGTTATATATTGTATATGCGTATAATTATTATTAAGTGTCATGAGAGCATATGCTACATGAGTAATCTATTGAGATACTATATTGAAATGTGAACATTTAATCCGAAGCCCATTAATTATGGGTGAAGAGACTCAATAGTTTTTAAACTCTTAAGCTAAACTTTCATCAATCAAATGTGAGATGCTCTCATCATTGTTCTCAGCAATACATCCTTAATAACATCAACTAGTGCGCCAATGATCAGTCCAAAAATACGACGAAACCGGGAATGTTAAAACTGAGGGAAAAAAGCATCCGAGTTTTGTCTAGTACCATTTTCAACCAAGAGAGGGTTTACATGTAGTCAAGCCTAAACATTTTATAAGACATCAACATAGTATGACATCATACTTTGATTTAGTCGGATCAATCAAACTGTTATTATTATTATTATGAAGGCAACTTTCAACTTGTGCATTGTTTGCACATGTGCAACAATTTTTTATTTATTTATAGAACATTTTGTATTGAGATGGGCGATAGTATACAAACTCTCACACACTATACGAATGCTAAAACTCTAACTCATGACATTTTCTGAGAAATCGATTATTCTAAATCACTACACTAATAGGTACTTTGCAACTGCAACAGTTCATTAGCTTGACAATTTTATTCAACAATTTAATGAGAGAATCCTTGGTGCTTGCTAGTGCCATGGACGTGTCATTGTTATCCTTTTAGCTAGTACTACTAATAATATTTGATGAATTTCTATAACATTAACGTTTGTGTCACTCTGAAATTTTAATATTAAAAATAAATTATTAATTATAGACACTACGACTGTGACATGTTCCCACCGCCCCCAAGTGTGGACCTTTTGGTCATTAATTGAATCTTAAGCTTTCTGCTAATTAAAAAGGCTTCTCTTTTTCATATAAGCAAAGCAGCCCCATATGGACTCATGGACCTTCTAGCTTGAGATGACAGCAGCCAAATTTGTACCAAATCCCTTCAATCACATCCGTTCGATCTACCAATCATTCAATTCAATCCAATCTCAACCGTCCATTTTCCATCTCCTCATAGAAGGGCAATCAATATCATGCCAACCTATCACATAAGAATATTAATATCCTGCCGAATTATGAATTTTTATTTTAAATGGTTGACATTGGGGATACAGAAATCGAACACATGACATGACGTCAAATACAAGAACAATTACTTTAACCATTTGAGTTACAATTTACAAATTGGTCGGCAATCAAATTACGGTTTTTGATGTGAGTGGAAATTCTACTTTATTGCATGTAGTTTCAATTTTCTTAATTTTCACTTGTTGTTCATTAATTGTAATAATTCTAAGATAACCTTTTAATTCCGTCAATTTTTTTAAGAAATTGGCAGTGAAAAGTAAGAAAGAGCATGTTGAGGGGGAATCGAACTTGGAACTCCCCGTACTGGCCTAACTAACAAATATTCTCGAATTGGAAGAAGGGTAAAATTGTGAAAACCAAAATTAAAGATATAAAATAATTAAAAAATACTTTGCTCAAATATAAGGACTAAAAATCATAATTTAGTCAATTTTTTGGACGGGAGGCAATCAGAAACCGTTCAAGGAATTGCCGCTTAAATCACAACCGTCAACGTCCACTCAAAGAAAATGCAGAGTCTCCGTAGCATCCGTACGATGAAAAAGTTGTTCGACCTTTAACAGCCTGGCAAACTGTATATAATGGGGTGCACTTTCACACCATTAACATTTTCTGCTCAATTTTTCAATGCTTCATCGTCAGCCAATGCATTCGTACCATCCTATTAATAAGAAGTGCCTTGTTTCCAACTCAACTCTCTCTACCTTTCACCCTAAGTTTTCCTTTTGCAAACGACAGCTTTGAAAGCTCTTTTATTGGCTCTAAGTCGAAGCTGATTGGGTGAGTTCTTAATCTAATGATTTTGCTGTTTTAAACTCTGTTATCTTGTTGGATTGTTATATTGATTGGTGAAGAAATTGTTTAGTGTTCCTTTATTTATTTATTTATAATTGGGGTTTTTCTTTTTGTGGATTATTATGTGGGATTTTATTGCTGATTGAGATTGAGATTTTTGTTGTTGTTTTAGTGGGGACTATTTGTTTTCTGGGTAGTTTTGGTGTTCTGTTTTGGTGCTTGTTTGATTTGTGTTGTGTTGTGTTGTGTAGAGAGAGAGAGAGAGAGAGAGAGAGTATGTTGATGATGAATAGCATGGAGAGTGGTGTAGTTCAAGACGGAGTGGTTTTTAATATTATGATTTTGATAAAGGATATGCATGTCGCAGTTGTGTTGTTCAGATGGTTTGTTGTGTTGTTGTGGGGTGAACCGAATTCGTTTAGATTGGAGAAAGAAAATAAAAGATATAGGTCTAGTTTCTTATAAATAAAAATAGATATAGGTCTAGTCTTGAAATGAAATGGAATCAATTTGACTCATCAAGCAAAATCTGATATTGGGTTGAATATATAGTAATATGAATGTTATGGAGAGTAATTGTAGTTTGTTTTGGATATTATTTAAATAAATTTCTCTGTTTGCAAAGTCGATCTTTTAGTTTTCGTATGCATATCACGGGTCCTATGAAATTTTATTTGAAGTAAAGTTTAAATGTTGTGTTAGTTAAAGTTTACTTCATTTTTTGGATTTTTTTTCCCTAAACATGTGAGGTAAAAGGTTAAGCATTAGGTGTTTTTAGCTCTCCGAGTTAACGTTTATTCTTATTTCTTTGCTGGGAGTTATGTGTTTGTTGTCATGCAGCTAGTTTAATATTGGGAAAGTAGGCTGCTTTAGGTCGTTATCTCTCTGTGCGATATTTTATTCAGAAAGGTGTGAGCACGCGTTGTTAGGTTAACAGGTTTGTCTGTCACTTTATGATGTTGTGAGGATAATCAAAGTCTCCAGCCGGTCATTCTAGACCAGTAATTATCTGTTTTTTTCCTGGTTTTTTGACGGTGGGTTGAAGTCTTTTGCTGATCTCAGCACAATTTTAGTATACATGGGACTGTTTATTAAAGTTAATAATAAACATACTTGGAACTTAGCAAAGTTTGTAATTATGATCACACAGCAGGCATCATTTTTCACAAATATGTTTATTATATCCTCTGTTAGATGTACAATCAATTGCAGCTAAATCTTCAATTGTATACTTGTCCAGTATTATTTGAAAAAGTCAACTGCTTTATTATAATAACGATTTATGTTAAAATTGGAAGCACTATACTTAATTTCATAAAAATTATTTCTTGCTGTGATTTGATTTACATTTGCGCAGACGGATATTCTAATTTAAATTACAGTTGTGGTTAAAGAACCTCAAAGCGTTGGAGGTTTTTTTAATTTTTTTTAACATACTTGGTAGCTTTTGGGCAGAGATTACTATATTACCTGAACTTCTTGGGGATTCCGTCATTGCTCTTAGAAGAAGATTAAGCTTTCTTACCAGACATATGCCTTTTTAAGGAGATGGCTTCCCATGAGCATGATTCAGATATTATTCAGTGGGGTCTTCGTCTACTTGATGGTGATCCAGTTTATAATTCTTCATACTACTACGGTGACATGATACAACACAATGCCAATGATATCTACCAAGAAGAGTATTTCAGAAGTCATTATGATACAGAATCAAACCATGTGGAGAATGATGAGATCATTGCTCGAACTCTTCAAGAGGAATTTTCAGGACTATCTGTAACAGAAGCCTCTGAATACTCACATGCAGGAGAAGCGCAAGCACAAGCATCCGTTCTTGCAGATGAGTGGCATGGTATATCTACAAGGAATTATTGTTCAGGTATCTGGAAATCTGCTGCTTGTACCTTCTTTTCATACATATTAAGGTAACCTATGTCATGTAGTTATCTTCATAGGCTTTTTTTTTTTGGCATCATGCAGACCATGATTATGTCCAGGAAGAAGCTTCTAGTTTATGTTCTAGCCCTGGTAATCATTTGGAGCTAACTGATGAATGTGCGCTTGATGGTGAAGTAGACTGGAGCTTGAATCCCGTTCCTGTAAGTTTATGCCGTCCAGATTTTTCACCATGTTGTAATCTCAAATGCATCCTCATGTTTTTGTTATTAAACAGTTTTAAGGAGTCATCATTATCCTTTTAGGAAATGTTAGCCATTCTATATCAATTTATAAAGTTTAGCTGACAATCTGATGTTGAGAAGGGAATGTATATGGGAATTTACATAGATATTTCAATAGCATTTTGGTTGATCATGTGAATTTCCTCCCACCTGCCCACTCCCCCGCCACCCCTACCCAAAAGAAACTTATACATTTTGCAAATTCATGAGTACTAATTGTATATTTGGATTGCTACTTTTCTGCCAACATATGGCGTGATTTGAAAATGTCAACACCAGTATTAACTTTGTCCTTCATATGGTTTAGCATATTCCTAGAATTAATGGAGAAATTCCTTCATTTGATGAAGCGACTTCAGATCATCAAAGGCTACTTGACAGGTAATACCTGCCCTTTTCCTTTCTATAAATATAGTAGTAAGTGTTTCAATAATTTGCCTAATTAGTAGAATCCATTTTATTTGTTTTCTTCATTTTTTTTTTGGTAATATTTTCTTGCGTTTTTAATGTAGACTGCAGATATATGGCTTCCTTGAACACAAGGTTGAAGGAGATGGAAACTGCCAGGTTAGTCATGCTGTACCTTTGTCTGTTTCTGTTGTTTATTTCCTGAAAGCAAGTATGTAGCTCTCATTTGGACCTGTCAGTTTTATTTTTATTCCTGGATATTGATCTTAGCATCTTTCAGGGTTACACATGTTTATCTCATGTTTTGCTTTAATTTTCCAGTTCCATGCTTTATCAGACCAATTGTATCACACACCTGACCACCACAAGTACGTGAGAAGCCAAGTCGTAAATCAGGTTTGCTCTCTTGGAAATATTCTACTAATTCGTTCAACTGAACTTTAGCACCATGAAATTTTGTATCTTCCATGGATTCTGGTTTATCCTTTGATGGTTTACTGTTACCAGCTGAAGTCTCATCCAGAGATTTACGAGGGATATGTTCCCATGGCATATGATGACTATTTGGAGAAGATGTCCAGGTATTAATCGAACTCATAATGTTTCCTTGTTTTCCTGTAATTTAATCTTTTGGGCTAAATTAATACCCATCAATCTGAATGAAACCAGGAATGGTGAGTGGGGTGACCATGTCTCATTGCAGGCAGCTGCTGATTCGGTATGAAAGATCTTTTACAATGACTGATACTTGTGAGAAATTAATATAATGACTGATACTTGTGAGTAATTTTTTGCAGTACGGGGTGAAAATTTTTGTCTTGACTTCTTTTAAGGATAACTGTTGCATAGAGATTCTTCCTAATATCCAAACTTCAAAACAAGGTAAGCTTGTTGCGCTCTTAGTTTTTGTTGTGGGCATAGACAGTTGGATTTATGAAGCAATCAGTTATCTGTATGTTAAAATGTGATATAGTTTCTATATCTGTTATTGATTCAGATTTCCATATTCCACATGTTACTGTCTTGTTTCTAAATTCATTTCTCTTATAATGAGCAAATTTATTACTATCTTATTGAATCCACGCGGTAGCCTAATCATATACTTCTGACGAACAGATCCCGTGGAATTTATGCTAAACAATTAAAAATTATTGTGATATCCTTAAATATTAGTTATCTGTCCATCAAGCTTTACTGAAAGCTCTTATGTCTTGTGCAGTTATTTATTTGAGTTTCTGGGCAGAGGTGCATTACAACTCAATTTTTCCTCAAGGAGGTAATTGTTTTTATCTTCTTCATGTACATCTGTAGAATGCAAAGGGATAAGGAGTAAATTGAAAATTGGATTTTGGATAACTTGTTCAGCCGAACTCAACCAGTTGGAGCAATAACACTGTATCATTAGCCAAGTCTTTGACTGAACATTAACTGACAGTCTCCTTTCCCTTGGGGTGTGAGTGTGTAATACCAACTATAAGATGGGGAGGGGGAAGTCGCAACACCATAATAGGCTCATTATCTGATCTGAGAACTTTCAAGTGTGATTTTCTGTAAAGAATCTTTTGTGGGCAATCAGATGCTACTAGCTTCCACTAGCCCTTGCTATATTGACTTGTTATATATCTAAGTCTGGATAGGTTTAGTTGTCTGACACTAATGCCATCATGCATGCTTTAGGATTTTACATTATCCCTCTAAATGTAACGCATGACTTATGGTTTTGGTTTTATTTCAGGTTTGCTCTCAAGTGAGTACAAAAAGAAGAAAAAGTGGCGGAAATTTTGGGAATAAACATTAGGAATGTTTGGATGGCATTAGGCACATTTCTCCTCCTGTTGTTGCTGATGTTGCTTAAACCATGTAGATTCGTGGTTCAGGACCTGCTCAGATCTCATATTTTTGCTCTTCCAATGTTCATCCAGGGCTGGATTATCTCATTGTAAGAGTAAGTTAGTTTCTTTTTCCATTTTTTTGTTTCTAAATTTCTATTATTATGGTTGCTTGCATGTGTGAATTTTATAGTCGCATGCTAGTACCATTTGATATTTTTGGAACAAACCAGTTACAATATGATAATGAATTTATACATTTTCAGAAAACAGAGTTGAAAGGGTTTCATTGATTGAATCTTCTTCGGCCTTCAGCTTATTGTTTTCTTCACGAGTGGCTTGGCCGGTTCAGTAGATTTGGAATTTACAAAGATATGTCAAATAATTGAAATGAATTCTTTCCCAAAAATAAAATAAAAGATACTCGAAATGAATGTATCAGTATCATGGAAAGTATTCCATAGTACAGGTATGCTTTTATAGGAACACAAAAGTGAGATATATGCTTCATGGGCTATGCAAAAATTGTGTATAATTGGCAGGTGTCATAAACGGAAAGCACAATTATTTTGCGGAAATATTGTAACGCTGTATATTGACATATAGTATATGGTTAAATTCAGGATTTTTGTTGGAGATATAGAGATGGGAACTAAGGTTTTGATAACCTTTCAGTCATTTATCTCGTACAGTTGATTCGTTTGTTTGGTCAATAGTGAAATATATGCACTTGCTTGAGTACACATACAGAGATTCGAAGGATACAAATTGTTTTAGGGTATCCTTGAAACTGGTTGATGAATAACTTTTCTTTGTATGGATTGTTTTCTGAATGTTTTTCTTACCATAGCAGAAGTGGGATTGATTGGACCAAAGTAATTCCTGTTGAATCAGTCTATTGCTAATGCCACATATACGGTTCTTTGTATCCAATGATACTCTGCTTTTATTAATAATCGAACCCTCATTTGTACAGTTTCATGCTCTTAGTTTCCCTGTTTAAACGTGTGATGGTAGAATAAAATTCGACAAATCTTCAATGAATTGCCGCGGGTGACTTCCAACTAAATCGGAAAGCTCCACCATTGATTATGTCATTTTTGTGCTTCATAATAAATCATGTACTTGCTTCTTGGCCATTGGTGAAGTATACGTTTCAGTGCAGAGTGGTGAGGTATATTTGCTTGGCCATTGAAGTGCACATTTGAATACGGGGCAATGCAGAGTATTAGGAACAGCTCAAAAGATTTATCAACCATTTCCTTCTGGTTTCAATGGCAACCAAGCCAACAGTTCAGGTTTCATTGTAGCATAGAATTAAAGCGTTTCTCTGCTCCTCGGCAACAGCACAACAACATAGATTTTCTGCTTTTTGGATTCTTATCATCCCCGAGGTTGGTTTACAAGATTAGACTGAGACATACAACTTGGTACCCTTTGCAGTTTGATTTTAAATTGTTGGAAAGCTCTCAGCTTGCTTCAATGAATTTTATAAAGTATAACAATGGTGGGTCCAAATCCAACCATGGTCCACCTCTCCTTCCTCCTCCATGAGTGAGAAGTCAAAAGTACACAAATTCATCCACATTTTTAAGCCAAAACAGACTCTCATTTTATTAAATTTGATTTGATGATGCCTTGAAGAAGAACATTTACAGATTAAAGAGCCAAACTCTAAAGCCCCAATCTTTCCTCCCCCATTCTAGACCAACACTGCTTGCTACTTACTACACAGAAGAAACCATTGATGAACAACAACATAATATTTTAAAGAAAGGCAGGGCCTTTGTCTAATCTACCCAAAAACCCAAAACCTATTCTCTCCTCTTCTTCTTCTTAACTTAAAACCTCAAAACACACACAACGCTCGCATACCTTGTACCTTTTGTACCCAACCAACCCCACCCTCTATTGCTTGCTTCCTATTTGCTTTATCTACTTTGATATACACACACACCCACGCATTTTCTTTATCTACCCATCCCCAAGACACAGACCCTCCTCCTGCTGCCCATCCTCCTCCTCATTCTCCGCCGGATGCAGCAGCAACGACGTGAACGGCATGTGCTGCCGGTACTCGGTGTAGTCCAACCCCGCCGGCTGGCACAAGTCCAGCCGAATGCTCGGCTGCTGATGCGGCTGATTCGGGTGAGCCTGATGAGCCGACGACACCAGCGGGTACATGAACTGCCCGCCGCCGTTGAGGGAGCTGAGCGGTTGGACCCGGCAAGCGAGGGAGGGCACTTGGGAAGAGACGGCGGGGGCGGAGGTCGAGATCGGCTCGGCCGGGAGAGTGCCGGTGCCGGTGGCGGCGACGATGGAGGACTCGGCGTGGCGGAGGAGCCACTCGATGGTCTCCCCGTCGGAGCGGTGGCCGAGCTCCCGGGTCAGCTGGAAGATCCGGGCGGCGCACATGGCCGGCATCCGGACTCGCCGTCCCCGGCCGTTGACTTTGGTGTGGCGGTCCCTGGAAGACGCGGACTTTCGGGTCTGAGAGAGCTGGTTATGTGTCTTGGGCTGTAGAGATTGTATGGATTGCTGGGAGTGCTGACGGGACGACGCCGTTTCTAGGGCGGCGGAGGACAAACCGGCAGTGGGGATGAGGGTCGGGTCTTCGTGGTTGCGTAGAGGGGCAAGGGCCATCTCTGAGCCCATGGGTGGTGGTTTTAGGGTTTGGGCGCTCAGAGAGAGAGAGAGAGGGGGGGAAATTATGGCTTTGAGAGGGTAGGGGAATTCGATTGACCCCACAGAGAGAGAGGGGCCCTTTTTATTTCTCTTGTGATTGAGATATGTGGGGATAAGGCAGCGAGAGCGAGTTGATGGTGGGCACCCCCGTCGGGGCTCGGTGGGTCCTACTGAAGAGAGAGAGAGTGTGTTTTGGTTTGTTTTGCATGGTTTTTGAACTTGTTTTGGGGAAAGGGGTACACGCGCTGGTTTGAAGAAGCAGCCGGCACCTGATGAGAGAGAGAGCTTACATTGAATAAAGACATGAACTAGTTTTGCTTCGGTGGTCTTTTGTTGGACTCTTCCATTTTCCACTCCCCACTTCATTTCTCTCTCACTATTTTCCTTATTTATTTATTTATTTGTGAATTAGGTTTGTACGAAAATAATAATTTAAATATGGAAAATGATAATAATACTTTTCCAAGTACAAGAAATTTACGACTATGTCCTTCGTGATAACTCTACGTCTTCAGAACTTAAAATGCCCTTGTGCTACTCAGGGGCGAATCCACAGTGAAGCAAGGGTGGTCAATTGACCCCCGCAACCTCTGAAATCCGCTATTAGAGGAGCAAAACTTAACTCTCGCAAGGTGTTCGACGAAATGCCCCAAAAAACTCGTGCAAGCCTGTTACGCAGAGCGCGGGAGCGCTTCTTCCTGGCTGCGCGCAAGCTTCCTTCTTCCTTCCTTGCTGCGCGCTCACTTCTTCCTTGATGCACGCAAGCTTCCTCTTTGTTTGCCTTATTTCCATTTTAAGCGTTTAAATAAATGTCTTTGTCATTTTACTTTTATTTACTCCATTTTACTTAAGCTTACAATGTAAGTAAGGAAGTACCCCCCCATTTGGATTCAAATAAAAATACTAGAATATCAAATTCCTACCAAATCGAAATACGAAAAATCGATTTTAGTGCAAAATACAATTTAGGCTACTAATGATAGCTCATTAAGTCAATATATACTTCATATAAAAATCTCATAAAATCAAGGTTTCTTATTTGATGTGTAAGGAATAAAAGCCGCCAAAAATTATCTTGAAAAAATGATTATTCCAAAAAATCACTTTTCATACTTAGCCAATATTTTTACAGAAAATAATTTTTCATGTATGATATGAATGCATAAAGGAACCTAAGGTCAATATAGGTAAAAACACCTCTACATTTCCATCAACAAAGATTTTTACAAGAATAACGTAACTCTTATGTATTGAAGAAATATTTGATTGATTGTATTTTTGAGGACCTGACCGATTCCACCCGGAACCGCCTTAGGACCTGTGGTCAACCAGACATCCACCTGATGTCGGGCCCACACACTAGAATCCCTCTTCCCAGAGACAAACACACAAAGGGTCAAGACTAAAAAAGCAGGCGAGTCTCCCGTAAAACACACAAACCCAAAGTTCCAACCTGCTCAAAAACAAGATAAAATAAGTACAACCAATCGCCAAAGATGCAATAAATATAACAGCCTGCCAACTAGTTCGACCCTAATGGGCAATAACAGAGCAACTAAGAGTATTCAAGTTTAACAAGAGAAATTTAAAGTTCGTGAGAAGGGACACGAAGTCCTACAATTAAGTCGACGCTCGAGAAGAAGCGCTCGGTGGGCCATCTTGTAGCGCGACTAGGGCCTGGGGCGCAAAACAGAAAAGTGTGAGTGGACAAAACAAAGTTTAGTAGTTCAAAACAACGTACTAACCCCGCGTTTCAAAACTATGTAAAACCATGCAATTAAAATCCGTTGTATACATAAGATTGATTCAAAAATCAATATCTCAAAATAATCAAGAATAAAAACCAAACCAAACCTTTTTCTTTTCCCGAGGCAAAACCTCTCAAAACTAAACCGCGAAGACAAAAATATAATTAAAAACGGAAAGAACTTGAAAATCATAAGCATAAGAAAATAATAAAGTTTCCAAATGACAAGCAACGTAAAAGGTCCAAAGACCAAGACAATTCCAAGAAATCCAAAACCACCACAAAGTAAATAAAAACACTTAAAAGACTTTAACCCTTTATTCCCCACACTCAAACAACCGCATGCCCGTAGGCCTTGCAAGCGAGGAAGTATCCTCACCGAAAGAAAATAAGAATACGAAGATACTAACACACGCATTATAGATATAATATAAACTCGACACCAACACAAGTACAGGGGAAACAATCCAATCGGGGATTGTTTAAGCTGACACCGGGACAACATTCACGATGGTCTTCATGCCGGATAACTGGACATCGGACAAAGATCGCAATGGCTCGTGCCCAGGTCGAGCCAGTCTAACCTGGGGACTAAGCTCCCGCCCGCGCATGGCGAGTCCTCAATAACCATGCGTCCAACTAGTCATACGCCGCAGACTACCCAATCAAGAGGTCTACGGCTACACCCCTAAGGTATGCACCTGATCGAACCAAACTCCAAACCATAGTCACCATCAATAATAGGGGAGGTACATAACACAAAGTTGCAACCGCACTCAAACCAACACCACACTAAAATCCACATACCAACTAACCACATGCACCCATCCCCAAAACATCACACACCAACTCAAATATACGTATGACAAACCAACAACATCAAATAGTCAAAATAAGGACATCACCGTCCCAAACATACCATTCTATAGTTAAAATATTCACAAGCGTCAAACGACGGTATAACAAATCCAAAAACCATTAAAATGTCAAATCACGGAAAATGCACCATTAAATAGTATTCAAAACCCAAGTCAAACATATGCTTCAAAACTTAGTAGGTACTACTCTTTAAAAATATAAAGTCAAACCCTAAAACGTATTATTCAAAATATACACGTATATATATACATATACAAATATTATATATAAAACATAATTAACCTTTAAAATACAATAATTCAAATTCAAGCATTTGAAATTCCCACATATAATGACAACCACGAAATTCATACTTAAAACAACATAAACGTTGATACAATAAAATATAACCGAAAGTCCAAACCCGTATACACATATATGTTCGAAAACTCCAAATCAAAGTAGATATACATATATTCAAAGTAATATATATTTATATATATACAAAGTGGATATACATACTTATTTTCAAAGTAGATATATATATATATAATATATATTCAAAGTAGATAAACATAATTATTTTCAAAGTAGAGGAATATATACAATATACATTCAAAGTAGCTATATACATATATACATATATATACATATGATCAATTCCCGATAATCCGACATATATTTCCGATAGCCTCATTTATCCGACATGTATTCTCGATAGGCCTCAATAATCCGACGCAGTCCTTCCAAGTTGATCTATATGTATATATATATGTATATATATATAATTAAAGTATTAGCATGAACATAATTAATAAGGTTTAAATACCAAAACCAAATACGTAGTCAACCGGACTATACTAGCGTCCAAAACTTACCGCCCAAATACTCAATTCAAAGTAGATATATAAGTTTCCCAAAAATATATAAAGTATAAAATTCTAAAGGCTTAAAGTATAATTCACGACATACATAATAATAAAATAATAAAGTCCGAAACCCAACGAAACCATAAACTCAAATATATTAAATATAATTCAAGGAAAATCCAATAAATTCCACTTTGTACTCAAAACCGCAGTACAAAAATACTACCGAACGTTTAACCCGTCCCAAAACAATACTTAACGATAAGCATAATGATAAAATATAGCCAACAGGGCCCCACAACCAAACCGGCAACCCACAACAATAATAAACTCAAACACCAAAACAATCACAATAAATTCAACCAAAGATCAAATCAAGCTTTAAAACAATATTTAAATATCATTTACATGCATCGCATTCAATTCTTTAAAAGCATGCTTTGAAAACAAAGTCCACTCACCGTTGGTCCCTGCTGCCCAACCCGAAAAGGATTCCACACGAGGATCACGAAGCGCTTGAGAACCTAATTCAAGAACACGAGGATTAAAGGTTAACAACTGGGGCCAAGCGATAACCTTAAAAGTCAACCTAACCAAACTCAACCTGCAGTACCAAGCGTCGTCACGAGGAATTCTAAGGTCAACGAGCGTTCGTTAGAGGGAAGAACCGACCTCGGGAGGCGCTCGGTCAACATTGGTCAAACTTGGTCAAACTTACGGGAAATAGGTCAAACCGGGCCCGTGGGTCCCATGACCTCAAACTTAGATCAGAAAGTTCCTATAGGCTCACTACGGTTCAAAGAACAAGTCCTGAAAGTTTGGTCTCGATCCGACGGGTCGGATTTCTCACGATCGCATTTGATCGGACGATTACCGGCTTAACACAAACTTCAAGTCATTGATTGAGCATCCCGGCTCGAATCACGATCCGTCGAATCCTACACGTTTCTAGAAATACTGGGGAACAACATACGTGAATTTGATCCAACGGTCAACCGCGTCGAACCCACGTAACGCATAATAGGCGTCACGATGGTTCGAGGTCCAAACGAACGTCCGACCGAAATCGAATATACGCGCGTTCACAACGACTCAAGGATTGCACGGGGATGGAGAACCGCCGCCACACAGCCGCCACGTTGCCGCCACACGCGCGCATAGCGTGGTGGGTGTGTAGAGCGATTCGGCCATTTCCCAAACTCAATTTGGCAACGCGGGACCTATGCCAAACGAATCGTAAACACCGAGAGGAGTTGAGAAGCCGTGGAACCGATCAAGAACCGGCCGGATTCGCCAAACCGTCGACAAAATTAGGCCAAAGCGAGTTTTTGCTCCGTCGGTCGCTGCCAAATCAATCGATTCAAGTTCGTAAGCATGTAGAGGTTCAAGGGAAGAAAAGCTCACCCGATCGCAAGAAATGGTGGCCTAAAACCACCCGTGACGGCTGGTGAAGATTGAGCAAACCGCTCGCTTTTGTAATTACGCGAACAATGTGGCGTCGTGGCACTCTGGGGGATGGGATAGGGGCGAGTGACCGATCTTTTGGGAGTGGTCCCACCCGAGGTGGTGGCGGTGGTGGCGCGCCCGATACCAAACAGCCAAATTTGTTTGAAATGGAGGGGAGGCTGCGTACGCGGAGAGAGAGAGAGAGAGAGAGAGAGAGAGAGCCAATCGATTTTTTTCTTTGTTTTTATCCCCTTTTAAATTATTAAAATATTCCACTTTACTTCCTGTTAGCCAAATTGATCGTGCCGCACGTCTCCCTGACTCGTAACGTGCACGGACGCAATGGGGCAACCCGTTTCGCCAAATTGTCGTCAGATAATTAAGTTGACCAAAATACCCCTTTTAATTATTAATTTCTTATTTAATTCAAAATTTCATTATTTTAATCCTTTTAATTCATTTTAAATTCCTTTTAAATTCTTTATTTGTTTAACTTAATTAATTTATTAATTTCCTTTAATTTTGGGTCAGGGTCGTTACAATTTTGGTAAATTTGATTAATTTTTGTTTGCTTGCTTTAATTAGATTGTATCTTGGTAAATTTGATAGTATCTTTGCTTTAATTAGAGTGTATATTATAAAATGCTAAGTTACAAGAATAACATAACTCTTACAAGAATGCTAGAAGGGTGAAATCACATGAAGTGCAAACGCTAAGAGCTCAGTTGGTGGCACAACAGAATTTGGTCCAAAAATGCTAGAGGGTCATAAAAAGACTGAGGAAAGAGAAGGCAAGGGCGTTTGAGGAGATGTGCATCCAACTTGAAGCGGTGCAAGAGGAGAACAAACAACTATTGAAGATGGTAGCTATGTACTCCAGAGACATACGCGAGTAATTGGAGGCTTTGGACAGATCGGGGTAAACGCACGCGAGGAGATCCGAAAACAAGTCTAGCTAAGGCTAAGAAAGTGATCTTTGGAAGCTCAAGTGATGAGCCCCAATAAATTTTTTTAACCTTTTATACGTTGACCCTCAGAATGACAATTCCTGAATCTGCCACTGGTGCTACTCATATGTGAGGTGTCGTTTTAACCTTTTCCTTATTCTCGTGACGTTTGTAATCAGCCTATTTAGTTGTATTAATATAAGCACACCTTTTTAAAAATTAATGGTCACACGGTCTTTTAAAAAATACTCAATATGTTTCATCTCTTTTTAATTGTTTAAAGTTAACAAACAAATAAGTATTGAAGAGAAAAGGAGTATACAAATATATTTTCTTAATTTGATAAAATTTGTTATGTAAAATTATGAATAGATAATAATTTGTACAAAAATAAAACAAAACGAAAATACTGTGATATTTTTTGTTTTTTTATCAACAGAAAAAGCGCCTGATGCAGGCCCCTCTTGTAACCAGTGTTTCAGGTTTTTGTTTGGTGGTTTAGTTTCTGACAGTCTCACCAATGTCGGATACTGATACTGAAATGTCACAAATGCCCCTGCTATCCAAATCCACTCGCTCGTGGGTTACAGCACAACATTGTGCTGGCATGATGGCATCACTTCTCTCTCAGTAATTTTCCAACGTACCCTCATAAGAGAATTTATAGTTTTGTTACCTAATTCTCTTGCGATCATTTTTAGTGCATTTATATTTTTGTTTGTTTCGAACATTTTATGACTTGTTTGTTTGTTAGTTTGAAATTTTAAGTTTAAATTTCAAACCTCGTTTCGGATATGGGTTTCGGGGTGTGGGCTCGGATTCAATATCTTGTTCTGGATCTTAATTTTGGGTCCATTCTATAAGAATTCCATTCCTTTTCATTCTATTAAACCAAAAATCACCATTAATATTACGAAAGAAAAAGGCGACGTGCTTGTGACAGTCGTTCATGTGTGGTCAGTTGTATGCTAGATGTTGATGCAAGTGAATCTCACACAGCATCAACGACTGACAACAATTCACACGTGTAGAAATGACACACGGAAAAAGAGATGGACAATCAACTACGGGTTGGGTTACGAGAAAAGCCTTGAGCCGATAAGTCTTATCATGGGCCAGGTTTAGACTAGAGGTCCGTCAAAAACTCTGGCTCAAGCCCCTTATGCTCTAACCCTGGGCAGGAACTTCCCAAAGAATAGGCCTACATTAACAAGGCCTGTGTTATTCGGTCAAGGCCAAGTTATTGATTTCTTTTCATTCAAAAATGAAGAACAAAAAAAATGAAAAATACTGAAAAAGCCCAACCTGATCCATTTGAAAGAAAACAAAGTAAATAATTTTGAGGTGTGAAATAGTCTCTGAAAGCAGGAGCAGAACCTCCCCTGCTACATTATCTGCAAAACACAGGAAGCCAATGCAAGGTACACACAGCAGCAGGGCAGAATATACACCGCTTTACTTGAATATACCGCTAGCTTAGCTACACTGATAAATAACTATTGTGTTCTTCCAATGGAGGCTGGAAGACATTTTCTTTCTTCATCTTCAGCCTTTCCTTCAACAACACACCTCAGGCATCCTCTTCCTTCTTCTTCTCCCTCTACTTCAGGTAAAAAAAGTTCACTACTTTGATATCTCCATTTTCTCATTTATTCTGTTTGCTTGCTGAGAATTTACGGGGAAAGTTTATAGTTTTTGGAATTCAGCCATAGGTACTTAAACATAAGTTGGGAATGATTGGTCTTTATGTTTAATCTCAATACAGCAACTGGGTATGTTGAGCTTTTGTGTTTCTGAGATGGGTTTTACATATTTAATAGTTGTGTTTGATTTTTATTCCGTGAACTTGAATTGATGCGCTAAATTGTGGAACAAAGACTATTAGCATAAATCCTTTCAACGTAAAATCCTAATGCAAAAGCTACATTTGGAAGTAGCGGATATTTTTTAATATTCTATTTCCTGTTGAAACAGTTCTCAAAAAAAGATTATTTTTCTGCGCTTACATGCATAGGAGTGTGAATAATTGTGTGTTTATCCCTCTAGGATAAAAGGTTCTACAATGAGAATTGAGATGCTGAGTTACTTAAGTTAATTCTTTAGAGTCTGATACTATTGGAGTTAATGAAGAGATGCAGATTATTATGCTGATAGTAATTGTCTACAAAAATATTTGAGTAAGGGATAGTTTACCCCCCCTGTTGTCCATTGTTGGTTAACGTCAGGCTTGTTGGTACTCCTAATTTTTCAGTGTTGATGCTTCATGAGCAAGCAGTTCCTGCAGTTACTTCTGTGCCGATTACATTTGTAGCTCGACATTTTCCTACCTCGGTTCTTTTACAAGAGCAACGTGATGAGTTCAAGCCTCTATTGCATGTACTGAAAGAAGATAAAACATCTGAGGTTAGACTTCTGTTGTAGAAATCCTCTGCATATAAGTTAGATCAGATGTGCGCTTTAGACGTGCACTGCATATAACTTGAACAATCCTCAATGGTGTAAAACTCCTTACTCAAACTTCTGTTTTCCCTCATTTGAAATTTTGCCTATTGATGATACTAATTTTTTTTTTTAAAATGCCACCATTGATTTGTATAATTCAAGATTTTGTGAGGCTTCTTCTTTCTTACACATTTACCATTTCACACACCTACTTGGTATTCCTTACTTCCTAGAAATTGACTCTTATGCTATCTCTATTTCTCTCCTGGGAAACTCCTAATTAATTACCATTTTCTGTGTTTTTATTAGGCTACGTTAGATAGGATGCAGATAGAGACTGGGGCCTCTGTCCATGAAGATTTAGACATTGATGACTTTTACCCGTTGATGAACGGCTCTAAGCCCCAATTGCTTAACCCTGATATTTTAGATGTGTAAGATGAATAAAACTCCTCTTTTTTTTTCCAGGTGATTGCAGTTTTATTACCAAATTGCATCCTTATGTGATGCTCATGTTGTATCTCTGCCTTGCAGATTTTCATCCTTACAAACAGGAGCAAAGCCATCCGCACCTTTGACTCTGGAGTCTTTTACCACTGCTTTCAATAAGCATATGGATGTCGAACCATGTAATGTAGTTGCCCTGGCTAAGAAAGCTTTGTCAGCCTCCAGAGAAGCAGCCTCATTAGCTGAAGACTCCCAATCAATGGGAACTGATTTTGACGTGTCTCTTTCTCTGGGGTCAGTTTTGTGTTACTTCCTTGTTTCATTATGATTTCCCGATCAAATTCCTTTGGAACTGAAATCAAAATTTTTTGTCTAGTTTGGGGTATACAAGTATGGCCAACTGGATAGTTGAGGAGGACAAAACTGTAAGGTCAACCCGGATTCTAGAGAGGCGGCGCAAGCGAATTAAGACAAGGAAGGTGCCTAAGTCAAAAGTTATAGGTCACGAGTCAAACAGTTTTACAAGTTCAGATGTGCGGAAAAAGATAAGTGAAGGATTTAATCCAAATGATCCCCTGCGGTTGTTCTTGTGGGGTCCTGAAACAAGACAACTTTTGACTGCTAAAGAGGAGGCAGAATTGATTGCCCGAGTTCAGGTGTATATCTAAGTAATGTTTGTCTGCTGATTTTTGGATTACTGGTTTATGTAGGGTCTGATACTGCATTCATGTGTCGGATTATGTAACAGGATTTATTTAAGTTAGAAGAAGTGAAGAGTAGACTTCAAACACAGTTTGGCCGTGAACCAACTTTGATTGAATGGGCTGAAGCTGTTGGAATTAGTTGTCAGATCTTGAAATCACAGCTTCGCTCTGGTACCAGCAGCCGTGAAAAGCTGATTTATGCTAACTTACGTATGGTGGTTCACATTGCTAAACAATATCAAGGGAGAGGTCTTGGCCTCCAGGACTTAATGCAGGTAACTTCACTGGAACGTGCTTTCTTATATGTAGTCCTTAGGGCTAAGACTTGACGGTTTTTGTTACAGAGACCACATCTTACCGACAAAATTTTGACTTCTATGCCAAAGTTTTTTCTTTTTGCTTACTTGAATGCAGTAAAGCATTGTATTAGATCATGAAATTGCATTGGCAACTCCTACATGCCAGATTGAAATTTTAAATTTGTGCCATCTGTTCGGATCAACTATTGTCCATCAGTATCCTTCATGATCAGTAATGGATATTATTGTATTCATCTCGGCAATGTCAGCAATTCCTAGGATGGCATATATTATACATATGCTCTATCTGATTGTTTGTTTAGGTTGTATTGGAGGTTAAACAATAATTCTTTTCAGAAAACTTCATTGCAACCAAAGAGCAGTATTTTGATTTTTATAATAAGGCCTGGACTTGAGAATTAAATTGCTTTTCTATGTTTATCTGATACTTTTGTAGGAGGGAAGTATGGGTCTTATGAAGAGTGTTGAGAAGTTCAAGCCCCAAGCTGGTTGCCGATTTGCTACTTATGCATACTGGTGGATAAGGCAAACAGTTAGGAAGGCCATATTTCAACATTCCAGGACCATCCGCTTGCCGGTAATGAAAAAATTACCATGTCTCCAGTCTCTACTTTGCAATGAGATTCTTCTTCTAGTATCTATCTTTTGTGTCAACTGATTGTATCCTGTTCTGAAAAATTTCTGTTGTCTCCATAGGATTTTGCAACAGAATGAAAATTATTGAATTGGTTAATGCAGATGATGAGGAAAAGTACTGTTTCCATTGAAATCTGTACCTTGAATTCTTAGTTTCGTCACCACTTTTCGCTGTAGTGGAAAATCTACAGTGTTACCTTGCTAATATACTAAATCCGCTTAGCCCATGTCTGAATACTCAAAAATTAACTATTTCGTAGTGTGTGCAAAGCAAAAAGAACTTTACTGAATATGACAATTATTCACAGGAGAATGTGTACAGCCTCCTTGGCAAAGTATTGGAGGCAAAGAAATCATGTATTCAGGAAGGAAATCACAACCCAAACAAAGAAGAACTAGCGAGACGGGTTGGTATTACAGTTGAAAAGTTGGAAAAGTTGCTATATGCTACAAGAATGCCACTTTCAATGCAACAACCAGTCTGGGCTGACCAAGATACTACCTTTCAGGTAAAGATTCTTGTCGTCTCGATTTTCTTATATACCTCTCTCTCTCTCTCTCTCTCTCTCTCTCTCTCTCTCTCATACTTTTCTGGTATATGATTTGGCTGTATAAAACTTCAATTTTGAACGTGATGTAATTTGTTGGACTATATTGAGCATGGTTTCTCCAATGGTTTAAGAAGCAAACATTTTTTCTTTCACAATTGCAGGAGGTAACTGCTGACACTGGGGTTGAGATCCCAGACGTGAGTGTAGCAAAGCAGCTGATGAGGCAACATGTGCGCCACCTCCTAAGCATCCTCAATTTAAGAGAGAGACAGATAATCAGGCTAAGGTATGGCATTGAAGATGGCAAGCAGAGATCACTATCAGAGATTGGTGGCATGTTTGGATTGTCCAAGGAGCGGGTGCGGCAGCTGGAGAGCCGAGCATTCTTGAAGCTCAGGCAGTCCCTTGGAAGCCAAGGGCTTGGGGCTTATGGTCCTTTACTTGTTTAGAAATGCAGCACGAGGCTATGGTATCTACTCCGTCGGTTCAATTTCTGGTATCTTTTAAGGAAATCTGGAGTTCAGCTGTTGAGCTCCCAGCTTTTGGAGCTGAATGTACAGCAAGCTGAGGCTTGGAATATAGAGAACGTCCAAAATGAACAACTTAGGTTCAAGGGTCAAAAATTTTGGAGCTTAGCGGAGGCTAGGTTTCAATGCTCCAAAGTTATAATATTGGCTTTCTTTGATTTACTGTAGAAGAGTTGAAACTCTATACTGTTAAGTTATTGTATATTTCTCACATTTTTATTCAAAGCTAGCACTCCTAATTGAGGGGTGGGCGCTTCTTGTGTCATTCGGCAGAAGCCAACTGATCAAATTTTGCTCAAGGACTTCCTTGAACTGCGCATTTCGAATTTACAATCTTAGGCAAACCTATATTTGTGTAGATTTTACCAATCCAAAGTGATTTCATCCATTCTTTATAGTTCAGATATTTTAAATCCTTCTTTCAAATTCAAGCAACTTACTCTACCGGGCAAAGAAAGTTTGAATTCTTTAGGTAGAGAGAGGATAGAGTCACATAAAAAAATTATATATACTCCTTCATAGAGTTATAGACTTGGCTGTATGAAGGCTGCCTACAAGTGAATGATATACTCTATCATCAGGTGTGAGGCCTTCTCTTTTCATCTCATCATACAACTTAAAAGCTTCGTCTGTTCTCCCATCCTTAGACAAACCTGAAATCATTGCTGTATACGTGACGACATTACGAGTTAAATCCCTCCGATACATTTCATGAAATAATTTCAGTGCCTCATCCACCTTGCCATCAATACATTCGCCATGTATAAGCGATGAATACGTATACGTATCTGGCATCAACCCCTTGTCTTCCATCTCCTTCTTGAGCTTGTGAGCTTCCTTCATCTTACCTTTCTTGATGTACCCATCAATTAGAGCATTATATGTTACAGTGTTAGGTCTCTCTCCCTTCCTTTCCATCTCTTGAATTACCCACTTTGCTTCGACAAAGCTTCCTTCCTTGCAGAATATGTCAATTAGAGTAGTGAAACACACTACATTTGGAGCCACACCTCTTTCTTCCATTGTGAACAACAAACTCTTTGCCTCCTCATTCCTATTCAATTTACACAATCCACTAGCTATAGTGCTGTAAGTAAACACATCAGTCTGAAAGCCTTTCCCTTCCATGAAATCCTGCAGCCTTAGAGCTTCATCCATCATCCCTTTTCTGCAGTACCCGTCCATCAGCGTATTAAACACAACTTGGTTTACGTCAATGCCTTTACTTTGCATCTCATTCACCAAGATGTCTGCCATCTTCATCTGTCCACCCTTGCACGCACCATTAATCAATGCCCCGTAAGTGTGAACATTCGGGACAAGGCCTCTTTGAGTTAATTCGTCGAACAGAAACAACGCCCTTTTCATATTTCCCACTCTACCATTCCAATTAATAATCGAAGTATAAAGATACACATCTGGTTCTATCCCTCTCTCACGCATTTCCTCAAACACCTCTTCAGCATCTTCAATCTTTTCACAGCTACCAAACAAATCAATCAAAAGCGTGCATGTTGCCACATTATAACCCACACCATCCTTCTCCATCAAGCTCAAGGCCTCATTAACACCCTCAAAATCCTTCCTTTCAATGTATGCTTTCAGAAGTGTGTTATATGTAACAACATTAGGCTTAATTTGTCTACCAGCCATTTCACCCATCAAAGCCTTAGCCTTTTTCACCTCCCCTCTCTTACAAAGCTCATTCATCACAAGCGTCAATGAATGAACAGTGATTTGAACACCCTTTTCAACCATTTGATCAAAGAACCTCAAACATAAATCCACCTTACCACATTTCTTCAATGCAAGCAAAAGCACAAAGCAGGACCTTTCTTCAATCTCAAACCCCTTCTTCTCCGCATAGTCAAAAACCCCAACAGCCTCCTCAAACATTTTGTTATCTGCATAAACCCTGAACAGCATATCACACAATGTCTCAACAAATTTCACGCCTTTACGCTCATCCTCAGCCAAAGAGACAATTTCAGAAACAGGGCACCGAAGAATATCATTGGAGACAATACCATTCAATACAATTTTCATTTGGGCAAATTTCTTAGCTTGATAGAGCCTGCAAATGAGGGCTACATGGGCTTGAAGATTGGGTTTGTGGGAAGTGAGAGATGGATTCGTTTGGAGAAAGTTGAATAAGCTCAAGCAAGAATGGGGCGGGACGAGTGGGTTTGAGAGGACAAGGTTGGTTATGTGGGGGTTGAGATTGGAGAGCAGAGATGGGGTGGATTTGAGGGGTTGAAGGCCTGAATTGATTAGGGTTTTAGAAATCTTCTGAGCAATTTCTTGGTTGGATATCAATGTGGGGTCTGTTGGGAGGAGTTTCTTCAAAATTTTGAAGGTTTTCTGAGAAGACATTGTTTGTCAAAGCAAAGAAGAAGAAGAAGCTCTGTTTAGTCTAGAGCTCGATTTGCTTAGAAGCTCTGTTTAGAAAGAGGTCAATTTTAGCGGGTATAAATGTGGTTGCATTGATCAAACCGATCAGACGATCGTGGCCGTTCATCTTCTCTCTCTTTTTTAGCGTTATCCCTAGTCAATCAATAGGTCGGATTTTTATATAGCCCGGTTCAAAATTATTTAATTAGTCAAATATGAATATTTTTAATTCATAATGTATCAAATTATAACACCACGTCACGTATTGATATGATATTATTATTACACACAAATATGACTTATTATCATAGATGATAGATATAGAAGTTAATTAATTTGATCTATACCTTATGCCTATATGTGAATGAGATTTGCATCATTAATGATAATTATCTAATGTTTTAGGGGGAGAAAATTGCATTCACAACAAAAGAAAAAAAAAAGCTACTTTTAGCAATTCAATATTTGTATCACATAAAGATTTTATCTATTTTTGAACTTCTCCATATTATATCAAGCTTCCTTCTAACCAAAAAACCAAAGACTTATTGTTAATTATCACCAGATTATCTTAAAATACCTAAATTAACGAGTTTCAATCTCAATTTTAATTTCAACTACAGAATTGTCGGTTATATAATACGCAGAAAGAGGAAGGTCATCAATAATTTTTGTATCAAGATGGAACAAAGTCATGTCACTCAAAATTCCCCAACGCCTCTCAATTTTGCTTCTCAGATCAACCACCATAATTGTTTCTCTCATTCTCACAAACCCTAAATGTTCGTTTTTATACCTCACCCAAATAATGCATTTTGGTTCTCCAGGCAAAGGTGTCACACTGAGTCTTAAAACACCATATCGTTGGGGGAAGTAATTTCCAACTATGTCCTCATCCTGCAGCATTATTTCGTCTAGCCACAGGGTCTGCCTCTCCACCTCAACATTCAAACGCTCCTGAATCCCCCTCTTCACATCAAGAATTGTTGCAGAATGGGGTGTTTCAATTTCAGGGGTGACTTGCCCTCCTGTAATTATTATGAGAACCATGGCCACAAAATAACCCACCAAACACTTCTCTCACTTCAAGTTTACAAAAAGTCTTTTTTGAAGATTTAAGTTTGCTGTGATTTAAACATGTAAAATTCATGTTGAAGGGTGTTCCTCTCTCTCTAGTCACATTTTTTAGGTGCAACAGAAATCTCATGTACCTACCCATCATGCATTATTTTGATGCTTAGCACTCCTTTTTTGTGTTTTCCTTTTTTTTTTTCTCTCTCTTTACGAACCAATTACAATTTGAAGTGTGTTTTTTTTCTTAATTTGTCCTGTGCTTCTTTCTTTTCTTAATGAGCAATTCAACTTGATCAGTCCACACGCCGCATCAAATTGCGATTGATTTGTAATTTAGTTAACATGTAATTAAAGAGCCATAGTCAATAATTGTTTTTATGGAAAAACCACTTTCTAGGCATGCTTGAGAGGTTTCTAATAAATCTCATTTATTAAACTGTGTCAAAGTCCTTATGAGATAGGAGAAGAACTTCTTTGCACTCGGGATTAGGGAGGGCGCAGTCCAGTTTGGTTTGGTTTCCACTTCACACCAGAATTGAAACCGATATTATTCAATCGGTGTAGTTCGGTCCAATTTTGATGAAAAACATTTATGAAACCGATCAGTCCATCTTAAATCGATTCCATTGTAGTTTTCGGTTTTGGACTGGATTTTTTATATATATTTTTCAAATATATATTTTTTACAATTCCAACTAAAATTTTATTTTTTGGACTTAAAAATTTACAAATGACCCAATTTCATGCAAAGAGCGATGATTGGGCCTAGAAAAGAGAGGTGCTTTGAAGTTGTGCTTGGGGAAATAGTAGTTATGGGATTATAAATTTAGCATTGGACTTAAATAATTTTAAAAAAGATTTAAAAAAAATACACACCCAATTCGGTCCAGTGTGATTTTGTAAGGTGTGAAATCGACACTTAAACTGATTTGGTCCAATTTGGTGCCGGTTTGTTGACTTTTTAGTCAACACAAATTTATTTTCTTGATTTTTTCCATTCGGTGCGGTTTGGTGTTCCAATCTCTCAATGCAAACCCTTACTTGGGATGTTATTTGGCAAATCACACACTGCCACGTGCTTTAGTTTTTCAACATGTGATCAAGGAATAAAATATCGATGATATCGGAAATATCGGTAGTCTAAAAATACGAAAATTTCGATGAAAATATCGGGATATTATCGATATTTCGGTCCATGTCGTCAATATTATCAATATTTTGGTCCATGGAGATCTAAAATATCGATGGTATCGAAAATATCGATAGTCCAAAAATATAGAAATTTCGATAAAAATGTCGGGATATTATGGATATTCCATGCATGTGATTGACTTGGCATACCACCAACGTAATTTGACATCAGCTACATGAAAGTTTTTATTCTATTTAATGTAAAAGGAAGAGTAGCATAGCTAGCTGCAGAATCAAATAATTATATGACATCATTAATTTGTTGACTAGTTTCGCCTATTACCTTACCTATTAGCCAATTTAACCTATTGCACTGTGTGGGTAATTAACTGTAAAACTGTGATCTACATTTACTATAAATACACAAAGCATAGTGTAGCTGGCCCAAGAACACTTATTAGCTCAAAGGCTAAAAAAAAAACTCTGTGGCTTAGCACATGGCAGGACCCATGTACATGATCTTCAGCCTTTAATTAAATTTGCTTGGTCAGCAGACGGCATCACAAAACAAAATCAACGTCATCACTGATCAGGACAATTCACAGTCGTACAGATAAGCTGAGGTATCTTGGCCACTAATTGCCTGCATTTTCTTGAAAACTTCCAAGCTTCACTTTTCTTAACACTAATGAGCTATGATAAAAGTTCAATTACTTGTACATGTGGAGGAGATCATTCCACAATGTGTTTAGCCCACCTCTGGTTTTCAATGTAGAGACACTGTTTGTTTTTCTTCTGCAAATCAGAATTTGACATATATGCAAAAATTATTTATTAAAATATTTGCACGCGTGGCCAATGAGATCTTACTCAATGATAAAGCTGTTGGCATGCATACTAGTGGTCTGTAGTTAAATCTTGTATGACATCGTGTTTGTGTGTGAGAATACTCTTCCTCTTTTCTAACTGTGTCAAAAAGAATAAATATATAATGAAACGAAAGTGACACACACATATATATATATATATATATATATATATATATATATATATATATAGCAGCCTCTAGAGTTGAGCGCATTTATGGTTGTGAGGTGGGGGTCAAGGATTCTATTGCAATTGTTTGACCAAAATAATGTAACACTGTACTAGTCTCCTAATTAAACTTCAAGTTACCTAAAAATTTAAAGCATGATGTTATATTGTTTCACTTGAACTTTTTTTTACTTGGGGTAGAAGTAGGGGCAGTTAACCCTATATATATATAGAAATTCTCCTATGCGGATGTATAGATGTTATTATCGTGCGGACGCTATGTATTTTCTACTACTCCTTCCTGCTTTCCTCCCTATTTATTATAGCATCTACATGATAATAACGTATAGATATCCGAATGAAAGAATAACTATATATACTTGATCTATGGAGGACTTTGGAGTGGGGTCAAAGTGAATTTTTAATTGAAAACATATCAGGTAACAAAAATGGCAGGAAACTTGGCCCATTCTATGTTTCATATGCTATGTTATCCTCCTGACAGCTGGTGGGTTTGCAGTGTTCACAGTTCATATCTAACCCATATTAAAAATTTCTCTTCTGCCTGCACCAATGGCTCCCATCATTTCTTCTGCTTAATCTAACCCCAGGCCCCCTAATCTCCAATATATATTTTTAAAAATTAATTATATAGTAGAGCCATCAAATTTATTCACTAAGTTTGCACCTGTAAGTTTCTACTAGAAATAAAAGAGATTCTGAATGAATGAGTTCATATTTAAATCAAAGAAGAAAAAAATTGTCACTGTATTTGATGAATAAATGTGGATATTTCACAATGTAATTTTATAATCCGAACAATTCAATGTATAGGTCCTCATTCGAAGATTATCCTTCTTTCAAAATTTCATCCAAGTCAGGATTGTTTAGTCACTTGATTATTACAGTGAATATTTCCTTATTTATCGGAGACATTGTGTTTCATCTATTTATTAAGTCACACGTAAATAATTGAATGCTTCATTAATGACGTAAAAGTAAACAGTTTGAATCATGAGACAGATACATGTATTACCTTTTCACATGTGTATATATTTACCGCTTCTAGTGGGACTAGTAGTGACAAATCTAGAAGCAGTGCAGCAGAAGCTGGTGAGAGTGATCAGACCTTTGAATTTCAAGTCTTCATCAATATGGCATTGGCGGTGGAGGAAAGCGGAAGTAGCACTACTAGTACAACTACAAGCTTCAATCAAAATGCGCAGATGAGCATGATGAACGGAGAGTGTGAATCCGGCTGCCAGCGGCAGCCGTTCGGGAAAAAGTGCCGTCACCTGTTGAAGAAGCAGCGGACTAAATTCTACATCCTCCGGCGCTGCATAGCAATGCTCCTCTGCTGGCACGAACGTAATGACCCCTGATATAATAGCAAGGCACACCTACCTAGCTAGCTTGTTAGTTCATTTTTCTTAATTAATTTTCCTTTTCTCTTTCTAGTATTATTAATCTGCTTAAATATATATATGTATAGAAGTATATTTGAAGGCTGTTCATGAAGTTTGTTTCCAATTTGATGGAACCAATAAGATCTGTCCACTGTATTTTTATTTTATCTTAGCTTTTTGATATTGGTTTTTCTTTCACTTTTCTTCTTCTTCTTCTTCTTCTTCTTCTCTCTCTTCTACTTTTTTTTATGATGCTAATTATGATATGGTGTGGTAATCAAATTCTGATCTGAAGGTGATCAGTTTCTCTTGGTTTGTGTAATTATCATCATCAATTTATATTCTTTGTATGAACTATATAAACTCCTAATTATATTAAAAACTGAATGGATTTATGATATTTAGATATTTAATCACACAAAAACCAGGTCTGAAAAGTCTGCATTGACAAAAAAAGTGAATTAATAATGCATAATCTTTTTCTTTTTTTTGGGTTCATAGAGATATTATCATGTTGTACAAATCAATTAAGATTTATATACATCATGATTTGATTTTCAACCAAATTCTCTGTTAGTTTTATTTTATGAATTTCCATATATACATGTCCTTTTTTGTTTCCCAGCTTTCTGCTGTATTCTTTTACTCAACTTTGTTATTCAGTTCTTAATTCGTCATCGCTTTTCGGCTTTTTTATTTAAAGAAAACAATTTTCAACCCATATCTGCAATACTACTTTTTCATATAATAAAAATAAATATTATTATTATTATTTTCGACCAAAAAAATAAAAATAAAAATAAAAGTAGTATTATTTTCAGAATATTGGTATAAAAATATTTACAACCCATAGCTGCAACACTGCTAGCTTGTTTAAATTTCAACAAAATACTGTTTTATTAATAATGCATGCAAATATGAATTACTTTTCCAAAAATGGACAAAGGGGAAATAATTTATAGTTTAATGCCACCCAATACCCACAGTATCCTAATCGATTTGTCAATTCGGACAGTATAATCCCAATAAGGGGCCTCCTGGTTAGGGAACACCAGACAGGAGCAAGGAAACAATTGTATAATTATTTTCTCTGGACTATATTCTAAATTGTTAGTTAATTTTTTAGGGTCATGTGTGTCCTCAAATCCCATCATCATTTCATTTTAATGTTCCTTGGCATGCAACAAAAATTTATGGTCCGGATGACGCATTCAATTGCATATGCAAGTCACTCTTACTTGTCAATAATAGAAGTAGAGACCATATACATTTCCTATACTAACAAAAGCAATTGCTAATTTGGCGGTCCTTGAATGCTGACTTAAAAATTAGACGATTTTGTATAAGATGACATTGAAGAGTGGCCTCAAATGAGAAGTTGACGTCGTATTAACTTACGAACTCATAAGCGTTATATAATAATAATAATAATAATAATAATAATAATAGTAATAGTAATAGTAATAGTAATAGTAATAGTAATAGCGTTGAGAGATGAAGATGATGTGATATGGATGTAAACATAGAACTTTTTACTATACATCACAAACTAGAAATAGACATGCCAACATGGCGACTTGAAAGTGAATAAAAATTATTTCACGCAAGTTTTTCATGTCAATATGTGGTTGCTCCGGCAGAGAGAGACAGAGAGAGAGAGCGCAGAACTTCTGCAGATAAATGAGTTAATTAAGTTCTATTAACAGAACTTTCATCTTTCCCACATGACACGACTTTGGAACTTGCATTACAAATCCTTACTTATCTAAATGTCAAACCTAACTTAGATTGTCAATTTGAATTACTCACTGTTATGGTCTATCGCTCGATTCACACTTTTTTGGTACTTATAATTCAGTTTTTAAATTTATAGTCCTAAATTTTTTTACTATAATATACACGCACACAATTAAGATGTTAAGGGAGTTCGAACCTGAGACTTCTTGTTTGCAAGTTAATACCCTTTTTTACTGGGCTAGATCCTGTTGGCACAATCCTGAAACTTTTAATGTTATATTACCTTGATCCTTCCGTCGCAGTCTATTAATTTTTCTGTCATTTTTAAGGGCATAAATGTCTACTCACACCATATTTCATTATCTATGTAAGTAGAATATGAGAAGCGTGAGGTTAGAGAAGTATATACAACATGGATGGACATTACCAAAGGTACTTTGACATAATGACCAAAGTGACGCACAATTACATTACAACTGATTTTAAAAAAATTATACTAACATATGACATATCATTTTAGACATTTTGGTAAGCTACCATATAATGTTATAATAATATCATATATGTACATCCCAAAAGCATTATTTATTAGAATTAAGAATTCCTTCTTCTTTTTTGGTCGAAAAAATTAAGTATTCCTCGTGCTAAGCGAACATTAAGGTAAAATTAAAATTTGTCATTTATTCTGCATGTGACGGTCCTACAGTCAAATTTGTCATAAATCATCTCATCATGCATGTGAGTATCGTTGTATGGGCCGAGGCCGATGGATCTAGAGCCGGGGCCCACTACGTAGGTCAGCACAGTAGACAGCGAGAATCGTTGATAGCAAAGTGAGATGGGAGGGAGGAGCTACGATCCCCTGTGGCGCAGGCTGTGGCTGAAAAGTGCCCCCCTCGTGCGGTCCTCTCTTGCCCCTTTAGGTACGTTTGGATGGGTCCCACCCAATTTTGACCTTCAGATTATTGGTAAATTACCGTCCGCTGTCTTCTTCACCGACCTAACTTCACCCGGCATGATGTTTTTATCGTCTATTCACATACTTAGTTCAATCAAATCGATTCTTTTGGAGTTTGAATTTAGATAGGGACATTTCCTTTCACAATCGACCATCTAGTTGGTTTTTTTTTAAAAATATATTACCTAGGGTTTTTATTTATTTATTTATAAAACATATATCTCCCCACTTTTTTCTTGAGGAAAATTTTATTTTTTTAATTCTCTATAAATATAGATATTGATAAGAGAGGGTGGGGTATCGCAAATTAGTTAGTTCACAAAACCCCATATGTGCACATCAAATCACATTTTTGATTGTTCGTATTTAGCTCATAAGATGTGAGAAATCATTCTTCATTGTACTTATTTACAATTCGTCATGTGCTCGTTTAATTTCTCGTTTCTCTGTTTCAATGAGTGATTCTCTTTAACACGTGTCAAATTGTGATTAGAGTACATAGTATTACATACACATAAGAGATCAAATATAATTCAAACAACAAAAGACCACGTCTCTTCAAATTATGATGGTGGAATGACAAAACATACAGATGTACATGTTGTAAAAGTCAAGAACAAAATGCTTAGGTTGGGGGCTAATTACACGTGCATTCCTGACATGGTTGAAAATTTGATGTTACAGAGTTTACATCTGTGGCAAAAGCCACAATATTTGACGTGCGACAACCATTCACAACCTACCACGTGGAGCCGCACGTGTGTGTAAAGCTGTAAACGAAAAGTACTGAAGAGCTGGAGCAAGCAGCCAGCCAGTGAAGAAGAACCCTACTACTCTTTAACTCTTTTTAGGTTATCTTCACCAACCACTTGTCAGTTGTCCCATAATTCATTTTCTTGCCAAATTCTATCAACTACCAAATAGCTATCACGGATCACCAAGTTTGAAGTTTCTATCTATGGCCATCTCAAAATTTTATTCTTTTTTAAATAAAAAAAAACTCCGACAATTTACTATAAATTCAGTTGTTTTTACGTTGCGAGAGTTTCGAATCTAAGATGTTTGAATTTAGGAATCTGGCATAAGAGATGAAACATATGTGTCTGAATTTAGGTGAGTGTAAGTGTTGGCTGAGTCACATAAAGTTAGGGTATATGGCCCTTTTGTGTAGGGTGCAGGGTGTAGGGCAACCCCTACGAAGATGGGAGGAAAAAATGAAGCAAGATGAGAAATGTGGTGGGGTAGAAAGGCCTGTGAAGAGACATAGTTGCGATCTAGCTAGGTCGAAGACAGGGTGTTGCTTCTTCTCTCACACCATTATTATGAATGGTATATGATACGATGTGATGTTTTTTTTATACCATCTAAAGTATGAGAGGATTGCCAACGAACCATGTTCCTCTCATATATATCAGAAAACATTATGCTTTTTGGGGTTGTTTGAGGAAAGTTTTGCACTTGTTGCTAAAATATGAATATGGGTTTGAATACTTTAGGTTTTCGTTTTATTCTTCTCCATAAGGAGGTATATATAGGAGTTTACATGAATGCTTTACTATGAAATAAATATAGTAATCAATTAGGATAGTATCTCCTAATTATATAATGATTTGTCAACTATCTAAAAATAAGGAAAGTAAATCCCTTAATTAATCAAGGAAATAAATCTCCTTGATTAATTACGAGACTCACTTTAACACTCCTCCTCAAGTTGGTGCATATACGTAACCAATGCCCAACTTGGTAAGTGAGTCATAAAATACTCTTCCACAAACAGCTTTTGTTAAGACATCTGCCAGTTGATCTTCTGATTTTACGAACGGTAGGCGGATGATTTTTTTTCTCAATTTTTTCTTTGATGAAATCTCTATCCACCTCAACATGTTTGGTTTGATCATGTTGAATCGTATTATGAGCAATATCGATAGTGACTTGTTGTCACAATGCAACTTCATCGGCTTTTCGTGTTTGAAGCCCAATTCGCAAGAGTCTTCGATCCACAATAATTCACAAATTCCTCGAGCCATTCCTCTATACTTTGCTTTTACACTAGACCGAAAAACCACATTTTGTTTTTACTCCGCCAAGTGACTAGGTTACCTCCAACGAATGTAAAGTAACTGTAAGTAGAGCGTCTATCTGTAATAGACCCACCAATCGGTATTTGTATATCCAAAATTCTTCATGGATTTGGTAAATTTTCCAAACCAAGCTATGAGAGATTGTTTTAATCCATACAATGACTTTATGAGCTTACAAAAGTGATTCTTCTTGTCGAGTGAATTACATCCTGGGGTTAAGTCTATATATACTTCTTCTTTCAAGTCTCCATGTAAGAATGGGTTTTGACATCAAGCGATATAATGGCCAATCGAGATTTGCTGCTAGAGACAATTGGAGCTGAAGCGGGCAAAATCTCATAAGACGGTTCAATTTCCTCATCCTGATTTTGACAGCGTGGAGAAAACTTATCGTTTTCCTCTGGCGACCGATCGCTTTCCACTGACGATTGGTTGGTTTGAAATCGATTCTCACGGCTCGGTCGCTTTCCCTTTGGCGGCAGGTAGTTTTAAGCGAGTTCTTCGTATGCGAAGAACTAAGGAGAAGCGACCGGCCGCTTTCCACAGCGGCCGGTCTTTTGATTTGAGGGTATGTGTTTAGGGATTTTGATAAGAGGATTTGAGGAATTTAGATTTGAGGGATTTGGATTTAAGGGATTTGGATTTGAGGAATTGGATTTAGGGTTTTGGGATTTGGATATGAGAAATTTGATATGAGGAATTTAAAGAACACGAAACCCCTGTGAACACGGCTAAGGCAAGGCACAACTTCTCTTCAATCCTCTTCTCCTCCTGAAGAGAAGGGTTTGTCGGAGTCAAGAAAGAGGCAATATCTTCATGTGAAAGAGAAACATATATTTTTTCACTCATCCTCCCCCCTTGAAGAGGAGGGGAGGAGAGCACGTAAATCGCAAGGAGAAACGCAGGCACATGTCACAAGAAAACCTAGGCTCTTATACCATGCTAAAATATGAATATGGGTTTGAATACTTTAGGTTTTCGTTTTATTCTTCTCCATAAGGAGGTATATATAGGAGTTTACATGAGTGCTTTACTAGGAAATAAATATAGTAATCAATTAGGATAGTATCTCCTAATTATATAATGATTTGTCAACTATCTAAAAATAAGGAAAGTAAATCCCTTAATTAATCAAGGAAATAAATCTCCTTGATTAATTAGGAGACTCACTTTAACACTTGTTACATGAAAGATAAGATCTAGATTCCCTTAAATAATAATTTTTTAAGACATTGAAACAACCAAGTTTAAAAGTGACATGTAAAGTTTTAAATTTTACAAAAAAAAAATCATGTGTATGATTTTAAAGGGAAGGAGTGCTTTTTAGCTTGTAAAGGGCAAAGACAAGAAAGAAAGAGAGCTGAAAAGTGAAGAAAACAATGGATCGTGACCCATTGATATTACAAATGCGGACTGAGGAGCCAGTGCCACTAATTTCTTGTTTCCCCATGCATGGTCTAATCACTACTCTCTCTCTTCTTCTTTGTTTTTTGCCTGCTTTATTAAGGACAATTAATCGGCCTGACTCCCATTGCCCTGCATTCTTAAGAGCACTTTCACCCATTTGCTATAGCAAAAGGCCAGTGCCGGCCCTGGGGTAGGCGAGAGGGCTTGGGCCATGGGCCTCCAATTAAGGGCCCCAAAATTATATTATATATATATATATAATATTGTCTAATTTATTTATTAAAAAAAGAAATAAAGCGATTAAATTTTTCATTTTCTCTTCCAATATGGTTTCTTCTTTTCCCAAGCAGAAATAGAAACAAAATGCTTTCCTCTTCCCAGAAGGCAATTCCTCTCCTAGTTAGTTTTTCCAAAGAAGAACTCCATTTAATCCACCCATCTCTTAATAATCCACCACCATATTTTTCTATGTTTTTCCCATCTCTCTTTCATCCCTCCATTATTTTTAGTTTCTCTCATCCCTCATTTCTAATATCATATTGTAACCCTAAGAATCAATCTCACACTAAAAAGCTCACAAATTGTGTTTGAGATTAATGGTGACCAAGAGAGGAGGAGCATGAGAAATTAAAAAGGTAATCAGATTTATAATTTTTCTTTATATTTGTTCCTATCTGGCAAACTATTTTTTCAATTTTCCAATAGGAACAAAACACAGAGAGATATGGAGTGGTAATCGATTTATGAATTCTTGATTGAATTGCATGTATCTTATCATTGTAGATGTGCATGAATCGGGTGGAGGAGGTTTCTCACAATTGTATACTAAGGGAAGGGGCCTCAATTAATTTATCGCCTAGGGCCACCCAAAAGTCAGGGGCGGCCCTGCAAAAGGCAAATGCAAGGTAAGGCTGTTACTATTTATGGGAATAGTGACAGTATTTGTAAAAGGCTTGTTGTGTTTTCACTCATTGCCATAGCAATCCAATGACAACTACTATTTACATGAGATATGAGGAGAGAAATTTGTATATAGTTTTGATGTGGAAAGTGAAGAATATGGCTAGGTATTAAAAAAAAATTCTAAAAATTTTGATATTTTTAAAGATTTTTTAAATAAAAATTTCGTTGCTAACGTCAGTAGCTCCCAGACATATGCTCAGGCTCGTTTTGACTTTACGCTTGCCCGGTTTGTTGGGACTCACCTCCTGCCCCGGCTTCTGAAGCCCGCTGAAAGAGTAACATGGGGCTTGGCCCCCTCCTGCCCGGGCCAAACTGGAGCGGTGGAAGTGCTCTAAGTCAACTTAATCTGCTATGCTTGTCCCGCTCTTGATATTTTATTGAGGTTTTATGGATTTTTAAAAGTAAAAAACTATTCGATCAGGATTTCAAACGAGTATATACAGTTCTGGATATGTTTAAATCCATATTATGCTCAGTTTCCAAATGCTAACAAAAGAGAAAATGAGAGAGAGAGAAAATTCAATACGATATTAGAGCAAAGTTTATATTATTATTATTAACGGGTGAAATCTAATATTTGAACTTATACTTCGCACATTTTGCCAGACAGAAAAAGCAGGGCGAGTATCCTTAGAATCAAGGAAAAAATTTGGCTACTTAAAATTGAAGAGGGGCTCATTTTTATAACTAATGCGGTTTTTTTTCTGTTACAATTTTATCAATTTTACAATGTCAAACCCACCTTACTTTTAAGGTGGAGCTGGTCAGTTTTAAGATGTCAAGTTAATCTCAGGTTTGAGTATGCTGCATGCATTTGTTAAGAGAACAAGAGTGTGAGATTTGAGAGGAAGAAGAATTTCTCTGTTTGTGTAGCATAATCTTCTAGTTTGTTTTTGTTTTTTTCCTTTTTGTTTAAAACAAAAGGTAATTGGTGGTACCTACTCCAAACTAATGATGGTTTTTATAAGTTGAAAAGATGATTCCAAATCTAATAGCAGGATTCTTCTTTGGTAGAGATCTCTACCAAAATCAGCTACTTTATCCTTTACCTAAGTTCTTATCCAATTTCTCCTATTCTACTCTGAATTCATAATAACCGAGAAAAGGAAAAACTTGTAGAGACTTCTCAAAATCAGGCATAAAAATGGAATAGGGAAGGGGCTGATTGAAGTTTGGGGATGAGGTTGAGGGAAAAGAAGAAAACAGAAAAGAAACAATAAGGATTAAAATATAAAAGTAAAACTCAAGGTGAAAAATGATCGACAAACAAACAGAGATAAGCATAAGAAACAGATGGCAAAAAACAAAACTAGCATATAACATCAAACACTGTTCACAACACCTGAAGTAAAACCTGCTGTGTTTTTTAATTATCCATTATAATCTTAAAAGAAAATAATTAACACTGCTTTGAACTTCGTAGTATCCAGGGGTCACCCAATGGTTGGAAACCCCGAGGCCTTTCTGGATACAATAATGTGATTAAATGGGCACTTCCACGGTTCTACCACCACATCATCAATGGAATACAAAATGCAAAGTTGAAATTCAAACATGAAAATGACGCGTAATGAGGGACTATCCTAGTTGTAAAGGTCATCTTCATCAGCCCCAGCAGCAACAGTTGCAAAAGGGTCGGATCCAGCGGCTGCACCAGAAGGATTGTCTGCGAACCTGAACTCGGTTCCAAACCCTCTTGACTGCTGCAATGTCTGCGCAAATGCCTGGTATTTGCGGATATCAGCGTCACTAACACTCCTACGAGCATACTTCATCGACTCCTCAAAATGAGCTGCCCTGATCTCTGATACTTCGTCATCAACATCCTCCTCCATAGCCTCAGGATTCTCGCTTCTCCTCCTCTCCCTCTCGATATCCTGCAAGATTAGAAAACAATGGTTATTCAGAAATGGATCCAGAGAAAGAAGTCTTTACATTCCTCCAAAGTGACAAAAAGTTGATCCAAATATCCATGAACACTGCAATATCATACCTTCTCAATATTCTCTCTAATGGCATATTTGCAAGCACGCTGGCATATTTCAGTTATATCAGCACCACTGAATCCTTGGGTGTACTTGGCAAGGGCTCTGATGTCCACATCTTTGGAAACTGGAGATTTCCTCAAGCAAGATTTGAATATTTGAAAGCGAGATTCCTCATCAGGGAGAGGGATGTAAATTAACTGATCCAGACGTCCTGGACGTAGAAGTGCAGGGTCTATAATGTCAGGTCTGTTGGTAGCCCCAATAATGAAAACAGTTTTCTTAGCAGTCATTCCGTCCATTTCTGTAAGGAGTTGGTTCAAAACCCTGTCAGCTGCACCCCCAGCATCACCTACGCTACTACCTCTCTGCAAGATGTAGAAATGAAAGTAATAAGCACATAGATAGATAAACACATCAGATGAGGGCCCAAAGGAAAATACTGCAGAAATTCTTGTCACAGTGCTTTTCTGCTGAGGCTGCCAATAGTTGCAGAGCCCCACAGTAAAAATTAGAAGTCCAGATAATCTATGAAACAGAACTAACATTTCAAGTTTCTGCCAAAGAATGCCAAGTTTTTTCCTATTTACTCATTGACATTGTTAAATTATGGTCCAAAGCTTTTTTCTTTTTCCAAATTAAACCTACTGTTGTTTCTGTAACAGAATGCTAAGTTTTCTCCTATTTAGTCATTATTAAATTATGGTGCAAAGCTTTTTCTTTTTCCAAATTAAACCTACTGTTGCTTCTGTAACAGAATGCTAAGTTTTCTCCTATTTAGTCATTATTAAATTATGGTGCAAAGCTTTTTTCTATTTCCAAATAAAACTTATTGTTAATTGCAATATGCAAATTAGCAACCAGGCATCAGTAACAAGAAATGATTTTACATAAAGAGTGGTTCAAACCTGAGTAGCAATGGAATCAAGTTCATCAAAGAACAGGACACATGGAGCAGACCCACGGGCCTTGTCGAAAATTTCCCTCACATTGGCCTCACTCTCTCCAAACCACATCGTTAGCAATTCAGGTCCCTTGACACTGATGAAGTTTGCTTGACACTCATTGGCAATAGCTTTGGCGAGAAGAGTTTTACCACATCCAGGAGGACCATAGAAAAGAACTCCCTTTGAAGGCGACATTCCAAATTTCTCAAATTTCTCAGGATGCTCAACAGGATACTGAACAGTCTGCATGACAAGATAACACAGGAATAGATATTATAAGTAACAAAGAAAAACGAGAAAAATGAAGTGTTGTATGAACAACCCATTGTAGTAAACTCAATTACCTCTTGAAGTTCTCGCTTCACATTCTCAAGACCTCCAATATCTTCCCAGCTAACATTAGGCACTTCAACAACCTGGCCAATCAAAAACATGAAATTATGAGTTTCCTCCAATGCACACAAGGCGTCTAATAATCAAAACAAAACTGTCAATTGAAACAAACTGTAAATACTTACTGTTTCACGAAGAGCAGATGGGTTGCTTGTGCCAAGAGCAGTCTTGAAGTGCTCATTTGTAACTGCCATTGAATTCAGAATCTCAGCATCTATTTCCTCATCTTCTAAGTCAATCACATCCATCTTCTCTCTGATGCATTGAAGAGCAGCCTCAGTACACAAAGCAGCTAGATCAGCACCAACGTAACCATGTGTGTCCTTAGCTATCTTTTCCAAATCAACCTGTGCAATAAAAGTCCAAAACATTATGTAAGAACTTTCTGAAATATGGGGAAAAAAGGTTGAAAAAGAAAGATCGTATTTGACATTACATCTTCAGCAAGCTTCATGTTCTTTGTATGAATACGGACAACCTCGAGACGCCCAACTTCATCTGGTACGCCAATATCTATTTCCCTATCAAATCTTCCAAACCTTCTGAGAGCTGGATCAATACTGTTTGGCCGATTTGTAGCCCCCATAACAATTACATGTGCACGAGACTTTAGTCCATCCATGAGCGTCAAGAGCTGGGAAACAATCCTCCTCTCAACTTCTCCATGTGTCTTCTCTCTCTTGGGAGCAATTGAATCAATTTCATCAATAAAGATAATTGATGGTGCATTCTTCTCTGCTTCCTCAAAAGCTTTCCTGAGATTGCTTTCACTCTCCCCAGCCAATTTTGACATGATTTCAGGTCCATTGATGCAGAAAAAGAATGCCCCAGTTTCATTAGCCACAGCTCGGGCAATTAGAGTCTTACCCGATCCAGGAGGTCCATACAGCAGAATACCCTTTGGTGGCTTCACACCAATCGATTTAAATAGTTGAGGATGCCTCAGTGGCAGCTCCACTAATTCACGAATCTGAGCCATCTGTTTCCTAACTCCACCAACATCATCATAGCCAACCTCATTTAATCTCTCCTCATCCTCCCTTTTCACAGGCTCCCCCTCACAGAAGATTTCAGTGTCGGGAGCGACCACACAGTACTCAGGAGGGTCAGTTTCAATAACCTTAAACTCTACACTCCTCATTCCTCCTCTTACAAGGAAGAGATCACCCTTCCTCACTGGACGGTAGGCCTCCAGGAAATAAGCTGCAAAAGTAGACAAGAAGATTTGGTAAAAATGCATGCTGCAAAGAATTAAACAAGAACTTATTGGTAAAACCATTTAGTTCTAATAACTATCAGTAATAGCTACAATATATTTTAAACAGAAACTTATAAGCGAATATAAATCCAAAATCAATGGTGACAATATACTGAATCTCTATATAAGGTAGGTGTGACACAACAAGGATATATTGTTAAACCATTTCCCCCTAATCATATACTCTTTAAATCTGAACACCACCAATTAAATTACGAGTTGTAACATCCTCTTCAACTTGGACACTATCAATTGATTCAACTCTTTAAAGGAAAAGCATCAAATTTCTCAGCATGCAAGCATCTATGAAGTAATAATATGATAAAATACTCTCTCCATTTGTGCAATTATAAGTACCCTGTGCATACAGATATTACTGAACAGAAACTTTCAAGAGTTGGGGTTGCAATTGATGTTGATATTGACACAGCTTACTAGGAAAGATAGAGTTTCAAACAAAAGCAAACTTTTTTAAAATTCATGACGTGCTACACATTTTAGCTCCAGTTGCACCTGAGAATAACAAGGGTTAGAAACTCACGTTTCAAGTATGCATCAAACAGATTTCCAGTGACCCCTTCAATAGTGTCATCCACAGGAAGAATGTGGACACGCTTTCCATACTTGACATCAGCACATTGGTGAACAGAAACAACATCCCCCAGCCTGACCCTTAGGTTGCTCCTGACAACCTTGTTCATCCTTATCTTTGGTTCCTCACATGTATCATCAGCAAGGGCAATGCAGATTGTATCCTTCCTTTTCTTTCCCTGAGCACCAATAAAAATATATAAACACGAAAAGTTAGTAGCCGTTTATCTTTATAATCCCAAGCACATGCTGAACAATAAAGTTTAGGGAGAGTTCATGCTATTAATACCAAAGCCCAAGACCTGAACAGCCAATGACAATGCTAAGCCAACCAAACCACAACATCGCATGCACAGTTTCAAAAGAAGAGGATAGAAAGAAAGGCATCCATATTAAATCACAACACCCCTTCTCTAAATGCCTAATTTTGGAACCCTGTGAAAAAGCCAATTCCAACATGTAATACAATAAAATTGTTTTTAATAGTAGAGTTCTACATCAGTAGAAAGGTAAGGAGTAACCATCAAAACCCAGAATTTCGATATAAGAATCCCAATACTTCAGACACCAGAACACACACAGTTCTCAGATCCCAAATAAAATACAGAAAACCTACCAACCCAGATACAATTACAACATTCACTCACTACCCAAAACCGTAATTCCTATTAGCCCTAACTAGAAAACCCTTGTAAGCAAAATTCTATAAAGATTTCATCTTTCGCATATATATAACATGACGTAAAAATCGAACCTTGATCAAGATTGTGTCACCACGAAAGAGCTGGAGCTTCTCCATGGTATCTGGATGGAGCGCGACGACCGAGTTGTCATCGTTGATAGCATCATCCACAACAAGCCGATTCGCAGCCTTCTTGCGCTCAAGGATCGCCGTGCTGAAGTCCCTTTTCGTTCCCTTACTGCAACAAACAAACAAACAAGAAAAGCAGAATCGCATCAAAACCCAGAAAATCCCAAAAGAAAATAACTTAAATTCAATCGAAGCACAGAGTAGAACCCAGTTGAATTAAACAGAGATCTGGGTACTTACGAGTCTGAAGATTCAGCCTTGTCAGTCATCGTGAAGATGGAGCAGAGAAGACCCAAGAAGACGAAGAGAGAGAGAGTCTGAGATTGTTTTGTCGATTGAAGAGTTCGAAGAGAGAGAGAGAGAGCAGAAGAGTAGCTAAAAGCAATTTGGTGAGAGATGGGGGGTTGGGATATTTATAAGCGAAGGTAACTCCTTTTCTTGTTAGGAAAGAAATGTTTTGGTTTTGGTTTACTTCTTTTTTAGTTCAGGAATATTATACAAACTCTGGCTTCTACTTTCTTTCCTTTTTTCTCTCATTGTTATTTTTGGAATGGAAATTCTATTTCTTTTTGTATACCTACAAATATTTTCTTTTCCCTTTAATTTTTTTTGCTAGGAATTTATTTCTTTTGCAATTTTTAATTGGAAATTACAATTTCAAGGTTCATATATTACGTTTACCTTTTCAAGATTTAATTGCAAGGTCAATAATAAAATGGATTTTTAAAAGAGGGATAGGCAATTCTTTATAGAGATTGCATATCATGAATAATACAATATGAAAGGGAATAGTTTTTGTTTTCGCTTTTACAAAATGATATTCTAACTACTCTAATGTTGAGGAGGAGCTCAAATTCGAATACAGCACGATGACGAGCACACACATATATGTGTTAACATAATTCGTTTATTTATTTATTTATATGAAAAATAAAAATACAAGAAGAATAAATATAAGTATTTTTCCATGAATACCCACAACATAATTAGAGGACAAAAATACATGTGGATGAGGAGAAATCAATCAAGAGGATATAGAGAGAAACTCTAATTATTCTCTTTTTTGGATTAGTCATTACCTTAAAGATAACTAATAAATCTTAATACTTAAAAATTAATGGGCATATTTTTTAAATTTCTAGAATCTTCTATTCCAAGTTCTTGTTTTCATCTGAGTCTTAAGGTGGACTCCAACTAAGCAAAACCTTAATCCAACCAAATTGGGCTTTCGACCAAAAAAAAAACCAAATTGGGCTCCTACTATTTTCCTTCTTTTTTCTTCTAGAATTACAGGCTGTTTGGTTATTGGGTTTTTCTTAATTTTATTTTGGCGGTGAAGTTATTGGCAAGGTTTAATAAAATATCCATAATATCCTCGATATTTCCACGAAATTTTCGTATTTTTGAATCACCGATATTTCCGATACCATCAATATTTTAGATATCCATGAACCAAAATATCGATAATATTAATGACATGGACGAAATATCGATAATATCCCGATATTTCCATTGAAATTTCCGTATTTTGAATTACCGATATTTCCGATATCATCGATATTTTATTAAGCGGTTATTGGCCTTTTTGGTTTCACATCAGAAACGACAGGCCGTTCAGTGACACAGGTGCTGACGACACATCGTAAATATGGCCGACTTCTCATCATCTTGTTGTATTAAATACAATCACAGCCGTCGATGTGGACGAATGCTTAACTAACAACTACAATTTGTAAGAGTTGGTGGTTAGTAATGTGTTTCGGTTCAATTTATATCAACCCAATCGATTGAAATCGATTCTAAAATTTTAAAAGTAATCTTACCAATTACCAAATCCATTTTTCTATCAATAAAACATTGAATTCGTATTATTAGTGATTAATCCAAATGAACCCTCAATTATCCGTCATTTAAGAAGATGAATCATGATAAAGAGATGGATCAAGTTCTATCCATGATCCTTGTTTAAGAAAGTAAATGTTGGAATTTGCATAATCCCAAATTCGGCTCTTTAAAATAGTTCATTCATATAAGGTGCTTTGTTCGACTTCTTCACCATAGTATTATTGTATAAAAAAAACTAGGCCTAATACAACCCGATATTACCCCACTTATAATAAATATTAAAGATATTTCATATGTGCGTGAACAATTGATTCTAACACAACTCAAGAATCAATAAGTTGAGATTTTTCAATATTAGAAGGGAAATGTGATAGAAGGAAAAGATTTTTCAAGAATCTTTCCATTCATGGGATGGACAAACAGTTTACGTAAGAGGCACAATAGGCCATAATTTATCGATAAAACAAACCAAAACTACTTTCTTCACAAAAACCTAGACACAATGTTCTTACAATTTTTTTTTTATAATTTGATCAAATCCAACCGACAAAATATAGTATTTGGAATTTATGAAAAACTAGGAAACTTCAGTGTTCTTGAAGCCAAACCCAGTTTTCTCTTGGACTTTAGCGTTCACACCATCTATGAATTGATCAAGGTTTCTATATGATGACCCACCAATAGCCAATCCACCCTCCAATGCTTTTCTGACCTCCTTGACATTCCTCCTCAATTCATCAGCTGATTTTCCACTCATCAGACGGCTTATCTTCTCTGCCACTTCCTCCTTTGTGATTGGTTTTTGGTCACAAAGATTAATCCCAACCCTCCAATCATCCACCACTAATTTCCTATTAGTGAATTGGTCAGTCAACAAAGGAAAACACAACAAGGGAAGATTGCACCATATGCTTTCCAATATTGAATTCCATCCACAATGTGTTAGGAAGCCTCCAATTGAAGGGTGTGAGATCACCTCAATCTGAGAGCACCATGGCACAATCAACCCTTGATCTTGATCTTTGATCTCATCTTCAAATCCAACGGGTAGGATTTCGGGTTCGTCAGAGCTGACTATATCAGGACGAAGTACCCAAATAAAACCAACTTTGCTGAGCAAAAGCCCATTGGCTATTTCCTCAATCTCTCTTTTGCTAGCATGAGCATAGCTACCAAATGACACGTACAAAACTGAGCCACGTGGCCTAGTGCTGAGCCATTGGATGCAATCTGACTCGGACCATAGGCTTGTGGCCACACGGCTCTTGGTGAACCCGGTGGGGAATATTGGTCCAATTGAATATATTTGTTGCTTTTCTTGCAATGCTGAAACGGTCTCAGATTCAAGCTCTTGGACTGTGTTACAAAGAATGAAATCTGCGTCTTTAATTCTCTCAAAGGCCTTGACTATGATCCGGTGTATGGGTGAGGTGTAATCACTAGGTTGAAGGTACGATGACAAGTCCTTTGGTTCAATTGCACGTACACCCGGTATGTAATTGATCGTGTCTTGGCGAGGATTAGCTAATATTACACACATAAATTATACATGAATACAAAATAATGTTATCATACTAGATATTTGATATGTTAAGTTGATATGCTGTCAATCTGGACCACAATATTGTAATCAGTGATCCATATTAACAGTGATGATTACTAGTATTATTGTATTGTCGGATATAAGAGATAGTTATGTATGAGAGAGTTACTTGGAGAAAAGGGTACTTACCATGAGAAGTAAAATGACCATGACCATTTTTGTTGAGGAGGTCTAGGTGATAGTAGAGGGTGAAGACCAGAGCTGGTTCGGTCCAGAATGAGACTGTGACTAGGTTATACTTTTTGGCTATGATTGCTGGCCACTCAAAGAAAGTATCTGATATCAAGCAATTGACTGGTGGGTTGGAGAGGACTAGTTTTGCTAGAAGCTCATCAACATGAGCTGGGAAATCATGTATAACACTCTCCCAAAACTGGTCGTGGTTGAGAGATCGATCGAATTCGACTGGGAAGCCATCGTTGATTGTTACATAACGTATGTCTAGGCCAGATTGACGAACCCCATTGAAAATATTATCATCTTCCATGGCGTGGGACTTGACTATCTGGTGGTGAACTGCTTGAGTGTTGACAAAGGTGACTGTGATGCCCTTTGATGCAAGCTTTATGGCAAGATGGACGGCTGGGATTACATGGCCTTGCAGAGGGTAGGCAAACAGGACAGCATGAGGATGTTTTGAAGTATTGTTTTCCATCTATGGGTGTGAGTGAGAGAGCGAGAGAAAGAGAGAGAGAGGACCTATAAGTGCAAGATATCTGCAGCTCAAACTTGGGAGAAGGTTCAAAGAAAAAGAAAAGAAAAGAAAAGAAAAAGAAGAAAGAAAAAGGATTTTTCCCAAACACTTTGGAGCTCAGAGCAGGGCATGAGGCATCAAGATTAGCCAAGCTCTATATAACAACCAGATCCCTATACAGCTTTAGGTGATGTGCTTGAATTGTCACTATGCCCAAGAATAGTCACAGTGATTACAAGGAAGGACCCATCAATGATATAACCAGACAAAAGGAGACTTACATATATATATATACAGAAATTATTCTATGTGCACATCCGGACAAATATGATAATATTTTCATCAAGTAAATTTTCGAGTTTTATAGCATAATTATTAGGCCAAAGTCAAAGTATGAATTTTTTTTTTCGGGGTGACAAATAGGATAATATTTTCATTGAGTAAATTCAAGGGGGTTCATCCACTGCAGAAAATTCCAACCAAGGAGGACGTCTTCATCCCATATTACAACATCCTAATATTTAATAGCATAAGCAGCAAGTTTGTGAGCTACAATATTACAACATCTAGGAATATAAGAGATGAGATTGCCAAAGTATGATTTTGGTGCAATTCAAGTCCCTCCCTTTTGCAATGGAAAAGTGATGCGTACGTGGTAATTATGTCGAAATAATTGACCAGATAAGTCATTGTACTTGAATTCCGTTTTGAATTGAAATGATTTAGTAAACTACATGGGTTAAATCACGACAATTGAAATTTGAAACTATATAGATTAGAGTGAAATTTCAATCAAACTACACGGATTAAAATCATACTTTGGCCTAATTACAGATGTGAGATGTCAAGTTTTAATAATTTAAGATGTACGTGTAAAGAGGATATCATTAGCTACATGATCAATTATATAAGTGGCCTGATTATAATTGTGTGACGTCTTTGATCTAATTATACTAATTAACCCTTTTTAATTCATTGGATGGATGATTCTACTGGGGATGGTCGACAATTCAAGGCATGTCACTTCACCAATAAACCCCACCAAAATAAAATTTTTTTACTTGTAACGGGGATATCACTGTTTTGCTGTTCTTGGCCAAAAACACAATGACACGTAGAAAAGTTATCTCACTTGTCATTGTGTCATTGGCTGAGATAGCAATCGTTGCATGAAAGTCTTTCTCCCACCAAAGACATGATTGTACTGCCTACCAACCAATCTGATGATTGGAAAACTACAAAAGACACGAATATGACTTCCACATCATGGTCACTTTAGTTTTAGAAAGATGGAAACAACCACATGAACTTGAAAAGAAATTGTGTTTCAATTTATAGGTGGAAAAAATCTATAACTTGAAAAGAAATTGTGTTCCAAATTAGTACGTATATGTTAGGATAAATTGGACTTTTAGAGGTGTAAAAAACCTCATATGTGACCCGAACGTGCTAATTCCGTTGAAATATGATGAAACTAACCAAATGTCCTTCAATTTGCATGCATACAATTGCGAAAATTAAAATTATGTTGGTGAACTCGTTGGAGATTTGGTCCAATCTGGACCCCTCAATCACTTGCTTGGTTGCTAATATACCTTCCATTTCCTTCTGGACTGAACCAGCTCTGGTCTTAAATATCTACCATCATTTGGACCTCCTCAGGAGAAATGGTCATTTTGGTTCTCATGGTAAGTAATAACCTTTCTCATAAATCTCATTTAGCTTTGATTGTGTTGAGTCTTGATTGACTTTTTTAGTTTAATTCACAGTCTGACGACATAAACTTATTGATACTATTTATTAGTTAATCACGAGGATAGCATCGATTATCTAATAAATTGAGTTAACTGAAGGAAATCCAAGATTACTTCATCTGTTCAGTCTTTTATTTTTTTGGGTCTGAATATATTAAATAAAGTATTTTTTTGGTCTGAGTTGGGTTCCTTTTGTAGTTTGTCTTGTTGGTTAATGGATATATATAAATATATAAATATATATATATATAAATATATAAATATAAATATATATATATATATATTTATATATGAAGTCTCTGTGTTCTTTTTGTAGTTTGCCTTCTTGGTGGTTGGTGAACCTTGTGAAAGAGCCGTCCAAGTTTGTCTCTCAAGATAAGATTTGTTGACTTATGGAGCAAACCAGAGGTTACAAAAAACACCAAATTTGTTTATATGAGGTTCAGTGCCGGCCTGGGGTAGGCGAGAGGGGCTTGGGCCATGGGCCTCCAATTAAGGGGGCCCCAAAATTATATTATATATATAATATTGTCTAATTTATTTATTAAAAAAAAGAAATAAAGCGATTAAATTTTTTCGTTTTCTCTTTCAATATGGTTTCTTCTTTTCCCAAGCAGAAATAGAAACAAAATGCTTTCCTCTTCCCAGAAGGCGATTCCTCTCCTAGTTAGTTTTTCCAAAGAAGAACTCCATTTAATCCACCCATCTCTTAATAATCCACCACCATATTTTTCTATGTTTTCCCCATCTCTCTTTCATCCCTCCATTATTTTTAGTTTCTATCATCCCTCATTTCTAATATCATATTGTAACCCTAAGAATCAATCTCACACTAAAAAGCTCACAAATTGTGTTTGAGATTAATGGTGACCAAGAGAGGAGGAGCATGAGAAATTAAAAAGGTAATCAGATTTATAATTTTTTCTTTATATTTGTTCCTATCCGGCAAACTATTTTTTCAATTTTCCAATAGGAACAAAACACATAGAGATATGGAGTGGTAATCAGATTTATGAATTCTTGATTGAATTGCATGTATCTTATCATTGTAGATGTGCATGAATCGGGTGGAGGAGGTTTCTCACAATTGTATACTAGGGGAAGGGGCCTCAATTAATTTATTGCCTAGGGCCACCCAAAAGTCAGGGCCGGCCCTGATGAGGTTGTGGAAATTTGGAATATTGTATTACCATATAGATATAAAAGATAATATACCCCTTTATGTTATCTGCTAAAAATAGTTGACTTTGACTGAATGGGAGTCATCTGGCCCTGTATCAGATTTTTGTGATTCATAACTTGCCTACTTCCTCGAGCAGACACAGAAACAGAGCCATGGAGGAGGACAATCAATGCACAAAGCCTCATGCAATCTTGGTACCTCTCCCTCTCCAAGGCCATGTTATCCCATTTACCAATCTGGCAGTGAAGCTTGCCTCAAATGGTTTCACCATCACTTTTGTCAACACCCAAGATATTCACCACCAGATAACCAAATCCCAACCCAACAACAAAACTGAACAAGATGACATATTTGCCGCAGCGCGCAAGTCCGGACTGGACATACGCTACAAAACAGTGAGTGATGGTTTTCCACTAACCTTCAACCGATTTCAGAACCTTGACCAATGTCTTGAGGGTCATTTACATGTCTACCCTGCCCATGTTGATGAACTGGTTGGAGATTTAGTCCAATCTGACCCCTCAATCACTTGCTTTATTGCTGATACCTTCCACACCTGGCCAGAAACCATAGCCAACAAGTACAACCTTGTCAATGTTTCCTTTTGGACTGAACCAGCTTTAGTCCTAAGCATCTACTATCACTTGGACCTCCTCAGACAAAATGGTCATTTTGGTTTTCATGGTATGCACCCTCTCATAAATCTCCCAAACTTTTGCTTAACTTACATATGGGAATGGTTTCTAGTTAATTTGACAACATGAAATCTCATATTGTCAATCTAAAGTTTAAACCATCTGATCGCGTGGAGTCTTGTTCGAATGTTTAGTCTACTAGATTCACAGCATGATGACATGAACATTAGCAAAGTTATATAACTACATGTATCTGTGTTTTTTTTGGTTGACCTATTAGATAAACGTGAGGACAACATCGATTACATACCGGGTGTGCAGGCAATTGAACCAAAAGATTTGATGTCACATCTCCAAGCTACTGATTTATCATCCCCAATGCTCAGAATCATATACAAGGCATTCCATGGAGTTAAAAGAGCAAATTTTATTTTGATTAATACAGTGCAAGAACTTGAATATGAGACCCTTTCAGCCTTGCATGAGAAGCAGCCCACATATGCAATTGGCCATGTCTTCCCCAGTAAACCCACGAAGAGTATTGTGGCTACCAATCTGATGTCTGAGTTTGACTGTACTCAATGGCTCAATGCCAAGCCTCATGGTTCAGTTTTGTTTATGTCATTTGGTAGTTATGCTCAAGTTACTACAAAAGATTTTGAGGAAATATCTCATGGACTTTTGCTTAGTAAAGTGAGCTTCATCTGGGTACTTCGCCCTGACACTACAAGTTATGAAGAAACCAATATCCTACCCGTTGGATTTGACTATGAGATTAAAGACAGAGGGATGATAGTGCCATGGTGCTCTCAGATTAAGGTGCTTTCACATCCGGCAATAGGAGGGTTCTTAACGCATTGTGGATGGAATTCCATACTTGAAAGTATGTGGTGTGGTGTTCCCATGCTGTGTTTTCCTCTATGTACTGACCAAATCACTAATAGGAAACTAGTAGTTGATGATTGGGGCATTGGACTGAATATTTGTGATGGGGTAAAACCCATCACAAGAGTGGAGGTGGCAGAGAAGATCAACCATGTGATGAGTGGAAAATTGGGCCATGGTTTGCAGAAGGAGATAAAAAATGTAAGGCAAACAATGGAGGATGCATTGGCTTTAAATGGGTCATCACAGAAGAATTTCTTTCAATTCATAAGTGATGTAAAGACCAAAGTTCAGACACGAAAATGACTTAAGCATTGCCACAATCTTGTGGTTCTGCTTCATCATCTCATTGTCATTAAATCATCATTAGCAATGTGAAATCCAAAATACACAAGAATGTGGCATATCTGAGGATATATTATCATGTTTTAAATCTTTGTGTTATTATTTGAAAGGGTTATAAATTTTAATGTCTTAATTTTTGTTTTTTTGGCTGTTTTCTTTTATTTATTATGAGAGTTACAATTGTTTAATTTTCAGTTTTTATTTTATATTCATTGCCTTAATTTTCTGGTTTAAATTGTATGTGGAGGTTACAATTTTGGATGCCTATAAGAGGCCACTCCTCCTTCACATTGGAAACACACCACAATCAGATTTCTCTATTCTCATATTTTCCATATTATTATTTTTGGGCAACGGTTGGCTTGTAGATTTCTATCCGATTGTGAACGTGCTCATAGCAGATCTTGAGCCTGCGTATTGGGGTCGTATCTTGGAGTCTTATAGACTGTCATTACCTACACATAGAGAGGCTACAAAAGCTTTAGGACAGCGTCTTTGACGTGCTTTCACTATACCAGACTTGCTTTCTTACTCTTGATTTATTTTACTTATTTATTTGTTTCTTTATTTTATTTTACTGTTAAGTTTTTATATATTATTTATATCTAAGGATTGGAATAAGAGTTTTACAGAAAAGGAAAACACAATTTTAATAACAAGAGTTTTACAGGAAAAGAAAAACACTATTTTTAATAACAGTTTGTTTAAATTCTAAAAATAGTTTGTGGGAAATTGGAATATTAGCCCCACGCATTGCAAAAGATGTGCTTTCGCTTTTATCAGTCCATTAGCTTTTGTGATTTCGGCACTTGCCCTCTTTCTCGAGCCGTTAAATGACCACATACTCGCAGACATAGAGAGATGCACACACAGAGAGAGCCATGGAGGACAAGCATTCACAGCCTCATGCTATCATGGTGCCTATCCCTCTCCAAGGCCATCTTCTCCCACATACCCATCTGGCCATGAAGCTTGCATCAAACGGTTTCACCATCACTTTTGTCAACACCCAACACTTTCACCACCAGATAACCAAATCCCAACCCAATGACACTGAAGATCAAGATGACATCTTTGCCACAGCGCGCAAGTCCGGCCTAGACATACGCTACAAGACCGTGAGTGATGGTTTTCCACTAGCTTTCAACCGATTTCAGAACCATAACCAAGCTGTTGAGGGCCTATTGCATGTCTTTCCCTGCCCATGTTGATGAACTTGTTGGAAAATTAGTCCAATCTGACCCCTCGGTCACTTGCTTGATTGCTGATACCTTCCACCCATGGTCAGCAACCATAAACAACAAATACAACCTTGTCAATATTTCCTTCTGGACTGAACCAGCTCTAGTCTTAAGCATCTATTATCACTAGGACCTCCTCAGAGAACATGGTCATTATGATTCACATGGTATGTAATAACTTTCACATAAATTCGCTTGAGCTTTGATTACATTACATTCTTACATTGTGGTCTTGTTCTCATGTCTTACATGTTATGTTGCTAGATTGTCAATTAGAATCACAAGTTTTAAAAGAATTCACTGTTCAGTACTTCATATTGACATTCTGACAAGAGAACACATCCTATAACGAATCTCAATTTTTTTGGTTGATGTATTAGATAATCGAGAGGACACCATCGATTACATACCGGGGGTGCAGGCTATTGAACCAAAGGACTTGATGTCACACCTCCAAGAAGCTGATATATCAACACCGATGCACCGAGCCCTACACAAGGCATTCCATGAAGTGCAAAGGGCAGATTTTATTTTTTGTAATACAGTACAAGAACTTGAATCAAACACCCTTTCAACCTTGCAAGAGAAGCAACCCACATATGCAATTGGCCCTGTTTCCCCCAATAACCCCACCAAAAGTATTGTGGCTACCAATCTGATGTCAGAGTTTGACTGCACAGAATGGCTCAAGACCAAGCCTAATGGTTCAGTTTTGTTTGTTTCATTTGGTAGCTATGTTCTAGTTACCAAAAATGATATTGAAGAAATAGCTCATGGGCTCTTGCTTAGTAAAGTGAGTTTCATCTGGGTACTTCGCTCTAATACTACAAGTTATGATGAAACTTATATCCTACCCGTTGGATTCGAAAATGAGATTAAAGATAGAGGGTTGATGGTGCCATGGTGCTCTCAGATTGAGGTGCTTTCACATCCAACAACAGGAGAGTTCTTAACTCATTGTGGATGGAAATCCACACTTGAAAGTATGTGGTGTGGTGTTCCCATGCTGTGCTTCCCTCTGTGGACTGATCAAGTGACCAATAGGAAACTAGTAGTTGATGATTGGGGGATTGGATTAAATCTCTGTGATAGGGTGAAACCCATCACAAGGGTGGAGGTAGCAGATAAGATCAACCTTCTGATGAGTGGAAAATTGGGTGATGGATTGCAGAAGCAGAGCAAGAGGGTTAAGCAAACATTGGAGGATGCATTGGCTGTGAATGGATCATCACAAAATAATTTATCTCAATTCATTGGTGATGTAAAGGCTGAAATTCAAAAACTGAGTGTGACTTCCACATTGCTACTATGTGGTTCTGCTTCCTCATTTCTTTGTCATCTTTGTCATTAGCGCAACCTCTAAATTAGCACAAAACCAAATTATAATAAGTCTTTCCACTACTTTGAGAATATTGTAATCTTTTGATTTTTGTCCACAAGAATCCAAAGTGTGATTCATTTTCTTGGTTTAGAAAGACACTGTTTTGTTTATAGTTTAAAACCAGTTTGTGGAAAATTAGACTTCTGCCCCACCACCCCTTATCCTAAGAAAGAAAACAAAACATTGTGTGTGTATTTGTATAAGCACACAGAGCCACAAACAGACACAGATCACAAACTCACAAACAGAGAGAGAAACAGACACAGAGGGAGCCATGGAGGACAAGCATTCAAAGCCTCATGCAATCATGGTGCCTCTCCCTCGCCAAGGCCATGTTATCCCATTTACCCATCTGGCCATGAAGCTTGCCTCAAATGGTTTCACCATCACTTTTGTCAACACCCAAATTATTCACCACCAGATAACCAAATCCGAATCCCATGACAGTGAAGGTCAAGAAGACATCTTTGCTGCAGCGCGAAAGTCTGGTCTAGACATTCGCTACAGAACAGTGAGTGATGGTTTTCCACTAGCCTTCAACCGGTCTCAGAATCTTAATCAATATCTTGAGGGTCTATTGCATGTCTTCCCTGCACATGTTGATGAACTTGTTGGAAATTTAGTCCAGTCTGACCCTTCAATCAGTTGCTTGATTGCTGATACCTTCCACACCTGGCCAGCAACCATAGCCAACAAGTATAAACTTGTCCACATTTCCTTCTGGACTGAAACAGCTTTCGTCTTGTGCATCTACTATCACATGGACCTCCTCAGAAAAAATGGTCATTTTGGTTCTCATGGTAAGTAATAACCTTCTCATATCCAACATGTTATGCTATCAGATTGTCGATACAAAAGACGAGAAGATTTTTCATTATGTATATCTGATTTTTCTGGTTGATTTATTAGATAATCGCGAGGACACGATCGATTACATACCTGGTGTGCAGGCTATTGAACCCAAGGACTTGGTATCACACCTCCAAGCTACTAATACATCAACAGCAGCTCACAGAATCCTATACAAGGCCTTCCAACAAGTTACAAATGCAAATTTAATTTTGTGTAACACAGTGCAAGAACTCGAATCCCAATCCCTTCTAGCCTTGCAAGAGAAGCAACCCACATATGCAATTGGCCCTGTCTTCCCCAATAAAGCCACCAAGAGTGTGGTGGTGGCAACCAACCTCATCTCTGAGTTTGACTGTACAGAATGGCTCAATGCCAAGCCTCCTGGTTCAGTTCTGTATATTTCATTTGGAAGCTACGCTCAAGTTACTAAGAATGTGGTAGAAGAAATAGCTCATGGGCTTTTGCTTAGTAGAGTGAGTTTCATTTGGGTGCTACGCCCTGATACTATAAGTCATGGTGAACTTGAAACCTCGATCCTACCCGGTGGATTTGAAGATGAGATTAAAGATAGAGGGCTGATTGTGCCATGGTGCTCTCAGATTGAGGTGCTTTCAAATCCAGCAATAAAAGGGTTCTTGACTCATTGTGGATGGAATTCCATACTGGAAAGTATGTGGTGTGGTGTTCCAATGTTGTGTTTTCCTATATTGACTGACCAAACCACCAATAGGAAACTTGTAGTTGATGATTGGGGGATTGGACTCAATCTTTGTGATAGGATTAAACCCATTACAAGGATGGAGGTAGCAGAGAAGATCAACCGTCTGATGAGTGGAAGGTTGGGTGATGGATTGCAGAAGGAGATCAAGAAGATGAGGCAAAAATTAGAGGATGGGTTGGCTGTAAATGGGTCATCACAGAAGAACTTGTGTCAATTCATTAGTGATGTAAAGGTCAAAATTCAAACATGAATTTGATTTTTCACATTGCCACTGCCACTAAGTAGTTCTGCTTCATCATCTCATTAAAGATTTTTTTTTTGTCACACATCTCATTAAAGATTGGTTCTTATTAATGCAGCAACATGGCATGGAAGTTTCCATTGTAATTCTAGTAGCCGAACTTTTCAGTTGTAACTTGCCAAAATTTTGCCGAATAAAACACATACGTTTCTTTCTTCAAATTTGTTATGAAAGTTTCTTTCTTTCAATTTTGGCTCTCCCATTCTAGCAAGCACAAAGTGACCAAGTGAAAAGGCACATCGGCACTGCTTCCCTGAATCAATTTTTTCATGTCCAATCTAGCATACTCAACTCAAATGAAACATCAGAGTCAGAGCGAGCAGCAGAGCTCCATGGAATTATTTTTGCTTGAGACAAAGACTAATAATCAAATTGCATTTTAATAACCTAGTTTCCGAAGAAAACTTGAATAATCTAAGCTATATATCAATATTTCTATCATATTTCCCAGCGTTTCTCGCGAACCAAACAGAACATATAATCAACGGGCCATTTTTCTTTCCTTGTTTTTTTTATAAAAAAATTTAAAATTTTAAATTTGTTTTCGTTTAGCTGATCCTTTCTTTGCTAACAACTAGGAGGGTCCTTTTTTCTTAATTTTTTAAAATTAAATAGTATAGCCGAGCGGCTATACCTTTTAAATAGGCTTATTTATGGATATGCCCCTGTGCTTTCAAAATAGTCTCATACCACATGTTCTTTGAAATGTCTCAATATACCACATATACTTTCATTAAATGTCTCACATAAGCGATTCCGTCATATTTGAGAGAAGTTCCGTTAGCTTATGTGGCCCCCACTTCTTTTTAATCTCTTAACAAGGGAGATGAAGGGTTAATTAGGTTGAGAAAAAGGGGAATTTCAAATATAAGCAAGAGATTAAAAGCCTAACTAACCCTTCCTCTATCTTGTTAAGAGATTGAAAAGAAGTAGGGGCCACATCAACTAACGGAACTTCTCTCAAATCTGACGGAATCGCTTACGTGAGACACTTAATGAAAATATAGGTGGTATGTTGAGACATTTCAAAGAATAGGTGGTAATCTAAGGTTATTTTGAAAGCAACATGGGCATATCCATAGATAAGTCTTTTAAATATAATGTATTTAAATAGTATAGCCGTGCAACTATACCACGATTTTTTTAAAAAGAAATAGTATAGCGGCGATGCTATACTAGTTTTGACACATGGATGCCTTATCGCTAAACGGGTCTTCTTTTAAAAAAAAAAAATAGTATAGCCGCACGGCTATACTTGGTTTTATTCATGTTTCTTAAAAAATAATATAGCCGTGCAGCTCTACGTTTTTGACACGTGGGCAACTAGGCGTTATGCAGCTACTCTGATTTTTTTTTTCATAAATAGTACAGCCGAGCGGCTATACTAGACTTTTTTTGTGTGTATAAAAATAGTATAGCCGATCGGCTTTACAGGGTTTTTTTTTGTTTAAAATTTTTTAAATAAATCGGCTATACGTTTTAAAAAGCAAACTTACAATACACATATTGCATACGCATGTACGTATTTTTCATGTTTAATACACCTGTTTTTAATAAAATTTTCACATATTATTGAAAAATTATATATGATTAACTACAGTAAACCCCCCAAACTATTGAGATAATTACAAAATCATCCCAACGTTTATTGACCGGTTTAACCAGTATACAAACTTCACGGAACATTTCAAAAGACACTCTCCGTTAGGAAAACCGTTAAAAATTATGTTATATGTTGATGTGGCAAAAATGGGTCCCATTTGTTTGCTGATGTGGCATCCACATAGACTGAAAAATTAATTAAAAAATTCTTATTTTTAAAAATAAAATAACATAAACTAAAAATATATATAAAAGACAAATAAAAAAATAAAAACTAACTCATCTTTCTCCCAAATCTTCTCCCCTGCCCCTACCCACCTTCATCACATCCCTACCCAGAACCCACACCATCCACCGTCACCTCCCCACTGGACTGCCCCAAGCTATCCACACTCCCCCACCTTCATCACCTCCCCATCGAACTGATCGAGATGGTGTCATAAAGGGGCGGCGTTGCGCTTTGACTGATCTTGATCGTTGGATGCAGCAACCACCGCAGCATCACCGTCATCCTGCGATGCAACTTCCAGGTTCTGATTCGCCGAAGCTGACCCAACACACTTCCCCAGCTCCACCTCTGCATTCTCAACCACTGCAATAACTCTCTCTCTCTCTCTGGGTTTTTTTTAACAAGTCTTTAAACATTAGTTCTTAGATCGGTGGATCAACATCGAGACAAAGCCTAAGAATAATCACGCCTCGATATCACTACGGAGAAAATGAAAAGAAAAGTTTTTTAACCCAAAGAATAAAAAGAAATCGAAATTGGGTTCTCAGTTATTCTCACTGCGTTCTTGGGTTTTTTATGCGTTACTGATTTTTAGCATTGAGGGAATAAGAGTCAAGAGAATGAGTGTGTGTGTGTGTGTGCGATGAAGAAATGGCGATTGTTCTTCTTGATCCATTTCATTCTCTTCCAAAATGCTTTCGAGATCGCGTTCTTTTTCTGGATTTGGCTTCAGTATGGTTTCAATTCGTGCATAATGGGGCAAGTGCATTTCATTGGCCCTAGGGTTTGCTGGAAAAATTTATACCAGAGAGACAAAACCCAGATCCGATTCATCGAAGCCACTCGGGTTTGTTGCGGGGCTAGGCTTGTGTGTTGCGGTGGGGTTGGGTTTGTGGGTACGGTGTGGTGACTGGGATGAGGGTGGGGTTGGGAGGTACGGTGGGTGGGTGGGTTGAGGGTGGCGGTTGTCCGGTGGTAAAGTGACGGTGGAGGGTATGGGTCTGGGGTGGGATGTGATGAAGGTGGATAGGGGCAGGGGAGAAGATTTGGGAGAAAGATGAGTTAGTTTTTATTTTTTTATTTGTCTTTTATATATTTTTTAGTTTTATGTTATTTTATTTTAAAAACTCATTCATCTATTTGAAATTTTTTATTAATTTTTCAATCTATGTGGATGCCACATCAGCAAAAAAAAAAAGGGATCTGGTTTTGCCACGTCAGCAGTTAACAGAATTTTTAACGGTTTTCCTAACAGAGGGTGTCTTTTGAAAGGTTCCATGAAGTTTGTGTACTGATCAAACCGATCAATAAACGTTGGGTATGATTTTGTAATTACCCCATAGTTTGGGGGGTTTGTAGTAGTTAATCCAAAAAAATATATTAAAAATTATTAAACTGTACTATGAAGATGATGTCAATGTACCTGGGACTTGAGAATATCAAAATCCTAGTTGTAGAACAAGATAGATTTGTTGATAGAAAGAGGCCTTGGAATTACGCTAGGGAAAAGAGAAGATTCGGCCGCCCAATCGCTAGGCAGGTCTTTTTTTTATATAATTTTTAAAAATTAATAGTATAGCCGCGCGGTTATACTCGTGAGATATTATATTTAAATAGTACAGCAGCGCGGCTATACTCGTTAAATATTATATTTTCGTTTATTGATAATAGTAGTTTAGAGCATTATCCATTACTATTAGGCCATTACCGGAGTCTTTATTGTCCTCTTTTGATTTTTTTAATTTTCCAAAGTTATTACCCGTATAAAAAATTTAACATTTTCTCATTTAATACTTGTATTATACACATACATATTTTCCAATAATACTTTCATTTTCTCTGATGCATTAGCACATTAGGGTTTTCATGCTTCCACTTCTCCATTATGGTGCACTTCATCTCCCTGTGACTTCAGTCATGTTATTTTTCAACTAGTCAGGACATTTAAAACAACCTCTCAAGTCTCAATTTACAAATAATCCAAATTATCATAGAATCCAATGTGACCATTTTTCTTGGTTTGGTCAAGAAACACAAATTGACAGTCAACAAAATCGACAGCATAAACAGAATAAACATTGAGGAAGAAAGAATGTACAAATAACTAGACAACATCAGGGTATCTGAAACCTGATTTATGTGGTCAGGTTGCAGAGGTCATACATCAGCTCTGGAATACACAATTTACAAAAGAAGTAACAAATAAAAAGCCGAAATACAATTTGTCTACATTTGTACAAATTAAAACCCTTGATCAGAGAATTGTTCACACGAAAGCTCGAATTCCGTTTGGGCTCGCAGGGAAACCTTTGGCATGCAATCCTCACGTCAGAGCTAAACTGAGAAAATGTTATAGTCACTGAACTCCCATTGAAGTCCCGCCATTAGGAAAATGTTAGTCACTGTACTACAATTGAAGCCCCAACATTTGGCAGATCTCAAACTCCATTGCCAATTTTAAAATCTGAAAAGGATGCCATTTCTCGAGCTTCAACTGATGCTGTTGGTTCTCTCTTGTTCGCCCCAAAAAAGGAGCAATTTTGAAATGCATCGAGACTGCTGGCAATAAGGCGGTTCAACCCACTAAGACTATCACTCAGAACAAAATCTTCACTATGGTATTTAGAAGATGGCATCTCCAAATCTAACGGTCCTAAAGATTCAGGCTGTAAAGAAAGGAACATAAAAATCAGAAGTATCCACAAAAAATTGCTGAAAATAAACAAATATATTGTTAACACACAATTCCCATATAAAAAGATTTATAATTCCTTGTTATACAAAAATATATTTATAATTCCATTAGCTCCATTAAAATGGATGTCAAGGAACCTATAAACGAACTTGTTACATAAAAGTTTAAATGACCCTGCTTCCTAGATGAAACAACAGGAGCAGATTTCAGCAGGACCCAGCAAGCCATATGAGGGTCATGGAGATTCAACTTTCAAGACATAAAATGCTGAAAAAGAAACATACCCAGTATATATCTGTTAACGCGTTGAAATCTTTTACTGAACTCTCAAGGATATGTGGATCAGACTGACATTCATCTATAGGACCTCCTTGAGGGGGATCATCAATGGGCCTCTCTACTACAGGTATTTCCTGCAGGAAACTTATATTATTACAAGCATTTTGACAACGCAAGCGACTATTCCTATTTCTCAGTCACATGAGTGCTTCAATAAAAAAATTATATATTGTGAAATGATACCTCAACCATGCAATCAGAGCCTGCTGAGCTTGCAATAGCTGTTTGTTTGCAGGCCCCTGGAGGAGCAACAGCAGATAAACTGGAAAACTCTTGACAGAAAACAGAATTCTTTTGAAATGAGAAAGCATCACATGTTTCTTCAGCATCCCAGATGGAAGATACATGACATTCCATAGTAGGTTGGCATCCCATCTTGTTCTGTCTAGAAATATGAGCAGCAATCACAGCATCAAACGAATCACAGCTAAATGGGATCTGCTGAAGGCACTGGGAGCCTTCAGCAACAGGTGGATCGATGCAGTTAGTATCTAAATCATGAGATACTCCTGAAAGTAGATCTCCCATGCTTATGTTGGTTAGGCTATCCGCCCACACCCCGGCTGATAGTGCAGTGCCAGTAATTGATCTCAGGTCATCCTATTATTATACACACAAATTAATGTTCAGAGAAATAGCACAATAGTAAACCAGAAAATATGTAAAGCATTTACAGCACAATTTCCTCCATGGGTTAGAAAATAAGATTCCCACTAATATAAGTACATAAAGAAAGACATCCACACATTATTCCTTCCATTTTGCAATTGTTCTTGAAAAATAGAGGTAAAGTTATCCACATCTTTCTTATGAACACAGTTGAGATCTGATTAGTTGCCATGACGGTAAAAAGTTTCTTTTATTATTATTTTCCATGGGAGTGGGGGTGGCATAAAGCAGATTGTTACACAAGTAAAACATTCTCTGTTCATAAGACTAATTTAGCCTAGCTGTAAAAAATTCTTAAAATAAGGAACAAGGCAATTGTCAGTCACATTCAAAAGATTCCAGAAAGAAAATGTAAGTCGAGGAGGACAAAAAGGGTAAGCATTGATTTTAATACACAACCAAAACAAAAAAGAAAAAAAATATCTTGCTTTATCCAAGAAACAACAGGAGACAGCCATATTGAGAAACATCTAATGTACAAGTAAGATGGGTAGATAAGACAATGCTATGTGATTGGAACAGTTAGTACAGAATGCAAATTGCAAGTTCGTCTGTTGGGCCCTAGTTAAAAATATGCAAACATTCATACCTGTGGGCTGACAGTTTAATAACATTAAAAGCATGGAGCAGAGAAAGGACATTTACCACATCTCCCCGATGTCTTGAGGTACTCTGATCACCAGCCTCCTTTTTATGCCATGACGTTATTTCCGTAGGGTCCCCCACAAAGTTATTGTTTGGACTTGCGCAGATGTAGCCATTTATCTCATTGGGCTCTTCAGCTGAAGTCAAACCAAGAGAATGGTTATACCGTGGTTTACCACGTTCGGGTAGTTGGGGTTGAGAATGTTGATAAGCCAGTGCAGAGAGAACACAACTATTGTTCGTTGAAGTTAAGTGATCCTTATGGATATCAGCAGACTGATTATCAGTTGATAGAGGAGATATAGGCGCTGAATCCGCAATCTGCTCCTTCCTCCTCTCTTCATTAATATCATGCTCACCTTGATTGCTGCAAGATGCTACAGGTGTTTGCAATCCAACAGACCCAAGCTCAGTATTGGAGAACCAACCATACCTGCAAGGAAATATTGCGACTCGTTTTATGATATTTAGTAATATAGTGTGTGACAATATATTTGAGTTGAAAATAAGTAGGAACCTTAAACGGAAAACTGGAGGGCATCCAATCGTTGCATATACATCTGCCGCGCTGACAATTGAGTCTTGTGTCCATCTAGGATAACCCATCAGGTTATCCCTCTGGACACTGTAATGGAACAGGGTTAGCTCTCCTGATGCTACATTTGAATTTCCCCATTTGCGATTTAGATGATCCAAAACTGATGATATCTTTTTCCGAGTACTAAGAGTGAGTTCCAAGTATGGATTATGTTTATCCTGTGAAACCATAATAACCCAAATTTTGATCACACTCTGAAACGTGTTCAGGTGATAAAACTTTATTTCAAAACAAATTTGAAAATATGAGTTATGACAATGCTCACATTTTCCAAGGCTCTTCTAGTACCATCGTCAATTGGGAACAACTGGAGCTTAAGTTTCATACAATTGTTTGTGACGCTCTCTGCATCAATATTTTGTACGAAAGCAGGCATAGGCGGCAGAACTTTTCCAACAGGAACAGCGCTTCTTTGCCCTGAAAATTAAAATGGAAAGAACCATGGCCTTAATAAATTTTCCCCAACTGGCTTGAGTCTAATCCACTCAAGAAAAAATAACCAAGAACTGGCAAGAAAATGATTCACCTGCAGCACTTCTGTCTTGCTCAACTTGTTTATCAGTTATTACCCGCTCTAGGTGCTCAGCAGCATCAGCAACCAAAGAAACCCCAGCAATTGCAGCCTTTTCCCACTTTTTATATGCTGCAGACGAGATTGCGCCTGCTAATAATACATTAGTAACCAGACCAATACCAAATTTCCTAAAGCGGCACTAGCATTGAGAATATGTGAATTCAAGGATGAAAATATCGGCGATACAGATATTATCGGGCCTTCAATTTATGGATATTTCAGGGGATATATCGATGTTGTTTTAGGTATCGGGGAAAATCGACAAAAAAGACAGATAATGGCTTAAAAACACGGAATTTTGAAGTGAAACTTTCATAGATATTAAGCGCATTATCAATGAATGTATTGAACTAATAAAATTCAAAATGTACTAAGTATAAGATATGCATATGATGAAATGTACGTGTATATAATGCGCGATGAAAATCCTGAAAATAAATACAATTAGACTTAACACAACAAAGACAACATTATTCAAACATAACCCAACCCAACATTATATTACAAGAATCAGACTTAATGATAAAGGAAATGAGAGACAGAAGATTAGGTGAAAAGTAAAATCAAACACACAAGAAACCGGGCAACCAGAGAGAGGAGAGGAAGAGCCAAAGATTGCCGAAATGACTGAGAAGAGAAGAAAGGAGAAGCTACTAAGTATTAGAGCTTGGTTTTTGACATTGATTCAGTGGCTGGGACCCATGATTACTTTCAAAACTAAAGACAAATTTCTGGGTTATTTGTCTGGTATCGGGGGTTATCGGAGATATATCGCCGATAAGGAGGAAGAAATAGGCTTACCCCCCTGTATCTGTATTGACACCTAAAAAAGGGATATATCGGCCGATATTTTCATCCTTGTGAATATGTTGACTAGTTTCTTTTGAAAATCAGGTACCACTACTTATTTTCATAAGTAATCTACCAAAATGCAGCTGATGCCACCAACTGTACCTGGAACGAGAAGCGATAGTTCACCATAGCCAACACGGGAAAAAACAAATTAAGTGAAACCTTCAAATAATTTATTTTAATTATTTGGAAGACAAGTAACACAATTTAGTCACAGGAAAAGAAAACACGAAGAATAAAATCAGAGGCTAGTTTGAAGGAGGCAAGAACAGCAATGTGACTTCACAAAGGCGCAAGTTAGGTTTGAAAAACTTAAAGTTAATAAACCTAGAGTAATTTCAACCATCCAAAGATTCAAGCAAGTTATATAAAAATTTAATCAGGGTGAAACTCTGAAGTCCAAATGCATTCAAATATTCCTTGCTGTATTAAGTGGTTGCTAGAATCATGCAAATCTGACATCAGATATCTATGCTCATTCTTACACCACTTCACTTAAAGAATATATATAAAGAAGAAAAGCACACTGAACTTAGAAGCCAATTTGCACAGCTGAGACAAATCAGCAACTAGCGATTAAATTCTAAACTTCACATGAGAAGATTGTCAATGGGATGAAATTAGAATGAAAGGACCACATACCCTAGCTTCTGTAAAGGATAGACTATGCAAAAGTGGGTAGACTAACAAAAGGAATCACCTGCTTTTCGTCGTTGTCTAGCAGGTTTCATGGTACTTGAGTCTCCTTTGTTGCTACGATTAACACCTATATTTACATTGCGCTTTAATGACGCTTTTCCAGGTCCTAATTTCTGAATATTGTGACTGTCAACAAGAACCAGTTTAACTGTGCGATTATCATGTCCTGATGGTCTATTCTGATTGGAAAGTGTGCTTGGAGCATTAGGAGGGCAGTTTTCCCCCTGAGAAGGCCGTTTCCTAACACTCTTCTTCCGGTCTTTCAGGAGTTGGTGTTCCTTTATGCAAAAAACATGACAGTAAGTCCATGACCAGTGTAATATATCAATATCAGACATAGTGCACTTTTGCTCAACTACATTAACCATGGTGCACCTTTACCACTCCAAGCATAACACATGGCATGTGATGAATTGGTGGTCAGTAAAATTCTACTCTATCAAATAAACGAAAAATCATTGGTCCAACAAATACACACACGCACACACACACACACACACACACACACATGGCAAGTGATGAGTTGAGAGGCAATGGTATACCATGGCTATTGGTGGTCAGTAAAATTCTACTCTATCAAATAAATGAAAAATCATTGGTTTATCCAACAAATACACACACACACACACACATATAGGAACATAGTCCTGGATTAAAATTAATGTTTTTACTAACCAATGCTTCTATAAAGATCTTAAATCTTCGGGGCTTCAAGTGAAGCTTTGATGCTTTGCAGCTATACTTTTCCAGCAACGACCACCTGCAATAAAGTCACACAAAACATATAATTCTCTGCGCATTTGTATTTCTATTTAACAAGACAATTTAGACAAAAAAATCATGAAAAAACTGATTGATAATTAATCTTACCATCGAAGCATAGCAGCATTAGTATCTTTAGAATTTTTGGAATCCAAATATAATCCTGGACCCAGCAGCTTGTTCATACGCCTCACAAGACGATAATAATAATGTCTGACCTGGAAACCATGAAGGGAAAAGAGAAAGAAAATCAAAATCAAGATGTTGACAAGAGAATCAATCAACCACTGAATGGAAAGAGCCAAAAGTAATTGTTCTAGAAAATACCTGATCCTTGTTTTTACTTTGAACACGACAAGTTATCTTTTCAAAATTCTGCAAAGTGTAGCACAGTTAGGGATTTTTATGTGTAAAATATTTAATTACCAAAAAAACCAAGGACAGGAGCATGCCTTGCCAACTTGTCGTAAAGCAGCAAAGAAACTTTCCTCCTCTTGGTGTGTCCAAGCAGCCCATTGCCGGGTTGGTTTTTTCACTGCAAATTCACAACAATTAGAAGGTGGAAATTTGTACTTTGGAAGGTAACATAATCAGAAGAAAGCCCATAATAAGTAAGTGAGATATGAATTGATCGCATAAAGTATACCAGGCTGCTGCAGTGCTACGTGATTTGAGGTGGATGGAGCTAAACCTGGACCTCCATCCTGAACAAAGAAACCCCCCTGATGAGGATGTGCCTCGGAGTTCACGATGACTGTTGACCCTATCTGCATGTTGAATGCATAACCTATATGCTCATGCTCTCAGCTTCCGGGTTTCAAGCAATACTTTGTTTGACCTCTAACTTGGTGCAAACCAGACTGTTAATTGTAACAAGAGGATTTAAGCTTAGCAAGCAATGCAGTAAATTGACACAAAGTTAAATTAGTAGGAAGCAACAACCAAATCAGTGTGTTCACACATTCAAATGCACCAAAAGATGCGCATTCATGCACCCCAAATTCAGTTTCTCCTTCATAATGTTAAACGATTGCATTTTGGAGTTCATTTACATAACAGATCTAAATTTTCAAATTTCCCTTGATTGGGTAAAATTTTACATGAGAATGATTGGAAAGTAAGTTCACAAAAAAGCACTCCATCAAACAAGCACTGAAGCTCACAAATGTGATCAAACTATTCACATGAATAAGGAATTTGTATTTGCAGACCCGAAGTGTATCTAGCAATCCAAACCGGGCAAATAGTAATATCAAATCATGCTCATGCTAACAAATCCATTATCATATTAGCATCCAGTTTGGCAAACAGAGCCTACATTGGCTTACAAAAAAACAATCTAATTCAGTAAAAGTTAAGCAAGAAATTGAACTCCAGTAATCAAAATAAAAAATAAAAGAGAACTGTAATCAGTAGCTAAAAAAATGCCAGAAAACAACAATAGACATGGAGAATATACTCTTCAAGAATTTAGATCCAAATCACAACTCCTCAACTGAACTCTACCTCAGAAAACTTTTTTTTTTTTCTCGATATGTAGAGTTAAAATTAGCCTTTTCCTATCATAAAAATCCACAGAAGTACAAAAGAAATATTGAAACAAAAAATAACCTAATTGTAATTTCTTCAACTTTCCCAGCAGCCAAACGACGGCTAGGGTTTCGAACTACACAAACAAATAATCAATCAACTTATGCTCTGTCAACCACATAAATCAATGAATCTGGAGAATTCGTACTCATAAATTACCTGATAGAAATTTCGAAGAACCCAGAAAACCCTAAAATCGAAAGGACGAGCTCCTGAGATTGAAGAAATGCGAACAAAAACCGGATAGAATCTTCCGACAGACGTCTACAGTTCGAAAAAGGAACGAATTTTACTTTCAGAAAAAAAGCGTTATTAGTTAATTCACTGGAAAGGACGAAAAAGAAGGATTATTGGCATATTGGGATCATATCACAAAGGGAACGGTTTTTTTTTTCTTATTTTGCAAGGACTTGGACATAGAGGTTACTCAACATGACCTAATTTTTTACAACTTTTCAAGTGATTCTATGAAGACCTAAATTTTTAGGAATAGTAGAAGGTAGACTAATTTTGTTGATGCTTTTATTACTTCTAATAAAAAAAGGAAAAAATAGTTTGTGTTTTTATTGTAACGATCTAATGGATCATATAGATATTAGATACGATAAAACGTAAACAATGATCGTTATGATAATGATATGATTGAGGTTGTTATCAAACATCCAACTAACCTAAGATTTGATTTTTATACTTTATTTGATTTTAGATTTTATGTCATTTGAGTTATAGTTTATGAGAAAGTTATATCGACCGTAAATGATGAGCTGAAATACAATGTAAATGATGCTTCTAACACAAATAATACTGATACAATGTACAAAATATTACTCTTGCACCTAGCATAGGTAACTAACTCTGAAGAAAGTATAGATCAATCTCATGGATGAAATACATGTCAATGTTCAATTTGGATTCTTTGCCCCAAATATATAATCATGAATGATATGCCGTTAATATTTTTCTTTCCCTTCTAATAATCAACCATTCACTTTGAACATGTGTGATGAATTCGATTTGAAGTCTCATTTCCCAAACTATGCATTCACCATGAATAGCATGTGTGATGAATTCAAATTGAAGTCTTATTTCCCAAACTTTCCAATGCTAATGCAAAGCCAACATTTTCCATAGGGTATGTAAAAGAAAAATTATTTACTATTACTGTTGTCACAGTATTATCATTATACAATATTCCTCATCACAAAGACACAAGGGAACCTAATTTGGCATATATGTCCCATACTTTAAATTATTAAGACTAATACCTTATACCTTTTAACCAATTTTTAGTGAGATGTGAGTTTGAACTAAAACTTCATCCAATATTGAAAAGAATAATACCGCTACACCTATAACCAATTCATATTTTGACGAAGTGATTAATTAACTCTCCATCATGAACGCAACCCTAACGACCAAACAATAAAGAAGTCCAACAGTGGACTTTTCCACATGCAATGCAGGTGATCAATCATGGCAGCATCGCAGAAAGAAGGAAGCATAATTTACTTTTAAAAAACCTTTTCAACCATGTGTGTACATTAGATTAGAGAACAGGAAATGTCAAAAGAAAGAGAAAGCCAAAGAGACAAAGGGAATAATGTCACACTAGAGAAAAGGCCAGGCTACAATTATGTCAAACAGGGCTCCATTTAGCCATTTAGCCATTTAGCCATTTAGCCTTGTTTAAGAGAACCTTGCCAAGGAGGCCTCATCTTCTTATAAGTTTAAAGCCGGTCCCTTCTGAGGCAGTAGAACAACAACACGAGGTAATTGAATTGTTACATCAAGAGAAACGATCTTTTCCCGAAACTCGCGTATTTATATGGTAAAAACGGAATTTACATCCAAAATTGTTACAAACAAGTGACAATGATTACAACAGTAGTAATAAGGATCAAAATGATACACAGAGCAACTTCAGATGGCTACAGTTGAAGCTTGTTCTATGGTTTCCTTATTTACAGACACCAGGGAGGATATCGATCATAACCTTTCGTAACGTTCTCAAAACATATTCTGTTCCCTCCCATTCTTTTGATACTGTATGTGCTACAGCATTGGTATCCATTCATCCCACCACCATCCTTTGTTTTAGAGCAGTTGCACTATTTGTTGTCACCCATTTGTTGCTGGCATACCACCATAAATAAAGATTTCCATCCATTTATTAGGTGGAGTGCAAGCCACAAATCTGGAACTAGTGCTACCAATTTATAATTTGGTAAGATCACAAAAGCAGCAGCCCACATCAATCACCAGTGAAGGATAATTTGCTTGGAGAAACAGAACCAAGAAAGGACCCTAGACCACTGCAAAGTGAGATGTCCCATTTACTTCCACTGGCGACTGCAACAACTTTATTCAGTAGTGGTTGATTTACAAAGCATTAATCTGTACATAGGGTCCCCACGAGCTAAGACATGTTGTTCCCAGTCTGATCGAACTCCAAACGGGTTGTCCTTAAGCCATCCTCTATTAGTTATGGCAAAACTTTGTTCATGCACCACAGTAAGTTTACCCTTGCCATATCTCTGAAACTGTTCTTTCATTCTCAGAGAGACGGCCTCTATGTCAGATTGCAGAAAGACCTAGAAAATATAACAGATATTAGCAAATAAACTGACAAATCCCTGTCATGCAGGTGCAGCTGACCTACATTGATTTTCTAGTTGTGTAGTCTTAAGTTTAAGAATAAATCATGGAGTATATGGTGTCGTTACTTGCAGTGATGGAAATAAAGGTGAAGAAGGGGGGAAAGAAAGCTAACTACAGAGTTAATATGGAGCTCCTTATGGAAGTGGAGCAGCAAAGTAGTTTTACCTTTCCATTAGCTGTTAGCAGATCAGCAACTGCTTCAACTAATGACCTTTGCAGCATACTCCATCTATGATCTGGTTCGATGAAATCAGGATTCGGGCACTAAAAGGGGAAAAACATCCCAATTAATTATTGATAAAAAATAAACCTAAGCATTGAATGCAAGACTGATAAAACTGTAAGGACAAGAAAATGCATTTGATTTTCCATTACATCAAATATACTGCCCTACTTTCCATGTCATTTTCAAGTAAAGTGATAGAGAACTTAACATAGTACCCTTTTTTTCTTAACAGAGAACCATATTTTTCTCAACTTATAATGAGAAAATGTGGCATCAGGTTGTTCTTTACAAGGCAATTACTTAGAAGTTATCAAATAATTTTAGAGAAGATAATGAAACATATGAATCACATATAACATTCATTCGAAGAAAGGAAGAAATGAAAAAAGTTCGGTTTAGCATGTCTTTCCATTGTTGGCACAATGGCATTACATTTTCATAATGCATAAAGGGCTATCATTTTGTAGGTTCTTGTAGGTTCTTAAAGTTTAACAGATTATATATTGCTAACTCTACCACGCACATTGACATGGATAGTCACTTGATAAAAGAAGCAGATGTTTCAAGTTGAACAGAGACATAGAGTTGCAATCCCAACCTGTATGGAAACAAGCACTAGCTTTCCGGGGTAACTAGAAATAATGGATCGGAATGTTGAAGTAGCATTTGTTGTGATGAAGTACCTAAAGTAGACAAAAGCAAGACAAATATAGGTAAGATGATGAAGCTGGACCTATAATGTTAAACACACCAAATTCTATAAATGGAAACATCATAGTTTCCTACCCTCCAACCCCAAATTCAAACACACACGTGCGAGCATACACACATACAGACCGGATCCATTCAAGTTTTAACTTACAACATTAAACACACAATATTATGTGGCACAAGCAACGCAGACATGCACATTGCAGACACAGGTCATTAAAGTTCATGCAAAAGTCAGTTAGACAAGCAAATTCACAAGGCCATAATTTTTTTGCAGCACCAAGGCTACAACCCTTACCCATTTCTTATCCCACACCAGTGAACAGAGTCCAGGCAACGTTTTACAAGCTGAAAAAAGATGTAAAACTGTCAGTAATAGAGGATAAGAATAGGCAAAAAGAATACAAAATTTCCACATCCTGGAAACCTTTTTATTAATCTCCAAACCAAGAAAATTCAAATCCTTCCTTCTTTTGGCCATCCCCAAAAGAAACATTCCATTACCTGCCATGTATTATTCGGAGTCAGTAAATGACCAGTAACTGCTATGACTATCTCATGACCAAATCATAAAGGGCATGTTGAAATTATACAACTGGTTCAACTCAACAAGCCTTGTTATTTGTTTATTCCAATCAGAAATTTTTCAGTTGCATCAAATTTAGCTTCTTTTAGAACCTAATCCTTATGTTTCTCTCTCTCTCTCTCTCTCTCTCTCTCTCTCTCTCTCTCTCTCTCTCTTTAATATCTTGCTTATACATGTAGAACAACAATAAGGTAACAAACTGAAACCTCAAAGTGGAAAAAGAAATCCATAGGAAGGGAGAAGAAGATGAAATACAATACCACTTCCAATATCAACTACCAAAGGTTGAGCTGGATCAGAATAGGCATCACTCCAATCAATATCAAAAGGGTATGCCTGCACTAGATAACTACTTTAAGAAGTTTGAAAATATTTTTTAAATAGTGTTATGCAATGCTGGAAAATATTTACATTTTGAAGTGAATTACATCACTAAGATCTCTGAACTCCTTTAGATGAGAATGAAGTCAGATTGATGCATCAATCCACATTATGAAAGAAGATATGAATCGTACCCTATCTAAGGCCATGACCCCCGGAAGTTTTCTTCCTTTGAGAAACTCCCACACAACTGAAGCATCCTTAATCATAGTGAAATTAAAGGTGGAATTTGATTCCTTCACCATTGCTTCACATGCCATATTCCCAACAACAGTTATGTTGCAGTTGCTTTGACTTAGTTGATTAAGCATTTGAGCCAGTTCAGAAGCTCCTTTTGTGCAGTTACTCGTACGGAATTTCACTGGACCAATCCAAGTGACTTTCTGCAATTCAAATCAGAGAGGTCTGACAACGAGTCCACACAAGGCCAGCAATAATGCGTACTTGAACACACAAAAGAGAACAGACTGCGATCAAGAAAGAAAATACATATGACATCAAGGTGGAATTTAATCCTAGTGGTTATACCAGACAAAGTGCATCTACGCCACTATACTCACCAAATTTAACTTTGAAACTTTACACTATACCCTAAAAATTTCACTGCATAATTATAAAGGACCATACATATGTGAAAGAACAGAATAATGAATATCTCCTAAAATTGGAAATTTGATAGTTGAAAATGAAACAAACTTTTCGAGGGCTACATTAAGCATGCTAAATTTAGTCCTTAGATAAAGTATCATAACACTCTTATGCTAAAATCTATCGGTAAAAGATGCATTGCCTACATACCAAGATAGAGACTTAAGAATTGATACTGCACCTCAAATTTAATTAAAAATGGTATTTGAAAACCAAAAGACAATGCTTCTGCCTTACTTCAAAAGTATTTTTATTTACCTTGCACCTTGTAAGCATGGACTTCATTTCGACAAATGATGCAGGCCCAATATCAACAGGTACCCACCCTAAAATAGGGAAAAGACTTTGAGAACCCAATTTCACAAAATTTATTATATGACACTCAGATTACACAGTTACAACATAGGAAACTGAAAAATAATGAAATTATTGTCAACAAAAGCAGTCAAAAGGACTAGTCAATTCATACATGTTCTAATCATTCATGAAAAGAAAAGGAGTCAAAGGGCATCATATTTTTTGGTAAACCGAAAGCAGTCTCACCATCCAGAATACGATGAGCAGGAAATATTTCCAATTGCTTCGGAAGATGATCATTCTTGCACCAAAAGTCTTTTGGGTATAGGATCTGTACATTTCTAATGTGTGCAACCTGGACTATATCTAGAGCTTCTTTAAGTACCCCATGTTCCACCAAATTCAAGGGAACAGGTAGCCCTAAGGCATGCATTATTTGAAATGACATCATTCCAACAAAGACTAACCCATCACATCGGGAAGCTAAGGAATGCAAAGCAACTGCTTTATCAAAGAGATTACCCCCTCCAATCTGCACTGCCAAAGATAATAAAGTTAAAGAGTCCATAAGTTTTCAGTTTGACTGGAACCAAACACAAATAATGGAACTAATATACTAGCAGTGGAGGCATACAATTGCTACGTGTGGTTTTGTGTTGCTTTCTGTAGTCCTTCTAAGTTGAGATAGGCTCTCCTCAAAGTGAAAACCAGCTAAGTTGGCATAGCAGAAGCGAGCGACTCCGCAGGTGGATGCAAGAATCTTATGAGACCGGGAAAAGTAATCATTAACAAAAATATCCACTCCTGATGACAATGCTTGAGAAAATTTTGAACAATTAGCAACTTCCCCTCTAAACTCAGAAAGATTCTCAAGAAGAAGAATATCTCCTTTCTCAAAGCCTTCCCTCTTTGATACCACGTTTTGAGAAATGCATTGTACTGGAACAACTTTGTACTCAAGAAGAGATGACAAGAACTCTGAAATGTGGAGACCATCAAGCAATAAACAATGATCAGCAATTCAACATGTCGAATTGTCATATCATAGCCTCATGTTTCATGCCTAAATAACTCTGCCTTTTTTCTTACTGTCATGAAGCATCATAATAGCAAAAATGCTAGCGAAAAAACTAACATTAGTGTGAAGCATTATATACCTGCAACAGACTGCGCGACAAACAGTCTAGGATTAGTTTTAACACTCCAATCACTAACAATAACTACTTTAGCCCCAGACTGGTGCAAATACTTAATGGTGAAGAGTGCATTGGGTTGAAATCGGTGTTCCTCCCCTTGTTCCCGAAGCAAAAGGGTAGAGTCAAATCTGACTAGTACAACTTTTGCAACAAGCTCCTCCCTTGGAAACTTTCTAAGAGTCTGCAAGTGTGGGAAGGCATCCATTTCTCCTCCTCCAAAGGCCTAAAAGAGCAAAACCCAATTTTAAAAACTTAAAAAAAAGTAACACAAAACAAGAAAGAACTGAAATTTAGCTAGTGGGCTAGGACCTTACCTTACACTTGGATGTTAAGACATGTGCTTTGAGAAATTCGAAAGTGTGAGGCTTGAGAGCAATACTTGAACATGTGGGAGAGTTGCTGAAAAACAGAGTTGTTTGCAGTTGCAGTAGATTCACAAGGTGACCCATGTTATGTGATTGCGTTTAAGTATTAGAGTTCAGAGCTCCAACACCCAACTCAGCTTCTGCTATGAAGCGTCTGGCTGTGGCCGCTTAAAGCAGAGGAGATGACAAAGAAGTAAACGACATGTCGTGTCAGGAAATAGTGCCCTTGTAATACTATGAAACTTTCACCAAAAAAATAAAAGATTAAAACTACTTAAACGACACCGCTTTGGAGTCTTTTGAAGTTTTTAATTACAGCTTCTTCAACAAAGCGAAGGGAAAAGCTCAGTCTGGACTGTCGAATACCCAATAACGACAATTCGTGCGTGCATCGCAAACGACGTCGTAGAAGCCGATACAGGAGCCATAGCCTGACGGAGATCGGAGCTAAAATGGCTTTGAATTTGGGATTCGTGGTTGGCATCCTTGGAGTTGTAATTCTCTCCCATGCCGCTTATTCAACCGTTCAATGTAAGCCCAGATAATTAGTATATACGTAGTTAGGTATCTGTTTGGATTTGAAAGTCAACAACTTTAGGGTTTGTGGTGATTGAAATTGGATCCTTTTTTAGATTGGTTGATTTGATTTGGTTGCAGACAGGGGATTGTTGAAGATTATGGAGGAAGAGTTTTCAGGACCTCCATTGAATGTAAGATTTAACACAGGCAAATTCTAAAAATGGGTATTATTTTGTTTAGGTGTTTCTGTGAGTAAACGGGTAACTGAAATTGCAGGTGGTTGTTGAATTGCTTCTAGGGTTAGTGTTATGTATGTGGGCAGCTCTTACTGTCCCCGGCACGTTTCTTTCAATACATCCCCATTCTGAAGAGAATAGGTATGTGTACATTTTGTCTCTTCAATGTCTGATTTGTTTTGTTCACGGTGTGATTGGATTTATTTTCAATCCCTTTCAATTGAAAGTTGAAACAAATTTATAGTAACTTTTGTTATGCTTGTGTACTTGAGCTTTGCAGTGCCTTTTACAATCTCAATTTTGCGAAGTTGTAACTGGTTTTGATTTCAAACTCTTTTTTTATTGTTTGAATTGGCAAAGACTGATGATAGAATAGATGTTACTGCCATGTCAATACCTAATTTGCACATTGCTAGTTGCAACTTCTATTCTAACCCTATGTTTGGTTCTCTGTCAGCTAGAGAAAATAGAGAAGATAAAAAAAAATCCGGAAGTTTTTATTTTCTTCTGTTTGGTTAAGGGTAAATAAAAGAAGAATATATAGTTATGGTAAAGTTTCCTATGAGCCAACTTTGTCTTCAAATTATACGCCATTTGAAGAGAGAGCTTGAGAAGGAAAACCTGGAGTTATTTTCCTTTCCTCTTTATTTTCATCAATAACCAAACAATGGAAAGATAAAGAGTTTAATTATTTTCTTTCTCTATTATTGGGTTCTAAACATAGGTTAAGAGTTGAATTGTATATCTCCTTGTAGTGGGGGTTGCTGATAAGATTATTAGTTGTTCACATGCCCTTCTGAATAAAGGTCCTTACAAATTGAAAAGGGAACCTTTTTTTTTATAAAGTAAATGGAATATTCTGTAGGTAAAGATGCAGTACTTAGTATCTCATTCTACTGTCTAAAGTTGTTGAATGCTATTGTGTAATGTTCACTGACATGCTTCATTATGTTATAGAACTGAAACATGTTACGAGTATTCAAATGGGGGTTATCTCCAAAGAGACAAAATATCAAATTATTGAGAGAAAGCTGAGTAGAAGTAAGCGTAATGGGATTAAGGGAGAGAAATTAGTAAGAAGATAGAAACAATAGGGGTTAGCATTCTTGAGTTTAGAGACCATAAAGCAGGAGAGAGCAAAATAGTTTTTGTCTTTCTATAATCTTTAGCTGCCCTCTTTAGTAATGGGACTCTGTTTCTTATAAAAAATAAAAATTGAATGAAAAAATAGAAGTGTGCAACCTGCAAATGAGCATGATATGGGACTTACCTTCTTAAGCTATCTGGGTTTGTTTATTAATTGGAAAATATATTGTAACCCTCTCTGCACTGCAAGATACTGTAGAAGTAGAAGGTTACTTTCAGATGTGGATTGACCTTATTTTGTCTCCATCAGTTCTCAAGCTAAGTCATCCTTGCATAAAATAAAGGGAGATTCACTATTAAGACTTTTAGGGCCAAGTTTTGTTGCATATTCATAGAGACGAGTCAGAAGACTAATGTGTACTCTTCATCATGGCAATGGCCAGCTATCTGTGCTCCTTTTAGGTATAAACCTTGTAAGAGAAAATTGTGTGAGTGAGATATCTCATTTGTTGCTATTTACTCTACGGTCTATGTGCTTGAAATTCAGAAGTGTGGAATAATAGCTATTTTGACTTTAAAAATGTTGTATGCGAGATGCTTGATTGGATTATTGACATCCAGTTTATTTTGGAATGCAGGATCGTTTCTCTACCAGCCAACCTAGACTTTATGATCTTCAACCATCGTGCCAGAGTGTTCCCCGTGAAGATGGATTTGAAGTTGAAACATTGAGGTCTTTTCAATCAAGTGAAGTAGGTGTATTCAAGCAGAGCATCGATTTCAGTTTTTTTTCTGGCCTCTAGTGAGAGCGGCAGCATTTGGCAGATCACTGCTGTTTCTGCATTTGGCAAATCATGAATTCTCAGTTTCTATACTTGTTTTAGTTTTCTTGGATTATGTTGTATTTTCTCTTCACTTATGTAGCTCGTTTACCAGATAGCTGCTGACTTTGTTGTTGCCCTGGCCTAGTCATTTGTAGTAATTTAAACTTGGAGGTGATTGAGAGCTTTCTATTTATAATTCCAGTGGACCCATGATTGTAGCTAGGCCTGCTTGTGCTTGTGAAATTTAATAATATATTGACAGATAACTTAGCCTTCCCCATACCTAAGTGGACGGTCCAGTTACAGCTGATGATCCCAGCTCATCATTTTGTCTTCAAGTCGACCACTTCTCCCATCAATGCCATAGAAAATGAAAACCGTCTAGTTATCTGGGATGCAAAATTGTTTCTTTTTCCTTTCTTTTTGGCTGAGAAAATTGTCAGAATTGTTTTGTGCTGTTTTCGTATATAATTTAATCCCTTCCAATTCACGGAAGCAGAGCATGCGATCATGACTCAAAACTCTATAATCCATTCATACTTTTTGGTAGTCCTTTTGGCTTTTCTTTGAATAAAAGTTAAGAAAATGGACAAGCTCAAAAGGAGATCTCAATATTAGAATTCAATGTGTTGATACAAAATATCAGCTGGTGGGGAAAACAAAATAAAATCTTCATCCTAGAAGAATGGTTCACAGAGAAAAAGGGTAAACATGGAATTGAAAGAAAACATTCACATACCTCTAAAAAAAATTGTAAGAGTGGGACTAAAACTAGAGTATACTAGAACAACAAGTACAGCTTCTACTTGAGCCTCCATAGCCCACTGCTAAATCCCTAGGTGCTAAGAGCTTCCCATGAAGAAAACCAGTCAATAAAATTAATCTACAACTGAGTGAGTTCCTGTGGGTTTTCCATAGATTGTCTAAGAATAAACTCGGCTCTTCTCTTCTTGTCATCCCTCTCCTCATCTCGCCCAAACCAATAAGCTGGTCTCCCAGAACCCTTCTTTTGCAGCCTCACATCCGAAGATTCTCCCAGAAACTTCTTCCCACTTCTGAACTTGAAATTAATCACAGGCCTTGTATCTGGAAGAAGCTGCTTCCTCTCATCATCTCCATCACTCCACACCCCATTTATCACTGCTTCAATGGCGGGCGTAAACGCATCCAAAACCGAAGAACCGCCATTCTTCCCTTGCCCCACTTCATCTAAAAACTTGGATGGCAAGACAACTTCGGACACTGAAACATCTTTCTCTCCCGGCTGGATAGGCGGTTCAAGGAATGGATTAATTGGATTAATTGGATTACTCTCACTCCCTTGTAATAATAATCCCTTTCCATCATTAACACCACCACTAACCAATGGTACTGCAACAGAGACTCCTCCTGAACCAGATGCCTCACCGTTGCACAACAACCTCTGCTGCAGACTCAACAAAGACCTCTCAGCCTTCCTCCTCTGTCTAGCCTGCTCGATTTTATCTTCTCGGGGATCGGTCTTCCTCTCATTCCACATTGGTGTTTGAATGTAAGTGTGTGGATCAGGGAAAGCCGGCAACCAATTGGGCAAATGTTTACTCTGTGGCGCCTCCCCCATTTTCTCGAAACTCGGAATTAATCTCCGCTGCTTGATCACCGGAAACCGAGGCAATGGCTGTGCAAATGGGATCTCCTCAGCCGAACCCACATACTCAACAATGCCTCTCACTATCCCAGACCCTGCAAGACAATGACTGACCTCAGCAGCACCCAAGAACCCTTGCAGTGACTCCAAATCCTCCAACCCTCTAATAATATCAAACACATTGCATTCGGTTCTGCCAGCCAAGTTAGCATAAAAGCTCGACATCTTCCCTAAGTCACGGAGGTATCTGATGGCAATGTCGGCGAGAGCGTCCAGAGCAGACTCCTTGAAGCTCTGAAACCCAACGCTCTCGCATATCTGCGCCACCGCAACCGTAGATATGGCTCGGCCAAACTCATCGGCTCCTCCTCCCACTCCTTCTCTTCTCGGCGCTTCGCTACTGGGTTCATTCACTCTGCTGCTACTGTCCGCTTCTCCATGGCTCATATTCAAGGCTCATATTCAAACCCTCATATCACTCAGCTTTTTCTCGAACCCTCAAATCTTTCGACCCATGAGCCTGTTCCCGCAAAAACCCGCGCATCTTCCCTCCCTTTCCCTCGTTTTCTCGGCAGTCAAACAAAAACATATAAAAGCGGAAAGAAAATTGGAGGACTCTACCCAGCTGACACTGAGAAACCCTAGAAAAAACCCAGAAAGAGAAGCAGCAAGAGGTAGTTAGAAATTGGAGTGAAATAAACGCAATTCTCGGAGCCTTGCAGCGATTCGAAGACTCCGGAACACGAATCAAAAGTAAAAGAGCAGAGTTCGGAATCAGATTGAGCGAAATATCGCGAAACCCTAGAGGAGGAAGGAGAGGCAAGTAGGGTTAGGGTTTGAGAGAGTGAAGAAGGTTGAGGATATGGAGGGAATTTATGAATTTGAAAAAAAAAATAGAAATTGATAAATCCCTGGTAAGACCCTTTTGGCAATGTTGGTATCAAAATTCAAACGGAAGGGAAATTTGGGAACGAAGAGAGAGAGAGAGAGAGAGAAGAGTGAGATCGATGAAGAGAATTGGGGGGGTCTTGGGTTTACTTTTATAGAATTCTACCACTAAACTAAGAGGCATCTGGGCCTTTAGTGAGCCTATTTTTGGGTCTTTTAGTGTACCCGGCCCAGCCCAAATAAAAAACCCATAGTATAAATATATTCTTTGTGCTCATCGGAGACGGAGGATAAGAACCCAGAGAGAGAGAGCGACTGAGAGAGAGACTGAAATGGAGAAGTATTTTGGGAACGCGTACAGAGGAGACCCGGGGGTCCCACATGCCGACCCGGAACGCTTTGTGAACATATGGATCGGGTCCGCTGCCTTCTCTGCGCTCACTTGGGTCAACCCCTACATGTGGCAGCTCTCGAATCAGTTCAAGTCGGTCATCTTTTTTGAGTTTTGATAATTACCCAGTTTGTGAATTTGTTGCCATTTTATGTTTCTGTTTGTTAATTCTGTTTTTTTTTTTTCACAATTTGAAAATTGTTGCAGCTGGCATGACAAAGCAATGTGCTTTGAGCAGTATCACTGGAAGAAGGCCATGAAGAAAGGGGAGCCCTACAAATTTAAGGTATGTTGGGTTGTGTCTCAAATGTTGGGCAAGCTGAAATTTCAAGAATTTCACTGATTCTAATGAGAACCCATTTGGGAGTTTTTGTGGGTTTTGATATTGTTCTTTTGTTGATGAAACCATTGGGCATTTGTTTTGTTCTTGATGCAGTGGAACCAGTACATGGACAAGGATCTCAGAGATTCCTACTATTTCAACTGGCCTGTTTATTTCCCTTAGTTGTAAACTTGTTTGTTTCAATTGGCCTTGTTTAAGTTTTACTGAGCTGAAACTCTCATAGCCTGAAGGTTATAATGTTTATTATGTATTGTATTGAAGGCTTAAAGCAGAATCTTCTCCTTTATCAGTATCAGGCTTCATGCCTTTTTGAATGCCAGTGAGTTGTGTCATATGATAATTTTTTCTTCTTCTGCAAATGGTTGGTTTTTTCGATTTCAAGGATAATTTGAAATTTAAGCAATTGAGAATTTGAGATGCAGATGATGAACAATTTGATAAATGGTGGATAATGGATGGATATAGATGATGTAATGCTAGCTGAGCTGCTACATGATGCAGCATCTCTTTCTGCTTGACAATGGAAGTCATGAGAAGCTGTTTGCTCAAATTGCTGTTTGGAAAACGGGTTATTTTCCTAATGTTGTTTAGCCTGCAGCTATAGTTAGTGAAACAACTCCCAAACACAAGTTTATTGAGTGTAAAGGGGACTAGAATTGCTTTCCGCAGATTGTGATAAAAGCTTTAATATAGCGGGCTTGAGGCTTTGAGCTATTTTAAGTCACAATTGTTTTCAAGCAGTCGGGTTCAAAGAGAGACCTCATTATCTGATGAAACCAATCCTTTCCCACGGAATTTGTCACCAAAATACAATTAAGCCGTAGTACCCCCAAAGAAAATGGAATCTAAAAATGTATAGTTCTATTTGCTGAGTTGTGAAGAAAATGTTTACAACCCACTTCCCTTATGAGTTTAGCATAAACTTCAAATACGTGCAATCACGTGTAAGTCACATTAATTGGGTAAATTAGGAGGTACGGATTTGTATATGCATTTTTTTCCGTGCGGGTTAAATTTTTTATAAAATTATCAATGGGAATTTGGGACTTCTTTTAACATTGGGATTATTTAGAAAATAAAGTAATGAAAAACAGCCGAATTTTGGAGATTTTTTAAAGAATCCCTTGTGAAAAATTAAAAAACCCCCCAAAAAAATAACAGAAATAGAAAATAACCCACGTCTTCCATTATCCTAAAAGCCTTTGCAGCTGCCACTGTCCTCCTAGCTCAACTAAACAATGACATTTCTCCATCCTCCATGTTCATCTCCCACTTCCAAAACAACCTCACGTCTTCCATTCACGCCACTGATCACTGCGTCCTCTCATCTCTCTTCAACCCAAAAGCCAACCCAATTGAGCAACTGGGTCTCGGAGTTTCGGTCCAAGTCTTTAAATTTAGTGCTCTCCGGAGCTCTCACTCTCGGATTATCTCTCTCAGGCAAGTACTCTCATTTTCTGCAATTTCATAAAAGAACAAACATGCTGAAAATGTCCAAAAGCCTTGAAATTTCTGCAGGAGTAGGACCTGTGGAGGCAAAAGTTGGGGTGAACAAGCCAGAATTGCTTCCCAAAGAGTTCAGTCCTGTGATTGATGTAGCTGGCTTCCTCTCTGATGGTCAGGTGTGCTTTCTTATTTGTTGCTTATTTGTTGGTTTTATATGGTTTTCCTAGATTCTTGGGTTGAAATTGAAAACGGAAAACTTGCATTGCATCTATTATATGGGACATTAAAATTATATAGTGGTGTCTTTTGAACATTGAGATCAAAATTGAAATCTAAGAATTAAGCTGAGGTGCTTATAATTAATGTATGGTAATTTTCAGGAGAAAAGACTTGCCCAAGAGATTGATAACATAGAGAAAGATACTGGATTCAAGTTGAGGGTTCTTGCACAGAACTATCCTGACACACCAGGTGTGCTTAATGTTCTGTAAGACTTTGGCATTCAGAGTGTTTGCTTTTATTTTTTTTAATTTCTATATATTTGTTTAGGATTTTGCAAGAAAATGCTCTCTTGTTACACAGTCTAACATGTTTATGTTGCCAAATTGTAAATTAGAATTATTGTTAAGAGACCAATCTGAATGTGTGAGAAGATAAAATTAACCCTGGTTTTGCAATATTTCCATGTGTTTGCAGGTTTGGCAATTAAAGATTTCTGGCAAGTGGATGATAGAACTATTGTCTTTGTTGCTGATCCCACCTTTGGTAATGTATTCATACATGCCAATCTTGTGTTATAACTTATATTGTATGAGTTTTTTCTTCTTTTCTTTGTACTACCTCTACCATAGATTATTTGTATTGATGGGTCTCTTGCTCTCTTTGAGCAGGCAATATACTGAACTTCAACGTGGGGGCTTCCGTTGATCTCGATGTTCCACGTAGCTTTTGGAGCCGTTTGGCCGGGAAATATGGAAATATGTTCTACTGGAAAGAGAAGGTGAAGTTCCCTCATTGCTGAGATATATGTATGTTTGTAATGAGGTTGTTTGCATTGCACAAGATTTTCTGAAGAAAAAGAGTATGGTTGTAACTTGTATCTGCTGTATGGAATGGAACAGGGAGAAGACGGAGCGATTGAAGCTGCAGTAATGGCAATATCTAACTGCTTGAAAGAACCTGTAGGCTCAGATAATTGCTCTGAGGTAAAATAATACAATGACTACTTAACAATGGCTCCTTCATTTGCACCCTGTCAATTTTGTAAATGTTGTTGAGATTTGTATGGCATCGGTTAACAAAATGCTAAATTGGTTGTTCTAAATGAGCAACTTCTCAGTGACTGTTCTTGTGTTGAAAATCAGAATAATGTTCATTCCATAATCTTATCAATACTATGAATTTTGCAAAGGTTTGTAACTCAAGTGGTTAAGAATAGTTACCCGCACCCCTGAGTTTCTATGTTCAAATACCCTCACCTATCGCTTGTATCAAAGAAAAAAAAATAGCATCAATTTTTAAAACAATTTCTTTTAATGCTGAATGTATAGCTATACCCGGCCCAACATAGCATAGATCCCTGCCATGCTCAATCTAAACGGGTCGGGCCCATATAATGGCTTGAATTGCCCATATTCATTTGTTTGCCAGAATTGCCCATCTTCATTGGAACTTTGTGTGGGAGGCAAGCAAATTGGGCACACTTATGACAATGGTTAGAAAGAATTCAATCACTTACGACTTATGCTAATAAAAATGACTTTCAATCCATCTAATCTTCTAAATTGTAACTCCATCTAGTGTTTCCAGACTAACGGTTAGAATTCAATCACTTACGACTTATGCTAGCACGATTCATACAACATGGACTTCGTAGTGTTTCCAGATTAATTCCATTGTTTCCACATGTCTCTACTCACTGTCACTAGTATAATACTTTTACATTTTCCACATGGGTTGATCTCAAAAGTTGAGCCTCTTGAGTTGGTGGCGGTGGCATGAAAAGTCAAGGGAAGGACCATGGACTTCGTAGTCTGCACTGCACCAAAATGCAACTTCTCTCAAGGTCCAGATAGATAGGGTCCACCAAGACCTAATTGTGAATATAAAATTAACCAACTACCAATAAAGAAGTAATAATATGAACACAATTGGAATATACCTTGTCTAATAAATAAATAATTATGAACAAAGAAAACAACTGCTAACGGAGGAGTTGGTTGGTTGCCACCGTCATAAGTCTCATGATCAGGTCATTAGTCCATTGCCAACTATCTTTTTTCAGAAAAGAAAAAAAGCACCAAACGTGTTGGTACTACCTGGCCAAACACGGCGAGAATCGGTGTTATGCCCGAATCAATGATATTCCAGTCGGTTTACATGTGTAGTATTTTCTAGGAGCACCTCTCCTTTTGTATTAGTATAATTAAGAAGGGTAAAGTACGATTTTGCCTCTTAAACTATAAGATAATTCAAACTTATCCTCTTGAATTATTTCGTCTGCCGATTTAGTCCTCGATTCGTAATAAATAGTCGATTTTTTCTCAGTTAAGTTTATCTAATTTCATCAATTTTCATTAATAACAAGGACAAATTTATAATTCCAACTTAAAATTCATTAAAATATTGTAAATAATTAACTTTTAGGAGAAAAAAATCTTTGGGGAGAAGAAATCGGTGGGGTGGGAGTTCTGTGGGGAGAATATTTTTTTTTCTTTTGAAAGTTAATTTTTACAATATTTTTATGAATTTTAAGTTAAAATTACAAATTTGCCCTTGTTATTAATGCTGAAAAGTTGATGAAATTAGATAAACTTAACAAGAGGAAATTGACTATTTATTACTAGTTGAGGACTAAATCCCAGATGAAATAATTTAGGAGGGTAAGTCGAATTGGTAATAGTTGGGATAAGCGAAATGGCTAAAAATCCTCTAAGGCGGGCCAGAGTGAGGATTCCGATGCTTATGATGAGTGTCCTGACACTAAATCATGAGTGTTTGAACGTTCTCTCACATCCCGCATTACAGTGTCATACTATAAGACATATGAGTCTAAAATAGAAGTGCTAACGCTTAAGGATTTGATCATTAATGCGACAAAGAAAAAGGAGAAAAATATAGCAACACTTCGATTTGAAGTGAAGATAAACATACTCGAACCGCTGACATCCACCACATGATAAACTACCGCCTCTCAGCCCCCGTGTCCGCCTCAAACTCTAAGCATTCAAATTTAAATTAAACTTTGTCATTGTTGAAGTTATAGTATTGGTTCAACATACAGGCACAGAAAAATTAAAAACTGAAAGTAGTGGAAGTTTGGATAGGCATAGCTCTTGCTTCAATAGGACAAAATCTTCTAATATGATAATTTTCAGATCATACTTAATTGTTGTCATCCCATTCCCAACCCACTGTGCTTACCTCAGAAGGAAGAAATTATATAAGATATAAGAATGAATTTTTCTTATATTCTTTCCATGCAGAAATCTGTCTACATCCAGTGCAAAAAGAGCACATATAAGAATAACAGAGGAAATAATTAGACAAAAAAATTTACATGGCTAATAAATCATACATGAAAATAGGCTCATTCGGGTAGCTAGCTTAGCTCGTATCCTTGTATGACTGTAAGATTAATATTATTATTACTACTATTCTTCTCCCTCCTGTTTTCTAAAATCTTTTGCAACTCCTCTGGCCGGCAAGGAACAGCAAGAGCCCCCTTCTGTTCAAATCCATATTCTTCCTCAGCTTCTTCTAGCAACCTCAAAAACTCAGGGTTTTGCAAGGACTCTAATTTCACCACAAACCTCTCTGCCTCCTTGCCCTTCACTGCAAAAACAGCAAAATGCCCTTCTTTAACATCTTCTGGCACCACTGTGGCTTCATCAAAATCGTTGTGGTGATGAAGGCCTATGGCTGATAAAATGGAGAGACCCTTCTGCACAAGCTTCCGAATGAGCAGCCTCAGCGTCACGAGACCCCGAATGTCGTCTGGTTTATTTGATCGGATTTTCAGTGTAGACATACTATTGTGTGTTGAGGAGTTGGACTCAAGAGCTTGCTTGCTTTGTTTAATTTGGTGGGTGATGGTGATTTTCTGTGGAGGGTGTGTTTTATAGTGGGTTTTTGAGAAGGAAGCCAGAGTGGGAAAAGAAGGAAACTTCTGTTTCATTGTGGAGCCATTTGCACCTAATGTAGGTGCCATGGACTACATGTCATTGAATGCAAACGTTTTGATGAGACAACATCGCATCCAAATGTCCTCACGCGGTACGCTTCTCATCTCATCACTCATGATGATGATGAGTTTGTGTTAATGATTTGTGAGTTTGTGATGGGAATTGGGACTTTGATCTGACGGTAAAATTTTGTACAGTGATTCAAAACTTTACAAAATATTAACACGAAATTCACACGGATTTTTTTTTTTTTTATCATATTACATTTTTACACAAAATTGAGATTCATATTCAAAATGAATAAGTCTAACGGTGATTTTACAAATCTAAAGTACTACATAGTGTACGCATTGGTGGAGCCAATTAAGGCCCACAAGGGTCACTTGACCCTTCTCAACATTTTGAAAATCTTATATTCATCTATGTTATATCCAAGTTGTTTTATAGCTATACTTATTGTTGACCCTTCTCACAAATGTAAATTGTTTACAATGAACATGATCATTATCTATATTTGTTTTCATGTCTTCATATGTATGAGCCATGGATTTTATTTGATTTTCTCATTCTATCTAAAATCAACTTTTGAAACTCTTTCATTATTTTTAGGTTGTTAGAATTTGGGTTATACTTACTAAGATATTAAATTTGTGTTATTGAAATTTAATCATTATAGGGAATTCTTAAATATGTTTTTCTATAAAAAATAAGTTTATTGTAATTATAAAGCTATTTAAAATTGACCCTCCTTAATAGAATTTCTAACTCCGTCACTGTCCGTACATCAATCTAATAAAGATTAGAAAATCGTACTAACACAAAGTTGGCATGAAATTTACATAAGTTAACATTGAAGGAAACAAAATAGTTAAGCAGATGTTTGTCTTGCACTATTAGTTATTATTAATAATATACTGAGTCCCGATCAATAATTCTTAGATATTATTGAAGAATAATGAGAAGGAGACATGAAAGAATAAGGAGAATGAGATAATCCAAATGTCTTGGAGTGCAAGATAAGTTTTACATAGGAACATTACGAATACACAAGACTTACTTTCCTAATTTACGGTAAAATTAGTGCTGCAGGAGCCTGCATTATTTTTTTACCCACTTGTTTCTGTGTAGTTACTGTGGTGTTTGGAAGTAAAAAGTTTCTTGGTGCGTCGACCAGAAGAGAATTGGTGTTTCTTGGTTAATCTTAGTCTTACAGACAAGCAGCAGTCAAAGCGATGTTCATATGATCAACCGCCATCCACTTTATTTTATAGTTATTTGACTATTGCCACAGTGATTGGATGAGTAGGCCATAACGTCGGTGTTAAACATATTTGGGAAATCAATATTATTAATTCAGGAAGAAGAAGAAGCAGAAACTTGCTCAACAAAATGCCTCTATAGTTGCTAAACATGTAATATTAGGCTCAAATTACTGATTCAACAGAAATATTTGATGAAAAAGAAGCATCTGAATCTTTTGGGAAACTAGTATAAACTCAAAATGTTCAATTATTATAGGGAATTGACTGACAATGTATATCAAGATGACACCGTACTCAATTGCGGTTTCATTTTCCACGTAATGGATAAAGATAAGCAAACTCATACAATTCAACAAATAAGGGATGTGGGGTTGGAGGTGTAGAACCCATGACTTTTTAAGAACAAGAGCTAGCTCTAACTGGAGACTGCACCTTATGTAACTGGAGACTTTTTAAGGAATCAAATGTTTTAGTTCTTTATTAACTTAATTTTGATTTAACAATGAATATGAAACATTAGGAATCCGTTTTTCTCTTTTTAGATTTAGGAGCACCTAAAGGTCATACTATGTTAGGAGTTGGATAAGGAGCATAGTTGGAGTTGAGTTTTTGTTATACTTCTCTAAATTGTAGAATTGTTAAAAGAAGAAACTCTTATCATTGGGTTCAGTATGAAAATACATAATCAGCTCTGCATATTCCAATTGAATGCATTAAAGAAATCATAAAGGCATTACTTTGGATGACCTATAATGTATCTAGATCTGCCTAATGGGTAGGGAAGATGGTCACGTTTCTAATCAAAAGGGATGGGAAGGGTTCATTCCATGGTGCTGCCTTATCTCATCATTTGGCTGCTCTTTCATATTTTCCCTTTTCAACCTCTGCGCTGATGGCAACTACAAATCACTCCTGGTATGGCAGCAAATATATGTACATGGACTTACTCTTGTCTAAAGATTCACATAGATAAGAGTTGTGTTAACGTCAGTCACGTGTACAACGGCTAGTATAATCCATTTTGAAAATATTCTTTTGCCAATCAATTAATTTAAGAATAATGTATGTATATGCTTACGTCGAGGGATATGAATCTAAATCATTGATTAAATTGATTCATATTTTGTCGTGTGTAATTCAGATTAACTGTATGATGTAACAAGAAAACATCGCCAGGTTATACTTGTCACCAGCCACTTACCATGACTCGTTGAATATCAACATTGTCTCCAAATCCTAAAACCCAAGTTAAGATGGGACGGATGCATGTGTAATTTAATCGACTTATCGATGTCAGTACACCCCTTTTTCCTTTTTCTGGGTCTAATGTAGTGGGATCTTTGATGTACCTTTCTTTTGGCTGTTACAACTAGGGGTGGGCTCGGTTTGGTTTGGTTCGGTTTTGAGCCTAAATCGTGCGCCGAACCGTATCCTACGGTTTGGAGAAAATTCAAACCGTGCGCCGAACCATAAGGTGAGAAACCGGTCATATCGGTTAACCGGTTTCTTCGGTTTGGTTTGGTTTGGTTCGGGTGAAAACCGGCTTGAAAATATTTAGAATCTAAATTCATTCAAACTCAAACATTCATTCAAAACCTACTTGAAATTCATTCACCATTCACATCACAACATATTCAAAATCATTCATTCAATCAATCCTTTCAAACTAAAACATATGAATCATTCATCATTCACATTCATCCAAAGTTTCAAACTAAACCATATGCATCATTCACCATTTACATCCATCCAAAGAATCAAAAACATATTATTAATAGAACAAAACAACCCTTTCAAGTACAAACCTATCTTTTTAAGTGCAAAAAGTTTTTGACAAAAGATAAATTTGAGCACATAACTTAAAATCAAACCAATAGAAATAAGACAAGTATATTATAATTATTAAATAAAAAATGATTTAACATATTCGGTTTGGTTCGGTTAACCGTGGTTTTTAAAATTTGAAACCGAGCGCCGAACCATGAACACCGGTTTGGTTCGGTTCATAAACCGTTGACCAAAAAAGAAAAGAAAAAAACCAAACCAAACCAAACCAATCGGTTTGGTTCGGCCGGTTTTCCGGTTTATCGGTTCAATTTGCCCAGCCCTAGTTACAACTTATAATTGGGGTCCTAGATGCGCTTTATATGAATCATAGGACAAAAAGTACCTCTCAGAAAGAAGGTCTAGTGTTCTTTACCCAGCCATTGCATATTTGATCGAGGATCGATTATGCCACTGGAACTAAAGCAACACAGCCATGTGCAAGTTGTATAAAATGTTCACTGAGGGTTTTTCTTACTTTTTGGGTTTGTTTTCAAATGGAGGTTTCATTCAAAAAATTTAGCCAGATAGGAAATATCACTAGTCACAAGGACCAGTACAAGGAAGAGGTGCATCAACAACATCTCGACGGTAAGGTATTTCCTCACTAGTCACAAGGACCAGTACAAGGACGAGGTACATCAGCAACATCTCGACGCTAAGGTATTTCCTCGAACTAACCGAGTGAGGGTTTTGATGACTGCATCGATATGACAAGAAGAAAGGGAAACGAGACTCACAAGACAAAAAGGATGGCATGGGTTCGACCGGCCGCCAGACGGAGGAGATCCAGCTGGGTGCCCCACCGGCTAACGCTGTTATCTCTTTTTGTTCTCTCGCTTATTGAAATGGGATTCAATGAAAGGTTAAGATTGAGCTTTCATTCTTTTTGGTAGGTCATATTCTTGCCTCCGTAAAGGTCATGCCGTAAAGTTGGTATTCAATCCTGTGAGGCACATGAATTATTACAACTAGAAAAAGGTTCGATATTGATAGTGTCAAGGTCATACCATAAACTAGTCTCAATCACTCAAGTCTGTCTCTAAGAAACGATGGACCCAAATCACCAGCAGCAGCAGCAATTGCTGCGAGAATCGAACTTGATTTTCTTCGTAAGATTAGGAAGCATCCTCCCAAGTCCTAACAAGCCTCGGCATTACAAGACCGCCTCTCATTCTAGCCATCTCCACTCAAGCAGAACTGACATTATCTTACAGAGAAACCTTCCGGGTTGCATATCCACTCTAAATAATGAAAGGAGACCTTGGAAGAAGAGAATGTATGGACAAACTTCAAAAAAGTGCAACTCAGACATGTGCATGTGTAGTGCTAAGCTCCTTGCATCAACATTGCTGTTTTTATTCCAGTAGGTGGTGGTTAGAACTCAAAACATAATTTGCTCATCACCACAGCATACCACAAAACTCTTATCGTGACGGTCCATAATCAACTAGTAAGAGCACCAGGTGGGGTTAAGATAATAACATACATCTTATCAGAGCATGCTTACAACTGTCATTAAAGAAACCACAGCAAACAAGCTTAATATAACAACTGATTTGAAGAAAGATCTGGTACGTTACGTCCAGAACATTGCTATAAAGGACATCAGGACGCTCTACCTTATTGCAGCAAAAGTCTTCTCCATGGGTCGCTGATAATCTTAATCCATGTAAGTAGCAATTTCTTTCCCCTAAAGGAGTTCGGAACATGTATAAACACCCTCAGGTTTGGGCGAATCCTTAAAAAAAACACAATATGAGCTGCTCACAGAGCTACATCTCATTCCTATATTAGATTGTCTCACCTTTGAGTCCATCCACATTTTATCCATTCATGCATCAACTTGTGTTCTTTTACATTATGTATGGTGATTTACCAACCTGATTTGAAGTCCTAACCTGCATCCTTAACAATGTATCATGTTACATATTTTATTATTGAGAATTGCATGCCCAAGAGCTCTGCAAAGGATATACCAGTGAAAACCGTACCTTCCTTGACTAAGGACTTAGGATAGCAAAATGACCCCTTAACTCCTAAGACTTCTCCAAAGAGCATAAACCAGTGGATTGTCAACCAAGCAAACCAGGGAGCAGTTCAACGCTTAAGGGAGGATCAGTCTACTCAACCTAGTGAATATCTATCTTACTCTTCTTCCCATCCATAAAATTCTAAAGGCAGCCAATAAATTCAAAAAACTTTCTAATCCAATAAGTTCGGAAATGTTATTTTCTAGGATCAGCCTACTCGACCTTAGAGAGAGATGTAGAACAAGAATGAAGACCAACTTTCTGCCAGCGTTAAAAGGGTGCAAAACAACCCAAAGATGCATGAAAGTGGTGTAACTCATCATATACCTTTAGCAAGCAACTTTCTCTACTTTACCAAACAATTTTAAGCCACAACTCTCAAGTGGCCATGATCTGTACTCTGTAAACCTTACATGAATGTCTATAATGGTTTAGCTTTAAAATGCAGTGATTGTCGCCGCATCCATCGAGCTTCTTTTAAAGTTTCAAAAGAAAAATACTCATCAACTTAACAAATACTAACACAAAACAGAAAGTAGAAACCAATGTATGATATGAAGTCATTGGGTGGTATATTATTTAAACAAGAACCACATTGCACATGTGTCCTCTTATTCAGAACTTGGAACGACAATCTATATTATACATTATACATATTACATTCTAGCTAACACAGGAAATGGACAATGAATCAGACCGTTTGTTTGAGCTCGAATCCATCCCCAGGGTCCTCAGTGCTGGGAAAGACCTCGAGCCCAGTGACCACAGCAGATGGAGGACCTCGTCGACACCTCTGCTCCATCTCTTGAACCGCATCAGGGTTCCCAGAAAGCAGTGTCTCCACAGACCCATCTCTTCTGTTCCTAACCCAACCTTTCAAGCCCAATTGGGTTGCGTTCTCAATTGTCCAGTTCCTGTAAAACACACCCTGCACCCTCCCCTTTACCACAAGCCTCACCTGAACACCCAAAACCCAAAACCAAAAATATTACATTGAGAAAAAGAAATTAACAGAAACCCATTACTTCTAAACTGATAAAAAAATATGCAAAAGATCAGAATTTAACATTGAGAACAATAAAACTAAGAGAGACCCATTGGTTTAAACCGAACAACAAATGCTAAAGATTAAAATTTTACATTGATAAAGGAAAAAAAAAAGGCATGTACAGCAGCAAAAGAAATAAAATAAAAAAGCATAGATAATTACGGAGAGAGAGAGGGTCGCGGGTGTTTTCGAGGGGTTGCGGGTGGACAGGGGGTCGTCGCGGCCTGGTGGTGGTGGTCGACTCGTGAGAGAGAGAGAAGGAGGCGACAGCGTGCCTAGGTTTTCTTTAAAGTCAGGAAAAAAATTCCGACCCGCCCAGACCCGCCTAGGCCGATTTTTTGAACACTTTATAAAAGTAAAGTAAGAGAGACCCATTACTGCAAACTGAACAAAAATGCTAAAGATCGAAATTTTTAAATGGAGAAGAATAAATTAAGAGAGACCCATTACTCTAAATTGATCATAAAATGCAAGAGGAGAGGTGGAGACTGGAAACGTACGCACCGTTTTGGAGGAGGCTGAGGAGGACTGGGCGGAATCAGAGGCGGCCTGGGGAGTGGTCATCAGGGGCAGATAATGTCGAAGAAGAGGTGGACGAGGTCTGAGCAGAGGAGAAAGAGGAGGGCGAGGAAGAAGAAAAAGACGGCAAATCGAAAGAAGAGAATGAAGAAGATGATGGCGAGGATTATGGAGATGGGGGACGAGTCTAAGAGCAGAACTAGCAGCATTGCTTGCGGTGTCGTTTTGGGTCCATTTATCTGGTGATGATGTTCGATGGGTATTGCTCCGAGATGTGAGGAATCTGGTTGCTGCGCTTGCTTTGTGTTGAGCTGATAACAGTGGCCTCACTGAGATCGCTGCTGATGCCATTTAATTCTCCTTTGACTTTTCAATTTGGTTTGTATTTATACAGTGGGTTTCTTCTGGAGGTTTCTGAATAATTCCTAGCCGTCCTTTCTTCCTTCACCATACTTTCTACAATCAAGTGCTTGGTTTCTTTTGCAGCAGATTTTATCTATGAGGCCCATATAGTTTAATCTTTTGAAGCTTTGAAGCCCAACAAGTTTTCCCATACTAGGCTTTGATTTCGACTGCCATGCAAAATTTATGCTAACTTCCGGCCCGATTTCTCAACTATCTGTACAAAGAAAATAAATGTGGCTTAACCAAAAGAGAGAGAATTGACATTCTTTTGTTCAGTCCCACTCATCTAAGGATCTAAAATTGAGGTCTTGTGAGCAACTGTTTAATAAAAAAGGCATGTAATCAACTATGCTCCCTACCCTACTCAAACAAAACTAATATTCTAATCCATTAAAAAAAACAAAGAAAAAAAATAAAATAGGGTTTCACCGTACATCTCCTTCCTAGCAACACCTTCCCATCTTCCTTGCCCAGCCATCTTCTTCCCAGCGACACCATCTCTCCATCAACGCTTTTCTCTCTGGCTTTTTCTCAATCTTGTGGAATAGAGGTAAGCATCAACTAATTTTTCAGCTCTCAACTTGGTTATTCACTTTTATCTTCTTCCCATTGACACCCATCTTTCCTTCCCATCGACACTATCTCTCCATCACTAAACAGGAGCAAAGCTCTATTGCTTGTGGATGCGACTTCAATTCCTTGCGGAACAAAGGTAGGCACTAACTGTAACATCCCTGACCCAATTTAATTGAATTTATTCAATTTAAATAATTTTTGGCGAAATTACAATTTTGCCACTGGGATTAAGGGTATTTTAGGAACTTTAAAATTCCAAAAAGAATTTGGGAAATTGAGTTGTGCCGTTGCGTCCGGCTCGTCGAAACGAGTTCGTGGATATGCGGTACACCAAATTCGGGTTGTAACGATCGGAGCGATAAGAGAAAAAAAAAAAAAAAAAAAACGCAATTTCAGATTACTGTAGCGGCTACAGTAGCGCTACAGTTAAAATGCTACAGTGCCGCTACAGTGAACGTCTTCTTCTTCTTCTCCCGACGGCTCTCTTCTTCTCTCATTTGTTTTTCTTCCTCTCTTCGGGGCAGTCACTTTGACTGCCCATATCTCCTCATCCGAACTCCGTTTCGGGTGATTCCAGTCCCTAAATCTTCATCTCTTCCTCCTCTACAAAGCCTGCCCATTCCCCCAGCTCAGAAACTCAAGGATTTTAAACTGGAGCGACTGAAAGTTCACTGGTTATCGAACTTTCCGACGACGAGTTTTCCGGCGACTCCGCAACCGTTTGGGTCGAGTGAGGTATGAAACTTCATCTACTCTTCATACTCTATCCATTTATGTATGTTTTGTAGATCGGTTTCAAGCCTAGGTTGTTCGATTTAGAAACCCATTTTAGGCCGGTTTTTGAGTTGAATTTCCGGCCACTTGCCGGCCAAACTAGGTGTTCCCGTAGTTGAATAAGTTGCTCCACTAGTTGAGTTGAACCTTTACCAGAAGTATTGACCCTTGGTTTGAAGTTTTTCCGGTCACCGGAATTACTATGCACACCCAATTCCGGCGAGTTTCGGGCACTTGTAGTGGTGGTGCATTGTGTCCCAAAATGCTCCCCATGTCGTCCCGAGCATGTAGGTATGCTCGGATTCCAATTTGGTTATCGTTTGATATCGACGGATTTACGCCTATTATGCGTTATCCGGGTTCGATATGTTCGGGCCGTTGGATCGGTCCCATTTCCAAGTATGTTGTTCCCCGTACCTCTAGGATCGTAGGAACAAACGGATCAAGAATCGGAGTCCGGATACTCGAATCATTAACCCTAGGGTTAGGTAACCGTCGTGCGATTAGCGCGATTCCGACCGCTCGATCGAGACCAAACTGCCTAGATGTGTTTAGTAAACCTTGTTGAACATTTAGGAATGTTCGGATCGAAAATCGGAGGTCGTGGGTCCCGGAGGCCGGTTTGACCTAGTCTGCCTGGTTTGACCAAGTTTGACCAAGGTTGACCGAGGGTCTCTGAGGTCGCCTTGCCGTGTAGTTGACTTTGTTGGACTTCTAGGAATGTCCTAACCTTTTGGACGTAGTGGGCCCAACGGGCCCGGTTGACCAAAACGGGGTGTTTGACCGCCGATTGACCGTGAGTCTTCCGAGGTAGTCCCACATATTGAAGAGCGTAGTTTGACTCTAGAAACTCCCGGTAGTCGTGTACACTTACTTTGAGACCCGAGAACTAGTTTCTTGAGTTAAAGTTGGTTGTTGAGTACGCGTATTAATTAAACCGTTTATTCTCTCAATTAGGTACTCTTGCTTCGTGTACTCCTAAGAAAAGCTCTCTAAGGATTGAGCAGCGTGGACTTGTTGTGAGTGGACATTTGTTTTGAACGAGCATATTTTTAAAGAATGAATTGCAATGCATATGAAATGACTTATGTTAATGATTGGGATTTCAAATATTGTTTAAGTCTTGGATTTGATTTTGATTGAATTATCGGAAATTTATGCATATAAAACTAGTCACTTTGACTAAGGGGTTTTAATGATGTTTTGAATCTTGGATAAAATATTTTATGAGGTTATTGGAATTTAAATTATATTATAAGTTTATGCATGTTTTGGAGTCCCGGTTTATTTGTGGGACATTGGTGGCTATATTTTAAATTAAAGGTTTTTAAGTATTAAATTTGGGACGGGACCATCGTCCGGTGATCTTTGTATACGGTTTGGGTATGGTGAAATACCCGGGAATTTCTTGAGGATTTATTATTATGTCGGGTTTCGGAATTATTTACTTTGGTTAATTAAATCTTGGAGTTTTATATTGTTTTAAATCAAGGAATTTTCTATTTACTTTAATATCTGAAATTTGTTAAGAAAATGTGAATTTTATGATTTTGGGAATTTATAGTTTATAGTTTATATTTTATATTTTATATTTATACGTTGATTAAATCTTTTGGGTCTTGGATTTCTGCTTTTAAGAAATTCTATTTACTTTTCGATTATGCAATTATATATATTGTTTCAAGTTTGGAATTGGTAGTATATGGGTTATATAGATTATATTTGATATTGAAGGTTTATGAATACTTTGGGTTCCAGATATATGTATGTTCGTACATTTGTGACTATATGCTTATTGTATATATTTTGGGTGTCAATGATGGACGGGGTAACGTCCGGATATTATTGTGTTCGGGTTTGGGTACGGGCTGAATAATTCTGGTATTTAGGGTATGTCAGGGATTATGTATACTAGATGGAGTGCTATTAGCACAACTTTATGTACCTCCCGGACAAGTTACCGAAATGGATACAGGATACAAAGGAACCCGGTTCACCCTTGGCGGGGTGTTACCGTAGGCCCATGCCGCAGTCTGCTGCGCGTAGGACTTTATTCAGCTGCACATTATTGAGGTATTTCCTTTTGTGCATGTCTGGGAGTTAGTCCCCAGTTGGGACGGCTGGTTCCCTGGCCACGTGGTTGTAAAGGTATTTTTCTCCACGTAGTCAGTCAACAATCCCCTTGTTGGATTGTTTCCCCGGTACAAGTATTGGTCTAAGAGTCTTACTATTTATATATGTATATATATACCTATTACTATACTTCCATTCTTATTTTCTGTTAAGTGAGGATCCTTCCTTGCTTGCTGTGCCTACGGGCATTGCGTCGGGAAACAGTTGGTTGGGAATTTGGTTTTTCTTGGTTTTTAGTCATTTTAGTTTTATATTTTTCCTTGTTGGGATTTTATGAGAATTTACATTTATGTTATTATAAATATATATATGTGGGTGTGTCTATGGATTTTATTTCCAGGATTTATAATGTTGAATATGTGCACCGGACGGTGATGCACAGTACATATTTTAAATTAAGGTTTGAAACCTGGACAGGTTGGGTTCCAGAAAAGGGAAGTTATTCAAAGGAGTATTGCTATATTTTACTTAAATGAGGAATTTTTGGATGGATTCAATTCCATGGTTTTATTTTGAGAATTTAATGTTCAAGTTGTGGTTTCCAAGAATTTTACTAAGTAGCAAAGCTACAGTTTTCTTTATGGTATTTCAAGGTACAAATTTATTAGAATTGTTTTCAAGTACTTGCTCCTATAAATATGTACGTTTATACAAGGATTTTTGTTGCATAACACTTGTCATTATTTGCGAAAACGGAGGGGTTATTATGTTCATTGAAAAAGGATGTTTAAAGTTTGATTTTTCGTCCACTCACATTTTCTGCTTTGCGCCCCAGTACTAGATCCCGAGGTCAACACCACCACGTCGAGGCATCACGGCTAATGGCTCCTGTAGGAGTTTTCTTGTATCTTGACCTGCTATACTTTACTCAGGTTGTAAAGTTTAAATTCTTTAGATTGCTCCGTAGTGCTCACTCTAGGATTGAGGTAGAGGCTAGAGGCCCTCCCTATTAATCTGTGCTTCTCGCTTTGTGCATGTCGCCTGTTGGGAAATTTTCTGTTGTTTTTAACAGTGGAAATTTTGGGAAACTCCGTTTTTCAGGGAGACTCACGGATTTTCGGCAAGTCGACTCACCTATTTCCTTAAACCAAGGTCAAGGGGCGTTTTAGTAAAGTAAGTTCTGCGTCGGGGTAGTGTCCGACGGAAGGTGGTTGGACACGAGTTCCGAGGGGAATTCGGTCCGGTCCATCACTAACCGATTCCGTTCTCGGATGTATGAACTTTTCGATTTATTAGAAAAATTAAATTCTCTTTCAAGCTTTTCAGAGGTATCTTCCTCATGGGTCTGTTAATTAACTTGATTTCAATTCTAGAATTTTAGCTAAATACCTTCATCATATTCGGGGCTTAGTTACACCTTTATTATTGTAGTTGATTATTCCATGATTTTGGTATGTGGAGTGTGTGCGAGAGAGAATACTAGCTTGTGTTTGCTCTGTATCAACTGATTTTTCAACGCTCAACTTGGTTCTTCACTTTTATTTTTAGATTATGCATTATTGTCTTTATGATTTTGTCTTCATGATTTATTTTAGAATAATGGCTGGGAATATTCAACATCAACTAGCCCTACATCCGATACCATTTCCATTGATTCTTGTGACTGTACTTGAATATGCACTGTACTTCATCATAGCTATAACTGGTTTGATACCACTTTGAGCGCACAGCATTATTGCATTAAAATTAAGTACTTTGTGAAATGTAGGGAGGAATATTTATCTTTGTAAAAAGTAAAACCGACTTAGTCATGGTTGAATTATTATTATTATTAATAAAATTAATATTTAGCCCACTTCGCTTCCGTACCTTTCATCTTTGGTCAGTCCCTTGTCTTCCTTCTCTTAGTGTTGCACAGTGCCCTGTCAGCCGTGCCTCGCTAGCTTCACAGGTCACCTAGACGCTTCTTAACCTTCCAGCAAAATGGACTTAACACGCCTTCACAGCTTCAATGGTCCCAACACCGAGGTGGTTATGGCGAGTAGCAGCTAAAATTGGGTTGATAAAGGGTTTTGATTATTTTGTAAAAAGCTGGAATTTAAGTGGAATAAACAAAACTTTTATTAATAATAATAGTAATACACTCAAGCCTATTTGGGCTTGATTTTTATAAAGACAAATGAGGGTTTTAGTTCCTCATTTCTTTCTCTTTACAATCTCTTCTTCTAAAACTCTTTTTTCTTCTCTTGTTTTTTCGATGCCCATCATCTTCATGCAAGGTCCGAAAAATCGAAATTTTCGCCGAAATTTCGGTATTTTCAAGACTGCGATATTATCGCAACTATCCCTTTCAATTTCGTCAGAATTTCGGAATTATCGGCGAAATTTCGCCAGCGAAATTATCGTCTGCGTTGTCAGTGAAATTGTTATAATATCGCGAAAATATCGATTTTTTCGCGATATTTTGGAAAACTGAAAAACTGAAAAGAAAAAAAAATTATTTTGGGCTTCTGGGGTTCGAACCTGCACTGTGGGCGCCCCCTCCTTCGCTGCCTTACCACCACGCTGTTGGTGAGATTTTGTTATTAATCAATCAAAACTAATATTTATATAACACATGAAAGCTATGTCTGAAAATAAAAAAATTATTTCGGGCCTCTGGGGTTCGAACCTACTCTGTTGCGCGCCTCTCCCCTTCCCTACTTTACCACCACGCTGTTGGTGAGTTTCAGTTATTAATCAATCAAAACTAATATTTATATAACATATGAAAGCTATGTCTGAAAATAAAAACTGAACCACTCTCTCCACGTTTCAACACACTACCATTCACTAATGTATCTTACAATGCAATGTATAAGGTGTAAAATATTGTAGTAAATCATTATATATAAATGATTATTATGTGTTTAATCTTTTTTCATTAATTACAACATATTTTCTATAGTCACAGTATTTGTCAGCTCGCTATATAATCAACTTAAATCAGTTAAATCCATCATGCAATGAATTTCCTTCCAATTTTTTGTGATAAACTAATAGATAATTGACTAAATAAACATTCTCTAAAGTTTCAATACAAATTTCCAAGTTTTTCTTAGAATTTCCGTGGTTTTTATCCAATTTTTATCGATATCGATATTTTCCCGATATTTCCGTCGATATTTCCGTGTTTTTGAACCATCGATATTTTCGAAACTTCCGATATTTAAGACCTTGTCTTCAAGCTTCTTTCGCTTTTATAGCTGTGAGCGGACTTCAAATTTTTCTCCAAATTTCTTTTGAGAATCTTTTGACGTCATTGCTTTCGTCATTCCGACATTGCTGACTCTTCCTCTACAGCCTTTGCTTTTGGGCAGAAGCGACAGACTTGTCGTTTATAATGATTCTTTTGACAATATCTTTTTTGCGAATCTTCAGAGCTTGGCAACAGATTTTCGTCAATGCTCTTTATATTAGCGGTGAGAAATCTCTCATCAGCTAGTGGAGTGGTCTTTGTCAGCTGAGTAATCGGTAGATTGGAGAATTGCTTTCCGAAGAATACGTGCGAAATGGCCGCTTTAAAGCATTTTCCATCCTTATTTTGATTGCCGACAAATCTTTAGCTCTTCAATCGTGCACGTCTTTATCTGCAAAAGCTGGATAATATTTTCTTTTTCCAGGGATGGTTATCTGATCTTTTACGCTCCTGGTTAAAATCATAAAGTTAAAGGCGTGATATTTATGATTACAATCAAAATCAGTCCTGCACTAAACCAGCTTTAATCGAAGAGTATCATCTCTCTTAATCGTTGGGTTATGTTCATAATTATCTTGGACTCCAACCTTTATCCACTTAGGCAAAGCAGATAATTCATTGAATTCGGGTGCAAGTGAGATATATTTCTCCCAAAGCATTCCAAATTCATAGGCTTCACGAATCTCTGTAGGATTAAAAAATGCACCTCGGATATTTCAGAGAAAAATGGATAATATTTTCAAACAGTTTGATTTCATACATGTTTATGTTGATGACATATTGATCAGTTCATAAAATCTTATTGAGCATATAAAACATCTAAATGTTTTTGCCGATAAATGTTTTGAACATGGATTAGTACTCTCTGATAAGAAATCTGTAATTGCTGAAAGCAAGATTGAATTTCTTGGTTTAATCATTGATAAAACTGGAATTGAGATGCAGGAGCATATTACTAAAAAAGTTAATGATTTTCCTGATAAAATAAAAGATGTAAAGCAATTACAAAGATTTTTGGGAGTGCGTAATTATGCAGAAGGTTTTATTGAAAACCTAGCAGAACATCAAAAGCCTTTACAAAAGCTTTTAAGAAAAAATACACCTTTTAAGTTTACTTCCGATTTGATATCTGTTGTAAATATTCTGAAAAATAAATGTTTAAAATTACCAAAGTTATCGATACCTTTAGACACAGATAATTTAATCATTGAGACAGATGCTTCAGAAAAATGCTGTAATGATGTGCGCTCAAAGTGGTATCAGAGCCTAGGCTCTAAAAAGGTTTTAAATATGGATAGTAAACAAAAAACTGATTTAATCATAAAGATATTATCATTACATGTTCACATAGTAAAAATTAAAGATCAAATAAATTATGTAAATAATATGTTGCATGCTTTAATGCAAGAGTTAGTACAGGGAACTGAACCTTCTTTTCCCTCTGTGATTGATTTAAACCATCAAGTAAATGAAGCAAGACTTAGAAATTTAAATATTTCCATATGAACAGTGATATCGATTATTTCTCTACTGACGATTTATTAGATGTTAGCAATTCAACTCAATGTTTATATTGTATCCTTTTGGATTCACATATGAGTAGAATTAAAGTCGAGATACAAGATCAAGAAGATCTGAGAGATTATTATCGTTATAGATTAAGTAAACTTCGAGCAGATGGCCACATACCCACAGAAACTATAGAGATAGTTAGAACCCGTATTAATAATCATCTACTAATGATACAACAATTAGAAAGTCGTCTCGAAAGATTAGAAGATTTAATGGATCAGCACCATACCACTTGTCATGATGGGTAGATATTCTGAATTAGAACCAGGCGGAAATAAGATAGAATGAGATCTTAAAGAGATACAAAAAAACCATTCAATATTATGGTAAGATAATTGAAGAAATTAAGTAGCTTTTAAGCTTAACTGAGAATACCTTTTCTACTATAGGAAGGAAAGGTTTGAACCCAAGTTTTTATAGTGCTAATCTAAGTGATACTTCTTTTTTAAACAAGAAAAAAGATGGATTAGTATAATCTAGAAGATTTTACTGAAGACGAAATTAATGATTTCACTATACTTCTAAGTCAATTAAGGCTTAATGATGAAAATCCTTTTCGCGCCATTAAGGCTGAAGGAGAAAGCGAAGAAGATGACATTCATTACCAATGTTAGAAATCGGTTAACCCAACACAGGGAGCAGGATTAATCTATAGCAATTTGAAAAATGCAGAAGGACCCTTGCTAACAATATAAAAGCAGAAAGAATCAATCCTTTTGGAACGTATTTAAATCTTGATTGTCAAAATGATATAGAATCTGCGATAGACAATGGGAAACTTCTGTAAGAGTAGCCATAAGTATTAATAAATGGGCGTTGCAAGATGCCATAAGATTTATAGAAATGACTTTATTAGGAAGTGCTGCCATACATTGGAAGATCATGAACCAATTTTCATGGATGCCAATGTCATGAATTTAGCAGAAAGTTTGGAGATTCGATATAAGAAACCGGGAGGAAGAGATTTCGCGCCTAGAAATTCGACTTGATGATGAACTTCAAAATAGAGAATCTAAGTTGGAGATGCAATCTATTAGCTACTGCGACTTGAAAGAGAAAGAATCTGTTGTTGTGGAGCTGAGGAATATGTTGTTAATGGAAATGGCTCATGTTGAGTTCTTGAACAGAGAAGTTTCATCCATGGAGGCTGAGAGCCAAATGCTTGAGAAGTTGGCAATAGAATATTTGAGAGTTTTGCAGCAACTTGAGTATTGGAAATCAGAAAATGGATTTTTTCAAAGAAAGGTAAAAAGCTTTTGAGGAAAGAAAGACAAATATGCGACAGACAGGTAAAGAAAAAGTCATAGATTTTTTTTCTCACCACCCCAATATGTGAGAGAAAGAGAGAGGCAGGGGTTGGGCTGTGTCGTGGGTGGGAGGGTGGGAAATGGGTGGCTTTGGCAGCAGGCAGTGTTTGTTGCCCAAGTAGGTGGTGCAAGAATTAAATGAAGAAAAAATGGCAGGTGTAGCAGTAAGAAAGTGGAAAACTCAAAACTCAAAGGATTTTTGACTCTTTAGTTTCTGCCAAGGGTAAATTTGGATCGAGATCAGAAGTACCGATTTGTGCTGCTCGCAGCAACGTCGTTGCGTCCCCTGCTTCTAACCACCGCCAACCAAACACTTGTTAGTTTCAAACTCTCCACGCTCGACGCTTGCGTGGCTGATGACGTGGCCAACAAAATCTCGGATGGTAACACCACAGATCTGTTTGGGCTCGAGATTTCGGTTCGGTACAGGAATAAGCTTCAGTCGAAAGACGTGAAAATTCCGGAACCCGATGTCCAGTGCTGCTACTGCAACGTTCCAAGTCCAAGTTGGAGCATTCTCGGATAATGATGATAATAACAATACGACTTTGACGGCCAATGAATCAACCGCGTGCGAGGGGATTCAGTATCTTTCTTTGGAATAAATTTTTGGATCATATTATTCCCAAAAATAAGTTAAGGATTTGGGGCAATTTTCTATCCATCTGTACTGTATGAATCATCAGTTGATGCTCCTCTGTGGAAACTGGTCCAAAGTTAATACCTCGTCTCATGCATCATGCATGCACAAACCTCAATTTATTGAATCAAGTCTGAGTTTTAGACCTCTGATGAGTTCATCTTTCTTGTCTCTATCATTCTCTTCTCCAATCTTGCATAAAATCCGACATGTTTTACAAGAATAAATTACAAATTTTAATGCTTATTTGCTTATATGGGTTGATTGCATATTGAAGTTTTGCTCTCAAAGTGTGCTTATATGGACGTTTGTAAGTTGGAAGCTGCAACCGTCCATCACAGAGAATGAAATCATAAGTGAGGTTTCTAACCAAAAAAAGTAAAATGATGATGAGTATCAGTAGGGGCATATGGAAATTGATAGTCTCGTATCGTAGCTGTTCTGAACTCTGTCTTTTGCAATCTTTGGTATTGAAAAATTAGTAAAGGGGATAGGAGGCATTTTCCATTTATTGTACCAAGTTTACGCGGATGGAAGCCCGTCAACATCCTCTAAAATCATGGTCGCCACTACTAACAAAATTGCAGCAATGTCTTTATAAAGAGCGGTGTTCGATCAATGTGAATGAACTTACTCTCGGACCTACCAGTTGTGTGGAAGCAACATTTACTTTTGCAGAGAAGTCTTCTGCCAACACTATTCAGAAGTTCACGTACTCGATCTCTTGTAACTCAATTCTAACACTACAAAGAAAAAGTGGCAACAGTCACCATTTGCTGGGGTGACTAAAGGCTTTAATCACCAAAAATGCCTTTTTTGTGACTATTTTTGTAGTGAAAATTACACTTTCTAAATACAAACATGTTACAATTCACAAAACCTCATAATTAGCTACTAAAAAGATGAGGCAACCATAACTCACCAGTAATCTTTGCATGAGCACTGACCACTGGAAAAGTAATGAACTCCTGAAGCATCCCTTACATATATTGCTCTTCAAGTGACAATAGACATGTATTTCAACAATGTATGGCAGTCTTCACGATCCGAACTGGTTTTCGTTTTCCTGGCTTGCTGGTCAGAAGCCCGTAGGTCACTGATAGTTTTGCGCTGTGATATTACAACAAATCCTTCTTCTGGTGCTCTTCTACTTCCTGAAGAACAAAGCTCGTGTCCGGTACATAACCAGCTTTTAGACATTCTAAGATCGGTATTTCTAGAATCAAGTGCTTGGTTTCTATTGCAGCAGATTTTATCTATGAGGCCATATAGTTTAATCTTTTGAAGCTTTAAGCCCAACAAGTTTTCCCATACTAGGCTTTGATTTTGACCTCCATGCAGAATTTCTGCTAACTTCCGGCCCAATTTCTCAACTATAACTCTACAAAGAAAATGTGGCTACCCAAAAGAGAGAGAATTGGCCTTCTTTTGCTATAGTTGCTAAACAAACAATTACAAAACCATTGTTTGCCGGTACGTTTTAGGATTTTGCTAAGGTCAACCGTGCATATAACACAGCTCTCTTGTTGCATTCGGCAAATCTTTCATACCCGTCTTTGTTTTGAGGATGATTATGGACTGATCAACCTTGCGACTAGGTATGGAAGTGATATGTGTGATTGTGGCCCATCATCAATCTTTTGGACCAAACATAAGAAGGCCAAGCCCGGTAAAAGATTAGAATAGGCTCGTATATTTTAGCTTTATCCCCAGCGCCATCCCAAGCTTAACTATTAGGCCTTGTTTGATAGAGAGGACTAAACTAGCAAAATGCATACATTTCAAGTGCATTCAACGCATAATATGAATATGTTGCCTAATTTTTGAGGAAGAATGAGGACCATTGATAAAAGGTTGATGACTAAGACTTATCCCCCCTAATTCCCTTGTCTAGTCTAGTAATATTCCCCCGCCGCCGCAAAATGCATACATTTCAAGTGCATTCAACGCATAATATGAATATGTTGCCTAATTTTTGAGGAAGAATGGGGACCATTGATGGTTGATGACTAAGACTTATCCCCCTAATTCCCTTGTCTAGTCTAGTAATATTCCGCCCCGCCGCAAAATGCATACATTTCAAGTGCATTCAACGCATAATATGAATATGTTGCCTAATTTTTGAGGAAGAATGGGGACCATTGATAAAAGGTTGATGACTAAGACTTATTCCCCCCCAAACAAAGGAGGCCTTAAAACTCATCAAAATCTTTTTAATCATCAACAGAGTAGGAAATCAAACTCGAGACTTCTTTTAACATTGAAAAGAAAAGTAACAGTGAACTACTGAACTAATAGTTAGTTGGTACTCCCACGGTCCCACCAAAGCTTGGAAGCCAAAGTTGAGGACGTCAAGTTATTTAATCCCCTAGATATGGCTTCACACCTTGTGGTGCTTAGAGGGTTGTCACTAACTTGAGTTTCTAAAGCTTAAAATAAGTTAATCTGGAGGGTTGTATTTTGATGTGGTATTAGATATTTGGAACCAAGTTAACAAATAAGACCTCAAATGACTACATGCATTAAGCACATTTACATTTGACTTTTACGGCGGAAAGCATTAAACATGCTACAACCTCTCTCATCTAAGTATACATTCAAACGTGCATACATACCAGGTTGGTAAAAGTCTTTTTTCCTTTCTCTTTTGTTTTTTTTTTTCCCTCTGGAGAAATGGTTGGTAAACGTCTTTCATGCTTGGCAAAAAAGAAAAGGGAAAAACAAAATCAACGTCGCAATCTTTTCATGATGTAGATGAAAACTTACTTCACACTTAAAAAGTAAAAAAAGACATATTATTCGCAACCAGTACACACCTTAATCATGACATTCATGAACAAAAGCCTCAAACCTTATCTCTTTACTATTGTTTACCTCTATAAAATAAGTAAAAAGCATTATCCACGATTCAAATGTCAAAAACAGCTGAAGTATACGCACGTTGGTGTCTCCCCATGTAAGGGTTCTACAGTCATATGTACTTAAAAATCAAACTAACTTTCTCTTGTGTGTGTGTGTGTAACTTGTTTTTCTTTTTCTCAAACATATCTCACGGGTAGAATAAGACAAGTCATGCCGGCTGGTGCAGCTAGGTCAGTTGTCTCTTTCAATTCCAAACATTTATATTTACAAGCAGGGAAGAATTCTTAGCTCCAAACACATGACTGTGAAACAATTTATCAGGCGAGAAAAATGGCTGCAGAGACAAACAAAACAAAACAAAACAGTGTTTTTCTTTCACTATTTCATTAAAGCATGAGAAGGGAAGTCTAATGAGGCCAATAAAGTCATACGAAAAATTTAGTGTCTGGTCTAATAGTCTAGAGGTTGTCTTCTTGGTTGAAAGTTGAAACTTTCGATGACTGCTAATAGAAAATAGTTTGCGGGTTAAACAAACAAGAAAAGTCATACATTTTGATTTTATAAGATTACTGTTCGAACAGACTACTCGTATTTCGTATGATAATATTATACTTATATCAAAATTGATGTGATTTTAAATTTGTTTTAATTATATTATCAATTTTTTAAAAGTCCTAAACTCATAACTTAATGGAGGAATTGGTAATATGAAGAAGGCCAACAAAATCTTCCCTCATGCTAAGAACAAAGACTAGGGTTTTTTTAGAACATGGAAGAGACGTATTTGAATGAAGCAAAGCAAACCCCTTTCTTTGCCTCTTGGCGTGCAAACTTAAAGTCCAACACGGCGCCATGGGGCAGCTGACGTGGAGTGGGACCCAGAGGTCCATTCTTGTCCAGGCTAACAGCATTTCGGATGATGAGTCAAAAACCAAGCCCACCACTTCCTAAAACCCAAAACCCTTTTCAAACTCTTCATGACCCACAGGTCTTATGGCATGCATGCCACATTATGAATGGATGCCATGGCCATACCCACCATGCATACATGCATCCATGTCATGCCATGCCATGTTAGCATCTAGAAATGGCCAGGCCAGCTATACTTTTGAGTCACAGTCATGGCTGAGTCAGAGTTTAGGCCTCATTCATGACTCACCTTCCTCCCTCTCCCTCGAAATTTCTTTTCTTTGTCCCAATTTGTCTTTGTGCTGATATGGTGATGATATTGCAGACAAATGACAAATCCCATTCTCAATTAAATTTCATTATCTTCTATTATTGCTAAATTAGGTAAAATCACAAAACTAATTTAAGATTTGAATTTTTTGGTGTGGCCATGGTGTCACTAGTGGAGCGAGCTTGCCACCTCAACCAAGATAAAAATTAGGCACACCTTAAACTATGTGACATTTGAACCATGGTTTCAAGTTTTAAGCGCATTATTTTTTATTAGTGAAAATTTTCAATACTTGTAAAGTGAATATTATAAACATTATGAGCCTTATTAGACAAAACATGCCAAATATGTTAATGTGTTTGGTAACATTACTACTATAAATGTAATGTTCTTTTTGTCTAAAGATTTTGCATGTTGAGTTTTTAGACAATTCTATCGTAGCATGTTATACTGCGAACAGTGATTAATGGCCTAATACACCGTAATTATACAATATAGAATCCAACTAAAAAAAATATGAAAATAATGCTAAGTTTGATTGTGGGGAATCTTTAAAGTGGATCATTCTTCGATTCCCTTGCCCTTAAGTAATTGTTTCTTAACCAAAACAAATAACCTGTTCTTAATATGTTATACATGTTGTTAGATTGTCGTTCTTGAACGTGGGATTTTAAATAGATAAAAAATTTCATTCACATTCTTGGCCATTGGTTAGATAATTTGTTAATGTATTATCTGTATAAACTTATAACGTGGGTCATGATATAGGGTGTTACCTTGACTAATCCAACCACCACACTTATGGTTTACTATATAAATTAATCCTTAGTTAATCATTTTTAGTGGTTTTTTATAAATCAGCAGACCACCGCGGTAATTGAATAAAAGAAATTGGCTTCGAGAAGTGTCAACCGCCATGAAAATATATACATGTGGTTTTCTGGTGTTGAAATTGGACCCAATATATAATTTTATAATACAATTTTACTTAATTGATGTAAAAAAATATATATTATTTACTATATATACGTGGTTTACCTTTTTTTCGTAAGGAAAATTAGTTGGGTAAAAATAATGGGTTCTTATTAAGCTTCTCCAACACCAAAACCAATCATATGTGTTCATGCCCCGAGTTAATTTTAGGCAGATTGGAAATCATTTGACCATTTGATTACCATAATGAAATCTCTATGCTTAATAGAAGAATTATCTTCGTTCACAATTAGATGTTTTAATAGTTTCTAATTTAGCTATTTTTTGGCAAAAACAAGAACTAGGAGTCTGCCAAGTTAAAAATAGATGGTCTCGATTCCTAAATTAGAAATACAGAGTCGGGCCCATGATTTTTATTTCTTGCAAACAATGTAAATCACCCTCTGAAGTTTGCCATCATATACTGTCAGATTGTGAATTAGGACTGCTACTAAGGAGGAATCATGTTTCAACCTAGATCATCATTATAGAATAAACTAATTTGACTTTTCTTTTCTTTTCTTCAAAAGTCTAAACCTTTGGCGAAAAAACATATACAAATTCCAAAAGTCGTGATATAAAAATATAATTAGGGGAATTGTTGCAAGGGTAAAGTTGAAAACGAAAAAAATTTAAAATGGCAATTGAATATTCAAGAAATACACATATATTCTTGTTGCTTATGGCGTTGCACTTGATGCATTTCTATGATAACAACGTGAGAACCAATAGAATGGAGTATCGAGTGGCCGAATGAAGCTCATCAAAGCGACAAGGGGAGTGTGGTGTTTTGCAAAACGACTATGTATGAGAGTTAAATTTATGTTCTTGATGTTTAATATACAAACAAAGATTTATAAAATTGATCTTCTTGTAATTTGTATTGTTCCCATTAGGCAGCTAGCTCCAACTATATATACTATCATTTTTGGCCTAATTGCCAGAATCATGCATTTGGAGTGTGCTATATGTCAATGTGAGTTTATGTGGTGAAAAAATTATTAATAATATCCGATCTCAGTCCAAATCAAATTCATTTTTTTAAATCTAAATTATATGTGATGCTTATGTCTGCGTCTTATGTAAGGGTGAAAATGTCCTTTTCAAATCATAGAAGCATGTTCGATCTTTACGAGGACTTTTTTACCCCCACAAGTGATACATATATTGATTTTAAGTGAGGGTAAATTAGATAGAAGGTTCGAACTGAGATTTTGACTAAGCAACATAAACACAAGGGAATTATATATATTTATTTAAATAAGCCTGATGCTTTGTCTTGATCAATCAGAATGATCTGTTTGTTGCAAACATGTGTTGGATTCTTCCTGATCGAAGCCCTTCTAACCAAGGCTTCTCTTGTTTAATTTGAAGCAAAACATTGCAAGGAAAACTACATTTTTGAAACATATCATTTTCTACAACCAACAAGAAAAAGTTTTGGTTAAAACATGTGTTTGGAAAAATGACAACAATTATGGTAATGATAATTATAGCAATTAATTAATTAATAGTAAATTTGGCTATCCCCTTCAAACTCATATTTCCATATTTGCAACTCATCCCTTTATTTTTCTACAACTAAAACCCTATTTTTCTAAGTAAAACCCAATTACTATGATCCAACTAAGCAAGTTACCTAATTAAGCTTAAAACCTGATTTATTTTACTTTTCACATTCCAAAAGTACCCTTAATTACAATTTCCGTATTATGTGGGGGTGTGTTAAGTGTTGTTTTCCTCAATTTATTTGGTGAAATTTATTGCAAATTTGTCTACTCACGTTTTAATTCTCCTGAATGTTTTAAACTTCAAATTGTTCACACATATATAATCCGTTGGTAACATAATCCCTAAAAGTGAGGAAATAATTATTCAACGTAAAATAAGTCTCTTTTTTTTTTTTCGGGAAACGTTAAATTGAAGTTGCAAATTTTGTAGGTACATTATCTAGCAAGAGTGAGTGAACCGTTGGATTAGTGACCACAAATCTCTTGGACTTTTATGGTCCAAGAGATCAATCCAATCGTGGTCACCCACTGTTGGATTTAAATTCAACGGTTCAAAATTTTTAAAAAGGAGTGCAAGAGTGAGTGAACCGTTGAATTTAAATCCAACGGTGAGTAACCACAAATCTCTTGGACCCTTATGGTCTAAGAGATCGGGACTGCATTATCTTAGCCAAAAAGGACACGTTGAGTTGCAAATTTTGTCAGATATGGGTAACTTCATATTCATACAGTCCTTAACTAAAAAACAAAAAACGATATACTTGTATACACATATAAATGCTAGAAATTAGGAACTGTTATTATGAAAAACATGTAACATTCGTTTACAAAACCTGAATGTATATGTGGCATAGATTGTAATTTAGTGTGTAATACTAAGACAAATAACATCTTACATGACAACTTATTTTAAATTTGAATTTTCGTTGGAAGGAGAAAAATGGTTGAATTTCTGTCCAGAATATATTAGTTCTATGGGCCTTCCTCTTAAGAACCCATTAATCAATGATGAAAACAATTATATGAGCTAGAATTAGACGAAGATGTTTATCGCTGCTGCCACCTCTTTATCCTCATTGTCGTAATCATCGATGTTGTTGTTGCCGCCATGCATCGTTATGTCGCGGCCACCACCACCATCATATTTCATACATCTAACAACTAGCTGTCATTGCATATTTCAATCAACGAAAAAATAAGAGTTTATAATTAAGACTTGGAGTACATAGATAGATACATACATACATACATACATACATTGTGGATGATTAATTCAAGGGAGATTATTTGGGCTACTGTCGGCAACATTGTGGATGATGTGAGAGAGTTGCTCACGCAGTTTTCTTTAAGGGACGTCCAATTTTGACCTATGGAGTGTAACAAAGTGGCTCATGCTATTGCCCGTTTTATTTTACACGAACAAAGTCCTTATTATTGGTTAGAAGAAGGCCATGTGTGGCTAATGAATTGTATTCTTAATGACCTTATTATAACCAATGCTTCTGATTAATAAAATTTACTCTTTTTTTTTCGATTAAACAAAAAAAGATACATACATACATACACATATATATTTGAAGTAATGATATGCGATATTCATGTTTAATTTTCACCAATTAATTGTCCATATCTTAAACTTTAATGGCGCAATTGGGGTCGCTGGCAACAAGCATGCATGCTGATGCTTATCCTCATAATGATTGGCTGCTCTCTCGTCCTCATTCAACTAAAATAAGTATATGCACCTAACTTCACGTCTCCTATAGATTTTTTTAAATTGGATATAAATTTATTTTGTCAGCTTTACTTTATATGCATATTATTTCATTTCAATTATCCACGAGTTACAATCAACCAGAAAATGATTTAGGGTGCTTTTTAAAATGCCTTCATGTTTGAATGGAAGGTGTGAGAGAGGATTACTTTTCTAAGCTTTAAGAAATGTCTCTAATAATAAAGGCCTCAATCGTGGCTTGATGGCTTTTGGTGGCAAGATATATAGTCTTGTCAAGCCCTGTGGTGACAAAGTCCTTGACTCATTATTCCCTACCATCGCAAAAGAGGACAACATAAAAGCAATGTTGGTTCTAAAATTCCTTTACATTTATTATTATTCAATAGTTGTCATGAGCTAGCAAAGGACATAAAGATAGAAATAACATATATAATTTTTTTTGGTGGGTGTCACACGAGTCAACATGAACGAATTATCATTCAAGTCCGGTTCATATAAACTCGAAGTTTAGAATTTAGGGTTTAGAGTTCATATTTTATAGAATACAGTTTTCCTTAGGCTAAAGCCCAAGGCACCATGCTAGGGTATGCCACACACTTTCGACTCATCAAGCTTTGGTTTTTAGTGATTCAAATTTGGAAGTAGAAGTAGCTGGCGCTAAAAGTTTATACAACTATTGTATTCTAATCTATAACTTAAGGAAATGATGTTCCAAATTCCCACGGATTCTGATTCTTTTTTGTTGCTTCGACTATAACATATGAGTTCTTTCATTTTCGCGTGAGTGTACGTGGTGCGCAAATTATTATCTTCAATTTCAACATTTACTAATATAAATAAACAACACGCATGGTGCCAAAAAAAAAGTATTCATATTGAGAATGTTTAGGATATTAAAATTGTATTAGGGTTTTAATTATGATTTTTTTAGTACAAATGATGGTCTAATTAAAAATGAGGGGGATTTCTCACATATATACATAACTAAGATGTCATGGGATTAGCACATGAGATCTCTGGTCTGCAAGTTAAGACCTTTTTCCACTGGACTACACCCGGTTGACAATAATGAATGAAACATTTTTAGCCGAAATTACATCAATGTCATATTTTTGTTCATCACTGTTGATCTTATCTCGTGAACCAAATTTTAGCACCCCCAACATGAGACGTTTGACTATAATGAATTAATGCTTGAAATATTCGTTACATATGTCGATTAGCCTTCATTGCATTGAAAAGGCAATGCCACGGTCCTTTGACTTGGAATCAGCCGTTTGATCTAATAAGAACCCCTTATATATTTAGCTGTTGGAAGCCTAAAAGGTCGGCTAAAATAAAAAGGTCAAATAAGATGTTAATTAATTAACCAATAAATAATCTGATCTGATGACGTCGCTAATTAATTAATAAGAAGGGTTATGGAAAATTAAGCTACATTTTGACCTTAATTTAGATATGGGAACGCCTTTTTCTCTCTTTCAATAGACAAACACAGGTTTTTAGAGAACTTCGACGGTACGATGAGAATATCTTAAATACTACAAAAATGATGAAGGGGGTTTTAGTATGAAATTGTGTTGGCATTTCCTAGAACTGAGTATTGGTTTGGAAGTGTCATTTAGCTATAGGGTTGAAGCAAATTGCTGTATTTGATTTCCAGAAACTGCAGGATTGAAACAGCTCATACCGAATTCCAGAATTGTGACTTAACGCGTATGAGACATTTGATCTGAAGGGTAAGACATGTCATTTTTCATGCACTCATAATAGGAAAGTTGTTTTGGAATCTAATATGATTTTATTTCCTTGATCTTCCTTGATTTTAATCAATTAGAATCCATTTAGGAGTAATTTACTTGCAAATCAAGTTTTAGTCAGATCACATTATTAAAGGTGTTGAGATATTCTTGGTAGTTGACCTAAGAATATTAGGACTCCTTTAATGGTGGGATTATCATAAATTTCCTTTATTGGGTTTTTACTGTCCTATTGTTTTGGGCTTCACGTGTGATCATCATTAGAATGGGAAAATATCTTTTTGATTTTATTAAAATCTTGCAAATCAAGTAATTTGGTTTTCAACGTGTTTTCTTTCTTGTAAAGAAAAAGTTTATAAAATAAGACATTTGTCTTCTTTGTTTGTGAGCTTTCACGATCATATTTTCAGTCCATAAATTTTGGAAAGTTGAGTTTTTGTTTGAGATAAATCATCAAGTGTTCCATGTTTACTTGGTGATTTATCAAATACTTTTATAATTCATATTGCATTCATATGCATGTTCGGTGACTCATACAGTTAGGTGCACCAAGACTGTGCTGGCGGTTTTCCTCCGGTGAGCTTGAAGCAATTGTGACCAGTATTGTGTTCAACATAAGGAGTGTCGAAGATTATCATGTGACAGAAGTTGAGTTACGAAGAAGTCGGTAAACATTATCTAAAATGTGTCTATGATAAGTGTATGAGTACTTCTTGTAATCATCGTTCTATAGTGGATTTGTGTTGGACTGAGGAGTCCCGTGGATTTTCCCCAGAGGGGGGGTTTTATCACGTAAAATAATTCTTTGCGTGTTCCCTTATTTTACGTTAAGCATGTTTCAGGATTGATAAGCCATATCAATCATGCCATCGAAGTTTATTTTTATTTATTGATTATAATTTTAAATTGGCCTATTCTCCCCCCTTATGCATTTTTAGTCATCCTACAGGTAATTCTAGGGGGCTTAACACCTTACTCCAAGTATAACCATCCTCAATAAGAACGTCGTTCATAATATCGGAGGAACTTCAAAGAACTCTAAAACATCCAGGCTAAACGCATTTCAACTAGACTAAACATATAGACAGCACACAGAGTTTGATAATCTTCTCTATGGTTTTTGGCCCTAGCTTCCAACTAATCCCACTTAACTTAATGTTGTGAATATGTGACACAAAAAGGGAAAAGTTTAGGGATAAATAATTGACGTACGTACCTTTTTGGTTGATTCATTTCTGCATGCCAACAAAAAGAAAAGTTAATCCCATTCGAAATGATGTAAAGTTTAATGGTTTTTCTAAATTGGACGCATACTTTCTGCAACTTTTTCTTTATCGTCACGACATTTCCTACAGAAATATAAGAAAAGCAAGCATTTCAAAATCGAAAATGCAAAAATGAAATATTTTTGTAATTAATAAGAGTCCCCCACCACCACAGCCCTATATTTTAATAACGGAGTCATATACTTATATCCTCATATCACTTTTAATGTCGGTCAGTCCTTTTGTTTTTGCTACAGTCTGAATTCCTATTATAAACTATATAGAAATTGGACTGTGAATGATTAAAAAAGAAAACTTTTAATAACATACAAAAAATATCATCACGGGTCTTAGTTAAGTTGGCTAAAGATATGCTCCTATTCTGCACCCGAGTTCGAATTCAACCACATAATTTAGATTATATTAAAATAGATTATCTTTACATACAAAAATGAGTGAATGATTATTTTTCTTGAAATGCCAGAAACAACTATATATAAAAAACTCAGGTAGTAAATGTGCTGATGTTGTGCAATTAAATATAATTCAGATTCGGATATAAATCCCATATTAATTAAACCGAAGAAATCAACAATCGAACCAAGGGCCTCCTCTGTGCCACAAACTAAAATATATTTTGCAATATAAAGGGAAGATTTAATATCATCATTAATATAAACGTAAACGTTTTAAAAATACAAAATAAAAAATTAATTAGCAGAAACTTTAATCATATTGAACCACCAACATACCAATTAAAACTAAACCCATAATAAAACCAAAATTCCATAACTACCTACTCGTAATTATATTTACTTCTCTTATAACCTTTGCCCCTTATTATTTACAATTTTTTGTAATTCCGATTTTACCCCTCTATTTAACGTAATCTTAACTTTTAATTTTATCTTCGTCAGCCAACCACCGTTCGATCGGTTCAGCACTCTACATCACCGAACAACCATTTGGATTCTCGTCGCTGAACATCTGGGGAGCAGGGTAGTGTTCCATCGGCAGTGCGTAGCCCTGGCTCGAAGAGCCTTGGCTAACATGCGCCTGGTGCGCTTGGGCCTCCATGACGAACTTGTTGTGGTTGTATACGTGTCCTTCGTCGTACCAATAGTAACTGGGAGGAGGATAAGGGTATCCAGAATGCTCCATCTTGTTCACCTCCACCTTGGGGGCTCCGCCGCCGGGTGCGGCGGCCACAACTTCTTTCTTCTCGCCTCCACCGGCGGCAGCTTCTTTCTCTTTCTTCTCACCGCCGCCGTCTTTCTCCTTCTTCTCGCCGCCTGCAGCTTCTTTCTCTTTCTTCTCGCCTCCGGCTCCGGCGTCTTTTGGCTTAGCGGCGGCGCCGTCATCTTTCTTGGGTGGGACCACTTCGACGGCCCTCCTGAACTTCTCTCTGAGGTAGGGGACGAGTTCTTTAGCGTCCATGAAACCCTTCACCGTTACAATGTCTTTGGGTGCGTCAAAACTCACCGTATTGACACCTGCCAACAACATAATGCACTTCTTTAGATATGAAAATGACAAAATTACCACTTGGAAAGACACATGTGAACTTAATTTTTACTGAGCGAATATACCCGTACGGCTTTATTTTTCTATTAATTTTGACTAATTTGTCTTCTTATGCAATTTATTAAAATATTAATTAAGGTTTAAGAGCGTGGTGCCGGTGGGGTGCTTGCATCATCCTTGATTAATTAATTTAATCCAAATAAATTATATATATATTATTAATAAAGTGTTGAGAAGTTTCGAGAATTGAGATCGTCTCTCACCTTTGAACTTGGAGATTTTACTCTTCATCTTCTGCATGCACCCCTCGCAATGCAATCTAATCTTCATGACCACAGTGCTCTGAAACCACCCAACAAAAGAAAAGAATTAGCAACGAAAATACAACCGGATTAAGCTCGAAATACAATGTTTAAAATACTAAATAACTGCGAAAATTTCACTATTGACTGTACCAAAAAAAATTTATATTATACAGATGTGCGATCTGTGTATTATAATACGGGTGAGCGACCAGTTGATATATTCTACTTTTTAAAATAAATATCCGTTTATATTAAAACACATAACACGTAAACAAATTATACCAATTTTACCACGTAAACAAGTTATACCACGTACCGTAATTTTACCAAACAAGTACCAATCAGCTAAAATGCATCGCAAATTATACATGAGGGTGAGGTTTACCTCTTTGGGTGCCTCTTGGGTCTTTTTCTCTTCTGTCTTCTTCTCAGCCAGCTTTTTCTCTTCTGGCTTCTTCTCAGCCTTTTCCTCTGCAGCAGCTGGCTTTTTATCTCCACCGCCACCGCCACCGCCACCGCCATCTTTTTTGGGCTGAGGAGAAATGAGATCTACCTTCTTCTTTATCTTCTGTTCCAGTTTCTCTTTCAGCCCGGCGGGGTCCACTTTCCCGGTCACAGTCAGTTTGTTGGCTGCACACTCCGTCTTCACTTGTTCAACGCCTAATTTAATCACAAAAAGATCGACCTAATTAGCCAACAATTAATAGGAACCGTGTTTTGTACGTAAAGATTGTTTTAGCCCAACTAATCAAGCTTAAACTACACGACGGAAAATGCATGAACGCAATTAAAGTCAAAATTCTAAACAGTTTGCTTGCTTCCGCACCCAAAAGCCTAAAATCTTATCCAAATTTAATAGATTAGTAGATATTAATGGTCAATACATAGACTTAGCTACCCCTTCCCAATTCCCATCCTATAATTTTGGACCCTTTTTTGGGTCCCCAATTTTCAACGGTAAAAATCTCTGAGCCGGACCATTGAATGCGGATTGGATTCCGGTGAACTTTGTAAAATCCGAAAAACAAAACCCAATTGAAAAAAGCGGAAATCGGAAAAACCCAGAAGCCAGAATTCTCATGTGATTGAAATTTGATATGAAATTGGTGAAGTTGTACCTTGGAAATTCTTAACAGCTCGTTTGATTTTCTTGGCGCACCCCTCGCAATGCATTTCGGTCTTCAAAACGACAGTGAGCGAGCCGTCGTCCTTCTTGGCGCCGGCGTCGGCTGCGGCGGGCTTCTTCTCGCCCTCATTCTTTGCGCCTTCCTTTTTCTGCGACAACAAATAAACCGTCGTTAAAACAGAGAACTTGGCCGGAAGTAATTTTTAGCCACGAAGAAGAATGTACAAATTTTGTTTTTTACTCACCTCACCCATGGTGTTGGTGTGGGTATACAAGAAATGAAATGAATACAACAAATTTTTGGGTTGGTAAATTGCTGAAATGAAGAAGTAGGAATGATGAGGTGAGGTGCGAGATTTATAGGGAAAGGTTGGTTTGTTGAAGCTGACGTGCAATTTGCAAAATTATTTATGTATGTTTTACTTTTATGGATGGTTATGTATATATGGGTGATGGTGTATGTTATGTATGTGTTGTGGTGGGCACCGTATACCGTATACTTATTGGGTTTGTGTCGTTGTTGGGTATATTTAATCTGTTTTAATGGTAGGGGGCATGGGTGTAGTCAGCACAGATGGGCTGTGGCACTACGGGCTTCGTAGATTGCCGCCGCGTTGGACTAATGGGTGTCGGAGACGACGGCATCCAGATCAGCTAATTATGACTAGACACTGACGTGTCTTAATCAACCTCCTTCCTTTGTCTTAGTGAATTAATTAAATGAAAATAGAAATATGGTGAAGACGGGTGAATTAATAGTTTTTCTACCAGAAATATGGTGAATTGATAGTTTCATTAGCGGTAAGGATTTCTAACTCAAATGATTAAAAGTTTCGCCCGATGTCTTATGTTCGGATTCCCCATTGTGCAGTAATGTTTGTATATGTTTTTTTTTAAAATAAAAACCTCCACAAACCAATTTTGTATTCATAATGAGGGACGATATGAAAAAAATCCTTTTTGGACAGTTGTTATTAAGGTTCATTTTTCATTTTTTATGAGAAGAGGAATTTGAACTCGTGCGTAAGCTAACTAAAACACTGCTCTGCCCAATTGATTTAACTCAAATCTGCATTATAGGTTGGTTGTTGACAACTTGACATAGCCAATTACCCCCAACAGTAGAGTAGTCTTTGCAAATACCAATTTGAGTGGCGTATGTTGGATAGAGCACCTCCTATTGGGTCGCCACTGATTTGTTTATTTTAAAAACAAATACTACTATTAGTATAGGGAGTTTCAATCAGAAAAGGCTGCGTTGAATTATAATCGCTCAATTTTGTCAAGGCATGGACTTGCCCATGATGTGCAGGTCTCAGAGTCCTCACGTTTTTTCTCATCTTTACTATATAGTCCTATTATTGAATTAGCTTCAAAATATTTTATGACGAATGTAATGTGATACGGGGGAATGCTCACACACACACGCATACGATTTTCACAGTTAAAGTTTAATCAGATTTGACAACTCAAATGACATAATTCCATTTGAGTGAAACTTAAATTGTATAGCTCTTTAATCTCATCACCTTTAACCAATAAAATCGAAACTAGGGTTGAAACTAATCTTTTTCAGCATCATATGCAATTATGCATGTATTGACCAAACCCTAATCGATCGATTGATGCTCCAATTGCGTATTAAGGTCGCATTTTGTTTCGGCTCCAACATCAACATCAAAACGGCAATGCCCTGGGTTTCTAATAAGTGCTAACCGAAACCCCACAAAAACAATACGCTTAAAAGCATAGTGACAAATTGGCAAAGAGAGATGTGTTTGACTTTGTGTGGATGCCAACAAAGTTAGCTAAGCAATGATGTAACAAATTATCGGCTTCAAATTCGAAACATCCAAAAAGGTCAAAAAAATTGTTCAAATTTCTTGGGGACATTTTGGAATGGAAACTTGATGAGGAAGGTCCGGCATTGCGAGTTGGGGGAGATGTCAAAAGCAATGACGTTACAAATTTATGTGCTTCGAATTCAAAATGTCCAAAAAGGTCATTACAATTGTTCAAATATCTTTGATGGGAAATATGTTGGCTTCTTCTGCTAGCTGTGAAGAAAAGCAGTGGGAACACCATACGTGCGCCAATACCAAAGAAAGAGATGCCTCTTTGGGACCATCAGACCTAATTGGAAATTTGGAATGATATAGAGAAGAACATCATGACACAAGAGCATGAATAAACATGCATATAACGATAAAAATATTAAGTTGTACGCGGCAAGTAGTAGTCATCTTGTCTTAATCTTTCAGGACAGAATTATAAACTTTCACACATGAAAGAACCGAGAGAAGTATCTCATTTTTTTGATTGTAAACGTGAGTTTAGTGCTACTAGGTTTAAATTCACAAGGTTTAATTTGAGTAAACTACACATGAAATAACACAAACAAAAAAACAGATGCGTGATAAACATGAACTTTGATATATTTCGAATTTTATATACATCTGGGTAGGCTCAAAATAATAAGTAGAGATAAGTATTAATATAGTTCATGTTCATAAATTCTAAAAATATCCATCAGAAAAACTATTCAAAACCAGCAAAAGGAAACTTTAATAAATGTGTTTCTTTTCTTCTGTGGAAGATAAAGAATCAAAAGGAATATATTTGGTTAAAAATGGATGGTGTGTTGCTTCTTTTGAGTAAACTTGTATTGGTGATCACTTTTGCATGATATAGGATAAAAGGATAACCCACCATTTGTCGGACAATCATGAAGGTTTTGACATGACTATTCAAGAAAAAGACATTGATTCAATTTTATAAGCAACCCACTTCTAAAACTTTTCAAGGTGTTTATGATTTTCTAGCAGCAACTCTGCCAAACTTATCAACATTATATAATGTTGTCAGACGATAAATTTGAAATATACATTATGTATATACGTTTGATTTGAGGCGAAATGTAAATTAAAGGGCACTACCCTTACAAACATTACATAATATTTTTCTTTTCATGTATTGCATGAAAAAAATTGCGAAGCCACCTTCAGTCAGAGTCAGAGAAGGCATGTGACCCTTCGCATAAGGTAGCATGACCATGACGGAACATGACTCGTTTGTCACCTCTGGCTTGAAGTATCAAGGTGTGGTTTTGGTAAGCGCAGCGCAGTGATTACGCCCGGGTTTTCCTATTGGGCCAAAACACGGCCCATGGTTCATACATGATGCATTTATGGACTCACAATAAGAGCCCAACAAATAGTCTCAGCCTTTCAACCTGTTTGGGCCTTCACTATTCGAATTGGGCCCCCCCAAATCGGTACGTTGGTCTGAAAACTCCAACGTCTAGCCCGTCCCGCCCGTCCCGCTTCGCCTTTCAACTTCAACCTCTTCCTCTTCCCTCTGCGTTCAGCAAAACCAAGCAAAAACCCCACTGTAACCGAAAAGACCATCGAGCCCTTGTTGGCATCACCATGCTCTCCTCCGCAGTCTCTTCTTCCCTCCTTATCTTACACAAGCCCTTTGCTCGCGTTATCAGATTCCCCATCCCCAAACTCCCTCTCTCTCCAAACCCTAGACCCCTCTCTTCTCTCTCACCCGCCGCTTCTGCTCTCACCCCCAATGCCGTCGGTGCCGGCGGTCGCGCCGGAGCTCTATCTCCTGCGCCGATCACCGAAGACCTCCAGAAGATCGACGTCAACCCTCCCAAGGGCACCAGGGACTTCCCGCCCGAAGATATGCGGCTCCGCAACTGGCTCTTCTACCATTTCAGAGAGGTCTCGCGGTTGTTTGGCTTCGAAGAGGTCGACTTTCCAGTTCTCGAGTCCGAGGCTCTGTATATTAGAAAAGCAGGAGAGGAAATTCGAGACCAGGTTTTCATAGCTCTTCTTTTACTCGCATTGCGTCAATTGTAAATACGTACGTGTACTTACATTGCAATGTGCTGTATTGTGCAGCTATATTGCTTCGAAGACCGAGGTAATCGTCGAGTTGCATTGAGGCCTGAGCTCACTCCTTCTTTGGCAAGACTGGTGATACAGAAAGGGTACTGAAATTCTGATTCTGCTGAGCATTTTCATGTTCTTGTTGCTAATTAAAGACTTGGCTGTATAATGTATATCTGTATGTTTATTCGTGATTTTTTTATATCCAGGTACAGGTGCCAGACATTTTGATTCCCGTGTTTTTTTCTGTCCAGAAAATCTCTATCCCTTCCATTGAAATGGTTTGCCGTGGGGCAGTGTTGGCGGTATGAGAGGATGACGAGGGGACGGCGTAGGGAGCATTACCAGTGGAATATGGACATTATTGGTGTACCTGAAGTTATGGTATAGAGCTGAAATTTTTGATAATTCATTCAATACTATATTTGATACTGAAATTTTTGGTACGGGAAAAGATAATCCATGCTAACTAGTATTGCACGCTTATATGATTCTGAATATTTTTTTTTATGATTTTGCCCAACACTCTTGCATTGATTGAAATCTCCATCTGTTCCACATGATGCATGGCACATTGTTGTATTTGATTGTATTATGTTATATGCATTTCCCTAACTAGCTTGGATTTTTTTTTTCTCTCCATGTTCTAGGCTGAAGCAGAACTTATTTCTTCAATTGTCACTTTCTTCAAGCGATTAGGAATTACCGCTTCAGATGTTGGATTTAAGGTTTCAAGTCGAAAGGTGTGGATGGTTTTTCCTTGCATGAACTTAGACAATCAGATTCAAAGGTCTTCATAGCATTTGTCTTTCCAATATTGTTCGTTCGTCTATCTGTGGGAGGTCTGTTTCCAAAGGCTTTGTATTGCCACATGCTTCTCAAGTTGCTTTTCAAATTCATTTGAACAATATAATATTCTGGGCTATTATGATATACTCACAATAGTTGCCAGAAGCCACACAAAAAATAAAAAAATAAAAAGCTTTGCCACTGTTTGTTTCATTAAAATGAGTTCCGAGGATTTTATTTTTTTTGGCTATAGTTTATGACCACTAGTCTACCTTGTTAATCTTTTAAGTTTTAAGAGACATTTGATCCACACTTATCCTCACATTAGAACTTTTGTTTTATTAATGATTTTTGGAAACCAGGGCAGATGATTCTTCTACTTTTCTTACATTACAGGTTTTGCAAGAAGTATTGAGGCATTACTCCATACCCGAAGCTCTATTTGGCAAGGTTTGCATCATCATAGACAAGGTAAATTGTGCAAGGTTGCAAGTTTTGTATTGCATCTGAATCTGTTGTGGTTTTCTACTTTATTGTTCTTGAAAAAAAATCTGATGTGAATGCCATGATGACCAGTATTGTAGTTTGGTTTAATAATTTATTGTTGAAAAATAATTAGATTACAATCATGTTATTTAGTTTGTTAGATTCTTTTAAAGTAGAAATTCTTTCTTCAATTGATTCTAGGTTTACCACATGTAAACTTAACAAATCAGTTCATTGCTAGTAAATTTTTTTAGTAGGACATTTTTTATAGTTCATGTTGATTTGTTGAAGTTCTTTTGACATGCATTAGTTGTAGCAAGATAGTCTACTTATATTCCATGTCTTCTGTATTTGTGTGTCTGCATGCATCTGCTATGGTCATGGTCCTTGAACTTTGTATGCATTTTGGATTTAGAATCTAACCTTGCTCTTATGTGTCTGATAGCACAATGAATATTATATTTTCTCATTTTCTTATACATAACCATATACAGTAATGAGAATGTAGATTTTGTTTATAGGTTTCTAATCCTTTTTCTGGGATTTAATTATGAACAGATAGAGAAGATTCCAGTGGATGATATAAAAAACGAGTTGAAATCTGCTGGTGTATCGGAAGAGGCTATAGAGCAGTTATTGCAAATTCTTTCCATAAAGTCTTTGACAAAGTTGGAAGGTTGGTCTTATCGATTTTTTTTTTGAATGGATAATATATTTAGATAGTATATTTTTGAATGGACATTGATTCAGAAACTATTTAGATAATATATTTTTTGGCTATACAAGTTACATGAGCATGCATGAGTTAAAATGCGTCTTGATACTAGATCTCTTGATGGTTGAGGAACATAATGTGAAAGGTGATAAGATAATGTGAGGTAATACAGATAGCTTGAACATGATAAAAGCTTAGCTAGGCTTTTGTATCTTAGCAAAAGGTGAAGGGTGATAAGATAATGTGAGGTAATACAGATAGCTTGAACATGGTAAAGGCTTAGCTAGGCCTTTGTATGTAGAAAAAGGTGGAGAAATACCAATAGGTGACAAAACAAGGAAAACTTAATTAAGGGGTTGCCTTGTAGGAATTGAAGAAGAGTGAAAAAATAAATAGACAATTATGTTGTGGAATGGTGATGTTGAGATCAAAAGTTGGTAGTTATTTGTAGAACAGAGAAAAGTAAACTAAAGTTCAAACTTGAAAGTGGTAAGGTACAGTTTGAGGAGGTGGGTTCAAATTTTTAGTTTATATAAGTTGCGGTGACAATAATAAATTAGTTTTCATATTTGTTTCAAAAATTTGTTGAGGAGGAAGGTGCTTGATGTAGGACACGGGTGAATGGAGTATTTGGGTAATTTAGCGGAAGCGAAAACAATGGAAAACAGAAAATAGAACAAAGGGATAGGTCTGGAATCTCTCCAGGGGTTTGGCTTCACACCAAGTAGGTTTGGCGTCACGCCAAGAAGTCTCCAATCTCTGGAAAATAAACTTTTCTTAATTTCACAAATCTGAATTTTAAAGAATTACATGGGGGGTATTTATAGCAAACTAAAACCTAGAGATAATAGGATAAAAATCCCTTACTAAAAAAGAAATCCTAATCCACAAAGGAACCAATCCAAATAAACTAGGAAACTTAAATCAAATCCTACTAAAATCTGGAAATTAAAATCCTAGTGAAATCTGGAAAACTAAAGAGTCTAGGAACTAACAAATAAATTAGGAAACTAATTAATAATTCCCTCTTCCATCCCTTTCGTTTGTAAACCCTAATGGGTTTGACAAAGATGTCCTCATCAGTGCTTTTGGTCTGGTTTAAAGGTTCTCTTTATTGTGTAACCGAAATTTTTTTATCTTTTTTTCGCAGTGAGAGATGATGTAACTCTTACTTAGTATGCTTTCCATGTTTTTCTTATGTAGAGATACTTGGAGGTGCCGGTGAAGCAGTTGCTGATCTGAAGCAGCTATTCTCTCTTGCTGAGAAATTTGGTTATTCTGAATGGATTCAGTTTGACGCTTCTATTGTTCGTGGCCTTGCCTACTATACTGGTATTGTATTCGAGGTTAGATTTTCCATGTTGCTTTTCCCCCTATACTTTTTAATTGCAGATATCAGTCATACTAATGGAATCGAGTTAAAACATTTTTTTCCATTTTCTTTAGTTGTTCTGTTGCTCTTGGGGACTGATGACTTTCCTTTATAGTCCGGTACATACCTTTATGAGTGTAAATAATGTCCTGGGGCTGGGGATCATATTTGTTACCACGCTTCTATTTCAGGCATCACTCTAGCCATGAGGATGTAATTTATAGATATTATCTTCCTGTAAGTCTATATAATTATAGATTTTGGAAGTACTGAGCTGAGGCATGGCCTGTGAGCAAAACCAAAACGTTAGTAGCCTTGTTATTAGATATTGCAGTAGAGTATTTTAGGTGTTCTGTAAGTTGGTTATGACGCTTTTATCCCTTATGCATGAAACAACTGGCATGTGACATACCGTGTCATGTGAAAACTTGTGCCACTAAAATTTCAGATGTAGAAAATGCTTTCAATTCTGCACTAATGTGCCTACTTGTAAGAACAAACTTTGTGCTGTAGATAGAAAAAAACGGCAACAGCTTTTGGCTTTGCATGATTACTTAATCTGTTCATGAATATTAGATCTCCCTTGTGTGTAAAGAAAATTGCTGCTGGTTTCTTCACTGTTGAACACAGCCCCTAAATGATCAATTTTATTCTCAGGGTTTTGATAGAGGAGGAAAGTTGCGAGCCATTTGTGGTGGTGGGCGATATGACCGCTTGCTTTCTACTTTTGGTGGTGATGACATTCCTGCTTGTGGCTTTGGATTTGGTGATGCTGTCATAGTGGAAGTGAGTTTCAACTTATATATTTCCTATTCCTTGCTTTATGAAGCCACTTTCTATTACATTTAAGTTTCTTGTTGAAGCACAATATGTGCTTATGGTTGGGATAAATACTCCTAGTACTTAAATATACTTGATTCTTGGCTCCTAGAATTTTCGTTTGGTTTATCGTTTATTTGACATTTTGGTGTTGGGGTTACAGTTGCTAAAGGAGAAGGGTCTTCTGCCAGAACTCAGCCTGCAAGTAGAAAACATTGTTTGTGCTCTAGATCCTGGACTTCAAGGAGCCGCAGCCACAGTTGCCACCATACTCAGGGGAAAAGGTCAAAGTGTTGATTTAGTCTTGGAGAACAAACCGCTCAAATGGTATTTGCCACCATCCTATTAGGTGCTTGCAAATTTCTATTTCAATCACTCTGTTTCTAATATGTTATATTTCCATGGGTTGAATTTGATCTATGTCAGGGTATTCAAGCGTGCAGCAAGAATAAATGCTAATAGGTTGATATTGGTGGGAGATTCAGAGTGGCAAAGGGGTATGGTGGGTGTGAAAATCCTTTCTTCTGGTGAACAACATGAGATCAAACTTGATGAACTAGAGTGATAAGAATTGATTATTTAGAGGTTGTACTCTATTTGTTTTATTTTTTATAGGTAGGTTCAGCTCATTATTGCCCCCCGGTTATGTGCTTACACAATTTTTTGGTCAAAATAGTAATGAAATTACTGATTTTGTCATATTGATCTCAGTAAAGCTTGTGCAACCATTTGTCTACTGTTCTATTTATTAATTTGCTTGTTCTGTAGCCTTTTCACGTTCATTTAAAACCATACTAAGACGTTATGAAAATTAGCCCAATCTTGTGCGAAGTACAAACAAATGATCTTTCCAAAATAGCAAGTTGTAGATAGCTCAGTACGGCATAAGCATTCCTGTTATCAGCTCCAATACATGGATCCTGTTTCAAGATGACCTTAGACAAGACTAAATGCTATAGTTAACCTTTTAGCAATGCTGTCCAAGATCTTACCTGACTGTTGTGTGCTGCTGATCGAAACCTTCTTTGATAGTTAATGAGAACATGTGATATTTTGACAACTGATATTGTGCTTGAACTATTTTGTAATGGACATGAAAGATAAATTTGTCTTGTTTGTACTTATGTAAGGTTTTCTTAGCCCTTTCATGTCCGGTAAATTTTTGGTTTGAGTGCTGTCCCTAGTTGAAAAGAGTGCACATTTGCTGCTTTTTGGTTTGCTACATTTTATTTTTCACCTAAAAGAAAATTTGGATAGTTAGCTATGTGAAAAATTAAGATGTGTTTCACCAATTCGAAACTGGTTTCTTTGATGCATTGACATTACTTTTTTGCATCATGGTATTTACAAGCTTCTCAGTCATAACACATCCATTGGCACGATTCGACTCTAGGAGTCACATGACTGCTACTTTGGTTTGATGGATGGACATGACATTCTTGAATACTACCCAGAATACAACAAGATGAAGGGACTGCATCATACAAAGGGATTTTCTCTAAATTCAAATTTTAGAAAGACAAGAAAATGAAGAGAACTTTGTGTTTATGTGAAAGAATTTCTGCTATCTTGGAGTGCAGATTGTGTTTAGAATGGAAGTGGTTGCTAGGATGCAAATGGAAATCGGCTTCGTGAGTTGGATTTCTGGAACTAAAAACACTTGCTGGTATAACAAGGTAGTAGAAGATTGTGACCCAGTGTGTCTTCCTCACGAAGAAGAAAGATGCAGATGACATGAAGTCTTTTACAGATTGACACTCTGCAGAATTGTGAAGGTACCATGTGATCTTTCCTTTAAGATAATCAGTTTCTAAATTCAGTCATTTTGTTTTAACTTGGACTGGTCTATATTTGCTCTTTAAGAGAAATTTGAAATTGCTCATTTCACAGAGAATGATTTCTGTAGTCATTTTCCTAAAGAGATTTTCTGGGCCGCATGATCATCGGTATTGTTGATATCAATATGCTTTGAAGTACTTGGGAGTTCATTTTTGACCCAACAATAAAAGAAGAGGATGGTGTGGGAGGAATTGATAATTTAGAAAAGATGATTTCAGGCAGAAAAAATTAGGAGGTCAGACGATGTGCTTATTGCTAAGTTCCCCAGAGTTCGCCACAAAGACAAATTTCCAACTCAAGGCTAGCCCTAAGTGCAAGATCCATATCTTCGACTGTGATTTGGCCTTTCCATCCCCCAGCATCATTTATGGCTTGAATTCATCAAAAACCCACTGCCACATTATAAAAGGTCAAGTCTAGAAATATTTGGTTTGAATCCTTACTGGTGTTCATTGTCATTAACCCGCTGTAAGAAATTCGCATGGTGGAACATGGAATGATTTTGGTTTTATAATTGCAGTTCTTGTTCAGTTATGAATGCTACTGCGGTGAGAAAACTCGTAAGTTTCTTTTTCTTTGTTTGCATCTTTACAATCTAGTAATACAAGTCTCCCAGTAAATGGTGCTATTGCCTATTTAACATTTGGGTTTTGGACTTTGAGGAAGTAGAAGAGGAAAAGTTGGTCACTGTTAAGACTTGAATTTGAAGTTACAGAAGGTAAGTGAGGAAATTTGCAGAGTACCTTTTTCTCCCATTTTCAGTCTATTGCTGTTGACCATTAAAAAACAGCAATTTGTTGATGATATGCATGCACTGAAAGTAGATGCAGACATTAACTTGTAGCACATCTTCTGCCTTGTTGGTTTCCTGAAGAATGATGATTCATTATTGAAAGTTGTCAATGACACATCAAAATTGTCTAGTATGGTCAATTGCGTTGGGAAAATATCATGATTCTTAAGTTTTTTTTTTCATCCTTGTGAAATGGTTCAAGGTTGCTGCATTCTTTTACCCCTATTATGAGATGGTTCTTTTGGGTCCATGATTCAAATCTAATACAATACTTGAGGGAGTGAGCTACAGCTTAGATGTCACTTTTAAAGAGAGGATCTACTTGGTATTCTTTTGTGATGCTAGGCTTGGTGCTGAGCTAAACTGGATATTTTGTCAACTTGAGAGTTGATTTTTTTATCCTCTTGGCTCAGTTTTGCATTTAGCCAAGCTGCCAACATGACCCTCCATCGTCATCCATAACTTGAGAGCATATTTTTTACTCTATGGTGGCCCTTCCCCTCCTCCATCATAACCGTAATTCACATCTAGCCGCATCTATTTTCGGTTGCCTTTTGTGCCTTGTGTTTTGTTCTGGTCTCTTTTTTTTTTGGGGTCATTGTAGTGTCTCAATCCAGGGCAGAGAGCAATCAACCAACGGCCGTGAGTGTGACCACATGGCTTCATTGGCTTGGCCACCGGTGTTTCAACCAAACAATAATTTATGACTTTTGCAATGCAATTTCACTTTTCTCTTTTTTTTTAGATGAAAAAAGAAAAAGACTCCCGAGGGTGAAAAAATGTTGAAAATGTGAAAACTATGGCAAGCCAAACCCTTTGAACTTTTTGTAGGTGAAAAAATAAAGTTGAGGGAGTTGTGTTGTGTCAGATGAGATGAGTGGACTGTGGAGAAGGAGACTGGAGGGTGTGGCCCGTGGTCCTGAGCTGAATAGTGGTAAATGGCCACGTGATGAAACACCATGGTCATTCTACTCTCTCTCATCACGAGCTTTGGAGTGACGGGCATGAGCACATTCTGTGCGTATTCTCATATTATTGCCTCAAATCTCTATTCCCACGTGCCCCGTCGTTTAGATCACGTTGTCAGTGATCAGCGCGCGCACTCTCTCTCTCTCTCTCTCTCTCTCTCTCCCTCTCTCTCTCTCTCTCTCTCTCTACGCACCTGTTCTCATACAACTTACAAGTGATATGCTTTTGCCAACCCAAGCCTTATGCTTACCCAGGAACAACCACCAATCAAATTACTATATCTACAGTTCGATTTTAAATTTACTGTCTCAATATTCTCTTCAACTTGCAATTTCTTCTACTTGATATATTCTCACAGCACATTAATTGTATTGCATCCCTAAGGTCTCGTTTGGTGGGTAGGATAAGTAACATAATTAGATTTGTTTAATCCATTATCATGTTTGGAGCTAAAATATGATTGTAGATAGGATAAAAGATAATCTCACCATAATCCCATTATGTTTATTTTTGTAGGATAACTTATCATACCAAGAAGGTGTGATACATAATCTCACTACTCCAACCCCTTGACCTTGAATTCAAGATTCGGGAGTCGCGACACAAAAATTTGGGACACTAGTGCCAATGAAGGATACATCGTTTCCAATCCAATATAATCCAATGCAATCCATTCTACCTCCTAATTCAATTGAATTCTAGCAACCAAACAAGCCTAAGAGTCCAAACAAACCATGGATTATCTTTAAGCTATATTAGTCGTTTGTTTTACTTAATTCGGTTAATTGGAGTGCTTCGCACTTTTTGTAGGTACTAACTAGCACATAACCCAAGTGGATGAAAATGCTTCAAAAACACAACTTTATTGTGGAAGCAAAGTCATTGGTCTCCAATTAATTTGTTATGTACATTTACTACCCTTATTATAAACTCGATTACTTACACCAAGTCGGCAAATAATGTGGTTTGATACGAGCGATAATGGGAAAGGGAAGAATCCAATACATAACTTTGAGTATAGGGATAATTACTCTTCAACTTCAGCTATATTTCTCTTGCGAATGTGGTCGAATTTTTTAGTGTATTCGAACGCTCCTCACCTCAATTGTCCAGCACTAATGCCCATGTTTAGGCCCAACGGTAATGGGTCTGAGGCTCTTGGTGTCGGGTTGGGTGGTCAATTTAGAGGTTTTGAGGCCCAATCTAGTGTGGCTGAGAATTTCGATACAAAGATGAAAAGATAAACGACGACGAAGCAGAGCAGCAGACTCCATTAACACAAAAATGAAAGTTGGCAGCGGATTGGTGTACGGAGGACCTCGAGCCACCGCTCTGCCCTCTGTTCTTCTTCGGCACAGTAGAGCTGGACCACGCTGCTCTTACTCCTCTGCCACTCCTGGTAACTTAGGGCTCTGTTTGGCTTTGAATTTTGGAAGTGCCTATTGATATAACTGTTTTAAAAGATTTGTGAACTGATTGTGGTGAAAATTGCAATTTACAGACCATGTGTCTTTCATTAAGGAGGTGGCAGCAACTCAGCCTCCACAGCATTTGAGCCAGTTGCTGACAATGCTCAAGACAAAAGGTGGGTCATTGCTTAAACCTCTGTTCAAGATTCATATTTCCATATTCAAGAACGTCTCTTTGTTGGGTATTATTCAATTCTTGTGTTTTGGGATTTGCATGTGTTGGTTGTTTTCTTCAATGTTTCCATGTTGGTTGTTCAGAGAGAACAATGTGACAACGTAATCTTTAAAAGGCAATGATTTGTTCTACAAATCTCGCCTAGCTACATTCTCAATCTCAAGATTATAGTTGCTGGGTTGTGGTGCCTTTGTGTTGAATGGTGTGGCATTGGAAGAAAATGGATGAACTTTTTATGTACAATTTGCAGTTATTATACATGATCCATGCTTTTTTTTTGTCTGCTCCGCTTTGAAATAGTTGAAGCTTTAAGTAAATTCTCACATACATTGCTATGTAACAGGTGAATCTATTATTTCTCCAGGAGCCAAGGAAGGACTAATCCCCCTTGCCATACCACTAGCAAAAAATAGCTCAGGTATGGAAAAGCTTCGCCTATATTTGGAATTGACGAATCCCTGAGAATTGACTTGTAGTTCAAGCTGTTCTAATTTTGTAAATATTTCTTTGCCAATAGGTGCTGTAACTGCACTTCTCCGGTGGCCTACAGCTCCTCCAGGGTAAGTGTTTGGCCCGAACAATTTTGTTCCTCCTTTTAAAGCTTGATTCATCTAGTCCAATGCCTGCAGTATGGACATGCCAGTAGTTGAGGTCAGGAAGCATGGGGTGTGGCTTTTAGCCAAGAATGTGAGTAAAACATGCCAGTGTTCCACATACATGGCCAAAATTTCATTGTAAATGCATTTTTGTACTGGTTATACAACTATTCTCAGGGCAGACGTCCTATCTTTCATCCACAGGTGGACCAATTAATTCACAGAATCCTAGTTGAAGAAGATGCTAAAAACTCTGGAGAAAGCAATGATGAGCTATTTCATGCTTGTGCTGATGTTGGGGAGAAACTTTATAAAAAGGGTGACTTTGCCAAGTCGCAGATTTCAAAATTAGATATTTACCTTTTAAGAAAAGTACGAAAGAGATTTCTTCTTTGTTTAGCCTCCCATTCCTCCTTGGTTTCCTTTCTTTTCATTTTTTTTTTAAAAAAATGAAGCGGTTACAAATGGTTCATTTTCAGGTTGGTTTATTTCCAGATGTCTTGGAGCGCAAAGTGAAGTGGCATTTTGAGGAAGGGGACCATGTAAGATTCATCACCTGACTTTGCTTACTTCCTCTTAGCATCATTTTGTTAGTGTGTATTTGACAGTCTAATTACTGTATGTGCTTTTGAAAGGTATCGGCTTTGGTGACAGGAGAATTCTATACAAAGAAGGAGCATTTTCCTGGATTTGCACGGCCTTATGTATTCAATGCTGAGGTTTTGCTGAAGTTAGTAGGAAACTTTTCCAGTTACTTTCTACTAAACGTTTGTTGTGATTTAGTCAGTTGAATCACTTAAGTTCCATCTTCTAAGGAGCCCATGTGTAAATTTTACAGGGTTGGGCGTACTGTTGAAGCAAAAGATGCTGCTAGGGGAGCTCTAAAATCACCATGGTGGACTCTAGGTTGCAGCTACCAGGTTTCTACTTCCTTGATCATTCCTAGATTGTCCCAGCCAACTTTCCTCTTCAAGAGTTCCTTTTATGACATTATGCAGTTGAATACTTATAATTCAGGAAGTTGCTGATATAGCACAATGGGAGGACGAGCAAATTGAGTACATTAAGGAGAAGGTGACTGACGAGGGAAGGCAAGCAGATCTTAAAAAGGGAAAGGCCCCAGCTCAGGTTTTCGAATCATTATTGCTTATGAACTCCCAAAAACAATTTGTTAAAATGATTTCTTATCATCGCAGTTCCATCATTTGCAGGTTGCATTGGATGAAGCAGCTTTTTTGTTGGATCTAGCTTCTATTGAAGGGACTTGGGATGACCATGTGGAGCAGGTTGCTGATCGTTACAGAGAGGCTGGCCTCACTGATATTGCAAGATTTGTACTATACAGAGATTGATAATGAAGATAAAGAGATTTATGCCACACTGAATATACAGCGTCGCAGAACCAGCTTCATGACCGGAGAGAATTTTTCTGACGAGTGATTAATATGTGCACCGTCTTTTTGGATTTTTCTGTTACCTAATTTGTTGACTCATTGTTGGTACATAACATCACTTTTTATTATTTTTCTTGTGAAGGCTGGTTGATTTCCAGCTGAGATTGCTGAGGCATTGGCCCATTATAGAAAGAGAAATGAAAAAGAATTGTGAATTTGCTTAATCTGCTGTGATCCCTCATCCGATGAAGGAGAGAGTGTGGTGTTAATGCATGATGTTAAAACGGTCATGCAGGAGTTTCTTTTTTGAAAATTTTGTTACATCCCGACTTCAATAGCTTTAGACAGCCGCCAAGTTGTTCATCTATGTGGTAATGATTTGATCTGAAACACCAAATCTGGGATATTTAGAATTAAAAAACCATATTTTATTCATAGGAAAAATACACGTGTACAAAACAGGGAATTACATGAAGGGGTATACCGCATAACTACGTATTCTCTTTTTTTCACCCTCATTTCCTTTTTTGGGTTAATGGTACACAAATGTCAACTTCTCTGCTGACATTGTTTTAAATTCTCAGTTGCCTAGAACGATATATATATACAGGAGCAATACATAACGTATGCAAAAACAAAAACAAAACCCTCACTCACGCATTCTCCAATATCTCTCAAATGAGAATGACCAACAGACCTATAGCCTTTATTAATTTGCATTACAGGCGTGTGACAAACCAAATTGCCATCAAAACAGAGCAAGGAACACCAACGTTGTAATCAACTTATCATACGATAGAGACTGATCATGAAGCAATCGGAAGGGGTGCCTTTTTGCTGCTACCTTTCTTTCTCCATACCAGCTTTTTCCATAAACTCCCACCTCCCCTTTTCTTGCCAGGCACTATAGCTAAGGAACCAACAGTAGCATTGTCATCCTGGTATTTACCATTTAGAACAAGGATATTCTCGCGGGGCTCTATCACCCTATTAGGACCGAACGTGGAAGTTGAATTACTGTCGACCTCTTTTGTCTTTGGAGACATTAAATCCTTGATGCCAGCACCATCTTCTGCTAACATTTGATCTAGTAGAGAGGATCGTTGGTTCAGCTTCTTCTGTGGGGTTGGGCATGTGGCTTTGGCTTTGAGGGTATTTATATCAGTGGGATTAGTGATGACCTTGTCAAAAAGGGCTGCTTCCTTTGGTGCAGCCATTGCCTTCAACTGCTTCCCGAGGTTAAGTATTGTCTCTTGGCATTCGGCCAACTTTTCTGAAGCAGCTGTTATCTCCCAATCCTGAAAAATTGATCAAACATTATTTACCATTAATTTAAGCAGCAACAAGTAAAGAATTGGAATTCTTTTGAATTATAAGAACGGTAAGGCACATCATGCAATATTGCATCTAAATGACAAGTTGCCAACAAAGCACAATAGTATCCTTTTTGGATTGAATTGTTTTGTTTCAAGATGAATTCTCCTTTTACCATAAGAGAAAGAGAGAGTCCACATTTAAGCTGATCACTTGCAATGGTGTTTCTTATGGGACTGTACTGTTTCAGCGTAGATTTATTAGGTAAAGTAGACCACTAAATCTAGAAATATGAATACAAGTTGAATCTGAAATGCTACAGTTGTCAAGTGACTCATCCTTGAACAAGAAAAGAGCTACTATTCACATATCATTTCCTAGGCAATGAAAAATTTTCTTATTTGTAAAAGAAGATAAATTCTTTCATCAGGTATATGGTTTTTGTTTGGAATATGTTAGTGCAACTGGAAACAGAAATTAAGAATTCTCAGACAAATTGGAAAATGTAGGCGTAACAAGAGGACATTAACTTACATTTTGGGCTTGCCTTTCGTCTGGATTAAGATCGGAATTTGGGCTTTTCTTCTTCACACTGCCAAAAGAAACATATATCAGATGCATAAGATTCCTCAATTATTTTATTACATTAGTCAATATTTTTAAATAAGTAAAAGCCTTAATATGTAGGTATACTATCTTTGGTGGTATGCATCTGTACCTTTCAAGCTGAAGCTGTAGTTCCAGGCATGTAGCCTCCAATTCTTCACAGCAGTTGTATTTATTCTCCAGTTCAACTTTTAGGGATGAAAACTTTTGGCGAGCTTCACTTAATTCAACTCTGGCCACTGTAAGCTGCGTGTCAAGATCTTCATTCATCACCTTGTGATTTTTAATTTGGTCCTCAATGATTCCTTTTGACTCTCTTAAATTTTGTAACTCTGTTCTCAAACTGGCTATAGCCTTTTCCGATTCCTTAAGCTGATTCATCAGGTATTCACTCTTATCACAAGCTGACTGAAATCTCCCCTCCAACTCTCTCTTTGCAGATTCTATATTCACCAATTCATCCTTTAATTTTCTGTTTTCTTTGACCAGATTGGCCTGCAGCTCTTCTATTTGGATGCTATGGCCATTTGAAGAAGTAGACGTGGGCAAACATGATAATTGTTCTTGTGGAACACGTAATTTGTCTGTATCTAAAAAGTGACCAACCACTCCAACTTCTGCTTCGCTTTCACTTCGTGTATCATCCCAATCAAATTGTTTCTTAATTGCATCCTTCATGCTTGAAACATCTTGAAGTGAAAAGCAGTGGTTTAAAATCCAGTCCAAAGCAGTAGTGAGCTCTTGGGCAAACTTGTCAAGACCAGCCTTTCCATTCAACAGATCATAACAAGCATGAACAAATTGTTGTAGAAGATCACCAAGTTCAGAAGTTTTCCACTGGAAAACACGAACCATGTAGCCTGTGTATTCTGAATTCTTATATGTGGACAAGTTCCCATCCTTCCTGGTCCCATTCTCTGGGTTATAATCCGGAGATGGCACACTGATTCCCTCAATAAGCTCAATTATTTTACATAATGATTTACTCAGATCTGGCTGGAACTGCTGATTACTCCTCTTTGGGCTTGAGATGTCCACATCACTTACTCCACTGGGTGAATCAATTACTAGAGATCTATCTGAACCTTTCCATGAGATGCAGCTTTTAACAGAGGAAGGATTGGATGCATCAAAATGGTTTCCATTTGTCCTTGCATCAACCAACTCACCAGGCTTTGGATTTTCTGTGGATGCCAGAGCTAATCTTATATTCTCAAGTATCTGTTCAGGATTTCTTCCTGCAACACGGTTGTGCTCCAACACCAGTTTCACTATATCCTGAATCCAATTTGGAGCTTTACCATCAGGAATATTTTTAAATCCGATCTCCCTGTTTGACATATTGAAGCCTGACTCACTGTCAGAAACAGGAACCATCTCGCTACCCACAAGTTCTGAGGAATACTCAGTTTCCAAGGTGCCAACAAATGCGTTAGCTGAAGAAATAGGAGAACCCACACTTAGTTTATCAGCAGAAACCACTGCTAACTTTTCCATTTCAATAAAGTCATCCATCAGATTTATGTCTGAAGCTCCGACAGTTTTGCTTGTTAGTGGTCCCTTTAGTTTTTCATTTCTAAAGTGCTCCAGTTCCGTAATCAAGGCAAAACCCCATGAATCAGCACAACTAACCTTATCATCACTGCCAATATCAGACATAGATGCTACAGAGACTTCACGAGACATAAGACCACTCCTCATTGGCTCCATGGTTGTCTGGCCTCTTGATGATTCTTCAAGCGGTGTTTCAACTTGTGATAATTTTGAAGCTATACGAGCATACATGTTTCTAGAGAACTGGAGTTCATTCATCTTTTTATTGAGTGCTTCCTTGAGAGTCTGGTTTTCTTCTTCCATAGCATATAACTGGTCAGTCAGAATGTTAACCCTTTTGCTGGGAGTCTCTGGAAAGTTATCAACAGTAGAGTCATACATTAAACCATTTGGATTCAACTTTCTCCTCCTCATGTCAACAGAATCCCGTCCTAGCATTTCAACTTCAGTTTTCATTTTTGCCAAGGCAGCAGGACCTGGCAACCGCTTCCGGACCAGGAGACGCAACCTCTGACATTCTGATTCTAACTTTGCAATTTTCTTTGCACCCTCCAGGTTTTGCTTGTGTGATGCATCAGAAGTTCGACGGTTGAATTCTCTCTCCTCATTACGGATCTCAAGCTCTTTCTCAAGCACTCGAACCTCATATTTTAAAGAAGCATTATCTTTCTCTGTGGATTCTAATCTACTCGTGAGTGCATTGAAATCAGCTTCCACCTGAGTCAATTGTTTTCTTAAATCTCCTATCAACTTTTCTTTCACTAAAAGAGCATTACTAAGATGGGTGTTTTCAGCACCTATTTTAGAAAGCCTTTTAGTGGTCTCTGCTAATTTCTCCTCTAACACCATCTGGGATTTCTCAAATTCTCTTGATGTCTTCATCATAGCATCATGAACCCTTTGCTCCTGTTCTTCTCGAACAAATCGTAGCTGCTGCATACATTCCTTGAGGGCTGCATCCAATTGAGCTATTCTTTCTTCACGAGCTGCTCTGATTTGTAAAGCTTTATCCAGTTCTTGCTTTAGAAACCCCGCATCTGCTTCTACCTTCTCCCAGCCTGCATAAAACACTCATATGAAAAATAAGACAATATATTAACTGAATGCAGGTTATTGATATATTCCAACACAACTCTTAAACTAATGAATTACCTTGAACAGCCTCCTGTGCCATTTTGGCATGTTTCTTCACAAGTTCATCTTTGCTGTTACATTCAGAGAGCGCTGAAGCAAGCTTATCACTTAAAGTTTTCAGATTGTTCTCCAGCTCTGCCTTCTCAGCCCGAATTGCCTCTATCTAAAGAAAAAGAAAACAGAGTAAAGTGAAAAATAGTACCATTAACGCCTCAAAGTATATTAAACAGTTCCTAAATGAAAAACAAAATTCCTAATAAGGCATATAAAGCAACCTAAAACAACAGGAATCATTAAAAATTCTTAAATGATGATAACTAATTAACATACTCCCTTCGGAATTCAATCTTTCAGCTCTTTTGTCCACATTACGAAACTATTTGACAGCACTTGACTAATTATGGTCACCAAAATTCAAAACTGGTTTCAGAATCCCCACAGCCACACAGGGGAGCTATATCTGTCATCCCTAGGAAATTTACTCTAAGCAGTATGTCTTTTCAATTGACATATTTATTATTGTAGCCCCAATCAGATCTTGGTTTGTGGAATAGAAAATCTTGATCAAATTCAGTCTCTCTTTAATGCTAATTTTTTACAAAGGGAAACTTTGAGAATTTAGGACAAATATGGTATGATGTCATAAAGACAAAAATGTGAAATTGCCTTCAAATTGTAATTTAAAATTTTATTAGACTGATTATTCCAGATTCTGAATTGCATCTTGGTATGGTATCAGAAATTGGAAGTGCTAGAAAGAGGTCTCTCTCACCCGACTGTATAGACATCAGAAGGGCCTGTTTATTTTGCGTGATTCAGTATATCAACAAAATGTGATCAAAGAAGTGAACAATTTGATGGCAGTAGTTATTCGTACCGAAATTCAACACTAGTTTCAACTTTTAGATATAACACAAGTCTTGCTCGTGAAAACTTCTGACTGATCTAAATATTGATCTCAAGTTTGAAGGCTTAAACATATCCAAATAGAAAATTGTACTTGTCTAGACTGACCCACCTCCCTAGTAAAATCTCTAATCATCAGAATCCAATAAGATATATATAGAAAACAAAAAAGAATCTCTCCATGCAATTATTCAATAGCTGACTCTTCCAGCAATTTATTATTTCTTTGTTTCACCAATGTAAATGCATAACCAATTTTCTTCATAAAACCTGGCTTTCCTTGAGTCAATATAGAAAGAAAAAAATTAACAGAGCAAAAATTCTTTGATTTGAAGTATCTTTCAAGTGAAGCATTGCGGATGAAGCACTTTCAGCTATGGATTGTACAAGAACAACCCTCTGGGAACTGGGAAGTTAAAGTAAAGCTCTAGCTTGGTCCTCCAAAAGTGTGCCTTAAAGGGGAAAGTAGCATAACACAAGACAAACCATATACATTTATAGCTAATGTAAATTAGAATATACCATCATGGATTTCACTAAAGCTACGAATTCATAGTTACCTCATCTTCATTTCCTTTGCCCAAGACGTTGACTTTGTCTTCTGCTGCTCCAACATTGGGCTTTTCTGTAGATTTCTTCCTCCAAAGCCATGGCTTGTGGTCCATGATTCATTCACCAACCACTTAAATACACTTGCTTCTTCTCTAAAAGCCAAACAGTCAATCCAATCAGAACAAGCAGAGCATGCTAACAGCCTAACCCAAATGCCAAAAATTAAAAATAAATTAATAAATCAACAAATGAAGTACCAACCAGGTGAGCATTGCATGGATGATGATCCACATTCCAAGAGCAGAGAATGCAAAAAGAATTGAACTTTCTCTATAGGAAGTGCAAAATGAGAAATGAAGAACAAAAAAACGAATGAGGCAGAGAATATCATCAATGTGAATGATAGCGATCCCACCACCGACACAGAGATTCGTTTGCAGAGAGATGACTCAAAGGAGGGAGAAGATGATAACGATATAGAAAGAAAACCAACCACCAAAGCTTTAGCTTTTCTAGAAAGAGAGAGAGTACTGGAGAGAGTGTGTGTGTTTGGTAACCAGGAAAAGTAAAATGAGGGAAAAGTGAAGAGTGGAAAAATGTAGAGAGAGAGAGAGAGAGAGAGAGAGAGAGAGAGAGAGAGAGAGAGAGTATGGAGGAAGATACCGGTGGAGGGGGGCCTTGGATTTGGATCTGGGTTCTGACCCGAGAGCCGAATCGTACGTGTGGCAATGGGAGCCGTTGATTTTAGTAATTTTTTTTTAGAGGGACAACAGTCGTTGGGTTTTTTTTTTTTTTCAAGGTCGTTTTTGCGTTCATCTTACGGACCAGAAGAGTTTTGACCCAAAAAAAAAACGGACCGGAAGAGCGGAAGTCTCTGTCTTCGTTGACAAGAGTCATCAACAGATTTGATACTCTTGTGGGGAAAAATAGAATAAAATTTGTACCTACCGCTACCTAGTAACACATTGTTATCAAATTAGAGTCACAAAATGTCGATTTAGTCAATGTGATTATAATTTATATGATGACATTTATCACATATGTCGAGCTTAATTCTATTATTAATTTGTTCAAAGTGAAAACTAATTAGAAATTAAATTTTGAAGCCATCAGTCTGCACCATTTATACCAAGTTACAACTAAATTTCTATTAACAAAGAAAGCATATTGAGTAAAGCTCAGAAAAGTCATTGAAGATTAATTGTCTATAAATTTGACTCGCATTATGAGATTCATACTTATTATTAATTGATAATTTCTCACACACAAACTCATATCTTAATTATTTGTCAGAAACCCACAAAAAATTGATAGTCAGTGAGCTTCTGAATATGTCTATATGTAGGTGGTAATAAATGACAATATAATAAGATATTGATTTTATAAGAAAAAAGGTGCAAGAGGAATTGTATTTATAATTTAGCCAAAACAGTTACTAGCTATAAATAGTCAATACAAACTAACCACAAAGGTCATTACAATAACAAAGTTATCTAACATCAAAATTAAGAGATTATGTGGCTCACTAACAATCACGCACGATCGAAGAAACTTTGACATAGTCATTCCAACTAAGAGTGCAAACTCATAACAACCAAAAAAAGATAAAGCTTGAAAAACTCAAGCCATGCCAATACAAATAAAACTCTCACATAAGAGATGTGGAAAGCTCTCAAGAATGAGAGGTGAAAGCCTCTCACAAAAATATATGTTAAAACTACACATAAAACTCAAAGAGTCTTTATGACTTATTCCAAACATGAAGAACCCGCAAAAAGGATGGTTGTAGAGATCCAACATCGAAACACAAATGGAGATTTGACGCCAAGACGCATCTGCCTGTGATAAGTTGAGGAAAATTATAACAAAATAAAGACAAATAGGAGAAACCTTATGTCTATTGAAATGGGGGAAGATAAGAGAATGGAGGAAAAGAGAAGGAGAGAGGGGAGGAAGAACATTATCTTTCTTTTCTCTCAAAGTGAAAACAGCTTTAGAGTATTTTTTGAGAGAGAATGAGCTAGGGTTTTCGAGTGAGATTCCTGAAAAACCATATGTACATTCAAAACAAACTTCTGTAAATTTTTGTTTCTAAAGGAAAAAAGGGTAAAGACAGTATGATGCTTATTGTCCCGATCGATCTCACATAAAAACAAGATGCATGCTAAATATAAAAATGATTAATCGGGACAATAAGCGTATAGTTTATTTATTTATTTATAAACGTAATATTATAATGCATATATATATATATAACTGATCATCATGATGATATAGTTGACCTGTGGTCCCTCCGTTGAATGCCACTGCCACCTACAACATATTATATAAATAAATAAAAAGGATAAGATATGCCCCATATTCTAGCCAGCCCTTTATTTGCGTTACACTCTTGGTTGATTCTTTCTTGGACAATTTATATATTAATTTACATGTAATTTTGTATTGTATTGCGCCGTGTCTACCAACCACAAACAACCACACGTGATACTTACAATACTATTAGTATTACTACTGGTGGAGCTGGATTATTATTTATAAGGTGGCAAGTAACTATTATACATATGTTGTTGGACAAAGTTGGTGAAAATGGATGCTTAACGTTAATAATGTACAAGGCATGATGTGTGGTGATATCGTCGTGACTTAGACCAAAGAACTTCACATGGTTCATGCATGAACTCCTAATCAAGTTTAACTAAATTTCCAACCAATCTTTGTGGTCTTAGGGTTTAAGGTTAAGCGTTAATTTGGGATTTAGTACGTATTTGAAACGTACACTAAAATATAATTACATAATATTATATACAACGATATTGCTTTGATGTCAAGTACAACACTGAAAACCTAAACCTGTGCAAAATGGCATTTTTGTTTCCAATTTGAGAAAAGAAAATGGATCATACACAAAGTGCTAATATAATTAATATGGGGTTTGTTGAAGAATATAAGTTTCACATAAGGAAATTTGACTAAATAAAATACAATATCTAATGAATGGTTCCACTATTAATATTACCGAGGGTTTTTGTGATAAAACCTCACACCTACTGGATTTTGTAAGTAATTAAGTTGGGGACAATATCGGTGTTGTTAATAGTGAGCTGCTGACTCGTCTCTATGAAATTTAATAGAATTGATGCTTTGCTTAATCAAGTTGTGTGGCAAGGTTTTCCACTCATCCTTTCATCCAAAAATTGATTGAATTCTCTCTCACTAGGCTTTGTCAAGTGTCATGTTTTAATTACTTACTGTTGGCAGATGCCATATACATCTCTCTCTCTGTGTCTCTGGCTAAATGGAAAGAGAGCTGCAAAGATTTAGAAGATTGCAGGCCCACTTTGCCAAATATAGGGAGCAATAAAATCAGACTAGAGCCTTAGTGTTGGTTGTTGTTTCGTCACATCTTAGCTAGATTTTGTGTTTCTTCTTTTTCGTCTTTTTCACTCTCCCCTGAATATATGTGAATAGGTTAAGGTCACATCTATGGCCTCATCTCCTTGTAAAAACAGCAACAATAATTTAAAGTCGGCTGGTTGGTGGTCTGTGATTTGACTCAGTTTTAGCAAATAGTAAATGGATCTAGTGGCACTGTGGCAGTACATTTACAACTCTTTGTGCTTCCCTTTGCCAGCTGTTTAGCATGTGTTCTGTAGGTAGCTTCACATTTATGGCTATGTATGTATATTAGCTAGGTGTGATGAATAAGTATTTACTCTCCCCAATTTTACCAAACTTACGACTGGGTATGAGATTTAAATCTTTGAGTTCTCAGGTCAGATGAAGATATTCTCTGAGAATAGACGTCCTTCTTGATTTTCTTAATTAAGGTGGTCAGTTATATGTGTAGTATGATCCCACCATGTGATGCACTGGGGGATCCATGAATTTTCCTTCCTGAGAAAATATCTTGGCCTAGCATGCAATGAGTAATGGAGCCTACCAACAACCTGTAAAATAATTGGCCTAATGCAGCCCAAGTTTGAGCCATTCCTTTGACCCCTTGCCCTGCCTTGGATTTCTTTGAGGCATTTTATCAAACAGTATGCAGTCTTTGCCCCCAGACTCCAAGAAAACAATCTATTCCTTATATTCTGATTGAGGTTAGGGTTAATTTACATGTAGTACTGCTTCCTTATGTGGAAAGGTTGCACTCAACTTATGAAGAAGGACCAATTAAGCCAGGCAAACAACAACTTTGTCTAAAAGCCCAAGCCTTGTTTAACTAAGGACCAGCAAATCTTTAAAACAAACCCAAAGCCCATTTAAGAAACCTAACTCATTTGTAGCTACAAGCCTACAATTATCTATAAATGCACAAATTTAAACAAGGATAATTTTCCTTTGGTCCCCTTGGTAATTCTTGTCAGCTTCTTTTCATTTCATGCCAACCCCTAGTGTGGTCATACATAGACCAATCTACCTAATTGGGTCATCCTCTTTTTGTAGCTGAAGCGTATACAGACCTAGCCTGGTCCAAATTATCAAAGACAAAAAGATAGGTAGGGGAAGGCCTGAAACCTAGCTACCCTAAACCCTCAAAATTTGGGGTGGTTGCTTTAATTGGAGTTTCAACAACCAGCTATGGCAAAACTGTTATGTTTTAGAAACCTCTCTCTCATCACAAACTTCAAAATTGCAACAAAAAGTATATATCAAGCCATTTTTCAGTCTCTCAAAAAACTTTTGTTTTGTTTTTTTATTTTTTTGGGTAAATTATTTTTCAGTCTTCCAAAGTTGCAAGCAAACCCACAAGCACAACACAACCATGCGTGAATCAAGGCATATGCTTAGCTTATACAATAGAAAAGACTACAATTTTGGAGGGTAGGTGACAAGAAAAGGTTGCTTTAAAAACCAAGCAACTTCCATTTAAAGGGAAGAGAGAGTGCGTGCAGAGTGCAGCCCCAAAGTCCATATGAAACGACATGCCCCAAAATGAATCACAACAAAAAAACCCTAAAATGGGAATTCGAACAACTTTATCAAATCCCATTTTTGCTAATTTTGAATATGACGAGACATCCAACCTTTTTTTTTTTTTTGGTGATGGCTTTTGTTTGAAACACGGGACATAGAATCGTCTTTCCCAAATTGGAAATTGGAAACTCGTAACTAAATTTCTCATACATTAAAATGGAAACTTAGTCATTTTCTTCATGCTACTAATTAATCCGCAAACTTTGACATTTTGACAAGAACCGTGATGAGCATCTGTTGTATGCTTGTCCTTGTTGATAGATGCGTACCCTTTTATCACAATTTTCTTGAGTGATACCCAAGTCTTATCAGATATTAATAGTAATATCGCTGTTTGTCACTCAATTTTTCTATTTCTTTCCCACCAATCACTCGATTGTGTTTTTCCTTTTCCTTTTCCTTTTCCTTTTTCTTTGTTGGGGGTACATGAATGCTTGAATTTAAGAATATAAAAGGTAGATTAATTAGAAATTAGGGTAATTTTATCAATAATGAGATTTGTAATTGTGATTATCTTGGATATATAGTACTTTATGACATGTGAATTTTACAAAATTAGGGTTATAATTCAAATTATTTGACTCGTATATAATTAGTGTTCCACCAGACATGCTTACCACTCACCTTGCCCCAACGTGACGAGAAAGTTCTCACCAAATGTTCTCATTCTATAATGATAAGTGATTGAGAACATGAGTTTGAAAGTTTCACCAAACTCGCCTTCTCCCTTTAACATAGTGGGATGATAAATGGAATTGTTATTATCATGATTGCTATCAACAAAACATCAAGGTGATATGAAAAATACACCTTTAATTGAATCGTTTAGTTAGCTGTTCCTGGCCATCTTAACCAGAACCCAATCAATGATGAAAAATACCAAAACTGCAGTTTGGTTATGATGACAATAGTGGAAGAGACAGCACCAACCAACCAAACACGAGTCTTTGTACTTGAAAATTATTCAATTTTTCGCGTTACTTGCTATTATACGTACGAACTTTCATGAGAAAACATACCACAATGGAATGCTATATATGTGTGCATTCTTTTTTAGATCCTACACTGGCCTATTTCTCCCTCTACTAAGCCAACTCATCACACTTTTCTGGAACATCACATGCAAGATGATGCTTTCATAAAAATGGAAATATCCAAGCCATGGTCATAATTAATTAGAAGCAAATCTAAAAATTAGAGGAAATATTTAACGGGGTCACACGGGGCAAATGTGGTCGTCTGATTCGAATACCATAAAAGAAGTTAAAGTTTCTAACTTGAAAATCCCAATTTTTTATAAACTTTTATAAACTTTATTTTTACAACATTTTTCAAATTGTATATAGCATGTTAAACAATACATCACATATGCATGAAATACAAATACAATTAAAACTACTTAAGTGGTACCCAAATGGATAGAAGGGTCTTTCTTAACTTTGGATTTTGATTAGACATTATAAACTATAACCTATATGTGAAATATTAAAAATACATGAGCATCTAACTCAAACAAATCATATCAAGCATATCAACCAACAAGATAGTAAATCCCTAGATTAAATTTATACATCAATTGAAAAAAGGACCCCCTAAATCAAAATTTAGAAACGATATCATCCTAGAAATTAAAGCACTAGACAAAAAGGAGAGTACAAGAATAAGAGAAATACAAAGAAGAAACTAAAAAGGGGAGAGGGAATAAACTTACATGTGGTGGACAATGGAGAATGGAGAAGATTGCAAACAAACAGAGAGGAGAATGCAGAGGAGCCCCACGAGTGAGTAAGCTTGAGGAGGAGAGCAAATTTGTTGTTTTTTTAAATATGTTTTTTAATGTTTTTATGTGGTGGTGAAATAAAGTAAAGACAAATTGGTTGGATTGGAGAATGGTTTTATTTTTGTATATTTTGAATGTAAGTTCATGTATTTTTTAAGAGGAAATATATATATATATTTGAAGTGTTGATTCATTTGGTTACGTAGGTGTTAAAATTGTTCTCAAAACTTGTCTCGGGCTTAAATCCTACCTAGCCAAGCCTAAATCCGTGCCTATTTTCAAGGTTTCTTAACTTTCCGTGACACAATTTTTCACATCCTAGCAACATGCGTCTGCTCGTTGTCATTGAGTCTAGTTGCTAGCTTAACCTTCACACACCCCCCACCACTTTCTTTATGAGAGGGAAGTGTGAAAGTGGGGGATGCATACCGAACATGCAAGCAACCTTTTAAAATCCAACCCCAATAATTCCATTTTACATTAATACCACCTCAGAGGGAACGAATGGCCACAGATGAATGGCTTTTCGTGGTCGCTTTTACAACCCCACCAAGTTTTTGTTTTTCTTGTCGGCAATCTTTTCTATTTTTGGAAACCATTCAAAATCAACTCCAATTATAGATTAAGGTAGAGAGATAAAGAGGCCTTTCTCTTTTGGGTTTTTCTCACTCTCATCTCTGTCATCTGGGTTCCACTTGCTATTAATAATCTTTTAATTTTTGTGTCTAATTTCTAAGGGTAACTTTCACTCATATGCAAAGTGCGTGAGTGTTATATATGTTAGGATGGGTCAATTTTATTGTATTGTATGTGTGCAATAATTATACCCCGTGTGCACTAGCGGATTCACGAATTTTTTAGCGGAAGTACAATTTTGAAAGGTTAAAAACTATTTATGGATTGAACATTTAAGACTTCTTTTTACTTAGATTGACCTTAGGTCCCTTCATACATTCATATCATATAAAAAAATTTTATTTTATGTAAAAATATTGACTAAATATGAAAAATGATTTTTTCGAAATAATCATTTTCTGAATATAATTTTTTGCGGCTTTTATTCCTTACACATTAAATAAGAAAACTTAATTTTATGAGATTTTATTATGAAGTATATATCGATTTAATGGTAATCATTTTTAAATTTAAATCGTATTTTGTACTAAAACTGATTTTTCATATTTTGATTTGGTGTGAATTTGATTTTCTAGTATTTTTATTTGAATACAAATGGGGGTTACTTCCTTATTTACATTGTAAACTTAAGTAAATTGAGTAATATAAAAATAAATGAAAGTAAAATAACAAAAACAATTACGAGATATATATATTAATCCCAAATTTTAAAATTATTATTTTGCACCTTAAACCATGAAAAAGAATTTCAGAAAAACGATACTGTAATTGTGTCCATGGATTGAAAGTATAAAAAGAGAAGAAGGTACTTGGGAATTTTCAATAATTATTTTATATTATATTATATTTTATGGTGGGTGAAGCATTGTTAATAATTAATGCTCAGAAATTAAACTGGTGTATGGTACAATACCAGCACAGTTCCTTTAGGATTGGGTTTCGTTTCTGGTATTGTAGACAGAAGGTGGACAAAAGCTAGCTAGTAGCTGCTTGCTGCTACCGGGCAGACTCCATACATCTTCTATGGCAAAATGAAGAGGATTCTTGTAAAGTTTTTGGTTCATGCACCCAATTGTACAAGCCTCATTCAACCACCGTGTAATTTAATACGGTCCGAACCATTTTTTTGTTATAATCTTCTTCAAATATCATCCGTATTAAAATAATCAACTAAATAGTTTATCGAAAATATTATGTTCGTCTATTTATTTTACTGCATTCGAATATATGCATCATATATGTAAATAAAAAAAATAAATAGAGATAATGGTCAACTTTTAAGAGCATCCCCCTTGCAACGAAACTCTTTCTAAAAGGGGGACCATGAATCAACTTTATATCTGTAGCTGTAGTGTTCACAAACAGTACTTTTGGTCTGGTGGTCCAATCCAATTGCTAAATGGGACGCCAATGGAGAATTCAAAACAGAACAGCTCATTATCTTTTGCGATTTATGAAACCTGTGGATGAGAAAATTAGAAATCTGAGTTTTATATATATATATATATATTTATATATACACAAACAATTGTGTGGGTTCTTTGATTCCTAGGCAACAAACTTTCTCTTTTGTTTTTCGTTTTCAACCATAAATAAAATTGTTGGATTGTTGTTACAGGAAATTGATGTCCTCACCCACTGTCTCACTGAACTCCCATGATACCATAATTGGTGTTCATGTTAGTCAGAGACTAGGGTTTTGCTTAGCATTTTGAGGCAGGAAGAGGCCCTCTAGGAAAGGAAACTTTTGATCCCCTTCCCCCAAATGGACCAAGCAAATCTGTTAATATTTCCTGAATTATAATTTGCAGAGTAATTGATAAACTCTAGGCCATGCATATCATGTTATTTATTATTTTCTTGAGGCACCTAATGATACTTTTAAAAACCTTTCCCACTTATATCCCAATTCCACCCAACTGGGTTTTCAACAGTTTGGCTGGTGAATAGCCTAGATTAGCCTTTACCTACAAAACATGCCTTGTCCATTTTTTTTGACCTATTAGAATGGAATCGGCTGGTGGGGATAGCCTGAGGACAAGTTATTTTTGCTTTTGTTGGCAAAGTTTCAGACAAGTTCATGCAGCTATAGCTATCGCCTAAGTTGGCTCCATCTATGATTCTACTTATTTAGGCTAGTTTCGTCCCAATCCTTTGAATGCAGGCTCTTTCCTTAGTGGGGGGATCCTTCTATATGCAAAGGTACCCATGCTTTATGATTAAGCTCTACTCAAAAGGAGAAAGGACAATGTCACGCCCACGCACTTTCAAACCACACACTCATACGTTAATAAGGTTCTTATCTTAAACAATATAAGTCTGTGTTAGAAGTATTCTTCATAAGTGTCAAACTTATTTTCATATAATCAAACCGTTTCTAATACTAGTACAGTATGATCAAAATAAACAATTGTAATTTTTGAGAATCTCTAAACTATCTTTGAGAAAGGCTTTTTTTTTTTTTTTTTTATAATCACAAAATGGTTCTTGAAGTTTGCGAAATAATCACCTTTGGTCTTTTCTGTTTTTGTGATATGGTTGGTCCTTAAGGTTATGTTCCTTACATCAAGCTCTTGAATGAAAAAACTCAAAAGTAGAAGGACAATGTCACGCCCACGCACGTTCAAACCACACACTCATGCGTCAATAAGGTTCTTATCTCTTAAACAACGTAAGTTTGTGTTAGAAATATTCTTCATACATGTCAAACATATTTTCAGAGAATCAAACTGTTTCTAATACTAGTACAGTAAGATCGAAATAAACAATTGTACTTTTTGAGAACCTCTGAACTATCTGTTAGAAATATTTCGATCCTTAATGAAAGTTTTACATGCTTCTAAAAAAAAAGGGCTACTAAAGCTCTCTCTCTCTCTCTCTCTCTCTCTCTCTCTCTCTCTCTCTCTCTCTCTCTCTCTCAAGTAGGCTTCTTCTTGAAGGGCACAAGAGGTGTTAAATGTTGAATGATATTATTAAAGAGGTCCGTGCAAGGGAAGGTGTGAGGGAGCAGATGGGGTGTAAATTTTGTGGACATAATAACAATGCCCAAAAATGGAAATATATGGAAGCAAAGAGAGTAAGTCAGAGAGAGATAAAGCAAAAGAATTGATGGGTGTTTTAAAGAGAGAGAGAGTGACTGGAAAGCTTAAGCGCGTCCCAGAAAGGGAAACCAAAGAAGTAGTTTGTCTCAGTGAATGATGAAAGCGATCTAACACACACACTGCACTGTGCACAGCATATACATACACACACACATATATATATATGAATACATTATATATTTATATATAATTATACACCCTTCACAGTCAAGTCCCAGTCTGAGTCCTTCACAGAGTCACAGTCAAATTCATCAGAAATACGTATATGGTTTTGGACAGAAAACAAAAGTGAAAAGACAAACACTACGTACACGCACCACTCTCACCAATAATGAAACCAAATAAAGAAAACAACCCCCAAAACCATTTCCAACCATTTAAGCAAAGCAATCACATTTATGGAAACCCTCTTATTAAAAAAGAAAAAAATTAATTATCCCAAGGCAACCCTTGTTTGTGTTATAAATAGCTTCTAGGCCAAATGACATTTCTTTTGGTCCTTATACTTGACTAGGGTTTTCATTTTTATCCCTATACTTACTTAATATTGTAATTCGATGACCAATTTACGTACGTTATTCTAATAATTCAAAATGATATCGACTATAATAACTACCTTAATCATTCAAAATAACACAAAAACCTCCCGCATGGTTTTTTTAGCACGTAAATAACTCTCCGACATGTTATTATCAGATTATCAATACGATAAGTGTATTGGATCAACAACTAATCCACATGATAAATGACATCACGTTATGTTGCAAGTTGCAAGAATGTTGACAAGACAACTACACATGTATATACCCAATCTATCTCTTGTCCTCGTTCTTCATAGTTTTCTGTTTAATTTTCCTTCCTTTGGTCCCCACACTGCTCAACAAGGGTTGTCTTATACTGACCTAGTACACTCCAACACATATGCAACATAGCTGTGTTATCAATTATAGCCTCTCTCCTTTTTTTTTCTTTTTTGGTTATTTTTTACACCATAATAATTAATGGTAAAAAGCATATGAGAGAGAGAGAGAGAGAGAGAGAGAGTGGGATAAAATCTGTTTGTCTGAGCAGTGCTATCGGATCATCTGTTTGTCTGAGCAGTGCTTCGTAGATCCGATGCAAAGGAAAGGATCTTAGGCAAGGGGCTTTAAGCTACTACAGGACAATGTCGCTTTGTTCTCTTTTGGAAAATTGGAGTTTTTCCTCCATTCAATTCACACCCAAATCATATAAAGCCGCGTGGCAGCGTTAGTGCTTTGGACCACTTCATAGATCACTTATGAAGAAATCTACGGCACACAAAAGTTTTGGTATTATTCTAAAATAACAAAATAAAAATACATATTTATCTTCCTTGTTTAAAAATCAAAGTAAAATAACTAACGGGATCTAGCTATAAGTACTAGCACATCAGTGGTCTCGGATTCGAAATCCCGTAGCACCATATTTGTGTGTGTGAAAAACCCTCTTGTCCCTTATATCGCTTGTATTCAAAAAAATAATAAAATCAAAGTAAAACAGAAGTGTATGCATGTATTGCTTCTAGTCTAGGTCAAACTAACAATGAGGTAAAGTGGCAGTGAAAATCAGAGTGGTACGAACAATTCTTTGCTTCAAAACCCAAGTTTGCTGCTTTCACATGCAAGGGACAGAATCTCTGGCTCTTTTGTTAGCACTTTTAGATTTGCATCATTGCTCCTTGCCTAGCTAATTACAAGCTTAATTGGTCATTAAAATATTTAATTAATCCACATTTTCCTTGTTAAAAATGAAAGTACAATGAGCTTACAGATGTTTGCTTTGTTTTGTGCACATTTCAAACTTCAATCAAAGATACACAAGAATGTCGAGCCAGCTTTAGCTAAGTTTTCACCAGGAGGTATATACAATGTACCTTAACTTAGGCATGCATTTACATATATTTATAATATAATGCAGACTTCAAGAAATGGCTCAGAGAGAGAGAGAGAATATAATTTGTATGCGCCTCAAAAAAATCTTGGTGTGACGCGCATGATGATGAAAGCAGCTCTTATATTTTATTCGCATCCGCCTAACTTACAATATCTGAATGTGGTGGATGATTAATTAATATACTATTTTATTATTTTATTAAAAATATTTAAAAAAATAGGTTCTTCGTATTGTCGCATGTTCTAGGTCTAACTTGACCCCATTTTTCTAAGTGTCTTTTGTGTTTGCTTTGTAATTAAAACAGACACGACTAAACATACAGGAATTAGGTGAGTTGTTTAAGACCAGTCGGTCACAAGTTCGAATCCTCCTCTCCGAACTGACATGACTAAATTTTAAACCCCAAGTGGAACCCTAACCCATTGGTCTCTATATTTTCTTGTATTTTATTTTTTATGTCCTTGGAAATATATGAAAGGTCCCTCTCGTCATAATAGCAGTGTCGGACTACTGTTTTGGAGGAGAGAACTGATTCAAAGGACACCGATGATGGGGACTATTCATCACCATCGGGTGATATTTCCAAGACATTACAAAATACCTGTTTTCTTATGCCTGAATTTCTCTCTGTCTCCACCCCATCTTTGAAGCTTAGATTTTCTTCCCCTTTGGTTTCTTACCTAAAAAAATGTCATGCATCGCCCTCAACCTCAACCCCACTTTTAAGACCAAAGCAGTTGAATTATAAAAATAGAAAGATGACAACCCTTGGATCCAAAATATCATAACTTAATCTAGCAGCTAGGGCGCAATAAGTCAGTAACACATGGTCTAGAATTACATATAAAATAATAAAACAACAATAAAAATTAAAATAAAATTAAAATCAGATATATATTGCTGTCAGAGCTCAGAATATCTAGTTGAAGATGGATTTTTTCCATTTGTTAGTTTGACCAATGACCATACATTTCCCACAAAACAGGAGACTTTCCTTCCTTTCTCTTTTGTTTTTTTTTTCTCTCTTCCTCTTCTTGACTGGTTTCTTCTTTTGGGACTCTGAAAAAATTGGAGTTGGCGATCAAATCAAAATGCTTACAAACACAAACATATCAAGAGGACTTGGTTAATTAATCAGATGAAATGGGGCATGGTGGAAATTAGGCAGAAAAATGTAGGAGGGAGGGTCATGGCTCGTTGGTCAAGAGAAGAGCTAGCTAGCGTCTTGTGAGAGTGTGGAAGCTATTTTTCTGCAGCCAGCAATTTTGCGCGGACGGTCTGATTTGAGGTGGGAATCCTGATGATGCTGCAGCAGTTGCAAATATATCGGAAGTCAGCGTGCCGGATTGCCATTGTTGTTGGTGTGGGTGGTCACTCATCGACAGTGAAAGATCACTGCCGATGCGGCCTCCTTCGCTGCTGCTCGGAAACTGAACCTGCTGTGACAAAAAGAAAAATAATCACAATAATTTTAAGCAAATTGATCATCAACGTAGCAAATCATGAACTGAAAATTATTTAATTATGCTTACATGGTGGTAATTGTTTGGTGAGTTGAAATGTGGTGGGAAAGTGTGAGGCATTTGGGTGTCTCCAACGTTAGGCCTCCTACTAAACTGCCCATATTTATGCATTTCAGCGGGGGCTGGAGAATGAAGGTTGGTTCTAAGTAGAAGCTGCATGGCTTCTGTCTCTAAGTATCCATCTCTTCTGTGTGCATCACTCTCCTCTCGAGATCGATCCCTTTGTAGGTTAAGCTATTAAATGTAAGAAACAAAAAAAATTAGACGGATATATGATGTAAATATGTATGAATCATTCGTTCAGGCAAGAATTAACATAATTAAATAAAAACATTTGTTAGAAACCTTTTGTCGAAACCCTTGATTCCGCCAATCGGCTTCGAGTTGCACTGAGGCAGAATGTTGTACTTCCATTGCAGCATTTTGGCCATGATCACTACTCCCAAAAGCTTGATTGTTTTTCTTCGAGTTTGAATTGCCCAAACTCAAATCGAGATTGTGTTCCGCAGCATTAACGCCCGATGATTCTACGCAAACACATATATCCAAATGATCAGATTAATTACAATGCATTAATAATGTTTTTACAATTTGAATTAATTACCAGAGGAGGGGTTCAGCTCCTTCTCGTAGATGCTGGGATCAAAATTAGTGACAGCTTCCTTGCCATTGCACTTGATTGCTGCTTTGTCATAAGCCCTACAAGAATTGAAGTAGCATAAAATTAACCCCCAAAAAAAAAACTCCAATCTTTAGGAACATTCTACCCGGAAATGAACGAGCTATATATTTATATATAGAGAGCGGATCCGTAACACAATATCATGTATATATGTACCTTGCAGCGTCAATCTCGGTATCAAACAAGCCCAAATACACGTACCTATGAAAATCATTGAGCAATTCATGAAGCAAGGAGGTAGAAGAAGAAAAATGGTGAAAATGAGAATTGAAGGGTAGAGGTAGAGAGACAGAGGTTGATTACTTTTTGCCTAAAAATTGGCCCATCCTGGCCTCCCATCTCCCACACTTGTGCAAGGTGACCCCTCTATATTTGGAGCTACCTCTAGGGAACCCGGTGCTTTGTCGGCGAAGTACATGCACAAATTCTTCCTTTGTTAAATTGGTCATCTGTGTTTCATTTCATGCAAACATCCCAAGAAAATTATAACAAACCAAAACTCAAAAATAAAATTTTTATAAAAAAAAGAAATTTATTTTCTGCAACTGTTGAAGATAAGGTATAAAAAAACTGTTGAAGATAAGTTCAAAGCCCTTTCTCAAGTTTTGGGGGACCGTACACACTCTCTCACCTGTTTCAAGTCTTCTTCATAATCCTCTATGCTAAAATTTATGTCAGCCTCCACTCCCCGGAACTTGATGGCAGCTCGATCATACGCACTGCATATAACAAAATAAATTCTTATCTTTTTTCCAGCCCCCACATTTTCCCCACAAAATTAAAGCTTGTTTTTTTCAAGATGAAGAATTAGCAAAAGAGCTCACCGTGCAGCTGCATGTGCTGTGTCAAATCCGCCTATGAATCGTATTATGGGGAGAAAGAAAAAAAGTCCCATCAGTAAAAATACCATAAAATATAATTAAAATTGCAAGCCAAAGCACAAAGGCATCATTTTTGTCAGAGTCTTACCAAGATAAACTTGCTTCCCACAATCCCTGTGCCAAAGTACAAAAGAAATTAAACCCAAAGAAAAAACAGAAAATTGTGATTGGCTAGAAATATATATATATATAAATTGTTTGAAACATAGGAATAGTAACTCAAAAAATTAGTTACTAATTATGTGAAGTGAAATTAACTAACTAATAACTGACCAAATATGAGACTCCCATCGGCCAGTCCTCCGGTAAAACGTCACGCCGCGGTACTGGGAGCTCCTGGAGCGGGGCCCACGCCGGCTCTTCTTCATGGGCTGGTGGGCTGCCTCCACCACGGCCGGCGGCTTCCCGGGGCTGCCCGAATCCGACTGCCCGAAATTGACCCCGACCCAGTGGGCCCTGGGAAACGACGACGACGACGAAGAAGGAGGAGCTGGAGGCGGGACGCCTCCCTGTGTGGGCCCCATTATTTCAGAGGTGGAGTCTAGCTCCACCGGAAAGAACTGTCGGGTCACGGTCACGGGCGGATCACTATCCATGGCGTCCTCGTGGGTCATGGAGAACCCGAATATCTTGCCCCCTCCTCCCCGCGTCTTGGCAAGCTTGACGGGGCCGTCGTCGTCTTCTTCCTCGTCTGATCCGTCGTCCTCGACGACCACGGCCGAGGAGCTTGAATTGGACACGGATCCGACCCGTTTGCCCTTTTCCTCGTCTCCGTCGGCCGAGGTCTTCTGGGAGGAGCAGCTCTCCGATTCATCGCCACGTGGACGTTGATCAGGCGAGTCATTGAGATCCCACATTTTTTTTCTCTCTCTGTCTCTCTCTGTCTATTTGTTGGGTTTGTCTACCAGCTGTTTGCTCAGTGTTCAGTTTTATTTTTTATATCAAACCCAGAATTCAGCTTGGCAAAAAAAAGGCCTCAACAAGAAACACGAAAAGGAAAAGTTAAAGAGAGAAAAGAGAGAGGTGGGTAATGTTGCAGGTTTTGTGTCTTTGCAAAAAGGCAAGAGTAGGAGGAGGGTTAAGAGAGAGACACAGAGAGAGAGAGAGAGAGAGCTATGGAGCTATGGACTCCAAGATCTTGTGTTTGTATATGGAGCCTAAAACTGCCTAATACAGCAATAGACGAGGCCAGTTTCAGTAAAGCCTTAGCCTCAAGCCTTCTCACCCCACCCTTAATACCCCTCTCTCTCTCTCTCCATCTCTAACCACTTGCTTCCTTTTCCTTTCAATGACTCATAATTCTCTCTCTCTCTCTTTACTTTTTATTTTGTGCAATCACTCAATTTTATAAAATTTTGTAGTATGCATTTTTGGCATCTGTATTAAATAAAGATTAAACTTGAAGTTTTTGGGCTTTAAACTTGTTGTGTACAGTTCAACTTTACTGTTGCCTCTCTTTCTCTTTCTCTGTTTCTTTTTTTCTTCTTTTATTTTTCTACTTTTTTTGGGGGTTATTGGTGGGTTCAAAGGAGCATGGATCGGATGGGGTAATGGGAGAGAAGAAAGAACCATCTCTTTCTTACACAACTTTCCCACGTTAACCAAATCGAAAAGCATTCTATTCTCTCTCTCTCTCTCTCTCTCTCTCTCTCTCTCTCTCTCTCTCTCTCTTCTATTTACCCACTAATGGAAATAGACAGCCCAAACACTAAAATAGATGGCTAATTACTCTATTGCCTTTATTAGCAACTTAATTATTTCAACGTTCACATCACAAGTCAACAAAATAAATAATAAATAAATAAATAAATATTTGATTTCACTTTTTTCACATATTCAGGTATCTCGTGTTTCACCTGGTTTTTACCATAAGGAAGAAGGGCAGTAAATAGTGGGTGGAGAAGCGGGGCATTTTGGGAAAGAAAAAAAGGGTGTAATTATCAAATCAAGGACCTCTCTCTCTGAGTCTGAGTCTCGAGAGAGAGAGAGAGAGGTGGTGAGTGGTGGTGACTGGGATGTTATTACTGGGTTTGGTTTGGTATCAGAAAAAGGAAATGGGAATAATGGTAGGAAAAGAAGGTCTTTCCAAAAAAGTCCAATCCAAGAGTACGGGAAGAGGGCCACCTTTGCCTCTTTCGTTCTTCTAGCGACCAATGCCCCTTCCTACTTGCTGTACCTCGTATTGTTGTGGCCCTTCTCTCCCCCCTCCTCTCCTCACTCTCTTCCTTTCCCGCGTCTCCTACACTTCTACTTCTCTTCTTCCTTTCCTTTCTTTTCTCTTTCAACTTTATCTTTCCCCTTGTTAATGCTTTAAACAATTTTTTACAAAATGACAGGATTACTTCTTCTTCATTCATACTATATTCCTTTTCACACCATGTGTGGTCCTTCCTTCACTTGAATAGTTTAGTCCGACTATGTTAACGGGGTGTTACAAGTATTCAAAAATTGTAACATGTGTAGGATTAGTAGTCCAATAATTTAGACTTTCTTGTTTAAGTAAATAATACGTGTATTACAATTTAAGAGAATTTGTACATTTACATATGTCATGTGAAAATACTGTCAAAAGTCATAACTAGATTTTATGGGAATTGACTTTTTTTAAACATCAAGTGTCGACATTATCGTCATCATACCTTAAGGATTTGTGTATCGAAATTGTAATATGGTCAATCTAGTTCAGTAGTATGGTCCAACACAAAATAATTAAACTACCAAACTTGCAATAAAAGAACCGAAACCATACTTTAGGCCGAATTACAAATTTAGTAACTCTAGTTTGTTTCGGTTTCTATTTTTGTTCTTATAGCTCAAGAATGCATAAGCATACTCTTGTAGTTCACATTAAGTTGCAATTGGAATTGATAGAATGGTAGCGTGGTCATCCCTAAATACCTAAGTTTTCTTAATATCTTTTATGAATCCATGTTTAGGGTGTGTTGGTGCATGACTAGCAGGTTTTATAGGCACATTAAATCATGGAAACAAACACCCTTTGTAAACGAAAATGAAAACCAAAAAAATTCATGAAACTCAGGGGTCCTCTCGAAATGAGAGCAAAAGGAAAAAAAAAATCCTAGCCCAAGGAATTATAGTCGCCGCCCCCTTTCCCCATTCCCCATTCCCCATTCCTCCCCTCCCTCTTTGCTTTGTTGGTTTGGTTTAGTGTTTTTGATTAGCATATTGGAGTTTTCATATCTATTTGGGATATGTGTGGTTCTCCTCTCCTTGGATTTTGCCTCAAAGGATTGGCGTTTTGGCAAATCTGATGTCCTGGATACTTTATTTTCACGTTTGGTGGTCGTTGACGAGTTGCAGTTGTGTGTGCCCCGTGTTGGTTTGTGGCTATTATGGAATGCAAGGATTGTAGTACTTTTCGGTTTTGAACCAATACATGTTGAGAGGAGTCTTATATGTGCAAAGAATTATGATGCAGAATTTCAACAGTCCCATTTGCTTCATCGTAAGAGGCCTTCTTTGTCAGTTTGTGAACGGCGTTTGCGATGACACCCGCTATAAGATGGTTTAGGGTTATAATATTTTGAGACATATGTTTTACCCATAAATTTCAACCAATAAATATTATTTATTATTGATCAAACTTAATCTTTTTACTTGTTTCATATTCAGTCAGGTTTAATCAAAGTTGCTTAAGTCATTTTCTTAGGATATGTTTTCATGGTTTGGTAAATGACATATAATTGCGATACATTTACAGAAAAATAGGAATAGGAGCGTGATAAGCAGTGTATGGATGCGCGCGTGGGTCTAACTTCTGACTTGAATGCTGGAAGCCAACTCAAAGGCTAAGATAGATTGGCAGATAGATTCGTAGATTAAGAGATAACATCATGCTTGACATCATCAACACTAAACACTCCATTTGCTTTATGTTAAACAAATATATTTTCAATCAATAAAATAATATTTGGTATTAAAAAATTCAGGAAAATACATTTGTTTTTAGAGGAGAGAGAATAAGAACAGCAAGATAAGCCAAAACAAATTTAAAGAAGAAGAAAAAAAAAAGAGAGTGGAATAGGAAAATATTTTACAATTCTTTAGTTTTGTAGTTTTATTAGTCAATATTCTAGATGTCGACTATTCTGTACAAAAAAGGTTACGAATTTTTACATATATAATTGCAAATTTTGGTTGTCTTCTTCTAATATAAAAATAATGAGTGCCGACAGTCTACCCCACATTTTATAAATTTACTCAAACAAAAAATTATAATCATATTAATTGTCAAGACAATAGAGTCATAAAAAACTAAAATACCTTTGCCGTATAAAAAGTGCTTATGAGTAGAAGTATAAATACAACTAGAGATACATTAACAATATCTAACTAAACAATAAAGTATTCCTCCAACCAGAATCACAAAAGGGTAGTATACCGTATACGTTCGTCGAATAAAAAGTATTTCATACAGAAACAATCTCAAACGGGTCATAAACCCTAATTACAGTTTAATTCAGTCAAATCCAATATAGTAACAGTTAGAAAAACTTACATTTAATTCTGGTAGTTAAGTTTTTATAGTTTTCTTGACCAAAAAATATCTACATTTTGTTATAATTATGAGAAGGGGCTGTTGTGTCAGAGAGGGAAACAAATATTGTCTGAGAGGGCAGGGGCCCAAGAGAGAGGAGAGGTGAAAAGGGTGGTCACGTCATACAGCACCAGACAAAATTCCCAACAAGCCCCAACCAAATAGCAATTTATATTAAATCTGCCTCTACACGTCTAATCTCTCCTCAACAATCTCATCTCATGAAAGAAGGATTTATTATCTTAAGACAATGAGTGGGTGAGCAAATGGTTGCCATTGCCAAATAAAAACCTTCCAATAATGGAAGTGGGACGAGGCTATGCTTCAAAAGAGGTTGTTTTCCCCAAGTGGAAACAGTACTACTACCTTCCAAAGTGGGCCTCCACCATTCAATTATGTCTAGCCCAGGCCCACCCATCACTCTCCCCCTCCATAATATATCAAAACCCCTAGGCCCACACCCTTTATGATCCTTAACCTCTTTCCTTTGTTTCAAACCTACCGTCCTCCTTCTTTCTGTCCGATCAATTTTATCCTTGTCATCGTAATACCACCACACAGTGTTAACATGTGTAAAATTCGTTAATAATAGTACTAAAAGTGGTGTTTACTGATTGAGATTCAACTGGATTACGAGGTAGAGTTGGATCGTATCGTATTGGATTATATCGACTTGGAGATATTAACACTAATACAACACATGATTAAACGGTTGAGTTAACTGTGTTAAAAGCGGTGTTACAGTCATATATAAAAATTTCCATTTTTGTCCCATTCCTTTTTCTTTTTTCTTTTTTGGGTACTCGCATTGTGCATCATTGGATCGTCCAACATTTTTCCTTTTGATTGCCAAGGTCTAATCACAACTTTAATTTTGCAAAATTGGGTGGTTGGCATATGTTGAAATGAGTCCACATGACAATTTTTCATAATTGTTTGTTGTGCAAAAAAAAAAAAAAAGGACTGCTAGTAGACAAGCATGGTGTTATCTCATTTTGTCTTTTGTCTTGGTAACCAAAACAAAACAAAACAAAATGATACTACCACCCACCACCCACCACAAGTCCTACAAAGTAAATTTCCATGCCCAATTGTGGATTTACCAATTGGCTCACAAATTTTACCCTATTCTTCAAAAGCATGCCAAATTTGGGTACCCTTTTCCTCATGTAGAACATGGCCTTCATTAAATGTCACACAAAGTAACCTACTAAACTTAAACATTGTATTAATTTTGGATTATCAAAGAAGGAACTCACAAGCTTGATTTTTAAGCTAATCTTGGGCTTACTTAAATAAACAAACCACAGAGATAGATGTGAGGTGAAGAGAATGCCAATGAGAGCAAGATGACTGGTGGAGGTATACACATATATGCATATGGAACTCTAAGGTTGTTAAAGATCATATTTATTAGAGATGCCATTGCCATCAAACTTCATTTCACATTTAGTAACAAACTAATTAAAGTTTGGTTACAATAAATTATTTTAATGAAATTTAAGGTGCCTTGAGTGTAACTAAACTTGACATAAGTTTATGTCAGCCAGCGACATTTCTATATAATCTCATATATCCACATATTCCAGTCTCTTTTTTTTATAAAGAGAATTTCAATATTTGTAATATCGTGTGCATAAAGTTAGGATTATTTTAATACGTAAAATGTATGATATAAACGTACTTAACACCGTCTATTTGAATTTGACAATTACGCTTTATGTCGTATATACTGTCTTCCATGGTAATGATGCTAATGACAATGTCCAAATACATGACATGGTTCATTGCCTCACCAGGAAAGACAAAAGGAGGACAAAAGAATGTCATAGACCTAACTTATGCATACCAGAATACAACCGTTATCTTTGATAAAAATATTATTTTGCATAAAGCTGCACATGAGAAACAACAAACGTACATCAAATTGTGTTTATGGACAGAAGTGAAGTGGAAAACCAAGACCAAGAGAGAGAGATTTGGGGTAGGCCTTGGTGTACTTCCTATAAATAGGAAAAACATGTTTAAATATTTTCTGAAACCTCCAAAGAACTCCAATGAGGTAATGGGATCTCGTATTTTTTTGGGGGGACAAAATCTCCTAAGAGATTCCCATCGATCTGCCAAACAATGTTGCGAGAGAGAGAGAGAGAGAGAGAGAGAGAGAGAGAGAGAGAGAGAGAGAGAGAGAGTGGGCTTGGGCCCGTTGGTTGATCCAATTCCTAAACCACCATAAGTTTTTTATAGTATTGACCCGGCCCATTTAAATTCCTTACCAAAATAGGTCTCCTAGTAACTCTAGGATAGAGTTTCTTCTATAAATACAACCTATGTATAAAAATATGTACGTAACTTCAAGCCCCTAAAACCTATATACAACCTATAAATATACCTAAACACATACACTCTAAACCCTCCAACTTCCACTATGGTTCCGGTAGTGCTACTCGCAATTTTAATTGACATGGTTCTCGTACTCTTAATTTTGCTCGAGACGCCCTTAAAAAAGACGAAGATATCGAGCCTGGATGAGATCAACCGCAGCTGCTATGGGACCGCCATGCTGATAGTCGTGGGGAATATCATCTTGCTCGTGATGATTCAGAAGCGTGGGATGATGGGCCATTTGAGTCTTGAAACCACTCTCGTTGTGTTGTCCCTATTGCTTGCCTTTGTGATAGACCGGCTGCATTGTCGTCTTGCTTCTCTTGAGAAGAGCATGGCTTGCAATTTAAAAAGGATCAAAGAATTAGAAGAAGAGAATGCTTGTTTCAATTTGAGGTTGAGGCACAACAGAAATCAGTGCGTCCAATTCCATCATCAACCTTTACATGACCAAAACGTTGACGGGTATAAGAAATCAGTGCATCACCTTACCCAAAGTTTAAGAAAAAATGTTGCTGTAAATATTGAACGAGTATGCCATTTAGATGTAGGGAGCAAGAAGAATTATTCACACCATTAGTTGTAACGATTTGGAGATTGTATGTACTTTTTCTTCTTCTTCCTTTTCCATGGAAGTTGCTTGGAGAGCTCGAGGATGGATTTCAGTTTATTGCCTTTTTTTATTATGAAATTATTGCCTTTCCTTTTTAAATTGTACATATACCATGCATATTTCATCCGGTTAAAAGTGCATTTTATTCCAAAAAACTATGGGCATATTGATTTGATAACTAGTTGAAGGATATTATGTCATCTATATATAATCTCAATAATACCATTAATTAATCAAAATGTTAAGAAATAAAACAATTTATGATAAAAGAATCTCAATATTTAAAAAGCCAATTGGCATTAGGGATCAGCACAATTTCGGTTCAATCCGATCGAACTGTCCAACTCGATCATTAGATGGTTGGAATGGGTTGAGTTGGCCTAATAATAAGTTGGTATTGGGTCCAAAGAATCATAAACCGCTATGTACGGATTGGAACCAAACATAAAAGTGGACTTAATTTTGAGTTAATTCGACCGAACTGCCTAACCCGATCACAAAAGAGTTGAGTTAGCCTAATAATAATGAGCGGACCAAAACTGACTCAACCCAACTCATGTCCACCCCTAATTGGTATCCGTGACGCACGTGCTAGAAGGCTTAAGATTTAATGTGATAATGAAAATTCGGATTTGATGGGGTAATTAGGACAATCATCTCTCGCATAATTTTCTATCTTGGAAATATTTAATATGATCTTACAATACGTCTAACGCATGCACTACTAGTTTACTACTTCAATAGAGATTAACTTGTCACGTGACACAATGAGTAACATATGTTGTCCAATTACAACATATCATATGCTATAAGTTTCTATTTATAATGGTCTTTGGGCTCAATCTCTCAGTTGTCTAACAAAAAGGACTATTGTTGGGGGACCTTTTGCAGCCCAAATACAAAGTTCAAAAAAGTATGGTCCCAATTCATCAACATGTGACCCCAATTTACCAAAACCTTGAAACCATTACAGTAGCATGCTGAAAATATTTTGTGATTAGAAATAAACTTTGATATGTGAAACTCAACTAATTAAATGGCAGGATGCCAATGGGCTCTAGTTCAGTAAAAAATTACATTTTCTTGCGGATTAGTGGTTTTATATTCGAATTCCTATGGTGTGAGAAAAAAATAATAATCACTTGTATAAAAATACCCCATTTCCCAATATCGCTTTTATATATATATCAAATGGCAGGGATTTTGTACCGATAAGGGCAACAAACAACTTCCCATCTCAATAATGAAAAATTATAGAATACTACCGTAGTATGGCCACGTGGTACATCTTGTACATGTGTTATAATATGGGTGGACGACATGGTTTATTTTCCCCCCTTTTAGGGAATAATATCTATAAATATCCACTAATATTATAACACGTGCACAAGATGTACCACGTAACCATACTACTGTAGTATTCTATAATTTCTCATAAATAATAGGGAAAGCCAGAGATTTAAGCTGGGGGTTGCTTGTTTTATATGATCATTCTTGTTATGAAAAGGGGAAATATTAAGGGGGGCCGTGAACAATGAAGAAGAGTATTGTCGTGAAGCTAAAAGAGGCTTTTTTCACATGGCCATTATTGGCATTCTCAGTTTTAAGCCTAGATGTTTTTTTATTTATTTTGTTCTTTTTAGTTAAAATTTGTAAGCGTATGATTCAAGATTGCACCTTTGGCCCTCCCTACTTGATTCATACGAGCAAATGAGTTGTATAACCGAACAAAAGAGTAATATGATGAACTGCGGGGGTCCATTGTTCTTCCTAGGCTTTATCCATTGTTCTTCCTAGGCTTTATTATGTTACCTTGTCGCCATTATTGGGCTTATGAAAGTAGTTTAGGGCTCTCTTTTCAAAGATTAGATTAATTTAGAGTAATTTAAATTATCGTTTATATAAAAAAAGATGATATTTTAAAAAGAGATTATATGCTAGTCATGTTTGCGCTTGACTTTCCATGGGAGTCTTTAGATTAAAACTCAAGAAATAAAATAAGTCCATAAGCTATATTGCATTTACACTTCAATGTTGACTTCATATTTCCAAAACAGTATAAACAAATTCAAGTCCATTGAAAATGCAAATCATAAAAAGAAAAAGAAAATAGTGATTAATCCTTTTTATCCTTGAATGTAAAGGCTTGTTTGGGAGTAATTCTAGATAGGCAAGTAATCACTTCTTTATTTAATCACGTTATTGTTAGGCAAGTAATCACTTCTTTATTTAATCACGTTATTGTTTTAAGTGATTTTATGGAGAAGCACATCCCCAGAATCACTTAAAATTGTCAAAAATGATTATATGAAGAAGCACATGGGAGATGTTTCTCTTCAAAAGTGATTCTAGCATATCTAGTATCACTCTCAAACGAGCCCAAAATGTGATTGACATGATTGCAACAGATAGGCCAATAGATACAATTGATTAAAAAAAAGGGAGATTCACTATTATACCCAATATAAGGGCTCAAAATATTAAAAAAAACATATATGAAATGGACTTTAGAAACACACCCAAAGTCTATTTACAATATAATAAAGAGGCTTTTAACTTTTTATAAATTACAAAACTACCAATGATTTCTTAAAATAAGCCAAACCCCAAAATCTCATACAAAACCAAAAACACTCAATAAGGCAGCAAAGTAATTTAATAATCAAAATTAAATTCAATAGGGCTAGCTGTTATTTTTTGGGTGTTTTTTTTGGTTGTTTATAGAAATTAAATGGTGTAAGGTTTATCTATATCATTAATTTATATATATATATATATATAATGTTAAAGAATAAATATATGACTAAAAATCTCTTAAAAAATTAGATAAAATAAGTAAATAGTTATGCTATCCTCAATCATGCGTTAACCTTAGCATATTCCAAAACAAAGACCATTCCATAGTGCCTCACCCCGCTCTGTATATGCTAAGAGTGATGCCCCCAAACCTAACCATAACTGATAACGCAATTTCCACCGTTAGATCGCCTCTCTGGCCCACCCTGAAACCCGAGAGTGCCACGTAGTAACCTAGTCAGCTTAGTCAAATTAGTTTTTAAATCCGTTACTATTTAACAACTAGCGCGGTCTCGATCACAGGGCGGTTACTCTGCAGGCCGCGCAGCTGATAACCAAAACCAGAACACAATTGCTTGCCAACACCACTAGAGACAGCCATGGCCTCGATTTTCGTTCCAGAACCTTCACTCCTGCCTAATTCCACAGCTTCCGTTTCTTCTCCGGCTAATCGGCTGCCGTACCTGCTGCTATGCCGTCCAGACCGACGCCTCTTCTCAATCTCCGTCGCCACGTGTCGTGCTTTGGGGCTCCGGAGGTCGTTCAGTGTCGCCGCCAGCGCCGCCTTGACGTCTAATTCCGCTCCGGTATTTTCTTCTGATCCGCTCCGTTCTCCGAATTTCATCTGAGTAATTTTGATTAGAATTTGTAATTGAAGGTGTTTGATCAAATCGAATTCAAACGGTTGGAATTTTGAAAATGTAGCTTAATTTGTGTCTTTGGCTAGAATTGGATCACTTGTTGTGATGAGCAGAATTGCGTCTGGTTTACCTGATAATGTGCAGGAAAAGAATGGAATTCATGTAGTTGGCGATTTTATGACGCCAAGAAAGGATTTGCGTGTGGTTAAGCCCGCAACTACTGTAGATGAAGGTACTATTTGTTGTATGAGGTGAAGCTTATTAGTGCAGTTTTGTAGATTTTTCATTTTCTGATGGAATTAACTTTTATGCCTACAGCTATAGAACTTCTTGTAGAAAACAGAATCACTGGTTTTCCAGTGATCGACGACGACTGGAAATTGGTAGGTCTTCACTTTTCATCTCCCTTCTTTCTCCAACACTTTGTGTTGCCATGTATTCTCTTTCAAATTTCAGTACCAGACTTTACAAATGATTTCCAATTTGCGATGTTTGAACTTATATATCAAAGTCTTGTCTTACTTGTAAACCGAAAAGAAGAAGAAAAAAGTATTGTGTTACTTAAGGTACATTATGTCATTCAGATTGTAAGTGAGGATTAGGTATTCACATTGGAATGGTGAACGGACCAGGAAATTTTTTCCCTTGGAACATTGTTCTCCTCCCCCTGGTTGGTTCAGGATTTTGTTATGACCTCAAGCATCAAGAATTCACACACCTGTTTTGTTTGTTTTGAATTATATCTGCAATATGCTCAGCATAATAGTGTATGCATGCGGCCTGCATTCAAGCAAACACACATATGTCTATTTCGCAACCCCCATGGAATTTCCTGCGTTTTCTCATGTTAATGTTATAGAAACAAAAACGTCTTTCTTTTTCTGAGAAGTTCTGACCACTCTTTGTTTAGTCAGTATCTGTTTCTTGATTTGTGCTTATATGGTTGAGCAACTAATATACAGTGGTACTTTTTGATGCAGGTCGGTCTTGTTTCAGATTATGACTTATTAGCATTGGACACCATATCAGGTAATTTATTATGTAAAATTATATCTTAGAATTATTATTTTTGGTTTATCAAATTTTGCCTTTTCATTCAAGTTATCTCTAATAGATTTCATGGTGTTTTCTCTCATTTTTCATCTTCATTTGATATATGATCATATCTATGTATCATTTACTTGATAGCTGGGCCACCACTTGAAAAAGGGTGATCTGAATCTTGTAAGATCAGTTTGTTTGACATGCATTATTTTGGCTGATATGCATGATAGTATATATTATTTTATTTTTTGTAAACATTTGACATTATTTTACATCCAATTAAAGTATGGAAGTGGAGATGAGGACGTTGAGGTGGATGAGGATATTCATTCTGAGGTAGGGGTAGCTTCAATTGATGATAAAATGAGGGAATTTATGATTTTCTGGTCATATACAATGTGAAGATACAAATGTACTCTGTGAAAGAATAAGGTGATTCAAGGAGGAGAATTGAAGAGTATATGGATACCAAGAATGGCATTGGTGGAATTGATTAGGAAGGATATGTCCACAAGAGATTTAGTGAAGGATATGGCTCTATATAGGATTAATATTAAATGGAATTTGAAAATTCCTGTGTGAAACCTGGTAAGTATGTGATTGGAATCCATGTAATGTAACCCAAATATTTGGGGTTACAGCTAAGCTTAACATAAAGAAACATAAGCGCAAATCATGGTGTACTCACTTTGGCTAGCAGAGTATTTAGTTTTATCATTGAGAAAAAAGAGGTGTCAAAGTGTCGGGCAAGGATCTCATAGTAATTCACATCCCTTACAAAAAGGTCAAAATGTTATTGTTTCCCTATCATTTGCTTTTAAGGAAAAAAAAGGATAAACTACATAAAATGGGCCTTTTAGTTTGAGGAGTTTTATAAGTATGATTGTCTGGATTAGTTGAATTTCCTTCACATCCTTTTTGGAACCTCTGCAGAATAAGGAATTCACTACTTCAGTTCAGTTGCAACTGAGTTATATAGGTATGCCCTTAGAGTTCGAAATTTTTGGTGGGGAAATATTCGGATTTCCATACAGGTTCCAGTCTGACCAAAGTAGATTGGATTTTCTCATGGTTCCATTTATCTGTTGTGACACTTTTTCTCATTCTAACAAGATCCCTGCATCCCCTTCTAGTTTCTCCACTGCTGCCCTCCCAGTTTTTTCATTATTCAAAGAGATCTCTGTCCCTCTCTCTCTCTCTCTCTCTCTCTCTCTGGCCTTCAATCACTCATCTACCCATTTTTCTCATTGAAACCAAATGGTTTTAACTCGCATTAATGCGTATGTTAAAGACATAAGAGAACACCAGATTGGTCTTCAGTCATTCAATCACTATCCTCCTATTTCTCTTGGTGTGGCATACGAATATTGAATAGATGACCCTGATGTCTGTATTCTCCTTTTTTGACTAGTGACGTTGAGACTTTGTTTGATGGACTATGATGTTCTTTTTCAAATATAGAAAAAAAAACTTTTTAAATTTTTTTGTTTGTTTTAATATTTGTTAGTTTTGTTTGGAGACGTAAATCAAATACTTCCAGTCTGTGCAACTTTTGCATATTACAACAGTGCCAGTGCGTAACAGTTATCTGGTTAAAGAAGTGTAATTTTATTAGGACTATATTCATTTGTTTCTTCTATTGTTTTGTTCGGTAAAGTGAATTCAACTTAGTTATTCAGTTAAGTTTCGAACAAATGAAATGAATTGGAAATCAGTTCAATTTAAGTTTATTTAATTGCAATATAGATAGAATTGGTTACAAATGATGTGTTTGGCTATGGATATATTCCTTTCTGTATGGTGAGGTGCTATGATCTCAAACAGAACTGTATGATTTTCTGTGCACAATGATCAAGATGGTCATCTCTTACATAATACAACCGTCCAAATATTTCACCTGATAGGTCAAGGAAGAACTGACAACAGCATGTTTCCAGAAGTGGACAGCTCTTGGAAAGTATGTGACAAATTTTCTTTAAATATATTCATCTTTTACTGTTCCTTGATGTTTGTCTGCATCTGTTTATATTGTTTTCATTCTACTTAAGAAAAGATCTCAGTAATGGGGGTAAATTGGAGGGTGGTTTAAGAGTTTTATTACACTTTTATTTCTCTTGTATATCCCAAGAGAGGCAATTGATATCAAGAGGCATGATGCTTTTGGCTCCATAGCATTTGAAATTACTTCCCTGCTAAGATAGCTTCTTTGAAGTCTGACCAGTACTTTCCTATTTCTGCAACGAATAATTTGCCTTACAAAAATGCTTCTTTAATTGATATGGTTGCAGACTTTCAACGAGGTACAGAACTTGCTCAGTAAAACCAATGGGCAGGTGGTCGGCGATTTGATGACACCAGCCCCAGTCGTTGTTAGTGAAACCACTAATCTTGAGGATGTTGCTAGGTTTTGTTTTCCTGCTCTTATTTTTCCCATTTCTGCATCCTATTATCGGTCTAGCTGGAAAGGATTAATTTTAGTTATCTGATGTCAGACTATTGCTCGAGACAAAATATCGCAGACTTCCAGTTGTAGATGACAGCGGTAAGCTGGTAAGAGATGCATTATTTTCTGTTGATCTCTCTTTTGCTCTCGGCATAATACTCTTTCTGTATCTTTCTGTATCTCTGATATGCCACTGTCTTTGCTATAAAGGTAGGAATTATTACAAGAGGAAACATCATACGAGCTGCCCTTCAAATAAAACATGCTAGTGAATCGAAAACATAACAGCCAAACACATAAGGATCAAATTTCGTTCCAGATGTTTATGGTGCAATCATAGAAGATGTTGGAGGAGCTGGTCTTCTTTATAGGCACAATTTTGACGAAGTGTTTGTATAAAACAGCAATGAGGTTGTATTAATTATGAATAACACAGAAACCTACCAGGATTTAGGGTTTATGGACCATCCATGCTTGTCCCTGAGAAGGGACAGGAAAAGAAACAGTTGAGTGGTTAGCCGTTGATGGGTCAACGGCTGACAACCACACACACGGCGCACATGTATATAATTTCTCTTTAGTCTAGATGCTGTCCTGCGTTTGTTGAACTGCAGCGGCCATTTTGGTTTCATGATTGCCAAATTTTCCGCACTAGTTGTTGAACAATGTGGTTGAATTGGGGAGGTTGTAGACTTTTTCTTTCGTTATTGGACTTCTATTATTGTTGCGCATTTATGCGTTTAAAAAAGAATAGAAAATGTACGATAGTCAAAATGATTGGCTCATTGGAGTTAAAAGATTTTCCCCTTGATACGCATAATGAAAAGAACATGTGGAACTACAATCAATCAAATCCTTGAGGTGAAATAGGGGAAGTGTATATTTCTTTTCCTTGGAAGTAACAATCTACAAGGTCATTCATTGGAGAAAATTTGAACTACGGTGCATGTAGATTTAACCTTCTACAACAGCTAACCTAGAACATCTACATCATTGAGATATGAGCAACTTTTTTAAAAATAATTAACAACTCACATTAGCATAGTAAGAGATTCTCCGCAAATCGTGGATTAATCGTTGACGTTTAGTGGAAAGTAGCATGGAAAAGGTTAAATTAAACCAAAAACATGGGTTACAGCTAATCCATAATTTGCACCAGCCAAAATCAGAGTGTTTATGGCTCTTAAAATCTATGCTGCCATTGCTAATCTAATTTGTCCTTGTCCAGGAGCACAGACGGATAGAGCAAGACATGGCAATAGTGTCATTTGACCAGAAATAGAATCTGAGACAGATGATGAGAGAGGCATTAGCTAGGGGGACAAAACCGATAAAGGGTACACTATGCACACCCATCAAATCACGATCATGCACCCAATTTGCCCCTCTTCCTCCTCCATCCCACCAAAACCAAAACCCTACCACATCACCACCACCAGTGCACCACCACCCATAACCATCCCATATAATTGAATTTGATAATCCCACCCATATAATTCACAATCAATGAATCAGCTACAGTGGTGGGAACCAGAAAATACCTAACTCTCTCAAATCTGAATTGCTTTTTTCTCCAGTAGTAGTTATAGCTTTAGTGGTTAGCCCTGGCCCCCTTTGTCTCCCCCTCCCTGTAGGCCCCTTTCTGCTCCCCTCTTCTCAACTTCTCTCTCTCTCTTTTCCATTTTTGCTCTGTTCCATCAAAATTCCCATTACTAGTTCCCTAACAAAATACCACTTGGAAGTTATATCTCTCACCCACCAAGTTCCAACTAGGAGGAACAAATTAAAATTAAAATAAAGGAATAAATACATAGCAAAAGGGGAAAATTAGCTACATTTCTAGCATAATTTACATCTTATATCACGTTTTCGTAAGGGCCAAAATTTCTCCATCAAAACGCAAAAATCTTTCTGAACCAAGAAAAAAAGAACAGAAAAAGGATAGAAAAAAAAAAGGATACAGTAGCCTAATTCGAATTCTCTAATCCAGGACCAGGACGAAAGCTTCATCATTGCTTCAGCCGTCACATACCTCCCTTGCGCATGTTAGCAAAGCCATCCCTCAATTTCAGAAACAAAGAGATTAAGAATAAGATCGTCTCTCTATCTCTCTCTCACTAATTCGTCTCCCAATCGCAGTCACCGTCCGAATTCTCCGGGTCGGGCATCTTATTCAGGTCAACCCGATCCACGAATCCACCCACGCAGGGCTTCATCTCAGCGGCACCTCCGTTTGGCGCCGTGGCTCCACCACGGTGGTGGCGCATAGCCGTCTCGACGGCGTCGACTCGGGCGCCGACCTCGGTGGCCCGCTTGCGTATCGATGCCGCAGACATGTCGCCGCATCCGCAGCCGACGCCGCCGCCTTCGACCACCAGAGCCTCGGGAAAATTGAGGCGGGCCGACGGGCCCCGCAGGTAAAAAACGGCCGTGTCGTAGGCCCGAGCTGCGGCGATGGGGGTGGAGTAGGAGCCGAGCCAAATTCTGGAGCGCTTGTTGGGTTCTCGAATCTCAGCCACCCACTTGCCCCACTTCCTCATCCTTATCCCCTTGTACGGCTTGTCGTTCTCAACCCCTCGCTTCCTATTAGTTTCTGCCACACCTCCTCCACCGTCCATCTTCTTCGTCTCCTTCTTCTTCTGGTTCTTCAATTGTTGTGGGGTTTGGTGTTTGGGTTTTTGTGGGTGTGAGAATGCAAATCGAGTGGGCTTTTTGGGGGAGAGAGGGTTTGCATGCTACTTGGCCACTAAGCTTTTCATCTGGGTAAGCCTCCACGTCTCTGAAACCCAACAAAAGAAAACAAAAAATTTAATCCCAAAATAAATCCAAATTCACCGACACAATCCCAGCGTTCTCTTTTTCTTTTTTGGGTATTTGGGTTTTGGGTTTTGGGTTTTGCCTTGTTAGCGGTGGTTTTAGGCAGACTCAGAGGACCCTGTCTTACAAAAACAGGGTACTTGGCCGAGTAGAAGAAGATGGAGATGCTCTGTTTTCTCTTTGCATCTCTGGAGTCTGAGTCTGAGTCTGAGTCTGAGAGCTCTAATAATCTTTTCTTCTTCTTTCTTTCTTTTTTCTTTTCTTTTTGTTTTGCTTTTCGAAATGGACCAAAATGAGATGGGATTTATTTATACAATTCAGAATGTATAAATAAATAAAATATCTACTGGGTGGTGGTGGAGGTAGTGATGGGAGAGCTATCTTTTTGTTTGTGTTGTGGGCAACTCAAGTGGAATTCAAAGGTTGTGAAAAACATTTCTCTTTTTATAAAAATTATCATGCTCAGGAAAGTCTTTAAAAATAATAATTCATTTTAGTTTCATGTACAATTTGGAAATAAATATGCATAAAAAAAACTAGTATTGCTACTAAATAAATCCTAATTGAATTCAACCAGACACCATGAAAAGAATATTTCAGTTATTTCCAAGTTTTTTTTTTTTTTTTTTTTTTTGCAATGTAATAAATAATAAAAGTTGTTGCATTTGTGGGAAAGTTTTATTATTTTGTTCCTTCTTATTTTATTTTTTTAATTTTCTAATACCGTTAGGAATTGACTTTTCCCTCCACGCAATAACGATCTCAAGAGATAAGACAATTCTCTCCTCCCCTACCTGTGACAGGTGGCAAGAAGGGAGGGCTAATATGGTCATTTAAAATCCTAATGACCCCACCCAAGCGAAAATGGAAAAAACCTGTTGATCATCTCATTGGGCCGGCCTCATTATTTTATGCATAAAAGGTTACAATCTGATTTTTTGAGTTTGATTCCCTGAATTTACCGCCCCACACACAAAGTGATTGAGAGAGACTTACTTTTGTGGCGGTCGAATAAAATCACACTTCCTTTCCTTTGTAACAAGTCATAAACATTAGTAAGACAAACAATGAGGTTGGAGGATTAGACACCGTAAAGTTGAAGGATCTTGTCCTTTCTAGTATAGTAGAAAACTAGACAACGGTTAAAAAAAGAAGAAAAAACTTCTACACTTCTCTAAATGGAGCGTGCGTAGTTTTCGTGGCAACAGTCGTTCAGGCGCGCGTGAATGATTTCTTGTCGTGAATGCATATAAAAGTTTAATCGAAGGATAATTATGGTAGGTTTATTATACATCAATTGTCCCTTGTCAACAATACATACATTATACATAATAATATTCCACAATCACATACACCTAGGGTTCATCGTTTTTTCACGCATCATACGACCCACACAAACATGTGGTTCAAGTAAATCTTCGATTTAAATACTGCAAGGAATGATCTTATGTGCTTGTCGCCGTCCACATTTTGTTTGCATTGTATGTTACCTACAATAAGGGTTATTATGACCAATAAACGAATCTCAATCATTCATGGATTTGTATGGACCTTATTGTATATATGTTTATATAAAATAACAATAATTTATGATCTGGTTGGTTCCACATATCTTTGCAATTTGCATTCCGTTCTTGGAAATAACTTGGATTATAACAAGTATTATTGCTCTCTGAAATCCCCCCTTATCAAAAAGAGAACCTTTAGTGGGATTATTCATGCCATACGACCAGTTGAGTAACATAATAATCTAATTAAACAAAAAGAACACGTGTTTAATTAGATTTACTCATCAGTCAGGTACACGACGAACAACCTCATTGTCAGGGACGGACCGTTCCTATGGCTAACATGACCTATATCCCAGGCAATTATTTTTTTTCTAGTCTAAAATAGCAAACCCAACACACTTGAGTTCACTCTCCCAAGTTCCAATCAACCCATGTAAATGGACCCCAACCGATAGATTTAGTGCATTGATTTGGTGGAGTTGCTTGTGAGGCACGGGCACCTCCCCTTTTTAGTCCACCTCATGTTCCCCACACTTCCCTAATTTTATTAACATTTAACTCTTCACATAAATAAAAACAAAGAAAATCTTCACATACAAAAACAATTTACATTAAAAATCATACCCCATTCCTTAGCTTTAAAATTGTAATAATTTTTTGTTTGATATTGTAAAATTAGCATAAAAAAGAATTTTGAAACAAAGAATTTTGAAAATTTGTTTTAGTCTAAGATATACATGAATTGTTCTATTTTAGAAGGAAAAATTTTGCATTAGAGATAAACTTAATAGGTTTGTACGCAAGATAAATTTAACGTACTCTATTTTGAAATCCTGAGTTGGTCCTGCCCCGTAAAGTTTTTATCGGCATTAAAAGTTGCCCACAAGGCATTCAACAACAGTGATTACATCTGTGCGTTTTGTATGTAGTTCCCAACTTTATGCGCGGCTCAGAAGAAACCCACAACAATCAGACAAGAAGCTGTACATCATTAAGAGCTGCCACTACATGCAAGCATTTAAAAGGCACCACCGACCATCGCACAAACACTTTTCCAAATTTTGGCTAGTTCTTCTAAGGGTATACGTTTACACAACTCAGCCTAGAACTTTAACCAATCTAGTGAAATTAAAGATACTTAAAACCACTATGGCTTGTCGCCTAAGGGGACCAATAAATAAATAATTATACAATCATGGATTTTTCAGCTACATTTACAGCTTGTATGGCTAGTTGTATTTTAGTATACATAGCCAAATAATCATTACAACAAAACCATTTTTAAAAAATTTGCTAAACTTTCTAGCCCCGAAAAGAAGGGGCCCCTTTCAATGTTTTGTTGTGTTGTGATTTGTGATGGACAAATTTTGAAGCAAGTCGGTTGGGAGCTTTGGTTTCTGATATTAAATGGGTCAAATTTGAAAACTCTAGGTTTCAAAGCTAAAGATAGAGTGGGGGTAGAAAAATTGTAGGCATATGTCTTATTATGAGGCCAGTCTCCATGTGTTTGGTAATTTGCTCTTTCCAGGGACTTTCAGCTGGGTTTGAAACAAACAAGAATGATAATTGTGATTGATGGTTGAAATAAATCTTTTTATTTTATTTTAGGGTTGTTTGTTGTCCCCAAAAGTGGAGAGCTTATCCAATGTTGTTGTTGACCTTTTTAGTGTCCAAAGAAAAGGATGAGGAGATAATTAAGCTGCATTTATCACACTAATCATGATTAAGCTAAGTAAGTAGTACTAGTAAATACATAACCCATGTTGCAAATTCAATTGCTCTCTTTTCCATTTACTGTGTGGGTCAAAGACATTAATTGGGCAGCATGATCTTGTAACTTGTAAGGTCGGAGGAGGACCAATAATTCATGCAAAGGATGAGAAAATTGAAATTCATTCATGACATGATGGCGTGGCATGCAGTGTGAATGACAGAGTGTGACAAATCCGAGGGGAAGTTTAGGATATGCACCATGTTGACCTTTCTCTATAAATCCAAAATAAAAATTACATGTCGATTGATGCGTGCACATGTCTCTTAACTCTAACTGTGTTCTGTACTCTAAGTATTATTCATTTATGTTATTTGAGGATTTGAGGTTGAGGTCGTGTGACTCGTGTGCGGGTGTGTCTGCAGAAAAAATAAAAAAAACACAAGAGAAAGTCACATGTGTGGAAAATGTGGGGTGTCTTTGTCTTTGATAATATTTTTTATATATTTATTTTGTTTGGAAGATGTCACATACACTACACACTTAGAAAGATCTCCAAGCCTCTTCAACATTTTCTTAATTCTAAAATAAGTGAGCCACATCCGAAAAACTCTCTCCAATGCCTCTTCAACCTCCATCAAAGTTCGAAACCTCTTTCTCTCTCTTGTAACTGGTAAGTTGACTTTGGCTCTTCAAATATTTAATTTTACATTGGAAAAACAAAACCTACCTTGAAAATGTTAAAAACATGCATTTTTTCTTTTCATATAATAAATACATAGACATTTTTCACATGTTTTCATATTTTTCATTCTTTTTCATGATATCGCATTAATTGAATTGAAGAGTGCATTGGAGCAAAAATTATTCAAGTAGTAAATAAAGCCTTTTCAAATCGCCACATAGGTCAACAAACTTCAATTTGAAGAGTTTTATTTCTACTACTTCTTGGAGACGCTTTCTTAGTAATTAACGATGGATGCTTATGTTACGTGCGTCTGTGCCGCCCTGCATGAATGAATTATGAATGAGAGAGAAGGCTAGATGGGTTCTTAATTATTAATTTTAGTTTTAATTATCAGTCCACTTACGTTGAACTACTTTTAGTATGGTTATGTTAGTCAATATTTACATTAATGCGAATCAACAAGGTTTTTTTGGTCAATGTGATACAATCCACATATTATAATATGTGCCGACCAGCTTAACATCGAGATAAAACACGTGTTATAACATAAATGAATTGTATTTTACTTGATGTAAGAAGTTTATGAAATTTTTTTTCCCAGATAAGGACGGACGAGCCCCAAACATCACTAACTTCAAACAGCTGCCTCAATCAATGCTTCTTCATCCGTGATCAGTTGAAAATATGTTGTTTTGATTAAATCTTGGACCCTTGTACCGATAAACTAGTAAAATCTTCAGGATCTTCGGCCGGATATTACAAATCTTTTTTGTTTTGTTTTGTTCAACTCACAAGTTCTCGTTCGTATTTTGTTACTATTTACACTTTCACTCTATCACCACAAAAATACAGGGATCGCTTTCCATTCTGAATTTGAAGATATAAAACCATAGCATCACGAATTCACAATGGGAATGGGAAAAAAGAAACACATTTCCATTGTTGAGAAAATGAACATAAATCGTCATAACAGTTTAACCCTGATACTAAAGTCTACCTATTGTATTGTTGGTACAAGCTTAATGTAAGATGTGGATCCGCTTGTGTGGGCATGGAAACGAGCAAAAAGCATACATCTTGTTATTTTCTTCATATTACTTTGGCTTCTTCCGCATTCCCATTCGTGATTTGGCATACCTGAGATTCTTGTTAAGCAAAACTTGTAACAGAGAAATCAACAAAAGCCAATGACAGAAAAACTTAAGCTATCAAAGGATACTCCAATCTCATGCCTTCGCCGGTTGTCGACGAGTAGAGAATTGTGCCTTGCAGATGACTCAGCGCTCCAGTTGAGCAGGCAGTATCCTTCAGATATGGCAAAGAATATAATTAGAATTGCAAAGCAGCTCTAGAGGCATTCGGATCAGGAGATTGGAAATTATACCGATAACTAGAGGCTTCTACCATTTACTTGACACAATAAAATAAAAGGATTTACAAAATGCAACAGGATAAGGACTACGGAATTTTACTTCCAATGTAAAACAAGGTTCAACCGTTCAAAATAAATAGAACATTCCATATCCAATGTAAAACAAGGTTCAACCGTTCAAAATAAATGAGAACTATGTCAGTTTTCACAACAAGGTTCAACCCTGTTAAAATTAAACGAGAATTATATCAGTGTAATTTACATCTTATTAGGCCGCCTCTCAGAAAGGCCATGTTTTATGGTTAAATTTAAGATGGATGACAGAACCTAACAGACATAGGTACCTGAAAATCAACAAATGCAACTGGAGCTCCATATGTGCTCTGCATCTTCAATTTTATGAACCCAGGGCACCTAATAAAAACAGTTAGAAAATGACATCACTGTATTGCGGACTATGCATATGAATCTACAATAAAGAAAGTATAGCTACTAACCTTGAAAATACTTGAATCAGCTCTTGCTCCGTACAAGTTGGCCCCAAGTTAGCCACGAAAATAGTTGGGCATGGAGTATTATTTTGTGGAAAATGTTGTGCTGCAGAATTATTCTGCCAATGTATAAAGGCCAATAACACAAAACACTAAGATGTCCGTATAAAAAAAACACTCAGATGACATTTCACATGCATATTATCTAACATTTAATTTAAATAAAAAAGTGAGATTCCAGAAGAAAATATATGAATAGGAGAAAAATACAAATTGATATGCAAAAGGCAAGCTTAGGAATCCATTATCTAGCAAGAGATGAACATCGACTTGAAAACGAAACTACCCTGAAAAATAAGAGCGCAAGAAGTGAAGAGTTAAGATACCACGTTTCCAGCTATTGTCTCATGTACAGGTATGCCATTGAAGTTTCCATGACTGAAAAGTGAAGAAAAAAAATAAATGAGTACAAGGAATTCCATAGATTTATTAAAGTGACTATTTCAAAAAGGAAAATACTATACTCCAACTTCATGGACCAGGGCGTCCAGAAACTGCTTTTACTAATCCCTTGGCCTTTCAGCTAGTAGCAATATATTTTAAAATAAAATATGTGCTGATTATTGAGCTACAAGTAGTCACTTCCATGTAAACAAAACAAAACGTGTGCTCAAGCAGTGCAGATGACCTTGGTGCGGATGGATAACCAATGATGTTGTAAGCAGAATTACCCATTCCAGGCATGTGAATGCTGCCAACACCTGCTAGTGCCCAAGCGTGCAAAACATGTGCAATGTGAGCTTTTAGAAGAATGTGTCCTCCATGTGACTAAGTAATAGTTTCTGATCTCGTAGACCAGTCACTCATCAAATAGATATGGTAAAGAAAAGCGATTGTAAAGCACAGTGAGATCATAAAGTACATCAGGATAATTAGTGACAAAAAAATTGCAGACGAGAAATTCGTACAAGCTAACTCCCTTACACAAGCAGTTAGAGGCAATCCTCTTACCAGAATCAGGAGTGCCCCTCGAATACGATGAACCTCTAGCTTTCTTATCTGAGCCAGATCTTTCATCATCTACATACAATGATCAACAATAGCACAGATTGCAGTTCAAGTCAGTTAAGATGTGGAAGAGAACAAACAAAGGACAACAGAAAGTGAATAGAAATAAACCTGTTCTTGAGCGTTTTGACCTAGAATTAGATTTTGCTAGATCAATATATAATGTTGACCCCTTCTCAAGATCAAACACCATCCCCTGCAAACACAGTTCGGAATCAAGAGCTCTTAGTTAAAATTTTCACCTAAATTTTACATATAGTGTAAAACTCACCAACACAGTGAATAATAATAAAACCCATACAAACAAACAACACAAAAGCCAACTGCTAGTACTAAAGATCCGCCATTCTCCACACATGAATAGGCATAAGCTAATTTACCCTAAGCGAGGCTCTTCAATTCAAACAATTTGCAACAGACTTATAAGTTGGGTGACAGTCCCGAAGATAATTATAAACTGTGAAGTACCAACCAATACTATCCTAATTTCCTCTACTGTATAGTTGAGACAGCATTGTATATTACAGCGTTTATATACAGATACCCAACTATTAATGTTACAAAACAATGCAAGGTCTACTCACATTCAGAGCATGCATTGCCCCGATCGCAGACTGCTGATCCAAGAACACCGCAAAAGCAAAAGGCTACATCACCAAAAGACCATGTCAGCACAACAACTTCAGTGACAAAAAACCAATATATATTCCAACCCAATTGCAAAGCTCCAAATTTTTGACCGCTACAGTAAGCTGATAACCAAAATCACTCAAATTCACGCATTAAATAATTTAATTTCAATTGTCAGCAATACCTGAGACTTCTCGGATGGGGTCCGGAGGTGGGAGGACTCGTAACCTGGAAACTCGCGAAAGAGGTTGTAGATTTCTCGGGGCTTGACATCTTCGGGAAGACCCGCGACAAATAGGGTCCGGACCTCGTCGTGTGACGGTTGGGGGACGAGAGCGGGCGCGTAGGAAGAGAAAGGCGGTGGGTGTTGAGGGAAGTAGGGCTGAACCAGGTGGTGCTGTGGCGGTGGCGCCACCGACGGAGGCGGTTGCGGTGGTGGCGGTTGTTGGTAGTATGGGTAGTGGACGGAGCCTGGTGGTGGAGGCGGTGGCGGGTAATAGGCAGCCATGTCGTCCATTTTGCAGCCCTAGAAGAAGATGATTTTGGGTTTTGGGTTTTTTTTTTAATGATATTTGCATTGGCAGCGCCACAGATGGGCTGGGCCGGGCAAGTTGGAGCTGCGTGTATTTTATTTTATTTTATCAAAATCCTACCATTCTTTTTGTTTCAAAATCCCATCTTTATTTTGATCATAGCTCAGTGTTTGCTTTTCATTTATTTTTCGATTGGAACTTGAAATTACTTCTAATGTTAGATTAGAAGAAAAATCACTAAATTTTGAGTGCGCTTTCAAAACTAAATTACGATCAAAATTATTTTCTTGTGATGTTTTTTTTTTCCCAAAGGTCAGGAATGAGGAGGTGAATTTTCTCCTTACTGCTAAGGTATCGTGAGATTTTGAACATGAAATCAATGTCCTTTTTTATTGGGAAATCAATGTCCTTTTCTATTAGGTTAAACTTGTTGGTTGTAATGTTTAGTTTACCAGCAAGTCAAGATCATTTTTTACTAGTAATGTTTAGTTGAGATAAAATAAACAGAAGTGTCACCATTATGACAATGGAAATAGGAGGAAACATTATTTGGGCATCAATTTATTGGATTCCCAAGTAAATAATCATTGGCTAAGTGAATTATGTCAACCATTATGCTGTAAGAAAAAGTTTGGGTGATTTATTCAAGTGACCCATTTTAAGAGGAAGCTCACATAACTGCTTTCTATTTAGAAGAACATTGAAATTTTGCACTTCATGAAAAATACACATGGAAATAATTCATGAATGCTTCTCCACCTTTAAGATAGAATTATTAGGTTTTAGCCAAAGAAATGGAAAATAATTAGGAAAAAGCCAATGGGCAAGTTTTGTTTGAGATTTGGGTTTAGGCTTACTCCTTGGCCTTTTCCTAATTATTTTCCACTTCATTGGCTAAAAAGTAAAAACCAAAATCCCCTAAGATTTTCAGCCAAAGGTTAATGGACCTGATTATTTTGATCCACGGATCTCAAAGTCTGCAACTTTCATTTTTGCAATACCCTTAATTACTAGAAACAAAAGAGATTCAAAGTGAAACTGAATACGAATAAACACAATACCTTGAAATCAAATCAATTGGTATCTAAAAGTGTTTGAGACTATTTTGGTGCTTGCATTAGCCTTCCTCACAACCAGGAACGAGAAACTCATAAATTAACACAATTGACATAGTCCTCCCAACACGAATGATTGTGTTTCTCATTGACACAGAGCATGACTGGATCACTCGCTAGTGTGTCATTCACTAGCATAATTTAATCCAAATGATAAGAGGAAAAATATTTCAAGCAAGTAGTTCTACACAGGATGTCAACAAAAACTTGCAAACAACAATCTCTTACATGAGCAGTTTTAACACTAAACAATAGGCAACAACCGACAGTTAACAGAGTACCAGCATTTTCTTGGACTAGAAAGCCAGGTTTGTGTTAAACTAGAGGTGGGTATTGCTTGGCCTGCTGCCGAACCCTTTTCTTGTACTCCGTGGCATCCTGCATAAAGTCGAATTGTAGAGCGTGAGAACAAAAACTCAAGCAAGGCAAAGGTAAATTAATTCCTGTTTAACTCATCAGAGGTGGTCACTTCTCCACACTTAATCCTATTCTCATATGTATAGCCACCAACAGATTGCACAATAATGGCACCCTAAAGTTGCAGTAACTCAGGGTGAGTTCTGATGCTAATTCCCACTGCCAGGATTAATGACGCTAGATGAGACTTTACTGGACGTCCTAATAATATGCCATCACCTCAGAAAATGTGGGAATGCAACCTTCAGAGTTTGCAAGATGTATACTGCATTATACTAGCTTTACATTCATTAAAGAAACAACAGAGCCTTCCCTCCAAATTTTGCAGAGCAATGGGGAAACAAAAAGTTGCTAAGGAGCAACATACCTGAATGAAGAGGTGATACCCTTCTGTCTGTGCAGGATCAGCAGGATTTGGCTGATCCAGTAAATCCTGAATGCCCACAAGAATTTGCTTCACAGTTATTGCTGGTCTCCAACCCTACATATAAGACAAAGAATGCTAAGTATCATGGGATAAAAAGCTCACTAATTCTCCATGCCAAAGAAGTTGCTATGTCTAGAAAACTTAAACAAACAGAAGGTACTCACACTGTCCTCATTAAGAATTGATAGACAAACAGTTCCAGATGGATATACATTTGGGTGGAAGAAACCTGGTGGGAATTTACACTTTGGAGGCTTGCTGGGGTAGTCTTCACTGAAGTGAAGGGTAAGTGGGAAAAAGCCCCCCTCCCAGTCAGTCTGCAACATAATATTAGTAAGAAATGTTAACGCCAACAGAAAACAGTACATTTTATGAAAGCCTCTTTATTTCTTCTAATTTAATGTACATTGTCCACTCTAAATATAGTTAAGGCATGCTGCTGTTGATAAATAACCATATAATGCTCACATTGCCTGATATAAAAATCTTTTTTTTTGGGTAAATTTCCCTGAAGTACAAACCCTTCAAATAAATACCCCATATACATAATTAACACAAACGATGTTGAATGGACATGAAAACAATAACCTAAACGCATAAATTTGAAAAGCAAAAACTACGATAGAAGGAGATAAAGACACTACAGATAATAGAAAAAACCCCACAAAAGAAGGCCATTCCTGCTGAGTCTTCCACTAAAATCAACACAAGCTTCTGCATTATGGTACAAAATGTCAGAAGCTACATACACCAAAAAAATATAAAATTATTCCATCTCTCTAGATAAAAAAAAGCATCGATTCCAAAAGCTGAGGTATGGTATGTAATAACAAACTTTTGAGTATGAAATGGTTCTGTTTTTTTTTTTGGCAACACCATTCAAGTTAACATATGAATCATTCTCCAAGGACCAGATCAGCACAAAACATGGATACCCTCGAAAACGCCAAGACCAGACAAGCTCACAAATAGAGTTCTGAAAAGATAACTCATTCAACCTTTCATTACAATCCATGAACCCGATAATTGATGAAAGTGCTCAATCCAACTAAATCCCATCTCAATCATGCAAGAAACACTAACACAACATGTTGCACACATGTATTCACAACATGTTGCACACATGTATTCTCAACAATAAATATAGCAACGCTCTTCTTTTGTCAGAGAGTTTAGTATGCTATGCATTGAAACCACACATTCAAACATGGATTCACCTCTTCAATGGTACTGATAGACAACTCGTACCAAACTATGCGGCAAAACAAACAACAAATAGGTAAGTATAATGAATAACTTAAGGCGTTCTAGGAGAAGCTTTCTGCAATAAAAAAAAACTTTTTCAGTCATTTGGTCAATTAAGAAAAGGTACTTTGCACTAGAATTTTTCCTTGATTGTGTTATGGCAAGTTTTCCTGTCTTCTCCATAAGAAAATTAGTAACCTTTGAACAAGAATGAGAAAAACCCATCTCAAATGGAGTAACTCCCTTTACTCAATACTCTAGTGGAACTAAGAAAACCAAACAATTCACGAGAAAAATAAAAAGACCATAAAAACTAAAATTTAAAGTCCCAATAAGTTAGAGAGCTTACACCGGTCTTGCCAGGAATCGTGCAATGCCACACCATCAAATTCACCGTCCCATCAGATAAAGTCTCCGGTTTCGCAACAAAACCCTAGAACCCAAAAAACTAAAAAAATCAAAACCCAAAACAACAAATTTCGCAGTAATTCGGTGAAACAAAGAGATGGGTAGATGTACGAACATGAGGGTGGTTCTTCCGCCAGGCCTTCCGCTCCTCGGCAAGACGACCACGAGCTATGCCTCCAGACATGGCGTTTGTTTGTGAGTGGGTGAGGTTTGAGTTTCTCTCTGGTTTGGGGGTTTTTTTAAAGAGAGAAAGTTGAAGGCAGCGACTTTCGGTTTGGTGGCTGGTGGTGCGAAACAGCAGATGGATGGGGGCGATTCTCGCCTTTTATGGGGCTTCGAATCAATTGGATTATAAAAAGAGCTGCTTCCGTAAAAGTCAATGAAATTGCTAATTTTCTCATATAAAAAAATTGAAATTGAAATTGCTAATTTTTAATTTTGTTAAATTCTGGCGTGAGAACCACGCCACTGTAAGTAGTTCACGTGACCCACCACGCTTGAAGTGACTGCTTATTAATGAGCTACTTTGATTGTACGACACTATGGGCGTTGATGCCGTAACCAGAGGTTCCACTTGTAATGGGATGGGCCCTATTTTAAGGCCCATTAAGCCCAATGTCCCATGATCTTTCATGGGCTTTATGCATGGCTCTTGAGTAATTGGGCGGGAACTTTTTATGGGACCTACCCAAAAGCCTTTAGATACTTTCTCAAAAAGAGTATTTTTGCTCACCACTTTAACTCAATGTGTATGTTCACCAATCTTCTCAACACTTGACAACGTATCCATAAGCATAACTATGGTTACATAAATCAAAGTAAAAATTTAACTATGGTTATACTTATGGACACATGAGTTTTAAGAATGATTATGAGCATACACCTTGTGTTAAATTGATGAACAAAAATATTTCATTTTCCCAAATGTGTAGGTGTGAGTCCACGCATTCACACGTCACTAAAGAATTGGGAACCACCTAAGTTATGTAGGCGAAAAAATAAAAAGGACCATCTAGGTCACGCATGGCACAACATTCAAATTATTTGCACACAATTTTACACCCAAAAAAAAAATTGTGGATTCATTAGGTTTGATATTGAAAGATTTTAGGGAGCTTTAGATTATAGACACAAAATAATTTACTAATTAGGAAAATAGGAATTCAATTCAAATTTCCAATTAGGATAAAGCCAAAAGTCAAAATATAGTACCTATTTTTACCAAAATATAATTAAAGAACATTAAAATTACAACTCATGCCATTATTGTCAAATTTCAATATTTAGTTTTACACCAAAACTTACACTGCCAAAACGAAATCAAAACAACAAAACAAACTGTAAAACGACATCTACTCAAATTGAATGCCAACCCTTCGCTCTCTCTCCTCTCTCAAGACTGGCTACTTTCTCAACTCCTGAAGAATTATGCCAACCCCTCCGCTCTCTCTCTCCCTCCGTATTTGTGTTTGTTGAAGCACACGCCTGGTTAAACTAGAGGGGCAGGAGACAGAGCATAGAGTGGCTTGATCCAATTGGTTCTTGTACAATAATTGGTCTCTCCGGTACCTCTCAATAGAAGTCTTCTCGTAAAAGGTGAAGAATTAGAAGAGGAGCTTGAAGTGTAAAGAAGAAATGAGTTGTGGGTTTAAGGAGTTGGGTTTTCTAAAATGGGTCGAAGATAAAGAGGAAGACAAAGATTGAAGCTTACGTGACAAGAGCCATGGCACAAAAAGAAAGATTCAGAATGGAAGGGTGATTGAAAATTGTGTTTATTTATTGTGTTTCTCATTCTTATTTTTATTAGTGTTTGAGTTTGATTTGGAATTGGGCTCTTGGCTTTAGGCTTTGAAAAGGACACTATTTGAGTTTGGCAGTCCTTGGTTGTATTGCTTGCTTCATCATCCTATTGATGAAGTTTATGTGTTTTTCTTTTTTTGCACAAGCAGTTGTATGTGTTTCCGCAATGCAACAGTTGTATGTGTTTCTGCAATGCACGATAGGTGTTCCTCGCAATGCAGCTTTTATGTTTTCTGCATTGCGCTTATGTTTCATCCATCTATTCTAAACCATGATCATTCTACGCGGACTTTTCAAAACCTCTAAAAACAAAACAAAAACCACCAGAAAAGATGAAGAGGAACAAGACATGATTGCAAAAAGTATATTGATGGGCATCTCAGCAAATCAAGCACCGGTTCTTGGCGGTGTAGATCTACTCATACAAGCTCGGGGGTGATGCTCACACCATTGCACAATCGACATGAAGGCGTTGTGTTCTTTTGATCTCGCAATGGAGAAGGGGAGAGATAAATAAAAGACTCTTAAGTTTGAATGGATGAAGGTTGATTTGAGAGCAAACCGTCGGGCGTTGGAGTAGCTAATCAAGAAGGAAGCGGTTGGCTTTTGAGAAGAAATGTGGGTTCAATGGTATGACAGAGAAGGCCTGCCGAGTTATGAAGGACGCAGCAGAGAGTTGAGATGAGGGAGATGGTGGGTTTTTGATTTTCTACACAAGAGATGGACTTTGGGATTTTTATCCCCCTTGCAGAGGAAAAAATGACTGGAAGAAATGAGGTGCCGGGTTCGTAACATCGAGAGAGAGAGAGAGAGGTTTTGGTTTTGAAAAAGAGAAAGAAGGGCTTTTGAGGTTTTTTTGAGAGCAATAGAGAGAGGCGTGGTTTCCGAGACAAATGACTCATGGGAGCAGTGTTTCGATTTTGACAGAGGTGTGGCATGAATGGACATATGCAGACTAACCCATGTGGGTTCCGACGAGTGGAAAGACGAAGAGAGCCGCTTGGCTCTAGGCTCAAGACCGAGTGGTCAAAGGTCGGTTTTTGAAACAAAATAACAAATAATGGTTTAAGAGGTGGGAAGTACGTTGGCGTGTTCCGCATCAATGCAGAAATCCCTTGGCCAAAGGAGAATGCATGCTGGCGTGTTATAAGATTTGTCATGATTCAAAGTTTTGTCCTTTAGCCCACCTTCACAACAAGATAATCCACCAAACGAGATGCGACTAAACTTAGAAAATACAAAGGGTAAAAATGTTATTTCAAATACAAATTAAACAAGCTTAAAAGCACATGGGTAGGGCCATTGGCTTTTAACAAAATAAAATTTAAAACTCATCCACTATATCCAAAACAAAAATATGTAATTTATCATATGCTAATTACTAAAGTTTTTTGTTACTATATACTAATTTTTCTAAGATTTTATAGGTTAGGGTGCTATTTGAAATTTGGATCATACTTCTAAGGTGCAAAATATAACTAACACAAAAAAGTTAGAGATTAAACCCAGTGTAAAAATACATTTAAGTTTAGAAGCGATTGAATACACGTTATGGATACAAAACATATAGGTACGTACATAATGAAAATACGAAAGTGATCTTGTGATGTTAGTGTTTTTTTTTCTTTCTATAAATAAATCAAATCAGGGAAGGGATGATGGAAGGAGATGAAGCCTTCACTAGTATACAACCGCATTCAAATTTGACAAAAACATAATTGTAGTTGAGACCTGCCAACCAAAGAATTAGGTTTTCAAAGGTTACAATTTGCTTTAATCATTTAGATCAATGCTATCTAGACTAAATTATATAATAGCAAAGATGCAAAAGGCTTATAATTTAAGGATTAATCGCCATCATTATGTGTTGTCCATGGCCAATGGCCAAGTACGTTTAACAAAATTTCAACAATCATATTTGGATAACGTTAAGTACCTTTGTGGCTAACTTTCCCAACCACATTTGTAGTTTACAGGACCTCAATCAATGATAAAGACACTTAGCAAAATACAATGAATAGTCCTTTTTATCATACAAACCGAATATATACATTTGTTTAAATTTAAAGAGAGAACGACGACAATCGAGCTTTCAATCATAATACGAGAAAAAAATACTACGGCACTGAAGTTATAAGCCCCCATAATATAAAGATCTCGTTTGAAAGTCATGAAAATGTTTTATTGCAACGAATGAATGAAACCACATTTACATGTACTATCATTACTCAATCTTGCTGCGGTTGATCCATTGAACCTAAGATAATAATAATAATAATAATAATAATAATAATAATAATGGTTTAAGTAATTTCTGGGTGATATTGATGTCAAAGGAAGCTAGATATCATGTTATTCTAAAATACATCTTGAAAGGAAAGTAACTTGCAGTGGTGCACATGGATATGTTGACAAGTGCATGAAGCTTGACCTGGAAAGAAGGGAGATAAAGCTTTAGACTTTAGAGCCATTGCACCTTAAATGCTCAAGACAGGGCATGATTTACTAAAAGCAAGGAATTTGAAACATCTGGTTCTGGAGGACCACACCACATGATCACAGCTGTAGTTGTATAGAAAGAAATCATCTTTATATACTTACTATTCGACGTTGCATATACTCAATTGAACTACCCCTTGAGGAAGAAATTTTTGTACATTTACGTAATTTGACCTAACATATCGACGCGATGTTATAAATTTACTCAAATTATAACACGTATAGTGAGTCTAGGTTAACCCACATCTAAGCTTAGGGTTGAGTTATTAATAATTAATTCTGGTAGATTTTGTGCTGATATATATTGTTGGTATTTTGTGTTTGTGGGGGAGAATCATTTTAGAAAAGTATAGAAAGTTTGCATAGGGGATGATAAAGATTGGAGCATCGAATGAAAAGGCCCACGAGGGCAGGGCAGAAAGCACAAACTACAAAGAACGAAAAGGAAAAAGAAAAATGGAATAAGAGTAGGAGCTCCAATCTTCTGTAAACAAAGTAATAGGGAAATGGCCAAAACTTAAAGGTAGAGGAATTTCTTGATGTAAACAAATCCTATGTAACATGAATCAATTCCATTTGATCATTGTGATCGATTGAGGCTAAACTTTACAACAGTCCAGAAGAATAAAAAGTCGAACTTTAAGGCAGGTTCACAAGATTTTCAAACCATGCTCAAGCTTAATTATTAATTTGTCTACAATTACTTCCCATATATGAAGCACCATTTTGCATAAGAATGCTTCTATTACCACCTTCAAGTTTCAACATGCTCACATCATTCTTTTCATTAGTCCTGTTAAGTTCTGAAGGAAAGAAGAAGAAAAATTGATTACATGCCAAATAATGTGACAAATGATATATACAATGGTGGATTTAGGATTTTTTTACAGGGGTGGGCTAAATTTTTTTTGGACATCTATGTGATTCGGACTACAGTCGGGTCCTCCACCAAAACATCCACAAGCTCAAGCTGGTCAAACCACCTATTCAACATCTTGATAACTTAAAACCATCATCAATGCGTAAACAGAGAAACGCATGGAAAAGAAGAAGAGAGAAACAAAGACTTGATAAAACAAAAGAAAAACAAATAGAGAAGACAAAAGGAAAGAAAGATAAAAGAAAAATGGCGGAGAGAAAGAAGAAGAACAAGAAAAGAAAGAAAAGAAATAAGAAAAGGGGCGAATGGATTAAAGAAGAAAGAGAAAGAAAATAAGAAACAGAAAAGAGAAAACGGAGAGAGTTAGGGAGAAACTTTGGGCTAAAATTTGATGTATCTAAATTTGACTTACAAATTAAGTCTACACTAAAAAATAGGACTGGGCTAGAGCCCACTACAGCCCTAACATAGGTCCACCCTTGGATATATACAACCAACACATTGACACATCATGTACACAACCCACCACGACAAGTATGGTGCCTTTTGGGTTTTTTGTTCGCAAAGTGTTGTGAATTTTATTGCAAGCGCACAATCTGCACAAGTAATATAGAAGTAAGTAGAGTGTCGTTCACACGAAGACTGTAATTTCCTATTAATCACCAATTATGATTAATTTTTAAGTTTATCTGAATAATTAATTAAGATGATTGATTTAATTAAACTAAAACAGTTATGAAAAATAGCAATTTAATTAACGATGGAAAATCAAGTTGATGAGACACTAGGGCATCTGATTTCACCATAACCAATTCCACTTAATTCTTATAGCCAATTAATTCTAATTACTATCCATGTTGACAGTTGGTTTCTCCTAATTTATTTTGATATCCCCTCTCGGGCTCAATCAAAAGTATTATTAATTAACAACCCACTCTCTCTCGAGCAATGAATTTAGAAAATCAAGAACCCATTAAGTTCTATGAAAACCTGCAAGAAAACTGTATGAGTCATGTTAGTCCATCTCGGGCACTCATTCAAGTCATGGTTTTGTTACAAGAAGCAAACACCAAACATCTCCTCTCGGTCTCCGTTTAGATCAACAATTAAATATTAGCTAGATATTTAAATCATTAAGAACAGTAACAAATACTCAACATGGGATAATAATAAGAAATTAATATAACTATAAAAATTAAGTATTCATGGTTAGGCTACATCGTAGCCCTAGCAAGATAAATTAGTTCATGACAAAAGAAAAGATAAGCAAGAGAATTGTTGTCATAAAACCGATTTGGCTGATGTACTTGATTTTCGGAATCTCCACAGAACACCTTCGTAAGCTTCAAAAGCACTACGACATCAACTCTTAGCTTTCTCTTTAATATATTTGTGGGTGTATGAAAATATGGTAAAAATATGGTGGAAGAGATCTCCTTTAGAAAGAGCTTAGGATGACCTTATATAGTGTAAAACAACTAAACCCTAGTCTAAAAAGGTCTAGAAAAACTCTCCTAAAGCAAAACAAAATCCCAAAAAATTAAGGAAACAAACTAAAAAAGGAATCCTTCTTTGACTTGGAAACACGTCAGCCAACTTGCATGCACGTTTTGGGGTTATTAAACTTCCTAGAAAAATCTGAAAAAATATGAAAAATGTAGCTTGATCTCTAATCTTTCCAAACATATATCGCACGCTATTAGGAAAAATCGGAAAGGTCTTCAAATCTTCAATCTTCCACAGTAGTGCAGTTCTGACGGGATTTCAACTCAGGCTGTGTTGACTTGCAGGTCTGGAACAATTGGCTTGATAGAAAATTATGAAAATTTGACATAATGATCTTCAATGTCTTAGCTTTCTTCTCCAATTGGTCTTGCGCTAAAATTCATTTGAAAAGTCGATTTTCCGCCGAAATCCTTCCAAGAGCGCAGAATTGCTGAAAATAAGGAAAGTAAAGTAATAATGCATTTTTTAATTAACTTTTCCTACAAAAACCAAATATAAGAGGTATAAAAATACAGAAAATAATGCACTTATCACAAAGTCTGTTGCATTTTTTTATCTGCTGCCTTGGCAAAGGTTTTTGAAGAAGAAAAAACCTATATGGCCACCATCAACAACAACACATCAGAGAAATATTATTTTCTCAAGTTTATTTGTATTCTTTGTTTTTTTTTACAATGTTTAATGAAATATTCTTTTTTGACCCCCAAAAAAATAGGGAAAGCTTTTAAGGTTGGACTCAATAAAAATCCTCGCAAGCCCTTCAACCCACAAATGCATACGTAGTAAGTAATTGAAACTAACAAGTAGGAAGAGGCTTTCAAAAACGGAATGTTAACCTAATTCTATTGTTCTTTTGTTTACAACTAATACATATGTGAAATTTAATTATTTATATTTTTACACTTTGTATTTGTGAAGCTTATTCGGTTGATGTCAATAAATTTTAATGGATTCAAACTGAAAAGGTAAGATTTTAAGCTAAAATTTTTAGCTATCCCACTCACCGAAAAATTCGTAGTTCTGCCCTTGAATGTACACATTATAATTACTTACACATATTGTGGTACATAAAATGTGTCTTTGCACTGATTTTAGCTGCAATGTCCTGTGCAGTTGTGCAACCTAACCCAAACCAATCTCTTTGTAATATTTTTTTTGTCACTTATGTTAGAACTAGCATTCTTTAATATGCAATCTTAGAGTAAATTTTTTGCACAAATGACCATCATTTTTCTACAATTACAAAGCAAGCCTTTTTGATGTAGACCCTATTGAGTATGACTTGTCACCTTATTACGAAAACAAAGGAAGTGGCTTACAATTCAATTAATTTTTTAAAAATAGTTTAAGGAAGTCTAAACTCTAACCTCTCTTACTTAATCATGTTATTTTAAGACTATTTTAGGTTGGTAAGACTCTTGTCGGTGCAGTCCGTATTACCTAATATATATATATATATATAAACAAGAAGATTATGATAACATCAAAGTCTTAAAACAAAACCAGTCCATATCCAAAACCAATAGGACTATTTGATATCATTTGATGGGGTCTCATTCCGGATACTTGGCTCGTTTTGGGGAGAATCCGATGGATGAAGGTTTCAAAGGGTTAGGTGTATTGACTAGAAAGCTTGAACTTTGTTCTTTTGAAGTTGAATTCTTTGTCTTTTTTATACCCCCTTTTTTGTCTTTCTTCATTTCTTTAGGAGAAAGGACATTTTGAACAAACCTTATAACAACATTTGGGTGAGCTAGCTTAATGCTTCAATTGTCTTTTACCACATTCATATCCAAGCTATGTATTTACAAAGAAAGAGGGGATGGCTATTGCTTTTATCATCATATGATTAAGACGTTTCTCTATCTCTTTTGTTTTTTTTCTTTCTACAATTCATTTACCAAAAAAATGACTTTTTTTTTTTCAAATGTCAAGCATAAGTTTCTAATTCCCTAAACAGAAGAGTAGAGTTGAGTCCAACCATTTTTCCCAACTGATATGTTATTTTCATATTAAGGGCGTAGCCAAAGTCAGATTTGAATTGGCTTTGCCCTCCACCTATTTTAGGTCTCCCTCTAAAGCATCTTCAGGAAAATCTTTAAATTTTAGTCAAATTTTGGCTAAAAAGCTATTATGAGCCAAAATTAGGCGTGAATATAGAATAAAGAAACTGCTGGAGCTAAGGTTTTCCCTTGTTATAGCCAAAATGGGTAGGGAGCAGTGTATAACAACTCTTACAGTTAAGTTTTGAATTTTAACAGCCAATCTAAAAATCCTAACTACACCAATGTCTCGCATCCAATTGAGTTCTATTATAGTGCTGTCTTTTTAATGTGATAATCTGGTGTGGGATAAAAAGTTGGTAAGTATGCGTAGAATTTTCCATATGTAAAATATAAACAAATATAAAAAAGAAGAAGAAAAGAAATAAAAACAAATATAATACCGTTATCAAGCATTAGTTAACTAACAGTGGGAGATATCTCTGCTTCATGCCCAGTAATATCACTGCAATTTTAGAATAATATTTTATGGTTTTTGCATCTTGGTAACTGAGAGGAGGCACATTATTTTTTCTCCTTCTTTTGTGTTACCGAAGAAAAAAGATAATTATATATACTTGTTTCAAGGTATCTCTGTAATTTTTTCTTTTTGTTCTTTTGCAAGAAACCAAGTACTCTCGACAGTTGGAAATACCTCGAAACCAAGTGTACGGTTGAAGACTGGAGGTTGGCTAGCCTTAAAGCTTTGGCCTTTCTAAACAGTAGGCAAGCGGAAGCACAGCACACTGACTGGGAACTGGAGGGCAATTTGGGAAAGCAAAGATACACACACAGCAGCAGCAACCAAGCAACCAAAGTCTTCAGCTTGGTTTGGCTTTTGGGTGACTCAGTCAGTGATTGAGCAGTCAAGAATAAGGAAAATGATTTGATAGTAACGTATATTACACCAAGTATTTCCATAATTGTATTGCTTCTGTTGTTGTTGTAGTTGTTATCTCTGCCTCCTTGCCTTTGCCTTTGCCTTCTGCTAGTCTTCTTTTCAAACCAATCCTAAACCCCGCCCTCCCCCTTTTTTCCAACCACAACTCTCTCTCTCTCTCTCTTGAAAACCCACTTCTTGTTGTATCATTTTCTTCATCCTAACTCCAACTGATTAGAAAATGAGATCAAGATTCTAACAAATTTTATCCCTTCTGTATAACCCATCTATTTGCATGCCCCTTTTCTCTTTTTTTTTCTCTTTTCCCTTTTCCCTTTTTCAATTCAGTCTCTTTATTTGTGATAGTAATTCAATGGAAGCATCAGAGAATTGCTGTGTCAAGGTAGCCCTTCACATTAGACCGCTTATTGGTGATGAACGCCTTCAGGGTTGTAAGGAATGTGTTACAGTCACACCCGGAAAGCCTCAGGTACTCTGCTTTCTGTTTGCAATAAGGAAGTGGGTTTCTTGAGATTGAAATTGTTGGTGTTACTGTATTTGGATATCTGGGTTTTGTTTTTAAGTTAAAGATTAATGTAAGGTTTAGTTTGTCTTTTTGGTGCATAGTCAAATGAATTGTTGGTGCTTCCAGATTGTACCTCTGTTGAATTAATGGAGTTTTGTAATTTTGTGTTTCATCTGTTATGTGTCTCTGTTTTTGGAAGTGGGCATAAAGCATGAAGAATTAGAAGCCATTCTCTCCTTTGTTTATGGTACTTATGGTTCATAGGACTTAACTAGTTTGGTTTTTTTACAATCTGAAATTTGGTAACAACCCTATGCGGTGGTGTGTGATATAAATCCAGCTTCTCATTTGGTAAGTGTTAAATCATAGTCTGTTGCATTTTTCTTTTCGGATATTTTCTGTTTCTACTGAGTTATCTGGATTTAGGAAAGTTAAGGTAGAAGGTGATAAATTTAGGAAAGTTAAGCATTTGGCATAATACCTTTTTTCATATTAGGTGGCTATGTTTGTGTTTGCAATTTTTTCGCTTGCTGTCTTAGTTGCTGATAGTATGATCTTTGTTGACCATGGTGCAGATAAAAATTGGCCCACATTCTTTTACATTTGATCATGTCTATGGAAGTGGTGGAGCTCCATCACCTGCCATATTTGAAGATTGCATTTCTCCACTTATTCATGGTTTATTCCAAGGATACAATGCTACTGTACTTGCTTACGGTCAGGTAATGTCTGTCCTGTACAAAATGTGCCTTATGGTTGTACAAGACCATGCATCTGGTCACCTGTTATTTTAACAGTTGAAATATAAATATGCTGCAGACAGGATCTGGAAAGACATATACCATGGGAACTGGCTCTGGTGATGGCTGCCAGACAGGGCTGATTCCTCAAGTTATGAATGCATTGTTCAACAAGATTGAAATATTGAAGCATCAAACAGAATTCCAAATGCAAGTTTCCTATATTGAGGTACATTCCTTATATCGTTCATCCTCCTACTTTTTCATAGATATGTCCTCAGTCACGTCCTTCGAATAACTTGTAAACCAGGCAAAAAGAAAGAGATGTGGAAAATGTTATAAGCAGTCTTGATTGCCTGTATTATAGATGATAGATCCCAAAATATCTCTAATTTTTTAAAGGCGACTCGAAAAGGGACCTTCTTCTGGAGAGGATTCCAACTCAAAACAGTGATAGTATCAGCAAGTCTTTCTACAATGGCTAGTTATCTATTACTTTTCATAGAACAATCTCTTGCCAAGTGTTTTTTCCATAATAACAGAATTAATTAGAGGGTTTACATTTTCAGATTCTGAACGAAGAAGTGTGTGACTTGTTGGATTCTCTATCTATGAAAATGGAGACTACAAATGGACATGCCACAAAAGTTGGAAGGCATCCGATACAAATTCGTGAAAAATCAAATGGAGCTATAACACTAGCAGGATTAACTGAAGTTGCTGTAAATTCGTTACAAGAAATGGCCACTTGCCTGGATCAAGGATCATTAAACAGAGCAACGGGGAGTACAAACATGAACAACCAATCTAGGTGAACCTTGAATTTCAAATTTTCTTTGCCATGCAAATTCACTTTTTGCTGACTGATAAGGTCAGTTTCAATGTTTTTTTTTTGGGTTCTGACCCCTAAACCATGCAATCTTGTTGGGTAAGGTCTGTTTGTCATAATGGTCTTAAATATTCAATTGTTAAGTATATCCAATGCACTCATTACTTTTCAACTTTTAGCATGAAAACTCTGAATTTTGTGAAATATCAAGGTTTATAAATAAAATTGGGAGGAACTTGGTTTTTTATAGATATCTTCAGCCTGGGACATATTGAAGATAGAGTCCTTGAATTCAAATAATTTTGTTTATGGTAATACTGTTTCCGAGATAAAAAATTTCATTTGCAAGGATGCATTAGTGTAACATTTGAAGTGCTAGAAAATCTTGTTACACTTACAGTTTAAGACTGAATGCCCATAATTTAATGGCATATGGTTCCAATTTTTATGGTGTTACTAGTCGATCGCATGCCATCTTCACAATCACATTAGAACAGATGCGAAAAATCCGTTCAGCTTTTCCCGGGAATGACACTCCAGATGAGGATATGGGTGAAGAGTATTTTTGCGCAAAGCTCCATTTGGTAGATCTTGCTGGATCTGAACGAGCAAAGAGAACAGGTTCCGATGGTCTTCGGTTAAAAGAAGGTTGGTAAACTGTTGCTGAATGTAATTGTAATGTAACTTTCAATCATAAAGTAACAAGACTTGTAAATATCGACTTATGAATAGGTATACATATTAACAAGGGACTTCTTGCACTTGGTAATGTCATCAGTGCATTGGGGGATGAGAAAAAGCGGAAAGAGGGTGTGCACGTCCCTTACCGTGACAGTAAACTGACTCGACTTTTGCAGGTTAGATAAACATGACTGTTCTGCCTGTTATGCCTGAGATATAATTTCATGTAAAATCTTAGCTTTATTTTTCAAATGTACATGCTGATGCTGGCATGGCAATGTGTCAACGTTACTTTTGAAACATCACTTATCAAACATGAATGATACATTGGGGGATGAAGTTTCTGTTTTGGCTTGCTTTATTTTTCCCAGTTCTGATCTGGGTTCACTTGTGCATTTTGGCAGGACTCACTTGGTGGAAACAGCAAAACTGTAATGATAGGTAACCCTTACAAGCTTGTTATGATGATGTGTGCTTTGGTTCGGTGTCACTAAGAATATAGTGTGACATTTATTCATACTTCCCTTGCTCAACTATTTCATTGAACTGAGTGATGTGTTTTCCAATATGGAAATAATTTTTTATTGGAAGAAATAATATTGGATCATTTGGTACTTTTCAACAAGATAGTCTGGAATTGTTCTCCTCTTTGATTGAAGATGGATGCCTTTCATGCTCTTACTTTTGGTGAAATTTGCTATGCTTCCAGCTTGCATCAGTCCTGCTGATATCAATGCCGAGGAAAGTCTTAACACTCTGAAATATGCAAATCGTGCTCGTAATATCCAGAACAAGCCTATTGTAAGTTTTTCAGATGACTTTCTTATGATTAGGTTTGCTAAAATTCCCTTTACACACTGTGTTAGTCGATGAGTACAGTGTTTCATATTCCATGAATTTGGACCAACATGAAACATTCTTGTTTTTGGGTACAGGTTAATAGAGATGTGATATCCAATGAGATGCAAAAGATGCAAGAGCAGCTAAAATTATTGCAGGCAGAGCTGTGCGCTCGTGGTGGAGCTCCATCAGATGAAGTGCTGGTATTTTGCCTAAAATAAAATTTTCATTGATTTAAATTAATTTTCTATGCATCTTTTTATGGACACAAAAAGAAATTGGTTGCATAGGTTCTTAAGGAAAGAATTGCTTGGCTTGAGGCTACCAATGAGAATCTTTGTCAAGAACTTCATGGATACCGCAGCAGATGCGCTGTTGTGCAGCAGTGTGAAACAGATGTGCAAGTATGCCAACAGAATTTTACTGTTTTTGTCTTTCATAAGTGATATTTAGCTGGTTGAGAATTTAAAAATCTCATGTGGGTAGTTAAGCCTTATATCTTAATATATATATATAATCTTGAGCTTATACAATCATTGTTAACGGGGTTTTGGGTTGGATGCTCCAACTATAACATGGTATTAGAGCGGGAAATTCATCCACATGTTGGCCCAATTTACCACACATGCTTTCACATCACATTGTCACCCAATGTAATTGATATATGTGTTTGGCTCATTCCAGCCACACATAAGGGGCTGTCGGGAATTTAAAAATTCCACAAGGAGCATTCTAAGGCTTAGGCTTAAATCTCAGTATATTAAGTCTTGAGCTTCTACCCATTGCTAATTGGTTTTGTGTTTGATTTTCCAACTTCAACACATCTTTTACTTATTTGATTGAAAAAAGTTTTCCTAGATGTCACTAACTAGGTATATTAAGGTTGTAGTTTAACATCATATTCAAATTTATATAACAATTTACAATTTAATTGCTGGATGATCTTCATGTTGATATTTTTCCACTTCTCAGGGAGGCCCTGTTTGTTTCCCAAAAAGTGATGGACTTAAGAGGGGCTTCCAGAGTATGGACTCATCTGATTATCTGATGGGGGAAATTACATTAGGTAAACACTCATTCCGTTCATAATTTTGACCAATTTAGAAGAATGATGTTTTTTCTTTTAACTTTCTTTAAATTAATGTTGTTAACAGGCCAATTTTGGTTGGGCTTCATTTATGAAATGCTTATTCTAATACATAAATCATCTTTTTACTCAGTAGTTTGGCCTTCACTTTTTTGGAATAAAATTGCCAAATTTTGCAGGCGAAAATTCTAAGGAAATCGATGAAGTAAAAAAAGAGTGGGAGCATCAACTTTTGCAAAACACTATGGATATAGAGTTGAATGAGTTGAACAAACGCTTGGAGCAAAAAGAGGTTTTACTTTCATCTATGTTTCCGTATGCAAGTTATCCATGGGACTGAACTTCAAGAAAATTACTCATAATCCAACTAATATATGTACTATGTTTATAAGTTCCTTAAATGAGCTCCTTAAAAAAGGTTTTGTTTTTTAAAATTATCTGATTGATCATACGTGCATAACTGATCTAATGGTTGAAAAATATGAGTAAATACGGTTATGTTCTGTATAGTATTTCTTTTTTTTTCTTTTTTTGGGTGAAATTTCTGTATAGTATTTCATTATAACATGCTAGGTTCCTAATTCAATTCCGTACTTGCAGATAGTCCAACTTTGTTATGATTGTAATCTTTCTAATATTTTATATATCAGAAAAATGAATACATGGCTCAGGAATGCTAAAAAAAAAGAACAAAAATTTTTTTTGGGATCCAATATCAGTCTGAGTTTTTTTGGGACTGTTCTTAGACTTTTGCCTCTGTAAGTTTAAAAAAAAAATATATTAATAATTGTATAGTGAATATGTACAAGTATAATCTTGAGTAGACTTGCCTGACAATTTCCAAGCAAATTTAATTTGGTGTGACGTGAAGTTATTTTCACTTTCAGTACCCTAATTATTTCTGAATTAACTGAGCTGGCAGTCAGTGTCCCAATCAACCTTCATTAATCTTTTTGGCATGTTTTTATTTATATAATGGAATGGAATGGAATGATAACCTTACTGCTGCGCTACCCCAAAGTCATAGCTTCCACTTTTTTGCAGTCTGAAATGAGACTGTTTGGAGGGATTGACACTGAGGCACTGAAGCAGCACTTTGGAAAGAAAGTTATGGAACTCGAAGAAGAGAAAAGAATTGTGCAGGTCAAATAGAACATGTTTGACTCTTTTTATTTTGCTAAACTATATTTGAATTTTGATTGTTTCATATTCCTTATTTTGTGGCTGATATTCGTAACAATCACAGCAAGAGAGGGACCGCTTATTGGCTGAAGTTGAGAGCCTTGCTACTAACTCTGACATACAAGGACAAAAAATGCAAGATGTGCATGTGCAAAAATTAAAGTTTCTCGAAACACAGGTGATGCTATGAAATATTTAGATACCATTCTGTTTGCCTATATTTGTGCTGATGGTTGAGTGTTTCAATTATGAACCACAGATTTTAGATCTTAAGAAGAAACAAGAAAACCAGGTCCACCTTTTAAAGGCAAAACAAAAAAGTGAGGAAGCAGCAAAGCGGCTGCAAGCTGAAATACAATATATCAAAGCTCAGAAGGTTGGTTCTCTTTTCTCCGTATTTCAGACAGTGCTGTAAACAATTATGTGAATTGTATAATATCGTGTAACTTTTGGATCTTTGTTACCTGGTTCTTCTTCATATGCAGGTTCAGTTGCAGCATAAAATAAAGCAAGAGGCAGAACAATTTCGACAATGGAAGGCTTCTCGTGAAAAGGAATTGCTACAGGTGCTTTACCTTCCATAAAAATATGTAATCTGGTCATCTTTAATACCTCCAAATTCACGGCTGGTGGGTTCCTAGTAAAGATTTTGTTATTTCCTTGATATATATATATATATATATATATATATATATATATATATATATATATATATATATTACAATTGGATATTGGAGCATTTAAGCAACTGGATATCTTTACTTTTTCAGGAGGGGTTAAGAGCTGTAATGTTTGTTGCATGCACTGTGGAAATTCAGAAATTTATGTTATGACATTCCTGTTAAATTAAGATGTATCATCATGTTTGAGAGAACTGAAACAGAATATGAAGACATTTCAATAATTACAAACTTAACCTACTGTTATAATTATAAATCTCTGTCTTGAAGCCAATAATTTTTTTACTTAAATATGAAGTGCAACAATGCTTTCTTTTGGTATCATGTTGTTGTGTTACCTTACTCCGTGGACGGTTTGGTCTAATGGGCTTCACCTGTTGTATCGTATTACACATTTTTTAATGTCTCAAAGTGCTCTTGAAATTTTTGGAATTGGTTGCCAAAAGTAGGCCCTGTAATCTTTTTGGGGTTTCCTTGTAAAGGCCATTTTATTTTAGTCATGCTAATTCTTGTTATGTCATTGCTTTCCATTCTTGTATTATTTAGTGCTGGTTTTGAAGTTTGATTATGATTTTATCACAAGCAGCTAAGGAAGGAGGGGAGGAGAAATGAGTATGAACGGCACAAGCTTGAAGCTCTGAATCAGCGCCAGAAAACGGTAAATATTTATATTTGGAAATGCATGCTGACAGTTAACCTTCCCTTCTCTCATTTCGACCCCCGAAAAAAAAAATCCTTTCTCTCTGTGCATCTATGTCTGCATGAATGTCTGCTACACCATGCGTGCTAAATTGGTCAACTTTTAAAAGGTTTTAAACAAGATGTATGCTATATTGGGAGTATGGGGTAAATTACTTTTCTCATTGATATTAAAAAATTTATTGAATGTTGCCAATCATTTTAATTGATCTTGCAGGTTCTTCAAAGAAAGACAGAAGTGGCAGCAACTGCTACCAAGCGGCTTAAGGAGTTGTTAGAAGCTCGCAAATCTGCTGTACGTGACAACTCAGGTAATTCAGTTTTTTTATTCTTTTGGAAGTATTCTTTTGTTACATAATCTCATTTCCTAATTTAGTGTTGTCTCCATGATCCATCAGTTAACCCCAACAGGCATACTTCAGCTAACCAGGTAAAGATCTGTACTTCACTTTTCATCTTATTGCAATTTTTAAATTTAATGTTGGGAACATCCGTCTGTCAAATCCAGCAACATCTTTATAGGTTGGACAGCTTAGGCTCACAATGACTCATCCCTTTTCATATCTGGAAATAAATTAATGTATAGCCAAAAGTATGCTTATTATTATTAGCATGGCCTTGTTGGGTTGTATTTACTCTAATCGATCGTTAAGCTTGTGGTTCTTTTAAACCCAGTCTGGAAAACCTTAAAGGAGATTTGTTTATTGACCTATTATCTCTGCTATAATTTTATATCAAACAATTTCAATATGAGTTGCATCTCCAGAGCAATGAAAAATCTTTACAATGGTGGCTTGATCATGAGCTGGAAGTCATGGTGCATATGTATGAAGTTCGTTTCGAATATGAGAAGCAAAAGCAAGTGTATGTACTTCTATTTTTCTGATACTTTCTGTATATTGCAATGAATATGTTTGGACTGGGATTAATGAGAAAGTATTGTAGGCGAGCCGCACTGGAAAAAGATTTGGCCTTACTTAAACAAGCAGATCAGCTTTCTTCTGAAGGGCAGAGTACCCAAAGAGGAAAGAGTGGATATTCCAGGTATGTCTACTAAATTTTTTTTATGTATGTATGCATAAATATGCAGATTTAAACAGACTGACTACACATGCACAGTTGATATGCAATGCAATACAATTGTCTTGTTTTGTAAGTATGATGCTATCTTCATTTTGACATTTTTGTATTTTCAACCAATCAGAGTGTTATCCATGTCACTGGATGCAAGAATGGCAAGAATAGCTTCACTTGAGAACATGCTGGGCATGTCTTCAAACGTTCTCGTGGTGATGGCTTCACAACTGTCAGAGGCAGAAGAAAGGGAGCGGAGCTTAAGTGGTCGTGGGCGTTGGAATCAGTTGCGTTCAATGGGTGATGCTAAGAACTTGCTTCAATATATATTTAATGCTGCTGCAGAAGCAAGGTGCTTATACAACCTATATAGAATCTGATGGAAGCTTATTGCATTCTTGAGGATTACTTTATTTCAACTATTGAGATACACATTCCTTGATGCTCAGTGAACTGTTTAAGATAATTTTAGAATAGTATATGATGTTTGGTCACATATTTTGAGGTATAGTTTTTGTCTGAGTAAATATTACTTCTTCGCAACAGCAAATAAGAAATTTAACAATGAAAAGTCCATAAGTTGTGATTACAATGTGTGAAGTTTATAACTTGTTCCTGTTTCAACAGGTGCCAGTTGTGGGAGAAGAATATGGAAATTAAGGACATGCAAGATCAACTGAATGAGCTTGTAACTCTACTGCGAAAAAGTGAAGCACAGAGAAAAGAGCTCGTGAAGGAACAAAAAGTGACAGAACAAGCTGTTGCTGTTGCCTCAAGTACATCCGCTTTGGTGAGACCACCTGCTAAACATGTCAGGGTTTTCAACATTTCTTGCATTATAACTTCTTCTCATCCTTAGCTTTGGAAATTTATTAGGAAACCCTTGTTTTTAAGATCAATATGCATATCTACCATGATTTAAATGGTTATTTTAAGGCCTAACATCCTAATATCTGATAAAGCATTATTTAGTAAGCTCATATTTTACTCCACATTTTCTGTCTCAAATTTATACCTCTCCGTCAATTTTTGAATTGTTCTTACTACTACTTAAATGGGATGGGACTCAACAGGGGAGTTCAAGCACTTCATTAAAGCACTGTGTTGATGATATGAGTGGGCGTTTATCTCCAAGGTCGCTTCCGGCACCAAAGCAGCTCAAATTCACACCTGGAATAGTTAGTGGGTCAATTCAAGAGTCAGCAACATTTCTGAACCAGACACGAAAGGTAATTCATTTGCTTTCAGGCTGTCTTTAGTGTTGTAATTCTCCTCCTTGCTTAAGAAAATAGTCATCATTGCATCATGGTGAGTGCAGATGGTACCAATTGGGCAATTGTCTATGAAGAAACTAGCAACGGTGGGTCAAGGTGGGAAACTTTGGAGGTGGAAGAGAAGCCATCATCAGTGGCTGCTACAGTTTAAATGGAAGTGGCAGAAGCCTTGGAGACTCTCAGAATGGATCAAGCACAGTGATGAGACAATAATTAGATCGAGGCCTCGCCCACAGGCTCGGATAGATATTATGTGATAACTTCATTTTCATCAACTTCCTTTCATGTAGTACTTGTACATACATCTTGACTGCCATATATGATCCAACATATGGCTTGGTGAAAACAAATGTAACTGCGGGTAATCATTCTCCTCCTGTTATAAAATTGAAGCACAAAAAGCTTCATTCTTGAAATAATGAAACTGCATTCTTTGTTGCCTGCATGCAGGATGCAGGGGTGTTGTAAATTGGCAGGATGGTAGGTTCGACGAACCAACTTGTCATGCAAGCAGTCTCACAAAACTTGCATAAGACGGCCAAATTGGAGTGCTGTTGCATCTGGTGGAAGAAGACACGGTCATGCAAGAAATAGGTGGTTTACGATGCTAACATCTGGTGTTGATTTGTTTTCCTTTTTCCTTTTCTGTACATCATCCATTAGATACATAGGCATACCACTTAGTTTATCAGAATTTGGCTTTGGCATGTGATCTTTTGTTTTTGTACTTATTTTCTCTTTTATTATGTGACAGTTTTACTCAGACGAATTTTAAGTAAAATGAACATAGACTTCACACACTTTTTTACATCAAATTCCACTTGGCTGATAATAAAATTCAACATGAAAGTTAAACCACAGTTGCCCTATAAATCAGAGCTCATAATTTAGCCATAGCAATTCAGTCTTGCAAAAGATATTATGGTTTTTTTTATGAATAAATGGATCTATGGATGTTTATCAAAATACAGCAACCTTTCTGAACCCATACCCCATTCAACACACACAGAAAAAAATAAAAAGATCAATCTGTCAGCTTATCACTCCATCCCAGCTACCTTTCATTCAAGAGGGATAGGTTTTCCACCTTATAAAACAACAAACTCATGCAGACCTGGATTACGTCACCTGGTCAGGACAATGTACCCACTCCTTACACTCGAGTTTGATTCCTCTTCCCGTAGCTTAGAGTGATTTAGATTGTCGCTTGTATAAAAGAAAACAGAAAACTCATTATTCAAGCTGCAGCAGGAAATTGGGCGACTCCAAAACTTTAGGGCCCACATCGTATCAACGGCTGGACAAAAATTGCCCACTCCAGAGTGAGCAATTGCCCTTACGTTGCATAGGTCCCCAACAACAAACCGCACTCCAGTCTGTGCTGGCACTAACATTACCAAAATCACCAACCACCAGCATATTCCTACCAAAGCCCTTATGTCTTTATTGGCATTTTCATAGACACTACCTTGCACCAAAAGCCACATTAACTCCCCCAACATTGTACAGTTCGTATGGTGAGAACTATTGTAAATACCAAAGCCTCGAATCATAAGCATTTATAAAATCATTATACATCTGCCATTTAACAGATTACATTGGCTGGTCGTGTGCCTGCAATTACAAAAATGCCTTCAAGCTTCGCCTATAAATGAGTCGTTCAACCATAGCCCCACAAATTTACCATTAGAACTTTCTCTCAGTAAACCCTCCGAGAGATACGTGTATTGACACTAGCTCCTGCCTTCATTTCCTTCTTTGAATCCAATATTTGTAAAATTCATACTCTACTACTTTGAAAATCCAACACCAGCATTATCCTCTGTCATCACACTCTCTTTAATCTCCTGTATCATCTTCAGCACTTGCCACATTGCCGGCCTCTGTTCCGGAGATGTCAAACTACATATACAAGCAACCTCAGCAAGCATTCCAAGTTGATTATCGTCCCCAACATCATCATCCCTCATTGCTCTGACCCAATCGGGCACGTCCACGGGCACGAGAAGCGGATGTTGGGACGGATGTTTACCCGTCAAAAGTTCAAGCAAGAGGATGCCAAAGGCATAGACATCAGATTTAGAAGTGGCTCGACAGCTGGACTTGCGTATCTCAGGGGCTTTATAGCCTGCAGAGTCAGGATCTTCATTTGCAGAAGTGTCTGCAAAGAAGGAAAGGCCGTAGTCCATGAGACAGGCCTCGAAGTCGCCTCCAAGAAGAACATTGGAGGACTTGAGATTGCCATGGATTAAAGTTGATGATTGGTGAATGTAAGCAAGGCCTTGAGACACATCTTCCGCTATCTTCAAGCATGATGTCCAATGAAGAGGCTTTGCTCTAGTGGATTTAGAACCTGTTCATACATAATTGCAATTTGTTAGCAGCAGCTTATAAACAATTGGCTTGAAGTGCAAAGAATCAACTACTAGATTGTTTTCTTTTATTCCTCCTACTTTTTCACTAACAGGGAAAATCTCTACGAACCACTTCCTAATTGGTTACGAGGTTGTGATACGTACAATCACTCGCAAATCACCGCTCAGGTAAACTCGAAAGTGTTTGCGCATGTAAATTCAAAACTAAAACGTCTGAATTTACCGTCTCATCATGAAATAATACAAGTGTAATATGATCCATACAAGTGTTTGAATGATGTCATGATAAAAATCATATGGTAATGGGGTCAAACTTTGAGCCATCAGCACCAAGGGGCCAACCCGTGATTGTCGGTATTAAGACAGAAGTGACATATGACTGAAAAGCAAAACCCGGTAAAACCACAGACATTTTAACAAACAGAAAGCATGCAATAGTTTCAGCGTTTTTACCACACTTACCGTGAATGAGATTGAAGAGACTGCCATTGGGTTGGTAATCATAGATCACCAGCCGCTCTCCCTTGGCCTGAAAATAAGCTCTCACCGGAACCAAATACGGATGCCTCAACCCACCCACCGCATCCATATGTTCATCAAACGCTTCTCTGCTCGTAATCGCAGTCTTACCCGCATCCAATCTCTTCACCGTCACAATCAGCTGGTTATCCAGCACCGCCTTGTACGTAGTTCCAATCGTACCCCTCCCAAGCAACTCCGCCGAGGCTCTCATCAACTGCTCCAAACTGTACAGCTGGGCCTCCCCATAACAAAACACCAAGTTCCCACTTCTCGGAATCGCTCTCAGTTGAGCTTGTTCAACTGTTTTCACCTTACTGGGATACTGCATCTCCCTCTGTTCTGTCACTTGGGTTTCGTTTCTAAAGGCGTTCGGATTTGGATTCGTGTGAATGTGATCAATACCTTCATTGATGGAGGTTGGTTTCGTGGCTCCATGAGTGATAGTCTTTGTTCGGTTTCTGGCCACTGCAAAGAGGCATAAGAGACCGGCAATGAGGAGCGCAACCCCAATCGCGAGCCCGAGAATGAGACCAGTTTTCTTGTGATTTTTGGGGGAAGGTTTCGACAGAACCACTCCTTGCGACTGCTCACTCTCCACTAACGGCTCCGATGCCGGAGAGGTAGCACTCGCATTGCGAGATTCGAAGAAGGGGGCACGTGAGCTGCACGCCCTGTTCACAATCTCGCCGCAGAGGCCCGGGTTCAGCTGGAACGCCGACGCGTCGAACCGGGACAGAGTCGGCGGGACCGGCCCGGTCAAGTCGTTCCCCGAAACGTTGAAGACGAAAAGGAAAGACTGGTTCAAAGAGGGGAGGGTGCCGTTGAACCGGTTAGACTGGAGATGGAGGGAGGTAAGCCGGTCCAGAGCAGAGAGCCTCACCGGAATGGGACAGGAGAAATTGTTGAAGGAAAGATCGAGAACGGAGAGGCGGTGGAGGGAGAGAATGGAAGGCGGGAAGGCGCCGGAGAAGTCGTTGCGGTTCAAGAAGAGGGACTTGAGGTTCTGGAGAGGGGAGAGGTCGGGGATTGGGCCGGAGAGCGAGTTGTTGTGGAGACTCAGGACTCGGAGCTGGTCGAGGCGAGTGAGAGTGTCGGGCAGAAACTGGCCGCGGAGAGAGTAGGATTGCAGAACGAAACGTACGACGCGGCCCTGGGCGCACTTGACGCCCTGCCATTGGCAGTAGTCGAAACGCTCGTTTAGGGTGTAGAGGAGCTTGTTGTTGAGGTCGGCTCGGGACTTGAAGGAGAGAAGGGCAACGGCGTCGGAGGACGGGATGAGGAGGTTGGGCGGCGGCGGTGAGGGAGGAGAAATGGAGGGCTGAGATTGGACGGTGGTGATGAGGAGGAGGAGGGGGAGGAGTGGAAACATAGTGGGTTTATGGAGTGAGGAGGAGGGGGTTCATGTTCATGGTGGGTTTGTGTAGTAGGGAGTTTGAAGTGGGAAGCAGCTGGGTGGGTGTGTCGAGTAGCGTTGGTGGAGTCTGTGTTGGGGTCACGTGAAGGTGGGGGATAGGGGAAGGGAGTGGTGTTGGTGTTGGTTTCTGTAGGGCACTGTTTTCTAGGCCTCAGATTTCTTGAGCTTTGCTTCTATTTGGCGCGTCAACTTACGTGTTCTTCATTACTGTGAAAATGTTTAAAACTAAGCTACGCAATGAGTAATCATTTGTTTGTTAAGTGAGTGTTATTGTAACTTCGTCACGTAACATTAGCATGATGATGTTGTACTATTAGGTTTACTTCAATTATAATTTGTGTATGCTTATTAATATTTGGAAATATGTTAGTATAAGTCGTTGTGTGTCATTGTCAATGGGGTCTAGCTCAATAGAAAAGGATATTGATTTGCATACTAGTAATAGTCTCAGGTTCGAACCCCTATAACACCGTAGTATTGTGCATGCAAGAAATTCTATTTCATTTTTAGTTTAGACTATTGCTTGTAGTTTCGAAATAGTGAATTTTAAACCTAGTACACTCGTTACAATTTGTGTCTATTTTTAAGATTACATAGCATTCATGTCACACCCATAGATCTGTCCAATTACTGGGCTAAGGCATGAAGTAGGAAATGTGACGACAACTCCTCTTTGCTTGTTAGACTTGGGCCTGGTGGACCTCTCCTATCGCACCTCCTCTTTGCCGACGACACATTGCTTTTCCTGAAGGCTAACGAACAGAATTGCCACAACATCACAAGAATCCTTCATGACTTTTGCTACGCTTCTGGTCAACAAGTGAGCTTGGAGAAGCCAAGTGTCTACTTTAGTCCTAACACACCTGACCTCATTCGCTCATCCCTCGGCGGTATCCTTCACATGCCAATTGTAATTGATCTTGGGAAATATCTGGGCCTCCCAACTATTTGGGGGCAGGCAAAGAAGGGTGCCCTTAGGTTCGTCAAAGACAAAATCATGTAGAAGGTTCAGAGCTGGAAGCATCAACTCCTTTCACAGGATGGCCAGGAGACCCTTATCAAAGTCGTTGCCCTTGCTGTGCCAGCTTACCAAATGAACATTTTCCTCTTCCCAAACTCACTGTGCAAGGAAATCAACTCTATCCTTGCTAATTTTTGGTGGGGTCAAAAGGTGGATGAACGAAGAATACATTGGGTGAGTTGGGACTATGGGCCAAGCAAAACAAGATGGTGGAATGGGGTTTCGTAATATTCATGAGTTAAATCTTGCCTTTTTGTCAAAACAGTGCTGGAGGCTCCTTTACGAGCCGAACACTCTTTGGGCCCAGGTCATAAAATGTAGATACTTCTCCCACGGAAATTTATTGGATGCCAAGAAAAGTGGAAGAGCTTCTTGAGCTTGGGCAAGTCTTCTAGTTGGAAGATACATACTCCTCCGTGGGGCTTCGTGGCAAGTCATAGGGGCATAAAATCTGTGTTTGGGTGGACAGGTGGCTGCTTTGCCTCTCGGATGCTAGTTTGAAACCGGTTGAAGGGTTGGAGGTTGACTGGGATCAACGGGTAGAAACCATCATTGACTGTGACACTGGAAATTGGAATTTATAGCCTATCCTTCATGCCCTATCTACGGAGGGTGCTTTTGCAATTCGTTCAGTCCAGATTGGGAGTGGTAGGATGTCGGACCGACTAGTCTGGCCCCGGGATAGAAATGGCTGCTACTCTATGAAATCCGGGTATCATTGGCTTCATAGTGTGAACGCTGCGAGGCGCCTTCATCCCCCTTGTCGTCTACGACCGTGGACACCGATTGCTGGAAAATGATGTGGAAAACCAATGTCCCCCTTCCCCCAAAATAAAAACCTTCTTGTGGAGGGCACTTCGGAATGCTATTGCCACATTTGCAAACCTTTTCAGAAGGAAATGCGGCCAGACTCATCTCTGCCCTCTGTGTAATTGCTACCCTGAGACTGTGGAGCACATGTTTCTTCTCTGCCCATGGGTCGAGCTGGTTTGGTTTGGCAGCCTGCTAAGTCTTAGAGTGGATAAATGCTTTATTTCTACTCTAGATGTCTGGCTATGCAGTATGATTTCTACCAATGGTGCGGAGCAGAATGATGTGGATAAGATCAAAACCATTATTTGTTTTTTTTGCTGGCACATATGGAAGGAGACGTGCAAGGCAGTAATGGAGCAACGTTCTCCCTCCTCTAGGGACACTATCCAAAGGGCGTCTTATGCAGCTAACGAGTTCCTTTCCTCCATGGAGCAATGCCAAGCCAACTGCAGTCCTAGGCCCCAAAACTTGGCACATGATACGGCATGGTCGCCCCCCTCAGCCCCTTGGTGAAACTAAACGCGGACGCGGCTTGGGACCCAATCTCTAAATCCCTAGGTATTGGAGTGGTGGTCAGGGACCACAATGGACAGTTTTTGGCTGGCAAATCTCTGCTGGCTTAGGCGGACTTGGCTCTAATGGCTGAATGCTTAGCGTGCCTAGAAGGGTGCAGATTTGCTTTGGAAAGGGGTGATCAGCTGGTGTCTTTCGAATTTGATTGCCTTGAAGCCGTTAAAAGTATCAATGGTGACATCTCTCAAGGGAAGTGGGAGATTTACCCAATCCTTAGTAATATAAGAGACTTTCTCTTGGCGTTCAGGTCTTGTAGCTGGACTTGGATTCGTAGAACTGCAAATGAGGCGGCATATCACTTGGCTTGCTAAGTCGAGGATGTGTAACGATGTTTGGGCCTATAGGCCCCCATCCTCTTTCACGTTCATCTTGAATAAGGATGCCCTTCCGTGTCCTCCAACAAATGTTTAGTCAGATTCTGTCTGGGAGGCCTATGGACGCAATGGATACTAGTGCTGCTGTGTCTTTCTTCTTCCCCTCCTAGTCTGTCTATTGTATATTGCATTTTGGTTTTGTTGTCCCCCCTATGGCTTGGACTTCATTGTTTGTTGCTATTGTATTTCTCCTGGGTTTGGCTTCTTGGCTGCAACCCTCTGGAATGAAAGCACTGTTTCTGACCCCAAAAAAAAAGTAGGGTGGAGGAAAGGTGGTTAAAATGCCACACACAGGTTGAACAAGCAAGTATCCTCCCTCTAAAAAATAAAAATAAAATCTTGAATTCATCACTGACTCACGTTAAACACAATAATTTCTCTCCCTTCATGGTAAAAAAAGTTAAATCTTGGCAAGCAATGGGCAATCATTTGTTTGGTGGTAGATAATTAGATATTTAGATAAACGTTAATCATCATTAGCTGATTCGTTGCTTTCCATTCCACCATGCCAAATTTGTACATTATTATCGTAAGTTCGTAACCTCATAGGCACAGCGACGGATACAACACACGCGATGTATGGTGCGTACCTTTCGTTGTGTAGAGATCACTCTTTGATGCTTGGAGCTCCTCGTATAATAATATATAGTTGGAGTGGAGTGGAGAATACTATTTGACCTTGATTCTTATTAATGCTGTCAATAAGTCAGACTATCCATCCTGGCATTTTTATTTTGTTGCTCAGCATTTGCATGTTCTTTTGGTATATTTTTGGTGTTGGACAAATTGTTTCACAATTCTCATTTGGACAGAAATGAGCCTCGGTTGTTCACAGAGAAATGTTAACGTGAGTCGTCTACTATATTATGTTATGAAGTTCAAAATATATTAAGAATAGCGTTTGCTAGCAAACGCGTGAGTGACTGACCCAAGCACAACTCTATATGTGTAATCAACTCATCCAAACACAACTCTAAGCAATCAAAAGTACCCTCTTTGTGTCGGGGCAACAAAAGCCATTGCCTCTTTGTAGTGCCTTAATTCTTGTGGGGAAAGTTTGAAGTCAAAAATCCTTTGTGTTGTGGGGGCACAATGGTTCTCGATCGTTGTAGCTAAGATAAGCAAGCATCTTGTGCTTCTTTTTTCGGAAAGGGTCATTCATCTGCCTCATCTTTCTCATGATCTCATGGGCTTGAAATATGTGTCATCCTTGTCAAAAGAAAGGGTTGTGCTTTCTTTTTCCTTTGCTCCATTTCAAACACAACAAAGCTAATGATTTTTTCTTCTTTTCTTTGTTCTCTTTTAACTTAAGGCCCATTTGGTTCATGGGAAAAGAGACTTGGGATGAGAAATCAATTGCTTTCCCATGTTTGGTAAGTCCTAACATGAGAAATCGTTGCCTTGCACATAGGAAAATTAGGGGGAAAGTGAAGCCCTCCTCCCCCATTGGGTTTTGTTTTCCTCCTCATAAGAAAATTTGGGAAAATGAGCCAATATTAAATACACATTTTTCATGACCATATTGTCCCCATTAACAATTTAGAATTACAATATAACATTAAATGGATTCTTTTTTATTTGATTTCATATGGATATAATTGAAAAATTAAACAAACTTTGTTTTACATTCCTACACAAACCAAACATGTGAAAGGAAATAAAGTGGCATTTCTTGATTACTTTCCTAGGATTACCAAACATGGGAAAAGAATCCCCATTTCCCATCCCTTGGGAAGTGATTTCCCCTCAAATCCGTTCTGTGAACTAAACGAGACCTAAAAAGAGATCATTGACTGCGATAAATATCAACAATTAGCCATAATCAAAAGCTCTCCTTGTCAAACATGCAACAAATAATTTCATGGCTAGTCAAGCCACAAATTTATACTTTACACACATAGCATCTTGGGGGTGGAGCTACACTATGACTAGGGTGGGCTCTAGCCTAGTGCAAAGTTTGGGAAAAAGAAATTTACATTTAATTTGTAGGCACTACACATGATTTTACAAAAAATTAGCCTAGTCCATCCAAGCAAAAATCACTTTATTTGATCCAAATAGATCTCAAGTTAGCTTCAATTTTTATCCTTTTAGAAAATGAATAGAATTTTATTTCGATTCTTACCTATATAAGAAATAATAGCCCACTCCTATAAAAAAAAATTATGATTCCGTCCTTCACTTAAGTCGGACTCTCTCTACGCTTTTTAGGGCCTCGGGAGTCCCAAATGACTACAGGATCATCGGTCTACTCTACCTCTATTCACCATTTCGAACCTCATCCACTCTTTCATTCGGGGTGGTTAGAACCAGGGGAGGATCTTTTGCCTTTAAGGTCATAGCACCAACACCTGGTAATAATACTATGTGCATAAGTAGGTTTCCGCCTATGTGGATCCCACTTTTATAGAGAGGTAGTTAATAAAGTAGCAAGTAAAAGTGGTCCAATCCACATAACAACAATTTTCATCATAGTAGTTTGTGGCTCAATCCACAACAAATTATCTGTTATGGTTAGAATAGATCCACTCTGTTACTATTGCATTATAGCCTTGGATCACCTTATGCATAGAAGAAGATTTGGACAAGAGAAATTGCGGGGGCTGCTAGGTATAATGAATCCTGGACTTGGTTCCTTCTTCTAAGGTGGGGTGGGGAGATAGGAGGAGGATAGGAATTGGAGTTGGTTTCTAAAAGGCAAAGGGTATCTCTAAAGTTAACTTTTGTTATATAGTGTAATGCCCAGACTGGTGTGTTTTGTGTCATATTCCACCTACTTCAAGGCTTGAAGCAAACATTTTATTGCTGATGCTACAAGCTTATCACACAATATTATGAGGCACTTAGATTGAACTGGTAGGAAAAGTTCAAGGGAAAAGAGCTGAAAATGCATATACATATACTAAGAACAAGGAATTAATTTAATACTAGAAATTCAGTCTAATAATTTCAATATATTTTTGTCTAACAATCATTGCCAATTTATTGTTTCCTTTGACAGAGGAAGACAAGCCACCAATATTTAGTACAATACTAAATAAATATACAACAACATTGGGCATTTTGTATCTTTGTTTGTAGGGGGGCTACCTGTTAATGTTGTCATCTTCATAATGAGTTCCAAAGTCTCACTCATGTATTTGGTAAACATAAACAAACCCAACTGCACAAAGACAGGAACACTAGATATTCTAATAAAACATGTTTATTCAATGGGGGAATGGATCAGACAATCTGAATCAGGTAAGTTGTCATCTTCAAAGGCAGCTACTTACTTGAGGAATTGCATATTTAAAGAGGTTACTTGAGATGTGAAGCTCAATTGAACAAGGTAAAGCGACTTGAGGCTTGTAATTAGTTATGGGGTCACTAAGTACTACAACAACAAAAACACCTACCCATAACCCATCTACCTTCTCTCTCACCAACTACCCCCATTGTTTTTTCCTCCCACTCCCACTTCACAAGCACTAAAATACATACATACACATACATACTGGACAGAACATAAACAAATAAAAGATTCCATGGAAACAAACCACCAACTAAAGAGCAGTTATAACTAATAACAATAAACAATTCATTCTCAATTTTTTTAAAAATAATTTGATTTCTAGAATGCTTAGAGGGTGATTGTAAGGTCACCTTCAGTTTCTTCACCCCACATTGCTTCAGTTTTCTGCTCGCTTATTCAACACAATCTTTAAATCATACCCTCTCCAATATTCTCAAAACAGAAAACAGAGAAACAGAGACTCACCTTCCATTGTAACACAAGCCACACTCTGATCAAAGTGTCTCTCTCTTTCTCTGTTTCGATCTCTCAACCCAATTGAGATGAAGAACATCAGCAACACAAAGTTGATCCTTCTCCACCCCTACATCCAGAAACAAGGAACCTCCAACCGCCTCTGGCTTCTAGCCTTCATGTCCATCTTCACACTTGCCTTCCTTCTCACAATCATTTACACAAGCGGCTTGTACGCATACTCATCAACCACCACAACAACCATCTCCGCCGCCACGATAACCACCACAACAACCGCCTCCGCCGCCGTCCCCCAGCTCCCCACCACCGTCATCAACACCCTCCTCTACTACGCCGCCAAATCCAACGACACATTCAAAATGTCGTACGCGGACATCAAGCCCATCTCGGACGCCCTCCGGAAATGCTCAACCCCCTGCAACTTCCTCATCTTCGGCCTCACCCACGAGACCCTCCTCTGGAAGGCCCTCAACAACAACGGCCGCACCGTCTTCATCGACGAAAACCGCTACTTCGCCGCCTACATGGAGGAGAAGCACCCGGAAATCGACGCGTACGACGTGCAGTACACAACAAAATCGAAAGAGCTCAAGGAGCTGGTGGCGGTGGCAAAAGAGCAAATACGGAACGAGTGCAGGCCGGTGCAGAACCTGCTGTTCTCGGAGTGCAAGCTCGGGATCAACGACCTGCCCAACCACGTGTACGAGGTTGATTGGGACGTCATCCTGGTGGACGGGCCACGTGGCGACTGGCCGGACGCCCCCGGGCGGGTGATGCCGATATTCACGTCGGGGGTGCTGGCGAGGAGCAAAAAGGGCGGGAACGGGAAGACGCACGTGTTCGTGCATGATTTTGGCGGCGAAGTGCAGAGGGTCTGCGGGGAGGAGTTTTTGTGCAGGGAGAATTTGGTGGAGGCGAGTGAGACGCTGGGGCATTATGTGGTCGAGAGGATGGAGGAGAGTAGCTTCCAGTTCTGTCGCAGCCATCCATCATCGTCATCTTCATCGGCAAATTCTTCATTATCAGCAGCATCTTAGTGGTTGTTGTGGGTGGTGTTTGGAATTCATAGTAATAATCGTTTAAGGTGATCATGGTGAAAGATTCATCAGAGTGTTATTGGGATATGGCATGAAGGAGGTAATCCTGGGTTGGGTTTGGGTGATATTTATGATTTTGCTCTCCTTTTTAGATTCTTTTTTCTTTTTGTTTTCTGTGGGTGGGGCATGTGAAAATAATTCTTCTTTTTTTGGCAAGTGCAAAATGTAATTTTTGCACTAAAATCAAAATATAAGTTTCAGTTACAAGCATTTTCCCTTTTTCTTCGTTTCCCATTTTAATTTGTGGGTGAAGTCAGAAAATCCGCCCCCTTAGAGCAACTCCACCCATAAGGGCAAGGGCAAGGGCAAGGGGGGCAAGGGCGGGCACTATTCACGTGAATAGTGGCAGCCCATTGCATTTTTTGCTCCACCCATGGCCAGTGGCGGATCCAGGATTGTTACCCCATGGGGTTATAGTAGTGAAGTTTCGATTTTCTTTTAAGATGAAAACAATGCCAAAAAAAAAACACCAAACTTATTCCAATTAACAAAATATCATTTAATATATCAAGCACATATATGTATTATGTAAACCATAAATTTCATCAAAATAATAACACCAACCCAAATAATAAATAAACTCACCCAAAAATAGCTTAAATAATAAAATACCTTGAATCTTCCAAATAATAAATATTACAAAAAAGAGCACAATGGGTGTTGAACCCTTGACCTTAACCTCATTTTCAACTAAAAGACCAGTATGGTAATTGATGTATCTATGCTTTTGATGTATAATTTTATTATTTATAGGTCAACCCAACAGATATCAACAATCAACTTTTCTATTTAAAAAACCCCTAACAAATATCTTCATTTTTTTTATAATTTGTGTCAGCGCTTTTCTTCTCCCTTCGTCTTCTTCTTCTTCCTCCCACTCTCTCCCTCTTCTTCCTCCCTTGGTCTTCTTCTTCTCTCTCTCTCTCTCTCTCTCTTCTTCCTCCCTATTTCTTCTCCCTTGGAGCTTGCATCTTCTTCTTCATGGGGTCATCTCCCATGACTGCCAAGAGAAACAAGAGACCTCTAAGCCATTTGTAGGACTGCCATGGGGTCGTCTGACCCCATTGACCCCATGGTGGATCCGCCTCTGCCCATGGAAGGGCAAGGTAGGGCAAATACTATTCACGTTAATATTTTTTTATTTTTTTTACTTAAACAATCAAGTTGGATACGATTTTTGGATAATTTTTTGGGTTGCCACGTGTCACTATTCATTAAAAAATTATCATATAAAATTGGATATTGGGTGGAAAGTAAAAAATATTGAAAGGAGATGAATTTGTATGTAAATTTGGTGTGGAAAGTGAATGGGTATGGTAGGTATTTATAGAAATAATTTCCAGAATTTTATTATATTTTATAAAAAAATTTTGCAATTTTTTTGAATTTTTTTAAGCCTAAAATTTGCCCAGCCGTCGGATTGTACAAAAAGTTTCGATCGGAGGCTCAGGAGGAAGCCACGTGGCAAAGAGCCGTTGGCCCTGGGAACGAGGCGCTGACGTCAGTTTGCCTCGGGCTTGGGCTGATGCAAATTTTGGTCGTGGGCTCGCCCGGGATGGTGGGACCCCGGCTTGCACTGGGCTCGGGCTTGCACGTTGGAGCCACTTCCTCCTTCGGCCGCCTCTGCCCGCCCCCACCCTTCCGCTGGGCTTGCTCTTACACTGAAAAGGCCATCCAGCGTCCGACCAAAAAACAAAAAATAAGAACGTGCCATGTCCAGTGCATTACAGATTTCAGAAGGGGTCACCTTTGGACAAGTGTTTTACAGTGAGGGCTTTAGATGAGACCCTATCTCTTAATCATTAGAACAAATTGATTAGTCGTTGGATCAAATTGGTTAGTTGTTGGATCAAATTAGTTAGTTTGATCTAACAGTTAAGAAACTAACAGTTAAGAAATAAGACCTCATCTAAGGGTCTTAGATGAGACCCTCACTATAGAATAACTCCACCTTTGGACTCGATCTGAAAAATTGGGCTTGGACTGGCCTTGAGCCTGGCCCATTTAAGCTTGTAGACATTGAGCTGAAGCAATGGTCTTAAAGCAAGCTTTAATTTGGGCTAGCCGCATGAAATTTTCAAAGGTGAAAATAGAAAGAGATTCTAAAATACTTATAGAAATCATGACAAACAAAACTCAATTACCTAGAGTATGATATCCAATCAATTGCATAAGACATATGGAAGCTTTTGGACAAGTTATCTAAAGTAAAATTTCCCACATTTTCCGAGAGGCAAACAGGGCTGCGGATCAGCTAGCAAATGGGCACAGTTGTAATCATTCATGGTTTAGTAATTTTCCTATTCATGTTGTTACTAAAGTTTATTTTAATTTGTACATCTTGAAGACCCCGCAGGATCTTTCGTTTTCGAAAAAAGAAAGGCCATGGCAAATAACGATAAAACCCGTGGCAAACAAGACAAACTACAACACATCATCCACACCCACATATCTATTAATCAATTAGCCCAACATTATAACTCATGATTCGCTTTTGAATATATATATATATATATATATTTTGGTGGAACAACTTGTGAATATATCTTGAACATTTTTTCTATCAGTTTCCAATAAGCTTGTGTACAAGTTCTGGAACTGACAGTCTGCGATAGAAAGAGAGAGAGAGAGAGAGAGAGAGAGAGAGAGAGAGAGAGAGAGAGAGAGAATAGTTTCTTCACTGCCATGGCAACAGACTTCAAGTCCATACCCATAATCGGTAAAACCTACTCATCCACCTAGCTCACTTTCAGCTCACATGCTACCCAAAAGCCAATTTGATTGTGTCTTGTGTTTTCTGCACTTTGGTATCTTAATGCAGATATTGGTCCCCTTTTGGCCAAGTGTGATGATCCCAAAATGGGTCAAGACTCTGGTGTTGCTCAAGTTGTCAAACAATTAGATCAAGCTTGTAAAGAGGCTGGCTTTTTCTATGTGGTACTTTGAATTCTCTTCATTCAATTTGAACCCATGAAAGATAGAAAGATTTTTCATTTTCTGTTTCATAATTTTTTTGAGTGTTATGCTTTGGTGCTTTGTAATTGACCAGAAAGGCCATGGTATTCCTGAGACTCTACTCAAACAAGTCAAGAATCTGACACGCAAGTTTTTTGAGCTTCCATATGAAGAAAAACTCAAAATCAAGATGACTGCAGATAGTGGATACAGGTTAGTTGGAATGGCTTCCAATATATGCAATTCGTAAATGGGGATCAATTTTTTTTTAATTATGAATAATTAGCATCTGTATGCTTTGTATTAACGGATGGCTGAATTTTTCATGCAGGGGATATCAGAGAATTGGGGAGAACATAACCAAAGGTGTTCCTGACATGCATGAAGCCATTGATGTAGGTCTTGTTTGTTGCTTTATGATTTATAGGTGTTTCTGTAGCCTATGAAGTAAGACATCATGTAGTTTTATATTTCTGGATAATTTATTGGACCTGTTCTTTTTAACCTTTTGTCTACTGTCAATATCATTATCATTTTGTTTCACCTCTAACAGTGCTATAAAGAACTGAAACCAGGGATGTATGGAGATCTTGGAAAACCTATGGAAGGATGTAACCAATGGTATGCACAAATTAAGGCCTTTGCTAAATCTTCCATTACAGATTAAGTAGGCAAGAATGCATCTGAGATTCATATCAATCAACTTTACAGTCTGTACTTATCTTGATTGCTAAAAGATCATCTCTGTAATATGATAATTCTTGGGCTGATCTAACATCATGACTGAACTGATAGTTATCCCGCCATTTTTTACTTAGTGTAGTACAATTCTAGCTCTGGCCTCTAGGTTAAGGGCTTCTATCCAAGCTCTCCATTTGGAGGCATGGAACACACAGTCATCCTGATAGCCATTGAACAAATTCATTATTGTTTTTTATTTCATGACCTTGGTATTGTAAACTGCTAATTAATGTCGAAGTTTTGAACATCATTTGTGTATGAAAGTATTCTTTAAACGGCAGTTCCATACTCTGCTATTCCACACTGCTACTCGACTCGATTGCAGAATGCAGAATTAAGTTGATAATAATTTGGGCATAAGATTGTGACTATCATATTAAGCATCTTTGGTCCTTTTTGCTACTGGTTTCAAGCTTGTTATAGGATTTTTTATGGAATGCTTACCTGATGTTACTGGATTTGTTTGTTCTGTCTTATGATCCTTTCTGCAGGCCAATTAAGCCCACAAACTTCAAGATGCTGATGGAGGAATATGTTAGCCTCTGCACAGGCATGCTCTCCATGACAACCAAGCTTTCTTCCCTTGTTTACCCTTTCATACTCTTCTAGTTATAACTTTTGTTTCTTGTTGCTTTCAGAACTTTCAAGAAATATAATGCGTGGAATCGCTTTAGCATTGGGTGGTTCACCATATGAATTTGAAGGTGAAAGAGCTGGAAATGCATTTTGGGTGATGCGGCTCATTGGTTACCCGGGTGTACACTCTGCTAATGGCTCAGACATTCCAAAGGACATTGGATGGTAAGGCAATATTACTGCCTTTTGTGCTTGCACTTTTCCCTTAACATTTGGGTACGTAAAGTGATGTTCTTTCTTTTTCTTTTCCTCCTTGCTCTCCTTTTGTTCCTTTGGCCGAACATTTCCAGTGGAGCTCACACTGATTATGGTAAAGTTTCTTCACCCTTAGATAATGTGAAGCGTAGAAAATCGATAAATCAATATCATCTAATGTTGTTCCACTGCAGGTTTGTTGACATTGGTTAATCAGGATGACGATATAACTGCACTTCAGGTAAAATCTGATTAAAACACCGTCTCATTTATGTATCAGTAAGCAATGGTTTAAGGCTGCGAAGTGTTCTTTACAAAGTGAAGAGAAATTTCCATTTCTAGACTATGTTCTGTTTGTATCCTTCTACTCTAGTTTCCACAACAATTGAGTTGAATGCTTGTTGAAGGTGAGAAACCTGTCGGGCGAGTGGATATCAGCTCCTCCTGTTCCCGGAACATTTGTCTGCAATATCGGAGACATGTTAAAGGTAATATTAATCTGTGCAATTAATTGTTCCTAATTTCTGCACCAACACCTGGATTTAGTACCAAGTCATTCTCATCTCTGAAATAAGTGCAGATTTACTCAAATGGTTTATATGAGTCCACTTTGCATCAAGTTATCAACTCCTCCCCGAAATACCGGGTCTGTGTGGCATATTTCTATGAGGTGTGAAGATTGCCCGTATATTTATTCACTCGTCCTTTCCTCTTCTTCCTTCTTGTATTGTGTTTTACACACGTTCCTTCAATTTTAGCCCTCTCTTGGCTGTTATTAATCTTTCGCTGCTAATCCCCCTCCAAATGCTTTTGTTGCATGAACAGACAAATTTCGATACAGCAGTGGAGCCTCTGGATATTTGTAAAGAGAGGACAACTGGAGCTAAGAAATTTGAAAGAGCTGTTTACGGAGAACATTTGGTTAAAAAAGTCCAAACAAACTTCGTTTATTAGTTGAAATTTAATGTATTAAACAATAAGTCATTACTGTATCGAGTCAATGAACTCTGGTAATTTGGTGAAACTAGTTTTCTCCGCTTTTTTCTTTTAAGAAAATATTCTTTGGGTTCATATTTGTTGTCATGAGATTTGAACTTAATACCTACTCAAACAAACTGGACAGCAAAATGACACTAGACCAAATGGTCATTCGCAGTGAAACTAGTTTTGAAATTGGTAATGTTGAAAGTCGACGACCACCCGCATAGATTGTGGCATTCTAGTTGGTAGGGATTGAATTGAACAAGTCTTCAATTTGGTCCCCTGAACTTGATCATACACTAAATACAACATATAAACAAACCCAGAAGCCAAAGTGAAAAAGAGTACAGACTACAACAATCATACAAGACATTCCACAAATTGAGTCAAAATACTGAGGATCGACACCCTTCTCCCACAATGGGATGTTAATACAATCGAGGTTTCTCCCTTTCTTTTTAGGGGCCATAGACTCAAATACACTAAATTATCACCACAAAAGAATGTAGTATGGTAAATAAATAGGCGGTCTTCTTCTCCTCCTATATCAGTTGAATTAAAATTAAATAAGCGCCACGAAACCTAACATTACAAAACTCGAAAATGATAACAAAAACCTAACGGAAAACCTGATTCTTAATTCTGATTTTGGCAAGACTCCTATATCTGAAACAGCACCTCATTCAACCAGTATCACAAAGTTCAAGTAGCCAAACCATTAGCACAAATAGTTGCAGCATTAGTCTCTTTAAGATGAAGTGGAATACCTGCCCCAAGCTCTCTAAGCCGATCTACGATACTGTAAAGAAATTCAAAAGTAAGTATGGATTGTGCATTGAGATCTTCCCTTATATGTGGATGAATTCGAAACCACCCTCCCAGCATCTTGTGCACATGAGCACGGATCATACGCCAAGGCACAGGGTGTTGCTCACAAAGCTTCAAATACTCCACCAAAAGATCTGCCTGGTCCAGTTTCCCATCTTTCTTGCTTTCTTCATTCCCTGGTACCCATTCAGCAGTTCGAAATCCAGCAAAAAGAGCTGGATTCTCAAGAAGAGATTCCGCAGAAAGCACCCCATCAGCACCAGTCGCTTCCAAACAGTCGTGAACGTCATCCATGTGCCTGATGTTTCCATTGGCAAGGACGGGGATTCTGAGAGAATTTTTGACAGCCTTGATGGCATCCCAGTTCGCCCGGACTTTCTTCTGGTCTTTCTCATCTCTTGTCCGGCCATGGACGGCTAAAAGTGAGCAACCAGCATCCTCTAACATCCTAGCATACTTGATTGTATCTTGTAAATCCGGAAAGATACGGACTTTGCATGAAACGGGGACATGAAGGTTTTGAACCAAGTTTTCTACTAGAGATTTTATAAGAGGAAGGTTATCCATTAGAAAAGCTCCATAATTCCCCCGCCTAGCAATACGCTGAGGACACCTGAGCAAAAATTCACACTAACTCAATGATTTGAGGCTTTCAATCCATAAACCCCACAACAAATCAAAGGGTATTCAAGAATTTAAAATAGGTGTTAGTGTGCAACGTTCTCGAGCTAGTTTGGCACATGCAAACAAGAATTCACTTCAACATTTGAACATTTCCCAGTTTGTTAGCTACCCACTAACACTAAATTTAAAGCACAAGTCTTATATTAATACAATCCCATTTGAACAAAGATGCTAACTTCATAAATAAAAGAAATTAAACAAAGAATTACCCCAAATTAATGTCAACATAATCACAATAAGGCTCCACTCTCTTCGCAGCCTCCAACAAAACTTCAGGATCATTAGCACAGAATTGAACAAATAAAGGACGGTCCTCCTGCAACAATATAAAAAATAAAACCCACCAACCAATGAAACATTGCTATCTTCATCACCAAATTCAAACATTGTTACCTTGCAAGTGGTAAATTCCTGGTCTCTATACTTCTCACTCTCAGTGAAAATGCGAGAGTGCAGCATGGGCGTGTACGCAGCGTCGGCACCGTACTTGCGGCAGAGCATCCGAAATGGGAGCTCCGAGTTGTCCACCATTGGAGCCACGATCAATTTGGGCCGGCCCAGCTTCGACCAGTGAGCCCATGCTCGCTCGATACGCGACTCGCCGCTCAAGCAGAGAGACGGCGCCGTATCGGCAAAAGTCTTCTGTTGTTCTTCTTGTTGCTGGTGTTGGTCGGAGCAGAGGACATCGTCGAGGTCTTGCGGTGGGTCCGAATGGAGAGTCCGGGCTTGGGCTTCGGGTGCGGTGAGAAGGGAGGCCATGTGAGGCTTGGATGTGAGAGGATTTAGGGTTTTGGGAGAGAGGAGGGGTAGATTGGGAATTTTGAATCTCATGAGCGGACGATGGGGATGGAGGAGAAGCAGCCCATCGCCGCCTTTGGTTGTAGATGGGACGACGATACGCTACGCTACTCAGTAGAGGACACTGTGTGAATTGCGTACGGGTTCGACTTGTTCGCACGCAGAGGCTTAAAGCTAGGGCTGTACGACATGGCGTTTTGGTGACTTAAGCCCATTCTAGTGACCAACTTGGGCCTTAATTTGGGCTGCCACTTTGATACCCATTTGCACAATTTCTACCATGAACAATAAATAATTTTAAGATTAAACAATGAGGAAGATGAGGCGGCATTTCCCTAGTATCGCTTGTATAAAAATATAAAATACGAAATCCTTTTCCGGAGTCTTATTTACTTTTCACTAAATTCCGAGTGAGGTGATTCCAATGTTAGTTTATTTTATTTTTCGCAATAGAACATAATATGTTGAATTCTGAATTCATTTGGATGAGTATAGACCTAGTACCACAAAACCAAATAATGAGTATCGTGAAATAACTATGATTAGAAAAGTATGGGGTTTGAAGAGACCAAGGCTTGACTTCCGTAAAGATGCAATAATCACACACTATCGATGCAAGTTTTGTGCAAGTTCCACATTACTTTCCTCATATTCGACTTTTCAAGTGGATAAATTCCCCATTGTCGGGGAAGTCAAGTCTAGACCTTATACAAATAGCAGAACAACTTAAGTAATTCTTACCCTTATGTCGAAAGTAATTGTTTTTCCTTAAAAATTGCATTAACAAGAACTTTATGTTTATTTAATAAGCAATCCTTTTATTGACCTAAACTTCATATAAAATAGCAATGAAAACAATTCTACAATCTCTTCTAAATAGTTTTATCCTTTGTTGTAGCAAGCAACTCGCGGCTTAAGAGATTAACAACATTCATCAATGCATTCGAGGTAGTGTCGAGTTTACCCTCTATTAATTTCAGTTGTACGAAAAAGAAAAATTTGTTATGATTATAATTCCCTTATTTTGGAGCTCCCTCATTACCATGTAAGTAGGAGTTCGTACATTTCTGCCAATAGCAGTGTGACATGTATGCAAAAGTTTTTATTTTTTTATTTTTATATATGTGTCAAACTGTGATTCGCAGAAAGAGTAAGCAGTATCCTTTCCGTTTTGTCATGATATGCTGAATACAATGAATGTCTGTTTGTTTTTTGTGGGATTGAACTTTGTGCATTTGAGGAAGCCACATGTGAATGATGAATTTTGACAAGGATAGCGCACCTTGGGGACCATACTTACATACCAAGGTTTGATTTTTCAGCCAAGGGCGAACAAGAACAAATTAGTGCACAGACATGAAAGGGCCCCACAATTGGTCAAAATGATGAATTGCGCACCCACAAAATTTGACTTGAGCTTTAATTTTCCTACTAGATCTGGCTTTGAGGCGAAGGAAGTAGCAAAGCAAACAAGAAAAAAAATAATTGCCCACCCGCAAACTTTGACTTGGGCATTAATTTTCCTACCACATCAAAGGCGTCCACATCTTTGCCTCCAAAGACTTTGAAGCCTTTTGTGGGCCAACTATTTCTTCTTGTCTTTCCATTCCCTCCAAATTCAGCCAACCTTTATAATTTTTTTTCTTTCTCCAAAGAGACCAAAGAAGAACCAACAAAATTGCATTGAAAAAATGTCATCAAATCACCCAATACCCACCTTCAGTAAATTAGCCGTTTCCAACTGGCCAACTGCCGACCCCACAAGTTCCTTTGGTCAACCGTCACAAATACGACATGTTGGTCCACTTCTTTACAATTCTTTGACCCAGTCCCTTTCATTTCTTTAAATTTCTATCCTTTCACCGTTTGTATTGAATCAAATCAAAAGAAAAAGTAGAAAACTTTGGGGTGATGGAAGGAAAAGTAGAAGGTAGGCATCCAAGACAAGAACCAAAGTAAAAACAAGCAATCGATCAATCGAGAAAATTATAAAATAAAAATTATCTACTAGGAAGGAAGAAAAACCCAACAACACCCACTTTCCCCTTTCCTTTCTTTTTTTCTTTTTTCCAATGGGAAAGAAACCAATTAGACTAATCACTAAATAATACCAAATCCACCATACTCATTTCTTTCTGGTTTAAATAAGAATAAGATTAATTCAGTGTTTGAAGAGAGAAAAAGGAACCCCATATTGTACAGCAAAATGAACTAATTTAACTCTCTAATCTCCTTCGAGATGGAACTGAGTCTTACTGAGTCGGAGTCCGAGTCCAGAAGGAAATGTAACTACTGTCACTACTAGCACTACTACTAGTACTGCTCTGCTACCCATTAATTTCTCTCTCTAGAAAAAGATGAACATACAAAGGCTTTTTCTTGTACCATTGTTGTTTCTGTTTTTTGATGATCTAAGACGATTCTAGAATGAGATTGGAGGTCTCTGCAACTGAGAGAGAGTGATTGTGCTCGCCTTCATAGGTCACTACAAGCATTGCTGGATCATCGAGAGCTCTCTCTACATGTTTTCGAGCTGGGCACCCTCTGACACTGCTGCACTTATAGTATCCCCTGTTTCAAACAAAACAACCAACACACAGATTAAAACAAGACCAAAACATCTCAAAGCCTGAAAGCTTAAAAGGGTTTTGCTATTTCAGAGTTTTAGGCAGAGAAAAGTGTGAAATTGAACTAATTGAACTTGAAAGGTCAAAACTTTCCAAGATTATACCTTGGATGTGGAGATCCCTTAATGGGTTTCTGTCCATACTTTCTCCAAGAGTAATCATCAGGTGGAATATCAGCCATCTTTAAGCTTATAGCTGGAACTCTCACAACCCTTTTCAATCTCAGCTTTCTGCAACAAACCCCACAACCCAAAATTTCATTTTAGTCAACAAGTTAAACTCAACCAACAATTAAATCGAATTAATTAGAAGGTAGACATTGATTAAGAGAGAGAGAGAGAGAGAGAGAGAGAGAGAGAGAGAGAGGGACCCACCTCTTCTTAGAGCAATGGCAGCGGCCGGAGGACCCAGCACCGCACTTGCCAGAGCCCAAGTTATCAGAACTGCACTTCCTCTTCAACGAAGCTGACGAAAGCGGTGGCTTTCCAGCTGAAGACACCTGGGACATGTTGGTAATTTGAAAAGCCGAAGACGACAATGGCTGCTTGCTGTCGGAGTCTCCAGTCAACGACGACATAAACGACGTCGTAGCTGAATAGGAGAAATTTATAGTGGTGGAGTCATCCTTGGTGCTCTCAAGCACAGTACTGTGATGATGCAGAGGAGTCGGGATCTGCTGGATCGGCGTCGCATGGTAAACCTTGGTGGACTCTAAAGGAGCTTGCTTGACGAAGGTCTCTTGGGTTTGGGCTTGGTTTTGAGAAGAAGAAGACACAGAAGTCAAAGTCAAAGGGGCTCGCCGGAAGCGGGCATGGCCGGTCCGGGTACGACCCAGAAGAGAAATGACCTTCTTGAACTTGGAAACGGCGACGTCCGCGACGGCTCTGCAATCCATGTCCATAACCATGGAAGGGTACTTATCTTGGTGCTGGTTCTGCTGAGCCTGAGACAAGAGCCTAATGAGCTTCTCAACGCTCTCGAGCCCAGAAGCTGCTTCTTGCACCGCGTTCTCTTCCAATTTCGCAGAGAAGCTGCTGTTCCTATAACCCATAAAATCTACAGCCATCTCTGACCCTCTTCAGCATAACAAGAAAAAAAGAGCCCAAACAGAAAACCAAAGAGAAAAAAGCAAAGAGAGAGAGAGAAAGAAAGAAAGCCAAAGCAGAAAGAAAAGCGTAAAAGAAATTGAAGAAGGGGTGTTGATAAAGGGTTGCCTATTAGGTGTTTGTTGTCATGCGTCTATGGTCAAAATGATGGCATCTATATCTGGTGGCCCACTAGCACTTGCCGTCAAGATGTAGGTGCGAATAAGATCCAACCACACCACACAATTGAAACAGCAGCAGCAGCAGCTTTGCTTTTGGCAGTGCACGAATATTTATAATTTGTTTTTCTTCTTTTTGGCTGTTTAAATTGTTAAACTAATGAGGGTTTGATTCTCGGTGTCGGATTAACATTGACCTGCTCTACTTTAGTCTTATCAGAGTTTCAATTTGGTCAAAGCTGGTTCCCAAGCCGTTGGATTGAAGAGTGATGTGGATGATCTGATCATCTGTGTGAGGAGAGAGAGGGCTGAGTGTGACCAAATGGAAATAATTTTGAGGGAAAAATACAGAGTTGCTGCCTGGCAGCATGATAGAGTTGACTTTGTCTCTGGGCAACTTTCATGAAGACGTCCATATTTTTCTTCATTGTGCCACGTGACAGTGGCTTACTGACTTGGGTGGGGGTTGGATTAGGGATGGCAAAGGGCAGGTTAGAGCATCTCCAGCGCGCAAGGTAAGAGCACTTCCAGCAGTTGGCCCTTTGCCATGGCAAGGGGAGCTAGGGCAGCTACTTATTCACGCGTGAATAGTGGTGCTGCGCAGCAGTTTGTTTAGATTCTTGTGTGAAGAGAAATACTATTCACTTTTGTTTTTATTTTATTTTTTACATGAGATTAACTTTAATTGTATGTATGAAATTATAATAATAAAATTGATAGGTATGTATTAAAAATATTTCTGGATTTTTTGGATTTTTTTCAAATTTTTAAATATTTTTATGTCGTGACGTCGAAAAGTCATCACTAACGTCAGCGCCTAGTTTTGGACACAGGGGCTCGCTCGCCTTGGGCCACCCGTCTTCGTGGCCCCCACTCTCACCCCGGGCCTCCCACTGCTTTGGAAACGTGTTTTTGACCCAAACCCCCTAGCCCGAGTTTTCCTTGCACTGCTGGAAGTGCTCTAAAGGGAGGCAGGAGGGGGCCCTTGAGCCAAAACGCAGCTCCACCACACCAAGTCTAGCTCGGGCAAGGGGCGGGTTCCATGGGCTAATCTTGCCAGGCCTGTTGCCCTTGGGTTTGCTAACGTCAGCAACATAACAAATGTAAAAAAAATTTGAAAAATTCCAAAAATTCAATAATATTTTTATACATACCTAGCAATTTTATTATTATTAATATCATACATATAAATAAAATTAATCTCATGTGAAAATATTATACAAAAAATATTATCCGAAAATTGATATGAGAATTTTATAATAAATAGTAACACATGGCAACCAAAAATCTTATCCAAATTAATTGTTTAAGTATTTAAAAAAAAGGAAAAAAAGAATTAAAGTGAATAGTAATTGCCTTGCCCTTGCCCTTTGGGGTGGAGATGCTCTTAGGGGCCGGTATGGCAATATCATCCTCATCCCTGCTCCCCATTCACGCCCCCGTCCTTGTCCCCATCCCCGATTTTTTATTTTCGGGGAATTCCCATCCTCGTTTCCGTCGGGGGATTAAATCCCAAACCTAGCTCGAAATACCCAAATTTTTTATATATAAAAAATTAAAGTATCTATATTACACTATAATTTCACCTTCAACTATCATTCAACTCAATTCAAAAAAATTGAAGTATAAAATTTCACTTAACTACTCAAAATCATATCAATTCTATTTGACAAAACTAATAAAATCATATAATAATAATAATTCAAAAGCTTCACCATCCAACAAACTTTATAATACAACTCATTCATCATCAAAAGAGAAACATCAAACTACACATTCATAAATGAAATCCCATAATTGCAATGATTTCATGTGCTTCTTCATTCGTAGCTTCAATAATTTTTTTTCTTTTAAAAGACATGTTCTCTATTTCAATAATACACTCATAACAAAAAAGAAAACATAAGAGAAAGACTTTAATTTTAAAAAAAAAGAGAATTAGAAACTAACCATAACATAAGAGAAAGACATTAATAAGGAACATTGGTACGTAACATGGGTTTAGGAATTAGGGTAACTTTTTAATTATTATATTATATTCTATATATTTATTAATTAAAATAAATACAACACTTATCGGGTTGGGTTTGGGGATGAGGATAACAATGCCATCATTGGCCCATATCCAATCGGGTATTTTTAAAATCGGGATCCCCGTACCCGCCCCCGTTTCCCCCTTAAAAATTCCCCCAGTTAGGGTCGGGGATCCGACGGGTACCCGACCCAACGGGGATTATTGCCATCCCTAGATTGGATTGGATGGATGAAGCCAAAGAGTTTGAGCTGTGATACTAATTTATTTGTTAATATGGTTTAGGGTTAAAATTGTTGTTTAAGAAATGCATTTTGGGTTGATTTCTTTTTTATAGTTTGGAATGGAAGACGCCCAAGGACATGGTTCTTGAGTGACTTCATGTGTAATGGAGACTCTAGGAGGTCGTTTTGTATGGCGGATTGTTATAGACTGGACTAAATCTTGGGATTGGCTTAAGCTGGATTAAGTAGTGACTTACGTTTGGTGCTACATAGGACTAAGAAGCTGGATTGTAAAAATAGTGAAGACATATGTTTGGTGTTGTGTCAGACCAAAAAATAGTTATTCTAATATTTAAATTTAATTAGGGATTCTGACATTTTTTAAAGGCTAAAATTCTAATATATTTTTAGAATAATAATATGTGAGCTATTTTCAAGTGTATTTTTGCTAATTTATGTTCTAAAACAATAATTAAATACTAATGTAAAAAACCTAGATAATAACATCTTAGTAGATATATACAATTAATAAATAAAATTTAAGCTAAAATAATAAAATATTTGAAATTAAAAAATTAAAGAAAACCACAAATATCATCTCTTCCTTCCTCTCCCCGTCACCTCACCGAATATCCTCCTTAAACCCATTTTCCTATCTCCCCAAACCCATTTGCCTAACTCCCCAAACCACACAACTCAGGTCATGCTTTCCATAAACACAACCATGCCTCTTCCCTCCCTATCACCCCACTTTGCCCCTAATTAAGGCCATCAGATTCTGATCCACATCAACAAAATGAACAAGATGGGGATGATGGTGATGATGATGGGCTCCTATTGGATTGCTCACAGTTGGATGAGGCGATGCAAGAGGGAGACGCAACAGCCATTAATTGGGGAAGAAACATTTTCAAAGGTGACAGACCTACCATTAATCCTCTTCTATTTTCAAGAATCCAAATTCTTCATCCCTTGAATTTTTCCCAAAATATGTCACTCTCTCAGAAATGTCAACACCCAAAGGTGCAATTGGAGATTTGAGAGACTGAGTTTGATGCCTCGAAAATTTCCAAATATTTTGTTTAAGCTCACAATAAAAAAAATTGTGGTAATTTGGATTATCATGAAATAACTATTGGTTTATTCAAGAGGATTTATTTCCTGATATTTTGAAGTTGTAATTTTGGTAATTTGATGTCATTGAAAAATAGTAGACGTCCATACGAGCGTGTGGCATTTTTCAAAGAATTATTCGAAACCCGGAAGCATTTTTAGCGAGCTTCGGAAGTTGGGAATAAGTTAAAAAGGAAAAGGAAAGCGATAAATAATTGTGTGACACTATACATACACATGGGATAAGCTGCCGACACTCTTATCCTCTCTCATTCCTTTCTTTTTCCTTTATCTCTCATTCCCTTCACATCATTTTCTTTATTTCATTTCACTTTCTCATTTTCTCTTCTTCATCTTCTTCTCTCCTTTTAGAAACCCAAACTCGTGGGTATGGTTCATCACCATAGAACTCCCACCTCTAAAGCTCAAATCAGAAAATCTTCTTCATGAACGTTGTTCACATACTCGAGGACTATAACATATCCAAAAATCAGCATCATTGGACCAGTTTGGCTACCTCAAACTGGCTATGATATTTCAGTGTTCATCCATAGCTAGTGAGTTCTCTGCAACTTGGTTTTCAACATTTTTCTCTAGTTTCTACAGCTCGTTTGACAAACTTTCCTTCTCTGAAGTTGTTCTTCAGTTTGAGAACTATGACATATCCAAAAATCAGAGCAATCCAAGTAGTATAGCTATGTCTGTGGTAAACATGTTCGTCACTTCCTCAGATTCTGCTGTTATTACCGTACAACACCATATTCACTCTTGCATGTTAATTTTCCTTCCTCAGATGACAATAAATTCTTCATGGACGGTGTTCAGAATTATGTTCTCTAGAACATATCCAAAAATAGTGGCAATCCAGTTAGTGTAGCCTTCTCGGGAGTGGATGAACGTAGCTTTTGTTAGTTTCCAAGTGTAAATTTGAGTTGGTTATTGTCCTTGGGAGCTCCACTCAGAAAATTCTGAAAAATTCAGAGGGGTAAGGGAAAGATTTAAAATGGTTTGATTTTTGGAATTTGTCTCTAAATTGTTAGCTGAGAGCCGGTATTTAAATTCGAAGGACCAAAAGATAAATCAAAACAAGTACAAGTGCCAAGTGACAAATAAGGTAAATGTAAGGACCAAAGTGAAATTATGAATAAGTCCTATGACTAAAATATGATTTGGACAAAGTATAAGGACAGAAGTGAAATTATTGGCTAGTGAAAGGACTACAGTGCAATTAAAGATAGTTATAAAGACTAAATTGCAAAGAAGGATTTTAAGTAACATTTTTTTTTAAATGACTGGACTAGGAATCGATTCTTAGAAAAGAAACGATTTGAGTTGAGTGCAGAATTGTCAAACATTGTCAGTTTTGAATTCTATGTAGGGGACTTACTCAGGCTTGTATTTTGTGTATGTATGATATAGTATATATTGTTGTGTCTGAAAACTACACCGTTTATGATTGTCATATGTACTTGGTTTTGGTTTTCCAAAGTTTGGAGGGTATACGCCTACGGGCATTATCCTCGACGACCTGATAGTGAAAGAGGCATAGCGACTTTCTCTTGTGTTTCGATTCCCTAAACCTCCGGAGGAGTTACGCGTACAAACTTTACCAATACCCTATGCGTGAGGTATAGTCGATGAGGTGTAACCGGTTGAAATGGACACTCTCGCTACCGTTCCAGAAAATTTGAATTTAATTATAATTTCTGGTAGGGGTTGTTGGCCTTAAAGGATCAGTTGTCAGACAAACAGATACAGGAACGTTCCGAAAAATATTTACGAAAATTGCTTGAGCATGCCAATTGGTTTTGGATCCACAATAAATGGATACGGGTTGTGTATGTGCATATTCTTTCACTGATTTTGAAATAAATTTATGGCCATTATTATTATCATTATTTATTTTAAAACCTGACCGGGAGCCTCCTAAGGGGCAAATGAACGTATGTGATGCTCACCCATACTTTTGTTGTAGATTCTTTTCGTGGGTGACATTTTGGTGTAATCTCCTCACTTGTCAGCATTTGGCTCGTGTCTCACGTTGTTGTCAGTTTGTGAACCCTATTCATCACAGTTGATTATGTTCCGCAATGTATGCATAAATATGAATTATAGATGGTTGATATATTTTCATTATTGATTTGTAAAACAAATTCTGAGGTTTGATATTATTCCATGACCTCTGGGGTTGGTTTAACTCTCAAATAAATTTTATATAATATTACAAATTATTTTTCCACTGTTATTAAATACTCCGATCCAACCCATTTTAATTTATTTATAAAGGCTTAGCGTATTTTGGGAATCTTGGAAGTATAACCCTTACTTAGGTATTATATTTTCGGGATCCTCAAGATACGTGCCGCTGTCACGTGTCTCGATTTTGGAGTGTGACACTAAGAGTGTGCTTGTTTGGATGATTGATTGAGAAATTGAAGTTGGATGAGAATTTGAGTGTGGGTGTTTTGTTTTTCCGAATGAACACGGCCAAGGCACCACATGTACCTGTGTTTTGTTTAGTTAAGGCAGCAGCAGCCAGAGCAACGTCGAAGAGAAAGGAGGAGAGCAGAGCAACGTTGGATAGTAGCAAACTCGATAACGACTTTGTTATTTAGCGGCACCTCTTCATAGCTCTCTACAACACTCCAAAACCATCACAAATTTGACCCAAACCCATCAAAAGAGAATTAGTCCATGCAAATTAAGCGTGAGAGATTTCGAATTTGGGACTTTCTATTTTTGAGTAGAGAAATATCACTAAATTAAGAGTTAGTTGTGTACAGTGACGGACCCAGGAACCGAACCCCGTGTGGTCATAGTGTAAATGTTCCAAAGAAAATTTAAGAATGAGTTATTTTTCTTATCTATTTTTTCTCTTCCAAATTTTATTCCTTCTTGGAAAAATATACTTTGAATGATTTCAATTTGTCATTTTTTTTATGTATGTTTTTGAGTGATTTCAATTCGTAAAATTTCAAACCAAACCTATGCCAATTAACCAAAAAAAAAAAAAAAAACCACAACCACCTAATCAACAAATAAGCAAAAACTTCATCCAACAAATCAAACCAATACATATAAATCATAAATTTCATCCAAGCAATTATAAATTTGATTTCCATTAAATTAAAAACAACATACATCATCCTTATTTTGATATTAAGATTTAGAACTTACTTGAAATGAGAAATGTCACAATAACAGTGGCGCCACAACATGTAGTGGACGGCAGCATAACTCTGACGGCAGTGAAAATACATCGGCGACACTACAGCAGGTGAGGATTGGGGAGCTTGGGGTTAGGGTTTGAGAAAAGAATAATAGAAATTGGGAGATGGGGTTTAAGGGTTTTTGGGGTGGGAAGATTGGCTGGGTCGGGTGGGAGAGTAGAGTGGAGGGATACGGAAGGGTTTTTTATTTTAAAATTTTGCCTAGGCCAAAACGACATTGTTTTGCCCAGGGTGTTTTAAAAAAAAACAGAAATTCGTTGCGCTACTTCTTCTTCCTCTTGTGCGCAGCTTCCTCCCTCTTCTTCTCTGGCAAAGCATCAAGCACTTGGAGGGCAATCCAAGGGGTCTCACAGCCAGCTCAAGTGGACCTCCAAGCTTATTTCCATGGCTTCTATGGGGTCGTTTGACCACAGTGACCCCACTGTGGGTCCGTCCCTGGTTGTGTATAAATTTTTTTTAAAAGGGCCTACCAATGCGATGAGTATGGACATGACAAACTTGTGTGGCAACTTTTCATTCACGTGATACTGACAGGATGAGTAACACGTGAGAAATAATTTTGTATTCATTAACTTATTTTGCCAGTATTAATACACCATCTTGTAAACTCAATGATCAATATATAATGATCTTTCACATGATTTTGTTAGTTTTGGCATGGTTACTAATACAGTATTTTGAGTGATTTATAAATTTCACTAGAATCTTACATTTATTTGTTAGTGTCGAACGCATTGTGTAGCGCCCTCAAAAAATTTGAGTAAAAAAAAGCATAGGATTGATGAGAAATTGCATTAGAATGGGATATGGTTGATGTTAGTTTAAGAGCTTTAATTGGCCCCAAAACTAGCAACAAAATCAGCAAAATGGTGAAGAAATATGTTGCTTCTAGCCTACAACTAAAAAACTTTAAAAAAGAAAAAATCTTTAAAATTAAAAATTCATCTCTTCTCCCATCTCTCTCTTTGAAAGAACCCACCCATCCCCAACAGCCCTCATCCTCTTCCCCAAACCCTAGCACCCCACCATCTTCTCATCGCCGCCTGCCCACCCTCTCCTTCTTGACCCAAAATCACTCACTCACTCACTCACTCACTCTCTCTCTCTCTCTCTCTCTCTCTCTCTCTCTCTCCGACTTTGCACAAAACAAGTACAAACATTGAAAGGGTCTCGTAATACCAATAATAAGTGGTGAGATCCATTTGAGACATAACTAGATGCACATGAAAGATTCCAATTTGTTGGTTTTGAATCTGCAGGCAGAGGGGTATAGAGTTTGTATTAATGAAATATTTCCCAAACACCTATAACTCATGAATTGAGAGAGAGAGAGAGAGAGAGAGAGAGAGAGAGAGAGAGATTGGCTTTGGGGCAGTGGAACCAGAGAGTTTGGCCAACAAGCCACTGGCGTCCCTTGTTCATGTTCTGACCTCGGATGGATTAACTTGTCCTCCGATGCCTGATGCGTTTTAATTTGGTTTTGTAGAGAAGTTCTGTGTTACTGTTCCTAGTTTGGATTAGTTTTTTATCTTCTCTTTCTTGATCTTGTATTGGTCTCGTTGTCTTAGCGGGTTTAGCTGTTCTTGCTGACCTTGCTCCTGATTCGTTCCCCTTCTGGTGGTTTAGGGTGTATTCAATTGAAATTTTAATAAATTGTAATTACAAGATTTTAATGTAATGGATTTCAGTTGGATTTGTAATTATAAGATTTTACTTATGATTTTAATAGATTGTAATTACATGATTTTACTTATGATTTTAATTCACTTATGCCTTTTTTGTATTCTCCAAAATAGATTTGCCAAAGTGTGGATTGGATTCGAGTTAGCCACGTTATCCCAACCCCATGACTTTATTTTTTGGTCGAAAAAATGAACTTTCATTGTAACACAACAACTAAGAAACTAACAATAGAAATACGAAAGTAGAAGCAAAGACTAGAAGTTACATCCAAAGCCACCGACACCTGATGCAAATCAGATAGCACCATAAAAACAAAGGGTAATGCTAGGGAGACCGTCTTTTTGTACCACAATTGTATACCATCTTATATGGAAGATGATGTGGCATGCCAAATCATTTAATACAATTACATATATTTTAAATTTTCATTCTCCCCTAATTAATGCACCGATCCCATAAGATTTATTTATTTATTTATTTTTAATCTTTCCTCTTCTTCCTCCTCCCTCTCACCCTTTTCATACAACAATTTCTTATCATTGGAGTCGTTGAAAATTCTCCCTCTTCACCATGGCAGGTGCATTACCATCGAATTTCTTACGAATGCAGCACCATGATTCACGCATCCCTTCCATTCTACGTTGTAGATCTAGATCTGAAGAGTGAGTTGAGATAAATAAATAGCTCTTGGTACACAATTGCTAGATCGCTCGTCGCCTTGTCGACAGCCACAGTCGCTGCAGACGACAATGACGACTACGATGCCAATATCATCTCTCTCTCTGTCGCTCCTTCTCTTTCTAAGATTTTTTGAGGCAACATAAACTTCCCATTGGTCTAAAAATGAAATGGATTATGTGGGAGTGATTTTCGTCCCCAAAGAATATTCGATCGATAGATTCCTCTTTCTCCTTCCTCGAACTCTTTCTCCCCGCAAAACCAATCGGAGTAAAAGGACCACACCCGAGGGGTGTTGGCCAAAGGCCCTCCGATGCCTAAGTTAGTTCAATTGGATCTTCGTAAAGAGACAACAATAGCTAAAAAGGGTACGAAGTTTTCTCTCGGGGAGAACCGGGTGGCCGGAGCCGTGTGTGAAGGCCGGAGCCTTGTGAGAGAGAGGGAGAGAGGTGTGGCAAGGAGAGGGAATTTTTGCAGTATTTTGAAAGCTTAGAATGTGTTACTTCATGCCTTGTGTAGCCTCCTATTTATAGAGCCTCGGTGGCTAGGGTTTCTGGAGAGATAAACCCTCGTAGAGATAGGAATTATCCTTCCACAATAAATAGGATAATTATTGAAGTTCAGATAATTAATAGGGTTAGATAACTGATAGGGTTTAGATAATTGATAAGGTTTAGATAACTAATCAGAAACTAGGATAAATAAGGAAAAATGATTTAAATAAATAAGAAATTTGGGATTAGGATAAACCCATGATCTTTGGCAAGAGTCCCTAAATCAAATAACTCCCAGAAATAGGGAAATTATTTGACCTAGAGTTTTACGGTTCCACAAATGTCCCCCAGCTTCTGCATGGCGCGTGGTGGCATGTAGGAGATGTGGATTGATTATTGGGATGTCCAGCTGTGTCTGGGCTTCCTTTTTTGATTTGGGCTCCTGTTTGGGGGAGGCTGGTGAGTTCATGCAGGTCAAGGAGCCTCAATAGCTATAAGTGCAGGGCTTCTCTTCGCTCCTTTCCAAATTGCAAACTTGCTTCCTCTACTTTCTTTTTGTGAGAGAGATCTTGGAGGATTGTACTGCTTGTCAAGGAGAGGAGTTGTCGTGCACACCAAGGTAGGTCATGGTCTGCTGATCTGCTTCGATTTGAATTTTTTGATGTGTGACTGATTGACTTCAGCCTTCTGCTTGCAGAGGATGATATCATCAAGGGGCTCAACCTCGACTTGAACATGGCCAAAGTTCATCATGCTCTGAACATCCCTGCCAAGTTCCGTGAATAGTGCGGGTTGCTGAGCAAGTAGCTGAACAGGATGGAGGCGTAGGTGTTGCGGAGCAGGCCGATGGGGCTGCTGAGCAGGTGACTAGAGTTGTTGAGCAGGTCACTAAACAGGATGGTGGTGCAAATGTTGAGGAACAGGCAGGTGGAACTGCTGAAAGCGTGGCTGATCAGGTGGATGCTGAAGAGGTTGCAGATCAGTTGTCTCCTGCCGGCATCTCGGAGTAGATGAAGACTTCTTTATTTCTTTTCAGCTTTTGTAGTCTGCTTTCTTGTTTGGAATAATTGGTCTTATTTGACCATCTTGTTTTGTTGAACTTGACTAGTTGGCCGCTTTGCTATGGAATTTTCAGTTTATCTAACTTCAATTCGCATAGTGTCTTGTGAACTGCTTAAGTGTTTCTTTGGATACTTGATTGTTTATCCGTCACTTGCTTGAAGGTTACTCTTCTGCTTCTCCTTTTGGAAGCTTCAGATGTTGATACATATCTCCCTCTGGATGTTATAGATGATGCCATACGTCTCCCTTAGGACGTTTAAGAGCGGGGTCCTACGTCTCCTTAGGATGTTTAAAGATGGTGCCCTACGTCTCCCTTAGGATGTTTAAGAGCGGGGTCTTACGTCTCCCTTAGGACATTTAAGGATGGTGCCCTACGTCTCCCTTAGGACGTTCAAGAGCGGGGTCCTACGTCTCCCTTAGGACGTTTAAGGATGTTTTAAAATGCATCTCTTGGGGCGGTATGGACTAGTATTTCACGAACACTTCACTTGAAAGAAAAACTCGAACTTGCATTGATGTTTGTGTGAGTACATCACTTTATTGAAAAAAGGATGGATAACATAAATAACATCAAAAGTAACTCTTCTTCAGCTAAGTGGAGAGAACTAGGTCGTCTGCTAGGAACTGAGTCGGTGAGTGGGAAGCTTCAAGGATAATACTTTCGGAGGTGATGGGCATTCCACTGTCTTGGAATTCCTTTCCCCTCCAGGGTGTCAAGTGTGTAGCTTCCTCTGCCCCCAGATCGGCTAATCACGTAGGGGCCTTCCCAGTTGGGCTTCATCTTCTTCGACCCTTGCCTTGGTGCTGTGATGAAGGTTTTTCTGAGCACTAGGTCCCTAGGTCGGAACTGTCTAATCTTGTCCTTTTTGTTGTAGTAGGACGTCAACTGCTGCTGGTAAGCTGTAACTCGGACAATGTCTTTCTCTCGTTCTTCATCGAGTAGGTCAAGGTTAACCTTCATTTGCTTGCGATTCTGGTCAGGCTGCCCACCTCAAGTCTCATGGTTGGGCGTGATGTGAGGCGGGATGATCGCCTCGATCCGTAGGCCAAGGAAAATGTGGTTTCAGGTTGAACTTCTTTTGGTTATGCAATAAGCCCATAGGACTCGGGCAGCTCATCGACCTATTTCCTTCGACTCCTTACGATCTTTTCTTCATGCGATCTAGCACGATCTTGTTAGATGCCTGCAGCTTGGCCATTGCCCGTGGGTATACGGGGTTGTGAGTCCGCTTGATGCCAAACTTTGCAAAGAATCGATGATCTGTCTAACCACGAATTGTGTGCCATTGTCGATGACAATCGATTGCGGGCAGCCAAAGCGGCATATGATGTTCTTCCGGATGAATTGCTCGATATCAGCTTCCTTGGTAGAAGATAGGGCTTCGGCCTCGATCCATTTTGTGAAGTAGTCGGTGGCGATGATCATCATATCTTTCTTGGCAGGTGCAGGCGGCATAGGTCCTACCAAGTCAATGGCCAATCGTATGAATAGCCAAGGGCTGTTTTGCGGGTGATACACTTCGGCTGGTAAGCTGGGTACTGGCTTGTAGCGTTGACATCGATCACAGCTTTGAGCATACTCTGTAAAGTCGTGGCGCATGGTCGGCTAGAAGTAGCCTGCACTGAGTGCCTTCTAGGCAAGTGATCTGCCCCCAGCATGGTTTCCGCACTCGCCGTCATGTATTTTGCGAGAGCACCTCGAGCGTTTGCGGGTACTTGATGCAAGTGAGGTGAGGACCGGAGTATGATATGCGAACAAGCTTGTTGTCCCGCATGTAATACCTTGCAGCTTTACGCTTGATTTTTCTGGCCTCGGACTTCTCCCTTGGGAGGTTCCCATTCACCGAGGCGATCGATGATGGGGTTTTTCCAGCTAGGATCCTCATCGACCGCATCGAGTCCATTGCTCTGCCACTTCAATGCTCGGTGATCAAGGTGTTCAAGCTGGGATGGAGCGCCTAAATTGGGTGTCCGGCGCTGATCCCGAGCTTGCCAATGTATCTGCATGCGCGTTCTGCTCGGGGCACCTGTTAGATGGTGAAGGTAGGAACGCCTTCAACAGCCCTGGACTTTGTCAAGGTACATGATCATTCTCGGGAGCTTCGCCATGTATTCTCATGAGGCTTGATTTGTGATCAGCTGGGAATCTGAGTAAATGGCCAGCTTCTTGATTGATGACTCATTTGCGGGCGCAAGCCGGCGAGCAATGCCTCGTACTCTGCCTCATTGTTTGAGGGAAATAGCGTGATAGCTTGCTCCAACAAGGTGCCGTCTAGGGTGATGATGACAACACTGCTCCAGCTTCTTTTTGGCTCGACGCCTGTCTCACGCGCGAATCGCCACATGTCTCTCGGCGGTCGAGGTTGGTGATGAGATCTTTACGCTCTCAAACTTTCCATGTTTTTGCCGACCAACGTCTCTTCTTCGGCTGATTGAGTGAATTCTGCCACGAAATCTGCTAAAGCTTGGGCTTTTATAGCAGTCTTTGGCCGGTAGAAGAGGTCATATTGACTCAATTCTATTGCCTACTTCATGAGTCGCTGGGACGCGTTAGGGCTGTGTAGAATTGATCTTAGAGGAAAGTCGGTCATGACAATGATTCGATGAGCTTGGTAGTAGGGTTGCGGCTTTCTCGCGGAAACTACAAGTGCCAAAATGAGCTTCTCCATTTTCGAGTAGCGAGTCTCAGCATCGAGGAGAGCTTATGACGTGTAGAATACCGGATGTTGAGCCCCCAGCTCTTCTCGGATGAGAGCTGAGCTGACGGCTGAGCGGGATACTGCTATGTACACGAACAAATCTTCGCCAGGTACAGGTTTTGAGAGCAGGGGAGGTGAAGTGAGGTAGGCTTTCAGGTTCTGAAAAGCTACTTCGCACTCCTCGTCCCACTTGTCTCTTTGCCCCTTCTTTAGCGCTTTGAAGAATGGTCTGCACTTGTCAGTAGATCTTGAGAGGAATCGGTTGAGGGCCCTGCCTTGCTCGTCACATTTTGTATTTCCTTCATTATTGAAGGCGACTTCATCTCAAGAATGGCTTTGATCTGCCGTGGGTGTGCTTCAATGCCTCATTGGGTGACCAGGTATCCTAGAAATCACGGGATGATACACCGAACGTGCATTTACTTGGATTTAGCTTCATGCGATCTTTGAAGCGGTGAAGGCTTCGCCAAGTTCTTGAGGTGATCTGCCGTTTAGGAGCTTTGACTAGCATGTCGTTTACGTAGACCTCCATAGTCTTGCCGATCTGCTCCTTAAAGATTTTGTTCACGAGCCTATGGTACGTTGCTTTTGCATTCTTCAGCCCAAAGGGCATGACTTTGTGTGATGAGTCCCTCTTTCAATGATGAAAGAGGTCTTTGCCTTATCATCTTCGTGCATCAGGATCTGATTGTAGCCGGAGTAAGCATCCATGAAGCTCAGCAGCTGGTTCCCTGAAGTTGAATCCACGAGTTGATCAATTTCGGGCAGTGGAAAGTTGTCTTTCGGGCATGCTTTGTTGAGGTCGGTGTAATCAACAAAGACTCTCCACTTTCCTTGTTCTTGCTTTGCTACCAGAACAACGTTTGCCAGCCACTCTGAGTAGGAGACTTCTTCGACGAAGCCTGCTGCTAAGAGCTTGTTGATTTCTTCTTCAATGATTGCAACTCGCTCGGGAGTGAAGTTACGTCTTTTTTGGGCCACAGATTTGCTGGCTGGGTTGACGTGGAGCCGGTGGTAGATGATTTGCGAGTCAATGTCGTGGATGTCAGACGACGACCATGCGAACACGTCCTTGTTGTTCTGGAGGAAGATGATCAGTTCCACCTTCTCTTCTTGGCTTAGGCGTGAGCCGATCGTCGCTTTTCTGTCTAGCTGATCAGGATCAAGAGGTACTAACTCAACGTCTTCCTCAGGCTTCCAACCTTCTTCAGGGGAGCCTTGGGATGGATTCCCTCATCTCGGTCCTTCTCGTTTGGGTTCAGGCACGAGCGATCAAGGGGTACTAACTCAACGTCATCCTCAAGCTTTCGACCCTTTTCAGGGGAGTCTTCCAGGCGGATTCCCTCGCCTAGACCCGGCTCCTTAATTGCTATTTGAAGGTGGCAATTCCCTTCCCTTTTAGGTCTGCTCGACCATTAGGAACTCGATTGTCTTCATATGCTATCTGCCTTTGTCCAGGGTTTTCAAGCGATCTGTAGTCGCTTACTCTCCTTGACCCTTGGTGAGCATCTTCGGCCATCGTTTGATCATCGATCTGCCCGACTCCTCCTCCAGGGGACGGGTAACGAATTTTCTGGTGCATGGCGGATGTGATAGCATCAATCTTAGAGATCCATGGTCTGCCCAGGATGCCAATGTAAGGGGAGACCTCGTCGATGACCAGGAAGTTCTGCAAGCAGACCACCGGTGGTGAGTGGATGTCGAGGTTGATCGCTCATATGGTGATCGACGTTGCTCCGTTGAAGCCGGTGAGCGATCTGGCCAGCTTGGTGATCTTGTTCTCCAACCTCATCTGCTGGATAACAGATAGTTGGAGGATGTTGGCTGCGCTTCCCTCGTCCACATGAACTCGCTCGATCACAGCTTGTTCAATTCGTATGTAGACGACGAGTGCATCATTGTGTGGCTAGTCGAGGCCGATCAGGTCCTTTTTTGAAAAGTCGATAACAAGATCGTCTTTAAAGGCTGGGCAGCTAGTTGTGACCAGAGAGACCAGAGTTGCTTGCTTGATTTTTCTCTTTTTCTCCCAGCTGGTTAGCCCTGACTCCATGGATTCAGCCAGGAATGTATTAATCCGGATGACCTTTTGCTGGGGCTCTTTGGCAGCATCTCGATGTTCGATCTGCTGGATCGCCTTCTTGGCCACGAACTCTGTGCAATGACCCTCTTTGACCAGTTCCTCAATATGCCGCTTCCAAGCGATGCAGTTGTTCGTGGTATGCCCGTGCGTTCCGTGGAAAGCACACTATTTATTGGTTAGCCTCATGTCTTCACCTGGTCCAGGATCTTGTGTATCGGGATGGTGAATTCAGTGAAGCTCTCGTCAACTTGGGCACCTTCACGGGGCTGCGATCTGCGCTTGCCTCCGATTCCGTTGTTGGACTTATCATTCTTTTGGCCTGCCTGCTTAGCTGGTTGATCAGCCTGTTTGTCAGTTTTCCTGGAGGCGATTCGATTATCGTCCAAAAGTGCGTAGCTCTCTGCGGTCGCAAAGACTTCAGCCAGTGTCTGGCTAGGAGCAACGGTCAGGGCCTGGTATAGCACGTGCTCAGTTGGCAAGCCTTTCCTGAAAGCCGAGGACACGGTTCGATCATCGCATCCTATGATTGTCGCCTTCTCTGCCTTGAATCTCTTGATGTAATCTCGAAGAGATTCGTCGACTTCTTGTGCAGGTTGAACAGGTGGTCATGATGTTTTCTGACCGTCCGGTAGGAGGTATACTCCTTGGTGAAAATTAAGGCAAACTCTCTGAAGCTACTGATCGTCCCCGACGAGAGGGTGTGAAACCACTCTTGGGCAGCTCCATGCAAGGTCATTGTGAACACCTTGCACATCAGGGCGTCGTATGCCTTGTGCAGGATCATTGCACTTTTAAAGTGCCTCAGGTGACTATCTGGATCAGAGTGTCCTTTATATGGTGTAATTGATGGCGTTATAAACCGTCTCGGGGGAGTTGCCTGCTCTACCTCGTTGGTGAAAGGGGTGTAGTTCACCCGGTCGACCTCCTTGTATAAGTCCTCTGGATCATTCTTGAGTTTGAGGCTTTTGAGTCGGTCGTTCACGAGCTTATCGACATCCTCTACTCCAGGGACCGCGGCTTGTGACGGCGCCTTCTGCACTGTCGGGTGCGATTGGCTAACTTCCTTTTCAGTTTTCAAGGGTCGATCCTTGGGTGCTCTGCCTATAAGGCAGATTTGGAGATTGAGATTGCGAGGATTCCTCCCCGGCTTGTCGTCGTGAATTGGTCTGCCTCGAGCGGGTTGGTGAGCGTCGATCACTACGTTCGCCATGCAGACGTTCACGAACTTGTGGTCCTTGCGGTCCCAACCTGGAGCTGATGCTTCTCTGTGGGCCCAAGCGGGAGTGAATGCCTGGTTGTGGACCCAATCTCTCAAGCACATTGGTCCTTGGACCTAATCTTGAACTGACCCTTGATCGGCTTCGAGATTGCCTTGCAGATATCTGGGCCTGGTTCAGGTGCTAAACAACTGGGGTCCGGTTTGAGTCTTTGAAGCTCGGAGTGCAGTTCGAGTCTTGAACAACACGCTCTCGTTCTCTTCCTCGACTACTTGCTGCTGCCTAACCAGCTCGGGATCTCTCGAACTGCGGGCTGATTTGCTGGCTCACCATTCTCTCTTCGCCATGAGGCCTAAGGCCAAGGCCTCGAACCAAGTCGATCTGCCTGAGGAGCTGACCAACCAGGTCGTTTTGGTTGTCTAGCCTCTGCGTGAGTTGGTCGACTCTAAGGCTGAGGTCTGCTTGACTGCGTGGATCGAGAGGAGAGAATTGTGTTAGGCCCAAGTGCATACGGGCTAGGGTTTCACTGGTGGCGTACGCCAAGTGTGACAGTAAAGGAGGGAACGTCCGGACTTGCTCCAAAACGGGCTGTCGCCTGCTCCTTGCGGCGGCAAGGTGGAGGAGGCCACTAAGCCTTGATTTTGTGCGACTACAATGGGTGCAGAAATTTCAGCCGCATGTGTGGCCGTCCCGGCGGCAATTGGCGGCCATTCTAAGGCTTCCGGAGGCGATTGCAAGGCATGGGCAGCCACAGGGGGCTGTTGCGATGTGCGGGCAGCCGCTGGAGGCTGCTGAGATGCGTTGGCAGCCGCGCGAGGCTGCTGTAAAACAGGTACAGCTGCTGCCCGTTGCTTTGGCAGCGATGTTTCGGCCGCTCCGGATCGTGTTTTGGCGGCGGCCTTGCTTCTAGTGCACTTGCTTCCAACCATGGTTGTTTGGAAGGCTTCGGTTGATTAAATAGAGTGTGAAAAATGGATTTGGAGCACGCTTTGAGTATTGTTTCGAGCTCTCAATGAAAGCACCAATTTGTGGGAGTGATTTTCGTCCCCAAAGAATATTCGATCGATAGATTCCTCTTTCTCCTTCCTCGAACTCTTTCTCCTGCAAAACCAATCGGAGTAAAAGGACCACACAGGGGTGTTGACCAAAACCCTCCGATGCCTAAGTTAGTTCAATTGGATCTTCGTAAAGAGACAGCAATAGCTAAAAAGGGTACGGAGTTTTCTCTCGGGGAGAACCGGGTGGCCGGAGCTGTGTGTGAAGGCCGGAGCCTTGTGAGAGAGAGGGAGAGAGGTGTGGCAAGGAGAGGGACTTTCTGCAGTATTTTGAAAGCTTAGAATGTGTTACCTCATGCCTTGTGTAGCCTCCTATTTATAGAGCCTCGGTGGCTAGGGTTTCTGGAGAGATAAACCCTTGTAGAGATAGGAATTATCCTTCCACAATAAATAGGATAATTATTGAAGTTCAGATAATTAATATGGTTAGATAACTGATAGGGTTTAGATAATTAATCAGAAACTAGGATAAATAAGGAATAAATGATTTAAATAAATAAGAAATTAGGGATTAGGATAAACCCATGATCTTTGGCAAGAGTGCCTAAATCAAATAACTCCCAAAAATAGGGAAATTATTTGACCTAGAGTTTTACGGTTCCACAGATTCGCAACTAAAAAGATACAACTCACCTTCCAGGAAAATTCCCTGCCATGTTTTTCTTGTTTGGATAGGTTAATAATTTTGAAAACCCATCATGATCTCTTTTTTTAAAGACTTCAACCAGGAAAGGTAGTTGGGTTTTGATTCTAAATATTATATTATTTCAGATTTACAAAAACAGTATAGTTAGATGTCTGAGGGAGTCCATGAAGATATACAGTTTTTATCGGATTAGTTGCTTTTTCCACCACATTTTTTTTGTTGCGAAATTGACCACTAGTTGCAGGCCGTAAGAGACAAAGAACAAAAAATGGCAGCCAACATGAGGAAAGGGGTTTGATACTGTGTTTAACACCCATGAAAAATCCGGCAATCATAAAATTGTTGTGGAGAAGACAGTGTAGGGAGAAAGAAGAAGAGAGAGTGAAGATAGAAAGACTCCTATCGGTAATTGTGCTGTAATTAGGGGAGAATAAAATAGATTTAGCTATATTTAATGACTTTTCTCCTTTAATTAGGGGAGATTAAAAATTTAAAATATATGTAACTATATTAAATGATTTGGCATGCCACATCATTTTCCACATCAGATGGTATACAATTGTGGTACAAAAAGATGGTCTCTCTAGCATTACCCTAAAAACAAATTAAGAAACATAATGAAAACTCCTAACCCAACCCCATGACTACTCCTAGTTTTTGTCAAGGCTTGGACCAAAACTGAGGAGTGAAAAAAACACCTTGCACCTTATCAACATTTCTTCTAGATCGTGGGTAAGGCTTCTTCTTTATTTTTTCTTTCTTTCTTTTTTTGTTTTGTCCCAAACACTTTGGAACAAGGAATTAGAAAAAATATTTAGCTGCGCTATACGCACTGCAGCTACGCATCAAAAGAAAAAAAAGCCTCTTTGAGGAGAAAAACTCTCTTGCAGGGGATAAGGCGTAGTCTTATCCAGGAATAAAATATCCATAATATCGCTCGATATTTTCACGAAATTTCCGTATTTTTGGACTACCGATATTTCGATACTATCGATATTTTAGATATCCATGAACCAAAATATCGATAATATTGACGACATGGACCGAAATATCGATAATATCGATCAAGGAATAAAATATCGATGATATCGGAAATATCGGTAGTCAAAAATACGGAAATTTCGATGGAAATATCGGGATATTATCGATATTTCGGTCCATGTCGTCAATATTATCGATATTTTGGTTCATGGATATCTAAAATATCGATAGTATCGAAATATCGGTAGTCCAAAAATACGGAAATTTCGTGGAAATATCGAGGATATTATGGATATTTTATTCCTTGATCCCGATATTTCCATCGAAATTTTCGTATTTTTGACTACCGATATTTCGATATCATCGATATTTTATTCCTTGGTCTTATCCCCTTCCAATTAAAGCTCACCACGTGGACAATTTTACTGAAAAATAGAGAGAGACAGCACATGTGGCGCGCTTTGATTGGAGGAAGATAGGACTCAAGAGAGTTTTTCTCCTCTTTGAGGCATTATATCAAGCAACTTGTGGGCACACCAGCAGAGTTGCGGAAGGCTGCACCTCCTCGCGAGGAAATATCTACAATGAGTAGGAGATTCTGAAAAAAAAAGTATCAAAAATATAATTTTGCTCTAGATAAGCTTGTCTACAAGGAAAGAAGAGCCATTGGAAAATGCTCAAGAAGAGGCAATATCGTCTCTCTTGTGAAAAGCTTTTTTCAAAGCATACAAAAATAGTGGGAAAAAAAAAGTACAAGAGCATATATGAGAATCAGGCATAGGAAGATGAGATTTGTTATGTGATTTGTTATTTATATCACACATTCAAAAATCTCTCACAATACACCATTTAATGAAATACCTCAAAATCAGTAAGTTTTTTAATACCACGATACTTTTTCTTATCTTTTAAAAGTCCTAATTGAATATCACTAGACTTGTATTGATTATTTTAAAATCCTAATTGAATACAACCAGACTTTTATTGATTACTTAAAAATCCTAATTGAATACCGCTGTACTTTTAAGCTTAAAAATAATCCATTAAAATCACAATTGAATAATGAAATCAGATTTGACCAACATAGAGAGAGAGAGAGAGAGGAGGTTTGATTGGGAAAGAGAATTTAATTGAATTAATTAAAGGGTAGTTTAGGAATAATGGTGGGTGAAAAGATAAGATTATATTTTTTCAAATTTACAAAGTGAATGGAGAAATAGGACGGAGTGGAAATAGCAGCACTCATTCCTCCGTAACCAAAGGTCATTTTTTCAAAAATTAACGACAAAACAAATTTCGTCAAAATATATATATATTTGGACGCGTGCAATAGGCACGTGTGAGGCTGATAGGCTATTATGAATTGACTAGGTTGGTACAAAAGTCAATGGCCGGAAAGCTGGAGGAAATTGACTAAATAGTGTGATATTATGAATTAGAAGGAGGAAAAATAAACACGTTGGAGTTGGCTGCCTAAATTTTGACTTCACACCGAAAAGTCAGTAATTTACGGGGGCAGCCAATAGCCATAAATACCGACGTAACATCCATAATTCATGCTTAAATAATGCTTAAGCTCTGTTTAAAATTAATATTAAACACCGACGTAACATCCATAATTTTTTAGATTATAAACCAAAGAATAGTATAAATAAACTCAAGTAATTCTTTTTATTTATTTGGAAATACACAACTTGAAAGAGGCACAACGTAAATTAAACCAGAAGTCTACGGCTTCAATATCAAGCTTTCACATGGACAAACTTGGGGGTCTGAGTTTCTTAATTCATTTTAAGGAAGAGGATCTTGTTATTAATTGGTTTTCATAAAATTGATTAAGTAGAGGGGACAATTTCTAGCATGGTAGTTGAAAAAAAATAAAATGTGCTTGCATATATAATATATCCACCGGATTGTATAAATCTTTTTGATTTAGTTAAACTGTTTTTAAAGCTAAGCATACGCATTTGTGTCAATAACACTCATTACGTGATCATCATATCAGATTTCGAGGAATGCTCTATATAAGTAAAATGGGCAATAATGACAGATAAGAATCTCTCCATTGTGAGGGATTATGAATATAAATCCAAAGTCGAGCATTGCTTTCTGGTTTCATGGAAGAACAAAAAAGCATGCATGTTGTTTCTTAAAAGAGAATAAAGTTTGATTGTGAATTGTGATCGGGTAGGTAAGGGAGAATTTTATTCATAACCACTGTGGGACGATGTAAGCCAGTCACAACTCACATGCATGTCTTGCTATTACATTATTGATCTAATCATCCAATACACTCCCATCATCCCATATCCCATTTCAAATGTATATCGACAAACCTCTAATAATGGCGTTTGAATTCGAATGGATTTATCCACCAACTCCACAAGCATCCCCTCCTATCTTTCATTTCTTATTCATTTGTTCCTTTTTCATTCAAAGGACGGTGGACAAGACTCGAATTACGAGTAATGTTATTTTGCCGGACTTATATTGTCTCTTGAATGTAAACCGCACATTCATAAAATTATAAAACTTGTGTTTTTGGTGAGGCCCACTTTATATTCTTGAGCTTCTAGCTTAGTCCTCCGCATGGGAAAAGGCAAGGGAAGATAGTCAAAGCTATACATGGTTAAATTCTTGCATAAGCAATAACAACGCGAAAGATAAGTTGGTTTTCTCATTGGTGGAGAGCCTAGTTGTGACTCTTATGAGAAACCTTGGTGTTGAAGGAAATAATGATGTTTTGGAATTCCAGCCCAACATACTTTGTATGAATAAGCTAACAAAAATTCTTCACGTCTAAAATTAGTTAACCAACTACAAATGGTGAGTTAGAATTTGATGAGCATCTCCAACAAATTCTTCAACATCAGTCATCAAAACTGCAATATCTTTTTCTCTCTTAAGTTAATTTTGGCTCTTCAAACATTTAATTTCACTTTGAAAAAACAAAACATATCTTGAAAATGTTAAAAACATGCATTTTTTCTCTTCATATAATAAATTCATAGACATTTTAAACATTTTATCATATTTTTTATTCTTTTTTATGATATTGCATTAATTGAATTGAAGAGTTTGTTGGAGCAAAAATTATTCAAGTAGCAAATAAGGATTTTCAAATTGCCAAGTAGATCAACAAACTTTAATTTAAAGAATTTTATTTGCTACTAATGTTGGAGATGCTCTTACTCATCTACATTTCCAACATTATGAGAAGGAGTACTAAATTCAAACAAATGTTAACATGTGAAGCTAAATGTGAGATATGGCCCACTGTTTAAACCGGGCCCAAGCATTTTCATAACTGGTTTACAATTTTGAATTTAAAAAAAGAAAAGAAAAAACAAAGAAAATTATTGATCCATATATAAAACGTGCACCGACTTTATTTATTTATTTTTGGTTGGTCTTACCGACTCTTATTTGTTCCCATAAATTTAAGCAAAGCCATTCTCAATTTTTAGCAATGAGATTTTATCTTAATCTAACCCAAGTTGTTTTGGTGTCTTTATATGATTAAATCACATATATGCACATATGTATCGGTAATTTTTTTTTTTCCGATAGAAGTAATATTGAAGGATGGGGATTGAAAATATGACTTCAAATGTAAGGATAACTGATATTAACCACTTGCAGTTCATATTTAATTTCCTCATACTTGCTTCTTTTTTCTTCTTCTTATTTTAAGGCCGAGTGAGATTGATTGCCTGAGTCTAAAGCAAACAAAACAATTCAGGGTGTTGTGTAGCTAATCAACTTAATTATAACCACCCACCAACCCCATATCCTACCATTCATACTCTACCTATTGCGGCGGTGCTTTGGTGTCCCAATCACTTTCATTTCCCTTTAGAAAAAAAAAACATCACTTTCATTTCCCAAAATTGTAATAGCAACAATTTGGAAAATACCACTTGCTTCAACTTCTTTTTGAACCCTTTTTTTTGCAAGTAATATGCACATCATTGCAATTTGCAATAAAAAAAAAAAACCAAAAATGTAATAGACTAGAGCTCATGATATAAGACTCAAAATTTCATCCAAGATCTTATGTGTTGTTTTAGTTTGATTCGATTTTTCAATGTCATGGCTCCGCTTTGTACCAAAATCACACATGATTCGAATCAACATTTCTCGTCCTGACTTATGAACTATTCGATGTTTTAAATTAGTGGTTGGCTTAGGTCTGTTTGTGTAAGTCAAGTTAGGAGATTGAGATTTGTTAATTGCTAGGGTTCATCATGAAGATTTTTGTGTTTTGATATGTTTGGTTTCCTTTTATTTTCCTTCTGCTTTTGTTTGTGTTATATAATTGTTGTGATGTGCCCTTTTTCAGCTTTTGGGCCTTTCTCTTCGTTTGCTGCTGTCGCCAGCCTCCTGAGGGATTTGGGCTCTGAACTTGTAGCACTTTGATAATCAGGACTGTGTTTTTGGTCGAATAAAAAAAAAGTTAAGTTGGTTTAATTCGGACATAGAGTTAAATTTTTTGGGAGTGGGACCAATCTAACCTGGGTCAGGTTACAACCCCACCCTGTTATGGGTCAATCTTGCTAATTAGGCTAGCATTTAATTAGACCCAAATATAAACCACAAATTAGATTCCCCACAAACTGTTTTTCAAACCAGTCAATAACTCCCCATAGCCTAATTTCTCATTAACAACTTCTTCAAATCAGTAATTGATTGTTGAAAATGGAAACCCTTATTTTCCAACTTTCCAACTTTCCAACTTTCCAACCCCAAATTAATCCAAAGTTGGTCCATCTCCATCACTCTCCTCACTCCTTAGGTATCACTCCTCCATCAACCATTTAGTTGACCAAATAATAATAAAATGTCACACTCCCATCAACTAATAGAACCTATACAATTAAATACGAAAGAAGTATTAGTTGGATTGACCCAAATTTTTGGTGTGCTCCTAAGTGGTCATGATTTCAAACCCCTATGATACCTGTGTGTGTGAATTTTCCTCTTTCCCCTTCCTAATTTTGGCCCAAAAAAAACCCGTACAATTAAATAAAAATTTAATTAATTGATTATTAAAATAAAAAATAAAAAAAAATCCTCTTACCAAAAACTCCCCCTGTCTCAGACCCAAAAAAAAACCCCTCCCTGTCCGAACTTAACCAAAGCCCACCTGGGCCCACAGTTTTGGGCCTCTCTCTCTCCTCTCTCTTTCTCTCCTCTTTCTCTCTCGTTGCTTTGTGTCTGAAAGCAGACAAGAAATACAGAAGAAATTGAAAAGCAAAGCAAATCTAACCACCTCAATATTCATTCGTGAATTCGAAGAAATCTCTGATTAATTCAGCTAATTAATCAAAGATTAAATCACCATCATCGCCACCATCCCCAACCTCCTCTCTGCACGCTTAACTAACTTCAAAGGAACTCAAATGATATAGTCAAGAAGACCACACAGCAAACACCATACCACCACACTTCCAATTCTAGCTCTGCTTTCTCTCTCTAGGATTCCAAGGAGAGAGAGAGGGATGAAGCTCTCGACGTTGCAGCAGAGCTATGTCAATAGACGGAGCAACAGCTTCAGAGGATCAGCGCCGTTGGATTCGTCGTCGGACGGCGTGATTAAGTCTCCTGCGACCGTGTTCTGGCTCGTGCTCCATGGCCTCTGCTGCCTCATCAGTCTCGTCCTCGGCTTCCGCTTCTCTCGACTTGTTTTCTTCTTCCTCTTCTCCACCTCCTCTTCGAATCTCTATCCGGTGCCTTTCCGGTCGACTTCTGAGCTCGCTGGAACCCTAGACCTCCCCGCCAACCCGATCACGAACCTCGAGTTCACTCTCAACAGGAATACCACCACCGCGAGCTCCAATAGCCGGGTCGTCGTCGGGCGGCACGGGATCCGAATCAGACCCTGGCCCCATCCGAACCCAACCGAGACGATGAAGGCGCATCGGATAATTGAGACGGTTCAGAGGGAGCAGCGGAGACAGTTCGGAGTCAACAACCCCAAAACGGTCATCGCCGTCACGCCCACTTACGCTCGGACCTTCCAAGCTCTACATTTGACTGGCGTAATGCATTCGCTTATGCTGGTCCCGTACGACGTCGTTTGGATCGTCGTCGAGGCCGGTGGGGTTACCAATGAGACGGCCTCGATTGTTTCCAAGTCGGGGCTCCGGATCATCCACGTTGGGTTCGATCAGCGAATGCCCAATACTTGGGAAGGTCGTCACCTGTTGGAGGCTCGGATGCGACTTCATGCTTTGAGGTGAATTCTCAGTTTTTTCATCTTCATTTTGTTTATCTCGAGTGCTTTTTGCTCAGTTGCTTGCTGTCTGTTTATTTACTTCTGTTAATTGTTCTCAGAAGATTGCTGTTAAATTTCATGGAAGAAAAAAACTGAAAAGCTTAACCAAATGATTGTGGATAATCTAATTAGACTGTTAGTTAGTGTGAGAATGAAGCAATTGAAGATATCTTTAGTTATAAACTGTGGGTTGCGTTTAGTTTATGAATTTGACTTTTGGGATTGTGTGATGGAGCAGAATTGTGAGAGAACAGAAGCTGGATGGGATTGTGATGTTTGCGGATGATAGTAATATGCACAGTATGGAGCTTTTTGATGAGATGCAGAAAGTGAAATGGTTTGGTGCTGTTTCGGTTGGAATACTTGCTCATTCAGAGAATGCATATGACTTGTCTGACTCCACGATTCATAAAAAGGAGGATGGGGAGAACCCATCAATGCCTGTTCAAGGTCCTGCTTGTAACTCCTCCAATAAGTTGGTTGGTTGGCACACCTTTAATTCGTTGCCCTATGTGGGAAAGAGTGCAAATTACATTGATGATAGAGCACCTGTACTACCCAGGAAGCTGGAGTGGGCTGGGTTTGTGTTGAATTCCCAGTTGCTTTGGAATAGAGCTGAAGATAAACCAGAGTGGATTAAGGATCTAGATAGTATAGGTGGGGCGGATGAGGATTTAGGGAGTCCTCTTTTCTTGTTGAAGGACCTGTCTATGGTTGAGCCACTTGGAAGTTGTGGGCGCCAAGTTTTGCTCTGGTGGCTCCGCGTTGAAGCCCGTTTCGATAGTAAATTTCCTCCCAGGTTAGTCTTTCATCTTTTGCTCCTATTATTCATTTGTGCAAATTATCTTGGTTCTGTTCATTATTATTATTGAATCATGTTAAATATACTCAAAAAATGTTAGGAAGTATTGAACTTGTCCATATTAGGCTGCTCTTGCTCTATTGTTGAACTTTAGTACGAATGTGCTACATAACTTGTTTGATTTCTCGACCTGCTGATGACCAGCACACTAGGTTCGGGGGTGACCTTTTTGCCTTTTATGTCTTATGAATCCCAATGGGGTAATTTATACCTTAGTAACTTATTATATGTTATCTATCATATACAATGCTGGCAAACTACTTGATAATCTGTGAAAGTTTTTTATGGATATAGGTAGATATTTGCCAGCCAATTTAGGTGACTTACTTGTGTCCAAAACTCGAATCCCGTATCTAGATTCAAGGCACATATGGCGTATCTTTTTTTGTATTTTTTAGGTATTCTGATAGTCTTATTATCAGTAAATGTAAATTTTGGCATTTGAAATATTTTATTAGTAAGTAGGCAAGAAAAATATAAATTATTTTATAGAATGGAATTTTGGTAACACAAGCCCATTTGGTTTTGCACTTAGTAAATATCTCAGTGGTAATCAATCTTATTCTGATTCTAATTGTAGACAATTGATAAATATTCTAATGGCAGTGACTTATTCCAGTTCCTTCTTATTTAAATTAATTCTCATCCCGGTTTTAGTTAAGTAAACATGCCATAACATTTTGAAGGGGTGACTGAGATTTGAGAAAATTGTGGTTATCTATAGCTGGTGGTGGTTGTGGTATGAGTTTGACAGAAAAGTTTTGTTTCATAGCTGGTAGTGTATATGCCAGAGTTATGTAATTGTTGTCCCACATCTTAATTGTTAAGTTTCTTGTTACAGTGGATACCAACAAAAATCTTTCCTATTGCAACATTATAATTTCTTTTGAATCTACTGCTTAAATTCTGCAGTGGTCTGGGAGGCCCACATGTGAGGGTTCGAGTGTTACAGATATAATTGTGTTAACATTTTATTCGTATAAACTGGGATTTATATTTGATGTCCATTTACCTCGCTATTAGTTTAGTTATTGGTTGCATGAGAGCAATTCTGATTGGAAACTTGAACCTCGCTCCTTTATGAATTTGTGCAATTGCACCTAGTATTTAGTTTATGTTTTTTTTTAATGCTTTAATAGGACATTAGTTTTATTGTTATTTCCTTATCCCAGCAAGAATCGATAATTGTGGGTAAGGATGTTGATGGTTTACGGTCCAAAGGCAAGCCCAGGTGAGATTTTTTATTACTTTTTTTTTTTCCGTATAGTTAGTATATAGGTTTAAGGTTTAGCCCACTCCAAAATGTAACCTCCACCCTTAAGTAAATCTAGCCCACCCCATTATGAAATCATGAGTCCGTCCCTCTTTCTTTGTTGAACTCTAGTGATCTGATAGTCAATAGTGAAATTTATCTCACTTGATATGCGTGATATTTTTCATCCATGAACCATCATAGTTTGATCTATAGTTATGTTTGATTCTGCATGCAGTCAGCTTTTCATCATGTTTATTCTGCAATCCGTTTGAGCAATTAGTTTGAATTTTGTTTTGTACAGATGGACTATTGATCCTCCTTTGGAAATTAATGTACCATCGAAACGTACTCCATGGCCTGATGCTCCTCCTGAACTCCCATCTGATGGAAAAGTAGAAACTGGAGTTGAAGAGCACATAGTGAAGCATTCTACAAAAATTCGAACAACTAGAGTGAAGAAAAGTTCTCGAAGCAAGAGAAAGCGCGAGACAAAAATGATCGACACGCAGGCTACTGCAAGGCATACTCAACAAAACTGAAGCACGTGCGATTGACGCACAAAATATACAGTTGTGTGAATTTGAGACTTCTTCGGGTCTTCAGCATTGACGAAATTCATTTGAAGAGGGATCACGGTAATTTTAGTTGAAAGAGGCAGAAAAGCAAATGTTCTTGGTGGGTACGTACAGTTAGGCACCTGTAATAGGGGTCAGTTGACATGTGCATTTGAGTAGTTTCACAATTCTTTGTTTCTTTTGGGGATTTGGGTACTTGATATTGTGGCCTCTTGCAGAAAAGTACAACGACAGAGTCGTGCTGCATCTGCTGCTCCTTTGCAGGAAGTTGTATTCAAAATTTTATACATATTTTTCTAAATAGGAATTATAGAGTTGTGTTCAGTTGGATTTCGTAGAAACGATACATTACCAAATGTAATAAAATTTCCATTCATTTCAAACCAATGCCTTTGTGATTTTACTTGAAGCAACATGACTGAGCAATGACCTTCCATTCATTTCAAAAGCTTGGTAATCTGCATTCCTTTTCAGAGTGACACGTACATAAATGGCCCAAAGACGATGAGAGCAAAACCTTTGCTTGGGCGCATTTCATTATCCCTTTGTTTTGTACGCACCCAAAAGAAAAAGAAAAATCCTTTCGATGGACCCAGTTGTTTTATCAAGCCCTAAAGAAGGAGAAAAACTCTCTTGCACCGGGGATAGGATTGTAGTCCTATCTCCTCCAATCAAAGTTCACCACGTAGACAACTTTATTGAAAAAGAGAGAGAGAGCACATGTGGCGCGCTTTGATTGGAGGGGGATAGGATTACAGTTCTATACCCGGTTCAAGAGAGTTTTTCTCCTAAAGAATGAGAAATACTTGCATGAAACGGGGATAACACTATTTTGCTATCTCCGGTCAATCACGGTATATCATGTGTGATAACTTTTTCACATGGCAATCTGTCATTGGCCGAAGATATCAAAACAGTACTATCTCTGTTTCATACAAGTTTTTCTGCTAAAGAAGACAAAATAAAAGGCTCACTGATAGCATTCTTTTGAGGGTAAAGTGCGGTTTGCTACTGAATTATAAGGCAATTGAACTTACTTGAATTATTTCGTCTGCCGATTTAGTCCTCAATTCGTAATAAATAGTCATTTCCTTCGTTAAGTTTATCTAATTCCATCAATTTTTCTTAATAAGGGCAAATTTGTAATTCTAACTTAAAATCCATAAAAATATTGTAAAGAATTAACTTTTAGAAGGAAAAAAAAATCTTTGGGGAGAAGAAATCGGTGGGGGTGGGATTTATGAGGGAGAATAATTTTTTTCTTCTCGAAAGTTAATTATTTACAATAATTTTATGAATTTTAAGTTAAAATTACAAATTTGCCCTTGTTATTAACGAAAAGTTGATGGAATTAGATAAATTTAGCAGTAAGGAAAATTGACTATTTATTACGAGTTGAGTGACTAAATCAAACGAAATAATTGAAGTGAGTTCAATTGCCTAATAATCGAGAAAGAAATGGCTAAAAATCCTTCTTTTGAAGTTCCAACAAAAAGCCCAATTTTGGAAAAAACAAAAACAAAAACAAAAACGCTCGCTAACTGTAGGTGTCTCTTGTCCGAAGGAGAAAAACTTGCCTAACTGTTGCATGCAAAGGGTGTCTTGCATACAAGCAAATGTAAGAGACTTGTTGCATGTTGACAAGTTTTTCTCCATTTGATGGACATTAGTTTACCCTCTAAAATTAAGAATTAGGATCTATGTATTGTTTTAACATGTATAAATATAGAGTTTTGCAGTTTGAGATTCACAGAATCATACAAGATTTCTATCAATTAGTCTTTAGTTTAATGATATTTGTTTTTGCTTAATTGAAGGAAGTTTTAAGTTTGACTTATATGAATGACATAAACAATATATTTGTAATGAGTTCGATATCTGATTAGTAATAGTGTAGTCTTGTAATGTGTGCATTGGCCCAACATAAAAATATATTGTAATTATTTGATCGTTCGTTAAAAAAAAAAAAACTGGATTCCCATTTTATCAGAATCTATGTACAAACTTTCACAATTGAGGACTCTCTCTCTCTCTCTCATCATGCATGTTATAGAATTAAGGTATGGGTTCGTTTTGGGAGTTAAACTGAAACCTCCATAACCGGCGTGATGGGCCGAATTAATGGGTGCTGTAATTATTAGAGGAATGGTGTGAAGAGAGAGAGAGAGAGAGAGAGAGAGAGAGCGTGCATGATTGGTCATGGGTGACGGGTAGTTGATTGATTTCCTTAGCTCATTGCAGTGACTGTTAGTTGGATATACATATCAATGTATATATCCATACAACGTGACCTAACCTCCCAACTTGCAAGTGAAAGAGAGACAGACAATCCATACAATGGTCCATCCATAGAATTTGGAAATTAAGCAAAGGCCAATTCTTTTGCACATATATGCTTCCTCTTATGGAAAATTAATAAAAAAGGTAGTTTGAGAACCAATTATTTCAATTAAATTTAATATGATGAGGAAGGAGCGTTCTATTATCTTCTCATACAAGTAATTCTTACTTATCCATGAAGATTATTTTATTTTATTTTATAGTGATATATTTTTATTTATATGAATTAAATGTGAATACTTTATATGAATTTTTGAAGAATACCATTAGATCATGTTCGCATTCGATTCAATGTCTTTTTTCTTTCTTCTCGTTTAAGTAGTTGGGGATTTAATAATGAAATGGATGAATGAATCTAACTATGTTTTCAGTCTCATGCACCTTCCTTCCTCTTGATGAAGAAAGAAAGAAAATGAAATCATACACTTGTTCTTTTTCTTTTTCTTTTTTTTTATTGGGTGTAAGAAAATGAAAGAGCATACATGCATATGGGCCTTTTTCTTTTCTTTCGGTTGCTTTAACCCTTTCGCACACTGTTCGAGCACTTTGACTGGTAGATGGAGGAAGGAGAAAACCTTACCTCCAAGTTAACCAGTAAGTGGATTCAACGTGGCAAAAACCCATTTCCTGCAGCCTGCAGGGGAAGACGAGTTCCTTCAACTTGGCAAATTCCAACTTCCCAAGCCCCCCATATTATTGATTGCAGCTTGCGTAGTCCTCCTGTCCTCCCCCGACTCCATAAATAATACATTGTTGGAAATACAAAACAAACCATACTAAATTCACAACCACTCACAAAAGGATTCGATTTGGCCCTTCTTTTCTGGACTCTGCTCACTAACTTACCTCCCACATTGGTGTGTGTGGCAGTTTGAAATCCATCCAATCCTCTTTCATCTCCCTTTCCCAATACCATTTATTTACATTAATGACATAGAAATATCTTTTCGTGCAAGAAAATCTGAATATACCGGTTTATTTATTTATTTAAAGTGATAATAATTTTATTGATAACACATAAAAAATTACAGAGTAGCCGCAATGTCAAATATGAGTACAACATCTTCAATGATCAAACGCAAAAATAAATTGGTTTAATCTGGAGAGAATTACGCATGTCGGAAAAACCTAAAACCTCCAATTCGACAGACAAAGGCACATGTATTGAGACTTACAATACAGATCCACAGCGCAACGACAGTAACGGCAAATCCGCATTGAAAAGTCGAGCACTAAATACAAACATCAACAAACTCCTATTGAGTTTATGAGAATTATTAGACTAAAATAAACACAGAACCAAGGACATCACCACCACATCCTCTCCATCAAACCAAAGAGACTCGTAGCACCAACATGACTAAACCTCTTATTTTGCACAGAAAAAACTCAATCCCACACAAACTGAATATACCGGTTTAGATTCATAATTTAACAACATAAAGTATTTAGCCTCATGAATTGTTATATATTCACTTTTGTTACAAAACATAACCCTAAAATATATACTCGTGGCCAACTTGCATTATAACATGTGAATTATTAATATTATGTGACACACGAAAACCAGTTTCACACGAAAACATTATTTATCCTTTATGACACACCAATATTCGTGAATATTAAACTCTGCTGATTTTTCCTTTATAAACCCAAAGGATCCCCAACCTTTTTGCACACATCTCTTTGGAGAACACACAAACAACACCCTCTTTCCCAAACCATGTCATCAACCATGTCCCTAACTATCTTCACTCTCCTCCTCCTCTCCTTCACCCTATCATCCTATGCCTCAGGCGTCGGCTCTCGAAGCGAGGCCGAGGTCAAACAAATCTACCAAGAATGGCTTGTGAAGCACCAGAAAACCTACAACGGGATTGGAGAGGAAGACAGGAGGTTCGAGATCTTCAAGGACAACTTGAGGTTTATCGATGAGCACAATGCCCAGGACCGTCCCTACAAGGTTGGCCTGAACGCTTTTGCTGACCTGACCAACCAAGAGTACCGTGCTAAGTTTCTGGGCACCAGAAGTGACCCTAAGCGTAGGGTCATGAAGGCCAAGAACCCTAGCCAAAGGTATGCCTTTCGTGCCGGTGAGGCGTTGCCTGAATCTGTGGATTGGAGGGTCAAGGGCGCTGTCAACCGCATCAAAAATCAAGGAAGTTGCGGTCAGTAATTTAAAATATATTATTATTATTTTTTATGTAACCTCTTTTTAAAGTTGTTTGGTTGATTAAGGAACCTGATTTACATGGTACTTTGTACTAAGATGGTACTTTAATCAGTTTGATTAATCGTGTCGTGTTCGGATTGATCTATAACTCAAGTCTAGATACAATTTAATTTAAACAGATATTTGTGTTCAACACCAACTCTTTCTACTTTTATTTTTATTTTTATTTTTATTAATTTTTTTTGGGTACAGAGTATGCTACAACTTTTTTATTTATTTTTCTGTCGACAAAGGAAAAGTAAATGATAGTGGATGCCACTATTGAATTTATTGATCCACCGAAAGGCAGGCAGGCAGGCAGGCAAGGCTTTGCTAGTAGTTTGGACTTTCGGTTGGAAGTTGAGATTCCTGACAGCTCACGTGAAAGCAGAATTAGAATATTACTTTTTCATTGATAAAGAAAGAAAGAAGAAAAAAAAGTTTTTAAAAGTCTTTTTAATTTTTATTAAATTTTATTTTCTTCGTAGTTTTATAACAAACTGTATTATTGGGCTGGGTGACTTCATCAGCCGTATAGATGCTGTTGACTATATATTAATTCAAAAATGCTAGAAGCACCTACTTTGGGCATCAACTTCTAATAGAGCGGGAGACCTATTGTATTGACGGACTCCACCTCTATTAGAGGTTGGTTCCTAAAATTGGTGCCTCTAGCACCACCCATATTAATTTGGATTATGCTTGTATTTATAAAATAAAAAAATATCTCTCATCAGTTGCAGAAAAGTCAACTTCACCTGTTTGATTTGGGCCTTTAAGGCCCACTGGGCCTACATGGGCCAACCCATCTGACAAAAAGATTGAAATTTGTTGGGTGCAGGAAGTTGCTGGGCTTTTTCGACAGTGGCAGCAGTGGAAGGCATAAACCAAATAGTCACAGGCGAATTGGTCTCTCTTTCAGAGCAAGAGCTTGTTGACTGTGACCGGTCGTACAACGCAGGCTGCAACGGAGGCCTCATGGACTATGCCTTTGAGTTCATCATCCAAAACGGTGGCATGGACACTGAAAAAGACTACCCTTACAAAGCATACGACCAACAATGCGACGTTGCTCTGGTCAGTCCCCAATTTTCAATCCCCATTAACCTAATTACAATATTCTTTTTAGGGTAACGTTCTTTTTTTCTCAACAAACAATTTTTTGAACCATAAATTGCAGGAGAACAATAAGGTTGTTAGCATCGACGGATACGAAGATGTTCCCGCTTACGATGAGAACGCTTTGAAGAAAGCCGTGGCACATCAGCCCATTAGCGTTGCTATTGAAGCTGGTGGCATGGCTCTACAACTCTACCAGTCGGTAAGCACCTACATGCATATGACACCGCATATTTACATATAACAGTCTAACAACATAACATGTCTGTAAATTACTCATTGTATTTCGGGCCGTGTGATTGGCAGGGTGTGTTTACTGGTGAATGTGGGTCAGCTTTGGACCATGGTGTGGTTGCTGCTGGCTATGGCACAGAGAATGGAACAGACTATTGGCTTGTGAGGAACTCATGGGGCACCAGTTGGGGTGAGAGTGGATATTTTAAGATGGAGAGAAACGTGGCTACCACATACACTGGCAAGTGTGGGATTGCAATGGAGGCTTCTTACCCAACAAAGAAGGACCAAAAGTACCCAACAAGCTCTTTCCTTGCTGAAGAAGACATCAAAATGGTCACAAGTGCTTGAAAATGGTGATGGGATCTTTGGATAAATTGTGGGGTTTGCATGCCCGATGTTTCCTTTTGTGGTCTAAGTTGACAAAAAGGATGACGAGGCTATTGTTATTTATCTGATTAGGGTAAACCATTGTTTGTAAATAGTTTGATTTATGTTCTGAAATTGCACTTGGAAAACTGATAATGGTGCAATCCAAATTCCTATTTCAATGAAAGTTTAGGTCCTGGGATTAAACCAGGCACTTTTTATGTGTAAGTTTCTTGTGTCGTTATTATTCTTCGCACTTGATTAATCAAACTGTCGCATGTAAAGAGGAATGACTTGAGGTTTGATTTGGAGGCATCATCAAGCGAAATTCTATAGTAAGGATGTCATGTCATATATAAACTCTTTATGTGGACCGTAATATTAGCTACAAGATCATTTTATTAAATTTAAGTAAAGTTACTATTTAGATGAATCATATGTTAATATGAAAATTCACATATATGGTTCATATATGACACTCACCACAAAACGACTCGCATCATCAAACCCATCAAGGCCTCCAATGATTTTAAACATTTTTGAGATTGGGTTGTGTGATTTTTAAGAGTATATGGGTTTTGGGCCTCGGAAGCCCTCAGAGTTGGCAATCTAAATCAATAGATGAATAATTTGTAACCCCTTTGGAAGCCCTCAGATTTGGCAATGGATATAATTTTGGTTTCACTGGCAAAAGCATATAACAGAGATCATTTCCTTGCAACTTTGTTAACAGAGTGGAAGGAGGCCACGATTAAACAGCAAACTAGCCTTTGTTTTGGTATTAAATATTAATATTCTGTCAACTTCTTCTTTGCATGTTCTTTGTTCCACATGAAAATGCAAGAACAGGAAGTTTATGGCAATTATTAGTATCATCTCTCCCATCTTCTTTCTACAACGTGCAAGAAAGTCATAAACCTTTTGGGTTCATTTTCTAATTAGCCACTTGTGTGACTTTGTGGTAGGACCTTGTTTACTTCCATTAAAATTCATAAATAAACCCTCTCGACCTTTTCTAAGAAAGGAAAATTAGGTGTTATAGGTCATCTGCTGATTCATCTTGTGCTCATGTCTAAAATTATGTCGTTTTAAACTTCTATTTGGTTATTTTTAAAAATTTTAAATCTGATTTTATCCCTTTTTTTTTTCCTTCATTAGGCCTTCTCCAACCCATTTGAGGCTAAACTCAAATATTCTCCGTCCAAAAAGTAACTATTTAGGTTTTGCCCGGACCCAAATCGTTTTTTCTCCCAATCCTCCGGACTCAAATTTTAAGACCGCAACTTTATTAAATTGTTTAAGAATGGTTTAAGTCTAATTTTTTTTTTTTTGTGGATAACTTTTCTTCATTTAATCTTTTTAAATAACTTCATAATTTAATTTGTTTGAACAATTTGACCTTAAAAAATTGAAATTCCACTAATATTAGTTTATTCCAAAAAAACACACAACATAATTTTAAAAGAAAACACACAATACTTCAAATTCACCATACATGAAACACAATAGGAATAAACTAATAATTTAAGGTTGGATTTGATCTAGATTAATTTAAAATATTATTTTGACCATTGGATTTAAATTTCATCCATTGGATCTTTTTTTTTTAACCATTAAAATAGCTTAGATTTATTCTAGATCGTTGATTTAAGTTACATTTAGAATACAAAAAAAAAATTAATTGAATTGAATTGTTGCCGTTGGATTCCAACGGCAACATCACAGGAGCTTGACATGTGTCGCTTGCTTGATTGAAGTTACAATTAGAATATAAAAAAAAACGAATTGAATTGTTGCCGTTGGATTCCAACGGCAACATCACAGGAGCTTGACATGTGGCGCGACACAGCTGCCATAAAGCAGCAGGTGGGGCCCACGTCAGATTCCTTGCACATGGGCAGCTTCAGCTACAGGTGGGCTCCACTGAATTTTTTTGAATCCAGGCAATACTTGAACTCCTATTTGATCGCAAGTTTGGGTTTTCCCAAATTTTGGCCCCTTCATTTTGTTAGGTTGGGAGAGGTTTTGGGCAATAATTTGGGATTTTTTGGGTTTAGCCCCATGAGTTGGAGATGGCCTTAGAGAGCCTTTTCAATCTGATCTAGTGGGAATTCTTTAATTCAAAATAGCTAGCATGACAATATGATGATGGAACAACATACCCCACAATTTAGAGACACAAGAATAAACCATGAGAGTAAGAATAGAACATTACATCTAAAGGGTCTGCATAATTGGTTTAGGTCTATTAAAGTATCAAATAAAATATCATCTAAACCCAATTTATATCATGATGTTGGCAACAACACCATCATTTTCGACCCCTTCATAGTTGTCTTGCCCATTGCAGGTTGTGCTTTTTATTGCTTAGGATCCAAGCCAAGCCAAACCAAGCCCAGCATAGAATTCATTCTCAACCAAAAATGGTTGCTGTCTTCAACAAAGAGCTCTTGAGCTGGTACCTCATCACAGTCAAACTCAGAGAAACAGTAGAGTCTGGAATTGCAACGACTCCTACCTCCACTAACAGATCAATTGAATTGCCAGAACAAGCTCATCAGCAGGTGCAGAAACAAGAGCAGCAACCATCGCCCTTCCAAATTGTGATCCAAAATGGTGGTGATAAAAAATATGAAGATGGACCGAAGTCACCAGATTCCGAGTGGGTGATCAACATCAAAGACAAACTTGAACAAGCTGGTCAAGACGATGCAGCGGGTACATGGGCAAAGCTCTGCATCTACAGAGTCCCCCATTACCTAAGAGAAGGAGATGACAAAGCCATTGTCCCTCAGATCGTGTCATTGGGGCCTCATCACCATGGCAGGAGACGCCTTCGCCAAATGGATCGCCACAAATGGCGTTCGCTTCACCACATGCTCAAGCGTACCAACCAGAACATACAGCTCTATCTGGATTCTATAAAAGAAGTTGAAGAAAAGGCCCGTGCTTGCTATGAAGGACCGGTTGCAATGGGGATCAGCAGCAATGAGTTTGTTGAAATGATGGTGCTTGATGGTTGCTTTGTGCTGGAGCTGTTTCGTGGCGCAGCTGAGGGGTTTAAGCAACTGGGGTACCCTCGAAACGATCCCATCTTTGCAATGCGTGGTTCGATGCATTCGATTCAGAGGGACATGATCATGCTTGAGAATCAGCTTCCACTTTTCATCCTTGATAGGCTGTTGGGGCTGCAGTTTGGAGAACCTGAGCAGAAAGGACTTGTAGCCAAGCTAGCACTTCGGTTTTTTGATCCTTTAATGCCAACAGATGAGCCGTTAACAAAGAGTGATAGAAACAAACTTGAGTCTTCACTTGGATATGCAAACACCTTTGATCCACTCTCTGATCAAGGTGGCCTTCATTGCCTTGATGTGTTCAGGCGAAGTCTATTGCGCACAGGGCTTCAGCCTACGCCGAGAGTTTGGATCAAGAAATGGTCACACTCCAATCGGGTTGCTGATAAGCGGAGGCAACAGTTGATTCATTGTGTTACAGAGCTTAGGGAGGCTGGGATCAAGTTCAAGAAAAGGAAGACAGATCGGTTCTGGGATGTCAAGTTCGAGAATGGGATTCTAAGAATTCCTAGGCTCTTGATCCATGATGGAACCAAGTCTCTTTTTCTCAATCTTATTGCGTTTGAGCAGTGTCATCTTGATTGCAGCAATGACATCACTTCCTATGTGATCTTCATGGACAACTTGATCAACTCTCCACAGGATGTGGGTTACCTCCATTATTGTGGAATTATTGAGCACTGGCTTGGCAGCGATGCTGAGGTTGCTGACCTATTTAACCGACTTTGTCAAGAGGTGGTTTTCGATATCAATGACAGTTATCTTTCTCGTCTGTCGGAGGACGTAAACCGCTACTACGACCACAGGTGGAATGCTTGGCGTGCCAGTTTGAAGCATAACTACTTCAACAATCCATGGGCCATCCTCTCCTTCGTCGCCGCTGTCGTCTTGTTGTTTCTCACTTTTGCGCAGACCTTCTACGGAGTCTATGGCTATTACAGGCCACCAAACTAAAGTTCATCATCCAAAGCATTTCCTCTTACAGTCTTTGGTTGCAGAGTGTGTGGTTGCGATGCACAAATTCCATACAATACCGTGATTTCATCCATTTTTACAAGCCAAGTCATGCTATACAAACCAAGTTTGTAGATTGTTTTGGATACACATTGTAACTAATGCATATGATTCCTATGATCTCATAATTGAAGCAATAAATTATGAAAGAAAGTTTTAACTCAAAGAAGCCCTTCATCATCGGCACGACACTGTCCTCTAAGGTATCAATGTCATCCAAACTTCAACACAAAGTCTATGTATGATTCCAATTTTTAAAATGATACCACTATTACCCACAAATGGTATATGACTACTTCAAGAAATTGTAATACTTCATATCTAGTTCAGAAGCTGGGCATAGCTCTTGTGCCACAAACAGGAGACAACAATTACAATTCCAACATAAACAACAATCAATAAGGCAAAAGGCACCTAGATTGATACCTCACAAGACTCACAATGTGAAAGCAGCATAATCCAAATAAACAACCATTTTCAGCGTTAAGCTAAGGAAATTAACTGCATTGAGCCCAGATTCAAGTACACGATGAAAAGTAAAACTAAAAATGACATAACCCAATTGCAGAGGATGGCTAGAATTTCCCACTGCAAAAGCTCATGAAAGTACATGCCACTGGATTAATTATTTGGCAATGGAAATTAGAGCATGTTCCTTCTATACAAATGGATCCTTTATACTAGAACTCAAAAAGCAAAAAGGCCTTCAGCAACCACGTCATCTTCCCAAAGCAAAATATTACAGAGGGACATAATCAAGCTGGTCCAGAGGGATATTCGAAGGGAACCAAAAAAATCATCCAAGATGCTGGAATTAGCTCCTCAAGATGATTCCTCCACACCATATATATCTTCCAAAAAAACCCTTGGCTGTTCAACATAATGTATCATGATGTATCAGTATAAATTGTCACCTATAACCTATGTTTAAACAGAAGTGAAAAAAATTAACTGAATGTACCTGAACATTTCAGTCCCTGGGGAGGAGGCCTGCGGTCTCTGTCGAAGATGAAGAAGCTTTCTTTCCATCGTACCGCTGCAAATCAGAACAACCAAGTATGAATCACAGAAGAAATGGGATAATGGGCATGAAACCAATGATTGAAATAAAAAGATGGGAGTCACGGAAGAAAGAGGACAATGGGCATGAAATCAATGATTGAAATAAAAAGATGGGTTTGTTTAGAGGGTGAAGGCAAACCTGTTTCCCAAAGGAGAAGGGAACGTATTTGTATTTGATCATGTGTACTATCTGTCTCCTCATTGTGAGAACGAAGAGCACCACCCAGTAGAAGAGAAGTATAGGCCAGAACACAGGTACATCAAATGCACTGAAGAACGTCATAACAAAAGCAATGCAAAATGCCTTCGCGATAGAGTACCTTCCACACAGAACCACAAAATCAAAACCAATTTCAACGAATGCAAATGTACAAGTGTCTATAATCTATAATATGAGACTACCAAACAGCAATCTTTAAAAGGCAATTCAACATACACAATCAGGGCAATTGCGATTTAAAACCAAAGGTGAGAACCACATAATGAAATGGGGAATTTACCAGAACTTGAATTCGGGGAGGCGGCGAACGAAAGGTCGAAACTCATCGGATCCGCGGGTGGGAAGGGAGGGGCCGTCGGAGGAGAGGTCGTGGATCTCAGGGTCGACCTGAGGAGAGAGAAAGCCGATGAGAAGGTTGAGAATGTAGATCCCCAAGCCATACGACACGACGTAGAAGCCTTGCACCAGGTACACGCGGATGACGTAGACCAAGGCCACGCCCAGGCACGCCAGCCACCGGTACAGCATGTGCGGCGTCGTACGGTCGAGCACGTGCTGGTAACGGCGCGAGACGCCGTAGCTCCAATCCGAGACGGCGGAGAACGGCGATCCCTTGAACGGATCGTCCGCGGCGGCTGCGGCGAGACCCACGCCCGCCGCTCCAGCGTCCATTGCCGAGTTTGTTGTTTCTTTGGTGGTCTCTTTTCTTCTCTCTATCTCTCTCTCAATTTCTCTCTCTGCGCGGCTTTTTCTGTTTATTTGTTGTCGTTTGATTTGATAAATGCAGAGATCTTGAGAATGCTTTCGTTTGTTTGGGCTATTTTCAGTCGGAGGAGACCTCAGTTTACTGATCGTCCGGTTCGACCGGATCTATTTCCTATTTACTCAGGCACAATTGGATCTGGATGGGATCTGGGCCTGGGCCATGTACGCCTATTGGTCCCTCTTGCTTTTTCTTTCTACCTTTGTATTTTTTCCTGTTTTATGTCAATGATCATCAAATTTTCTAAGACGACTCATCTTGGTCTTATAAATTTATTTTTTTAATTTTAAAATATAAATTATATATATATATATAGTGAGGGAAGGTAAGATCTGAATATAAGAGCTCACGTGTAAAGGTAACAGTTATTAACAACTTGAGTTATAAATTCTTTGTTGGCTCATCCTTTTACGTAAAGTGCAAAAAACAATTAGGCTTTGATAGGAAAATTTGCATAAACACCTGTGTATGTAGAAAAACTTATCGATCAACAATTTATGTGCATATGTGGTAAATAATCACCATACTTATCTATGTAAGAGAGAAAAACCGCAATCTAAAATCATGTAATATCATATGTGTGGAAACCAAATTATTCCTTTAATAATTTCCTAGGTCAAATGATCTCCTTCCATTTGAGGATTATTTGATTTAGGGATTTATTAGATTAATTGGAGATTAATTGACCTAATTGGGAATTAATTTGATTGATTGGAGATTTATGTCATTCAATTAGGGATTACCAAATCAAATCCCTAATTGACTATATCTCATCAAATAGGGGGGAAGAATAATTTCCTTCTATGTCGGGAATTATTCTTCCTGAAACCATAGTTTCAGAGACCACTATAAATAGGAGGCTACACCACGGCATGATGTAAGCCATTCTAAACTCTCAAAATATCATAGATTCCTCAATGCCTACCACCGCTTCAGTGCCACCATCCTGCTCGGCCATACGCATTAGCGGCAAACACATGCTCACTAGCACTTAGCGCTACTTGGCGCCAACACCTCCATCTTGTTCAAAGAACCTCGCTTGCCAGCCTACCCACTCAAGAGCCCCCAGCCTGCCGCTTACAACACATGTTCCTCTCGCTATGCTCGGCCAGCGCATCATCTAGGTCCGAGCCATACAACCTCCATTTCCAACATCTTTGGCAGAGCGGATCATCAACCTCCTTCCGATGTTCGGCCAAGAACCCGAGCCATTCACGAAACCTCGATAGGGATGTTCCAGTCCGATGAACCTTGGGCATGTCCGAGCCGAGGAGTTGAGCTTCTTGTTGATATCCTCATCTCGTAAGCGTAAGATCAAGTCAATCACCACACATCAAAGAATTCAAATTGAACGGATCGTGAGATCATGATCTACCTTTGGTGCATGACAACTCATCTCCTCGACAAGCAAAGATCATAGCCTCCAAGATCTTTCTCACAAACAGTAAAGTAGAGGAAGCAAATTTGCAATTTGAAAAGGAGTGAAGAGAAACTCCTGCACTTATAGCAATTGAGGTTCATTGACCTACAAAGAGTCACAAGCCCAATTACAGGATGTACCCCAACATTTAATTCACACCTCCTCCATGTCGCAAGCGCCACCTTGTGTAAGGGGGCATTTCGAAACCAAATTATTCCTTTAATAATTTCCTAGGTCAAATAATCCGACATAACCCGACCCGAATTTTACCGAAACCCGAGCGACCCTCGCTAGTGGCCCAACACCAACCCACGCTTCTGGCCCACAATCTAAACAGTTACTCCTCTTCCCGAGATACAACCTATAATGGGCCAAGACTCAAAAAACAGGCGTAGTCTCCCTAAAACAAGGACTAGCCCAAAATTTCAACCTATCAAACAAGCAACAGATAAACAACCCAAGCGCCAACATGCATACAACATATACATAACAGTTCCTGGCCAAACTAATTCAACCCTAGAGGTGATACGAGCAACCTAAGAATACGAATTCATGGAAATAGAAATAACAGATTACAAGGTTTAGGGTTTAAGGATGACAATCCTACCATTCCAACGAAGTTTCGAGAAGAGAAGCGCACACCAATCCAGACGGGTGATTTCATCACGGTCCTGGGGCGCAAATGAAAGAGTGTGAGTGGACAAAACAAGGTTTTCATACTTAAATCAAAGTAGTAACCCCACTGCTTAAAACCATGCCAAACATGCATATTAAAACATTTATATACTTGATTGATTTGAAAACCGTACTATTTCAAAGTATGAGAAAACATTTCAGCTTTAAAACCCCTTTTTCGAATAACCCTAATCTTTTACTTTTCCCGAGGCATAACCTCCTAAAACAAATCCCACACAAGTTTATAAAACATAAACTAAAGGATTTAATGACGTAAAATAATAAAGATGGAATAAAATCCACATAAGGTTAAACAAACCTTAAAATGCCGAATAACTTGCTTACAAAGCAAACCAAACTTAATGACCATATGACATAAATTGCAGTTCAAAACATATATATATATAAAACAGATTTACAATCCAGTAAGTAAAACCTATCAAGTAATCGAAAATCTAATCAAGTACCGCAACCAAAACAAAACAAAGATCCCAAACTTCCCCACTAACACAACCACGTGCTCACAGCACGCATGTTTAGAACGATCCTCACTAAAAGAAATATGAATACGAATGTACTAACACACGCGCGTATAGGTATAGTATAACTATAATACACACACAAGTACCAGGGGAAAACAATCCAACGGGGATCATTTGACCGGACACCTAAGTACTCCTCATCGGGATAATATCCCGATATTTCCATCGAAATTTCCGTATTTTTGGACCTACCGATATTTCCGATATCATCGATATTTTATTCCTTGACTAAACTCACAGGCCCGTAAGGTAGCGAACATCAATACCAATACGTCCTTAATATGTCATAGCGCGGACTATCCAATTAAGGATCTACGACCTACACTGGTTAAGGTATGCACCCGGATCGAACCGCAACAGAGTACTCAATCCAAGAGCAGATCTAAGAGAACAGGGGAGGTACAAATACAAGGTGCTAAAAGCACTCAAATCAATCGCCATGCGATAACAATATATATATATATATATATATATATATATATATATATATACAAACATTCACAATGTACCCAACCCTAAATACCAACATCAGGGACATACAAGTCCGTCAAGCATATAACCCATATATATATTTCAAAATCAGGACATCACTGTCCAAAACATATATTTATATATTCAAAATAATCACAAGGGTCAAAACGACCGCATAACCGATTAATAATAAATCAAACATCATTTTCAAGTGAAAACCATATTTAAATCTCATTCAATGCTAAATCCAAGCATACAAAATCATAATAAAATCTACAGTCTCTAAGACGTCAAATATAAGGTATAAACATATATATATATATATATATATCAATATATATATATATAAATCAAGTATTGAAAACCCTTTTCTTAAAGTAGATAAACATATGTATATATATATATATATATATATATATATCAAGGTACATATATATATATATATATATATATATATAACCAAAGTATGGTGATCCTTTTTTAAAGTAGATATACCTATATATATATATAAATAATATATATATAATCAAAGTAAAGATATATCAATATATATATATATATAACTAAAGTACATATATAGTTATATAACCATTTTCCACTATTACTAAGTGCTTACTCAAAATAGCTATACATATATATATATAAAAGTTTATATATATATAATCAAAGTATACGTATTATAAATCATAGGGTTTTAACACTAAAACCGAATATGAAATCAAACGGACTATACTAATGTCCATATATTCAATTATATAATTAAAATATAATATAACGGTTCCAAGCTTAAAATAGCTCATTTGTATAATGAAAATCCGATATGAAATCACCAAGGCGTTATCCACGTCCCATTCAATACCCAAAGGTATAAATATTAATAAAATAACCATCGGGGCCCCACATAAAACCCGGCAACCCAAATCATGCATTAAACTCAAATGCAAACCCTTTTAAATATAATAAAATCAAAGTCAAACCAAGACTTAACATATTAATCAATTCAAGATTTAAAACCATTAAATCTTCATTCATGCATTTCATGCAATTCATTCAAATCATGCACAGTAGAAAACAAAGTCCACTCACCGTTGGTCCTATGCTGCACAACCCTCAAAGGGTCCCGCTCACAAAGTACGCAGAGTCAAGGTACCTAAAGCGTTAAAGACGAGGATTGGATTAGTATCGCGAACCGTACGAGAATCGTAAACTTAAATCCTAACAAAACCCCACTTAACGTGCCCGTACGTCCTACGAAGGATTCCAAAGTCAAACTACTTCTTACAACCAGTGGGATCGCCCCGGAAGACTCACGGTCAACCAGCGATCAAACACCCATTTTTAGTCAACCCGGGCCCGCGGAGCCCAAGACCTCCAAAAGGATCAGGACATTCCTAGAAGTCCAACAAAGTCAACTACACTGCAAGGCGACCTCGGGAAAGCCTCGGTCAAACCTGGTCAAACTTGGTCAAACCGACCCGAGTGGGTCAAACTGGGCCCGTGGGTCCCATGACCTCCAAACTTAGATCCGAAAGTTCCTAGAGGTTCAACATGACCTAAATAACGTGTCCTCAAAGTTTGGTCTCGATCCGACGGTCGGATTGCTCACGATCGCACGATCGGACGATTACGGTTTAATCCTAACTTCAAGTCATCGATCCGGAGTATCCGGGACTCCGAATCACGATCCGTCAAGTCCTACACGATCCTAGAATTATCTAGATCAACATATCCAAAAATGGAAGCGATCCAACCGTTCAATCCTATCGAACCCGAGAATCGTGCAATAGGCGAGATCCGTTCGATAACCAAACGATCTCCGAATTGAGATCCGTCAACTCCCACGCTCTCACAACGATACGAGGGTCACAAAGGACCCAAGAACCGCCACCACACCGCCACCACGCGCCGCCACACGCGCCACCGTGGGTGGCGGGTGGCTTGAGCAAATCCGGCCAACCACCAACTGCCACGATCAGCCCCAACCTATACACCAAACGACTCAGAACAGGGAGGGGAGTTCAGAACCGGTGGAAGCCGCCACAGAACCGGCCGGCAACCACCTCAAAACCCGACGTGATTCACGGCCAAACCGGCAAAACCCTAGGTTCTAGATCCGGTTGTAAAACCACCCCAAGCTGTCGCGCTTGCCCAGAAACAGAAAGAGGAGATGGAGGAGAGTCTAACCTGAGTGAAGCCGTCGTCCAATTTGACCGGAGGAGTCGCCGGAATCGATGGAGTTTTGGCCGAGATTTTCAGAGCTTGCCGCCGACTCAAGCCGGCGCTTCAGCCCACGAAACCATAAGGGTTTTGACCGCACGGAGGAGACGAATCGATCGGGACCGGTCTCGTGCGCCGCCGTGGTTTGGTTCGTCGGAACCGAAGAGAGAGAAGGAGTCGGTTCGGGGAGAGAGAGACGCGCGAGGGAGGAGAGAGAAGGGCTACTCGCTTTCTGATTGGTTAACGCCTTTTTATATTATTTTATTTGATTTCTAAAATTACCATTATGTCCTCCAAATTATCCGAAACTCGTATCGAGACGTTCCGCCCGTCAACGGACTCGTTTCAACGAGCCGGACGCAATGGCGCAACTTGTTTCGCCAAATTCCATCCCGAAAATAAAGTGGACCAAAATGCCCCTTTAATTACTTAATTTTAAATTAATCCCAAATTAATTCAATTAATTCATTTTAAATTCATTTTAATTATCCAAATTAATTAAATCATTTAATTTATTTATTTTATCTTATAACGTGGGTCAGGGTCGTCACATAATCTCTTTCCATTTGTGGATTATTTGATTTAGGGATTTATTAGATTAATTGACCTAATTGGGAATTGATTTGATTGATTGGAGATTTATGTCATTCAATTATGGATTACCAAATCAAATCCCTAATTGACTCTATCTCACCAAATACGGGGAAGAATAATTTCCTTACATGTGGGGAATTATTCTTCCTGAAACCCTAGCTTCCGAGACCACTATAAATAGGGACGTTACACCACAAAGCATGAGGTAAGCCATTCTAAGCTCTCAAAATACTGCAGAGATTCCTCCTTGTCGCCGCCTCCTCTATCTCTTTACACAAGGCCCGCCACCACACACCGCTCCGCCACCTTGGCTCATGCGAGCTCTGTACTTTTGTTAGCTATTGTTTTCTTACAAACACTGACTTAACTTAGGCATCGGAGGCTTTTGACCAACACCGTGTGGTCTTTTACTCCGTTTGGTTTTGCAGGGAGAAAGAAAGCGAATAGGAAGACGAAATCCAGTGACGAATATTCTTTGGGACAAAAATCACTCCCACAATGTGCATAGACTACCACATCATTAAACTACTCACAAGCCAGCGGATAAACGCATCTCTTAACGAAAAGAGTTCTCCAAAAAATCACCATGCCAAAAATTACTCAAAAAAACACAAATGCAAGAAACAAAAAATGCAAAAAAAACCCATATAATTAGTGGAAACTTGTATAACGAACAACGGCCAGCAAGAGTGAAAGTTTCATGCGGCGATAATCACACGACATCCCCTTTTCTGCAGCATTCATTTCATTTCAATTTTCATTATAAAACCTTGAAAGGGTCTTCGCCTTTACACAATCCTTTGCTTCAAACCCAGACTCTGTAACGGTAAGTGATCTCACATTGCCCATTGATACTTTTATATGCTACAATTTGGCACCTGATCTTTTGAATTTATCAATTCGATTGGTAAATGTTGATGCGAGTAGATTCGCAGTACATAAATTCATGAATATGAAAATTTCACATTGTCCATTGCAAAAGCAATCTTGACAGATCTTCCTCTCTGTGATTTATGGTGCATTGTTTATTCATCAACAACTTCAATTGTTGTCTTCAACCCATGTTTCTATTTGAGTGCATTTATTAGCTTTGAATGTGAATGCTTTGATTAAATCCTTCATCTGGGTTCCAAGTTCCAATGATTGAGCTTCTATCTGAAGATGAAATGAACCCTTTTGCTTATTTTCCTGTTATAAAGCAACCACTTTGTTGTTGGTATCTATTGATGTGGACTTGTAGTGATACATGCTCTACCTGGGTAGTTTTTAGGATCTCCATTGAGTTCCAGAATGGATTCAAAATCTAATGACTCGAAAGCTCAACCTCCTGCTCAAGATTCTGGTGTTGAAAATTCTACTGCTGCTGCTGCCTCTGGTCAAGATAATAGTAATCAATATGCCAAAGCGGTATCTGGGGTTTTTCAATCATTTACAAAAGGTTTGGTTAATACATCTCAGAGTGCAGTGAAGGCTGTGCAGGTCAAGGCTCGTCATCTAGTCTCTCAAAACAAACGAAGATACCAGGTAGATTACCAGAGTTGAGAGCTACTTCAATTTTTGTTTCTTCTAGATTAAATACTGCTAGTGTAGCTACAAATTCAAGTATTTTATTTCCATTTGGATTTCTGTTAGAATGCAAATGGCAGTTTACGGATGGGGAAGCTGGGTAGGTTGCTAGCTTCTGTTGTCTCCCTTTAGTTGATTGTCATTGCTTCATGTCTCCATCATAGATTGCCATATTCATTTTCAAATCATACAGATTAAATCAAAGAGCCAAAACTCATGAAGATCACCTATGTCATCTATTTCCACTAAATTTTCAGGAGGGAGGTTTTGATTTGGATCTGACATATATTACTGAAAATATAATTGCTATGGGTTTCCCGGCTGGAGATATAAGCTCTGGAATTTTTGGATATGTTGAGGTAAGAAAAGAAAGTGGTATATGTTTGAAGTTTAATAGGTTAAGTTTGCCTGTATCATTTGCAAACATTACCAACTAAAAAAAAATGTTATTCAGGGCTTTTATCGAAATCATATGGAAGAAGTGATCAACTTTTTGGAAACTCAACACAAGGTAAGAACTGGATCTTAAATTTTAAGGCTGAAATTTTTACTTTTTACTTTATGCAACATGAAAATCTGGTTATGATTCAAGAAACGATCAGCATTCCACTAATTACTAGAAGAAAAGTTTTAGGCTTAAGAATATGGTTTTACATTTCTCTGGATCATGTCCAGTTACAGTTCTGTCGTTTTTTAAATGGTAACTTCTTTGTTTTTTTGGCCAATAATTTATGTCAAATTGACATTTGTTTTACAGGGAAAATATAAAGTGTACAATCTTTGTTCAGAGAGGTTGTATGATGCATCACGATTTGAGGGGAAGGTGTGTTTTCATTTTCACTTGCATTATGTTCAATGCTTAACAAGAAGTATAGGAATTTGATATTCTGTCTTATGGAAAATTGCAAGATTCAAAATTTTCTCTGGCATATCTATTGGCATAACTCAATACATTAAATTCTTGTCTTTGTACCAGATAGCCATGGTGGAATGTCAATTACTTTGTCAGTGCACCAGGTTGTGAGACTGTGTCACTAAGATTTCTGGTTCTTGATGTTTGCACAAATGTGTAGCCTTATAAGTACATGGAAAAATTATGGCTAGGTTAAGTGCTTGAATCTTTTTTTACACAAAATGCTGATGACTTCTGTATCACTGAGGGAGCTTTTAAAGTTTTCCACTTCAAACTCACATCTCGATTAAATAACAAAATAGACACTAATGAAATCATAAATATATTATGTGAATGATGTGAAACACTTAATGAGAGCTATGATTTATCTTCTATGTGTTATATATTGAGAAAGAATACTGTTGAAAGCTTGCCACTGGGATTTGAATATTTATTTAGAATGTGAAATGGATCGAGAGGTTTTAACTTTTCAATGTTGCACTTCTGTTTTCCAGTTATGTTGAATAACAGCTTCTTTAATATTTCACTTCTCTGAATGTTTTAAGGCTGCAAGTTTCCCATTTGATGATCATAATTGCCCCCAATCGAACTCATAGCGTCATTCTGTCGAAGTGCTCATTCATGGTTAAAGGAGGGCATTGAAAATGTTGTTGTTGTTCATTGTAAAGCTGGTATGGGGAGGACAGGATTAATGATTTGTAGTCTTCTCTTATTTCTTAAGGTGAGATGTATAATCAGAACCGTTACGGTTTGGGGGGTTTATGGCAGAACTCAAAATGTTGCGCTTCTTTTGGATCTATAGTTCTTCACTTCTGACTATAATTTCATTTTTCTTTTGTCATCTCTCTGCAGTTTTTCCCGACCGCTGAGGAGGCCATTAATTACTATAACCATAAAAGATGTATAGATGGAAAGGCTCTGGTTCTCCCAAGTCAGATTGTCAGTGTCAATTAACCTTTTTTATTCTGTATTTTTAAGGTTGATGTTCCTTATCTTTTAGCATCATTCTGATTAACAATTTTTCTATGCTTTTCCTAGAGATACGTCAAATATTTTGAGCATATCTTTAAAAACTTCAATGGAGAAAACCCTTCCCCTCGAAGGTACACTTCGGATATCTTCCTCCAAAATAGATCAATGTGACCATTTACTTGTATGTGCCCATATATTATCATACACACACACACACACACACATATATATACATGCATATGTATGTGATATGGCGGTGTTGTAATGAGGACCTAATTTGGGGACTTAAGTTGAAGACTTGCATCTGAGCTATTGGATCGGTTATAGATGGTTAAGGTGCATGTGGGTGAGATGCATCTCAGTCGCCTATAGCTAAAGTTCTCAACATAGATCATTATTTGATCACCTACCTGTATATTATGTGTGTGTGTGTAAGGCTCCATTTTAAAAGGTACTAAAGTTGTAATATTATAGGTGCATGCTCAGGGGATTTCGGCTTCACAACTGCCCTTATTGGTTTAGGCCCTCCATTACAATCTCTGATCATAATGGTAACCTTTTACTTTGCTGCTGCGGCTCATTCCTATCATCCTTGCAATATATTGTGATGTTTTGAGCCATCACACTTTTCATTTATAGATATAATATGCTGTTATATTTGTTAATGTTGATCCTTTTTCTGCTACTGTTCACTTCCTGAACTAGTTACTTTGGACCTTTTGAGTTTGTTCGGGTAAAAAGAGCATTTACGATAAGAGAATGTAGTACTGAGTTACAGACCGCACTTCTCAGAGTTACCCTTGTGTATTAATACAGTCCTTGATACTGTAATGATAATACATTTTGTTTGTTTGTGTGTGTATGTGTGATTATCCTCGCTGCACTGATGTTTGATTGTTGAGTTTTCTTGCATGTGCGTGTTTTTATAAGACCTGATCATGAGAGGAAATCTCTGTAACTTGTAACGAAACTTACAGTATAATGTCAGTTGTTGATTCCTGCAATTTCTTGTGCTTTCTTTTTGGTATAATGTCAAATGGATAGAAATTTTTTTTTCCCACGTTTGCACATTTAGAAGGCTATGCACTGCGCTTGTCATTTTTATGTCACTTATCAAGATGTTTTCCTTAATCCACAGGAATTTTATTTTCATCAAGAAAACATCCAAAAACAAAAGATCTAATGGTAAGTGCTTGTTAGAATAAAATGGGTGCATATTATTTGTATGCTTGTTATTTGATCTCCTTAACACCTATGTCGACATGTATTGAATTCCTTATTTAAAGGCCCCCAACTCAAATTTTTCAGCCAGAGGATTTCTGGATCAATGCACGGAAGAAAGGGATTGTAGTTTTTGCTCTACCAGGGGAGCCTGGTCTGGCTGAGTTAGTGGGGGATTTCAAAATCCATTTCCATGATAGTCAAGGAGATTTCTATTGGTCTGTACGCTGATTCTTTATTTTACTCTTGTTTATGTTATGATTGAACTGTCCTTCACTGTTTTAATGAAGAATGTAGAGATCTGTAACTTGTGTCATGCATTGTTTGAAGGAACCTGCTTAGTGACATCGTTTATGATTTCTTTCATAATTATTCCCTTTGTTTTTTTACTTTCAGCTGGTTAAATACAATGACAGATAACAGAAAAATCTTAACCGCAGATGACCTCGATGGTTTTGACAAGGTAAATGGTGTGACCTTATGACATATAATGTATATCAAATGTAGATCATATCTCCCTTTTTCAACCATCCGTTTCTATTTCTTCTTGGTGCTTGCTGGTGAAAAGCTGTTGGTTGTGATTTGCAGAGAAAATTACCTTCTCCAGGATTTCAGGTTGAAGTTGTGATGATAGACTATGATGGTCCATTACCTACAAAGGTTAAAGCAGATTCTTCCAGTAGAAAACCTGAGGGTAGCTCAAGTGATGCCTCTGCTTCAAGTCATGGTGTTGCAGCCAATCCCAATCAAAATAAAACTCCTCAGCGTGAAGATGGTGATGATGTATTTTCAGATAGTGACGGAGAGGAGGCTGGGGATACAAAGAGCACACAAGTGCAAGGTAATTCTAGTGCCGGACTTCCAGCACCTAATCATGTATCTAACACCAGAAGTGAGGATACCCCGAAGAGTAGTTCTTTGAAAAAACCAACTAGTGATGGAGCTGACAAATCTCACCTGGTCCATCACTCCCACAAGCTGAGCTCATCTGGGGCAGAGGATATTAGGGCAATAGCTGCCGATGCTTCAGTTTTCTCTTTCGGGGATAATGATTTTGATAGTGAATGAAGCACGTTTGCTGTTGCTTGAAACTGTATAAAACATTCCATACACATGATTACATTGATTTTGGAAGGATCATAGGAATCAGATGTTGGTTGATTGACTTCATTGTTTTCACCTTAGGAATCAAATGTTAAGTTGGAATGATTGGTCATTTGTTATTACCTTCCAGTTTCTTTGGTCTGTCCCTAGTTGCCAATCAAATAGAAAATGATGACAGAGAGGAGCAAATTTGAACAGGGGAAGGAGAAAACTACTCGAGACGTGTTCACAAGTTTTTCTTTTTCAAATTTAACAAAATCCACCAGTCAGTCGGTCATTCTTTATTCAGCTAGAATTCATCCCAAGGGAATTTGCTAAATGTACCAGGCAGAATTGTTTGAAACTATTTTCAGGTGATAGAAATATCACAATGAGTATCATATATAATTCTAGCTAAACGAAGAAAACTGACTGATGATAGAAACAGGTTGTGCCTTCTTAATGAGCAAAAAGATTCAATGTTTGAAAGAGCACCTCCTCCATTCGTACCTGAACCAATTGAACTCAACTGGGAACACATTAACCATGCATCTATTCCTTTTCTGTTTAGAATAAACAAACATATTATCACCAATAAAAAATTAAATATAACCACTATTACATTCCCAAAACAAAAACAAAAACATTCTGCATCATGGAAAAAATTCCCTTAGTCAGATGAAGCTGCCAACATAAAACTGGCATACTTTTCAATGAAAGTCACACAGGGAACCATAATGCAGAAAAAGACCTTCAACCTGTTCTTTTTTGTGGCTGGATGGCATCTGCCCATCACACTTAAAGAGTTACAAGTTCGCCAAAAAATTCGCAATGTCATGCCTTCCAAAGCAGCGGATAATTTTAGAATAATTCAGGGCCACACTTAAAAGTCTACTTCCCTTTTTTCTTTCCCCCTTGGTATTTGGAAACAATCTTATTCAGTGTCGAGATTTCAAATTCCTTATTTTTAAGTTGCTGCTTCAATCCTTCAATCTCTTTTAAATGATCACAACACTGCTCTGACACCTTTTGTTGTTCTTGCTTCAATCTTTCTATCTCTTTAAGGTGGTCGCAGCACTGACTTAAGTCTGCCACCATCTCCTCTTCTATATTCTGATCTGTCTTTTGTTTCTTATGTACACCTGAGTTCTCTTCAACTTCTAAAGCTCTCTTAGAAGAGACTTGGGCACAGGAATCATCTTGTGCCATTTTACGAACGTATAAATCAGTAAATACACCCTTGCTGAGCTTAAATGAAATAAGCTTCTGTGGCCGCCCAGATGAATCCTATAATAAGATAGATTAACGACATTATCTATTTATAACCAACTAGATCATAGTGCCTTAATAGAAGATGAAGTTTCCTTGTAATGACAAGTAACCTCATCACTTAAAAGAACACAAATGAAAATCAACTGCTAGTACACCCAGAAAATATACTTGCATGAAAAGAAAGGATGTACATAATAAGATATTATATACGTGATCAGCACTGTGAATGATATAAATCTACATCTATGGTATGTACCTTTTCCTTGTTGCCTTGGACTTTTTCATATGCTTGATCTGCTTCTTGTGGATTCTTAAAGATAGCAAAGGCAGAATATTTATCTCCTTGAGCTTTAACAGATGGTTGCTGGAAATGATTAACTACATTAACTCCACAGTAAGAAGCAGGGAAAAAAGAGGAAGGTTGGAGACTAGGAAGCACGGACACGGATACGGATACGGCGATACGATACGACACGACACGGGGATACGGCAAATTTCTAAAAATTAGGATACGATACGTCGTGGATACGGCAATTAAAAATATATATATTAAAATATAATAATAACAATATATATAATTTAAAAAATATTTTAAATAACATAAATATTCAAACCGTGAGAGTAAATAAAGTCCTGTACTAGGTTGATATATATTTGGTTAAAATGTTATTACTTTTGATTTTAATATTATTATTATTTATTATTACTACTGTACTTGTTGAAAGTTGAAACAACAAACCGTGAGAGTAAATAAAAAAAAAAGGATAAGAGATAAGACCAAATCCAGAAGCGTGAAAAACAAAGAGAAGACAAAACAGAAAATTCCCGACGCCGACAATGAAGAAGACAAACCAGAAATTTCCCGACACCGACGATCGTCGTTGACCGTATCCGTTAACTCGGATACGTATCCATTGCGTATCCGCACGTGTCCAGCACGTATCGTATCCTCCAGCGTATCGGATACGGGATACGCACCTCTGTCAGCGTATCCGTGCTTCTTAGGTTGGAGAGAAAGAAAAACATGATATCCAGACTATTTTATCAAAATGCAAGCAGCCCAACTTAGTATCCTTCACATGATGTGTGGAGGTCTTTTGCATGTAGAGTAACGTAAGACCTCCAAAGCACACTGAACCAACGTAATCTATAGAAAATTTAACAAATCAAGGGATATATATTGAACCTTGACTTCTATTGTATAGTTCCCAGGAATGGCATTGTGCAATTCTTCACTAGGCACTGTGATTGGTATCCTGTGGAGAAGTAGTTTTGCCATATTAACTTCACGTACCTACAATTGAAAGAGTTATTAGGACAATAATGGTGTACCTGGAATCACTGCCTTGGGGTTTAAAATATAATGAAAAATTAAAAAACTCACATCCTCCTGAACTGGGGGGATAATATCGCCAATTTCACACTTTATCTTAGCAAGAACAAGTTTCATTGCAGCACAAGCATCATCTAGACAATTGTGTGGAGAACCTGGCTTCCGGACTTCATAACCCAATACAGACTGGAAAAAACAAAACGATAAATGGAAAAATAAGTCAAGACTCGTGCATCTCAAACAGCCCAAACTCATGGTTGCTTTGATTTCGTTCTTGTAATTGTGATCCAAATCCTTAAAAACTTATCCTAAAAATAGCTCCCAAGTGCAATTATGCAATGCCAAAAAAAAAAACCGAGATCAATCACAAGTTATCTATGCCACCATCCTAAACGGCCAAATTTAGAAAACATTTGCTACATTGCAACAAGTAAGAAAGTAAAGATCAAAAGATTTCTGGTCATTCCAAATTTAAAATGGACGAAGAAAAACTGAGAATCAATTGCAGAATCATGCCATAGACAACTTAATAGATTTCACAGTGAGAACCATATGAAAATTTGACTGATATAAAAGTGAGATTAGCAAGTTTTGTAAAACTTGCCTTGCACAAATTATTCAAGGAAGGTTTTCTAAAAGTAGGCCCATCCGAATATTTAAAGATATATGCAGTATCAATCACCCTTGCATGGTCTATCTTCAATGCTGTAATCAAAAGAATAATAAGAAGAAGAAAATTGAACAATAAAACAGAAATCAAAAGAACTGCAAAGTCATATTGCACAGAAACTGAAAGGAAAACAAAATTCAATGAGTTGATTATGCAATCAAAACGGCTCAAGTATACTTATAGAAACATCAGTTTACTTACCTTGCAGGTCATTACACAAACTGTGTCCCACTAAAATAGTTTCACCTGATAACAACTTCTTCAAGCGTTTCTACAATATGCAACACGAAGTTCGGGTATTTAAAAAATAAAACTGTTCAAGGATGATCCCTTGAAACCAAATGATAAAAAAATCCCTTGAAACCTATAAATAACATTAATACCTGTATATCAGCCAATGTACACGTAACTCTATCCAAATTTGATGCAGAAACTCCTGTAATCTCAGTTCTGTAATCAGCAACTTTTTTACAAGGGTTTACTAGTTCATCTAGCTTGACCTGAAAAGCCGGAGTCCAAATTTAAAGGGTTATAGAGAAGGGATTTTGAAAAGGTCTAACTACAAATCAGGTATCTAGTCTAAGGAGGAGAGCAGCTATACCTGTAAATTTTCATCAACAACACACACTTTAACTAGAGCTTCAGAGCCATCTTCACATAGAACCATCTCACAATCAACAGCAACCATTCCATTTGAAATCGTCGCCTTGGACTTTTTACTGCGCTTTGAAACTACCCAGTCCTGCTTTGCCATTTACACAAGTTACAAACCAGATGACCAAGTAAAATCTTACATCCATTTGAATAAATTAAGATGTCTAAAAAAGGATCATAGGCAAGTAGGAAACAGCATATTCTGTGTAGGAAGTAAAAATGGAAGCTAAAGACATGCAGAAATGAGAGAAAAGATTTCACTGCAAGCATACACAAATTTATGTAACTTTAAAACAAAAAGTAAGCAGAGATACTGCCAGCAAACCTGTTCATGCGAAGGGAATGAATAATCCAATGGATATTGTGGGTGTTCTAGAGTTGAACGGACAAGACTCTGCACAGCCACCACCACGACAAAATTAATACTATCTAACAAATTGTGCATATTGAAAATCAAATGGCGATTAACAATTATGGCAACATGGCTCTCTGAAACTACAGGCAGCCAACCAATAACCAAAGTTACAGAAATTAATACCTGCTCTGGGGATTCATTTTCTGGAAAAGTCTTTAACAATTGATCAACTGCTTGGCGATTTGAATGGCATTGGACAACTTTAGCCAAAACCTGGAATTAGGAAATGGGTAACAATCATCATCTGAATAAAGTATCATATCAAAAAAGTGTAGAACTTAAAAGTTGAAACTCCCCATGCACACTCTGGACACAGTTGACTTACCTTCAAGTCATCCTCTTTATCAAATGTCTTTAAATACGCAGTCAATACATCGTTTGACCTCTTTCATAAATATTTAAGAACTGCTTCCAGTCTCCTTTATTACCCTTCATTCCCCGCTTTTGGGACAACTTCACAATTTCCACAAGGACCTATCCACCACACATTTTAAGAGTCAAACCAATTCAAACAAAGCATCCAACTTTTCCCATAAATTTAAACATTATTGCAAATTGAAAACATATATAGAGAAACCAAATTAAACTTGAAAGTTGATAAATTGTTAGTTTGAATTTGTTTCTAATAAGGGTTTTCTGGGCAACCAAACAAACATAAGTATACGCGAAGCCAAGCTAACTGAGAAAAATTTATGAGCTAAAAGCTCGGCTAAGAGTTTGAGCCTGTAGTGAGATATAAAGACGAAGGAAGAACCTTTTTCTCTGCGGTGGCGATAAAAGCATCCATTGGAAGTTTTCTGGTGAAGGACCAAATGCCAGGCACAGAGTCACGGCGCGAAGTTGGTGTGGCGGGCGGCTGATGGAAAAACCGGTGACGAGGGTTTTCAGTTTTCCGTATAGGGTTTAAACTTTAGCCTATATGATTTCTGAGATATTCAAGGGTGTTTTGGATATTTTCCGGGGATGGATTTTCATATTATTTTCCATCTTCTTTTGCCTTCTTCTTTTGCCCTGGGATTAGTTATAAAACAATAATTTTGGGCGTCATTTCATATATCATGATATTTTTATTTATCCGTAATCAGAATTAAAATAAGAAGTTGCATTCAAAATACACATTATTTGTGTGTTTACGAATTATGGGAAATAAAAACACTAGTGAGGAGCCCAAAGTATTATGAATTCAATTCCTAATTTGGAAGGAATTGGAATCTTTGGGTGGAGAATCATGGTAATCTCATTGTTGGAAAAACAACCCTTAATAGTAATGGAGTCTAGCCCAGGAGTGGAAAAAGGTCTTGACTTACCTAATTGGTCTCAAGTTAAGCCTCGGCATCGTAGTTATGTGCATAATTTAAAATATCAATAATATCGACAAAATATATAGGATATTATCGTTTTTTCGAAATAGATATTTCGTAACGTATCCATACACATATCATATAAATATCTATAATATCGAAAAATATCGATGCCGATAATTTCACACTTCAAAGAATATTTTGTCAAAATATCGCTATAATATCGAAAATATCGATGTAATGGAAAAAAGGAAAAGAAAAAAAAACACAAAGCAAACATGCAAAGGGGATTCGAACCCTTGCCATTTCACTCCTCCAACGCCTTAACCACCATGCTACTTATGTTTTTGTGATAATACGCAGTAGCGGAGCCACTCCTAGGCCTAGAGTGGCCCTAGCCCCCCAATATTTTTATCTCTCCTCTATTATATTATATATAACATATAGAATTTGTAATAAACAACTTATAATTTAAGTTAAAATTTTCTCTAAAATAAATTAGACATGACTCAATTAGAAATATTTAGATTTAAACATGTAATTACTGAATACTTGGGTGTTTTATGTACTTGTATTTTCTACTTCCCCCCTCCAAACTTTACAATTCTAGCTCCGCCCCGATAATACACGAAGGGGAACTCTATGTGGTACTAACTAAGTCACTCATGTATCTTATCATGCAATGTATAAAGTGTAAACTATAGTGGTAAATCATTATATATAAATGATTATGGTGTGTTTTATCTTCTTTCATTAATTACTACATATTTTCTACACTCACAGTGTTTATCAGCTCGTTATATAATCAACTTAAATCAGTTAAACACATCATGCAATGCATTTCCTTCCAAATTTTTCTGATAAACTAATAGATAATTGACTAAATAAACATCATCCAAAGTTTCAATAAAAATTTCCGAGTTTTTCTTACAATTCTGTGGTTTTTATTCAATTTTTATCGATATCGATAATATCCCGATATTTTTATCGAAATTTTCGTATTTTTGGACTACCGATATTTCCGATACCATCGATATTTAGACCTTGGTTGTGTGTACGTGAGAAATCCCCTCATCCCTTGTAGTTTAGACTATAGTTTATACTAAAAAAAACATCATCATAAGTTCACTTCTTACCCATTATATCCTCACAATTTCTAAAGTTTCAAGGTTACAATTCTCTTTAACCTACTAAGTCTCGTCCCTCAATTTTTTTTTTTGGATCAAAAGTCACATCCCTCAATTATAGATCAGTAAACATGTGATCTATTCTTTAAATCCCAACTAATAATTTGGGTTGGTAATAAACAGTTGGAATAGCTTGGTAATAATTATATAACAGCCCTATTTAGAGGAAACACAGAATCTGCTACAACAATAAGTGGGAATATTGAAGAAAAAGGAGGGTCAGGTTGGTTCGGCTGCACAATCTGGCAAGATATACCCAATAGCTTTTTTCACGCTGGCAATAATACTGCTGGGAGGACAAGCATGCAAGCAAACCACCATGACCTTAAATGTTGGAAGAAATTAAGGAACAATGCTTCTGTAACGCTCACAAGCTGTCTCTCTTAACCACTTGTTTCAAACCAAAACCTAAAACAAAAGCTTTAACTTTGCCTTTTTCAACTTTGTATAATTGCTTGCTTTGCCTTTTCAAGTCACTGCTAGCTGCAAAAGTTTGATCTGTGACTCAAATAAAACCAAACCCTCAAGCCTCAACCCACTCAGGCACTTAGAACAGAATCAATACATCACACTCCAAAAGGCCTCTCAATACAACAGTATCACCCATATCGCATTAAATTGCACAAGGGCTATATGCAGCATGAATTCAAACTCAACCAACACAACCACACAGATCAGAAAACAAATACAAGCAGTTTCGGATTCTCTTTGATCGAGCAAAAACTGATTATAAAGCACTTCCTGCATCAAAACTCGACACCATCCCGCGCATATATATTCCATCCATCACAATAGTAGAAACAAGCCACACAAGTCCTACCAATCTAATAGTAGAAACAAGCCACACAAGTGTTACCAATCTAATAGTAGAAACAATCCACAAACTACCTTCAGCTCAGATAATAAAAAACGACCCAAAAAAAAAAAGGCAGGGGCAAATGATATCAAGGGGTAGGAAAAAGTAAACAAGTTCTCAAAGAAGCAAATTACCAAAACTGCAGAAAATGAAGTAGATGTGTTTCCTGCACAATTGACCTAAATAAGTACAACTTGAATGCCAGCTTTTCTTAAGGCATTTCCTTGCGAACAAATATCCAACACAGCATCATAAAAGGCCGAAAATGAATACAAAAGAAATTCAACTGATCAACAAACTGTAATGTAAAACAACATGACAACGTGAGCTGAGGCCCCGAAGGCAACTTTGGCAGCCCACAGAAAGATTCCCTACGAGTTTCCACTGGAACTACTCTCACTAACTGGCCACCTTCTGAATGTGCATGGAACAAAGCTCCTACCTGAAAAAAACCCAAACTTTGTTCTAAACAATGCCAATGGACCATTGCTACTTGATGGAGCAATAGCAACCGCTAAGCGATCCATCTGAAACTCCATCCCGCTTTCTACAGCTCCACTTGCACAGCCACTAGGATCGATTGATCCAATTTCACCAGCATCCCAATTCACAGTCAAGGATCCTCTCCGTTCTCGCAACCACTCCGCAGCCTCACCGCTCACTCCTCTGCACTTCTTGACCTTAATCTTGGCCAAACTAGGACAACCCCAAGCAAGCATTTCAAGACCAACATTGGAAATTGGGCACCCCTTGATACAAAGCTTCTTCAGCGCCACGCATTTCTCAGCAATGCAAGCAAACTCTGTATCTCCAATTGAACCACTACCGCAAAGCGCCAACCTTTCCAGCTTCTGGCAATTGGAAGCTATTGCCGTCAAGCTCAAAGAGGTGGGATTGACGCCAATCAGAACAAGCTCTTGTATGTTTGGGCACTCTTTGGCTATGGCAATCAGACCCTCATCCCCAATCCTATTCGTCCTCCATCCATCAATGTGAAGCTTCCTCAGTAGCTTACAGTGTTCGGCAACACAAATAAGACCAAAATTCGAACACTCAGGAGCCTTAACAATGTGCAAGACCTCCAAATTCGAGCATTTCGAAATCCCCGAAAGCCCCAAATCGGTCACTTGCAACCTCTCTAGGTGAATTTCAATCAAACCCCGATTTCCATTTCCAAGCTTTTCCAAAACCCTATCCCAATCCCCCAAACAGCGAATTAGCTTCAAAGTCTTGAGATTTTTCGAACCGACTATAAGCGGTCCAAAGCACTGTCCATTAAGTATCTCCTTCAAGGTTATAGATTTCAGCGAGGACGACACCATCTCTGCGCCGATCGGCTCCGAGCCATCCTGGACGCCACGGAGCCGCTTCACCGAGAGCTCCTCGAGCGCCGTGCAGTGCTCGACGACGGCGTTCATGGCTTTGGAACCGAACATGCACGAGCCGCACGATAGCTTCTTCAAGCCTTTACAGTTCTGCGCGAACGAGGCCATCCCAAGGTCGGTGATTTCGCGGCAGCCACGAAGCTTGAGCCGCGTGAGGCTCTTGCAGCGGATCGAGATCAGGACCAAAGCGTCGTCGTCGAGGCTGATTGATTTACGATCGCAGCGAAGCGCGAGCTTTGTGACCGAGTCGAAGCGAACGAAGAGAGAAGGCAGGAAAGGGAGGAGCCCGGCTTGGGCTTTGAGAGAGAGGCGGTGCCGGCTCTGGCCGTCCACTCGGAACCACCGGTGGCAGACAAGCGAACTCTGTTTCCGGTCGCCGGAGCCGAGGAAATGGAAAATACTGGCCAAACACTCGTCGGGAAGATCGGCGGTGTAGTCTCGTCCGTGAGCGACTTCCTCGTAAAAGTCGGGTTCTTCGTCGGGCTGAACCGGCGAGGAGGAAAGAATCGGCATCGCTTTGAAGCTGAACCGGCGGCTGGTTGAGATTTCTCTATGGCCGTGCTCCGCTGGAGCCTCGGGAAAGGAAGAAGACTGTCCCATAGTTCTGCCGCGACTGAATTCGACGCGCCGTCAGAAGATCGTGTCCGCGAGAGAGATGAAGAGAGAGAGTTTTGGTGGTTGGGTTTGATTTTGGTTATTTCAAAGTTTGTGATTATCTATCTAGTTTCTGCTGCTTGTATGGGTGTTGGCGCTATAAACTTATAAAAGGCGCGTAAGTCGTACGTGTGCGTGTTTGCGAATGGGTGTGTGTTTTTATGCGAGCACTAAACTATGAAAACCCGTCAAATGGGATGTTCCGTGACCTCCTCGCAATCTCCACGGGCAACGGCCGACCATCATTATTCATACATTGCCGTCATAGACGCGCTTTGTTTTCTTTTTTCTTTTTTCTTTTTATTTTCTGTCATTTTTTTATTTTGTTGATTATATTTTGCACCTTTTTTTATTTATTTTTAGGATGAACTCTGATATTTTGCATTATTGTCTTTGGGGGCTATGTAACAATTTTGTCCGTATCTTTTAAAACTTAACATAAAACAATTGTAAAATTATAAACTGTTACAATATTCACCATTTCGTCTGTCAAACTATGAACTTAACAGTCTTTTAGCACTTTGTGAATTCATTTTTTACTTGTATGAATACTAGGTTAGTGTTATTTCCATCGTTTTTCACTTGGCCATATATAATTTATTGCTTGTTTATATGACATCTATTAATTTACACAACATGAATTTAGCGTTCAGGCAACGAAAAATGGAATTCATTGAATTTTACATCAAGAAACAACGAATATACTCATAAGAGAACTTTCAACGCTACACCCCAGCCCGGATAGGAAGGCCCCTAGGCCTGCGAAACAAGCTCCAGAGTGCAGCAAGCAGCCCAGGGCGATGTGGGCTCCACAAGTCTGGGCAGGCCTAAAGGCAAAAACAGCTGAGCGGTTGCCTGAGGGCGATGACGTCAAGATCGACCAACATAAAAAAAAAAAATTCAGAAAAATTCCAAAAAATTTAGAAACATAAATAAAATTAATCCCAAGTGATTAGTTATTGCCTTTGAGTTGCCATGGCAATAGGTGGAAACACAACTTGCTTTTCGCAATATTCACGTGAATAGTGTTTGCCCTTACTTGCCCTTGCCCTCACCCTTTGTTAGAGCACTTCCACCCATTTGTCATGGCAAAGGGCTAGGGGAGACAAGGGCAATGTGACAGGACCCGACCCAGATTCCACCCCGGAACCCGAGCCGAACCCTGTTGATGGGCCCACATCAACCCATGTCGGGCCCACATCCTAAGACAATTACCCTCTTCCCGAGATACAACCAATAAGGGGCCAAGACTTCTGCCGGAAAACAGGCAGAGTCTCTCTTACAACAAGGACTAGCCCAAAAACTTCAACATGTCAAACAAACAACAGATAACAACCCAAGCGCCAAAGATGCATACAACATATACATAACAGCCTCCTACAAACTAATTCAACTCTAAAGGTGATACAGAGCAACTAAGAGTACAAGAATTCAACAATGGAAAAACAATAACAGAATACAAGTTTAGGGTTCAATGGATGACAATCCTACCCTTCCATCGGAGCTCGAGAAGAGAAGCGCACACCCAAACGATGTCGAAGCAACTACTGATGCAGGGGCGCAAAATGAAAGAGTGTGAGTGGACAAAAACAAGGTTTTTCATACTTAAATCAAAGTAGTAACCCCACCGTTTAAAACCATGCCAAACATGCATATGAAATCGTTTATATATTTGAAAACCGTACTATTTCAAAGTACGTGAAAACATTTCGATTTAAAACCCCTTTTACATTTCCCGAGGCATAATCCTCCCAAAACAAATCCCACACAAGTTTATAAAATATAAACAAAAGGATTTATTAACGTAAAAGGATAAGGATGGAATAAAATCCACATAAGGTAAAACAAACCTTTAAAATGCCGAATAGCTTGCTTACGGCAAGCAAACCAAACTTGACAAATAAATGTAACTCAAATGTAGTTCAAATCATATATATATAAATATATATATATATATATATATATATATATATATATATAACAGGATTTACAATCAAAATAGTAAAACCTAACAAGTCTGAAATCTAATCAAGTACTACAACCAAAACAGTAAATAGTTTCCCAAACATCCCCACTCTCACAATCATGTGCTTACAAGCACGACAAGCAAGGAACGATCCTCACTAAAAGAAATATGAATACGAATGTACTAACACGCGCGTATAGGTATAGTATAACTATAACACAAACATAAGTACCAGGGAAAACAATCCAACAGGGGATCATTTGATCGACATCGGTATGGTCTCGACAAGACCCCGTGCCTGTGGTTAAGCCGTCCAATCGGGACTAAGCTCACAGCCCGCAAGGTAAGGAACCATCAATACCACTACGTCCATAATATGTCATGCGCGCAGACTATCCAATTAAGGATCTACAGACTACACCCCGTTAAGGTATGCACCGGATCGAACCGCAACAGAGTACTCATATCCAAGAACAAGATTCAAGAGAACAGGGGAAGGTACAATATAGGGTGCTAAATGCACACACGTCAATCATCATGCGATAACAGTATATATATATATATATATATATATATATATATATATACAACCACAATGTACCCAACCCAAAACAACATCAGGACATACAAGTCCGTCAAGCATATAACCAATATATATACTCAAAAGCGAGGACATCACTATCCAAAACATATATTTATATATTCAAAATAATCACAAGGGTCAAACGACCGCATAATGATTAATAATAAATCAAACATCATTTTCAGTGAAAAACCATATTTAAATCTCACTCAATGCTAAATCCAAGCATACAAAAATCATAATAAAATCTACCGTCTCTAGGACGTCAAATATAAAGTATAAACATATATATATATATATATATATCAATATATATATATATATAAATCAAGTATTGAAAACCCTTTTCTTAAAGTAGATAAACATATGTATATATATATATATCAAGGTACATATATATATATATATACATACAACCAAAGTATGGTGATCCTTTTCTTAAAGTAGATATACCTATATATATATAAATAATATATATATATAATCAAGGTAAAGATATATCAATATATATATATATATAACCAAAGTACATATATATATATATATATATATAGTTATATAACCATTTTCCACTATTACAAGTGTTTTACTCAAAGTAGCTATACATATATATATATATATATATATATATATATATATATATAAGTTTACATATATATAATCAAAGTATACGCATTATAAATCATAGGGTTTTAACCCTAAAACCGAATATGGAATCAAACGGACTATACTAACGTCCATATATTCAATTATATAATTAAAATATAATATAACGGTTCCGAGCTTAATATAGCTCATTTGTATAATTAAAATCCGATATAAAATCACCGGCGCATTACGTCCCGCTCAATACCCAAAGGTATAAATAATATTAAAATATAGCCAACAGGGCCCCACAAATAAACCGGCAACCCAAAACATGCATAAAACTTCAATGCAATTACTTTTAATATAAATCAACCAAAGTCATGTCAAGACTTAAAACACTTATCCAATTCAAGATTTAAAATCATTAAATCTCATTTCATGCATATCATGCAATTCATTCAAGTCATGCACATTTGGAAACAAAGTCCACTCACCGTTGGTCCTATGCTGCACAACCCTCAAAGGGTCCCGCTTGCGGTGTAGAAGAGTCAACGCACCTAAAGCGATAAAGACGAGGATTGGATTAGTACCGTGAACGTACGAGAAACGTAAACTTAAACCCTAACCAAACCCCACTTAACGTGTACGTACGTCCTACGAAGGATTCCAAGGTCAAACTACCTCTTACAACCGGTGGGACTCGCCGGAAGACTCACGGTCAACCGCGGTCAAACACCCGTTTCGGTCAACTCCGGCCCGCGGAGCCCAAGACCTCCAAAATGATCTAGACCTTCCTAGAAGTCCAACAAAGTCAACTACATGACAAACAGACCTCGGGAGACGCTCGGTCAAACCTGGTCAAACTTGGTCAAACCGACCCGAGTGGGTCAAACTGGGCTCGTGGGTCCCATGACCTCCAAACTTAGATCTGAAAGTTCCTAGAGGTTCAACACGACCTAGACAACGTGTCCTCAAAGTTTGGTCTCGATCCGACGGTCGGATTGCTCACAATCGCACGATCGGACGATTACGGTTTAATCCTAACTTCAAGTCATCGATCCGGAGTATCCGGGACTCCGAATCACGATCCGTCAAATCCTATACGATCCTAGAATTATCTAGATCCACATATCCAAGAATGGACACAATCCAACCGTTCAAACCTATCGAACCCGAGAATCACGCAATAGGCGAGATTCGTTCGATAACCAAACGATCTCCGAATTGAGATCCGTCAACTCCCACGCGCTCACAGCGATACGAGGATCTCAGAGGACCCCAGAACCGCCACCACACCGCCACCACGCGCCGCCACACGCGCCACCGTGGGTGGCGGGTGTCTAGAGTAAATCCGGCCAACCCCAAAACGTCACCACTTCCGACACCGCCCATACCGTTCGACTCAGACCACAGAGGGGAGTCTAGAACCGGTGGTAGCCGCCACAGAACCGGCCGGCAACCACCTCAAAAACCCCTCGAAAGTCCGGCCAAACCGGCCTAAAACCTAGGTTCGAGATCCAATTGCTAAACCACCAAATCGACCTCCAATGAACCGAGAAACAAGAAGCGGTAGAGAGGAGTCGAAAGCATACCTTGCGCGACGGAGAAGACGACCGAGCCGCCGGAACCAGAACCCAGAATCCGGCGAAAGTTGCAGACGATACCGGCCGATCTCGTCGTTTCGGCGACAAACTTGGGCCGGCGTGATCAACACCTCCAGTAGGTTCAACGCGACCGTATCGTGGCCAGCCGTGCTCTGGTTCGTCGGAATCAAGAGAGAGAAGGAGAGAGTCGGTTCGGGAGAGAGAGACGCGCGACGGAGGAGAGAGAAAGGTTACGCGCTTTACGATTGGTTATCGCCTTTTTATATTATTTTATTTGATTTCTAAAATTACCATTTTGTCCTCAAAACTATCCGAAGCTCGTATCGAAACGTTCCGCCCGTCAACGGACTCGTTTCGACGAGCCGGACGCAATGGCGCAACTCGTTTCGCCAAATTCAGTCCCGAAAATAAAGTGGACCAAAATACCCCTTTAATTACTAATTTCCAATTAATTCCAATTAATTCCTTTTAATTCCTTTTAATTCCTTTTTAATTTATTTAAATTATCCAAATTAATTAACTTATTAATTAATTCATTTTATCTTATAAATTGGGTCAGGTCGTCACACAATGCAAGGGCTGTTACTATTCATGTGAATAGTACCAGCCCTTGCAAAAGGCTTGTGTGTTTCCACCCATTGTCCTGGCAACCACTATTCACATGAGATATGAGGAGAAGAATTTGTATAGAGTTTTGGTATGGGAAGTGAAAAATATGACTAGGTATTTATTTTAAAAAATTATGAAATTTTTGTTTCTTTTTTCTTTTCTTTTTTAAGTTGCTGACGTCAACAAACCCAGGCTGTTGCAAGGGCTGAAATAGCCCTAAGGCTGGCCCGATTTCTTGGGCCCAGCATCTTGCCTTGGCAAGATTGTACTGCTGGAAGGAAGAAAAGTGCTTTGGGCTCCAAACTGCCCTCCCTCGGGCGAACCGATGAAAATGATCTTATGACACCATGGGTGGAAATACTTTAAATAATGTCATTGTTGTATAACGATTTGTAAATTGTAACTTGAAAATTTATTTTTCTCGTAATGAGCAAGCCCTAAGAGACACCAAATCATATAGGTATAGAGTGATTGATTTTTTTCTTTTTCTTTCTTTTGAAGTTTTGAAGTGCGCGACTTAGCCAAATTGTATGTTGGTATAACAAATTAATGTGGTGGATTATTATGTGATTTAGTGATTGTGTTTTGTTTGTTGACCCCACATCCTCAGTTCAACTCAACTGGTGTAGGTGCCGTCTGAATTTGTATGTTGTGAGCTCCAAAACCTAAGAAAAAAACAAGTCTAAATAACATAACCCTTTGACTAAGACTCGGTCTATACCGTTTAGCCATGCTTTAATTTCAGGTTTTCTTTTCTACCTTAAGTTATTAATTACTATATAAAAAAATTCCACTCTTTTTCTTTTTTATTTTTTTATTAAATAAAAAAAGTGCAAAAATAAAAGAAAGAAATCTCTGGTTGGTTGTCAAATGCATGAATGAGTGTTGATTTGGGTGCATGCACACTTTTCTTTTGCTTTGCTATAAAGAAACATATGAAACATGAATGCTAACCCTTTATTGGTGCTCAAAAGAAATAATAAATATTTTGAAAGATAGAAAGAAAAAAAAAAAAAGAAAGAGAATCAAGTGCTATGTCCACTAGTTTTCCTTTTTCTCTCTTTAAAGGCCATGTAATGACTCATATATATTTGAAAATTATTTTGAGACCCTACTTCCATAAGTTGCCACATTTCTATGACATCCGAATGAAGTATGCAATCGAATGGTGTTACAATTTGCCCAAGTTATGACCCTGCATGCATGAAGTAAATATTCTTAATCACTTGAACTATTATAAATTTCTTGTTATTCATATGTCGGTCACTTGTATTATAACACGTGACATTATCACCGTCACACGTATATATTTTTCAAAATAACAAGTAATTTCATAAATGAGAATAATCTAATTCATCCAAACCAACCCAGTCATCATGAAGTGAATTAAAAAAAAAGATATCAATCAGCGGTCGTGGTCTTGATTTAAAGTTTCAACCAATATGGTCAAATACGTTGAGAATCAAATGAATGAACGATGGTGATTTAAAATAGCAGCAAAGATGGTCAACAAGACAACACACTAATATTTTGGTGCCATCGTGCCCACCACCATTATTCAAAGTATTCAAATATGGAGGCTTTTTTTATTTTTTTATTTTGAATTAACACTGACTAGTCTCGCACTTCAATGGTTAGAATTCCTCCCACTCTCCTTTAGTTATATATTTTTGCTTTAATTTCCAGATATCTTACAAGTCTTCTCTAGTTCTGGTTTTAGTTTCTGGCCTTTTTTGTTGGTATTTGTTGTTAGTTTTTTTTAAAGTCAAATTTGTCTTTTAGAAAAATTTCTAAGCTGATTTATGGTGAAATAACCAAAGGGGTTTATGATCAACTATATTATAACTTCAAGCAATTGACTTGTAAATTTCTCAAGTGTTGGATATATAAGAAAGAAAAATAAAAGCATAGCTAAACTTCAAACATTTGGGCCAAAAACCTAGTCCACAATAAAGCCCAATATATTTACGGCTACAATTTTGGCTAAAATAATACCTTGGGCTCGTTTGGTACACCGTATTAGACTCTGGATAGGAGTAAATAGTCCATATCAGGTGTTTGGTGTCAACTTGTATTATTTAATTACCTGACTATTTAAAACGAGTTGGGCTTTTAATACTCTTCTTACATGACTAATTAATACAACTCACACACCCGGTTTAGATAATACACGCTTAATTATACGGCTAGGGAAAAAGTGTTCACGTGAGAAATCAGACGTTATTTTCATCTTCTTCTCTCTAGGGTTTTTCTCTGCTATCTTCTCCAGAGGTTATTCTCTTCACTCTTCTCCAGGTATCCATGTCCCTATCTCTTATACTCTATGATGAGACCTATTTGTTTTATATTTGAATCAATTTTACTTTTTATTGCATAAATCATGAATGAATCAGACAAAACAAACTTTTTATTGGCCGTGATAAAAATGGGTTCAAATATTGGAATGGTGAATCAATATTGTTTTCGTGACAATCGAATTGGAATGTTGAAACAGGCAAAACAAACTTTTCATTCAATTTGAATCAATTTGGATATGCGGCTGTCTTGGATTGGAATGCGTCTTCTTTTTTTTTTTTTTTTTATCCGCGCATGGCTTGGTTTGTTTTCTCAATAATCAATTTTGAATCAATTTTGATATGCGGCTTTATTGGATTGGAATGCTGTCTTTTTCTTCTTTTTTTATTTTTTTGCCAATTCATGCATGATTATTATTTGTTTGACTAATTTTTTTTTCTTTATATTATGCTAGATATGGATGAAAGAAAGATTGTTGCTTACTTTATTATTAGATTGTGGTTCTTGCATATTATGGCTTGGTGCATGATGTGGTTCATGACAAATTACAATTTGGAACAAAGGCGCCAAGAAAGGAATGCCATTAGGAGTCAAAGGTTTTTTAGGATTGCAACTCAGTCGAGTTATTTAGATAGCATCATAGGAATTGATGACATCCAATGTGTGAACCAAATTAGGATGAGCTAGTTCATGTAAGCTTATCTTATAGATCTTGGCAAAAACAAATGAAAAAATTCTTGTCATATGAATCTTACCCAAAAAAATTTAATGTCATTCGAATTTAAATTTCCACTTAAATATATCAAAGAATTTTATTTTTAAAAAATAGTTCGATCCGATGTTATCCAAAACAGCACCAAACACAAGATAACTTTGTCGATTGTTTATCCCAACAGCACCAAACGCCTTATAATATTATGGATAAACAGTCGATTCTCTAGGAACAAATTAATACTATCCGAAGAAATTAGTCAAGATGATCAAGCGTACTCAAACGAGCCCTTGATGGATAAAAGAATGTCATGGACTGAGAATTGTAACTATAACGGTCCAAACCCAAATTTTTTTTTTAAAAAAAATGAAAAAATTATCAGAGGTTCAAACCTGACTTTGAAGTTTGAAAGTAATTAGATTTATCAAGTCTCCTGAATTAGATTGACCAAAAAAAAAAGAAAAAAAAAGAATCCCAACGGGGTATATTTATCAAGTCTATATATAATAACATTCAACAATGTACTTTTCTTGTGCTTCATACTTCTAAAGTCCTAGAAGTTTAGCCAGCTGACTAGGTCGCTAGCTAGTTCCAATATATAACTAAGTTTGAACTTGTTCTTTTCACATTTTAAAAGTGGACAAACTGTGAGTTGTTGTGAGCTTGATATTAAAGCCTTGCAGGTATGAAGATGAAAATGTGGAGTGGGGATGTGTCACAATGCTTAATTGTGTTCATTTGACATAAGACTTTTATGAGATAGTCATAGACTCGGATAATTGGAAACTAAGTTAAGAGGCTTAAAGGGACACGATCGGAATTAATGTTACATCTTAAGTGACAGAGACCTTCTCATCACGTGGCATGTCCGACGAACCTCACAAACAAGAGAGTTTAAACCTGTGTATTTTGGTCTCATCCAACTCCACGCTAATCCCACTTCATATGTGAAATAGATGATTAATGCTGCAATCCTACCGAAGAATCCCTCTTAAGTGGATTACAAAAGCATCCCCACATTGACTGCGTTTGTGCAACGTGGGCTTAAACTGCAATCTTTCTAGAAAGCAGCTGAATTATTAGATGATCAAAAACATTGATCGTGATTCGTGTGTGGAAGACGAACAAATTTTTCTCTGTGTCAATTGTTACTAAACCTTGCTGTGGACTTTAATTCCCTTTGGGGCCTTGGGTAGGAAAGCCCAATTAGTTAATGAAGATGAAGAAAAGAGAGAGATAGAGAGAGATTCTTTTGACTTTAAGAGCAACTCCACCCATTTTCCCTTTGCCATGGCAAGTGAGGGGTGAGGGATTTGCAGCTACTATTTACGTGAATAGTAGCTGCCCTCGCAAAAACAATGTGTGTTTCCACCTATCGCTTGGCAAATAAGAACTACTATTCATTTTTACTTTTATTTTTATTTTTTACATGTGATTAATTTTAGTTGTATGTATAAAATTATTAATAATAAAATTGCTAGGTATGTATTAAAAAATATTTCTGAATTTTTCAGAGTTTTTCCAGATTTGTTTCGATTTTTTTAAAATTTTTTTTTTGTTGCTAATGTCAGCTTGCTCGGTTTGGGCCTCAGGCTTCTTCCCCCCGGGCTTGCCCAGTGTGCGTGGGTCCCGCTCCTTGCCTGGGCTGCCCCCTACCGCTGGAAGCTCCTTTTTGGGCTCAGGCCCGTGGATCCCGCCCCTGCCTGGGCTGCAACCGGTGGAGTTGCTCTAACTAAACTACTGGTGCAAGCAACAGCTGCTACACTATAAACTTTTGGCTGTGGCGTCCGTTTATAGCCAAATAATGAAGATCAGTAAAAGTGTATCTTCTTCCTAGTTACTATTTTATTTTTCGGCTAAATTGTAGTAATGATCCCTGAATTATACTCCTAGTTACATTTTTGTCTCTAAACCTGAAAAATAGTTGATGTCGTCCTCGAATTAGGTTCCACGTTGCACTCGTGGTCCTCGAATTACCCTTAGTTACATTGTCTTGGCTCTTTATTTACTATTTGACGGGCATATCTAGTATATTATCAATCGAGCCACACAGGAGAAGAAGATGGGAAAAGCAGGCTAGATATTGTAGAGCATGCGGAAAAATACACCAACTTGATTCTATTCTCTTTTCTTTTTTCCTCTTTTTTGTTTTTCTCTTTGGGCAAACATATGCAAGTTCTATCACTTTGGTTGATAGCAACAGTACCTTTCTCGTGCAACACAAAGTAAGAGCCAGAGATTAAGCAATATATATGTATGGAATCTGATCTCTCTGATCTTTTTCTTTCACTGACGTTTATGAAGTTGAAAACTTAAAAGAAACCCTTTATGGCGTGCTGCTGAGGCCCTCAGCAAAAAGAGAAGGAAAATCAAAACCTTTCTAAAGCTGGGTACGTGGTTAAGCTGCTTTGCTGCTACAAAATCAAAACCTTTCACCCAAAAAAAAAAGTGTACAGAACAAAATATTGAGTCTGAGAATTTGGGATTTGCTTTATTTCCAAAGCCATGTTTATTTGCGTTACGTCTGTAAATACCAGTGAGAAAGCAGTAACAAAGCTTAGCTGCATCAGTAAAAGCTGGTTTGTGTGTTATTAATTGTTGCAATAGTTTATAACTAAATAAAAGCCAAATTAAAATACATACGGTGTACGGCGTGCGTTTCAGAGAGACAATACGGCAACAATTATTTATGAGAGAGAGAGAGAGAGAGCCAGAGATAGATCATAGATAGAGTAGAGAGATGAAACGAAAGAAGAAAAGCACATAAGAGTCAAGGAAACTGTGTCTCTGTCTCAACTCTCCATTGACAAGTTCCCCCTCTTATTTGGCATGAGCTTATTGAGCTGTTCCTTTCCCTCCTTTTCAACCAACACCCTATCAATGTTTAATAAAAGGAAAATGCTAGGCATATATACCACATTATGTATTACCTCGTTAATAAAAGTGGTATACAATGTGATATATAAATGTGGTAAACCTAGCATTACCCTTAATTAAAATCATCCTATTTTCTCTATCAAATTAGGAGGTGACCATTTTAAATAGTACTTGTTGCATTAAATGTTAGGGTTAATCATTGAATTCATATGTCAACTACCTATATCACGTGGTTAACAACTCTACTCTACTCGGCTCATTTTTCTTCATACTTTCTGCGAATCACAACTTAATGTATGTACATGCGCGTCAAACTGTGAATATAAAGTATGTAAGTAAAAATAACTACTTCCAAGAGAAAGAGCCAAACCATCAGTTAATATGGTCCGAGTAGTATTGCTCTTTCCTCCCAACCCTCATAATAACAAAAAATAAACTTGAATTATTCAGTTCAACCAAAAATAGATGGTGAATGACCATTTAGTATAGTGACATTCAATCTCCACTTGCTCATGTAGGACAGCCAAAAAAAACCCCTTGAATAATTGAAATTTTTGTGGGTTCCATTTTGTACCTAATCTAAAGTTTTGTTTGGCTAGTTTTTGATTTCCTTCTTGGGAGTGGAGCCTTCTTTTATTTGATAGATTATCAAATTCTTAACGAAGGCCAACAACTCTTTGCGTTCCTTCCAAAAAGACCAAAAGTGTTGTTGGGCCTCACTCACCAATCTTTTTTGCAGGAAGATAGGAACCAGGAAATTTCTCTTTGGATGCACAGGCAGAGGATCTTCTTAAATTATTAATTTAATCCCTCTATACCAACCCTAAACAAACAAATTCCACTTTCCATGCGCTAGGAAATTTCTCTTTTTCTTTTCAATTGCAATTTCCATACTAGGACTTATTAGTTGCTTTAATTCAAAAATAATATTTGATCTGCATTTTCTTTTACTTTGCTTATTAAAAAAATTAATGCTATTTATATCACATTTATTGATAACATTGCTGACCACCTTTCTGATAGCGGTGAGTTCGATGATCAACAATGTAGTCAATAAATATAATACAAATAGCAAAATCCACTAAAAAACTGTTCGTTGAATAGACTTGAATTATATAGTGAAATGACTATTTTTAAAATTGGATTTTTATATGAATTGTTTAAGTTTTTAATTTTTTTATTAGAATAGTGACTTCTCTTGGAAAGCGTAAATAACCCAAAAAGCTGCTTTACTCGGTAGAAAAGTAAAGGGAGCTGTGAAAAGGTAAATAATAACATTCCTATTTGAATTTTGGGAGAGTAAAAGAAAGAAACCAAACGACCAAAGCAAAAAACCAGGTTGAGCATCTCTGTGAATCCAAAAAACGACTGTCGGTAATTCCAACAATCCCCACTGTTTGTGTCATCGGGTTGACCAACTACACCTTTGTATTGGTACACGTGTCACTCCGTTAGAAAACACAACAATCACAGCTGGGCTAACTTTATCAACGACGTTCATGTTCCTCATGGTCAACGCTTTATCTTCACTATTGAGTATTCTTCCCTCGTGATAGTCAGGTTTCCATCTCAATCATCGAAGTTTCCAATCCTACGATCCCCAAATCCCCAACGTAGAGACTGTGTTTCACGCGCTCATAAGGAAAACCAGTCGCTTTTCTTAGAAGCATCTCAGGAGATGTCGAATACCAAACCTCAAATTTAAATTTGATGGGCATGATTTGACGTATTGTGAAGCTCTTTATCCATTGATATGTCGAATATACATATTATTTTATTATTTTTAAAGGCAAGTGGGCTCAATATTTAAGAGTAAAATATTAAATATGGTAAAAACTATACATTTGATGAGGAGAGAATTAGTGGTAGGTATTAAAATAATAATAAAATAATAAAAGACATCTTAACTTGTGGTATCAATTTTGATAACAAAAGTGAAGGATGTCAATCCAATTAGGATTTGGCATCACGGTTGGAGACTAAAAGCTGTCTTTTTGTGTGTCAAAACTTGCACATTGGAATTGGCGTATCGGTTGGAGATGCTCTTATTAACACTAAGGCCTGTTTGGTTCATGGGAAAGGAGGCAGGGATGGGAAATCAATTGCTTTCTCATGTTTGGTAAATTCGGGCATGAGAAATGGTTGCAAGACATGGGAAAGTAGGGGAAAGTGAAGCATTCCTCTCAACTTGGGTTTTGATTTCCTCATCATGGGAAAGTTTGGGAAAATGAGCCAACATTCAATGCACATTTTCATGACCATTTTGTCCTCATGAACAATTTAGAATTACATTGTATCATTAAATGCTTTTTTTATTTGATTTAATATGGGTATAATTGGAAAATTATACAAACTTTGTTTCCATTCCTACTCAAAACAAACATGGGAAAGGAAATAAAGTGAAATCTTGGATTACTTTCCCGACATTACCAAACGTGGGAAAGGAATCTTCCATTCCCATCCCAGGAAATGACATGGGAAGTGATTTCCTCAAATCCAGTTCCGTGAACCAAATGGGGCCTAAAATGAAATTATTAGCCCCAAAAAAAAAATATATTTACACACAAATCTCAAAATGATAATTTATTTTGAGTATGTAATTCAAACTACAACTTAGAGTCTTGATCTCTTGGACCCCTAGGGTCCAAGGATTAAATCATTCATTTGTTGGATTTAAATCTAACGGCCCAATAGATTTTCTTAAAATTAGTGCAAAAGTAGATGTGCCGTTGAATTTGGTGACCACGAAATCCTTGAACCCTAGGGTTCCAGGAGATCATGACTCCTACAACTTAATAGTGTAACGTGTTGAATTGTCTTATAGTCGAACATCATCCACTAACACATATACATTAATTGGTATTTTAAGATTAAGGAATTAGTGTTATTATTTTTTAAACTCACACTTAGAATTTATCTTACACGCCAATGAAGATTGGTTGAGTTGATAAAGATCGTCATCTTCGCTATCAAGGCCTAGGTTCGAGTCTTGCTATCGACAATCCCTCTTGATGCATAATATGTAAAAACCAAAAAAGGGGCTAAGACCCCGCGCGTGCCCCCTCCCCTTTTTTTTTAAAAAGTCCTCAAAGAGGCTTTCGTATGCCTTGTCCCTAGAATAAGGTAGCATCCCCTCCCTCTAAACTTTTGAAAAACCATAGAATTTGTCTTACCAAAAAAAAAAGTATTTATAGACTTATATACACATATAGTCCAAATGTAACAATTGATAAAACTTCACCTCGCGAAACCAACTTAAAATGAAGGTGAGATGACTATGCTATCAATTGTTACACATTAAATTTTTATCTCTCTATGTCTCGCTTGAAATCTATTTTTACATGAATTGTGAGTGGAGAATGCTAAATCTTAGAGTCTTTTAGAGCTTAATACATATTTTGATATATTTCTATGAATATCATTCCTTATTGTAGTGATTTGTGGTTGAGATTTCCAAATTCGAGAGTAAAAGTTCAAGTCTCCTCTATGAAAATCATTATCTCAAATAAATTAGTTGAGAGTTTAATTCATTTAATATTTTAGTCATTTGTTGTTTTTGGATCATTAACGTTTTAGTCAATTTTCCTTTGTATTTAAATTGTTCTGATTCCATCTAAAATATAAAAATACGGGGCGAAAAGAAAAAGAAAAAATAGGACAGGCGTGAAGGGCTTCTCAGATACAACCCTTCGTCTGCTTGCTGCAATTGGCGCTCTCTCTCTTAAAAGTCCAGAGAGGGAAACACATTCAGAGATGGATATGGGCATGAGCTTAAGCTTTTCTCTTTTCCTTGTGCTTATTGTATAATGAGCAAAGCTTTTATTTTCTTCTTCTCAGAAGGAGATGGCTCTGCAAGAAGAACCCCAAGAGCTACAGAACCCTCCAATGGCTTTTGACGCTTTGTTTTGTGAAGAAGGTCTTGAGGAAGATTTGGGAGACAATGGTATTGAGGAAGAGAGTGAGGGTTGTGTTGGGAATATGGAAAAGCAGTCAACTTTCCCTCTGGTTTTGCTAGAAAATGACTTTTTTTGGGAAGATGATGAACTTGCCTCTCTAATCTCCAAAGAGGAACAAACCCATGTGTGTTTCAGTGGTTCAATCTCAGATGGGCCTTTAATGGCGGCTAGGAAAGAGGCAGTGGAGTGGATTTTGAGTGTTAAGGCACACTATGGGTTCTCTTCTTTGACCACTGTTTTAGCTGTGAACTACTTTGATAGGTTCACTGCCAGCCTACGGTTTCAGAGGGACAAGCCTTGGATGAGTCAGCTCGCCGCCGTCGCTTGTGTGTCTTTGGCTGCCAAAGTGGAAGAGATCCATGTGCCCCTTCTCTTAGATTTGCAAGTATGTGTAATGCCCATATGCAGTTTTGGTGTTTGTTAAATTGCTAGACTATTGTGTTTCTTGGTCCAGTTCTTCTATAATCAATCAATGTGGTTTTTTTTTTCTCTTCCTATTGTGTTTAGGTGGAGGAGTCAAAGTATGTATTTGAAGCAAAGACCATTCAAAGAATGGAGCTTTTGGTGCTATCAACTCTTGGGTGGAGGATGAATCCAGTAACTCCAAATTCATTCTTTGATCATATTATCAGGAGGTTTGGTTTGAAGATCCACTTGCATTGGGAGTTTCTGTGGAGATGTGAGCGCCTCCTTCTATCTGTCATTGCTGGTGAGCAAACAACAGAGCTCTCTATTTCATTTATACTCAGTGGGTTTATTAGCATCAAACTTATATCAAATGGACCAAAATGTATGCACAATGACACCAATTGGCACTAAATCTCATCTTCAATATCGAATTTTAATCGCAGATTCCAGATTTATGTGCTTCATGCCTTCCATATTAGCTACTGCAACAATGCTTCATGTTATTGATGAGATTGAGGCATTTAATCCTGTGGAATACCAGAGTCAGCTTATGAATGTACTTAAAGTCAGTAAGGTTTGTACTTAAAGACGTGGATTTCTCAGTTATGTAATTTATTCTCTCCTGCTTCTGAAAATATAATGTAATCTAAACTTGATGTCCTAAATAGTTGAGTATTATGATGTTTTTTACAGGACAGAGTCAATGAGTGCTACAAGCTCATCCTGGAACTATCAGGCAGCTATGGCAACATCCACAACCAGAGCCACAAACGAAAGCATTTATCAGTACCCGGCAGCCCTAATGGAGTTATTGATGCATCTTTCAGCTGTGATACATCAAATGATTCGTGGGCTGCAGCATTACCGGTCTCATCCTCACCAGATCCTCGATTTAAAAGGAGCAAACTGCAGGACCAGCAGATGCGGTTGCCTTCTCTAAATCGTGTGTCTGTGGATGTGCTTAGCAGTCCTCATTAATCTCTTCTTGTCTATTGTCTACTATTAAACATGGTAGAATATACAATCCCTCTTTTGCATATTATATTATTGGCGTTATCTATCTTAAGGTGCAATTAGTATGTTCTATGCTATTCCTTTTGTGGCCAAACCTGTGAAAATGAATCGGTATATATATCTCTCTCTCTCTCTCTCTCTCTCTCTCTCTCTCTCTCTCTCTCTCTCTCTCTCTCTCTCTCTATGAAGTGTTGGTTTGGACGGGGCAGGACAGGAGGGGGAGGTGTGTGTGTTTAAGGATGAATGGAAGAAATCGTGTCTGATCTGCCATATTAGGGTGTTGATATACCCTTTAATGTATACACACACAAGTATATATTATCACTTATTCCTTTTGTTCTTATATGTAGTGGTTATCTAGAAAAATAACAGCAAGACATCCTCTTGATCGCAGCATAATGCTGTTTTAGAAACCTATTAATCTTATGTTAGGTCAAGTCGTATGGGGGTGGGGTGAAGGGTAGATTGTCAAAGTCCAGGTTCAATTTATTTTGTAAGTAAAAAGAGAAATGGAAGAATGTTAAAGCCAGAGGTGGAGATGGGTGACGCTAGTCATTTATTGTACCAAACAATAAAGGGGTAAATGATGGGCAGCAAAAGTCTTTGGTTCCTTTGTCTGATTGAACAAACCAATGACTTTGGAGTTTAGGGTTTAGGTGAATAATGAGCAGTGTGCTTGTTAGCTGGTTTATTAAACTAGATTGGAGAGAGAGAGAGAGAGAGAGAGAGAGAGAGAGAGAGAGAGAGAGAGAGAGAGAGATTGGAATGTCAAATAGCTGAAGTTCAAAATATCTAAAGCTCGAAGATTAGGTAATTTGGGTGGGATGCTCTTACCAACAGACCAAACTCACCATTAGACTCCCTTGTACACAACCAATATTTTCTTGCCAACAATTTGTTCCTGCTTTAGAGGCTTTTGCATTTTGTGTTTGTGCTATATGCGTAAAACCAGTATTCATGAAGTATTCTCACATTTCTATTATGTTAAATGAAGTGATATACATTATCTTAAATGGAGAATACTCGCAGTAATGTGTTTGTCTACTCTGCTTCACACTGAGTAACTAGACTCAATGATGAAGCTTGATCATAGTACATATAAACTATGCATAGTCCTAAATAAGCTTCTAGTGTGTGAACAGTTCTTTTCTAATCGATTGGACTCTAAACTCTAAGCTCTAAATAGTTTATTGTGACCTTATTTAGTCACATTGACTTCTTACTCTTTGGATCTCTTTGAAGTGCCCTATCAACACCTCACTCTCTTTCTTCTTTTTTCTTCTTCTTTTGATCCAACACCTAATTTTAAATATGCCTTGTGTGTAGTATAAAATCCTATATTTGCAAATTACCAGTTGTTTAGAGAATGAGCAATGTGACTCTGTTGCATTTACGAGTCAGATTCTGTCAGTCAATTGCAAGAAGGCAATTAGCAATTAAAATATGTCAATGTTTTTATTAATGTTATCATCTTCGTATGTTCATGCAACAGTCTACGAGTTAAAGAAGCTCGTTTGTACTTTTTACATTTGTGTGTGTGGTTGCATTCAGAAGTTAGATTTTGTCATTGCAAACCAAAAAAAGAAAAAGAAAAAGAAACAAGCAATTATCCAAATGAAAAATGTTAATGTGATCCGTAATGCCGTCTTATGGTTGAGTCTGCAAGTTATTAAGCACCTGATTTGTATGTTTTTGCAGTTGTGTGCCTGTATGTTGTACTAAATGCAGTTTCCTTCCCAGTATGATATGCCATTTCCTGTCAACTGTTTCTCATGTCCAAGGGAACTGAAACACTATCAAATCCCTTATTGTTTGAAATGAATATACCCCGTAATACTATGTGAAAGTTGTCTGAATTCATTGGAACTTCCACTAAGGACTTAATAGCTGACAGTTTCTTCCTGCAACTTGTTCATGTGGTCGAATGAAAATCCCAGTAAATGCATAACATGAATTGTGGTTGGGGATGCACTTGTAGAAGATTAGCAAATTTCTAGATTCTGTAAAATAGCTTTGCATCGAATTTAAACGGAGGAGGATAATAGGCCATTGATGCATTTAGAAACCAGTCTGAAATAAGTAAAAGAGAAGCAGGATGGAGAAGAAATGTAGCTTTGAAATTAGATTTGCAGATATGGGAATTTGTGTGGCTATCTTTGTTCTTGTTGTCGGTGGTCCAGCCCTGCCTTTTGCCTTTAAGTTCGTTAAAAGTTTGGCTACATCTCTTTCTTATCATAAGTCGCATGCAAAGAGATCATGAAAAATAAGATTCTTCAAAAGTTTTGAGCCAACGAATCAGAGCCTGTTTGCATATTTTCTTCAACCCCTTTTTTCCTTTTGTCTTTAACATTTACGCGTGCCAATTCATAACTGAGAGAGAAGTGAGAAACTTGGAAGAGTCAAGGTCAAGATTATTAACTTCAAAGCATATGACCAAGAGCTACTTATGTTTCTTTCCCAAGCCACATGGCAATCAACGCATTGTCGAAATGACAACTCCATGAATGATCTATCTATCTCACCAAACATTATGATGTCTTTGATGCCAAGGAGCGCAGACCAGTCCAAAGCTCATAGCCAGGTACAGAATCTTGTTGGTTGTAATTGATGTGGGTTTTAAATGCCAAAATCAATGTTAACAATGCATGGTTGTAGTTTTAATGCATGAAAAGAATGTATTGTGAAAATTTGAGTAATTGGCATAGGAGAGCCAGAGCCATGAAATTTTCAACATCTAAATGCCTCACTAGGACTAGGAACAGGGAGAGTAGGGTCCTCTCCAATTGAGCAAAAAAAGTAGCTTCACATGTTTGCAATTATCGTACATAAATGTTTATCCACCAAAATTAATTCACAAATTGGATGAGGTTGGCTATTTGGTTATTTCCATTGATGAGCTTCTGATCAAAATAAATTCTAGACTAGCTCATTTGTTGCAGCTCACCTCCACATATTCATTGTGTTTGGATAGACACCTTGGAAGAAGTAAGCGTGCACTTGCATAAAACGGGAATAGCACTGTTTTGCTATCTCCGGCCAACAACTTTTTCTCCTCTAATGTTATCCCCGTTGCAACCAAGTTTTTCTCCTCTAATGGGCTAGAGAGACTCATCGTTTGCATCAGTTGATTTGCCAAGTGATTTGGTTTGGCACAAGCAAAAGGGTAAATCAAAAGGTAAAATTCAAATTCAGGCATGGTAATTAATTAGGAAATGGTAACTGTAAAACAGAACATAGGTGAGGTTGAGTTGATGATATAGAGAGCAAATAGTCGACCAGACAACGCATGTGAGAGAACAGAAGTAAAGAGTTGTTGAGTTGAGAACAGCTAGAAAGCTTGTTTCTGTATCTTTTTGGAGAAATTGTCAAAAGCCTAGTACTCTCTTGTTTGTTTCAAGGTGCTGAACCTGAAATGGGAAAAGCCCTGCCAGTTTAAATCAGTATTTGGCCATCAGACCAAGAAAGTTAAATCAGTAGGAAATTTCAGAGAACCTTTCTTCTTCCTATTCCTTTTGTTATTTTTTTGTTATTTTTTTTCCTTTTTTTTCTATTAACTATAATCTGTTAACCTGCTCTTTTCTTTTCTTTTCGGTATGTCCAAGACACAGTTGGAAGTGCATGTTGGTTAGTGCCCTAAAGGCCCTTGTTTTGTTCTTTCTTTACCTTATTCTATTCTGTTTTGAAAGACTGGTCAAATTATCTCCTACAAAGATCAAAGACATTAAACTTCCCAAAGTTAATGAAACACTAGTATCATGTCCGTCGAGAGAGAACAGCTTCCATGCAACGAGAATGTTACTGTAGCGGTATCTCAAGTCAACTACATATTGCTATATTAAAAACATTAAAACACATGACATTATATGATTGGTTTGGAAAAAAAATGAAGGTAGAGTTGTATCTTTGCATGACGTTGAAAAGAAGCTTACATACCCTTGGTCTCTTTTTTCGTTTATATATTCTTGATCTACCAAAAAAAAAGAAAAAAAAAAGAGAAGGTTAGTGCATCTGAACTACAGGGCCTTGAACTTGTCCACTTCCTACCAAAAGTCCAGCATAAGAAATGAAATGACATTACATGCAACCAGGTAGCATAGTGAACTCCAATGCCTTATACATAAAATACACACACAAAGTAGAGGATGCCAGCATTTTGCTTTCATCCATTTGGCAATGCTCACTGCTAGCCAAAAATGATAAACAAACAATAAATAGCAGGTAGAAAAAAAACTGCATAATTGGAGATTTTACACCATTGTGTTTTACAACAGTTACCAAAACTGCAGCTGTATTTTGAGTTTGGCGTTCCCAAAGAGCTGAGTGGATGGGGTGGTGCTTCCATGCATCATGCCTCTGCTTTTCTGATAAGTTTGTTCATTATTTTGGCCATGATCTATGCATTGATGTGGTCAAATTGCAATCTGGAAATCCATTTCCTGTGGTCAAAGTTCAATCAATACCATACTTATCAAGTCACTTGATAAAGCTTTTCTCTTTCCATTTCTACCACCTGCTAGAATCAATCCCAGTTTTCTACAAACCTCCAAGCTTTTCCTCTTTAACGTTAAATGCTTGACATCTCTGCATGCTCCAGTCACTTTAATTTGCTGATGACACAAAATCTTTGAATACAAAAGAACACAAAACCCTATAAAAATGAAGCCAGAGCTCCAAGGCACATGAGCTGCCGGCGTTCAAAAGTTTGAAATACATCTAAAGCTTTAACTTGAAGTACATACTACCTACAATGGCTGATTCTCTTCGCCAGAAAATTGATCATGAATGGCCAGCATTTTCTGCTACCACTCCACTGTTTCTCCACATGATCCTAGACGACACTTCTAGAGACACAAAACTTGTAAGTCCACCTCTTTCTCTTTAAGTATATACCTGTTTTCTGCATAATGAAAAACCTAGATTGCTTTATGGAAGTACCTACTTGACAGTTTTTTTTTTACTTGTGAAGAGAATACCGAAGAGTTTCGTAAAGAAGTATGAAAAACATCTATTAAATTCAGTACATTTGAAGCTTCCAAGTGGTTCAGAATGGGAAGTAGAAGTGACAACATGTGATGGTGAGGTTTGGCTTGGCAAGGGTTGGCCAGAGTTCTCTAAGTTTTACTCTCTAGAGCAGGGTGGCTCCCTAGTTTTCAAATATGATGGGAACTCAAAATTCCACGTTTGCATATTGGATGCAAGTGGCACAGAGATCGACTATCCCCTAGCGTTGCCCGTGATGGAAGAAACCGATGAGGATGATGAAGATAACTCTGTTGAATTCTTGGAGGATTATGAAGATGAAGATGATAATTCTGTTGAAACTTTTGGGGATTATCAACGCTGCCCAAAAACAAGGCAGAAGTCTGGTCCATTGTCATGTCCTCTGCCTCGCAAGAAAAACAGATTAAGTACTCATTCTTCGCCCGAAATATCATCATCTTCATCCAAGAGGGTTGTTGAAGCTGCCAACAATTTCATCTCAAACCCTTCCTTCAGAGTCACTGTGGGGTCATCCCTTATGCCGGTAAGGCTCATTGACAACATTGACACAACTACATTTTGTTCAAACTGTAAATTTATTAACAGTTCTTTCAATATCTTGCTCTAAATCATCTCCATTATATTATTCATCCATATATATTTTTAAGTGACTGTATTGATTGCTACACATGTATTTTATGCAGCATATATCAGTTAGTTTCTCCAAGAATTTCATTAAAGTGGAGAAACAAACCGCCAAGCTTCTGGTCAGAAAGAAATCGTGGTGTGTGAGTTTGATTGCTCATTCTGTTAACACAATTTCATTTTCTGTTGGCTGGGCTGCTTTTGCAAGGGAAAATTGTTTGAGAGCAGGAGATGTTTGCATCTTTGAGCTTATCGACAAAAACGACATTTCACTGAAAGTTCACATGTTCATGCTGATTATTGGGGTGTTGTTTGTTGTAGTGATGGGTTTGTTTTGTTGGGGTTAAATTTGCAGGTCTTTGTTAGAACTGTTCGTCTGATACTTATTTGTAAGGCCTTCTAGGCCTGGTTAAGTGCATCTGAAATACCCAAAGTCCAGAAACAAACCAAAATTATAAACTGGCAATGCTTTCTGATGGCCAAATATTATACACAAACCAATATAGCAGGTAGCACAATTGCATCTTAGAAATTTTATTACAACAGTAGCCAAAAATCGCAAAGTAAATTAATCTTAGTTACAAGGTTTATCCTTTAGGAGGACCAGAAAGTCTTCTTGGCAGCCTGACTGGATTATGTCTGCATAGAAAGACAGACAATATCTATATAAGTACTTTCCAGTACTAGAAATACAATCAAACATTTGCTAAAACAAGAAATAAGAGGCTGAAGGAGCCTGGCTTATCGTGCCTTGCTTGAGATGTTGCTGGATAGCCAATCAAGCCCCTCATAAAGTCCTTGGCCAGAGGTGGCACAAGCAGCCTGAATGTACCTGTACATGTTAAAATCCAGAAGCCATAAGAACAATATTTTAACCCAGCAGGAATTATAAAATCGAGAACCGTTTAAGAGTAATTTGCTCTTTTTCAGACTGTAAATCAAGACAGGTGGATCACATTTGAACGTTCAATCCTCAATCTTGTTTTAAGTCTAACCACATAACATGTCCCACTATCTAACAAGACAACATTCCTTATCATGTAGTTCTCATAAACAATTGATTGAGGATTATTAGAATAGTATGTATGTGGCATGGTTTGGTTTTTACCAGCGGCGTTGGCGGAGTGAATGCAGGCCAAGCTTATCAGTGATCTCAGAAACACTCATGGAATTTGGAAGATCTTGCTTGTTGGCAAACACAAGCAGTGTCGCTTCGCGGAGTTCATCCTGCAGCAACAAAGAAGAATATTTAGTATTCTGCAAAATAGTTCTGATAATAATTTGTAGAAGAGATTGCAAGAAACTGACCTCACTAAGCATTCGGTGGAGCTCATCTCTGGCTTCTGAAACCCTGTCTCTATCATTGCTATCCACTACAAAGATAAGACCCTGAGTGTTCTGAAAATAGTGTCTCCATAGTGGCCGAATCTACATGTAGCACATGATAATCAAGATCAAGTTCCCATTCAGTACAGTACTCCACAAACTTTGTTAAGTTTTGAGTGTTTAATTAAAAAGAAACAAAGATAGGACTAGTTTAGAGAATCAAAGTTAGTACCTTGTCTTGTCCTCCTACATCCCAGACAGTGAAGCTTACATTTTTGTATTCAACAGTTTCCACATTGAACCCTGGTCACAGAAGAAAAATCAATCAAAAGTTCAAAGCAGAGTTGCTTAATTCCAATTTGAATAGGTACATATCAAGTTCAAGAAAAAAAGATGAAGCAAAAATTCGGGGTGATCGATTCGAAGTAGATACCAATTGTGGGTATTGTTGTGACGACCTCTCCAAGTTTGAGCTTGTAGAGGATGGTGGTTTTTCCAGCAGCATCAAGACCCACCATTAGTATTCTCATTTCTTTCCTTGCAAAGAGCATCTTCACCATCCTAGATATTGCCATACCCATTGCTGCTAACTGCTTCAATCAAAAGGGCAGTTGAACAATAGAGGATCAATAAAAGAAAAAGAAAAACCCTTTAATCAATAAATGAGGAAGAAATTGGAGGGTTGAATTACCAGAGCAGAAAATCAGAGGAGAAAGAAAAGATGTGGTGATTCAAGAGATGATAAGCAGAGGGAAGTATATTTTGCTTTTGTTATTTAACAAATAATGAATTGTATGGCAAGTGGCAGAAAAGGAAGGAAAGGGGCAAGAGAATTGGATTCTGATGAAGATTAGAGAAGAATAAAGAACAACTGCTTTAACTTGTTTGACAAGAATTTCATGCCACAGCCCACACAGTGTTGGGATGGGAATGGCTGTGATATGTACAGGTTGCAAATTGGCGGGAAAAAAAGAATGTAAATAGGATAGAACCTGCTCATCAAATATCCACCGTTTAGGATTATACCTAGCGGAATAATCTGAGGGTGGAAGATTGCTTTGCCTCCTTATATAGGAGTAAAGTTATATAGAGGTGTCAAGAAAGAAGAAAAGTGGGGAACACATGGCGTGTTTTAACTGGAGGATACTTGTCACTCAACCTATCACCTGACTTGACATGTGTATTGGGGGAGAAATATTAGAAAAGACTTGACATGTTTTAATTGGACGGTATATATAACTCAACCTATCACGTGGCTTGACTTGTTTGTCGTGGAAGACAAACTTAAGTAGGTAACACATGACATTTTAATTGGACAATACATGTCACTCAACCTGTTACGTGACAAGAAAGTCCTCGCTAAAGATTTTCTATGTCATTGTCCACCTCTTATATGACACCCAAGAATCTCTCCATGGTGATAGGTAATGGGGAATTTGGGATGGTGTGCTAGAGTACAAGTACTCCACAAATCTCAACGCATTTTCATGTTTTAAATAATTACCATAAACGCTAATGCATCAATATTGAACAATTACATAACTGTTATTGGAAGGTTGTATTTTATCCAAAATTTATAACATGAAAGTATACATACGTGTTTCTATGCAATGCATAAGCTTCCAAGCAGAGTAGCAAGTTTCTACCAGCCAAAAACTAAGGCAATGTGGGAAAATGAAAACCATATAATCCAGCCACAGAAAAGCCTATCCAAACAAGAACATCATACATGCATGTATATCATAATATTTGCATTTATTTCTGCAAATGGCAAATAAAAACTTAACAAAACAAACTACTTTTACATATTTTTCAATAAATGCTCGTAGGCAATGCTCATGACAAGGTCCGAAATGTAATGTTGCTATTCGTGTTTGGAGATAGCATCCTTGGCGGACTGAAGGGTAGTTGCCACGGCAGCGGCAGCACCGGTCAAGACACCGCCGCTGGTATTTGTTTTCACAGAGGGATGTGGCTGGTGAACCACCCGCACATTTCTCTGTTCATGGCCTTGCCCTGCTGATGACCGGACGTCTACTGTGTTCACCTTTGTCTCTTTGGGACTTTGTGCATTTTTGTCCTTCATTTCCTGTATGAATTTCACAAAGTCTGATATACAAAACGAGGGAATATGATGAAGAAGAAAAAAAACGTGAAACTAGAGATGGAGATTGGGGAAGATACCTTGATGGCTTGTGCATTCATTTTGGTGGTCATCAAATAACTCAAAAATCTTCTTTCGGGGAGACGAATTATTTAAAATTTATCTCTCATAGTTTTTGGTGTTGTTTTACATAGTCTTTCAAAGGAGATTATTTAGCCGAAGGAGCAGGACCTTTGGCATCCACAAGTTAACCATTTTTAGATCTTAGAACCATTTTGTTCTTTCTTTTCTTAGATAAGTCGAAGGGCTCTTATGTGCCAAAAAAATGTTTTTCTTTCAGCACAAAAAAAAAAACAAAACAAAGCAAAACAACGGGTAAACATTGTATTAGAAGTAGAACGACGGCTAAAACAACTAGCAAAAATTCCAGCAGCTGAAATGAAAATATTTCATTCATATACCTTCTAGCTTACAACACAAAAAGCACGAGACTGCTCTCAATCCAACAAGGCATGAATAATATCCCATGTCCCTACCATTACTTGTTGAACTACATTTTGACATGTATATATAAAAAACAGGATAAGAAATATATCGGTAAGAAGTTCAATGGACGACTGTTTTCAGAAAGATGGAACTGAGAGAATGCATCAGTAAGTCATAAGGGGTGACCCACTACAATGGACATCAGAAGCATCAGAAATCCTTTGCTTGGGAGATAATGTTGTGATGGCAGCAGCATCAACATCAAGATTGAGATAAGTTTTCCTCTTTTGAGTCTCTGAGCTAACCTTCTCCTCAGAAACCTCTGCAATTGGACTCAACAGGTCTGCTTCCTTTGAGGGGCGAGATAACATGGCTTGAGCATCTGCTACCACCGATGCATCATCTTCGGTAGCATAAAGAATCTTCTGTATAGCAGCAACAACCTGCATAAAGAATTGAAACGGTAAATTGGCATTTGTTCTTTTTGTAGTCGTCATTTTGAAAACAAAGAGTGAAAATACAGTACATTTAAGTGCTCAATCTCAGGATTCTGGCAAAGTATCTCAATATCCCGGAGCTTTGCAAAGTAGAAATCCCTCTCCTTTTCAAGGCTATCCACTGAAAGTTTCAACTCCGTGATCTGCATTGAAACAAGTATTAGACTACTCTAAATTCATTGACTGAATTCTCACTCCTGCACCACTGACTAAAAGTACCTGTTCGTCATATACAGGGGGAGCAGGGCCCCCACTAGAAGCAGGTCTCGAGGACTTCCCGGATTGACTTGTAGAGTTCACAGAAGGTGGTACATCATTTCTTCGAGCAGTGTGGGAGGAGTGAGATCTTTGGGAAGCTGCTGCACCCTTGGCTGATGTTTGTGATTGGGCACCTCTTTTGTGTGCTTCTTTCCCACCTTTGCAAGCATCTCTCCTTTCCAGAGCATTGTAACTGACAATGACAATAAAGTATATATATATCAGAGAATACAAATTAACATTTATTTTTCAGCTGAAAGGCCATACAACCTATCCAAAGAATGAATAATTTTTTGCTAAAGTAGGCAGCAAAAAAGGAACACTGCTTATAATTGACAACTGCACACTTGAGCCTAATTATTTCACCCATTCTATTTTGAACATCATCTACATGGAAGCTCATATTGCACAAAACTCATAAGATTTATTACAAAAAGATCCGACTTTAAACCCATCAATGGTGATCGGACAACATCATGTTGTGCACAATGGAGTAAATAAATCTCCATGGCACTACCAAACAACAGCAATGTGCTTGCAAACACAAGTTAAACGAGTGAGCATAACTATAAAAGACTTGTGAGTTTTGATTCCAACAGAGGCAGCAAATTGGATCAAAAGGGAAGTTCGACAAGAATTTGCATTGTGCATCTCAGCATGGAAGAACCCAAATCGATTTAAAAATTATTCAGCAAGCCTAAAGATAACTACAAAGAGTTGGTAATTCAAATCATACCAAAATGTCATTTTAAGTCCACATATAATAGGAAAAGGAAAACATGAAAAATTCAAGGATCAACAAAAACAGAATTAGGGGTAGAACTTACGTGCTCATGCTGCCTCCATTGACGGAATCACAGTATCGCTTCATCCATTGCATGAACTCCAAATTATCCAACGGCCTTCCTTTCACAAGCTTGCTCACCTCAATGTGCTAAAAACCCCAAACACAAACACACAGAGCAAGACCAAAAAAAGAGTAAAGAGACATAAATTATTTAATTAAATTTTATAACAGAAGTTAAAGAAAACTTGCAGATCCACATAACATCCGATTAAATTTAAAAAGGAAATGCAATTAATCACAGTTAGAGATAGACCTTGGTGATTTTGAGTTTGTTAAAGACGTCCTGAAGGACCTTGTAGTTCTGAATCATCTCATACTCGCTCTTGGCATCAAAGTTCACCTTGTGCATCGGCACCATACCGTTATGAACCGCATCCATCAGCTGGCATTGAACCGCACCGGAACACGCCTGAGAAACACAGATCGGGGAAAAAAATTCGAATAAGAAAACAGTAATTAAAAGGCAAAAGTTCGGGTTAGGGTTTGGAGGAAAAGAAAAACCTCTTCGACTTTGCTGAGATTGAGATGCAGAGTGGAGTTGATCCAGGCCAAGATCTCAGATCTGCCTACGAAGTAAGCCGCGTCCATCATTCCGATATTCGTTGCCATTTTCGGAGTATATGTGTGCGTCTGAGATTCCAGCGATTTCTCTGTCTTAAGGCCTCTGCGTCTCTAAAGAGGAAGTGACGAAGACTCGATGTCTGAATGTGAAGCAGAGAGGGAGAGAGAGAGAAGGTGGAATTTAAAAATGAGGGGAGCGGGATATTTTTAAATTCAAAAGTGCATGTTCCAAACCGCTCTGTCTGGAAACTGGATATTTGGGCCTTTCTAGAAGGGAAGAGCATAATTGTATTGAGCCCAATATTCCGGATGGTCCAAATACCAGCTGGGTCAAATACATTCGGATTTCCTTCCAATTGAGGCTCATTTGATTCGCGAATTGAAATTCCCATGTTTAGTCATATGAATGAAATATTTTAATTCCCTTTTTGGGGAACGTTGGGAAAAATGCATAATGAGATACCATTTTTTCCCATTCATATTAAAAAAAATAATTCCAAAACCCTTACATTTTTATTTTAAATTATTAATATTAGAATGGTCAAAAGTGGTATTGGGAATTTAGAACATTAGTACCAAGAAAGTGCACTGAAATTCCTTCATACTTACCAAACATGAGAATGTAATCTAATACCCATTCTCAAGTTTCTAAATCTTTAACCACACGAGTCCTAATCATTCTTCGTTGTTACGAGATAAAATCAACCATCAATGAAAATGAAGCACGAAGACTATCAATTAAGGAATATGGTTGTTGTTGATAGCTCATACGCAAGCCACCATCAATTAAGTATTTCATCAACATCAACATACCTAATCAATTGACCCAACAAACTTAATGTGCAGTCTCTATTGACTATTGAATATTATTATTAGCCAATCAACATTTGAACCAACTACAAGGACCAATCTCCAAAGAAAAAAAAACAGATTGATTCATACTGAAAAAAGAAAAAAAATTGGGAAGGATGAACCAACTACAAAGACTATAAGTGAATCATACATAGATACAGCTCTCTCTACAAATTAAAAGGGTACAAAACATGTCATTAGTGGCCATAATAATATGATGATGATGATGATGAAGATGGGAATTTCTCAAGGACTTGCAGGGCTTCTTTCATTGCTGGTCTCTTTTGTGGGACAGGTGAGGCACAATTATACCCTAACTTGAAGCAGGCCAACAAGGCCTCCTCCTTGCCCTCCAACTCAGCCCTAATTGCCATATCTGCCATCCTGAAAGCCCTGCTTGTGTCATCAACTGCAAGCCCAAGGCCCTGCCCAGTCTCATCCACAATCACAACTTTCCCTGTTAGTAGCTCAAGCAATATCACCCCAAATGAGTACACATCCCATTTTGGGTTGGGCTTTAGGCTCCGAAGTGACTCCGGTGCATGGTAAGGCGATGCGCCCATGGAACTAGGGCTCGGGCTTGGGCCCGGACTAGGCCCAAGCCCAAAATCTCGAAAGCTATCGCGCGAGGCCGTCGATCTCTTGCTTCCGAAATTTCGGGTTGAGCTTCCGATTTTGTAGCTAGTGTCGCCCGACAAAAGTCTCTCGAGTCCAAAATCGCCAATTTTGGGCTCCATGTCGTTGTCCAAGAGAATGTTGGTGGGCTTGAGGTTTCCGTGGACGTGCTTCTTCTCGTGGAGGTACGCAAGCCCACGGGCCACGCCTTTCGCTATCCTGAGCCTAGCTTCCCATGGTAGATGACAAGGCGAGGAGCCCACTTTCCCTGAAAATTTCACATCCTAAAATGAGTCTCAAAATTCTAATTTTGGTAAGGAATGAGCATCAGACTTTTCAATCATGGCGCAAGTTGAAAATCTCAGTCACACACACTCACTCACTCACTGTCACATATTGGACAAAGCAAAAACAGAGACCAACCCACAGAAAGTGACCCAAGCAACAAAAACATTTGGCACATTATGTGTTCTAAATTATTGATTTGGTCATCGCCAATGCCATCAGAAGACCTGTGGGGTAAGAAATGGCAAAACTCCACCGCTGATGGTTGACTTCCCTTGCATTAAAAAACAAAGATTTAGTTGCACACACCCCACCGTCAAGGTCTCCCCTGGCGCACTTTAGTAAAGACCAATACTGTTCCACTAACATGCGCATACACACACAGACAGAGAGCAACAGAGAGAGAAACAGGGAGAGAGACAGAGAACTCACTGTAACGGGCGTTTGCCAGGCTGCCATTTGGGACGAAGTCATAGATGATGAGCTTCTCTTCCACCCCCCAATAGAACCCACGAATTCGAACCAGATTTGGGTGGACCAACTTAGCCACCAGCTTCACTTGGTTCTCAAAATCCTTGAACCGGTCCACACTGTGCTCGCCGATTCTGCGAACCGCTAGGGAACTGCCATCTTCAAGAACCGCCTTGTACATTATGCTTGAACCAGTGGCTCCAAGGATGTAAGCTGAGGCTTTGAGTAGTGTCTCGAGCTCAAGCGCCTTTTCACCGTCAACAGTCACCAAGGTCCCGCCTTTGCTCTGTTCCTGCTCTTGTTGGCGTTTGATTTCTTGACCCTTTTGAGCATTTTTGTCCGTTTGATGATCTTCAGTGTCGGAGGCGGTGGTATTTGAGCTCTCTTCTTCTTCGGTTCTCTTTCTCAAGCAAGACCATGTTGTGAACCCTTTTGATTCTGATGAGGAAGAAGACCAATCATTGACTGGTGGTGTAGAATTGGAATTAGCTTCTTTCTTGAGCGTTATGGTGATGTCTGCCTTGTTGCTCTTCTTCTTTTTCTTCGATCTGTATATGTACAAGAATATCAAAGCAAGAAGTGCAATCCCTGCTATATCACCAGCTATGATCCCAACAATGGCTGCTGGTCTAAGCCCGCTTTGGCTCTCTTGTGAACGCCCCTTCTCTGATGTTGGTGAAATGGCTTCTGGGTTCGATGAATTCAAAGTCCTGGGAATTGCAGCAAATGCTGAAGGAGAATTTGGTGAAGAAACATTGGGTGAAGAAGAGGGTGAAGATGGAATAGGACATGGGTTCTTGGTTGGCTGGCCACACAGATCAGGGTTTCCAAGAAAAGACTCTGTTTCTTGGTTCAAGAAAACCTGAGATTCCGGAACTTCGCCAGTGAGATTGTTGAATGAGAGGTCGGTTTTGGCATTACCTGGAATTTTCTCGGAAAACTGCGGTGGGATTTTCCCGGAAAGTCCGTTGTGGGAGACGTTAAAGTAACTCAGACTGTTGCCGCCGAAATCAGAAGGCAGAGAGCCGTTGATCAGATTGGAAGACAGATCTAAAACCTGTACGGACTCGAACCCACTTGGAAGACCACCAGAGAAGTAATTGTTCTTCAAAGAAACGATCGTTAGGCTGCGGAGAGAAGTGAGATTGGTGGGTAAGTTTCCCGCCAAGGAATTGTCGGAGAGGTTGAGGAGCTGGAGGTTGGTGAGCTGTGATATGGTGTCTGGCAGCTCACCGGAGATGAGATTGTACGACAAATCAAGAACTCGAAGCTCCGTGGCGTTGAATATGGAGATTGACAGAGACCCATTGAGAGAATTGTTGGAAAGATTGAGACTTTGAAGGTGCTGGATCATGCCAAGATTGGATGGGATTGAACCCAGAAGCTGAGAGTTGGGCAGAGCCAAGCCTATGACTCTTGGGTACTTATCAGACGACACGCCTCCGCAAACGACACCTCTCCATGAACATGGCGTGTCGTCGTGCGAATTCCAGGTCTCAAGAACACGTTGAGGGTCTTGAAGAATGGAGAATTTGAAGGAAAGTAGAAGAAGGCCATCTGTGTCAAGCCCAAAAGATTGCACTGAAAGAAGAAGAAGAAGACACGTCCACAAATGGAGAGTGGCGCAGTATCTTTGGGTGCTCATAATTTTTCTGCACAGTGATCCCACATCTCTGTTTCTCTCTCTCCTTCTCTCTATATTGAAAAACACAAACAGGTAGAGAGAGAAAGACAAGTGAGATTTATGATTATGATGGTTTGGGAGAAAAAACTGAGGCCATGTGATGTGGGATTTGTTAAAAGGAAAATATTATGGGAAAAGTTGTGTTGGGATGAACAGCTCACCTCACAGGACCAAACCTTGGCACCAATATGCTCACACAGCTGATCTGCAGCAGCAGCAGATATTAAAATTAACGCTTTCTGAAATGATTAAATGCACTCACCGTCGTTTCCCTCTCTCTCTCTCTCTGCCTTTGCTCGCATTTAAGAAACCAGAAAAAAAGAAAGTAGGACGCGAATAGCATCTTTGCTACGTGACATGTAGGTGGGGTTAGGGAGTTAAAGAAACTCTTTCTGATTATTCAGATTGACTTTACAAAAACCATCTGCTTGATTTTATTTTAAATCTGAGTTTCCCATTATTATATTACTGCCACTGCCAGTTTAAGGCTCGAGTAAAATAGCCTAATGGCCTAAATCTCCTGCAAGCCAGATGGCATATGGTGTACATAAACGTGTAACATCTCAATCCCATTTCTATCTTCAACATAGAGATTCTTGTGTTCCCCCGATGCATTAAGCCGGACTCTGAAATATAACGTACGAGATTCACCATAGACAATTGTTCTCTTTGAAAATTGGTCGGCATGTTACGTGGGCTCGTACTGAACAATAATTTTTTCAATATTCAGTGTAGTGATAATAATGTCATCCCATCACAAGTCCAGAATATCATTATTGGATTTGAGAAGTTTTGGTGTCATCTCCAGTGCCCTACTGTTCAACTTTAAATCGCACAGGATCTTCTGAGTTCAGTTTTGGTCTCATCTAAGATGACTACTGTTCAATTTTGGATGCAGGTACCGACTATCAAGATGCAAGAAGAAAATTTTCAAAGGTAATAATAAATCGAACGACCCACATTTATTAACAAGCTACAATTAATTTTTAGGTTATCAAGTGATATTATTGATCAAAGCAAAATACCCTTCAAGGCGTTTGGGGACCAAAACTTTGAAATCAGCAATTGATCACAGTGGAAAAGATGAATCTGCTATCATTTCTGGTAGCTCCACTTTGTCCAAATTTTTATGGCGGCCAGGCTCTAGCCGGACCACCATATCTCTTTTTTGGAACTTTTAAGAAATGCCAAAGCAAGATGCAGATTTGACATTAAATTTCTATTGTCACCCAAGTCTTGCTTAGCTCTGGTTTTGGTCCGCCACTGCACCAGTGCATGCAGCTCCTTGAGTCAAGAATTGATCTAAAGCTAAAAGCTAAAAGCTTTAAGACCATGGGGATGCATGCTTTATCTCATGATCATCCATCGCCATCTAATCTTTTTCGCCTTTCTAACTTTCTTTAATTATGCGAGGACAGCTTCATTTACTGACCACTTTGGCTCTTTATAGAAAAAATTAATCAATAACAAAAGAGTAGGTGATCCGTATCATATTTAATTAATCCAAGGTTGAAAAGTCTAGTGCTTGTGTTCAGATTGGGTAGTCTCATTTTTCCTATATATCTACTGTTAAGAAAAGCTGCTTTTACTCCTAAACTTTAAGATCCATGTTTTTCTACATACAACGAATAAAATGGGTTGAAAAGCTCCAAAGCATTTATCTTTATTATTATTATTTTTTCTTTATGTTAAAAAGCGGGTAACGGATGATAGAGAGTGAGAGAGGAGAGAGGTTTTGGACTGTTGAAGGTGGAGGTAGGGCCATGGTTGTTTTTGGAAGATGACCAAAATAAATAACTTTTCAAAATGTCAATCTGGATCAACCAAAGCTAATACAATGGCAAAGACAACGAATGGTAAAACTCACTCGGGTTAAGAATCTTCTCCAGCCTTTTGGAAAAACATCTCTATTATATATGTTGAAGCTCGGTATACACTGAGCCCGTCTGCTCAATAAGAATAGAACACGTGGACCTCGCTAGCCACGTGGCAAAAGTGACCATCCAGCCCTTTAAACTGTCGATCACGCAAGTCGGCTCGGTTCCCTACCTCACTACCTCGGGTTTGGTACCATCCTGAAAAAACATGAAAGGCTACTAGCCAGTCACGTTAACGACAAGACCTCCTCTGACAACGGAAGATTCAACGCCTCTTGGAATATCGCCCCTGTCCTCTCCAATACCACGTGAAACCGCCTAACCCGCCCCCTAACCAAATGGGACCCCGACCGCTCGTGACAGGCTACTCTGCTCACTCCCGCTCCCTAGTAAAACTCGTAAAGTCATCATGAGAAGAGGACGTGAAGGAACCCTAACCATTCACCACCTGATAGAATGGCCTGACATGATATAAACGGCTCGGCTCGAGGCCGAGGTGATCGACTTGGAAAATGTCTCGTGGAACTTCCTATAAATAGGGCTAGAATATGTAAGAAAATGATAGGACCTTCCCCAAAACTACGAAAGAAGAAGACTTGTAAAAATAGAAAAGGATTACTCTTGTTCTTATCACTATTCCAATATAAGCAACATACGATCAAGCAACCAAATCTTCCTCTTCTTTTCAAGTAAAGGCACTTGTATTCCATACGTTGACCATATGAATTTTGAGGTCTAAACAATATATGTCAAATATTTGCTACTTTAGTTATTAAATAACAAAGCAAAATAGATTTCAAAGACCTTCCAATGGTGATCGCATGTAGTTGATTGAGTTCTAGTTATACACATGGTCATGTTAATTATTTATTCCATCGAGTAAGTTTAGGAAAATTTTCTTTCTCTTATACATGATTTACTCACTTTCTAAATAAAAAGTAATTGGAGCATAACGACAAACGAAAAAAAGAGAGTAATTGGGGCACTATCATGTGTCACATTTAGACGGTAGGTTTCAAGAGTAATATTGTCACGTACACTGTATTTATTAACCGTAGTGTTGGTTATATCTCTCTTTGTCAAACACGATTTGTTCTTTCAACTCTGTTTTATGTAATTAGAATGAGACTTGCTCATTGTTTTAAGTTTAACAGTATATAAGTTGTTGCTTTATGACATGTCATGACTCAAAAACCTTAAATGTATTGATGGAACTCATGATGACCTCTTATAAAAACACAAATAAGAACTTGTGACCACCCAAGTATGAATTTGTAAATGCAATAACAACCTAAAATTTACAAAATATCTTTCAACTTAAGGAAAAAAATTAAATAAAGAGATGTTAATTTGTCCCTAAATTCCTTATTATAATTAGCATCCTCCTCTTTATCTGACTCACAAGAGTAATTATCACATTGTTGTTGTTGAGCCAATTCAATCACTTCATGCTTTGGCATATGGAGGGGTCTATTTATACGAAAAAGGGTTAGAGAATAAGACCTCTTTCAAAGTATTGACATGATTTTTCATAGTTTTTGCCATCTTTAAGTCGGGTCGGGGCAAACATTACCCATCGTGTATATATCAAAGCAACTAATTTCTCACCTCTAAGGTAAAAAGTAAGTGACACCTTGGACTGTCCGTATATGAAGATAAGACAAGACCATAGCTGAACTTACTTGAAGTGAACGAAGCAAGCAATCTACTTTAATTTCTTCCCCCCCAATGAACGGATCGTGTTCCTCACTTCTACTTCTCTGCATGTCACGCGATTGTGACGTCTATAAGGTTTTCATTTTCTACTTTACCCAAAACAAACAAAAACTTATGTGGATTAAGTTAATTGGTAAGGGCAGTGAACACAACATGTGTATTCAAGTTCGGATCTTCTTCTCTGTAAATCAAACTAAGTTAAAGTAATTTATCGCTTATATTGTATTTTAAAATGGGATTGTCCAATACAGGTCTCTACATTTTCTATTTTCTAGACATATACTCATCACTCTATAAATATATGTGTAAAACCCAATTTCAAACTTAAACTACCAGTATGATATAAGAGGTCATAGTATTCCTATGTTTTTACATCGTTGCCATCAAACTTCATATTTTATTTTTAATTTATTTCAAGCATTTCATTAACTGCCATAATTGTAATTAATACTCCCTATTGCATATCAATCACTCCATTTCTTTTGGTTGCCATTCCCTCTAACATATCGCCCCCTAAAATTGCACCCAAAAAAATGTAAATTACATATCCAATAATGTACCTATGAAAAATATAAATATAAAAATATAGGTATATTATTTATAAAAAAATTAAATATAAAAAAACTAGGTCAAGTAATTTGTAATTGAAATTTTCGAACATTTTTCATAAATTAAAAATAGGTATGCAATAATTTATAGAAAATAGGTACGTTGTATAATTGAAATTTATGCACTTTTTTCTATAAATTAAAAATAAGTACATTATGTAGAAGAAAAAAATAGGTTCATCATACTAGGTAAATTGTTTTACTAGGTGCATTATTTAGAGAGAGAAAACAGGTTCATTTAAAAAAAATTCATAAAAAAACAATAAATAGATTATCAAATTATTTTTCATAAAACAAGTAATAGGTACATTATTTAGAGAAAAAATAGATACAAAATTTATATATAAAAAAAAGGTTCATTATACTAGGTAAATTGTTTTACTAGGTACATTATTAGAGAAAAAATACGTACATTATTTAGAGAGAAAAAATAGGTTCATTTATATATATATAAATTTGTTTTTCATAAAACAAACAATAAAAAGATGATCAAATTATTTTTCATAAAACAAGTAATAGGTGCTTTATTTATAGAAAAAAAAGGTACAATATTTAGAGAGAAAAAATAGGTTCATATTGTCAATATCTTTTTTGGACAGTAATTTACCTATTATTATCTACCTATTGTCAATATTATTATCCATATATTGATATGGATATTAAGAAAAGATAATAAGTAGATAATATTATTGACAATAATAATCTACTTTTTATCAATAGGTAGATAATATTGAATATATTAATAAACTCTTCATCAATATATCAATATTGATATTGATATCAATATCAATACTGATATTATCAACATATTGATATTGATAATATCAATATAAAACTGTCAATATTGATATTGACAGTTTTTGACCTATTATCTTTTTTATAATAATCTACCTACTTTTTTAAATAATAATAATGTCTACTTCAATATTGATATGATCAATATCAATACCAATATTAATATCGATATTGATATTGATATTGATATCATCAATATTAATAATATTGATAATGATATTGATATTATCAATATTAATAATATTGATAATGATATTTGTTGATGGTTCACACAGTCACTACCGAGCTGAGCCTATAAAAGAGCACCACGTAGCTACCAAGAACCGAGACGTCCTTAAATCGACCCAATCTGCTCTGACTATAAGAGCACTGCATAGGATGAAGGTCGAGACCTATCTCACCGACTCGAGACCAAAGACGTACATCAACATTCTGACACAACTAGACCTCTGTCAAGTCAGTCATCCCATGAATTCGATGGCCAGCATGGTAGCAGTAGGGGATCATTTGTGCTTCACACCCAAGGCCAGATGTCACCTCTTCTCCCTATCCCCTGATGGACAGCCTGGCGATGGGAAGAGATCAATTAATGTCCCTCCCATCCAAAGCCAAGTGTCACTTAACCACCTGATCCCTGTCAAACAGTATGGTGATCAAAGGAAGGCATTGAATAAAGTCCTGTCCCACCAGGGGAAGAGATAAATATCTCTTCCTAAATATCTGTCTCTCTCCCCTATAAATACCCCTCACCTATACCAGGACAAAGGTAATAAATAGCTATCATCTGAATAACTTATGCAGATCTAGAATCTCTCCATTCTCTCCATCTCAAACACTTCTAACTTAGCCATCGGAGTGGGTTCAACTGGGCTCTACCCAGTTCGTCCCTATCTTCATAGTTATTTGCAGTGTGCAGGTTATCCAACGATCAACAATATTGATATTGATTACTAATAATGATATTTATATTGATATTGATATTGATTACTAATATGTTAATGTTGAATTTAATAGATTACTAGTCATATAATTCATAAAAGGAAAACAACAACAAAAAATTATTAAATAAACCAAAACGTTAATAGATTACTAATACGTTAATGTTGAATTTAATATTTAATTTCAAATAAGTTTCTAAATTAATTCATACATCCATTACAATCATTTGGAGATCTTTCCAAATTCAACGTGTGTTATTAGTTATAACCCCCACATAAATCAGATTTTAAGTTATGTTAGGTAACTTGCTTAGTTGGATTCTAGTCATCTGGTATTATTTGAAAAACTTGGGTATTTTAAATAGAAAAATAAAGAAAAAGACTATAGGTGATTTAAAGTGAATTTTATGAGTATAAACTCAATTTACTATTTAAAAACAAAAACAATAAAAGTCTGAATTATTTCTAGGTGGTTGAGTTCTTCATCGTCGAGCACAACAACCAGGTGAGGAAAACCCATAAATTCCATCAGCACAGTAGAAGCTGCTTTCAGACTGAGTTACTGCTATGGATTTGAAGGTTGAACATATGTACTAAATTAATAGAATATTTGTTCCAAAAGTCTCAAACAACAAGTTTAAGAAAGAAGTATCCTATGAGCCACATTTTCTTAATTATAGGTCATGATGAGGGTAATTTTATATATTTGCATGGGGTTCTAAAATGTCAATTGCCCCATGTCAGCTATAAATTTGTTTAATTGGTCAAACTTTGGGGGAATAAAGAGGTTAATTATGTTTGAATTAGCCCCTTCCATAGAGAAGGAATTATGGCTGTCCTTTCCATTAGACCTCCCTCTATGTCATGTCACCAAAAAAATGATATGCAAATCATCAAAAGAGTCAAAATTTTACTTTACCAAGTTTGGTGAAAAAGAAAAAAAACAGTTAAATTTTTTTAATGTACTGTGGACAGATTGAGGGACAGATAAATCACATACACAGTTAAAGAGAGAGAGAGAGAGAGAGAACAATTATAAAGTAAAAATATTCAAGACTTTATAGTAAACATAGGCACGTATGGGCCATAACCATAACTATGGCGCTGGGATTCTCGGGTTATCAACTTATTGGTAGGGCAGTCAGCAGTGGATTTTGGCATTGCCCCTGTGGCTTCTTTGCCTAATAAGCATCTCCAAGAGAGAGGAGGTAAAAGAGTAGGTGAACTTTATTTGCCTTGCCATATCAACATTTTTATAATACAAAAAAAGAAGTAAATGGGTAGACAAAATATACTTACTTTCCCTAACAAGGTAATATTGCCTATTTATTATTACTTCAAAGTGAATAGGCCAATAAGAGTTGGTTCAGTTGATAAGGATTGTTCTGTTTGCGCTATCCAGGTTTAGGTTCGAGTCCTGCTGCAGATAATTCCTTTTAGTGAGTAATCTGTAAAAACAAAAACAAAAATAGCTAAAATCCCCTTTGTAAGTTCTCAAACAGGCTTTGATATACCTGAGATAACTGTCCTTACTCATTACTTAAAGTAAATTTGACCAAACATCACTTTATCCTATTAAAACTGATGCTTAGCGCAGCATTAAACCCTAAAATAAAAATAAAAATAAAACTAAGCACATACATAGCTCCAAATATAATTAATAACCCACTTGGATCTCATTGAAAAGCTAATCTAAGCTGTAAGAGCACGTGCTATATCACTTGCTATTTACGCCATTTAATTTAATTTAATTGAAGTGCATGTAATTTGTAAATGAGACCTGAAGAGAATGAACACATTGAATTGAATTAATATGAAATTAGTTGGTCAAGCTTCGGTAAATGAAGTCGACCCCGTGAGCACAAAGCCACAGAGTTAACAAATCAACCCATCAACTTAGATTAGTACACTAATTAAATACAAATTGGGTTTAAAATTTTCTAATGTAATTTGTGAGCAACAACATGGTTTTTGCTTGCTTTATCTCCTATCATTTTTGTCTTAACTTGTGTCCACACATTGGGATCAGCAAACGTTTGGCACAGATTTATTGGGAAAAATCTTCATCACAATTAATGCACCTAATAATAATAATAATATTTTATTTATTATTGGGGAACACAATTCCTTATCCGTAGAGAATGAAGTCATGATGATAATGGTATGATGTGAGCTAGCATTAGTTTTTCATATAACTAAAATTCTATTATTTCAATCCGTGTAGTGATTTGGAGCAATTGCTCTTTCAGGTAAGGTCTTTATTCAAGTTATAGTATTCGTATAGTGTATGTGAATTTAATATATTATTGATCCTCTCAATAAAAAGATCCTAAAAACATATATAGATATATTATTCCCAAAGCTATATGTTTTGGAGACAGAGAGATTGTACTATAAAGTATTAAATTGAGGCAGTGTTGTTAAGCTAAGCTGTTAAACAACGGCTTCTTTCTTTACTGCTTTTTATTAATTCCTCTGGCATGTGGGTTCCCTCGAATTATTAACTCTCACAACACAAAGGAAAGGAGGCCCAGCTCATGTGTATCTCTCTTACACATTTTGCTCACCAAATTTGGTGTCTAGCATGGAATGACACAACTTTAGCTGTTAATGAGGAGGGGACTCTTTGTAGTAGGAAGTTGGAACAATGAACCATCCCTCCCTTGGTCTTGTAAGTTTGATGTATATTGTTTGTTTGTTTAAGTTTTTTTTAGATTGGTGGTTGTCTAACATGATATCAGAGTCTTCTTTACATGTAGCCGTAAATTTGATCTGTTTGCATGGTACATAATAGGGTTGCACCTACATGTTTGTCTTTCTCCTCTTATTGGTCGACCTCTTCACATGCAAGATTGGCATGCACATGAAAGAGTGTAAATTTTTTTTTGTTGTTTTTGTTTTTGGAGCCAACTGAGAGAGTGCGTAAACTCGATATGCATAATGCATTCATTTCCAACAGTTATAGCATTCGTTTCTCATTTAAGAAAAAGTATAACTTCAAAATGGGACTAATATAAACAAGGGTAATGCTAGGCTTTTCCAACAACATATTATCATTCAGTCGAGTGCCTCTGGCAACAATAAGCGACTCATTGATTTGGGGTTTTAAGCTTTGCATATTTCCACGTGCGCAAGTACTAGCCTCTTTAACGTCTATGCATGGATTCTTAATAATAAGAAAAATGGGCTTACAATTCTGACCCAAACACGAGACCTTAAGAGCACTTTCACCCCAAAGGGTAAGGGGAGGCAAGGGCTGCCACTATTCACGTGAATAGTGACAGCCCTTGGCTTTTGTAGATCCACCCCAAAAGGCAAGGGTAAGGGTAATTACTATTCATTTTAATTATTTTTCCTATGTTTTATACTTAAACAATTAATTTGGATTAAATTTTCTATTGCCACGTGTCATTATTTATTATAAAATTCTCATATCAAATTTCAAATAAAATTTTCGGATAAAATTTTATTTATGAGATTTTCACATGGGATTAATTTTATTTATATGTATGAGATTAATAATAATAAAATTGCTAGGTATATATAAAAAAATGTTTCTGAATTTTTGGAATTTTTCAGATTTTTTTCTTTTTTTCGATTTTTTAAAAAGTTTTTGGGTTGCTGACGTCATCATTGACGTCAGCAAACAAACATGACGCAGATCTTGCTGCAGGCCTGCCCTGGCTGGTGGATCCAACCCTTGCCTGCCTGGGCCCTTGTGCGCTACAAAAAATTTTGGGACAAAAGGCAGCCTTTTGCCTGTCCAAGCCCGTTGTGGTGGAACCGCTCTAAAGGCCAATGCTTGATTTTTGCATTCTCAATAACAGGATAAGGCAGGACTACAAGAACTTTCATATAAGAGCATCTACAATGGTCTCCCTAAACCACATCCTTAGCTAACTTTTAAAAAGCTCCATTTTTTGTGTTTACCAAACACCCAAATTACCCTAACTTTTTATTAAAGCTGCTTTTTATAAAATTTAAGCAATGCCAAACCCCACCTTAGTATCAGCAAAAAGCACTAGAGGGAAAAGCTCACAATCAACAAAAATGAAGAAACCAGGCATGAAACAAAATTTATCCCAGTTCACAATTGCACAGCGTAAAACAGAGCATTTATTAACAAAATTTGCATTATGCTTCAAGCACGAACCCATGTAGACAGACGCACCTGAACAGAGCAAAACCATTCATGAAGAATACGTATATTACTATTAAAAATTAAATTCTATAAAGAAAGTTGCAAAAAAATCAAAATATAAAACTAACAATAATTGCTTTTGAACCCAACTCACTCATAAGACTTGAAAAAATATTTTAAACTGATAGTAATAAGGACCTGCACTTGAAACTGATGTTCATAATCTCCAATTAATCACCCAAAAAAATAGCTAAAAACCCTAATCCTCCAAAACCCATTACCCTAATAGCCAGTAATTAAAACACTCTGAAAATATATCAGGCCATGATAGTGTATGCCAACCCTACTAAATCTGGAATTTTGAAGAGAAAACATACAGCATATCCAACTAATAGTATTAGTCATCAAATTACCAGATAGCCCTTTCACTGCTTGCTCAGGATCCAACACTTCTGGGTATGAAAAAGCTGATAGCCGAGGAGAAGAGCCAAGGAGAAGGCGGAGGAGGAAGAGGCGTAGACAATCGAAGGAGCAGAGGCGAAGGCAGGGGCGTAGAAGAACGAAGGAGAGAGGAAGCGGAGGCCGTAGACGATCAAAGGAGAAAGGAGAAAGGAGGCGATGTCGTTCTAAACCCATGGTTCCCCTCGGGTTTTCAATACAAGGGTTTGCTGGACTGTTATCCCATAGAAAATATGAGTCCAACCCAGTCCCATTGTGCATTTAAGCTCACCAAACGACAGACAGGATTGTTATCCATTTTAATTGAAAAAGTCTTGTCCAGTCCAACCCACCAAACAGGGCCTTAGTCTTTTAGGTGACCAACCACCAGGATAAAAAAGAAGTGCATTTCCTTTAAGTGAAAAAAATACAAACTACATACCGTTTTGCTTTCATCTATATCGGCTTTGTTTCCCACCAGTATCTTGTTGACATTGACAGAAGCATGCTGTTCGATGTTGCGAATTCAGTTCCTAATGTCTGCATATGCAGAGACAATTACCATAAGAAGCACTAGATACAAATATAAAAATCATAGAGAGATGGAAGTGAAGTGCCACCATAACAAGGCAGATTTCAACCATCCACCACAATGAAAGTAGAACTGTTACTAACAGTCAAAATGAACCATGGGATTGAAATGTCTACATTCCAATCCACAAGATTTGAAATAATTAAGATAAATATAAAATGGGCATGCTATCCAAAATTCATATGTTTAGGTAAGGAAAAACGAGAAGTTACTGTTGAAAGATGACTCAGCAGTAACATCATACACCAACAAAATACCCATGGCTCCTGGATAGTAAGCTGCAGAGCATAACAGAAATACATAAGAAAACTCCTCCATCACAGTAAGAGAGGACATAATTCCCGAGGAAAATCAAAATTCTCTCTAAAAAAATGAACCCGAGCTAGTATGAATGAAGTATGTACCACCTATTCAAGTAGTTATAATAAGATTTCTTCTAACTGGAGTAAAAGATCTCCCTAGCACCCCCACACGGAACCCTCATTATAAAGTGCCCTGGCATTAGAGAGGACAGATCCAAATGTAGACATTAAGATTTCTCCTCTGCATATCCAAAGCTGCTTCATTATAAAGTGCCCACACGGAACCCTTCTTTGCTTCCCTCTGCAAATCCCCACTCTTAGACACCTTGCTGCTCCTCTCTAATGCCAAACCTCTAGTCTTATCGTTTCTCTAATGCCAAACAGAGCATGCGATAAAAATCTAAAAATCAAACAGTAAAGCAGCCTCTCTAAAACCATTCCATGAAACAAATGTCTCTCTCTCTCTCTCTCTCTCTCTCTCTCTCTCTCTCTCTCTCTCTCTCTCTCTCTCCTTCCCCCAATACAGTCAAAACAGCTACTGCAGCTTTCCTTACCCAGCAGTACAGCAGATTGCAGAATCAGAAAAATCCAGCACACACAATGCAATCACTCATCAAGCCATCAAAGCAGCAGAAACACCAAATACAAACAAAAATTAACAACAATCAGAAAGAAAAAAAGAAAATATACAAAAATTAACAACAATCAAACAAAAAATTCAGAAAGATATTAGGGAAGATTGAACTGAATATATTAGAAAGATATTAGAACTCTAGTTAAATACAAAGGGGAAAAATGAAATTGGTAAGAAATAAACACTAATATCAAATTTACCTCAATCTTGGGGCTTCTACACAGTGCTTGAGAAGGTCTGGGAGAATCTGGGAGAATGGAAGAAACGGGAAAAGAAGAAGAAACTCGGAAGAGACGTGAGCAGAGAAGGAAGAGAAATAGACGGGGACATATGATGTAAATTCTAAAGTTGTTGGAGGTTATTTTCAGTATTATGAAAAATTCATTAGTGTGCAGCTGGATGGCAAGAAGACTGAAGCCTACTAATTTGTAATCTTCCATTTCATGAATATCAGTCATTTTTACAATGGCTTGAACTTATACAACCGCATTCCTTTGTGTTGTTTCTCACACAGGGCAGGGAACAAACAATTACAGCTAATTACACAAACTCTTGACAGTCTTAACTATCTTACAACTACCATACTCAACTGCTACATGCTTTCTTGCTTTGCTTGCTGGTAACTGCAACAGCTTATTTCTTTTGACCGCGCTGCTTGATTCCTGACTGCTAGCTACCTATGATCAAATAGAGCCTGCCTAAACAAAAAGAATCAGCAACTCCACGCCCATATGCAGATTCTTTCTTACCTTCAACTGCAAAATAAAATAACTACACGCAGTGGTTTAAAAAAATATTATCAGTTGACACTGATATAAGTAAAAGTTCTTTAACATTTTGCTTTTGTCGACAGATATACAACATGTAATGTAAGTGTGGGGATGTTTTTCAGATAAAAAAGAAAATGAACCTGTATTTAATTTACCTCCAGACATAACATGACTTCACTGCACTTCCTCAATGCTCTAAATCTGTCTACACCAGATTAATGTCATAACCCTTCTTACGCCCAACAAATCTTGCCGGGCTAAACCGACTGATATCTACAATGCTAGCCTTCCCATCCAGCACAAGCTCAGCCACAGTAGCTCCAGTGGCAGGACCATTCAGAATCCCCCAACAATTATGCCCAGTAGCCACATAACACCCCTTAACCCCCGGCACCTCACCAATCACAGGGACACCATCATCAGTACAGGGCAGGAAACATGCTTGCTCTGCCTTCACCTGTGCCTCTCCTTCTCTCAAATGGCTTGACACACTGCTTGCCACCACCTTCAGCATCTCTATCGACTCCGGATTGGCCACTATTTGCTCCGGATCATCCGGTATCTCTGCCTCTGCGGACATCCCACACACATACACCTCACCTGCAATCCACAAATCCAATCAACTGTCACTAAACTTGAAAAAGCTTTTGCTAATAGATCATGCCAGATTAGCCCTTTTGAAGTTGAAGCATTGTTATGAAACGCCAAGCATTGTCTTGTTGGAAATTTTAAACCAGTTTTAGTTTGCAAGCATACTAGTTTTAAGATACCCAGACGAGAGAACTGATCAAAATGTATACTTCTTCAGATTACTTCAACATGTTAATCAAATTATTTGAAATATGGATACCCAGATAAGAATAAATTTTCAGAATGTGTTATTTTTTCCGAATCAAATAAATTAAAATATTTTGATCAATTGTAAAATGTCAATCAAAGGTTGGAACTTTGGTACCTGTGGGGCGAGGGTACACTTCTGGGTCCAAGGGCTTTCCTCCTTGAGACGGATAGTAACTCAGGAAAAGCGCATGAGGGGTTATAGCCTCAGGTTCTTTAGGTTCCAACACAATGCTATGAGCCTTTATACCGTACACTCTGAACAACGACGACAACAGCTCAAATTTCCCACACCATGGCCCCAGCGCCAAAACGACAGCGTCCGAGTCAATCACTCGTCCTCCCTCCAAAACCACCGAGTTCACTCGCCCATTGTCCACTCCCACGTGCTCCAATTTCCCAATCACCACGTCGACGCCATAATCCTCCGCCGCCTTCGAAATCAAGGTCCGGGTAAAGAGCTGAGGATGGACCTGGGCCGTGGTCTCCGTGGTCCCGATGGTTCTCGGGCTCCGACCCGGCCCATCAACCCAAGACGGCAAAGCGGGCTTTCCGGAGGGTTTCGAGCTCTGAGACTCAGTGACGGTGAGGCTGAGAGTGGTGAGGGGTCGGTAGCCGTAGGAATTGGGGCCGTCGAGTTCTTCAGCAAGCGAACGGTGGAGGTTGAAGCTGGCGCGGGCGAGGGAACTGAGGGGCCCTCCGTCACACCAATCGAGGGCGAGGAATCCGCCGGCTTTGCCGGAGGCAGCGCAAGCCACGGAGGATTTCTCGACGAGGGTTACGGCGGCGCCGCTTTTGGCTAAGAAGTAAGCAGTGCATACTCCGATGACGCCGCCGCCGCATACAACGACTCGTTTTGGGGGGTGAAGGTCCATTGGCGATGATGCTGCTGAGGACGACCGGATCAAGGTCCTTTTGTAGCTTCGGGTTTGTCGGAGAAATGGAGATAATGTTGGTGGTGAGGTCAAAAGCGGTGATGCCACCGCCATATGGCGCATATTGTGTGTGTCAGTGGCTCACTGGTTTGTTTGATGAGCCGAAATGTGGCCTTAGTTGGGCCACAGAGAGACAAACAAAAAGAGGCCCAGTTTTAATGGGCTCGGTTTCGGCCCAATTACATTTACTTTCTAGTGGCAAAGGAGGTCCAGTTTGAGTTTCTGAAAATACTGATTCTATGTTTTATGTGCAAAAGGCCTTTGCACTTTTGCCCAAACTTAGAGACACGGACTGTCCCTATGGCTAACCTGAGCTATAGCCCAGGCGATTAAATTTTTTTTTCTAGTCAAAAATAGCAAACCCAACACACCTGAGTTCACTCCCCAAAGTTTCAATCAACATAAATTGTAACGACCCTGACCCAATTTTTATATAAAATTGAATTAATTAATAAGTTAATTAATTTGGATAATTAAAATAAATTAAAAAGGAATTAAAAGGAATTAATTGGAATTAATTGGATTTAAATAATAAAAGGGGCATTTTGGTCCACTTTATTTTGGGACGGAATTTGGCGAAATGAGTTGCGCCATTGCGTCCGAACGCCGTCAACGAGTTCGGGGACGTGCGGCACGTCTCAATCCGAGCGATAGATTGTTCGGAGGACATAAAGGTCATTTTGGAATTTGTTAAATACCCTCACCCAATCAAAACCAGATTTTCTCTCTCTCTCTCCTCGACTTTCTCTCTCCTCGCGCGATCTCTCTCCGGTTCTCTCTCTCTCTCTCTCCGATCGGTTTCTCTCACGTTGTCGGTGACATGTGTCACTTCTTGGCCGAGCTCGAGAGCCAGTCGCCAAAAAGGACCTGCTTGACCTCACGATAAGACCCACTAGCTTTCTCACGGCGAGCTTAATCCGGCCATTGTCGACCGGTTTTTCTCCGATTGTTCACTGCTGCCGCGCTGGCGCTCGGTTGTCTCCTTCATCGCGCCAGTATGTTTTCGAACCCGCCGAATCTCCTATTCTCATGTACAGAGTGCGTGTGTAGCGTTTGTGTCGCTTTTGGTTTCGGATCTAGAACCTAGGGTTTGGCGGTTGGTCGTGAATCAAGTCGGGTTTTGAGGTGGTTAGCCACCGGTTTTGGGGTGGCCATGGCGGGTTCTAGACTTCCTACGTAGTCCGAGTCGAATCGGTCTTTGGAGGTGTCGTCCAAATTCCAAGTGGTGAGTGGCCTGGAATTGCTCAAGCCACCCACCCTTACGGCCGCGCGTGTGGCGGCGCGTGGGCCAGGTGGAGGTGGCGGTTCAGTGGCCAGTTGTGATCCTCGTATCGCTGTGAGCACGTGGGAGTTGACGGATCTCAATTCGGAGATCGTTTCGTTATCGAACGGATCTCGCCTATTGCGCGATTCTCGGGTTCGATAGGAATGAACGGTTGGATCGTGTCCATTCTTGGATATGTTGATCTAGATAATTCTAGGATCGTGTAGGATTTGACGGATCGTGATTCGGAGTCCCAGATACTCCAGGATCGATGACTTGAAGTTAGAATTAAACCGTAATCGTGCGATCGTGAGCAATCAAACCGTCGGATCGAGACCAAACTTTGAGGACACGTTTTCTAGGTCGTGTTGAACCTCTAGGAACTTTCGGATCTAAGTTTGAGGTCATGGGACCCACGGGCCCGGTTTGATCTATTCGGTCGGTTTGACCAAGTTTGACCAGGGTTGACCGAGTGTCTCCGAGGTCCGCTTTGTCATGTAGTTGACTTTGTTGGACTTCTAGGAAGGTCTGGATCGATTAGGGAGGTCTTGGGCTCCAGCGGGCCCGGTTGACCAAAAGAGGTGTTTGACCGCCGCTGACCGTGAGTCTTCGGGGCGGTCCATGGTTTCCAAGAGGTAGTTTGACCTTGGAATCCTTCGTGGGACGTGCAGACACGTTAAGTGGGGTTTTGGTTAGGGTTTGAGTTTAAGGTTCTCGACGGCTTCACGTGACTAATGCAAGCCTCGCCTTTATCGCAGGTGCGTTGACTCTTCTACGCCATAAGCGGGACCCTTTGAGGGTTATGCAAGATAGGACCAACGATGAGTGGACATTGTTTTCAACAAGCATGATTTGTTTGAATTGCATGAAATGCATGAATGGAGATTTAATGGTTTTTAAATCTTGAATTGATTAATATGTTAAGTCTTGGTTTGACTTTGGTTTTATTATATTTAAAAGGGTTTGCATTTGAGTTTAATGCATGATTTGGGTTGCGGGTTTTATGTGGGGCCCTGATGGTTATTTTATTAATATTTATACGCTGGGTATTGAACGGGGCGTGGATAACGCCCGTGATTTCATATCGGATTTTAATTATACAAATGAGCTATTTTAAGCTTGGAACCGTTATATTATATTTTAATTATATAATTGAATATATGGACATTAGTATAGTCCGTTTGATTTCATATTTGGTTTTAGTGTTAAAACCCTATGATTTATATACGTATACTTTGATTTTATATATATAAACTTTTATATATATATGTATAGCTATTTTGAGTAAGCACTTAGTAATAGTGGAAAATGGTTATATAACTATATATATATGTATATGTACTTTGCTATATATATATATATATTGATATATCTTTTCTTTGACTATATATATATATTATTTATATATATATAGGTATATCTACTTTAAGAAAAGGATCACCATACTTTGGTTGTATATATATATATATATATATATATATGTTTATACCTTATATTTGACGTCTTAGACTGTAGATTTTATTATGATTTTGTATGCTTGGATTCATTGAATGAGATTTAAATATGGTTTTTCACTGAAAATGATGTTTGATTTAATATTAATACATTCTCGCGGTCGTTTGACCCAATTGTGATTATTTTGAATATATAAATATATGTTTTGGACAAAGTGATGTCCTCGATTTTGAGTATATATATGGGTTATATGCTTGTGGACTTATGTATGTCCCGATTTTAGTGTTTGGGGTTGGGTACATTGTGAATGATTGTATATATATATATAACGTTATCGCTGTGGCGATTGATTTGAGTGCTTTTAGCACCTTGTATTTGTACCTCCCCTGTTCTCTTGGATCTTTCTTGGATTCGAGTACTCTGTTGATTCCGATCCGGTGCATACCTTAACGGGTGTAGTCAGAGATCCTTAATTGGATAGTCTGCGCGTATGACATATTAAGGACGTATTGGTATTGATGTTACAAGCTACCTTACGGGCTGTGAGTTTAGTCCCACTTTGGACGGCTTAACCCTGAACACGGTGTCTCGGTGAGATCATGCGGCGTCCAGTCCAAATGATCCCCCTGTTGATTGTTTTCCCTGGTACTTGTGTTTGTGTTATAGTTATACTATACCTATACGCGTGTGTTAGTACATTCGTATTCATATTTCTTTTAGTGAGGATCGTTTCCTTGCTTGTCGTGCTTGTAAGCACGTGATCGTGAGTGGGGATGTTTGGGAAACTATTTACTGTTTTGGTTGTAGTACTTGATTAGATTTCAGTACTTGTTAGGTTTTACTTATTGGATTGTAAATCCTGTTATATATATATATTTATATATATGATTTGAACTACATTTGAGTTCGTATATTTGTCAAGTTTGGTTTGCTTCATTGTAAGCAAGCTATTGACGATCTTAAGGTTTGTTTTACCTTATGTGGATTTTATTCCATCTTTATTCTTTACGTTAATAAATCCTTTTGTTTATATTTTATAAACTTGTGTGAGATTTGTTTTGGGAGGTTATGCCTCGGAAAAGTAAAGATTAGTTTATTCGGAAAAAGGGTTTTAAACTCCCGGAAATATTTTCACGTACCTCGAGAAAGTACGGTTTTCAAAACAACCAAGTATAAAAATGGTTTAATATGCATGTTTGACATGGTTTTAAGCGGTGGGGTTAATACTTTGTTTTAAGTATGAAAAACCTTGTTTTTGTCCACTCACACTCTTTCTGTTTTGCGCCCCAGGGCATCGTAGTCGTTGCGGCCGATACCTTTCGGCCGTGCGCTTCTCTTCTCGGAAAGCCGTTGGAAGGGTAGGATTGTAATCCTTGAACCCTAAACTTGTAATCTATTATTCTTTTCCGCTGTTGAATTCTTAAACTCTTAGATTGCTCTGCATCACCCTTTAGGGTTGAATTAGTTTACCGGAGGCTGTTATGTATGTGTTGTATGCATCTTTGGCGCTTGGGTTGCTTATACGTTGTTGTTTGACGAGTTGAAGTTTTGGGCTAGTCCTTGTTTTAGGGAGACTCTGCCGTTTTTCGGCAAGTCTTGGCCCTTATAGGTTATATCTCGGGAAGAGGGTAATGTTTTAGGATGTGGGCTGACATGGGTTGATGTAGGCCCATCAACGAGTGGCTCGGGTTCCTGGGGTGGAATTTGGGTCGGGTCTTGTCATAAATGGACCCTAGTTGTGCGTTGACTTGGTGAAACAATGAACTTTTGTTTTGAGAATAGAAAAACAATTAACCTTAAAAAAACTTTAATTAAAAACCACATTTACCCATTCAATTTCTGTTTAAATTAAAACCACACCCCCTTGCGCAGCTTAAATATTGTAACAATAACATCAAAAAGAATTTTGAAATTTTACTATTGTTATCTTATATCTTCTTCTTTTTTGGTCGTAATGTTATCTTTTATCTCCTTATACCACTTATGAATCAAAATTTTGTTTACCAAATTTGAAGTTTTTTAAAATTAAATGTTCAAGGAAATAAATTATGATGATATAAACCAAAATTAAATTAAGAAAAAATTAAACATAAAATTATTTTAGAGTTAAATCATTCTTAAACAATTAGTAAAGTTGAGTATGGGATACACCTGAGTAGTTTTTTTTTCGGGAGAAAAAGTGATAGTAATTATTGATGAAACATATCATAGTACAAAACCACAAAAGAGCCAAAATGGGTACAACATCCCCAGTGACAAAACACAACAACATGTTGATTTGATTTGGAGAGAATTACACCTAAACCAACAAATATTCAAACCCCTGATTTAGCATCTCGAATGACTCTTACTCATACTAACAATACATCTCCATCGCACAACAGTAGATGTGGATTGCAGCCAAAAACTAGAATACAAAACACATCAAACACCTAAAGAGTTCCTGAGAATTAAAATAAAAAGTACAGCAAACTCCTAATACTTAAAAAATGAAACAGGAATATCGCTCCACATCCTCTCTGGCAATCGAAGAAATCCATAACGCCATACCGACTAAACCCTTAGTATCGCACCGACTAAACCCTAACCCACACAAAATGGTAACTTTCATTGAACTTGAGCCAAAACCCTGTATATGTGAGCCAAAAACGGCAACTAAATCATGGCGACAATGGTGTTTTCACGATGTCTGCTTCCACATCACATATGAACCAGTAAAACAACCGTTACTACCTATACCGGCATCGACAACGCCGCCTCTACTGGGATAGATAGCACCACTAGTAACTCTTATTACAACCCAGCAAAAAACACCCAAACCAAAAAAACCTTCAACCAAACCTGCAGCTAGAAACAACAAAAACAAAAAACAAAACCAAGATCCACAGGAAAGGAAAGGAAAGGAAAGAGAAGATGAAAAAAAAGGGTACAGAAAGAGAGAGGGGTTGAGAGGGAAGAAAGATGAGGAAGATAGGGGCGAGATGGGGGTTAGGGGAGGAGAGGCAGAGGCCACCTCCCCCATGTGTGGCGCTAAAGGGTGGGGGCTAGGGTTTTTTGGCTTATGAGAGGAAAAGAGAGAGTTTTTTTTCAATTTTAGATCGAGAAATTTTGTGTTTGAGTTATCTAGCATTAGAGATTGACTTAATAGGTTTGTACGCAAGGTAAATTTAGCCCACCTCATTTTGAAATCCTAGGTCCATACGTTAACCTACATGTCACATCCCGGATCGGCTCCGCCGTAGCACGATATTGTCCGCTTTGGGTCCCGCCCTCACGGTTTTGTTTCTGGGAACTCACGAGCAACTTCTCAGTGGGTCACCCATCTTGGGATTGCTCTAGCCCAAACTCGGTTAACTTCGGAGTTCCCATGGAATCCAAAGTCAGTGAGCTCCCAAAAGGCCTCGTGCTAGATGGAGGTGGGCATGTACATATAAGGCACATCACCCCCTCTCCGTTGGTCGATGTGGGATATTACACTACACATTTGGTGGGGCGGTCTTGACAACACTAGATTGGGCTTTCTATGTTGGATAGAGCTCGTTGTCATGTCCTATTGAGACCTACGTCCATTCCAAAATCTTTATTGGTGCACAAAATATAGGTGACGATTCTAATCTAGTTTGATTGGAATAATTATGTTCAAATCGATCCACCAAACGAGGTCTTTATGCCATGTTTGGTGACTGAGATTGGATTGGATTATAAGGTAGAATTGGATTGCATTAGACTATATTGGACACTAGTCCAATAATGTGTGTGGTACTACACATGATTATGGGGTTGGATGAATTGAAATGTGCTATGACCTGGCTTAGTAGGATTAGACATACTCCAATCCAACTTAATCCCAACATTTTGGTAGGATTAATTGAAATGTGCTACCACATTTGGCTTTAGTATGATTAGACATAATCCAATTCATGTTGTTTTTAGGCCACCAAACATTTAACTATGATGATGAATTCTTATACAACTATATAATCCAACTCACCAAATGAATTCTTAAGGTTATAAATGGACTAGCTTTGAAGATAAATCAAGCATTAATACAAGACTAGAATAGTAAAATCCGTCGATTCATAAGTCTTAACTCACAAATGGCATGAGATAGTACATTGAAAGTTTTGTGGTCTCATTGAATTTTAAATTCAAATGTGCTTTAGGAGGGCTATGTGGGAGGGTCTCTTTGATCGCTTTAATAATAACTTCACACCAATTTGTCTGATTATGGGCATATTATAGCATATTATATAATGCAATTATTTTGTAGACAACAATTATCTTGGAACGATATTTATTGATCGAACTTAATTAGTAGATACTGAGAAAATAATTGTCTTTAAAAATACATTTTTAAGGAGAAATTATAAAATACTACGATAGTATGGCCACGTGGTACATCTTGTATATGTGTTATAATATGAGTGGACGATAGAGTTTATTTCCCCTTTTTAGAGAATAATATCAATAAATATCCACTAATATTATAACATGTGTACAAAATATACCACGTAACTGTAATACCATAGTATTCAATAATCTCTCCTTTTTAAGTGGGTATGTCATTGTCTAGTCCAAATTTATTGTGTATTTTTTTTCAGCCATTATTTTGCAGGTTGAATTCAAACAATTTAGAGTGAGCTCGCTCCAGTGGTCTACCAATAGATGAGGAGCTTTCGGCCAATGGGGTTGGCGGCGATCAAAATTTCTTGTTCTTTACCTTTTGTTTGATTTTAATAAATAATCAAACATAATTACATGTACCGTCAGATTTATTATTATCTTTTTAAATATCAAGTGCAAGAAAATAGTACTTTTTGCTACCAGAAAAAAAAAAAAAAAAAAAAAAAAAAAAAGCAAAGTCAAGCAGGAATAATATAGGTGGTGGCCATGCCTCAACTCAACCACATACTTTCAAATCAAGAAGGAAAAAATGGAAGTAAGCAGTTAGAAGTCGTAATCAAGAAACACAGAAACAGAGAAAGAAAAGAAAAAAGAAAGTCCAATAATTAAAAAGCCCAGCAGCGGCCACAAAAGAACAAGAAATCAAGAACCATCCTAACTAAAGATATAGCAAGCACATCATAGAGCCCTACATTCCCAAACAACACAAAGAATCACAGACGACCCTACAAAGACCAAACCCACCGTCCAATAACTGACCTTAAAAAATCATCATTACCAAGTTTTGGTGATGTTAGGCGGCTTTCTTGACTTGTTAATAGTGTTTACCACTAATTGGTTTCCAACTTGGTTTTTTCCATTACCACTGAAAAGAAGAAAGCGAACGAGTTCAACAACTTTGATGTATGCGATTTAGATTAATAACGTGATAACATAATATGTCAGACTGATATTATAACTTTTTTGACAACTTAATTATACGTGATTCGGATTGATAACGCGATAACGTAACATGTCAGACTGGTAACAACTTCGACATTATTGGAGGGTCTAGAAAGGTACATAGAAATTGCAATGTGAACGGTTTGAGCCGTGAAACATTTTGTTTGCCTATATTGACTTAAAACTGAAAGCTTGGTTCTGAGTTGGGGGTAGGACCGTTTTCAAAAGAAAGGCCATATTTGTTATTAACTGTCATAATAACATTGGATATACGGACATTTTTGGATTATTATTTTTTATTTGGGCAACCGGCCATGAGCTTGCAGCCTGTAAATACACTGACTTCCGACCTAACCCAAGGCCCCAACACAGGTGCACAGAGGGCTCCATGCGTTTGACAAATACCCAAATCATCGGGCGGTTAGGGCCCTCTAATATTCTGGTGTAGCTCCCTCTTTAACGTATTTTTTTAAGGTATATTTGTCTTTTTCTATAATATTCTCAATTCCCTTTAAATTAATTAGGATATTCTACTGCTTTTTTAATTAGAGAAAAAAGAAAGCAAAGAATTGAGTTAATCAGTCATTAATCAGTCATTCATATATGCATCAACGGCTGATAGTTATTTGTGCATGTATTTGTTTGTCCCCAGTATTTCTCGAGCCACTCATATATTAAGGATGCGATAAAATGAAAATGGGATCCCCTACAAGAGGAAAGTGTGAATACTGCAACCATTAAATGTATGATGTATCTAAAACATTATTTGGAGACTGCCTTATGGAAGGTACAGTACTTGATAAATAAGGAAGGATAAATCCAATGCCATAAATTAAGGGGCAGCAGCAAATGTTGCTTAGATTCCATCAATGTGTGCTTGGTTGTAATAGGAAGGGAAGGCAACCAAGTTTTCAGTTGGGAATAAAGGAGAAAAAAGGAAGATGGATTATATTAGCAAAAGTAATCCGCAAGGTGTGCTTCAATAATCATATATTTATCCTTATAATTATTGTAATCTTCAACTAGTAATTTAGTATGAGAAAGAGAGAGGCTTAATGACAACCCCACTCACAAGACTTGTTAATTTCATATTAAATTATGGATTATATCATTATTCCCTCAATGTCATACGTAATGCCATACAACTGTAAAATTCAACCTTAAAGTATGGGCGTGATGATCATAGTTAGGCTCAATCATAGTAGAATTAGCTTCTAAACAAGTCCAATCATCGTTTTAAGCTAGGGTCATTCTACAATGCTAAGAGCATCTTCAAATTGAAGTTTGTTGCTTTACGTGGAAATTTGAAAAGTTTTGTTTGTTACTTTAATATTTTGTGCCCCATCAGGCTTTTCAATTCAATTAATGCAATGTTATGAAAATAAGAAAAAGTATGCAAATATGTGAAAAATATCTATGTATTTATTATTTGAAAAGAAAAAAAATGCACGTTTTTAACATTTACAAGGTAAGTTTTATTTTTCCAACGTAAAATTAAATGTTTTGAAGAAACAAGGCAACTTACCCTTCCTGACTGAGTTTGACAAGATTATTTGAGAGAGTTTTGATGATGTGACTCACCTATTTTAGCACTCAAAAATTGTTGAAGATACTCTAAAAAATAATTCCTCGGGATATTTGAAACTGTTAAATTCATAACATTTTTGTGTGTAAAACGTATTTCAATATCTATACAGATTGGCAAAAGAACAATTTATATAACAATCCGTTCTATCTAGTTTTTTGTTTTCTGTTCTTCAAAATATGGTTAGGCCAAGCTCAAAATATAATAAAATGGTTTGGGAAACGTTTGATTGAAAAAGGTTTCTGACTACTTTATGAAGATGAAGATAAAGATGAAGATGAAGATGAAAGGGGAGTGGAGGTAATTTTCAACGGGAACAGGATCCAGTCAATTAGATATGTTGCCATCTGTTTGCATGATCAGATGAATATATTATATATATATATATATATTTTCCTTTACGCTTCAATGGGTTTGACCATCCCTGTCATATCTACAATGTCAATTAAGTATAGTTTTGATAAGCATTCGTTACTCATTAGATGAAAAACAATATGATTAATCTCCCATATTGGATTACACCTGTTCTTTCAAATTCTCATATATGTGTCAATTTTGTTAGAGTCTATTTCAAATTACTTTTGTAAGCAAGCATTTTTGCTCATAGGCTTTATGTCAGTTGCTTTTACAGAAAAATCTTTTATGACTCATAAACACTTTTAAGTTCTTTTTTCTTCTGCCAAATAGTATAAAAATCGCTTTAGTTGTCAAAAAATACTTTTTAGCCGAACGAAAATCTGAGGCAAATAAACTCATATAATTTATGTATTGGCTGATTTTAGATGATTTGGATCGTTCACAAAAATTCGTAGGTGATCCTAAATGGTGTCCCTCAAATAAAATTATTTGACGAATCCCTCAATAAAAATGGACTATATATATTTTTAGCCCTTAATTTTATTTTTTTGCTAGTTAAATAGAAAACCATTCAAATTTTTGATTGCCGTTGAGTTGAAAGTAGAAAAACAACAAAAACAAATTTCACAATGAGAACAATGGGGTTTTTCCCTATGGCCTACCATGACAATTAATGAACCAGAATTATTAGAAGCAATTTTCAAGTATGTATATAAATACAGAAGAAAAGTACAAAAAAGTTGGACCTATAATACATGCACATTTCTATGTCAAACAAACCAAGCAAATGCAACCAACAACGAAGGTGATAAAGATAGAGTAATTGGGTGAGCCATCAATTATGGATCTCTCAGGGTCCCCTCTTCCCAGCAGCAACCAGTGCCATTAAAACAGTCTGAAGAGATGTCCTTTTTTTTTTTGGTGCTAGACTACTAGTCAATTGGTTTGGAGATGGCAATTTCAATTTTTTGTTTTTTTGTTTTAAAGAAAGGAAAAAAAAATACGGTCTTTATAATCACACTACTTCTTTGTAAAATGATAAACTATAAACCAAAAATTCTCGGTTCGAGTCGTAGTATCTGATGAATTTAATATGTTATCGTCATTTTCAATAAATAAAAACTCCTAAAAAGAAAACTATAAACCAAAAGTAAATTGAACCACACAACTTTTTAGTTTATACAGTTATGCAGATAATATTATAAAGTATAGAACCCATCACATCACATCTCACCTAACATATTCAACATACCTTTGCCAAAAAAGAATAAAAAATTCAGCACACCAATTATATATAATTTTTCAACGTTATAAAATCGAATAATAAAATTAATAAAACTAAAAAACACTAAAGTCTTAAAATTCTAAATTTCAATTAATTTAACCGTTACATACATGTGTTTCTATGTGAATTTACCTTGGAAATAAATTTTTATGAAATGCTTGCAAGCAATGGCTAAAACGGTGTCGTTGCGAGCGCAAGGGCATGCATGTACGACATATTAAGAGATGTGGTACGATGGAGAATAGCGGGAATCATGGGCATGACGAAGTCATCTCCACTTGACACAAATCCCGAAGCAACCAAAACCCAAAACCCAAAACCCAAAACCCGAAACCAAAAAGAGATGCTGTCTTTTTTGAGAAACCCGCCAAAAGTTACTATAAACACCCAAAAAATAAAATAAAATAAAAAAATCCCCCCACAAATGCGTTATAGCTGGCAACCCCCCTCTTGACGTGGCCTCCTTTCTCATCTTATCTTAACTGACGCTTCCAAAGCAGACAGCAACCTAAAAAAAAATAAGAAAAAGAATTCGAATTTTCTTTAATTTATGAATTGGATAAAAATGGTTGGGTTATGTTGGTGCCACGTCACGGGACAAAGGACGGAGGAGTGGTGGGGCCGGGTTCAACAACCTGGAGGAAAGAAGGGGGAATTTGGGCTCAGGGGCTACGATGCTTAGGACGGGGGACTTGTCTCTGTGTCGGAGCTTGACTTGAACCATCAATTCGGGTGCACACGTGGCACCGGTTAAAGCTCAACGTGTGTGTCGTCTATGTTTTCGTAACAACTGTCATGTTTGTCCCTTTTTCATACGGTGCCTACTTTGCCTAGAACGCTCGTTTTCCACGTGATCCGTGGGCTGATGTGATTAATAATTCAGGAGAGAGAGGTTTTGTTCTATGCGGGCGGCTACGGATTTCATGCTTTTGAATTTTATATTTTCTTTTGGTTACAACAAGTTATACGTTACATGGCCAACTGGTCTTAGTTCAGTGAAAAAATGCTTTGATTTAGAGATCAAAGATTTCATATTATGTTCGAATTTTTATGACATTAGTTGTGTATACGAGAGAAATCTATTTTTTTATAATTTAGACCATCGTTTGTCTTAAAAAAAAGCAAATTACAAGTTACATGAAGTTATATATATTTTCTTTTTCAAAACTTTTTCCTCCATAAAAATTTCTACGAATGCTAAATCTAGACTTAAATGTTCCATACTTTTAACAAGGTTAATGTGGACACAATCATTTTGAAGTTGTAACTCTAACTTCTTTCATGATATCAAAGTCCAGTTATCAACACAAATTTGAGCTTAGTGAAGGAGATGTCCTTTACAAATAAGGGCATTACATTTATGAGATAAGTTTAGTAGATGTATCAAATTAGACAAGTTCTACGAGAGATATTTCCTTACAAATAGAGGCCGAAAATTCTTTGGAGAGGTTGGAATATGCCCCTATATTGCTTACAAATAAGGACATTATTGTTTAATTTCTCTTTGAAGGAGATGTCCTTACAAATAAGGATGTTGTTGTTCAGTTTCTCTATGAAGGAGATGCCCTTACAAATAAGAACATTTTACTTGTGAAATGTAATTCAATAATTGAAATTGTTCATTTTTTAGGATATCATCCAAAGATTATCAATACAAAAGATCATTTAAGCCATTTGATTATCCACATTTCGTTTCATTTGAACAATAAGCAAATATTATGTTCATTATCACAAGATGTGGTGCGGTTCGCAAACTGCCACATCTAGCTGGCGAGCTATCTGGTGCCTTAATGGCAGGGGTTCGAAACCCATTGGAAGCACTTTGTGGCCAGAAGCAAGCCGAACCCTAAGCATGAATTAATCATACCTTTCGAATATGGGGGCACCTCGTGATATTTACCAAACAAAAAAAAAGAAAAACGAGAGCTATGTTGTTATTTTCCTTTTTCTTCCACAAATACTATTATTTTGACCCTTTAAGATCCCCATCTCGTTTATCGACATACACCATTAAGGATAAACAACCAACTTCCCGATTCTCAATCCATATGTACTCATAGATTTGAGATGGGAAAACACACTATTAGAGCATCTCCAATGTACCTCTTCAACAGCTTTGGAATTCTAAAATAGGTGAGCCACATCGTAAAAACTCTCTCCAATGTACCTCTTCAACCTCGATCATCAAAGTTCGCAACCTCTTTCTCTCTCTTCGTGACCTGGTAAGTTGACTTTGGCTCTTCAAATATTTAATTTTACTTTGGAAAAACAAAACCTATCTTGAAAATGTTAAAAACATCAATTTTTTCTTTTCATATAATAAATACATAGACATTTTTCACATGTTTTCATATTTTTCATTCTTTTCTATGATATTGCATTAATTGAATTGAAGAGTCTGTTGGAGCAAAAATTATTCAAGTAGCAAATAAGGCTTTTCAAATTGCCACATAGGTCAACAAACTTCAATTTGAAGAGTTTTATTTGCTACTACTCTTGGAGATGCTCTTATTGCAAGATAATGGACCGACCATGTCAATTTTTAATTACAGTATAAGTTTATAACTTGCAAAAACAAATAAAAATAATAATCTATATCTATATATATAAAGCAAAAAGTAAAAAGTGGTAAAACATTTAAAATATCATAAAATAGCATTGGTTACTGCAGATATTAGAATTGAAATTATTAATTAAATGAGGATAATATAGTAAAATCACACTTTTTCATATATAAAAAATTTAAAATTAAAAGAAAATCAGATAATGAATCATATTTTTATGGAACACAACTACCCACTATCTTTTTTAATTCTAAAATAAATTTAAATTTTTAAAAAATACTAAAGTGCGTGCGTAGAGACTAATTAATAAGAGTATTTATATATAAAGATGTGCCTAGGTAACGTGAGGATGATTGTACGATTTGTACCATTTATTTAACGACACATTTAAACTTGGTATTTGTTTAAATCTGAGGATTATTTTTAGGTAACCTAGAAACATGTGTCTAATAATTATAAGTAGGGTGGGGGGTTCTATTTCTTAATCCGGTAACGCAAGATTTCTTTGTTGCTTCTGAGGATGCAAGCCGCACGTGTGTTCCCTATACCCGATGAGCCAACACGTGATAAAGTCACAGTTGCACATGCCCCCCATGACGGTTTAAGATAAAACTAGGATTTTTCCTTTTTCCTTTTCTCCTTCTTGTTTTCACTTTTTCTACACTTAAATTTTTTTTTAAAAAAAAAAGCAAAACAGTATTCTAAAACAAAGCGGGTGCCATTATGATTGGTGATCAAATTTAAGGGTCAGTTTGACATTGTTGTGTTATAAAAATAATCATTGTCAGATTTGTTGTGAGAGAAATCAGCTGTGAGATAAAACAATTTGGCGTTTGGTAAACTTTTTATTAAAAATGTTGTTGGTACCGATTCCCGCATAATCAGAAAATTATTCATGTTTAATCATTAAACCCAGCATCTCTTTGAAACTGATTCCAGCATAATTAGAAAATGAAAGCACTTCATTAGCTGCTTTCCCTTATAGATTTCTCCCACAACAATTTTTAATAATAAGTGATTTTCTCATAATTTACCAAACAGGCTGGACTTTCCAATTTTTTTAAAAATCACTTATTACCTCAAATACGCAATGCCAAACTGGCACTAAGAGAGAGGGAAATATTTTATTGGATATCAATGAGCTTGACTCTTCCATGATCTAACTTGAAAACTAATTCATGATTTCTGAGACATAGGGTCTTTCCAGCAAAGATTTGATCGATAAAAATGACGACGGTATACGTTATTGAATTTCATTACTACATATCTATTTGTTATGGCGTTTTTTGTGATTAACACATGAGAAATTATTCAGATTTTTGACTTCGCATACGTATGAAATGAAAAACTGTCTTAGCTTCACATTACAAAAAGAGGAATGCCAACTACTTTCATTCTGACATTTTCCTTATTGTTTTTCTCATTCAGTTTGTGTCACGTGTATTTCACTCATACTTAAATTTAAACATTGAATATAAAATATTAATATTTTGCTTGTAAAAAGAATAACGAGTTTTTTTCTTCTCTAAACACGTTAAATACATGAATTTATATTTGAGGCATGTGCCATAAACTGAATGAGGATACAAGAAAATTGCCTTCCGTTTAAGAAAAATACTCTCTTTCCTATGTATGTAGAAATAAACTCTTACATTTCTACCAATAATAATTTGACATATGTGTAAATTTTTTATTTTTTATATATATTTTTTATGAATTATTTTGTACACATTTGTCAAATCGTGATTGCAAGCACTCTCCTTTCGTTAAACTTGGATGGAACTGAGTGATGGAATTTTTTTTTAAAGCAATACCAGCTGCATGGCACTATATATGTATTAAGGTCATTCAAAGCTTTAATATTCAACTATAATTTCTATATTAAAAAAATTGAACTATAATTATTTAAAGAAAAAACCTATCCTGTCCGCCTCAACAACCATACAGATAGAAACAGAGTATTAGGTAGCAGGTACTACGTACGAGTAACAGAAACAGATACGGGGAGATCTCTCTTCATCCCTTCCTTCCATTTCTTCATTTCATTCATCGAATAACCAAAAAAGGAAAAAAAAGAAAAAGAAAAAATATTAGTGACCACACCACCTCTTTCATTTAATTAATCACTAGTTAATTAATTTAATCCTCTTATCAATCCACAATCAATGTTCAATCTGTGTGTGCATCCCCGTGTGATCCGATGATTTGATTCAGCAGCAGCTTCAACTTTAAAATTAATGACAGTCAAATTGAAGTTAGAGTAGTTAATTATGTTTAATTAACTCTATTTAATTAATTAAAGCAGAGGAGAGAGGAGGAAGAGGAAGAGGAAGTTGAAAAGAAAGCGCGTGCCGCTTCTTAGGAGTTCGCTCGAAGCCTCATCATCATCGAGATTAGCGAGTGTTCCGTACATTTCTATGAGTAATATATATTTATGGAGAGAGAAAGAGAGGGGGGGAGGCGCTTGGGGTATGTCGGTGGGTGAGGGGGAGGCCGTTTAGGAGGAGAGAGAGAGAGAGATGAGATGAATCAGACGATGGTGGTGGCAGGTTTACAGCCTGGGCTGATGGGATGGAGCGTAATCATTGGCGCTCCCATTCGGCCTTTCTTGTCGTCTTCTGCCACCTCAACCTTCCTTTCTTTTAATTTTGTTTTAAAATTTAATGTTTCAAAAGGGAAAATAAAAATATCCCACACACGAAAATGCTCTACAGCCTGGCTTTCCCCAGTCAAACTCACACCCAACCGTTATCAACTTATCATTCATCGTTATCCATCAACAATTATTATTTTATTTATCTTTATTTTTTATTTTTATAGTTAAGTTCAAAACTGACGTAATTTATGGCTCGAATGTGTTTGGCTTTTGCCACAAAAAACTTCCACAACAGTAAAAGCATGCGTGCAAAACCAGAACGCTCCCAATCCCATCGCAAAGAGTCGTACCCAACTTGATGCCTCAATTTAAATCCCAACAAAAAGTTTGTAGATTAAGTCGTTAAGAGTAATTATTCCGCCCCGATTCGAGTACAGTGGTCAAATTATTCCTCTCTAAATATGAATTATACAAAAAATAAATCCAAATGTGAGCTACTTAAATTAACTATTAGCTTGATTTTTAATTTTTTTTATAAAAATTTTAAAAGAGAGAGACGCTCAACTGAATTGTGAGTAAAGCAGACGCTCCATTCTGCAATGTCATTAAAGAAGTAAATAAAGCGAGAAAGAAAGAAAAAAGAAAAGCAAAGCCTAAGAAGAAGAGAGTGATGTTATTCAAATCAGTACAGTTTGGATTTGACGCGTGTCCCTTCGCCAGCTGTATTCCAAACTCCCCCAACCTCCTCCATTTAACCGATTTCCTCGAACAAGCGGTGCCGCTAACCCTACAAACCTCCAAACCTCCAAACCACTAACAACCCCTTCACCTGCTCAACCGGTCACCCCCACCTCCCACTCTCTGTTATAAAAGCCCCCTCACCCGTCTCTCCATTCTGTTTTTTCCTCCAACTTCAACCCAAAACAAAAAAATATCTATATTTTCCTAACTTCAAATTCAAAATTGGAGAGAAATAAATTGAGAGATAGAGATAAGAGATTGACTTGTTACTTGTGATGGCAGTGAGCAGAAAAGAAATGGATCGGATAAAGGGTCCATGGAGCCCCGAAGAGGACGACGCTCTGCAGAGGCTGGTACAGAAGCACGGCCCCCGTAACTGGTCTCTGATCAGCAAGTCGATACCCGGTCGGTCCGGCAAGTCTTGCCGGCTCCGGTGGTGCAACCAGCTCTCCCCTCAGGTGGAGCACCGTGCCTTCACGCCAGAGGAAGACGACACCATAATCCGGGCCCACGCCCGCTTCGGCAACAAGTGGGCCACCATCGCCCGCCTTCTCAACGGCCGAACCGACAACGCCATCAAGAACCACTGGAACTCCACGCTCAAGCGTAAGTGCTCCGATATCGGAGTCGTTTTTCCCGGAGGAGGTGTATGTGGAAGCGGAGGCTACGATGGTCATTTCCTTCATGACCACGAGCAGCCACCGCTGAAGCGATCGGTGAGTGCCGGGTCGGGCATGCCCGTTTCCACCGGGCTTTACATGAGCCCGGGTAGCCCGTCCGGTTCAGATATGAGCGACTCCAGCGTAGTACCGGTTATGTCTCTGTCCGAGTGCCACGTGTACAGACCCGTGGCTCGATCTGGAGGGGTTCTGCCGCTCGCGGAAACGACGTCGTCTTCCAACGACAACAATAGCAACAACGAAAAACAGAAGGAGAACGACCCTACGACTTCGCTGTCTCTGTCGCTGCCCGGGGTTGACTCGGGAGAGGTGTCGAACCGGGTGGCGGCAACGGAGTCAACTCAGGCGCCGGTTCCGATTCCGATTCTGATTCAGACTCCGGTTCCAGATCCGGCTCCGGCTCGGGCTCCGTTTCAGAATATACCGGTGGAGTTGTTGGCGGTGATGCAGGGGATGATAAGGAAGGAGGTGAGGAGCTACATGGCAGGGTTGGAGCAGAGTGGGATTTGTATGCAGCAGGCTGCTAGTAACGATGGGTTTAGGAATGTTGCTGTAAAGCGAATTGGGGTTAGCAGGATCGAGTGAAAAATTTGATGAGAAGTTGGGGAGTTTTTGGGAAATTTAAATTCAGTGAAGGAATGAATGAATGAAGCTCAATGCAAAAGCTAAGGGCTTTTTGGACGGAGGAGTTGGACTAGTTAGTGAAAAAAATGATGATCAAAAGATATGGTGGAAGTTGAAGCTGGGAAGTGAAAAATAACTGGGCTTGTGTTTTTTTTCCTTTTGCTTTCTTTGGGTTAAATTATTAGGTGAAATAATAATTATGATCAATGTACAGAGAGAGAGAGAGAGAGAGAGTAATGAGAGAGACTGAGATGAAGAAGAAGAGATGGTGTTGGAGAAGATAGAGAGGTCTGAAAGTGGGCATCCAATCCAAGAGGGAAGGGAACTTTTGGGCCTTGTTCATCGAAAAACAACATCCAACTTCATTAAAAAAAAAAGAGAAAAAGAAAAATGAATCCTCGAAATTTCAATCTTATTTCTCGTCCTCTTTAATATTTTGGGTTTATTTTTCCTGCTTATGTTATATAATCTGAAATAAGTAAAAGAAAAAAAGGGTTTTGACTGAGTTCTGAGCCACCTGTTTAAAGATCCAAACTAAAAAGCATTAAGACCCAAAAACCACCAAACCAAAACAGTCTGCCACACAAAAGAAATTCTATCTGGTAATTTCGTACAAAATGTAGAGGCCATTTCAGCAGTCTGGAGCAACGATTCTTTAGACTAAAAATAGAGGGGGTTTTATGTGACAGCTAATGGCCTAGTACCTACCCTATAATACAACAGAAGAGGTGCGTGACCAGTCTAAGCAAAACAAGAAAAAAAAGCAGTCTTTTTATCGTTTTTCAGTTTTGGTGGGGAGAACGATTCACTACGGGTTAAGTACTACGTTTACTTCTTGGGTAAGGAAAAACATCTCTTTTCAAATTAAATAAATGGTGATTTTGTAGATGGGAGGGTACAAAAATTTGTGGTTTGTATTTTTTTAAAAAAATTGTTTGAGACGAGTAATATTGAAGAAATGGAGAATTGAAACTAGGGTCTCGGATGTAGGGCTAAATGCTCTTTTGAACACTCTTTTGAACACTTGAGATACAAGTCCGTTGCAAAATTTGTGGTTTTGAAACGTTGATGTTTTGTTGGAAAGCTGGTAGGTAAAGAAGCACTCGCAGTAAAAAACGAGAAATTAACATGCAAGTTTCGTTATCCTGATTCCTGTTATGTTGTTGGACCACGTCAGCAAAGGCGACAGCTCCATGCACTGAGTTGTAAGTTTGGATTAGGTAACTATAAACAAGGTTGCTTGGAGAACAATAAATGCGAACATGTCAAACATGACTATCTCAGCCGTCGCCAAGTCTTCTACGCAACTTACTATAACTTGTAAAATTCTCAACGAACTTTAAGATGATGTTTCTTCATATTTTGGTCAATGAATTTCTCCCCAAGTCTCTTCTTTTTTTCTTTTCTCTGAATGACTGTTTTATTGCTTTCTAGGGTTTAAATTAAACATACAAATTGAATGTCCGAAGCTTTACAGAAGAAATTGTAATGATCTTTCTGACAAATTAGGCAATTCGACCGGAAACCAAGACTAATTACAGGTTAAATATCGGACTCTTGACAAGATAATATTTACTTACAAGAGATTATGACGGTTCTCCTGTTAATACATAAATGTAATTGGATTAGCTTGCCCTTGCCCTTGTCCATTGCTATATACCAACTTGCTAAAAGAATTATACGGGGTGAAAGTGCTGAAGTTACTCAACTGCAGGTTGGATAGTGTTTGAGCTGGTATCGAGTTTCTTCGGTAATACGAGTCTAGATTTCAGTTCGCTAACCACATGCCACAAATCCTGTCTCCAGGACCATGTTGGGTGGTTTAGAGCACGGATAGAATTGAGGCAAACAACAAGGGTACCGCCTTCATGTAACAGAACCTACATGTCACCAAAGAAGAGAAATCATGAAACCGGAAGCTAAAGTTAGAGAGCAGAGAAGAGTTCAGATAGGAAAAAGGTGCAAGCCTACAACTTTCAATCACATGCTAATGCACAGACATGTCTTATAATATGCCACTGCTTGCAATGCTGTACATGGAAAAAGAAGTAGCAATAAGGTATCAGTGAATGAATTATTAAATTGATTTATACCGTTAACCAGAGGGGAAGAAATCCTAAAACAGATGGAAGAGAGGCCAAAACTATACAAGATAAAGCAAGGCCTACACTCTGCTTCACCTGCATGTACATAAAGGAAATAACGTCAGGAACAGAAAATAACAAACACATGATGGGATAAATGTTATAGCACGTACCAGGGAAGTTGTTTGGCGAGACTTAGCGATACAGAATGGTACAACCGATATATTGTCCCGCAGCAACAATACATCTGCAACAGCTGTGGCAGTTGCACTAGCACGTTGGGCAAGGACTATCCCCACAGTGGCTGCTGCAAGTGCTGGAGCATCGTTAATACCTTCACCCACCATTATCAGACCTCCACCTGTAGTAAAACCCCTGAATCTTTTGAGCTACAAAACTTCCGATAAAGATGTGAAGAAAAGAACCTAGTTTCCATCTTCACCTTTTTTTTCCTTACAAAACATTCTTATGACTTTATTTTTGCATAGTTGAAATGAAAATGGGAAAAGATATGAACATGGCTCGAGAAACAAGAAGAAAAGACATTCTCAGTGAAAATACATCATGCAAATGTGATTTCTCTTATTGATTATCAGAGTAATAATGGTTAAAAAGCATGCAGGACATGCATATATTGATGACTGCATACAAATGTATGAACTTGTATAATGGCTAGTGTATGCATGAAAAATGTCAAATCCTTGCTTTAACAAATGACGATCTGTTAGGAATTTATTAGAAGCAAAGCATTAGAAATCCATATGGACGAGAATTTTTCAACTAGATTATGTACTAGGAATGAATTGAAACAAAGTGGAGGGGATAAACAAAATTCCTCAGCGTTTTCATTCTGCTAACTCAAATGATAAAGATTGTAAACATCAACTAGTCATAAACTATGCTATTGCTAAACCTCAGAGACTTAAAAGAATGGCAAGGATTCAAATAACTGAATGGAATTAGTTTGTCATTACTGAAACAGGAAACCTACATATCCATCATATCTAGAGATATTAGAATTGTGTAAATCATTTCAATTGGCATGTATAAGGATTGACAATTGCAAAACTCACCCATATCCCTTGAGACATCCTTAACACGACTGAGCTTATCCTCAGGCTTCAGGCTAGAATAAACTTCACTGATACCTACAGCATTTGCAACTCTCCATGCACTTGACTCATGGTCACCAGTCAACATCATTACACGGAGCTTGGCTTCATCTCGTAACTCTTCTATGACATCCGAGACCCCAGGTCGAGGCCTGTCCTCAAGGTGAATCAGCGTTACCTGCATAGACTCGTGATAATTTAGTGATCCATCAGCTTGCATCCCTAGAAAAGGCTAAAAAAAACCCTAACATAGGAATATGGGTGCTCCAATTGATAAACAAACAAAAATTTCAGAAAGTGTCTATCCTGTTTAGCTTGTCAACATATGCTCCTATTATGTATAGTTGCCAATTTTGAACACCAGTGAACAAGTAAAACCTTTTTTTATGAAACCTCACCTTTTCGTTGACTGATAGAGCAGCACGAACAAATTCAGTTCCATAAGAAGATGCATTCACAGCTTCCTTGATCTTTTTTGATGCATCTTCTGATCTACAAAGTGAGGTGATGAAATCTACTGAACCAAGAGATGCTTTCAACAGTTTATCCCCTCCAGTTCCTAACTATAACAAGATAGAAATCAATGTGCATCAAATTACCTGTTACTGACCAAAAGCACTCAAAAAAGGTAGGTCGGAAGACAACTAATGCCTGTATGATCTTATTCATTACAATAGATGAACTTCCAAAAGAATTTAGCTAATGTAGCATAAATTAGTCGTGATATGCAATCAGAGGAATAAATAACCATGCACTGTGTAGTATGTCTAAGAGTGTACTGCTGGGACATGGTATGTGCCAGATAGAAATCTTTATAGATTAAAAAATGACTAAGACATGACAAAATCGCAGCAAATATAGCCTACAGAACAGACGGAGTCATATTGGAGCAGAAAATGAGTAAAGCATTACATTATTAAAGCTGAAATGTATAAAACAAAAGATATATGCTAGTTAGAACACAAATTACCTCTATGCCATTGAGAGTAGCAATTAGACCTCTGCCTGGAAAGTACTCGAAACTCTCAACAGAAACAGAAGGAAGGTCTTTCCCTTCACTATGGTCTACCACAGCTCTGACACAAGAAAAGAAAGATATATAAGTACTGATAACATCAAGTTGAACATGTTTCATACGTTAAACAGTATATATGATTCAAACAAACCCCATTAATAGACTAGAGGAAATTAAAACAAATATTTTTCTGCAAGGGGTAGAATTGTACAATACTCTTTTTGAGCAGGAAACAAAGTAGATGAATACATGTTGAATCAGAAAGGATATTTACAGATTACAATCGCAAGGGAGAGTAAGTTGAAGATTCAACAGACAAATTAACGGGGTTCTGTCAGAGAACACTACCTTCCAATAGGGTGAGTGGTGCCCTTCTCCATTGCAGCAGCAACAGCAAGGGCCTCCTTTTCACAGCTGGGGACACAACAGGAAGAAAAATCTGATATTGTGTTTCTCATCCCGTGCCCGTAAATTGGTTCTATCGCTTTGAATGCTAGCCCCCCAGTTGTCAAGGTCCCAGTTTTATCAAATGCAATTGTGTGACAAGAAGCTAGAGCATCTAGCACATGGCCACCTTTCAGCAATATCCCCTGTATGGAAAATGGAAGGTAATGTGTAAATCCCCAATCGCATTAACAGAACTTTCTGTTAATATCCAAAGGAATTTTACTGCACACAGTTTACAACTGCAATACGTAAATGCATGTAAGAAAAGCAAATATCATGATGTCTACCTTCTTTGCGCAGGAGCTAATTGCAGTAGCATATGCCAACGGAGCTACAGCCAAAGCACATGGTGATGCTGCCACCATGAGGCCCAATGCTCTATAAACTGACCCTCTGCAAGCTAAAGTATTAAGCAGACATCAACCAAATGGATGACAAGCATGTCCCCAAAAAAACACAAAAGATAAATAATAGGGAAAAAAATCTGTAGACCCCCCAACACCCAGAGTTTGGTAAAATTTTTAACACAAAAGTTTCGAACAGTTCTTTCAACCTATTATGAATACATCTAGTGCAAAGCAGCTCTTCAGCTAGTTCTTTTAGTGGCAGACAAAAAGTAGTTCTTTTAGATTTTGATATTCCAAACTGGTAGTAAAAAAAGAAAAATTGTTAGTGGCAAGAGTGCGTCAGAGTGAAAGTGCTTAGTGCAGATTACCTGATGTACCAATAAATGGCCACTTGAATAGGAATGGACCAAGAAGAGCAAGAGCAGCTGACAAAACTACAACCACCTTGCTGTATTGCTCGCCAAACTGATCCAGCCACCTCTGAAGCTTTGGTTTATTCAGTTGTGCTTCTTCAGTCAATTGCACAATCCTGCTAAGGGTTGACTCTTTCCAAGTTTTTGTTGCCTGCATCAACAATTGGATTTAGCACCCAATCACCATCATCATCAACAAGATTTACTAGCACGAGAACTCTAAAAACCTAGCTAAGGCAACTGTCACCTTCACTATTATCCTGCCATCCAAGTTCCTTGCACCACCAGGTACCCTGTCTCCAACTGTTGTCTCCAATGGTTTAACTTCTCCTGTCAAGTGCTCAATGGTAATGGTGGCATTACCTTGGAAAACTTCACAATCTACAGGCACAGACTAATCACAATACAAGCTCCCATTACTATGCTTCCACATTCTAACATGTCATTTAATGAGATATAAACGATATGTCATTAGAGTGAGGACAAAACCTACTCGATTCATAAAAGAACAACGAGAGAGAACACTAAACTACATGATTAAGGAAATTCAATGGGCAGATTTGTTGCCGAAAACAGTTTCAAGATGCTGGAAAATCACTGCACTACTGATACTTGTAAACATCATCCACAAAGTGGGTGTTGATCAGTAACGACATGACACGTAACTCACAGACAGGCATTTAGGGTCATAGCTTGAGTACAAACTACTAACCATATCGGAAAAAAAAATTTAAAAAAGATGGTAAATTTATTCCCATACCTCGCCAGCTCCGACCAAGATAAACGACCCCACTTGTAGGTCGTGCACAGGAACCTGCTTGTACGCCAAATTAGATGTATTGGGAAGTTCTTCATCATTGATGTCAAGCACAAGGGCGAAATCCGGATAATTTTCTTTCAACTCTTTCACATCGATCATGGAACGACTGGTGAAATACTCCTCAGCTGAAATCAACGCACAACCATTGATCAATACACATTGCCACCAAAAAAAGTATCGAACTCGAAATTGAAATTCTTACCGATATGAGCAAGATTGAACATTGCCAACAGTAACCCTCCTTCCAATGCATTCCCCATGAACACGGAAGCAAAGGCCGCTAAAGCCATTAATACATGAATGTTCACCTTCCCGCCACTAATATCTGTCAGCGCGTCAAGTGCAGCAGAGACCTACGATTAAATTGAATTCAAATTCAATAAATAACTGCACAGTGCAGACCAAATTCTAGGGTTTATTAGTCAACTGAACACAAAAAATGTCAGGTCTTGGTTCTCACCCCTACTAGAGGAAAAGCGATGAGGATGAAAGCGTTCTGCATAGGCTTCACGGCGAGCTTGGGCATCAAATAAGGGCAGGCAGCGGCTGCGAGAAAGAGAGCGGTGGAGCAGAAGCACAACTGCAAGTGCTCCCTGAGGAAATCGGCGAGGTCGGTCCAACGTACTGCCTTGGCGAATCGGACGAACTGTTTCTGAGGCACGGTGAGCTCATCAGAGCCATGGTGATGATGATGATGATGGTGGTGGTGATGGTGGTGATGGTCGTGGTGGTGGTGATCGTGATCGCATGCGTCGGCGGTGCATCGGAGAGTGGTGGAATTGCGGAGAGGAGGAAAGGGTTTGAAGCGAAAAATGGGAGAGCGGATGATGGGTTTTAGGGAGGAGGGCGAGTTGAGTCGAGTTGTGGTGGGGTGATGACTCAGAAGAAGAGAGTGGTGGTGGTTGCTGGCTCTGATTGGAAATGGATAATGGAGGAGGCTTTCCATTTAGGTTTTTGAGAGGGGAGAGAGGAGAGAGGGTCTCTCTCTCAGAGCCTGGCGTGAGTTGAAGGTGAGAACTTGGAAGCTGGAAGCATCGTCTCTTTCGTTTGCAGCGGTGGGTCAGTGGCTCTAAGACTTTGACTGGGGGTTAATTGGAGGAGGTGATGACAGGGTCTCCACATTATGTGCTCATTTCGGAGGTGGAAGGAACAAATGGGATTTGGGCGGTTGACTACGTTTGCAAAAAAGTTATAATCTTCAATGGCCTACGGTCCAGTCCTTTTCTCTTTCTTTTTTATTTTTCCTCTTCTCGGAAAATTATAATATCTAGTTTACTATGTAATTTGCTAATTTGATTCGATTTGGATTTTATTTGTAAATTATGTATTATGATTTGTTCAATTTGATTTTACGTTTTCTCGTTGATTGATTAATGGGCATTTGATAATCTTATTTTTAATTTCATTTGTGCTTATTCATGTTTTTAAAAATGTATGGAATTTACTGACATAATGTTTTTTATTTATTATGGAAATCAGTGTGATTGATTTGTTTTAAAAGAAAAGAAAATGGTTGCAGTAACTGTTAAGTAAGTCCATAGCAATTTAAAACCAAAACTTTTGCAGGGTCTTATTTATCATTCAAATCTGCACAAGGAAAGTTTGATGCTTTGATTTGATGCAAAGTGAAGGGGCAGCTTGAATATATGGATGGATAGGGATAGGGTTGAGCAGCTGATGAGAAGAATTTTGTATTATTCTTATCTTATATAACTGTTTGTGTTTTTTTTTGTGATTTAAAGGTGATGGGAATGCAAATTGGTCTGGCAACATTCAAAACCAAGAATAAAATGGCTGTAACATAAAACTTATCTGTTGTCACATTCAAATGGTCATCCAATACGGGCAGCCAATTCTTTGGTCAAAAATTCCTGAAACTAATAACTGTTCTATTTGTCAGACATGGCTTCTCCTTCTGCTATAAAAGTTGCAAATACCCTTTGCATGCATGCATTCTGGAAGCAGAGGCCTGATGGAAAGTATATAGACCGCCAAATTATGAGGGGCTGACCAACTTTCTCTCAGTGAGTCCTTGTAAAGGTGAAGATACATGATGTGTGATGAGGCTAGGCAATCAACTTGAGCACCCAAAGAGAAATAATATAGTCAAAAGCATTGATTTTGGTCATGTCTCCACAAATCTCTCAAATGCCTTCTCATGATCCACAAGGTTTGGTTGGGTTGTCTGTCTCACATTTAATATGTTTATTTATTTGTTTTCACTTGCAGCGTCCACAGCCTTGGACTACTTTTTTGTAAACTTTTCTGACTGAATGCAGAGCACCTCTCTGATATAGTACTCTTTGAATTCATTGAAAAAACTAAGGCTGAGGGTCAATTGGTCGTGGAGCTTGAGATGAGTATAAAACCCCCAAAGGGCAATACACCAGCTTCACCATTCTATTATTACTTGATTATTATTCTCTCTTGTTGCCTTGCTCATTTTGTTCATTGCTTACCAATTGACATCTGTAACAAATGGAGGGAAGAAAGGCATTTGGTTGGGCAGCCAGAGACACTTCTGCAATTCTTTCTCCCTATTCATGCAATCTCAGGTCTCTCTCTCTCTCTCTCTCTCTCTCTCTCTCTCTCTCTCTAGGTGGTGGTGGTAGGTAGGTAATGAACTAGTTTCTAAATGTCCACATGAACATGCAGGAAAACAGGTTCAGAAGATGTAGTGTTGAAGGTTTTGTACTGTGGAGTGGACCACACAGATCTTCATCAGATGAGGAATGAGATTCACAATACCAACTACCCTTTGGTTCCTGGGTGAGCATATTTTGGCATCATATATAAAGCACACAAATCAGGCTGCTTCAATTCATGCATGCAGCATATTACCAAAAGAAGCTTATGTTTAGGGTTTCCTTGTAGATCAATAGTGCTGTTAAACCTGTTATGGCTACTACTTTTAATATCTAACCCTTTGTTGTGCTTGAATTTGAAGGCATGAAGTGGTGGGAGAAGTGGTGGAGTTGGGTTCAGAGGTAAAGAAATTTAGAGTTGGGGACTTGGTGGGAGTTGGGTGTATAGTTCGGTCCTGTGGAGAATGCCTGTCTTGCCAATCCAACATGGAGCAATATTGCCACAACAAAATCTTCATTTTCAATGATACCAACAAAGATGGAAGTCCCACAAGGGGAGGCTTCTCCTCTGCCATGGTTGTTCATCAAAGGTAACCGAAAAAACAAGTAAATAAATCTATCCATGTTGCCTTCGTTTTGAGTTACCCTAAAAAAATTAGAGTGAATGTAGGTTTGTGGTTCAAATACCCGAAAAGCTAGTACTGGATCAGGCAGCTCCATTGTTGTGTGCTGGGGTGACAGCTTACAGTCCACTGAAGCAATTCATGGGTTCTAATAAGGTTCTCAAGGCAGGGATATTGGGTTTAGGAGGAGTTGGTCATCTGGGTGTGTTAATTGCAAAGGCAATGGGTCACCATGTGACTGTGATAAGCTCTTCTGATAAGAAGAGGGAAGAGGCTTTGGAAATTTTAGGTGCAGATGCTTTTCTGGTGAGCTCCAATGCAGCTGAGATGGAGGGAGCTGCTAATAGCCTTGACTATATTCTTGACACCGTGCCAGCTTTGCACCCGCTGCGATTGTACCTTTTGCTGCTCAAGGTTGATGGGAAACTCATAATAGTTGCTGCTGTACCTAAGCCTCTGCAGTTTGATGCAGTTGACATAATTCTAGGTACATCCTCTGGTACCATTTATGTTAGTGAGGTTAGAAAATAGAAATGTGAATTTAGGTTGATATAGTAATTTAAATTTTGTGTTGTTATACAGGGAAGAGGACCATTACCGGGAGCTTCGTTGGCAGCATGGAAGAAACTCAGGAAATATTGGAGTTTTGGGCAGACAAGGGTTTGAAGTCTTTCATAGAGACGGTAAAGATGGATTATGTTAACGAGGCATTTGAGAGAATGGAAAGGAATGATGTGAGGTTTAGGTTTGTCCTGGATATAGCTGGCAGTAACCTGGAATGATCAAAGACAATTCTGTCTACGATAACTCTGTCAATTCAAGAATAAACTTGTGCTTTGATTCTTATTGCCATGGCTGATCGATAGGCCATGGCTAGTGCAATTTTGCAGTTTGCAGACGGCTGTTTGCAGTCGACGTTGCAGCCTCCCCCGTTCTACAGTTCTATATGTGTGTGTATCTATCCTACCCTTGATTTTTATCAAGACTGGTTGAAGAAGATTAAATTTTCATGATTGACCAAACGGGAGATTTTCTATAGATATGATAAGCGTCATTATGAATGTCAACTTTGTGGATGCCTACATTAAAATTCCAACTACAATTTTTGTTTCTTTAACCAGAGTTTTTACAAATGCACATCATAAACACAACTACTACTTGCCAAGGTTACAAGAATGACTTGTGGTATTTATGCAAGAAATTCTCTTCACAGAGCAACAAGTCCAAAAAAGAAAGAATGAATTAATGCTAATGTTACAACAACAAACTGGATGTTCCATGTTTGTGGATTGTCTTGGTGGATGAGTCCATAACATGCCAACTAGGTCATGAATCTCTGCACTGCCTTTGCCATCCATCCAAAGATGCCAAGTATGAGAGAGCAGAAGTTGGAGCAGTTTCTGTGGCAATTCAGTCATGTTTCCCCTTGCCTTTCCCTTCAACACTTTTTGAGCCATCATAAGCAGAAAGGAAGAATGTACTCTGATTTTTCTGCAGAAACCTGCATGACCATGAAATATTACTTCTTGTGAAAAAGTGCACCCGGCATATGTTTACAGTAGTATGCTGCATTGAATTGGAAGAACACGGAAATAAATAAATGACCAAATGCACATGTAAATTCTAGTGCATCATAACTACTCGAAAGGTAAAACAAGAGTTCCCATCCTAAAAGTAGAGAGAGAGAGAGAGAGAGAGAGAGAGAGAGAGAGAGAGAGAGAGAGAGAGAGAAGAGGGGGAATGATTCCCTTCAATGTTTCCCATAAAGCACACAGTAACTGCTTTTAAAAGATTTTGATCCTCCAGTAGAATTCACCGTATAAATATACAATCACATATAAAAAAATGACTTGCAAATGCACAACTAATTTTTCAGTTCAAAGGAATAGTCAAGAAGAAGCTAAATGTGATGACGGCGATGATGCATAAGTTTTCATCTAACCTTACTGAAACCAAAATTGAGAAAACAGAAATATCTCCAAATGAGATTTACATAAAGTAAAAGGTTTGAATGCGTACTTGAGAAAATCAAGTAATTTCTGCTGTAAGCGGGTCTGTGTTTCCTCCTCAATGTTGACATAAGCCAATAGCTCTGGTAACTTTACTGCAAACACCAGAAAGTTATCACGATTGCATTCAAATTCTAAAATATGACAACTTTCATTACAAAACATATTTTACTTTGAAAGAAATGATTTGCACAAATCATCTCATGATATGGTAATCAAATTAGAGAAGACTTCTTATACAAACCACGAGATTCAGTGAGTTCTAAATGCAGAGGGGACACATTAGGATTGCAAAGTCAACAGCTTTGACTAAATTTCTCCCAAAAGTTGTCACCACCACAGAAAATGACTAAATTATGGATGAGAAATTTATTCATTCTGCACAGATTGAATAATACTAGGAGCAGCGTCCTTAAGGATTGCAAGAAGTGATTCCCTTGAAAAACAAAATTCACTTCATATGTAAAACAACTTTCACGTTAAGGTCCTTTCTTGGGGATAATTATGTTGCATTTTCAAAGAAAGCAATTATAGAAGTTGCAAGGACTATAAATGCCTAGCTATAGGTATCTTTCCCTTCATCCTCAAACCTCAACCTTTGAAAACCCAAGCTTGTCCTGTCCCACCAAAGCAAAGGCCCAGGAGACCTAACAGGATAGTAATGCCTCTGAGCCAGCAATGATTAAATTCAATGCAAGAGACATCAAAAGCACACATACAAGAATCAACTGGCCAGCCTCAGTTCTTATCAAACATAGCACGTCAAAAACATTACAATGACAACCAGACAAGACAAACAATCATAAGTCCATAACATTTCTAATAACCGACACTTATTGGTGAACATACCAAAGAGTCGTAGTAAATGTTCAGCACCATATATTGTTGATGGGGAGACATCACCTACAACTGTTTCTTGATACTGTTTGCGTTCCTTTTTGTATAAGAGCATCACTGGCAATGCTTTGTCAAAGTAACATCGTATTCCTTTCAGGACTTCACCTACTGGATCAGTCACCCTGTATTCAAGAGAGCATAGTCCATGCCAATCATCACCATGTACATTAAAACTCCAAAACTACATCTTACATTATACACACAAGCTGCAAGATTACAGTACCTAAAAAAGAAAAAAATTCAATGGGGCCTACTTATATAGAGTTAATTAAATCATCAGACATCATATATCAAAATACAATAATGAATCCATAGGGCAGCATACTTATATACGTCAGAACTAAATAATAGAAACAGCAATTCAAATAACAAGCACAGGAAAGAAAAAGAACAAAAGCTAATACAAGGATAGAAAATCAACTTCTATGCAATAGGCTTAGCTAAACTTACTTGCCATCCTTCTTTGTCCTGTAGTCGAGGTACTTCTGCAAAATGTCATCTACAGTTGGAGAACGAGGAAGTTTAACAAGCTGCAGAAACAGAATTCTTCAGCAATCAATATAATAATGAAACATTTAAAAGTATCATTGAAAGGCTGGAAGAACCATATACATTTCTGAAAGTCATTTAACTACAAAACCATCATCCTACATAATTGTCAGAAGAAGTTGCTTCTAACAGTTCATGTCTACCTTATCCTGCTGAGAAATGAATTCCCAATCATCAACAAGTTGCTTCCTTAGTGTTGGAGGAATTTGAATCTTGACGAGCTTTTCCAGGGACACAGTGTCCTTCTAAGAATTATAGAACCCACAATTACTCCACCATCAAAGAAAGGTTAATAAGAAAAGATATAAAGAGTTCTGGAAGGAAGCATCTATCATTTGTGAGTAAACACACATGCAGCTTGGCAAAGACAAATATCAAAATTTAACAGGGATAGCTGCATTTCCGTGTTTCTTATTTTCATTTTCTTTTTTATTAGAAAGGCTCAAAGGACCAGCACTATAAGCATCTTAAAGCTTCAGAAAAGAAACACTGAGTATCAATTTTATGCGCACAAGCCTATCACACACAGAAAAATGGAAGTAAGGAGTAAAGATGACAAGTGAGAACAACACATCTGACAGCTATCTAGAAAATGGGAAAAAAAAATGCAAAGTAGTATATTTAATCCTAATAAATGCCACACCTCAGCGCCTAAGTCATTCTTCCGCTTCTTCCCCTTTGTCACTGCAAATAATTTAATATTAACTCTTTAAGAAATGCAGGTATTTTGTTTTACAACATACATTTTTCAAGAAAAAAAATATTAAAGATAAAATATCAGAAAGTAAATTGTACCATTGTTCTTGTGGTCTTCTTTCTCTGCTTTTGCATCTACAAAAATTCAACACACAGCAACTAGTATCAACAGAAAACACAACAAAAACAAAAATCATTGATAACAAATAAGGATGTACAAAGGATGATAGGCTGTGAGAAAACTGCTATTGGAGCCTTTGCGGCACTAAAACTAAAGAAAAAAAAAGTGCAAATCTAACCAGAAGAACTTTTTGGCTTTGTTTGAGCTGAGCGTCCTGATTTTGTATTCTTGTCCACACCTTGTTTCTTGTCAAGAGCTTGCTGCTTCATGATATTATCTTCAGTATTTTTCAACAGGCGATCCCCACCTACCCATTCGTCCCAACTGTTGGCAAGATGTCCAAGCCATAGTAATGATTTCTGTATCCCTTTTTGAAAAGGGCATAATTATTAACGAAAGAAAACATTTCGAGTAAAGATTATACAACTCTAAGGTAGTCTTTTCAGACAACACAAATGAGATGTGCACTATTTTGAGGGATTATTTTGTAAATTAAAACAGGGTGATGCATGCATGATCTTATGGCTTAGAAAGCTTTAATAAAACATCAGTTTTCAAAAGACACCAGAAAATCGGTTTCATATATCTATTTTTACCACTTATTATCAAATGAAAAAAAAAAAAAAGAGAACACCATTCCTACTTTTATTATTATTCTCTTTATTCCATTCATTGGAATCCCATGCTACACCATAAGAGGTAGTTTTCTTTTATCCATAAACACCCTCAACCTGGTAAAGGAATCCTAGAATTTATGTACAACAATAAAAAGACTTTACTAACTGAACCAGTTAGAACCTTCTATTTCTATTGTTATTTCCATGATCTATAATTGTAGCTCGCTTAGCTTTGGAAGTCAGAATATCATATTTGGGGAGATAAAGGAAGCATTGCCGAGGAATGTTTTAATTATAAGTTTTATTTTTCTTGAATGAAACTAGATCCAAACTACAGCACAGTACCACTAGAAAACTTGGGAAACATTGGAGGTAGCTCTGAGTTGCATTCTTTACCTCCTTCACTTCACATTCTAAAATTGGAAAATTTAATAATGCAGATAGAAATAGAATATAAGTTATAGAAGGCATACTCACTTTTTATTCCAACCCTGCAAAACACCAAACCGTACAAATGTTAATATCATAACCAGAAACTACTTTGCTTACCTACATGTTGTCACCATAATATGCGTTATTATTCAAGAATGTGTATGGGGGGGAGGTGTTATTCAACTTACAAGGTAGTGAACAAAGTATCTCCATTCATTTTTCCTCAGCTCTGCCTTTTGAACCTGAAATGTGAAAAGTTAAAGTTGTTTAGATTATAACTACAGAAACACAAAAAGAGTAAAGAATTCAAGGAATATAGCTGAATTTGGAGCAGGTTTAGTATTGGTAATTCACTTTTGCGAAAGGTTAAAGCTAGTTCCCTGTATATATACATACTACACAGATGGCCCATTGCATCTTTCAGAACGAAATCACCAACTACGCTGGTTATGCCGTAGTGCTAGAGAGAGCTGGACTAATAAAGGGTTAAAATTATCTAAAAGGATATGTGAATTATGCCCTTCCGGTGAAAAGGTAAAATCATAATTATTACCTGAGCTAGATTGGAGTTATATATATAAATATTTTTAATTTTATAATTTTTGAGGAAGTAGACTGAAGCGTGCAATATGTGCAAGAGTAGTAAATTGGTCCAAATGAATAATTCAACACGAAGAGAACCTGCAATTGATGCAAATAAAGGAAAACTCCTGCATCAATTTCTTCAGAACAAGATTTAAACCATTTCTTTGTGAACTATTTCTTAATTGCAGGTTGGAATTCCAAATCAATATTGAACAAACTAATCAAAATCAACAACTGCCTTGGAAAATAAATAGCTATCTAGACCTTTATTTCTTTTCTTTTCCTTTTCTTTCCTTTTTTGGGTAGAAAAGAAATACCTACAAGGAGCCAATTGCACACAAAGACTAAGGATTACAACCCCAAAACCCTAGACACAAATACAAAACCATTCCGTCGAAGCTTAACAAAATTCAAGAAGTAAAACAAAACAAGAAATAGAGAATTTGGAAAACTAGGGCACAGAGATTAAAGAAATGGAGGTCAGGGAAATAGAAACGAAAGGAGGTTTCGTTGGACTTGCCTTGGCTTCGTAGATGCGAGGGCCATGGTAGGCAAGGATCTTCTCACCCTCGGAGTAGAGGCTGGAATTGGAGGGAGGAGCGTCTCCGCTAGAGGTGTCGCCGTCGGTGGGCGAGTCATCTCTGGACGAGTTCGCCATTTTCGCCGAGTAACAGCTTCAGCAGCTCCTTCAGTTTGAGAACTCGAGAGGAGAGCACAGAAAGCGCGGTCACTCTGTTGAGCTTGAGAGTGACCCGTCGCACAGAGTGGGTGTTTAAATTAAAGTACAAATGGGATGGGATCTGATTTGTCACTCTAATAAAAATCCCCCCTTCCCTTTTTTTTTTGTGTTTAATTTTTAAAGGTTATTATTGTTTTTTTGGCCAAACAAGGTTATTACTGTTTCAGTACACTACAGTAAATAAGTATTTTTTTAAAAAAAAATAAACGAGCTTTTCCATAATAAAAAAAATCATAAAATTAAATTAATTAATAATGTCATTCTCAGTAAGTTATATTTCATTGTGTCCCCCATGGCATTAGTAGTGCAAGAGAAATCCCTCCTTATAATTTATACTATCGCTTGTATTTAAAATATTTCATTCAGTAAGTTACAAGAGAGGGCAATTGTTCCAAACCACAACACTAGTGGGTCATTTACAATTTTTTTTAATATACTTTTAATCAACATATGAGAGGAAATTCAACTTAGGACCTCTTGGTTAGTGAGTTACAATTTGTTGCATGAGTGTACATCTCATGGAATGACAATTTGCCTATGAGGATCTAGTACAACATATTAAGACATAAAATCTTTAAACGAGGAGGAAAACAAAACCAATTAAGAAAAATAAAAGAAAATTAATAGTTCTTACAGATTTTTCGCTACAAAGAATTTGTTTTTGTGAAAAGATAATTGGGTGTTACTATCATACTATTACGTGGTGTTATTAATCCATGTGTTATATGGATAGACAACGTGAATGATATATCATGAATGCAAGGTATAACATTACTAAACAAATACACATGTTATAATATAAGTGTATTAGTAACACGAGGGTGTGACCGTAAGAATAAGAAAATGAAAAACATGGCAGATGACTCGACCCTAGGATCCCCCAATACCGAGACTACTGACTAACCTCGAACTTACGATGAAATTTGTTGACTTTAAAAGAAATTCAGCAAACTTTTGCTAACGACGTAAACATTGTATTGCTGGTGCATATATATCAGCAACATCCGTCAGAAAATACATCCATAATCAGTGCAAGATGAGTTCAAAATCATTCAGCAAATTTACTTGTTCAAATACAATCCCACAATATACAATTCATTTCTTAGATGATTCATCAATGAGTTGCTTAACAAATTCCAATTTCTCTTCATTATCTAAGGTAAGGAAGAGTTCAGCATAAAAAGGATTAGCCACAAGCAGTCTTAATGCTTTAACTCGATCCGTAACAGAAAGCCCCATAGGTTTAACCTCACGGTACAGCTCACCTGCTTCGTTACCTTTGGGTTGCAGTGATTCACGTAGGACTCGCGTTTGCTCATTTGAAGCCTTTATCATTTCCACGAATGATGCAGGAACTTCGTCTAACGCAACACTTAAACCTCCACGTTGTCTTCGATTTCGTGGTGAGGAATAAGACTGATCTGTTTGTTTGTTTGTTGAGATTTGGTCAACAGGCCTTGAATAAGCGTCTTCCTCTGTTCCAACGTCAGTTGATTCCTCATCACAGTTAATATCTTCATCACAGTTAATCTCCGCATCACAGTTAATATCGTCATCACAGTTAATCTCCTCATCATAGTTCATCACCTCAACTCTTTCAACCGGAGTTTGGTATGGTTTTACAGTTGCATGGCCAACTCCAAATATATCAACAAGTCTATCATAAAGTGGAAAATATTTGTCCCTCCACCCATCTGCCTCTTTGTGATCCTGCAGGTTCGGTAAACAAACGTTAGTATAACTTATGCTACAAATATGAGATTACAAGTAACACATATGTATAAGTTGACACTTCCTTGAACAACAAAAATTCAAAAGTAACATATATTAGGCTTATTAGCCTAGGATAGAGTTAATACTATCATACCTGCACATAAGCTTTCCATGACTCTTCACTGTCAACCTCCAAACATTTCTTCAAATCATTCCACCCAAACCCACTTCTGTTGATCATGTCATATATTAGACGGTATTGCTTCTTCAATTTTTTCATTTTAGACTCAACGTGTGGGTTAGCTTTCAGTTCTGATGCTGGACATAAATTGCATAAAGCTTTTTCTATTAGAGTCAATGTACCAGATTTGAAAGTACCATTTTCACGATAACCCTTTGCAACTAGATCCTCTAGGATCCCTAAAAGTGCATCCTCCTCCTCTTTGGTCCATACACGTCTGCTGCCTTTTCTATTTGTCTCATGGATTTCACTACTACCTCCAGTATCATCTTGCCTTCTCCTCTTTCCTTGTGAGGAATGCAATTGATCCGTTTGCTTGGTAGTTGAGTTTTGGTCAACTGATGTTGGAAAAGTGTCTTCCTCTATCCCAAATTCAGTTGCATTAACCTCATCACAGTTTATCTCTTCAATTTTCTCAGCTGGAGTTTGGGATGTTTTTACCTTTGCGTGGTCCACCTTAAATATTCTAACAAGTCTATCATAGAGTGGAAAATGTTTGCCCCTCCACCCATATGCTTCCTTGTGATGCTACAAGTTCAATCAACAATCGTTAGTGCTTATGGTACAAATGTAAGATCACAGGTAAAACATACGTTATAAACTGACACTTCATTTATCAACAATTCAAAAAGGATCATACTATGGAGTCAATATTATCATACCTGAAGATATGCTTTCCATGTCTCTTCACTGTCAACCTTCACGCATTTCCTCACATCATTCCACCCAAACCCGGTTTTGTTGACCATGTCATATACTATACTGAATTGCTTCTTCAACTTTTTAATTTTTGACTCGATGTGTGGGTTAGCTTTCAGTCCCGATCCTGGACACAAAACTCGCAAGGAATTTTCTATTACAATCAATGTACCAGCTCTGAAAGTACGATTAGCACGATGGCCCTTTGCAACCAGCTCCTCTAGGATATCTAAAAGTGCATCCTCCTCCTCTTTGGTCCATACACGTCTACTCCCTTTTCTATTACTCTCATTGACTTGACTACTACTTCCAGTATCCATTCCTAAAAGGCCCTGGTGAAAAATATCCAACCATTTTAACCATAACGATCACTAATAATAATACAAAACTGTTTCACTTCATATTCATTTAGAATTTGAATGCTGCATTCTTTAGTTTAAGCACATGGCCTCAAACATTATTCTTATTTCTTGGTATAACTGCTAAAGAATGCTAGCAAAATTTGAGAAAGGAATAGGCAGAGAAAGTGAAATAATTAGGTCCATTTTGATTTTTTTCCAATTTGATGACATAGAATCCTAACCCATCATTTAGTTTCCTTAGTATTTTATTTTGTATAATGTCCCAGGCAGAGGTTCCATATAAAGAAAAAGAAAAAGATTATTGACGTGCACCGAAGTCAACTGAGAAAACATACATAAATATGGTAAAATGTCAAAACACAATTAAATTTTCAAATACACATATTTTTCTTTAACTACCCCTATTTGCCATCCAACTCAAAAAGCATTTGGGCTACTCCTCAAGGGAGTCAATTGATCAGAGGATTCAACAATCAATATAGTATTGAAACACTAAAATGTATCCCTGAAAGGTTGGAGGTACTTCGATCACAGGATACATGTGAAGAACCAAATAGATTCTTGAAAGACATATTTAATTTAACCATGAAACCATCATTCTTTATAATTGTTAAATGACAACCAAGAGAAGTTGCTTCTAACGGTTCATATGTACCTTATCCTGCTGATAAACAAATTCCGGATCATCAACAACTTGCTTCCTTAGTATTGAGGGAATTTGATTCATGACAAGATTTTCCAAGGAGACAGTGTCCTAACAATTATAGAACCCAAAAATAGCCCATCAAAGAAATGGCAGTAAGAGAAAACATAAATAAGACCTAAGGAGAATATGAAACAGTTCTCAAAGGAAGCATTTTTCATCTCTGAGTAGGAGAAACATATGCAGTTTTGCATAGACAGAGAATAATTGAATGTAGAAAATAACATGATCATGTGTATAAATGCAATAAAAGAAAAAGGAGACTAGGAATAACAGAAAGATGGAAGTAAGCATAACGCATCACAGAAAAAAAAGTTGAAAAAAAGAGTTGTGAAAGGTTATAGTTGTTTTACATGAAAATTACAGCAGAAAAAAGAGAGAGTAAAGTCAGCTACTTCAGACGAAGCATAATTTAATCTCAACATACAGAAAACCAGAAATTGATGCAAAGAAAATCATTCGTATCAAATTTCCAGCATAAGGTTTAAAGCATTTCTAGGTGAACAAAATTTCATGATTGCAAAGAGCTAAATAAAAAAGAATTCGGAAAAGTGGGGCAGTTAGATTAAAGAAGATGGAGGTTGGGGAAGAGAAAGGAAAAGTGGCTTGCCTTGGCGTCGTACGCAAGGATCATCTCTCCCTCCGAGTAGCGGCTGGAATTGAACGGCGGCGCGTCGCCATTGGTGGCGGAGTCGTCCGTCGACGAGTTCCCCATTTTTACAGACCCAACAGTCAACCGCGGGAGAATAAAAATGCTGATCCGACTTGTCACTCTGATAATTCCACTTCTCTTTTTGGGGGAGGGTTTGTAAATTATTATTATTATTACTTTTTCGGTTTTAGGGGACGATTTTCACGTTAATATTTTATCCATTTGTTATTTTTCCTCTTGCTTTTACAATTGAAATAACAAAAGAAAAATTAAATTATAAAACATAGAGAGTGCGCGCGTGTGCGTTAGGTCAGCTGGAGATAGTGTGTGTATATCTCTTTCCACATGAGTTTGAATTTGATTCTCTTGTTACATAAAGTATAATAGTTTAGATTATTATTTGTATAAAAAAATATAAAGAAAATTACAAAATATTCAAATGAAAGTGTGTGTATCACTACCGTGCACTTCCATATACAATAAAGACATTATATTGAAGAAAGCCTCATATCTTCATATATAACATTATAATATTATAATATACATATATAGTTTCCATTGAGGGATCTCTCAAATAAGTTATTTGAGAGACACCCTTGTAGGGCCAATTCCTCATTGTATTTCACTAATCCAAACTGTCTATTTTGTAAATATTCATTCAAAGATCATATTTACAAAAAAAAATCACTTGAATCCGATATCATTTGACCACTCAATTAAATTATTGTTGAAAAAAGTTTCGTAGGGGACTCTAAAGGGTGTCTCTCAAAAAAAATTATTTGAAGAATCCCTCAATATAAGGGGACTATATATATATACTTTAAAAAAAAATTATATTTGAATAAAGGCTCTATTAAATACAATCTATTCATTAGGTTTGCCATTCATAACTTGGGTCTCTCTATTTATGGTGTGTTTATTAATCAGGAATTTGAATTTTCATCAGGAATTGAATTCCACATATAGAAGATTCTTGCGTTTACTTCACATCAAGGAATTAAAAAGTAAGTAGGGCTCACACAAAATTAGGAATTGAATTCTTGATTTTTGAGGAATTCAATTCTTGGGTGGGAGGTGGTATTCTAATTTCTGGAGAATTAACCCATTAGGAATTCATCTTTTTTACCCATTATATCCTAGCACAATTTTTAAAATTCCAAATTTGCCATCCACTTTAACCCAACAACGAGGACATTTTATTAATTAGTACCACTCTTACCCAAATTCCATATAGTTTAGTAAACAACTTCAATAGGAATTCGGAATCTAACTCCCTTCAATCCATATGGTTTAGTAAACAACTTCAATAGGAATTTAGAATCTAATTCTCCTCAATTAATTAGTATAAAAAGTAGAAACATGATGGGTACATGAGCTCCGTTGTATAAGAGTTGGAAACATGTATGGAAACTTGCTTACATGATAAAGAAAAATTTGGGAGAAAAATATAAAATGAAATGACATGAACATAAATTATTTCATCTCGAGGATACATGGAGTATAAATATAATCAAATCAACAAAAAAATGTAAATGAAAATACATAACGAATATTTCTAGTTTCTATTGAGATGATCACGAATATTCATTGATGGGTGTTATCTGTAAATTTGTTTCCTGTACCAGGGCTTGGGCCTGAGTCTTTAATCCCTCCAAGAGTTTCCACATTTGTGAATTTGTTTCCTGTGCCAGGACTTGGACCCGAGTCCTTAATCCCTCCAAGAGTCTCAACATTTATGAATTTGTTTCCTGTACCAGGGCTTGGACCTGAGTCCTTAATCCCTCCAAGGATCTCAACATTTGTTACTTTGTTTCCTGTACCAGGGCTTGGGCCCGAGTTTTTAATTCCTCCGAGAGTTTCGACATTTGTGAATTTGTTTCCTGTACCAGGGCTTGGGCCGGAATCCTTAATTCCTCCGAGAGTCTCAACATTTGTGAATTTGTTTCCTGTACCAGGACTTGGGCCGGAATCCTTAATCCCTCCAAGAGTCTCAACATCTGTGAATTCGTGTCCAGTACCAGGACTTGGACCGGAATCCTTAATCCCTCCAAGAGTCTCAACATTTGTGAATTTGTTTCCTGTGCCTGGACTTGGGCCTGAGCTTTTAATCCCTCCAAGGGTTTGTTGGTCGGTAAACTGGTGCCCCACACCTGGGCTAGGGCCCGATTCTTTGATGGCTTCAAGAGATAACCCATCAAAGAAACCTCCAATTGCTCTACGACCAGAGTTTCTGTGCTTCATGATATTGAAAGGTCGAGCACTTACTGCAATGAATGTGGAGCTCAGCAAAAGAAGCAGCAAACTGAAAAACTTGGTTGTCATGTTGGTATTGGACAATTGAAAAACACAGAGAGAGAGAGAGAGAGAGAGAGAGAGAGAGAGAGTATTGTTGGTTTGTGTTTTGTGTGATCTGCTTGATGAAGTATTTGGTCTGGCCTATTTATAACCTCGGTACTTGGTAAGCAAGTTAGACTGTGAGACGAGGCTTGTTTGACTAAGATACTTGACATGCAACACATATCATATAAATTTCAAACAAAGGTGACATTTCCAATCTTTCATGGCATGCCATTTGTTCATGTGCTGCAATTAGGAAGCAACATGGATGCTTCTTGATCTCTAGCTAACATGGAAAAAAAAGAATTGGAAAGATTGGTTGCGAGTCCAAGTTAGAAAATGAGGAAGAAAATAATATATATTTGAATATTAAGGCCTCTAATAGCTAGCCGGCTGCTATAAAGCCATCAGAAAGTTCTTGCAGTTTTGGGGAATCAAAGAAAAAAAGAGGTCAAATTAGACTATGCATTGTTCGATTTGAATTCCATGGCTGCAGTATAACGTGACTTAGACGATTTATTTGGATTTTCCCGACCAGTCAATTTTCCTAGTTGTAATATATCAATTGGGCAAGGGACCAATCGGCGGGCTACCTACATTTTTATTTTTGTCAAAATAGCCACCATAGCAGCTCCATGAATAAGAAACACATTCATATTTAAAAACCTATACTTATACACGTACATTGATTTAGACACCATTTATTCATATTTTATAATTCAGAAAAATAAGAAAACTCTTTGTTTTTCAGTTGCCATGGATGTAAGTAAACTAAATCTGTCTTTTAGTTTTAATACATTACATTTTTTTAAATCGATTGACGTATCGTATGAGCATACTAAGGTATATACTATACTATATAGTATCATACTATGTTAAAAATGTTTTTCTTCGTAATGGTATTGGAATTTATTTAGAGGAGATTAAGGACTTCACACATTTTTATAGCCAACCATTATTGACAAACCAAAAGAAGCAGGTCTGTTTGGAGTTTCCTGGTAATTCCATTCAAGACCTGCTCATGTCTAGCATGGCAAGGTTGTGCACTAGTTTAGCAAGATGAAAACAGAAATTTTCAACCAATGGGCTAATTAAAGTTATTAGTTTAAAATCTAATGATTATTATTTTTAGTACTTATAATTTCTATACTCTTTCTATAAATAAAAAGTAAACATTAAATCATATACGGGTTACCTACATTTTTATTTTTATTTGTGTCAAAATAACCATCATAGCAGCTCCATGATAAGATACACATTCATATTTAAATACCTACACTTATACACGTACATTGATTTAGACACCATTTATTCATATTTTATAATTAAGAAAAATAAGAAAACTTTGTTTTTCAGTTGCCATGCATGTAAGTAAACTAAATCTGTCTTTTAGTTTTAATACATGACATTTTTTTTAATCGATTGACGTATCGTATGAGCATACTGAGGTATATACTATATAGTATAGTGTGTTAAAAATGTTTTTCTTCGTACTGGTATTGGTGGAATTTATTTAGAGGAGATTAAGGACTTCACACATTTTTATAGCCTACCATTATTGACAAACCAAAAGAGGCAGGTCTGTTTGGGGTTCCTTGTAACTCCATCCAAGACTTGAAACACATTCTGCTAATTTCTTGCAGGGCAAGGCTGTGCACTAGTTTAGTCTCATGTATTATCTCATTGTATACGTAAATCTTATGTGGAATGAACCACTCATTTCTTAAACGCCCATGACTAAGAGCATTTCCATCATACTCCCTATCCTCTCATCTCTAGCTACTGTGGCTAAACCAAGAGAGGCAAAAGAGGTAGGTCTGTTTGGGGTTAAGGACTTCACACATTTTTATAGCCTACCATTATTGACAAACCAAAAGAGGCAGGTCTGTTTGGGATTCCTTGTAACTCCATCCAAGACTTGAAACACATTCTGCTCATTTCTTGAATGGCAAGGCTGTGCACTAATTTAGTCTCATGTATTATCTCATTGTATACGTAAATCTTATGTGGAATGAACCACTCATTTCATAAACGCTCATGACTAAGTGTGCCCACAATCCCATGATAATTTGATTTATGGGTTTGTTGGAGGAAATTTTGAATTCAAATCTTATATCCGATAGTTGTGGAATGAAATATGACAAGCAAATGCAAGACTTTTTGGCAAACCTCCATGGTGTGATTTTATTTTGTACTGCTTGATTGAATTTGAGTTGTCTTAGTGCTCGTTTGGCTTTTGATTATTTGGGGTCAAAATCACTTTGGAAGAAAAATTCAGCTCTATTTTTTTGGACAACCAAAATTCAGCTCTCTCACAAGCTCTTTGTCAGAAAACTCTCAAATTTGATTACTTAATTATTAAATTTTCTTAAATCATCGAATAACAATTTGGTAAAGAAATTCTATTTAACTCCTACATATTTCCATTTGCAAAACAGACTGCCCACAACAATTGAATATTATTTCGAAGGATGAGAAAAGCAATGGGTGTTTTGTTTTCTTTGTCAAAGAAAGAGATTCTTGAAAGTTATGACGATAGGTGGGACTCAACTAGTTTTGGCATACGCAGACAAAGAAAAAAAGTTATGTACAGGAGAAGAATGTGGAAGAAGAATGAACAAAGCTAAGCTTTGTTCATGCCAATCACGATCCAAATAATTTGAGCCTTTTTGATACAAGCATTGCATTAATGAAAGTGAAAATCTTTTCTTTACGAAATAGTTAAATAAAAAGTTATTTCAATGTCATGTCTTTTTTGTCATTATACATAACAGAAACTAATTTTTACCAAACGCTCAGAAACTGATTTTTGTACTTAATAATTTTAACAAAAAGTTTATCAAATGTCAGACTGCTTTCTTTTACAACTGATTTCTCATACAACAAATTCAATAGTGATTATTTTCACAGCATAACAATGCCAAACTGGCCTTTAAACTTTTTGGGAAGTTGAGTTTGAGATGTCTTCGTGTTTGAATTTATACAAATAAATACAATAAGGCCCAAAGGCCAGGCAATACAAAGGTTAGCCCAAAATGGCATACCCCTAGCCCTACCACTCCCAAAAATAAAGACAATCGGGCCCAACCACATATACACAAACAACCATATGCTAAAAATGTGCTCCAATCATACTAGTTCGCCATAAAACAACCCGACCTCAAAAAGCTTTTAAATTTAAAAGGAGAGAAAAAGTAATTATTTATGTAATAATTTATTATAATTGACGAAAACACTTCATTTTTCGTTTTGTAGATATTAAAAATATAAGAAAGGTCACGATTATTTTCCATAAGTGTATAGACGAAGTACTAGTTAAAGTTACAAAATAAGGAAGATGATTAGAGATGTCCTAAAAAAATTAATTTGTTCCAGATTAAATAAACATTCCATGCTACTTAATTAAAAAAAAAAAATACATTCCATGCATATAGCATGCAAGATTATTGTGCTAGGGAGGTAGAGGATCTGCATCAAAGTTTTTTTTTTTTTTTTGGGGCCTCAATCAGTTTTTGAGAGAGAGAGAGAGAGAGAGAGAGAGAGAGAGAGGTTCATGTGGCCAACTATGAAGGAAGCATCCATATCCAAAAAGAGAGTGCAGATAGCCAACAAATGAGAGCGATACTCTGCCCTACAAAATAAAGGAGGATTTAATTAAGCAACTGAGTAATTTAATATGATATGGCATCTAGTCACGGCCTAATCAGTGTCCCTTCACTGCCTTTGACCTTATGTTGTTTTAGTTATATGATTATATCTATCTAGCCATTTGTTTTGCTACTGTCTTTTCTTTCCTCTCACTCTAGCTCTATCAGTACACAAAGTCACCCTCACACACAGCTTAGCTTTGATGTTGAAATTCGTACAGTTTTCAATATTGAGAAGAAAATTATCATTAGATAATACAGTAGTTGGTAACTTTGGTATTATTTTATCATTAAAGGCAAGTGTTTTTGGATTAAAGGTGAGGAGTGAGCACGATTTGATGTAATTTAATTCACTTCCAAAACTAAAAAATGAACAAAATCTCATTTAATACGATTGTCTCATCCCATTATGCCGTCTGACTTGAAATGATAAAAATCTAAATTCTGTTATTTTAGAATTCTATATAATTTTTAGTTACTTCAACCAAACAAAGGGTAAATTAAATCAACCTCTCAACATTTTACCCACAGATATACAAGGCATCAAACTCTAGTCTATTCTACTTTTGTCCTCAAAACATTTATTAAGAAATAAAAGGGCAACAAAATAGGCTGACCACACGATGGAGGAGGCATCCGGATACAAAAAGGGATCAAATATAAACGATACTCTGCCCCTACCAAACAAGAAGGATTAAGTTATTAAACTAGACACTTAGCATAAAAAAAGACCACATCTTGATCTTGTCATTTGCCTAAATCCCTCACTCCCCCATGTTTTCTTCAAGTTGAAGTAGCTAAGTAGCTAGCCATTGTTTTGCTACTCTCTCTCTCCCTAGCTCTCTCTCAAAAAAAAAAAAAAAAAGAAGCCATGGCGGCTGATAAAGAAGAAGTACATGTTCTCTTGGTTGTGGCACTACAAGCTCATATGAATCCTATGCTCAAGTTCGCCAGATGTCTTGCATCAAAGGGTGTTTTTATCACTCTCGCCATAACTGAAACTGCAAGAGACACCCTTTTAAACTTCAACACTTTGACAACCCAAAACCCCAAAATCAACCTTGAGTTCTTCTCAGATGGGCTCACCGCCGAATTCAACCGTGAGAAGGGTGGAGAGGCCTTGACCACCCTTCAAATCTCAGGTTCCAAAAACCTCTCAAACCTCATCAAAAACCTCACTTTCGTCAAGAAACTAACAATTTCCTGCATAATTTTCAACCCCTTTGTTCCATGGGTTGCTGATGTAGCAGCTGAACTTGGCATCCCTTGTGCCTTGCTTTGGAACCAATCTTGTGCAACCTTTTCAATTCTTTACAGATACTCTAAAAAAATCAACCCATTTGATCCAAACTTTGAAATGAACCCAAGTGAGATTTCGGGTTGTCCTGGAATTCCAAATTTAGAAGTCACAGATCTTCCTAGCACTATCCTCCCTTCAACCCCTTTCCATTTTAAGAAGCTGATATCAGATTCAGTTCAGAGCTCAGAGAAGGCAAGTTGGGTTTTGGGCAATTCGTTTTATGAGCTCGAGAAGGACATCATAGACTCAATGGATTCACTCATTCCAATTCGCCCAATTGGCCCATTGGTCTCATCATTTATACTGGGCAGAGCAGAAGAAGATGATAACAATACCCTTCACATTGACATGTGGAAGGCTGAAGAGTCCTGCATAGAATGGCTCAACAAGCAGCCAATCTCCTCTGTTATTTATGCCTCATTTGGCAGAGTGACTGTTTTGTCACAAATTCAGATAGACAACATTGCCATGGCATTGAAAACCAGCAAAAGACCATTTCTTTGGGTGCTAAAGGCCCCAAAGGAAGGCTCCAAGATGAAGTTAGGTGAATTGCCATCTGGGTTTTTAGAAGAGACCAGAGAGAGGGGCATGGTGGTCAATTGGTGCTCTCAGGAGAAGGTGCTTATGCACAAGGCAGTGGCTTGCTTCGTGACCCATGGTGGGTGGAGCTCTACACTTGAGACTGTTGCCTCTGGTGTGCCTGTTGTAGTTTATCCAGAGTGGACTGATCAGCCCACAAATGCCAAGCTTTTGGCTGATGTGTTTAGGGTTGGTGTGAGAATTGGGGTTGGGGAAGACGGGACTGCTGGCTCAGAAGAAATGGGAAGATGCATTGAGGAGGTTGTGGATGGGCCAAGGGCTAAAGAAATGAAGAAGAGAGCTTTGGAGTTGAAGGAAGCAGCAGAGAAAGCAGTGGAAGATGGTGGTTCTTCTGACCTGAATATTAATCAATTTATCAGGGAAATTTCTGGGAAATCTTGCTAAGATTATTTTCTAGGAACTGTTTTAATTTGACTCATCATTCATCTAGGTTAGCTCTGTTTTTCTGTTTTTTGTTTTGTTTTGGTTTGTCTAGGAGGTTTCAATTTCAAATGTTTTGTTTTTTTCACTTAATAATTGTAAACACCACATTAAAGTACTCGGGAAGTAGTGAAGTACTAAAAGCCAAGAAGGTAATGAAGTGATAAGGTTGAGTTGAGGTGATAAAATTCAGACAGTTCATGATTGTCTATTGTCGACTTGTACTTCATGCAGTAATTATTGAGTATTTAATTTTTATTATATCATTTGAGTTTTACAAAGTTGGTTTTTTTATATTTAAAAAATGTTTAAAAAGATAAGAAAGACTTTACAAAGTTGCAAGTTCTTGAGTGTCGGCAATGGAAAAAGAAAAAGATTAAATAAATGTTATATTGGCATCATCATCAGCTTTTTAAGTCAACATGATTTTTTCTTTTCTTTTGGAAAAATTGGAATTACATTTCAACTTTTGGAAGGCTAGCTAAGGTAAGCAATGATGATAAGAACTAGGGCGGCTCCATGCAAATTGGAGAGCTATACGAATTTGAAACAAAGTCTCTGTTTCTGTTGGTATTAGTTTAACTTATAATTTGTGTATACAGAAAACAAGAGTTCTTCGATATGACTTCAAATTTAATGGTAAAATAAAGGATTACTTTAACTTTCTAATAAAAGGTTTTTAAAAGTTAAGAAATGCCAAAACAAACAAAGGGCTAGATCTTAAGCAGAAAAAAAAAACCAAATAGTCAAAGATCTTGTTATGCCATGTGGAAGTATTATTATGACTGTCATCAAGAATAAAATATCCATAATATCCTGAATATTTCTATGAAATTTTCGTATTTTTGGACTACCGATATTTCCGATACCATCGATATTTTAGATATCCATGAACCAAAATATCGATAATATCGACGATACGTGAATCAAATATCGATAATATCCCGATATTTCCATAGAAATTTCCGTATTTTTGGACTACCGATATTTCCGATATCATCGATATTTTATTCCTTGACTGTCATAATGTTATTGATCGGGAATAATAAATAGCGATATCTTTATTTCATAGAAGTCTTTCTCATTGGGCAGGCTGTGGACATAGCTGACCTTGATATTTTGGGATCCCAGAATTCTTCAACTCTTGCACATTAATATAAATGAAATTCGCAAATTACTCGGCAAATTTTGTTTCTATATCATGAGGCAAATTTTGTTTCTATATCATGAGAGAGAGAACAATAGTAGGGAAAATTAAGGGACTCAGGGCTGTGGTTGAACCATTCTTGAGGGAGGAAAAGAAACAAAGCTGAACTAGAAATATAACATGTCAAACATGCCAGACTTTTGTAGGTTTGTTATTTTTATTTATTTTTGGTCTGATTTATTGGTAGAGTTCAGGGTTCAAATCTTATGAAGGACATTCTAGCAACTCATTACATTTTCCGTAGCTTATATAATATATACATATATGCATATATTAATATAGATTATATATTTTGGTATTTTGAAAAAAATCTTTGTTGGAATTACCAAAATGTTAACATGCACTCCTCTAAGATGTAATTTCTCCCTAATTATTTCAATATGAGAAAAGTACATTATGACTTTTATCAACTCCCAAAAAAAATATCAATTGGATTTTTAATGAATTGGGTTATGGCAGTGGCAGACCCAATTACAAAAAAAATCTTCAGCCATATAATCCCATTTAAATTCATAATTTTTAATTATTTTTAGGTCCTTTTCAAGTAAAGCCTCCACAAGGCCCATTCAATACATACACTTTAAACCCAAAGCTTATATTAAAAAAGAAAAACCCTAAACTCTATCTTAAAAAAGAAGAATAGAGATCCCACCAAGTTCACTCATTCTGTAATTTTGTGGAGAACTTAGCCGCCAAACTCGTTATTTGACAAAAGTCTGCAGCCCAACAAATCAAACTCGCTACTTCAATTGATTTTACAGGTTAGTACTTAGTTGTTTTTTACAAACTAATTTCATTATATTCTTATTTATATGCATTCAATTTGTACTGATGATTGATTTTATTATATATATAATTGATGAAAAATAATATAAACTATTTATGACAGTTATGCACAAATATTTTAAACGAAAATCTGAGTTGGAGTTGTCAGGACCTATTGGGAGAAGTGATGATAGTTCAAAGCAAAGTCGCATAGAAATCAATATGTTAGATCTTCATTCTGATCCTGGTTTACGAACTCGGATTTTAGATTACAATCCGAACATTCGAGATGAAATTAGAAGAGCTTACTTACAAAAAGGCCCTTGTCAGCCTAGAAATCATGATTTCCCTCAAAAGAAATTTGGCAAAAAGAGTCAAGACGATTCAACCCGGCATGGTTTGATGAATTCCCTTATTGATTGGAATATAGCATCAAAGAAGATGCTGCATTTTGCTTATGTTGCTACTCTTGCAGAAAAACTAGTTGAGACAAAAAGGACAAGGCATATCCACTAGTTTATCTTCTCATAAAATTGGCGTTAACACTTCCAGTTGCAACAACTTCAGTAGAAAGGGCATTTTCTGCTATGAACATCGTGAAGAACAAAATGCGTAATCGAATGGGAGACCAATGGATGAATGATTGTTTGGTAGTATATCTTGAAAAAGACACATTTAATAGTATTGATAATGAGCTTATTATGCAACGTTTTCAGAATATGAAAAGTCGTCGAGGACAATTGTAAATTTACTTAATAGACAATGCTATTAATATACAAAGTTTGAAATATTTTTTGTTTGATTATAAATTGGCTGAATTTTTTTTAAGCCCCCAGATGAACGAAAGTCTGGGTCCGCCACTGGTTATGGGGTGGTGGTTATCGGGTTATAAATTTGAGTTGGGCTTTCAAAACACTTCGAGTTAAATTTGGGTAGTAGATCATGAGATTTAGGAGCTCCTAAAGGTCTCCTTATTTTAGAAGGTGGATAAGGAGCATGATTAAAGTTGTGTTTTTTTTTTCAATTCCTCAATTCCTCCTTAAATTTTATCTAAGGAGGTCAGTTGTGGAGCCATGATTTCATGTGTGGGGGGCCTCTCACAAAATATAAACAATAAAAATTTTTGAACACACAATACATACCAAAACATCATATGTATCACATATATCAAAAATCATATTGTCATCGACGAGTTTTCATATTTTGAAGCCTTCATCTATAATATTTCTCAATATATGCAACCAAACAATCATTCATCCACTAACTTAAGCTTTGATTTTCTTTTGAAAATCTTTTGATAATTGAAAAACATATATGGACTGAATTTAAATTAAAACAAATATGAACATCTTCTTAACTTAAAAATCGAAACAAAATGGGCAATCAATTCAAAGTAATCAAACCAATAGAGAATCATATATATGGAATACACTAAAATTAAACTTTGACCAATACACGTTCACAATTGCAACAAATGGATAGACAAATACATACTAAGCAAGAAAAACTGCAAGGGATAGACAAATACATACTATACTGTTATAGAATATATTAAATTGCATAACAGCATAATACTTTTTATATATATATAAATTTAAATAAAAAATGAGTGGCATGTTTACTAATCAATAATGAGTATTGGAATGATTCCAATTACTGCTTTTCTTGTGTTTACTAACACACGGGTATTGGAATAATTCCACTTCATCATTTCCCTTGTGTTTACTAACACATTTCAAATAAAAAATTATATAAGTTCCACGTTAAAATCCTTAATTAAATACCCTCAAAATCATGAATAGTATCAATTAGGGGTGAGTAGTTGATTCGATTCAATTTTTTTGTTGTTGAAAAAAAACGATAGAATTTTATTGATGAGAGGAAGGGACAAGTACAAAATCCAGGCTATGTCATAGAGATCTAGCCAAGTAGCCTATCCTCTCAACGGTACGCAAGAGAAGGAACCTGATCCTTGATAAAGCACCCCCAGATCCCCTAGGATCATGCCTATAAAAACCTACTTGTTTTACCTTCAAAAGTCTCAAAGAGCTATTGGGTCCAATTCCTTTATTACCCTATCTAAATTCCCCAATTCATAACTTCCTCCATTCATAGTAAGTAAACATGTGTATGACTCTTCTGGTCCACAATAATTTTTGAAAAATTAGCTGAGACATGTCTGTTTATAAAACTAGTTATTTTTGACAAAGTCAAAACTAAACAAACCACCTAAGAATTGATTCTACCCATCAAAACAAAAAGAAGAGAAAAAGGATTGATTCTAATAATATCATCAATGCTTTATTATATTTTTCATCTACAAGGAGAATATAACTAGTTGGTCAAATTCTATAGTTACCATGTAAATTTCATATTATCAAACTTGGGCTTTTTTGAATTTCGTTTAAAAGGAATCCCTTGGGTCACAATTTATTGGATGCAGGTAATTTATTTATTTATTTTTCCTTCTGTCTTTGTTCAACAGTTCATTATCTTCACTCCCCTGCCCTCAAAAATCTTTTTTTAAAAAAAAAAAAACTTCGACTTGAGCAACAATCATCCAATAAATTTATCTTTAATACCAAAAGCGTTGATACCAAGTGTAGGCTTTATGGCTATGATGCCAGATATAGGAATAACTACTTTGACTGCTAAGCCTACAAAATTAATATAATCATAAATTATTTAAAAAGTTAAAATAAACTTAATTTAATTTAATTCCTCCACCACTCCCATCTAATTCCTTTTACTAATGACACAGTACTAAAAACAAATACCCAAACAAAATATAAATTAATATCCACCAATTGAGATTCCCATGAAATTGACATATGTGGATCCAGTTTTCATGGTATCATTGCTTTGCTTTGCTTTGTTGCTGGCTGGTTTTGAGAGAAGAAGGAATGTGAAAAATAAAAGGTGAACATTAATTCAGTGTAATTGAATCATTTAGACCGTTGTTTATGTGACATTGACATTTGAGAACCCCAAACAACTTGGAGGCTTTTGCAGCGCACATTTCAAATTTGATTTGGTATATCATGCACCTACTTATAACCCAAAAAGTGCGCAATGTGCACCAACCGACCCTCTGACATTACGCAAACGAGTGAACCCATGTTTTTTTGTTTGGTCGGAGGCAGGTAACCCATGTAACAATGTTGGCAAGTCACAAAATTGGGTCATAAATTAATCCAAATGTGAAAGTGAACGACAGTTGTTCAGGTCAACAATTCTTCCTCGCGCACTCAATAATCGTCCATTCACGTTTGAATGGCCGGCTATCTCAAGCACATCTTAACAACTAAAAATCACCTACACAATGCATTAACAGCTGAGAGTCGCCTTTGTCTCAAGAGAAGTCAAGCGTGGACTGTGCCAAGCAGAGCTCAATTTCAATGTGAAATTGAAGCTCTCCCACCGTCTGCGCCTGAACTCATGAGTCATGACCAATAGGAAAATGAAAAGTTTGGGTCAAAGTCAAAAACACTTCTTTTAATGGATCCCACAACCAAAAAGCTCTACACCGTCCTTTGCCACCCAATCCCTCCCACCCCTTATAACAAAGGACGTTAAATAGCTTATGAAATGAAGATGCCAAAGAACCCCAAAGCCAATCTTTTTCTGCTCCATTCTTTTTGCCTAGGAGGAGAATATAGTTGAAAGAATCATCCTATATAGTTGGGGGCAAGAAATAGGTTCATTAAACAAGTTATAGTTCTTGAAGCATCAAGAATGAGACACTTTTGCTTATGTCTATTAGTTTTGATGGCGCTAGTGTTCTTCTCACAGTCCAACGTTGTTGTTGTTCAAGTTGAATGTAGAGCTCTTCGTTCCAAAGTTTCTGGTAATGGGCATAGATTGATTGGATCAAAACCTTCATTTTCAAGCTCTGCAACTGCAAGGAAGAAGAGGGACAAGGTTTTTGTAAGGTATCAAATGTCTACGTTGGCTTCTGGACCAAGTAGGAAGGGCTCTGGCCACTAGCTTAATTCCATACTTTTAAAACTTTTTTAATGGCTTCCTTCAATCATCATGTAATTCTTCTTTATGTATATCATCAGATGTGTATGTTTGTAGCCTAAACATATGTATATTTGCAACGGATTATTGTGAAATTCAAGAAACGAAACACACTTCTTAGAAGCTATAGCTTATTGTTATTGGCTTAATTTTTCCAAATAGTTCGTATACCGACTTGTTGCTGCAAACTCTAGAGCAACTTTCTAGCTTTCTGCTAGCAAAATCAGAAGCCAATTAGCTAACTGTGACTCTGAATGATCTGCTCTGCTGCAATTTGTAGTTAAAAAAGAATATAAAATCCCACACCGGAAATTTGAAGCCTTACTTTTACAGTATGTTTATGTTATATTTTGGTCCTCCTGATGATCTCATGCTCAAATTGTATCGTGATATTAGAGCATGCACTTCATTCATTCGTTGGCTCAATTTGATCAAATGCGCTCTAGAATTTAATTAATTCACATATTTACCACAACCTGGCTGCTTACAAAGGATCGTGTTAGAAACTATAAAAGTTAAAATTCCAGTAGAAATTTGAAGCTTTTCATTGCAGTGCATAATATATTGAGTCTTTCGACCGTTACCATTTGATTTGGAGCTAAAAAAAACCATCTTTTTAAAGTAGCAGAGCCAAGAGTGTCAAAAAGCATACAAATTGTATAATACAAGTAAAAAATTCAAAAGGCAGATTTATTTTCTTAGATTGAAACTCAACCGTTGGAAGAATTCTTCTCCTGATAAATATGCTGTTGTTCCCTAATCCATGTGTGATCTGAGATTCTAAGAGATATTTTAGTTCCAGAGCATTTTAACATGTTCAGTATCAGTATCAATCACGAGTTTTGAGTCCCCTTCAATTTGAATGCTTATTTGCATTTGATCTTACTGCCCAAGCTAGCCAATTTTGCAAGGCTTGGGTCAGAGGCCACGCCATTAAACGTCGACGCAAGCACAAGGAGAAAAATTTCTCTGTCTCGGCAGCACTGCCCCTTCTCTCTATCTCTCCTCACGTAACAAGAATCAAGTGGCTTCAATCAAAGACGAGAAACAACGCTACTATGTTGAATCTTAAAGATGAGATATCAGAGCTAATAGTACAATAATCAAAGACAATACTAAAATCAACACAGCCACACCAAAGTTTACTTTACTGGCAAGAAACTAAAAACAAGGGTAATATTAATACTTAACAGAACGCACAAGCTTATCCTTATCTAGCATCGCCAAACTTCAACTGGGAGAAAACTTGGCTTGGTGTTGTGTCCACTGATCCATCCGCGGAGACAACTGTATCGTCTGCGTTAACTGTGGAACTAAGTAAAGGAAGACCCTCAGCATATATGAATGCTGATGAAGCATTGGCTGTGCTGTCCTCAGAACTAAGTTCTCTAGGATTTAGTGCTAGATGGAGCTTTAATGCATATTCCAAGTCAGACAGCACATTACCCATTGTAGGCCGATCATTAGCATCTTTTTGGAGACATTTCTCAGCCGTGTCACTAAATACTCGCAGCGAGTTAGCATCAATCTGACCCTCAAGTGAAGAGTCTACAACCTGTTCAAGCAACCCTTTCGTCTTGCAATGTAGAACCCATTCAGCTAAGTTCATTTCCTCTCTTGGGAGATTTCCATCAATAGGAGGTCTTCCACATAACACCTCAAGAAGAACTACCCCAAACGAGTACACATCAGATTTTTCAGACAAATGTTCGGACATCATGTAGTCCGGATCAAGGTAACCACGGGTGCCTTTCACTTTGGTGACGACATGAGTTTCATCAACAGAACCATGTTTTGAAAGGCCAAAGTCAGCAACTTTAGCAACATTGTTTTCATCAAGCAATATGTTGTTGGACTTAACATCACGGTGGATGATGCCCCCAGCTGCAACTGTGTGGAGGTAATCCAGACCCCTTGCTGCACCAATGCAAATTTCAAGTCTCTGCTTCCAGGGCATACGAGGAAAGTCCGAAGCGTATAAATGATCACTCAAGGTCCCATTTTCCATGAACTCATAGACAATTATCATCTCAGACTTTTCATCACAGTACCCAATTAAGGAAACAAGATGGCGATGGCGAATCTTGGACAAAATCTTGATCTCTGTATGGAATTCTCGAAGGCCTTGGCCTGAACCTTTCTTAGCTCGCTTGACAGCTACTTTTCTTCCATCGAGGAGAGTTGCTCTGTAAACATTCCCAAAGCCACCTTCACCAAGCAGCTTTTCGTCGTCAAAGTTGTTTGTTGCACGCTGAACTTCAGCAAGTGATATCTTCACCCCACGAATCGCAGTCAACCTTCTTATGTGTTTCAAACCAAACAAGATTCCGAAAGCCAAAATGCAGATGAAAGACAGGCTTCCAACAACCGAACCAACCACAAGACCCACATTTTTCTTCACAGACTCTTTCACATCACAAACTGAAACTGACCCCTCCATTATCTCCAACATTTCCAGACCATTCAGAAAGGCTGTTCTGTTTGTAGAGTTTATCCGAGCGCCTACGCTGATGCTAATGAGTTGAGACTCATTAGAACTCACCACAAAATCATAGTAGAAAGGAGTAGCCGACTCTGTTGAGAATAAGGACTGATATCCACCAACCTTCTTACTGAAGTTGCCATTTGAGTACAAATTAAATACTATATTACCAGGTTGACCAATAAAGTCACAGAAGTGAACCCGGACAAGGTGCCTAGCGTTCCTTCTCGCAGCATTAAAAGACCAGGTTATGTTGAAGGAATTGAATGGCCTGCTAGTAGTAATATTCATCTCTTTGGCAGTTCGGTAAACAGAGTCCGGGGCAATAAAATCATTAGCAGCAATGAAATGAGTGGCATCAATAAGCTCTCCATTGTAATAACTAGGCTTGTTTGGGTAGATGATTTCCTTGGCAGAGTTTGGATCAGACAGATATCTATCATCTTGTTCCCAGTTTCTCCATATTCTGTCAGTATCTGGTGCGACTTCCTCGCCTCCAACATTCACCCTGTAAATTGTATGCAGAACTAAAGGAAGACTACTGTTGTAATTATCAGGGCTGAAACTTGCAGGGGCGAGGAAGACTTCAATGGCATTTACAAATGCAAAAGATGATGCTTGAGGAACAAAACATATTTTAAATGTGCCAGGATCAATCCCAAGGAAGAACTCCTTTATCAAAGGAGAGTTGCTACTATTCTTATCAGTGAAATTGCTCAACAGTTTGAACCCAGAATTTGAAACATTAGGAAAAGCCAAAACATCAAAAAGAGCTGTGGAGAGATTAACTGAGGAGGAGAAAGCCAAGAAATGCAGGCGTACAAGATAAGTACCGTTTTCACTGATCTCGAACTTATAGTAGGATTTCTGGTTGAAAATTCTTGCTGTTTGGTAGAGAGTTGATATATTATCCGGAAGCTGGTTGCTGGCTTTGACAGGCTCGCTTTTCTTTGAGGAGAAGGAACCATCTGCAATGAACGTCCTGCCAGTTAAGTTTATAGCAGCATCTGATCCACAATTGATGAAATTCTTATCTGGGAGCTCATAAGCTAGAGACAGAGAGTGAAAGGATGATAGGTGGAGGAGAAGAGCAAGCAGAGAAAACATGGGTACAAGGGTTCTACAGTTATGAAGATTTTCCATGACAGATAATGGAGTCACTGGATTTTGCTAATTCTTAGCCGAAGCAATGCTTATATGGGAATGGAATTTGGAGCTGAATGATAATGGAAATTATGCAAGACAAAGACTTGGAATAGGAAAAGTTGCGGACTTTTAAAGTTGATAATGTTTGTTGAGAGAATCCCACGTCAGGAAATTAAAGCCAATTGATTTTAAGATGGATGCTTTAATTCTACTAATATCAACCATTCACATTGGAAAATAGAAAATTCCAAACGAAATTAGGGTGGAATTTCTGTAAATATCCCTTATATTTCATAGACTAAGCAAATACAACAAAGGACATTTTGGGTATCTTTGTTTTCTCTAGTTAAAGTGAACCATATAATTGACTAAAGTTTCTTCCACTAAGAAAAAGTTTGATGGTGACACAGGTGTTCATGTGTTCCACCTGACAACCATTTTTTCTTTTTGTGCTTTAATAAATGATAAACTACAAACTTTTTCTGCCTTATTTCTCTGCTGAACCGATGATATGGAAAGTATTTATGATAATTTATAAGTGCCATTTGAATCACATAGATGATCTCTCAGAGCCTTCGTCACAATATATAACCAATCAAAGAAACCTGGCTCATGCCTGGTTCACATTGCTTTACAGCCACTTTGATACTTTCCCGAACCCACCTTCTCCAAAAGGTATCTTCAGACCAGGAGCAATTCATACACCCTGTCATAATCATTTCCTATCTAACTTTTGAACTTTGAACCCAAGCAGCCAATTACCTTTCATGGATGGACCATATACAGTTGCTATTATCTATCAATTGTTTTGCTGTCCTAATAGTAATAGGCCAGATTTGAGGCGATATACATATTAATTCCTCCAGGTTGGTACTTCGGCCTATCATTTGGAAGTGTAACTTTTCCAGGGAAAAGATGCAGGATTTGCCTACTAGTTTCCAATGGGAGAGTAAAGCATTACTGAAGCTATTCTAGGTCTAGGGACGATAATAATTATGAGGTCAACAACATGGACAACTACATCAACATGATATGCTGCTAAAGAAGATTGTTTGCAAGAAGAACTATTCTTCTTGTAGCTGCTTGTCAAGTGTTGGCCAAAAAGCTATGGTCATTGTTATTGAACATTTTCAAAATAGCAACTATGGTTGGCGTATTGTCATTTTTATTGAACATTTTCAAAATAATTAAATAGCAACTAATAAGTACAGAAGCCAGAGGAACTTTCTAGCTTCTTACTAGCAAACCCAGAAGCTAACCTTAATTTTGGAAGATCTATTGCAATTTGGAGTTAAACTTACACATTCTTTGACATCTTAATTTTGCTACCTAATCCTGCGTTCTATTTGCATTTACAGAACCTTTTTCACCTCTGTAAGAAAAAACAAAGAGAAGAATTTCCCAAGTGTCCCTTGTCATTTCTTTTGGCCAAAGATGAAAACCAATTAAACAAAATCACTCTTAAATTAGCCGAACCAACAATGTTAATAAGCTTGCTATTAACAACTTCAAAGCCAGACGATTAGACTGTGAAACCTCAACCTGATGGCCTAAACTAGCTAAAGCATCTGTGCAAGAATTTTTTCCCTGAAAAATAAATGATTGAGTTCCTGGATTCATATGAGACATGAGGTTTTTGAGATATACCTATCCATAATATTTTCCAGGGCATTTAAACATATTTCATAACACTATCAATCACGAGTTTGTGTCTCCTTCAATTTGAATTGTTTTGTATCACGATCCTACTGCCCAGGGTTTAGGCTAAGAGCATGGCTGGATAGTCTCAGGGAAAAGTATAGAATATAGCAGGGAGTAATGTATGAACCTAAGTAAGACACACCTCTGGGGTAACAAGGTGAAACTCCAAATCAACAGCAGTTTAACTATCATAGAATTTGTTAGCTGCTTCTGTTTATGAACAATTAATACTATTATCACATCTTAAAGATGGGAAAGCAGTTGTAGTACAATAATCAAAGATAGGACTAAAATTAACAAGGCATACCTAACTTAGCTTTTACAGCCGAAAGAAACTTAAACAAGGTTAACTAATATACCTTACAAACTGAACAAATTTATCTGGCACCACCAACTCTCAACTGGGAGAAAACATCAACTTCTGTTGTATCTAATTCATCGTCTCCGGAAAGAGCCAGATCATCTATGTTAATTGTGGAGCTAACTGAAGGAAAACGCTGAACATTTGGCAATACAAATGCTGATGAAGCATTGGCTGTGCTGTCTTCATGGGGTTCTCTGTGCTTTACTGTTTGCTGGAGCTGGAATGCATACTCCAAGTCCCACAGCACATCACCCATTGTAGGCCTATCATTCGCATCTTCTTGCAAGCATTTCTCTGCCGTCTCACTAAATTTTCTTAATGAGCTAGGATCAATCTGATTCTTGATTGAAGAGTCAACAATCTGTTCAAGCAACCCTTTCTTCTTGCAAAGCATTCCCCATTCAGCTAAATTCATTTGGTCTCTTGGGAGCGTTGTATCAATAGCAGGTCTTGCACATAACACCTCAAGGAGAACCACGCCGAATGAGTAAACATCAGATTTTTCTGTCAACTGTTGGGACATTATGTATTCAGGATCAAGATAACCAAAAGTACCTTTAACATTTGTGCTGACATGTGTTTCATCAAGAGGACCAGATCTTGAAAGGCCAAAGTCAGCAACTTTTGCAACATGGTTTTCATCCAACAAGATGTTGGTGGACTTAACATCACGGTGAATGATTCCCCCAGCGGCACCTTTGTGGAGGTAATGAAGACCCCTTGCTGCACCAATGCAAATTTCAAGCCTTTGCTTCCATGACAAGCGAGGCAATTTTGAATCATATAAATGATCTCTCAAGCTCCCTTTCTCCATGAACTCGTAGACCAGTATCATCTCAGACCTTTCATCACAGTACCCAATTAAGGAAACAAGATGGCGGTGGCGAATCTTGGACAAAACCATGATCTCTGTTTGAAATTCTGGAAGGCCTTGGCCTGACCCTTGCTCATCTCGTTTACCTCGCTTGACAGCTACATTTCTGCCATTCAACAGAGTTCCTCTGTACACATTCCCAAAGCCACCCTCACCTATCAACAATTTTGTGTCAAAGTTGTTTGTTGCTTGCTGAAGTTCAGCAAAAGATATCTTCAACCCAAGATTTAGATAATTCATAGGGGAACCAGTAATAGTTCCATCAGTCAACCTGCTGTGGGTACTCCCTCCTCCAAATGCAGGCATTGGTGACCATTCCGAAGGTTCAACATGCTTTGCCCTTCTGTATTTCAAACTGAACAAGATTCCGACAATCAGAATACAGATAAGTGACAGGCCTCCAATAACTGAACCAACCACAAGACCCACCTTTATCTTATTGGACCCTTTCATATTACAAACTGAAGCTGGAGGGTTACTTAAAGCTGGTCCCTCTATTATCTCCAACATTTCCAGTCCATTTAGAAAGGAATTGTTAGTTGTTGTGTCTATGCTAGGGCCTATGCTGATGTTAATGAATTCAGAACCATTAGAACTCAATACAAAATCATAGTAGAAAGGCCAGTACAGGCTATTAAAACTGAAATCGGGTCCACCAACCTTCGTAATGAAGTTTCCATTTGAATACAAGTTAAATACTAAATTACCAGGCGGACCGATAATGTCACAGAAGTGAACCCGGACGAGGTGTCTAGCATCCGCACTCACATTAAAAGACCAGGTTATGTTGAAGGGATTGGATAGGCCCTCAGTACGACTGGTCATCAATTTGGCAGTCTGGTAAACTAAATCTGGAGCAATAGAATCATCATCAGCACCAACGAAACCATCAGATTCTACCGACTGTCTAATAAGCGTCTGTGAGGAGGGTCGGCTATCCACTGCAGAGTTTGAATTAGACAGATATCTATCATCTTGTTCCCAGTTTCTCCATATTTTGTCATTATCTGGTGTGATTTTCTGGCCTCCAACATTCACCCTGTAAGTTGTACGTAGAACTAAAGGGAAACTACTGCTGTAATTCTGAGGGCTGAATTCCGAAGGTGCAAGGAAGACTTCAATGGCATTTACAAATGCAAAAGATGATCCTTGAGGTGTAAAATATAATTTCAATGAGCCAGGAGAACCAATGGCAAGAAAGAACTCCTCTATCAAAGCAGAGTTGTTTCTGTTCTTGGCAGTGAAATTGCTCAGCAGTTTGAACCCAGAATTTGAAACAATAGGAAAAGCCGAAACATCAAAAAGAGCTGATGAGAGATTAACTGAGGAGGAGGAGAAAGCCAAGAAATGCAGACGGACAATATAAGTACCGTTTTCAGCGATCGTGAACTCATAGTAGGATTGGTTGTAGAAAATTCTTGCTGTTTGGTACAAACTTGACGACTGGTTGGTGCTTTCAATGGCCCTGCTTTTCTCTAAGCACAAAAAACCAGAACTCGAGTCTGCAGTGAACACCCGGTCATTGAGGTTTGCATCAGCTTTAGACCCACAATTGACGAAATACTTATCAGGTTGCTCATAGGCTAAAGAGGGAAAGTGAAGGGATGAGAAGTGGAAGAGAAAAAAAAGCAAAGAAAATAGAGGGATACGGATTTTATGGTTATGAAGGCTTTCCATGAGAATTAATGGAGTTGCTGGATTTTGCTAATTGGTAGCCGAAGGAAAGCTCATCTGAGCTGAGTGACAATGGAAATTATGGAAAACAAAGACTTGGAATGGGAAAGTCGTGGACTTTGAAGTTGAAACACCAACCGTGCAAATCTGCAGTTAGAAAATTCCAAGCAAAAGTATGGTAGATTTATTTAATTCTCCCTTATATTTCATAGACTATGCAAATACAAAAGAGGACATTTTGGGTGTTTCAGTTCTTTCTTGTCAAAGAGAGCCATATAATTGACTGAAATATCTTCCACCACCAATAACAAGTTTGATCATTCGTATTTACTGTCTTTTTGTGTTTGGATGAGGGCAGCAGAAACATCAGTGTCCACAAAAACACTTGAGTACATTATTAGGTGCCTACATGAATAAATTTGGAGTATTTTTTATTTAAACTCCATACTTTTATTTGTTTACCCAAATACTTAAATAATTAAGATCTTAAGTTTTATTATTGTGTCAAAAGACAAAAAAGATCATCCAACTTAATACTTAACTCTAATACATCTATACACACACCCCTCACTCACACCCCACCACTCTTCATATTAAGTTTTAGAAAAACACAAACTCCTCTACACCCTATTGTCATATTACTCTTCTCTTTCAATTCAAGAAACCTACTACGCTCTCATCTTCTCTTAACAAATCCTAAATACGGTATGCAAATAGTGGCTTGTGGGTCGTCAATTAAGTTATGTAATGTGAGATTGTTTATTGGTTTGGGACTACTCTCAAAATTATTGAGGATTTTGTGATCAAAGACTTATTGTAATTCTATTTGTGATCAATACATCGTTATCAATACAACTATTTTTAATGTAGTTCACAAGTTATAGGTTGTTGATAGCTTTCTCTCTATGCCTTTTCCCCCTTTTTTTTTTTTGTAGTAGATTGCCCAATTTCTCGAGCACCTCTTCATTGGCCATTGCTTCAACTGCAACTTTTTGCTCAAGTTCTGTGATAATAGCAGCATTCCATTAACATGTCCTATAATTAACCCTAGTTTATTTAGGGAAATTAGCGGCTTTAGCATTGGCTTGCAAAAATATTGGTCAAATAGCAACTTTTTTTTAACTCATATAAATCTAGCTTCTATAAATACTTTGTTATTGGCTTCTATTCCATTTTGGCCACTTTCTTTCTCTCTCCTAAATTCCCAAATCAGTTGTGCTCTCTCTCTCTCTCTCTCTCTCTCTCTCTCTCTCTCTCTCTCTCCCTCTCCCTCTCGTTCACTCTCTTTCTTCTCACTTTTGTTTTTGTTCTGAGTTATCTCTCACATCATCTTCGCTCTCTGGTCTTCTTCATCGACCTCATCTCTTCCAACTCGCCAAGCCGCGACGTCCGTAGTCGACCTCGGCAACGAAGCTTCTCCTTTCACGTTCTTCAAACTGAAACCTTGCATTTTGGGTTCTCTCCTCCTCTGTCCACTGCAGCTTATTCTTCTTTCTATCAAACAAAAGCTGATTTCTACTCTCTCTCTCTCTCCTACTTACAGGTACCATTCTTTCTCCACTCAAAAACCTTGCTTTTCCATTTACTTCTTTTTTTTTAAAATTTAATATTGAATTAGGTTTAGGATGATTCTTTGCTCTATACATTTTCATGACTTAGGGCTTTAGTATAAGGCTTCTTTGTACAAATGGAGACCTCATGATTTAGGGTTTTAGCAGCTGTGAAGATATTGCCTTTTTTCCAAGTCTATCAGTGAATGAAATTATAATGCAGTTTTTGTATTGCTTGTGTATGATTGTCGTATTGCTATGGTATTGCTAATATATTGCTATGGTATTGCTACTATATTGCTACGATATTGCTACTATATTGCTATGTTATTGCCTTTGTTTTCAACTCTGTCTGGGAATGAAATTATAATGCAGTTTTGTATTGTCATTTGATTGCCAAATTATTCTCATTCTATTATTATTTTGTTATTGTTTTATGAACATGTGGTAATGAAATGAAATTTTGTCATGGTCAGAAATGGACATAATTGGCATTCTAGTTTGCTACAATGGGAAATGGGTAACCACAAAGAACATGTGCAAATATGAATGGGGTGACTCAAAAGGCATAATAGTATCACAGACCATCACATTTTCTGAGCTTTTGGACCGGGTGCATAAGATTTGTAATACAAGCAGCAGCGAAGACAAGCTTTGCCTAAAGTTTTCAGTTATGGTATCCTCGAATGAGTGGAAGCACATCAACATTAAGGATAATGATGATGTCCTCTTTTTTATGAAGTACAATTGCAATGTAGTACCTTCAAAACTAGTTCCTCTACTGGTGAGTAAGGAAGATAGAGGACTGAGAAATGATGTAGGTGACACAATCCATATCACGACGGGTAGTAGTCGGATAGGCTCCAATCTAGTTGGCATGGTCGAAAGTAATGAAGCAAGTTGGAATACCACAATTGTTCGTAATGTTGCAGGTGATGAGGGCACATAATTGTTAGACATGATTGATTTTACTCAGCTCAATGAGATGCATGGTGGCAATAATGGGGCTGAAATAAATGAAGTGCAATTGTACTCCGCCCTTCCAATTTTGGGTAGTCCGGACACATTATCCCAACTACCAGAAATAGGTTTACGAGTAGTGTCTGATCTTTCTATACAGCATCATTAGAGGCAAATGGGTGGACAAAACATGGACAATATGGGTGGTGTCACTGATGAAGAAGCAAATTTGGATAGAGGGTTTTCACAAAGTAATTGGGACTCGAAATTCGAAGTTGGGCAAATTTTTTCTACTAAGGAAGCCTTATTCACCAAGTTACGGTTGGCGGCATTAAGAGGCCATTTTGAATTTAAGGTGGATAGGTTTTCGAAGATGATATTGGCTGTGGTTTGTTGTCAAAGTCCATGCCCCTGGCGAGTTCGGGCATCTATATATGGAGAACACAACTTTATAATTGTGAAATATACATCAGGCCATCAATGTGATCTGAGGCTTATAAATGACAACCATCGTCAAGCAAGTGCAAAACTCCTGGGTGATGCAGTGAAACGAAAGTTCAAAGATTCTCAGACCATATATACACCGAGTGATATTATGAGAGATGTGAAACACAACTTAGGTGTCACCATTGATTATTGGAAAGCTTGGAAAACGAGAGAGTTTGCTCTAATGTCCATTAGAGGTTCAGCAGATGAGGCATATTATGTCCTTCCATCCTATTGCTATGAATTGGAGCGTCTCAATTCCGGCACAAAGACACACATCCACACCGATGAGAACAATAATTTTCTCTACTTTTTTATGGCTGTTGGCGTATGTATTAGAGAGTTTCAATCTTCTATGCGACCAGTCATAGCTGTGGATGCCACTCATTTAAAAGGCAAGTACAAGGGTGTTATGTTTGTCGCCAATGCATTCGATGGAAATCGAAATATATATCCGGTTGCGTTTGGGATTGGGGATTTGGAGACGGATGCTTCATGGCATTGGTTTTTTACTAAACTTCATGACGTCATTGGTGAGTGTCCCAATCTTGTGATCGTTTATGATCGGAATGTTAGTATAGAGAACGTGTGTAACAAAGTTTTCCCAGCCGCGCAACATGGCATCTGCTTTTATCATATGAAGGGGAACATAAAGCGCATTTGCAAGTTGAAAACTCGTGATAAAATGCTGCTATACTTTGAGCAAGCTGCGAAATCTTATGCTGTTGCTGAATTTGAGCGGCATTTTCGCAAGATCAAGGGAAATGAAGAGGTTGCTAAATATCTTGAAAGTGCAGGAATACACAAGTGGTCTAGAGCTCATATGGATGGACGCCGATACAATGTAATGACAACAAATATTGATGAGTCAATCAACTCAGTACTTCGATATTCAAGGGTGCTGCCAGTGGTACATTTGATAGAAGAAATTATGAATCTCCTTGTGAAATGGTTCACCCAACGTCATGAGTTGGCTTTGAAATGCACATCAACATTGTGCCCGGAATTTGGCGAGAAGAAGTTGCGTAATAGGTTGGATCATGCTGCACGGATGATTGTTGTCAAACTAAATCAGGTAGAGTATAATGTTGTGCACGGTGATATGGACGGGCTCGTACATTTGACAAACAACACTTGCAGTTGTAGGAAGTTTCAACTTGAGCAGCTACCTTGCAAGCATGTAGTTGTAGTTTGCCGTTTCTTGAAACTAAATGTATACTCTAAGACTTCCTGGTATTACACTCGGAATACATGGTTGGATGCTTATTCGGATACCATCTACCCGGTGCAGCCTCGGGGGATGTGGGTTATTCCTGAAGATGTCCAAAGTAGAGTTGTGCTACCTCCAATTTCAAAGGTGATGCCAGGCCGACGAAAGAAGCTGAGGATTCCCTCGCAAGAAGAGGGTACCATTACAAGAAGGTGCTCAAGGTGCTGTGTCATGGGCCACAATAAAGCCACTTGTAAAAACCATGTTCCACTTCGTAATGTATCTTAGACATGTAGGTTTTTGGTGCTTTGAAATTTCAAATGTATTCGTATTGACTTAGTGTTTGGATGTGAATTATGTCAACTTTCCACATTTGGTATGTCTTGGCAATATAAAAATGCATACTCCCACCTATTTAATTTCATTCCAACAGACTTGAAAAAAAAGGTGCTACGTATGCAATATCATAGCAATGTCATCGCAATATCAGGGCAATACACAAGCAATATGATGACAATACAAGAGCAATACGATGTCAATACAAGAGCAATAAATAGGCAATATTAATACAATGAGGATCGATTACAAGATGTCCTATAACCCTTCTGTTTGTACATTCAAAATACATGATACCAAGTGAGACAAAGTACCATAAAATAAACCCAACATATGTAATTTAGAAAGATCATCATCGCATAATCACGAAACATTTCGACTAATTCCTCACACTTCAAGCAATTTGGACCCGGAATATTACATAAATTACTACAAAATTTCTACCAATTCCTCACACTTTAAGCAAAAATCAACAACTAAACTCTCTCTCTCTCTCTCTCTCTCTCTCTCTCTCTATCTCTCTCGAATGGTGCATCTCACTACCAAATACCAAAAAATAAAAGAGAAATATATCTTGATCTTGCTTCATCCCTCCAAGACTGACTTGTTAGAGGGAAATATATCTTTCCTTCACTCCATCCCTCAAAGACACGTCCTCGTCTTTTCTCTATCATCAACTGAGAGTATAAACCATCAAAATTTCAGTGAAACAAAGCTTAGACTGGTTTGATAGAGAAGGTTATGCATGAACACTCAAAAATAAAATTTAGAAAGAAGACATACAAAGAACATATAACATGTTCAAAATACATGACACCAAGTGAAACAAAGTACCACAAAATAAACCCAACTAAATTATATTACATCATCCAAACTGAACAGCACAATTGCAAGGTAGAATGCTATGCATATATGTATGTATAGTATAATAACATATTATATATTTTGATGTTCCAAAAGTTGCTTTGTATCAAATTTCAAGGATGCAGCACTTGGAAGCCTGTTTAGAGCTTAAGAACTGACCCAAAGAGAGAGAATTATTTCTGACTACTAAATCTAAAATGGAGAAAAATAATAGACAAGCACTGAATGAATTTCATGTCAGAAATACACCAATTCTAACATGCACCATAGCATCCACTCACAAACGATAAGGCACCACAAACTTCCACTAGCTCAATAGAGACCTTCCAGTCTTGGTCCCTACAATGAATTAACCAATTTAACTCAATCCAAATTGGATGAAAATCTGGGAAAACTACAAGAGACAAGAAAGGAAAGCATTCACAGAAAACATCAAGCAAAACAAACTGCTAGAAAAAACCCATTTCAACTTGGGCACTAAACTCCCCACGTCTTAAAATGTTAGAATTTTACTATTCCCATACTAATCACATAATGCATAATAATATTTCTCCAAGAAAACCCTCTCTAGTTTTTACCCTAAATCTCATCAATCATCAAACTGATGGCTAATTTAAAACCCAAACTGAATTAGGAAAAACTGCTTCAATGAGCATATAAAGATTTGTCTACCTGACGTAACCATCGTCTACTTCAATTGCATCTTCTGTAATTACTTTGAGCTCCTCCAATAAGTCAGGTGTTCCGGGTCTTTTATATCTCTAATGTGATATAAGAATTGTTAAGCAAGACCAAATTCTTCTCGGCATACAAGACGAAATACAAAACTACTTTGAAATCAAACTCACAAGGTTAAGCTATAGTAATGATGTTGATCAAGAGCTTACTATTCATTGATAAAAGCATCAGAATATGCATGGTTGCTTCATGTACATATAAGATTACAAGCATACAAATAATTATACTGAAAGGATATCAAAAATTTCTTCTTGGTCAGTGGGTTCAACAGCATATTCATCAGCAATAACATATTCACCGGATTAGCATTTATTAGCCCATACACCATTTTTTCTTCAGTAAACAGAAAGAAAAATAAATTAAGTAACAAAATTAGAAACAAAAATACACCAACTTTTGAAAAACATGGATATGAGATAGCTGAAATAATCAATTCAATTCCCAAATCAAAACAGAGCCTAATTTAACACAAAAAATCATCAACCTCAAGCCCCGATTCGATAAGCCAAATTTAACAGAAAAAACCCTAAATTTAATTTAGAAGAATAAACCCTAAATTCAAAGGAAGAGGATGCTTACCTTTAACTGATATGAGAGAGAGAGAGAGAGAGAGATAGAAACCCGGCAGAGAGAGAGAAACCCAGCAGAGAGAGCTCAGAGAAACCCAGCAGAGAGCGCTCAGTTCGATTTCTATGGAGAAAATGAACGAGAGAGACAGAGATAGAGACCTGAGATCGACAGAGAGAGAGAGAGAGAGATAGAGCGAACGAGAGAGAGAGAGACAGAGCAAATGAGAGAGACAAAGAGCATGAATGAGAGAGAGCGAGAGAGAGTGCTGAGTTCGGGGGAGTTGGGCTAAAGTGCGAAAAGAGCAATAGGGTGGGGATAAGAAGGTATTTATATGCGTTAGTTTTATATGGTTTAAAAAAAGTTGCTATTGAACCAATATTTTAGCGAGCCGATGCCAAAGCCGCTAATTTCCCTTATTTTTATGTGAGAATTAAAAAATAAATAAAAAAGGGTCAGAACCCAGCACTTCTCTCCCCCTTCCTTTTCTTTAGTTTTTTTTCGTTCTTTCCTCCCCCGTTCCTTCTCTCTCTTCTCCCTCCTCTTCCCCGCAACTCTCTCCCTCACTCTCTATCTCTCCTTCTCTCACACTCTTTGCAGCAGCCATGCCACTACAACCACCACTTTTCTCTCTCTGGGTAAGTTTCTCTTTCTTACTAGGCGGAGTTGGGCAACCTTGGTGAATACTGGTTTCCTCAATCCTAATCTTGATTCGGCCATTTCAGCAAAACCTACCCAAAACTCACACCCACAAGTTTTTCACCTTAAAAATATATGAGAACCCAAACAAGACATTAACAAAACCTACTGCAATCAATTGGGAATTTCCTTAGCTGGGTTGAGCAGAGCTTTTCCTTTAGACATTAACAGAACCCAAACAAGACATTAACAAAACCCAAACAAGATATAAATACGATTATAAAAAAAAAACAAAGAGTGTGACCGAGGGAGAGAGAGAAGGGTTGGGGGAGGGGAAGGAAACAGAGAAAAAAAAGAAAGGGGGAGAGAATTGCTGGGCTGTGGGCCAATTTTTTTTATTTTTAAATTCTCACATAAAAGTTAATTAAGTTTAATTATGGGACAAATGTCATTTTTAAGTAGGGTGCTGCTAAACGAATTCTAAAATTAACTGATTACATCATATTACCAAATTATTTATTGAATTACTAATTTATCCTAATATAAAATGACGAAAAAGGATATATTGAATTGTGAAACAAATATAATTTTAATAAGTAGATCATACTCACCATATTCAACCCTAATCAAGCGTAAATATGTTTTCGTATTATTTGGTACTTGTTTTTTGTAATACAAAACAATATCAATAAAAAAAAGTAAGGAATTTTTTTTCACCCAAAAAAGTTAGAAATTTTGGAGAAAGAACCAAATTGGGTCATCCCAACATTGCTTTGTTGCTGCAAGAAATTTAAGTTCGGAATTCACTTTCAATCTGCTGATCAACTTGAGCTTGAGGAGGTTTTTGTCCATCATCAGAGTTCATGAGGGCAATTTCAGCGCGTGTTTTAGCTAATTGACCTTCTGCATCTTGTATTTGTTGATGTAAATGGGAAATAACCCAAACGCAACCATGGATAGGATCATGTATTCTACACTGAGCCTCGTTTTTCCCAGAAAAAAGAAAAGGAAACCATAAAACTTTCATAAGATGATAGAACATATTTGGAGGGCAATAAGTTCAATCCAAAAATAAGAAATAAATAAAGAAAATCACAAAGATTTACAAGAATCAAGCTTTGAATTGAATGCGCTAGCAAATCTACTCCTATAGTAGCTTACGAAATTAAAGATTTTGATGCAAACCCAAAATCTAAAAAGAGGGGCACAAATTCATATAAAAAGAGAAACATGGTTTAGGATTGGTATTAGGGTGTCATGTGATAGAGGGTATTAGAGTGTACCAGGGGTATTTTTGGTAGTTAAATAAGGTGTACTTAGTTAATTTTACATTTTGATTAAAATATTATGGTGTACTTAGATCATAGGGTACTCAGTTAATTTTAGAGTTTGTTTAGCAGCACTCTTTAAGTATGGTGGTGAGCATACATCTTTGGTTAAAGTAATGAGCAAAAATACTTCCTTTCCTTTTTTATTTTTTCTAGAGAAAGAAAAGAAATTTCCCTAAATGGCCCTTGTATTTTTTTTTTTGGTGCTAACATACCTAAAAAACAATCAAAACAGAATAAAAGTAGCCGAGCCAAGAGTTTCAAAAAGCATACAAATTGTATGGCACAAGTAAAAGCTTCAAGAGGTAGATTTCTTTTCTTAGATTGAAACCTCAACCGTTGGAAGAACTCTTTTCCCGATAAATATGCTTTTTGTTCCATGACCCATATATAGTGTTTAAAAAAAAAAGCTCCCTATTTAGAAATGGTTTTCAGTTCCAGAGCATTTTAACAAGTTCAGTATCAGGATGAATCACGAGTTTTGAGTTCCCTTCAATTTGAGTTAATTTTTTCATTTCATCTTACTGCCCAAGCTAGACACTTTTTTCGAGGCTTGGATCATAAGGAGAGACTTCCATGTCAAGGCTGCAGTGCCCAGTCTCTCCACACGTAACAAGTTCAAGTGGGTTTGAGCGAAGACGAGAAATAATACTAGTATGTTGAATCTTAGAGATGAGAAAGTACAGCTAACAATACAATCAAAGATAAGACCAAAATTAACACAGCTACTCCAAAGTTAACTTTACTGGCAAGAAACTAAAAACAAGGTTAATATTACCACTCACAAAACACACATGCTTATCATTATCTGGCATCACCAAACTTCAATTGGTAGAAAAGTTGGCTTGGTGTTGTGCCCACCGATCCATCCCGGAGAGAGCCATATCATCTGTGTTCATTGTGGAACTCAATGAAAGAAGACGCTCAACATATGGCTGCAATATGAATGCTGATGAAGCATTGGCTGTGCTGTCCTCAAAACTAAGTTTTCTATCCTTTAGTGCTAGATGGAGCTTCAATGCATACTCCAAGTCAGACAGTACATTACCCATTGTAGGTCGACTAATATTCATCCTCGCATTAAAAGACCAGGTTATGCGGAAGGAATAGAATGGCCTGCCGTGAGTAATATTCATCTCTTTGGCAGTTTTGGTAAACAGAATCCGGGGCAATAAAATCAGTAGCGGCAATGAAATGAGTGGCTGGATCACTATGCTCTCTATTGTAATAACTAGGGTTATTTGGGTAGCAGATTTCCTTGGCAGAGTTTGGATCAGACAGATATTTATCATCTTGTTCCCAGTTTCTCCATATTCTGTCAGTATCTTGTGTGACTTCCTGGCCTCCAACATTCACCCTGTAAGTTGTATGTAGAACTAAAGGAAGACTACTGTTGTAATTCTCAGGGCTGAAACTTGCAGGAGCAAGGAAGACTTCAATGGCATTTACAAATGCAAAAGATGATGCTTGAGGAACAAAATATATTTTAAATGTGCCAGGATCAATCCCAAGGAAGAACTCCTTTATCAAAGGAGAGTTGCTACTATTCTTAGCAGTGAAATTGCTCAACAATTTGAACCCAGAATTTGAAACATTAGGAAAAGCCAGAACATCAAAAAGAGCTGTGGAGAGATTAACCGAGGAGGAGAAAGCCAAGAAATGCAGGCGTACAAGATAAGTACCGTTTTCACTGATCTCGAACTTATAGTAGGATTTCTGGCTGAAAATTTCTTGCTGTTTGGTAGAGAGTTGATATATTATCTGGAAGCTGGTTGCTGGCTTTGACAGCCTTGCTTTTCTTTGAGGAGAAGGAACTATCTGCAATGAACTTCCTGCCAGTTAAGTTTATAGCAGCATCTGATCCACATTTGATGAAATTCTTATATGGGAGCTCATAAGCTAGAGATAGAGAGTGAAAGGATGATAAGTGGAGGAGAAGAGCAAGCAGAGAAAACATGGGGACAAGGGTTCTACAGTTATGAAGATTTTCCATGACAGATAATGGAGTCACTGGATTTTGCTAATTCTTAGCCGATGCAATACTCATCTGGGAATGAATTTGGAGCTGAATGATCATGGAAATTACGCAAGACAGAGACTTGGAATAGGAAAAGTTGCGGACTTTTAAAGTTGATAAATGTTTGTTGAGAGAATCCCACGTCAGGAAATTAAAGCCAATTGATTTTAGGATGGATGCTTTAATTCTACTAATATCAACCATGCACATTGGAAAATAGAAAATTCCAAGCAAATACAACAAAGGACATTTCGGGTATCTTAGTTTCCTCCGCAGCAAAAGGTATCTTCAGACCAGGATTTAAGTTAGGTGCAATTCATACACCCTTTCATAATAATTTCCTCCCCAACTTTTGAACTTTGAACCCAAGCTTGTAGTCATAAATCCAAAATCAAAGTAAAACAGAGCTGCCAACCAGCCAATTACCTTTCATGGATGGACCATATACAATTGCTATTATCTATAAATTCTTTTGCTGTCCTAATAGTAAGAGGCCAGATTTGAGGCGATATACATAGTAATTCCTCCAGGTTGGTACATCGGCCTATCATTTGGAAGTGTAACTTTTCCAGGGAAAAGATGCAGGATTTGCCTACTAGTTTTCAATGGGAGAGTAAAGCATTACTGAAGCTATTCTTCTTGTAGCTGCTTGTCATTGTTAAAAGGTCTAGGGACGATAATAATTATGAGATCAACAGGGACAACTACATCAACATGATATGATGCTAAAGAAGATTGTTTGCAAGAAGAACTATTCTTCTTGTAGCTGCTTGTCATTGTTAAAAGGTAATTGAACTATGGTTGGCGTATTGTCATTGTTATTGAACATTTTCAAAATAATTAAATAGCAACTAATAAGTACAGAAGCCAGAGGAACTTTCTAGCTTCTTACTAGCAAACCCAGAAGCTAACCTTAATTTTGGAAGATCTGTTGCAATTTGGAGTTAAACTTACACATTCTTTGACATCTTAATTTTGCTACCTAATCCTACGTACTTTTTGCATTTACAGAACCTTTTCACCTCTTTAAGAAAAAACAAAGAGAAGAATTTCCCAAGTGTCCCTTCTCATTTCTTTTGGCCAAAGATGAAAACAAATTAAACAAAATCACTCTTAAATTAGCCGAACCAACAATGTCAAAAAGCTTGCTATTAACAACTTCAAAGCCAGACGATTAGACTGTGAAACCTCAACCTGATGGCCTAAACTAGCTAAAGCATCTGTGCAAGAACTTTTTCCCTGATAAATAAATGATTGAGCTCCTGGATTCATATGAGACATGAGGTTTTTGAGATATACCTATCCATAATATTTTCCAGGGCATTTAAACATATTTCATAACACTATCAATCACGAGTTTGTGTCTCCTTCAATTTGGATTGTTTTGTATCATGATCCTACTGCCCAGGGTTTAGGCTAAGAGCATGGCTGGATAGTCTCAGGGAAAAGTGTAGAATATAGCAGGGAGTAATGTATGAACCTAGGTAAGACACTCCTCTGGGGTAACAAGGTGAAACTCCAAATCAACAGCAGTTTAACTATCATAGAATTTGTTAGCTGCTTCTGTTCATGAACAATTAATACTATTATCACATCTTAAATATGGGAAAGCAGTTGTAGTACAATAATCAAAGATAGGACTAAAATTAACAAGGCATACCTAACTTAGCTTTTACAGCCGAAAGAAACTTAAACAAGGTTAACTAGTATACCTTACAAACTGAACAAATTTATCTGGCATCACCAACTCTCAATAGGGAGAAAACTTCAACTTCTGTTGTATCTAATTCATCGTCTCCGGGAAGAGCCCGATCATCTATGTTAATCTTGGAGCTAACTGAGGGAAAACGCTGAACATTTGGCAATACAAATGCTGATGAAGCATTGGCTGTGCTGTCTTCATGGGGTTCTCTATGCTTTGCTGTTTGCTGGAGCTGGAATGCATACTCCAAGTCCCACAGCACATCACCCATTGTAGGCCTATCATTAGCATCTTCTTGCAAGCATTTCTCTGCTGTCTCACTAAAATTTCTGAACGAGCTAGGATCAATCTGATTCTTGATTGAAGAGTCAACAATCTGTTCAAGCAACCCTTTCTTCTTGCAAAGCATTCCCCATTCAGCTAAATTCATTTGGTCTCTTGGTAGCATTGTATCAATAGCAGGTCTTGCACATAACACCTCGAGGAGAACCACGCCGAATGAGTACACATCAGATTTTTCTGTCAACTGTTGGGACATTATGCATTCAGGATCAAGGTAACCAAAAGTGCCTTTAACATTTGTGCTGACATGTGTTTCATCAAGAGTACCAGATCTTGAAAGGCCAAAGTCAGAAACTTTTGCAACATGGTTTTCATCCAACAAGATGTTGGTGGACTTAACATCATGGTGAATGATTCCCCCAGCTGCACCTTTGTGGAAGTAATGAAGACCCCTTGCTGCACCAATGCAAATTTCAAGCCTTTGCTTCCATGACAAGCGAGGCAAGTTTGAATCATATAAATGATCTCTCAAGCTCCCTTTTTCCATGAACTCGTAGACCAGTATCATCTCAGACCTTTCATCACAGTACCCAATTAAGGAAACAAGATGGCGGTGGCGAATCTTGGACAAAACCATGATCTCTCTGTTGTGCAAATGAATGCACCACCCTTAACAGGATCTTGTTGTTGATGGACTTTGGACAAGCTCAAGGATGAACTTGTTGCACACACACACACTCAGAAAATAACCAAGAACAATGAACACAAGTATTTATAGAGGTTCAGCAATTTGTCTACGTCCTCTTTGGTGATCCCCTTGAGAAATATCAATAATGAAGAAGGAGTTACAGATTTGGTTTCAATGGAAACCCCCTTAGAACCCAAGCTCACTATCTGTTTTTCTCTCCCACCCCTTAGCTCACTCACTTGATACAAGATGCTCTCACTCTCTCTCTTGGCTTCCCAAATCTGAATACAACACTTAGCACTTGCTCCAGCTCCTTTGTATCTACTTAAAGATAGAGAAAAGGAGTCACCCACATGCAACAAACCAGCCTACCTCAAAACATGGATCCCTAATTTCAGGAAAGCATAAAGAGATAGGCTATCATACAACCCACTAACCTACCTAATCAATGTTTAGGACTTTTCTAGTGGTTTGCCAATTGTCTTGGACTTATACCAACGTTGGGGTTGCATGTGAATTGGTAGGGACCAATTTGCATCTCAAGAGAGGATGTAAAACGTGCTGAAAAACAGCACAAAGATTTAGCGCGTGCGACCGGCCGCTCAAAACCTGCGACCGGTCGCTTATACCGTAGCTTCAGTCTTTGAATCTGAAAGCGACCGGTCGCTCAAACCTGCGACCGGTCGCTTACACCGTAGCTTCAACGACCGGTCGCCCAAACTCGCGACCGGTCGCTTCCTCCGATTCTTGTAACCTTAGGTGAGCCATTTTTCCAACAATCTCCACCATGGCGAGCCTAAGCTCTTTGAGAAGATTATTGCCTTCCAGGACATCTTTATCTTCTTGAGAATCGTCCCGATAACTCCCAAGAACTCCACCTCAATCTCTAGCATGGAACAAGATTGAGCAAGCTCAAGCAATGCTTGAACTTTGCAAATTGGATCGGCTTTGTGAGACAATCTGAAGCATTCTCTCGATGTATGAACCTTCATTACCGTGATGTCTCCATCATTCACCCAATCCCTTATCCGGTGGTATCGAACATCAATGTGTTTGGACCTTCCATGATACACTTGATTCTTGACCAAGCAAATTGCACTTTGACTGTCACTTTGAATCACCACCATGTCTTGGGCTATTCCGAATTCCTTTGCCAATCTCTTCAGCCATACCGCTTCTTTTGAAGCTTCCGTGAGCGCTATATACTCCGCCCAGTAGTAGACAAGGCACTAACCGATTGTAACATGCTCTCCAACTAATCGGTCCTCCACCACAAGTGAAAACATATCCTGTGGTGGATCTCCTCTTGTCCAAATCCCCGCATAATCGTAGTCTACATACCCTGACACACATGCCTTTCCTTGTTGTCTTGCAAACAATATTCCAAGCCTCTTAGTGCCCTTCAAGTACCTGAGAATCCACTTCGCTGCTGTCCAATGAAGTTTGCCCGGATTAGCCATGTATCTTGACACCACACTCACGGCTTGAGCTAGGTCGGGGCGTGTGCAAACCATTGCATACATGAGACACCCTACCAAGCTTGCATATGGAACTTTGCTCATTTCTTCCTTCTCCTTATCCGTGGAAGGACATTCCTGTGCACTTAACTTAAAATGCTCCGCCAAAGGAGTAGACACGGGTTTGCAATCCAACATATTGAATTTTTCAAGTACTTTGGTAATGTACTTACTTTGTGACAGCCATAGCTTGCCTCCAACCCTGTCTCTCCTTATTTCCATCCCTAGGATCTTTTGTGCAGAACCAAGATCCTTCATGTCAAACTCCTTTCCAAGTAATGTCTTCAATTCCTGAATTTTTGACATGTCTTTACATGCAATTAGCATGTCATCAACATAAAGAAGCAAAAGGATGAGATTACCATCCTTGAATACATGAGTGTATACACAGCAATCAGATTCACATCTTCTATATCCAATCTTCATCATGAAAGAGTCGAAGCGCTTGTTCCATTGCCTTGGAGATTGCTTCAACCCATAGAGAGACTTTTTCAGCTTGCAAACCAGATTTTCCTTGTTTGCTTCAATGAACCCTTGAGGTTGGCTCATGTAGATGTCTTCCTCCAAATCACCATGGAGGAAAGCAGTCTTCACATCCATTTGCTCCACCTCCATGTTCTCTTGTGCTACTATGGATAGTAGTAGCCTTATAGAAGTGTGTTTCACTACCGGAGAGAAGATTTCATCATAATCAACTCCCTCCTTTTGCAAGTACCCTTTGGCCACCAATCGAGCTTTGAATATGGTGGCTCCCTTCTCATGCATTTCTTCTTTCTTCCTAAACACCCATTTGCTGCCAATAAGCTTGCGATCTTTGGGTTTAGGAACTAACTCCCAAACTGAGTTTTGGTGTAGAGATTCCATCTCTTGCATCATAGCTTCCATCCAACTTTCCGTTCCTCATTCTCAACAGCCTCTTGGAACGTGGTTGGTTCTTCTTCACTAGCATTCAAAGCATAGTGAACTGCATCCTTGTCCCATCCAAACCTTTGAGGTGGTTTGATGGTTCTCTTGGGCCTGGACCGAGCTATAGATGATGGCTCCACCTGCTCTTGAGCCTCTTCTTCTTCTTCTTCTTGAGTTTGTTGTTGTTGTTGCCTGCATCTTCCTCCTCAATGTCGGACTCCACCTCCTCCTCGAACGTCTTGAGTTGGCTGTTTTTGTGAAGTCTTCTTGAACATCTTCTTGAGTGGAACTTCAATGGTTGTTTCTTTCCCAACAACATCCTCCTTTGCCTCTGAATTCTTGACTTTGTTCATAGGCATGGTCTTCTCATCAAACACAACATCCCTGCTGAGTATCTTCTTTAGGTTCACATGATCCCATAGCTTGTAGCCCTTCACACCGCTCTCAAATCCGATGAAAATGCATTCAAGAGACTTTGGCTTCAACTTGGACCTTTCATCACTTGGAATAAGTGCATATGCACTGCATCCAAACACCTTAAGATTAGTATAATCAATTGACTTATTAGACCATACCTCCTCTGCACATTTGAACTCAAGATTTTTGGAAGGAGATCGGTTAACCAAATAGGCTGCATGGTTAACGGACTCCGCCCAAAATGACTCGGGCAATCCCGCATGAATCCTCATGCATCTCTCACGCTCCATGAGAGTTCTATTCATCCTCTCCGCAGCTCCATTTTGTTGGGGCGTCTTCTTCACGGTAAAGTGCCTCTTGATGCCTTCATTCCTGCAAAACTCAAGAAACTTGTTGTCTTTATATTCACCACCATTGTCACTCCTTAGGATCTTGATCTTCCTTCCGGTTAGGTTCTCTACTTCCGCCTTCCACTCCTTGAATTTGGTGAAGACCTCAGATTTCTCCTTCATGAAGTAGACCCAAACCTTCCTGGAAAAATCATCCAAGAAAGTCACGAAATGTGAGCTCCACCCTTTGATTTAACCGGTGATGGCCCCCATACATCCGTGTGAATATAATCTAGCACCCCTGTGCTTCCTTCCTCTTTGTTTCGCTGCTTGAAAGCCACCTTAGATTGCTTTCCCATGGTACAATATTTGCAGAACTCAAGCTTGCAACTTTGAACACCTTTCAACAACTTTCGGTTGTGTAGTTCTGCATGCCCCTCTCACTCATGTGCCCTAGCCTCAAATGCCAAAGCTGAGTTTCATCCTCCGAGTCCTTGCTTGTGGATACAAATGCTCCACCTGTTATTGTAGTACCACACAATCTATATAGACAATTAGGTTGAATCTCTCCTTTCATAATCACAAGTGAACCTTTTGAGATTATGAGTTTCCCTCCATTTGCTTTAAATGAATAACCATTCTTATCAAGAGTTCCAAGGGAAATGAGATTCTTACGCAACTTTGGAATGTGCCTTACCATTCCAAGCGTCCTAACAGCCCCGTCATGCATCTTCACCTTGATTGTACCCATGCCTTTGACTCTACAAACCGAGCCATCCCCATCATAACTTCACCACCTTCTTCCTTTTCATAAGTGTCAAACCACTCCTTGTTTGAGCACATATGGTATGAGCATCCGAATCCAAAATCCAATCGGAAGAGGAACACCTTGAAGAATTAGCAAATGCATTAATTTTAACATTGCTATTAACACATAAAAGCTCACCATCACTTTCTGTGACTTCTTCCACTGTGTTGGCTGCATTCTTCCCTTTGTTCTTCTTCTCCTTCCATATGGGGCAATTTCTTTTCCAATGCTCCTTTGACCCACATTCGAAACAACCTTCTTTTGCCTTGGATTTGGACCTTCCTCTGTTGCCTTTCTTGCCCTCTTGCTTCTTTGAACGACCTCTCTCTCCGGTCTTTGCAACTAGACCTTCGCCTTGAGAGTTCTCTCCCGAACGTTGAGCCATCCTATGGTGTGTCATGATGTCTTGCACCACAGGCTCAAAATCCAGAGTGACCTTCCCGAACATAAGAGTGGTTCGAAAGTGTTTATAGGACGGAGGTAAGGATGTGAGCAACATAAGAGCCTTATCCTCCGAACTATAGTTAACTTCCATTCTCTGCAAGTCAGCAACACATCTATTGAAACTACTTAAATGTTCCATTAGATTACCTCCCTCCTCCATCTTGAGATTTAGGAGTTCTTCCTTGAGGAAGAGCTTGTTGGATAGTGACTTCCTGCAAACATCTCTTCAAGCTTCTCCCATGTTTGCTTTGCCGTATCCTTCATCACGTTGATGAGCACCTCATCGGAGAGGTAGTTTTCGATAGCTCCTCTAGCTAACTCATCAAGTACACTCCATTCCTCATCTGTCATGCTTGTTGGCTTCCTTTCTTTTCCAACCAACACAACGTGGAGGTGTTGTTGTGTGAGGGCTGATTTCATCCTTCGTTGCCAAAGAGTGAAGTTCTCCTTCCTCGTGAAAGGCTTTAGCTCCACCTTCATGCTTGTTGCTTGTGGTTGCTTCAAGCTGCCGTGAATCGCTACCACTCTCAACTTCCTTGTCACTTGCCATCTTCAACACACTAGCACTCCAAAGAAAGAACTAGCACAGCTGCAAAACACAAATTGATACCACTTGTTGTGCAAATGAATGCACCACCCTTAACAGGATCTTGTTGTTGATGGACTTTGGACAAGCTCAAGGATGAACTTGTTGCACACACACACACTCGAGAAAATAACCAAGAACAATGAACACAAGTATTTATAGAGGTTCAGCAATTTGCCTACGTCCTCTTTGGTGATCCCCTTGAGAAATATCAATAATGAAGAAGGAGTTACTGATTTGGTTTCAATGGAAACCCCCTTAGAACCCAAGCTCACTATCTGCTTTTTCTCTCCCACCCCTTAGCTCACTCACTTGATACAAGATGCTCTCACTCTCTCTCTTGGCTTCCCAAATCTGAATACAACACTTAGCACTTGCTCCAGCTCCTTTGTATCTACTTAAAGATAGAGAAAAGGAGCCACCCACATGCAACAAACCAGCCTACCTCAAAACATGGATCCCTAATTTCAGGAAAGCATAAAGAGATAGGCTATCATACAACCCACTAACCTACCTAATCAATGTTTAGGACTTTTCTAGTGGTTTGCCAACTGTCTTGGACTTATACCAACGTTGGGGTTGCATGTGAATTGGTAGGGACCAATTTGCATCTCAAGAGAGCACAGAAAATGTCTTTGAAAAACAGCACAAAGACGAGGCGTGCGACGGCCGCTTCAAAACTCGCGGCCGGTCGCTTTTATACCGTAGCTTCGATCTTTGAATCTGCACAGCGACCGGTCGCTCAAACTCGCGACCGGTCGCTTACACCGTAGCTTCAACGACCGGCCGCCCAAACTCGTGACCTGGGCCGCTTCCTCGATTCTTGTAACCTTAGGTGAGCCATTTTTCCAACACTCTCAAGCTCCCTTTTTCCATGAACTCATAGACCAGTATCATCTCAGACCTGTCATCAGAGTACCCAATTAAGGAAACAAGATGGCTTTGGCGAATCTTGGACAAAACCATGATCTCTGTTTGAAATTCTGGAAGGCCTTGGCCTGACCCTTGCTCATCTCGTTTACCTCGCTTGACAGCTACATTTCTGCCATTCAACAGAGTTCCTCTGTAGACATTCCCAAAGCCACCCTCACCTATCAACAATTTTGTGTCAAAGTTGTTTGTTGCTTGCTGAAGTTCAGCAAAAGATATCTTCAACCCAAGATTTAGATAATTCATAGGGGAACCAGTAATAGTTCCATCAGTCAACCTGCTGTGGGTACTCCCTCCTCCAAATGCAGGCATTGGTGACCATTCCGAAGTTTCAACACGCTTTGCCTTTCTGTATTTCAAACCGAACAAGATTCCGACAATCAGAATACAGATAAGTGACAGGCCTCCAATAACTGAACCAACCACAAGACCCACCTTTATCTTCTTGCGCCCTTTCATATTACAAACTGAAGCTGGAGGGTTACTTAAAGCTGGTCCCTCTATTATCTCCAACATTTCCAGTCCATTTAGAAAGGAATTGTTAGTTGTTGTGTCTATGCTAGGGCCTATGCTGATGTTAATGAATTCAGATCCATTATAACTCAATACAAAATCATAGTAGAAAGGCGAATACAGGCTATTAAAAGGGAAAGCGGGTCCACCAACCTTCTTCATGAAGTTTCCATTAGAATACAAGTTAAATACTAAATTACCAGCCGGACTGATAATGTCACAGAAATGAACCCGGACGAGGTGTCTAGCATCCGCACCCACATTAAAAGACCAGGTTATGTTGAAGGGATTGGATAGGCCGTTAGGACTACTGGTCATCAATTTGGCAGTCTGGTAAACTAAATCTGGAGCAATAGAATCATTATCAGAACCAACAAAACCATCAGATTCTACTGAGTACTCTCTAGTAAGAGTCTGTGAGGAGGGTCGGCTATCCTCTGCAGAGTTTGAATTAGACAGATATCTATCATCTTGTTCCCAGTTTCTCCATATTTTGTCATTATCTGGTGTGATTTTCTCGCCTCCAACATTCATCCTGTAAATTGTATGCAGAACTAAAGGAAGACTACTGTTGTAATTCTCAGGGCTGAAACTTGCAGGTGCAAGGAAGACTTCAATGGCAATTACAAATGCAAAAGATGATCCTTGAGGTGTAAAATACAATTTCAATGAGCCAGGACCAATGGCAAGAAAGAACTCCTCTATCAAAGCAGAGTTGTTACTGTTCTTGGCAGTGAAATTGCTCAGCAGTTTGAACCCAGAATTTGAAACAATAGGAAAAGCCGAAACATCAAAAAGAACTGATGAGAGATTAACTGAGGAGGAGGAGAAAGCCAAGAAATGCAGACGGACAATATATGTACCGTTTACAGCGATCTTGAACTCATAGTAGGATTGGTTGTAGAAAATTCTTGCTGTTTGGTACGGACTTGACGATTGGTTGGTGTTTTCAATGGCCCTGCTTTTCTCTAAGCACAAAAAACCAGAATTCGAGTCTGCAGTGAACACCCAGTCATGGAGGTTTGCATCAGCTTTAGACACACAATTGACGAAATACTTATCAGGTTGCGCATAGGCTAAAGAAAGAAAGTGAAGGGATGAGAAGTGGAGGAGAAAAAAAAAACAGAGAAAATAGAGGGATATGGGTTTTATGGTTATGAAGGCTTTCCATGAGAATTAATGGAGTTGCTGGATTTTGCTAATTGGTAGCCGAAGGTAAGCTCATCTGAGCTGAGTGACAATGGAAATTATGGCAAACAAAGACTTGGGATAGGAAAGTGCTGGACTTTGAAGTTGAAACACCAACCATGCAAGTCTGCAGTTAGAAAATTCCAAGCAAAAGTATGGTAGATTAATTAATTCTCCCTTATATTCGTAAACTATGCAAAAACAAAAGAGGACATTTTGATTGTTTCAGTTATTTCTTGTCAAAGAGAGCCATATATGTAAACTATGCAAATACAAAAGAGGACAGATATGAAAATAATTATTTGAATCACAGAGATGATCTCTCAAAAGTCCAGTATCACCTCAGAGCCTTCATCACAATATATAACCAAACAAAGAAACAAGATTAACATAACAGATTTGATATAACAAAGTGAAGTCTTCTGATATTCCAGAATACCTGGCTCATGCCTGGTTCACATTGCTTTACAGCCACTTTGATACTTTGAAGAGTTCCTTATAGACTTTCCAGAACCCACCTTTGCCAATGGATGATATTACTTCAAATTTTGTAGTTGCAATCTTTATTCGAGCAAAAGATATCTTCAGACCAGAATTTTAAGTTTGGGGCAATGGACACAATGGCAATTCTACCATACAACCTTTCATAATCCTTTCCTACCTAACTTTTGAACTTGGAACCCAAGCTTGTAGTCATAAATCCAAAATCATCAAGTCAACCACAAAATCAAAGTAAAACAGAGCTGCCAACCAGCCAATTACCTTTTATGGATTGACCGTATATAAATGCTATTATCTATCAATTACCTTTAAGTAATTCCTCCAGGTTGGTACTTCCACCTATCATTTGGACGTGTAACTTTTCCAGGGAAAATATGCAGGATTTGCTACTAGTTTCCAATGGGAGAGTAAAGCATTACTGAAGCTATTCTAGGTCTAGGGACGCTAATAATTATGAGGTCAACAATATGGAAAACTACACCAACATGATATGATGCTAAAGATGATTGTTTGCAAGAAGAACTGTTCTTCTTGTAGCTGTTTGTCAAGAGTTGGCAAAAAAAGGCACTTTTTAATTGATATATATCATCAGTTGTGTATGTTTGTAGCCTAGACAAATGTATATTTCCAACGATTATGAAGTTGAAGCAAAGAAACACACATCTTAAAAGGTAATTGAACTATGGTTAGTGTATTGTCATTGTTATTGAACATTTTCAAAATAATTAAATAGCAACTAATAAGTACAGAAGCCAGAGGAACTTTCTAGCTTCTTACTAGCGAACCCAGAAGCTAACCCTAATTTTGTACGATCTCCTGCAATTTGGAGTTAAAAGTATACATTCTTTGACATCTTGCACTAGCTACCTAATCTTACGTTCCCTTTGCATTTACAGAACCTTTTTCACCTTTATACAAAAAAAGAGAGAGAAGAATTTCCCCTAAATGTCCATTGTCATTTCTTTTGGCTAAAGATGAAAACAAAATTAAACCAAACCACTCCTAAATTAGCCGAACCAACAATGTCAAAAAGCTTGCTATTAGACTGTGAAACCTCAGCCTGATGGCCTAAACTAACTAAAGCATCTGTGCAAGAATTATTTTCCTGACAAATATATGATTGAGTTCCACGATTCATATGAGACATGAGGTTTTTGAGATATATCCATCCATAATATTTTCCAGGGCATTTATATTTCATAACACTATCAACCACGAGTTTGTGTGTCCTTCAATTTGAATTGTTTTGTATCATGATCCTACTGCCCAGGGTTTAGGCTAAGAGCATGGCTGGATCGTCTCAGGGAAAAGTATAGAATATAGCAGGGAGTAATGCATGAACCTAAGTAAGACACTCCTCTGGGGTAACAAGGTGAAACTCCCAATCAACAGCAGTTTAACTATCATAGAATTTGTTAGCTGCTTCTGTTCATGAACAATTAATACTATTATCACATCTTAAAGATGGGAAAGCAGTTGTAGTACAATAATCAAAGATAGGACTAAAATTAACAAGGCATACCTAACTTAGCTTTTACGGCTGAAAGAAACTTAAACAAGGTTAACTAATATACCTTACAAACTGAACAAATTTATCTGGCATCACCAACTCTCAATAGGGAGAAAACTTCAACTTCTGTTGTATCTAATTCATCGTCTCCGGGAAGAGCCCGATCATCTATGTTAATCGTGGAGCTAACTGAGGGAAAACGCTGAACATTTGGCAATACAAATGCTGATGAAGCATTGGCTGTGCTGTCTTCGTGGGGTTCTCTATGCTTTGCTGTTTGCTGGAGCTGGAATGCATACTCCAAGTCCCACAGCACATCACCCATTGTAGGCCTATCATTAGCATCTTCTTGCAAGCATTTCTCTGCTGTCTCACTAAAATTTCTGAATGAGCTAGGATCAATCTGATTCTTGATTGAAGAGTCAACAATCTGTTCAAGCAACCCTTTCTTCTTGCAAAGCATTCCCCATTCAGCTAAATTCATTTGGTCTCTTGGGAGCATTGTATCAATAGCAGGTCTTGCACATAACACCTCAAGGAGAACCACGCCAAATGCGTAAACATCAGATTTTTCTGTCAACTGTTGGGACATTATATATTCAGGATCAAGGTAACCAAAAGTGCCTTTAACATTTGTGCTGACATGTGTTTCATCAAGAGGACCAGATCTTGAAAGGCCAAAGTCAGCAACTTTGGCAACATGGTTTTCATCCAACAAGATGTTGGTGGACTTAACATCACGGTGAATGATTCTCCCAGCTGCACCTTTGTGGAGGTAATGAAGACCCCTTGCTGCACCAATGCAAATTTCAAGCCTTCGCTTCCATGACAAGCGAGGCAAGTTTGAATCATATAAATGATCTCTCAAGCTCCCTTTTTCCATGAACTCGTAGACCAGTATCATCTCAGACCTTTCATCACAGTACCCAATTAAGGAAACAAGATGGCGGTGGCAAATCTTGGACAAAACCATGATCTCTGTTTGAAATTCTGGAAGGCCTTGGCCTGACCCTTGCTCATCCCGTTTACCTCGCTTGACAGCTACATTTCTGCCATTCAACAGAGTTCCTCTGTAGACATTCCCAAAGCCACCCTCACCTATCAACAATTTTGTGTCAAAGTTGTTTGTTGCTTGCTGAAGTTCAGCAAAAGATATCTTCAACCCAAGATTTAGGTAATTCATAGGGGAACCAGTAATAGTTCCATCAGTCAACCTGCTGTGGGTACTCCCTCCTCCAAATGCAGGCATTGGTGACCATTCCGAAGTTTCAACACGCTTTGCCTTTCTGTATTTCAAACCGAACAAGATTCCGACAATCAGAATGCAGATAAGTGACAGGCCTCCAATAACTGAACCAACCACAAGACCCACCTTTATCTTATTTGGCCCTTTCATATTACAAACTGAAGCTGGAGGGTTACTTAAAGCTGGTCCCTCTATTATCTCCAACATTTCCAGTCCATTTAGAAAGGAATTCTTAGTTGTTGTGTCTATGCTAGGGCCTATGCTGATGTTAATGAATTCAGATCCATTAGAACTCAATACAAAATCATAGTAGAAAGGCGAGTACGGGATATTAAAACTGAAATTGGATCCACCAACCTTGTTAATGAAGTTTCCATTTGAATACAAGTTAAATACTAAATAACCGGGCAGACCGATAATGTCACAGAAGTGAACCCGGACGAGGTGTCTAGCATCCGCACTCACATTAAAAGACCAGGTTATGTTGAAGGGATTGGATAGCCCATTAGTACTACCGGTCATCACTTTAGCAGTCAGGTAAACTAAATCTGGAGCAATAAAATCACTATCAGCACCAACGAAACCATCAGATCCTACTGAGTAGTGTCTATTAAGCATCTGTGGGGAGGGTCGGCGATCCTCTGCAGAGTTTGAATTAGACAGATATTTATCATCTTGTTCCCAGTTTCTCCATATTCTGTCATTATCTGGTGTGATTTTCTGGCCTCCAACATTCACCCTGTAAGTTGTACGTAGAACTAAAGGGAAACTACTGCTGTAATTCTGAGGGCTGAATTCCGAAGGTGCAAGGAAGACTTCAATGGCATTTACAAATGCAAAAGATGATCCTTGCGGTGTAAAATATAATTTCAATGAGCCAGGACCAATGGCAAGAAAGAACTCCTCTATCAAAGCAGAGTTGCTACTGTTCTTGGCAGTGAAATTGTTCAACAGTTTGAACCCAAAATTTGAAACAGTAGGAAAAGCCAGAACATCAAAAAGGGCTGATGAAAGATTAACTGAGGAGGAGAAAGCCAAGAAATGCAGACGGACAATATAAGTACCGTTTTCAGCAATCGTGAACTCATAGTAGGATTGGTTGTAGAAAATTCTTGCTGTTTGGTACAGACTTGGCGACTGGTTGGTGCTTTCAATGGCCCTGCTGTTCTCTGAGCACAAAAAACCAGAACTCGAGTCTGCAGTGAACACCCGGCCAGTGAGCTTTGCATCTGCTTTAGACCCACAATTGACGAAATACTTATCAGGTTGCTCATAGGCTAAAGAGAGAAAGTGAAGGAATGAGAAGTGGAAGAGAAAAAAAAGCAGAGAAAATAGAGGGGTATGGATTTTATGGTTATGAAGGCTTTCCATGAGAATTAATGGAGTTGCTGGATTTTGCTAATTGGTAGTCGAAGGAAAGCTCATCTGAGCTGAGTGACAATGGAAATTATGGCAAACAAAGACTTGGAATAGAAAAGTCGTGGAATTTGAAGTTGAAACACCAACCATGCAAGTCTGCAGTTAGAAAATTCCAAGCAAAAGTATGGTAGATTTATTTAGTACTCCCTTATATTTCGTAAACTATGCAAATAAAAAAGAGGGCATTTTGGGTGTTTCAGTTCTTTATTGTCAAGGAGAGCCATATAATTGACTGAAATATCATCCACCACCACTAACAAGTTTGATGACTCGTCTTTACTGTCTTTTGTGTTTGGATGAGAACAGCAGAAACATCAACGGTCCACAAAAACACTTGACTACATTATTTGGTGCCTACATGAATAAATAGTAAACTAGAAACTAAAAGATGCTCGTCAATGAAGCTATACTAATGCCAAACCAACATAACACAACAGAACAGAACAGTAAGCCTTTTAACTTACGCCAGTTTTACATTATCCGGAATGGAAAATATTTGCCTCCTAGAAGCAGGAACTCCGACTTTCCTGTTAGTCAAAGTTTGCCATGCGTGTAGAGATTTTACTTTTTGTGTTTTTGATGGATTATTTTTTGCGTATGCCTTAAGCTGTGATTTGCAGTAGCAGTGTCCATTTGGAATTAAGTAGTACCAAAGCTTGATTGGGAGAATACTTATCTGGAAAATGTGATTGAATCACCATCAGCTCTTCAGGGCACATAATCTTACCGCGGAGGGAAGCTACTACAAGAAGAGGCAAATGCTGAGAACTGGGTAATTCCAACTCCAGCAAAGCAATTGTTGCACTTTTTCCTCGTATGGCTCTCTGTTTTGTCAATTTGCTGAAGGCTCAAATGCATATTTAGGTCCCAAAACACCATCTCACATAGTAGGCCTCTGAGCAGCATTTGTCCCATTGCCTGTAAACACATCTGGGCTGCTTCACCCAATATTCTCAATGAACTTGGGTTAATAGTTAATCTTACCCACAAGCATAGGATAATGACGTTTTCAAGCTACCCTTTTCTTTGCCAGAGCCTTTCCCATTCAGCCAAGTTTACCCTCCTCCCTCTGACACTGAGATGAGTTAATAAAGGCTGGCCAAGCCCAAAGACAGCACCTTTAGCCACATAATGATCATCAAGTAAGATGTTTCTTGACCTTACACGAAAGAACCTGTCTTTGACAGTGAAGGTGCTGTCTCTGGGCTGAACCAGTATAAAAATCAAGTCTTTTTGCTCCCTAAAATATCTGGAAGGTGTTTCAGAATTGAATCATAGAGATGACCTCTCAAAATCCCATACATTCTTAAAAATTTCAGACCTTTTATCACAAACAATGCATACCCCACTCAAAGAAACAACAAGATGAAGATTACAGATTTCAGAGATAGAAGAAACCCAAATGAAAAAACAGAGATATAGCGTTTAGGGAGCTTTGAGGGCTTTAAAGTGAGGGGTTTCAATCTCACCATTGATGCACGCCCCATGTTTTGTTGATTGTGAGATTGAAGTCCCTCACTTTAAAACCCTCATTATAGTTGTGAATTTTTCTTTCTTGAGGAACCTTATTTGAGGACAATAAATGAGGGCACAAAATTCAGTCGTTAGATCAATGTGGAAGGTTGAGATTAAAACATGAGTTTAATTAGGCTTCACGTAGAAACGGGTAAAATGAAACCCATACACCCGAATGAGACCCACCCACCATCAACGCACCAGTCATCTCCTCTTCTCACTTTGTCTACCGTCTCTTTTCCTCCTCTCTCTCTCTCCAACATTCTCTTCCTTAACCCAAGCCAAGATTAACAACCAGTTCAAGACAAAAAAAGAGGTAAACCCCAAATCTACCCAACAGTCACCACCCGTCCCCCCTCCTCTTCTTCCGAGAAAAACCCAATAGTCACCAACATCGCACTCAAATCCAACCCACCACAACCTACTCAATATCCAAGTTTTGGAGAGAGGGAGAGAGCATCTGGGTATTGTTTAGATTTCATGTTTTTCTTGGTTTAATGTCATAGTTAGCATTTTTATTTTTATTTGGGGGTACTTTGTTTCTGTGTTCATCAAAATTTTGCAGTGTGGCTCTATTTGTTATAGATCCCTGGTTGCTCTATCAAATTTTCTGGAAAAGTTGGGTTCTTCAGAACATTATGTGGTATATAAAAAGGTGAGAACCAGAGTTGTAGGGTGTGGGCGAAGGGTGAGGGAGAGAGAGAGAGTTGTAGGGTTTTTTTTTCGTTCAATTTTAAATTTTTACAAATAATCTTTTAGCTTAAATTATGTTTGATTTTTTTCATTTAAATTCATTTGACATTGCAAAATAATAATAATTTAGGATAAAAAGTAATATAATAATAATTTAGGATAAAAAGTAATATAATAATAATTTAGGGTAAATAATGATATAATAATAATTTATGGTAAAAGTAATATAATTATAATTTAGGGTAAATAATAATATAATAATAATTTAGGTGAAAAACAATATATAATAATTTAGGTCACCCATCTTATTTTTAATTATTTTTTTAATGAATTTTTAAAGATAAACAATAAAACAAGTAATCAAAATGACAAGTGGCCCAATCGTGGGATGCCATCTGTCAGAAACACTGACGGTGGCACCTTTAACTGCTGCCATGTGTTGTCCTATACTATTTAATATTATTTTTCTTGAATTTAACTTCTTAAATTCATAATAAATAAATTTAAAATCCAAAAAAAATACCAAAAAGTCCTACGTACTCCTTGTGAAATTCTCTACACCCTCAAGCTCTAAAAATATAATTTTTACTTATAAAAATGTAACATGATAATAAAAACTCAACTTTATTTCTATACAATCTAAAACACTAGTTAATTTTCTATAATCTAACATTTATATTCTTTAAGCCAACAACTGTGAACTCAAATATGTGGAATCATGATTTTAGACCTCCATAATCAAAGATAATGTCGTAAGGAGTTTGTTGCAATTTTCGGTGTATTTTTCTGATTTTTAATTAATTTGTTATGATTTTTTAAAAGATAAACTTAAAGAAAAGTGATAAAATAACATGTGGGGCAATCATAAGACGCCACTTGTCGGAAACACTGACGGCACACCCTTTCAGCTGCTGCCACGTGTGATTGTCTATAATTTTATATTATTTATATTGGATTTAACTTCTAAAATTCATAATAAATAAATAAAAAATCCAAAAAATACACCGGAAAGTCATACGAACTCCTTGTGAGATTCTCTACGCCATCAAGCTCTAAAAAAATAATTTTGACTTAACAAATGTAAAGTAATAACAAAAATTAAACTTTGTTTATAAAGAATCTAAAACACTAGTTGATGTTCTATAATCTAACACTCATATTCTTTGATAAAATGATTACTGTGAACTCAAATATGTGGAATCATGATTTTAGATCTCCATAATCGAAGATAATGTGGTAAGGAGTTTGTAGCAAATTTCAATGTATTTTTTTGATTTTTAATTAATTTTTTAAAATGTAAACTTAAAAATGTGATAAAATAACATGTGGCGCAATCGTGGGACGCCACCTGTTGGAAACACTGACAGCACCACCCTCAGTTGCTGCCACGTGTGATTTTCTATAATTTAATATTATTTTCTTTGGATTTAACTTCTAAAATTCATGATAAATAAATTTAAAATCCAAAAAATACACCGAAAAGTCCAACGTACTCCTTGTGACATTCTCTATGCCCTCAAGCTCTAAAAATATAGTTTTGACTTATGAAAATGTTAAATGATAACAAAAACTCAACTTTGTTTTTAAACAATATAAAACACTAGTTGATGTTCTATAATCTAACACTCATATTCTTTGATCCAACGATTAACGTGAACTCAAATATGTGGAATCATGATTTTAGACCTCTATAATCGAAGATAATGTCGTAAAGAGTTTTTAGCAATTTTTGGTGTATTTTTACGATTTGTAATTATTATTATTATATTACATTTTAAAAAATTATTATATTGCTTTATTTTTTGAAAAATCATAGCAAAATACACGAAAGTCGGAAAAATATTGCGAAAATTGCTACGAGCTCATTGAAACTTCATCTTCCCTATTGAATGCCACGTTTCATGGTTATTAACTTTTAAAAGCGATTCTTCTGAACATTCTTGGGAGATACTTGTTATTTACCCTAAAGTATTATTATATTGTTATTTACCCTAAATTTTACTTGTTTGACTACACATTGCAATATTACTTTTCATGTCGTAACTTATTTAATTAGTAATAAATACATGAAAATTTCAAAAATTTGTAGGAATTCCTTTTAACATTTTTCTTATTCCCTAAAGCTCAAAAATTCTCATTCTGACTAATAAAAATGGAAGCTAATTAGCAAAATGCCTTCATTTTACCATTTTGTCCTTTTAAAAGGCAAATTTTTTTGCTTGCCAATTTTTCTTTGTGAAGGATATTTTCGGGGTTTTGAAATGTTTTCACTTTTATATATATACATAAGCTGTAGCATACTAGCACATAGTAAGATGTTTTTGTTTTTGGGAAATTAGTGGCTTTAGCATCGCTTGTAAAAATATTGGTCCAATAGCAACTTTTTAACCCGTATAAATTTGGCTTCTATAAATACTTTCTTATTGGCCTCCTATCTCCTTTTGGACACTTTGTTTCTCTCCCAAAATTCCCAAATCGAGCTCTGCTCTCTCTCCCTCTCCCTCTCGTTCGCTAACTATCTCTCTCTGTCTCAGCCCAATTCTTTGTTTCTCTCCCCTAAATTCCCAAATCTTTGTTTCTCTCCCCTAAAATCGACAACACTCTCTCTCTCGCTCTCGCGTTCTCGTCAGCTTTGCCCATCTCCGAGATCAATACAACCTCTTCGTCTTTCTCTAGCAACCCATCGATCCAGCTTGGCCTCTCAGACCACCGTCATTTCGATCCATTCGCTCTCTCTTTGGCTCTCTGTCTAAATCACTATCTCTCTCTCTCTCGGCTCTCTGTCTCTCCATCCGGCTTGCTCTCTCCAACCTCCCTTCCACGTTTACATATATCCATTAATGACCTTAAGGTAACAAATTTATTTATCTTCCTCTCTTTTTGTAAATGTCACAATTTAGATTATCGAAATGAAGAAGGTATTTCAACTTCGGATTGTGGTCTAGGGTTTCTAAGAATCATTTGGGTTTAGATTATTGGTTCTTATTTTCCTTATGCAGTCAAATTGTTTGGCTTGAGGATTTGAATTATCACATTGCCGTTTAATTGCTGACTAATTTTGTTCAAGAAATTAAATGTCTTTTTTAATTGCTTTGACTAATTGTGTTTATCTTTTACATTTTAATAATGCTCTTGTTTGGTGCATTCCAACTTGATAGAACAAAATCATGGGGTAGAATGAAGGGATGGTAACTGTATTAGACTATAAGGGCCCAAGTAGGTTCCAAATGAAAACACGGTTTGAAACAAATAGAATTTATAAAAGAATGGATGGTTATTAGACAAGGATGTGTACGTTGTGTTCTAAGTAGTTTTGAAATAAATTTAAATCCTATTTCTTCCTTGGGGTTGTATGCTTTGCTTCCTTGAGAGCTTGTTCTAATCGCATTATATCCCATCTACGTAATATATTTATAGTACGGTCTAAGATCTGAATTATCTTTTAGGGCTATCTTATCCGTTTCTCTAGGGCAATCAGGCCATGCCACATTAGAGAAACATATAGAAACTTGAATATTGAAGGCTTTACACTCACCCTAGTGGAATACATATTTATATTTAATTATGCTATTTGAATATTGTGAATGGTATATATTATCACGTGGATGTGCTTCTTAACTTCTTAGCTTCAACCGAATGAGCAAGTGACAACTTATTGTGCTTTTTAACTTATACAAAATGTGGCGATTTTGTTTAGAACAAGCTGTTTCTATTTATTCTCATGGTTGATTTCTTTTATGCTATATTCACTACATAATGCGTGTCTCGTTGAATCTCTATTTACTCAAAGTGCACGCAGCAAAAAGATGACTGACTCTCAAAGAGCTTCTAAAGTTGTTGCTGACTATGGCTTGAAGAAACCTCCTTATAAATTTGTAAGTATACAAGATGGAACCTGTAATTGAACTACTTATTATGTGATATTTGTTCTTAACACTGCTTATAATGCAGAGAACACCCCCCAATTCATAGGGCCCAGTGCTAAACCAATTTTAGGGACTTGAAATCAGGTTTGATAAGTCGAGTTTCAAGTGTCACATTAGGTGCATGATGCATGCTTGATACATTCTAAACAAGTTTGTTGGTTTTCTATTTGCCTTTGTCAAAGTCTTATACCTCATTGGCCTTGCAATATATTTTCGTAATGCATTCATTTTGGTTTCCAAAATTCGCATGGTGTTGAATTTGATTCTCCAAAGCCAGCCTTGTAGGAGTTATCCATCTCATGTTGTCTTTGCTCTCTTTTTTTGTTAGTTCTTAAGCTCTAAACAGGCTTCCAAGTGCTGCATCCTTGAAATTTGATACAAATCAACTTTTGGAACATCAAAATATATAATATGTTATTATACTATACATACATTATGCATAACATTCTACCTTGCAATTGTACTGTCCAATTTGGATGATGTAATATAATTATGTTGGGTTTATTTTGTGGTACTCTATTTCACTTGGTGTCATGTATTTTGAACATGTTATATGTTCCTTATATGTCTTCTTTCTCAATTTTATTTTTGAGTATTCATGCATAACCTTCTCAATCAAACCAGTCCTAAGCTTTGTTTCACCGAAATTTTGATGGTTTATACTCTCGATTCTTTGATAGAGAAAAGACGAGGGCGTGTCTTTGAGGGATGGAGTGAAGGAAAGATATATTTCCCTCTAACAAGTTAGTCTTGGAGGGATGAGGCGGGAGATCAAGATATATTTCTCTTCTATTTTTTGGTACTTGGTAACATGAGAGAGAGAGAGAGAGAGAGAGAGAGAGAGAGAGAGAGAGAGAGAGAGAGAGAGTTGTTGATTTTTGCTTAAAGTGTGAGGAATTGGTAGTAATTTTATAGTAATTTATGTAATATTAAGGGTCCAAATTGCTTGAATTGTGTGGAATGTGGTCTGTCAACTTTCCATATTTGGTATGTCTTGGCAATTATAAAGTTGAAGTTGGACATCGGGTTTCATCAGTTTACTTATTGCCATTTGATTGTTATATTATTGTCTTCCTATTGCGCCCTTATTCTTTTTGCCATATCAATTTTTGACTTATGGAAGATTGTTGTCATTGAGAACCATCATCAATTTGGTGTGGGACAACATTTCACGAAGTAATTGGGATTCAAATTCGAAGTTGGGCAAATTTTTCTACTAAGGAAGCCTTCTTCACCAAGTTACGATTCTTCGGCATTAAGAGGTCATTTTGAATTTAAGGTGAATAGGTCTTCGAAGAAGATATTGGTTGTGATTTGTTGTCAAAGTCCATGCCCATGGCGAGTTCAGACATCTATATATGGAGAACGCATAACTTTTATAATTGTGAACTATACATCGGGGCAATACACGAACTCCAAAAATCACACTATAATTTTATTCCAACGAGACTTAAAAAGGTAGGTGCTACGTAGGCAATATCGTACCAATATCGGGCAATATGGACACAATAAAAAGGCAATACACGAACTCCAAAATCACACTAATTTCATTCCAACAGACTTGAAAAAAAGGTAGGTGCTGACGCTTACGCAATATTGTAGCAATATTGGGGCAATATGGACGCAATATTGTAGCAATATAGGGGCAATATGGATTCAATATCAGGGCAATACACGAATTCTAAAATCACACTCTAATTTCATTCCAACAGACTTGAAAAAAGGTAGGTGCTACATAGGCAATATCACAAGAATATCGGGACAATATGGACACAATAAAAAGGCAATACACTAACTCCAAAAAATCACACTCTAATTTCATTCCAACAAACTTGAAAAAAGGTAGGTGCTACGTACACAATATTGTAGCAATATAGACGCACTATTGTAGCAATATAAGGGCAATATGGACGCAATATCAGGGCAACTTACTCCAAATATACAAAGCACAAATAGGAATGCAATATTTCTTGTCAATGTGGACATGCTTGTCAATCCCCAATAGTACAAAGCACAAAAATACATTATACCACTACTACACATGTATTGCAAAAATGAATTCCTATCAAATGCCACTCATGAAACCAAATTTAAAATGTGCAAAATTTGTAATTAATTTTAATTGGGATAAAATTTGAACTTGAAACCTTCCCACAAGACTCCAACTAAAGGCCTAATTCCTTCCGTAGACCCATAGGTGCTACAGGATACAATGATACCTAAATTCATGATTACATGTTAAACCGTTATTACCTACATTACTTCAAAAACAAAAAGGCACCGCTATTTGAAACCCTCCGACATGCCAAATCGTGAAGAAGACATTGCCTTTAGCATGAACAACGTCAACAATCGGTTTCCACGCTTCAACTTGCTCCCTTGTCCATAAACCAGGCATATCCGGATACTTTCATAAATTAAAACAGGAGGTCATCCAACATTGAAATGAAGAAAGTACACACTCAAATGTGTGTTTTTGTTTAAGACGGCAAAGATGGATGAGAAACATTGTTGTATGGTCCCTATCTCCATGATGTGAAATATTGTTGTATGGTTCCGATCTCCATGATGTGTGATTGATGACAAATAATTATCATATCGGGTAAAAACAAAACAAATAATTATCATATATGGCTAAACAAAATAAAATTTAAGAAAAATAAGCAAGAGTTAAACCATTATGAACTCGAATCAACAATTAGATTAAAAGAAGAAGAAGAATACCCAAGATGCCATTAATGGATCATTTTCTTAAGTAACTAACTATACGAATAATGCTTTTACAAGATCTTAGAAAACTTCACGATGTAAATAAGTAAGACTTAATGGAATTGTTGATGACTCTCCATAAAATTTGAGAACTTATACAGGTCTTCCAACTGCTAGTGATTAAATAAAACATACTTTGCTTCATTGTAATCGACCTTGAGTTCAATCCACCATATCTGAGTCTCTATCTCCAATATTTTTGCTACCATTGTTATTTATTTGCACTATATGTAGTAACCTAGGTGGTGTGTTAGCTAGTCTAGCATCAAGGCAGAAAATAGCAAAATAACAGGACATGCTTTGTTCATCAAAATATTTTATTGTTATGGAGCGAACATCTTGGAATCTTTCGTGCTTCCACACTAAATTCACACACCTTCAGAAATGAGGCGTGACACTTTTGCACGTGTGTTCAAACAGTTGATTTCTTATCAAGTCATACAAAAATTCTAGTATTAAGTCTATCCTCCTATGCATTTTAGTGTTTCCTTTAAGATTATGACTACTCCAAATGTCATTTTCTTTGATAGTTCAATTCAGTTTAAAAAGCACCGAACAGAAATAAATATAAAGAGAAACATATGCAAGGGATGAAAATCTAGGAAAACTACAAGAGACAAGAAAGAAAAAAGCATTCACAGAAAAAACATCAAGCAAAACAAAGCATGCTGAAAAAAACCATTTCAACTTGGGCACTAAACTCCCCACGTCTTAAAATGTTACGGAATTTTACTCTTCCCATACTAATCACATAATGCATAATAATATTTCTCCAAGAAAACCCTCTCTAGTTTTTACCATAAATCTCATCAATCATCAAACTAATGGCTAATTTAAAACACAAACTGAATTAGGGGAAAACTACTTCAATGAGCATATAAAGATTTATCTACTTCGACGTAACCATCGTCTACTTCAATTGCATCTTACGTAATTACTTTGAGCTCCTCCAACGAGTAAGGGTGTTTCGGTCTTTTATATCTCTAATGTGATATAAGAATTGTTAAGCAAGACCAAATTCTTCTCGGCATAGAAGACGAAATACAAAACTACTTTGAAACCAAACTCACAAGGTTAAGCTATAGTAATGATGTTGATCAGGAGCTTAATATTCATTGATAAAAGCATCAGAATATACATGGTTGCTTCATGTACATATAAGATTACAAGCATACAAATAATTATACATAAAGGATATCAAAAATTTCTTCTTGGTCAGTGGGTTCAACAGCATATTCATCAGCAACAGCATATTCACCGGATTAGCATTTATTAGCCCAGACACCATTTTTTCTTCAAAAAACAGAAAGAAAAATAAATTAAGTAACAAAATTAGAAACAAAAATACACCAACCTGTGAAAAACATGGATATGAGATATCTGATATAATCAATTCAATTCCCAAATCAAAATAGAGCATAATTTAACACAAAAAATCATCAACCTCAAGCCCCGATTCGATAAGCCTAATTTAACAGAAAAAAATCCTAAATTTAATTTAGAAAAATAAACCCTAAATTCAAAGGAAGAGGATGCTTACCTTTAACTGATATGAAAGAGAGAGAGAGAGAGAGAGAGAGAGAGAGCCCAACACAGTGAGAGAGAGAGAGAGAACCCAGAAGAGAGAGCTCAGAGAAACCCAGCAGAGAGAGCTCAGTTCAATTTCTATGGAGAAAATAAACGAGCGAGACAAAGGTAGAGACCCGAGATCGACAGAGAGAGAGATAGAGTGAGCGAGAGAGATAGAGATAGAGACCCGAGATCAACGGAGAGAGAGAAAGAGCGATGAGAGAGAGACAAAGCAAACGAGAGAGACAGAGAGCACGAATGAGAGAGAGCGAGAGAGAGTGCTGAGTTCGGGGGAGTTAGGCTAAAGTGCGAAAAGAGCAATAGGGTTGGGATAAGAAGGTATTTATATGCGTTAGTTTTATATGGTTTAAAAAAAGTTGCTATTGAACCAATATTTTAGCGAGCCGATGCCAAAGCCGCTAATTTCCCTTTGTTTTTTTGGACACAAGCATATAGTAAGATGTTTAAAAACAAACATTCTACGATTCTCGACAAAAAGAAAAAGAAAAAGAAAAGAAAAGAGAAAAGATTAACTGAAAATATAGGCATATGAAATAATAATAAAAAATTAAAAATGAAATGCCAGAGAGACGAGGGCATAAAAAATAGCCCATACAAACCAAAAGAGGATTCAACAATGGCAGCTTACAAACGCAGAAAAATGGGTCATGACATTCAAGATGATATTTAAAATAAAGCAGATCTGATTTAATGATATACAATGAAACCTAAGTTCACTGAGATATGGAATTAATAACAAACACAAACAACAGTGTTGAAAAAGAGAGATTTTCACAGGAACTGAAGTATAAATAAAATTTTTAAAAATATTGAAAATTCATGCCAAGAAATTGCCGAACATGGAAGCGGAGGTCGTCTGCACCACAGCCGGCTGATGGGTAAGAGCAAAAGGGATTTCTAGATCTCCACCTTTAAAGCTGAGCCATGGGCGCAGAGATGCAGTTCCTTCTCCATCTGACTTTTTCTCATTTTTTTCTCAGTCTTGCACCTATTCGCCACTTTCTCCTTACTTTCTCATTTTTTCTTTGAATTTCAGTTCCTCCCACGAAAGCCCAGCTCTTGAATCCTTGAAAAAGAAAAAAAAATCATCTTTGGAAAAAATAATAAATAAAAAAGAGACATGGAGTAGATGAGAGGGTTATGGGAAAAAAATGAGAGACATGGAGTAGATGAGAGAGGAGAAGAAGAGAGGAGGGAGAGAGGAAGATGATATGACTTGTGCGAGTGGATGGATGGATCTTTGCTTAACACTAGTTTCGGGTTGAAGACAACCCGTTGTAACTTAAGCTGTTTTTTTAATCCAGCCGTCTAATTTCATCCAACGGCTGCGATCTGTCCTCAATTAAGGTTCCTCAAATAAGGTTCCTTCCATTTCCAGCAGTGCCCGAAGGCTCGGGCTGGGGGGGGAGGGGGGCAAAAGCCCAAAACGAGATTCCAGCAATAAAGGCTGGCTCGGGCAGGAGGTGGGGTCCACGAGCCTGGGCTGGCCCGAAGGCGGGGGGAGCCCGAGCGACAACCCGAAGTCAGCGATGACGTCAGCAAGCGATTTTCAAATTTTACGTTAAAAAAAATTTGCTACGCGCGCGTCAGCCACCCTCCAACGGTCATGTGCCACGTGGCGAGCTCTGGTCCTTCTGATTCCTTTTTGAGCTGCAATCCAACGGGCTGGAATTTTTCAAAGGAAAAAATTATGAAAAAATTTCGTAAAAATTTAAAAAAAATCCCAAAAAATACTGAATTTTTTTTTTCTATAAATACCAATCCCTACTCTTCACTTTTAACAACAAATCCTCATACATCTTCTCCTTCTCAAACTATTATTCACTTTGTACTCAATATTTTTTTCACTTTCTACTCTAAATTTTTTTCACTTTCAAGTTTAATTTTTCTCTATCATTATGGCTTTTTCTCAAGAAACCGGAGGAGCATGGAGCATCATGGAAGATGTCTTGTTGTGTGAGTGTTGGGTCCAAATTAGTCATGATCCCATATCGGGTAATGAGATGAAATTGATCAAATGTGGAAAAACATTCATCACGAATTTGTTGAAAAATCGGGTTCCACCCGTACGGAAATGGCATTGTCCAGTCGGTGGAAAATTCTCAACAAAGAGTTGGGGAAATGGAGAGATGCCCTCACAAAAGCGATGGATAACCAAAGAAGCGGAGAAAATCTCAGCGATGAGGTAAATTATTTGTAATTTTCATTTTATTAATTTTAATGTCCTATTCATTTTAATTTAAATATTTCTTGCAATTTGTATATTTTGTTAATATTTCTTGTATTTCCATATTTATTTAAAAGTTTCTTGCAATTTTTATATTATGTTAATATTTCTTGTATTTCCATATTTATTTAAATGTTTCTTGCAATTTTTATATTATGTTAATATTTCTTGTATTTCTAATATTTATTTAAATGTTTGTTGCATTCTCTATGTTTTGTTAATATTTCTTGGATTTTCATTAATATGTTTATCTTTTTTGCATTACAAATATTTTTTTAAGTTCCTTACATATTCAATTTTTTTATATAGATTGTGCAAGCTCAAATGTGGTATGGTGCTCTTGGACAAGGGAAAAAACTTTCAACCATACCCAATGTTGGGAGGTGGTGAAGCATTGTAAGAGATTTAGCATTATTCCAACGGCTCCAACGGTGGTGTTAAGCGAGACGCCACTCCATGATTCACAAGCTTCGGATTCGCCTATGGAATCCCCTATGAGTGAAGACTCACCCATTGAAAGGGAGCCGAGGCCTATTGGGAGGAAGGCGGCGAAGGCAAAGAGAGGAAATAATTGTACCAGTAATACCGCTAAATTTTTGGAGGAAATTGCAAGGCAAAGCGCCTTGAGAATTGAAATAGACAGGAAAGCCCAAGAAGATGATAGGGCAATGCATATAGAATATGCTAAAGAAAGGGAGTATGTACGCAAAGAAAGGGAGTATCAACGCAAATAAAACCAAGAGAAGAAGGATCGGGAAACCATGACCATGGATACAAGCCATATGTCTCCTGAAACAAAACAATTTTGGAAGCTAGAACGAAAGGCTATTATGAGACGAAGACTTTTTCGTGATGATGGACCTAGCAACACGGATTGGTTAAATGATGGAAACCCTTAAGTTAGTTTGCTTGCCTTTTCATTTCATTGTATTTTAATGTTATGTTTTAAAAATTAGTTGTAATTCATGTATTTTTTTTTATATTAGTAGTATTGGTTTTCTTTGAGTTACCAAAGAAACTATTAAATAAAATTCTTTTTTATTCAAAACATTCCATACATAAAAAACTAACCACAACCAAAGCATTAAAAATATAAAAACATACAAACCACAACAAAAGCATTACAAATATAAAAACATACAAACCACAACCAAAGCATAAAAAAACCAAACATAACTAAACATAAAACATAAACATTAAAATCTTAAAAAACATCTTCACTTCACTTCATTCACCGTCATTGCCTTTCACCGCCCATAAATGCTCCATTAAGTCAACTTGACGTTGTTCATGAATATACGACGATTGCATCTCCGTATATCGATCAATCATACGGTTCATGAAACGACCATCTCTAACCAACGGTTCATGCTCCAATGGTTCTCCATTTGGCCTGTGGGTTTTTCATAAATTCTTGTCAAGGCCGTGTTCATGGGATCCGGTTCGTACACCTCTTCAGCATCATAATCATACTCATCCTCCACAATCATGTTATGGAGGATGATGCATGTCATCATTATGCTCCTCAACACCTCCTCATCAAACATACGCGCCGCACCTCTAATGATCGCCCACCGAGCTTGGAGGATACCAAAGCACCTCTCCACATCTTTTCTGTAACTCTCTTGATGGGTAGCAAATAATTTTTGCTTCTGGGTTCGGGGATGCGGAAGTGATTTCACAAATGTTGTCCACCTCGGGTAGATGCCGTTAGCTAGATAATACCCAGTTTGGTAGACGGTATTGTTGATTTCATAGGTGATTTTCGATGCTTCTCCTTTCAAAACATCGTTGAACACCGGAGATTGACCTAGGACGTTCAAGTCATTTTGAGATCCCGGCAACTCAAGAAGGCGTGCCAAACCCATGTATCGAATCCTGCAACGGCTTTAAGGATGATACTTTTTGCCCTTTTCTATTGCCGTAATCTCCTTGCCAGGCGGTTGGGCAATTCTTCCATTGCCGGTGCATGCGATCGATGCTACCAATCATCCCCGAAATCCTCTCCATTCGGCTTTATGTAGAAGTCGTTGCATGTCCTCGCGTAGGTCTGCGCAGTAGTCCTGGTGTAGAGAGTTTCGATTGCAGACAAAATCTAACCAAACTCTCCAAAGCGGTGGACTTCCCCATCCGGCAATCTCATCCACACGATCGTGAGATGAACCATACGCCAACATTCGTATAGCATTTGTGAACTTTTGTTCGGAAGCAGTCCCAAAACACCAAAGACAATTTCTCTTTTGAACAAAATATTCATCATAATTGCAAATATCATGCATTACTTTATTAAATAAATGTTGTTGCATTCTATATCGCCCTCGAAAATGAACATCGTAGTACGAGAGATGTAGGGATAAAATAATCTTCCATAAGATTCTTACCCGAGAATGCCTATGTCTGTCAACATTCGGCCACGGCCTTCATGTGAACCACCACGATCGCCTGGCTTTTTATCAAGCAAAGCCACAGCCATGACAAGTTCTCGATCTAGTTCTCTTTGCGCTCTTTTGCTTGCAGCTCGTCTACGCCTTCTTTCTCTTATTTCTCGTTCTTGCCTCTCCAAGATCTCCTCCATATCTGCCATTGAGAATGGAATATGAAATCTAAAATCTAAAATCTGAGAAATGAAAAGTTTGAGAAGATGTAATGTGAGAGGTTTGTGAGTGAGCCTTAGTTTTATAGAAAAATGTATGTCGATAGACATGACACGTGTACAATTTTATAGGGTGAAAATCTTATCCGAAATTTGAAATTAACATGAAATTACGAAATGTGAAATTCAAATGAAAAGTTGAAATTCAAATGAAATTTATCTTAAATTTGAAATTCGGATGACACGCGCGCAATTTTATAGGGTGAAAATCTTATCCGAAATTTGAAATTCGGATGAAATTTATCCGAAATTTGAAATTGAAATGAAAAGTTGAAATTCAAATGAAATTTATCCGAAATTTGAAATTCAAATGAAAAGTTGAAAATGAAATTAAATTTAACTGAAATTTGAAATTCAGATGAAATTTATATGAAATTTATCTGAAATTTGAAACAAAAATTTATCTGAATTTGAAAATAAAAATCTTATCTGAAAATCTTATCCGAATATTTTATCGGAAAATCTCATCCGAAAATATTGTCCAAATTAATTGTTTAGGTAAACAAATTTGTGAAAAAAGCAAAAAAATTGAATAGTCTTGCTGGCTGCTGAAATTCTTTGGAAATCTACTTTTTGAGGCAGACACTATTCCCATGAATAGTGTCAGCCCTAGTCCCCCCTTGCCATGGCAAGAGTTTGACTGCTGGAAATGGCCTTATAATTGGCAAACCGATGAATCAAGAACACTCTGGCCTCAGATTTCAGAGAAGACAGAAAGTGGGCCCATTTGAACATAAAGATACCAGGTGAGAAGGCCCCTTTTCAGGCCCACTCAGATTCAGAGCACACGCCATTCATCCATCCACAGAAACTGGTCGCTCTCTCTCAGCAAAGCGGGTTCGGACTCTTAGTTATTGGCCCATAGTTTCAGCTTCTTCCGACTTCACCTGCCATTCTTCTCTTCATTGCTTTTATACTATATAAACACACGAAAGAGAAGAGCACCATCATCAAACAATTTCAAACAAAAGAGCACCATCATCAAACAATTTCAAACAAACTAAAAGAAGAAAAAGATAAAAACTTTGATCATGGTGGGGCACAGGACGGTGACAAAGCCAAGCCGGAGCGACGAGGTTTTGGAAGCTGATGAGCAGCTCAAGATCGCCAACCAGATCAGAGCTCAGTTCGACTCTGCAGCCCCAAAGCGACCCATCAAGCCAAATAGAAGCGAGCCCGATTCTTCATCATCATCATCAACACCAAACCCAGTTGACTATTCCATCGTTGACCAACCCAACATTCCAGAGCTCGACAAGTTTCGTTCTCTCCAATCTCAATCACCTGTTATACTCTCATCAGCAGAGGGAGCTACCACAGTACAAGATGAGTTTGTGGACACAGAGTACTACAAGGAACTCAATTCCATTGACAAGCAACATCACATGGTACTAAATTCTCTGATCTCTCTCTCTGTTTTTTTTTTTTCGAAGTTTTGAGTTTTAAAAAAATTAACGTGTGCTCTGTTTTTGAACGATTTAATTGGGTCTGGTTTTGATTTAAATTGAATTGAAATGGACAGACTGGAAGTGGGTTTATAAAGGTTGTAAGAGAAGGGGGAAGCGACTTTGATGGGTTGGATCTTCAGCTGGCGCAGAGCCATGATGACTTCATAGTGGGATTGATGAAGATCAGAAGCAACCCAGCAACAAATGACTGGGTTCCCAGGACTGATGAAGATGAGGCATGGATTTAGATCGTTAATTACCATTGTCATTCTGTCATTAATTAAAGAGAAGATCACCATGTTAATTTACATGTAATCAAGAAGTACCCTGTTTTCTGCTCTGTGATCAGGTCTTTGTTAACTCCTCAAAGCCAAATCGGAGTGAGAGCTCTTATTAGATCTCTGCATTGAGAAGGAGAAGGCTTGGAACTTTTACATTCATGAAAAAAATTCCTTTGAAATTCAATTCAAGCACCGACTTTGGGACTGGTTTTTCTTCTTCTTTTTCTTCTTTTTTCTTTGTCTAAAGGAGATGTAGGTTGTTCTCATCCATTGCCACAGTTAATGTTATTATATTCAAGTTGATGTATCGGGTTGTTCTTATCCATTTCCATAGTTAATGTTATTTTATTCACAATCTTGTTAACCTAATGATCTAAAAATAAGGTAATGTGAGTACATATTTAATAAAAGTCATTGGATTAATCTAATAGCACATATAATTCAGGACAAATTACAGTAAATTCATTAACATATAGAGTCATTTTCAATTTCATACCCAATTTTAGAGATATTTGTGAATACATACTCAACGTCATGGAAACTCTACAATTTGTCACTTTCATTAGCCAAACAATTAGTTAATTTGTTAAATGCTGATGTGGCATTTGTGGGACCATTTTTTAACTGACGTGGACTTCCACATGGACCAAAAATTAATAAAAAAATTATTTTACTCTTTGAATTATTTTTAAAAATCTCTCTCTCTCTCTCTCACAGAACCTAGAACCATCCAACGAACACACAACCATCTAGCCACAACCCCACCCCCATCTCCAGCCACACTTCAATCCACAAACCCCAGCCACCCCACAACCCACAAACCCACCCTCGCCTGCCAAGTAAACAGATTCTTCAACTCAAATTCCTAAAGTTTCAGTATTTATTTCCTCAATTTTCATCAAAATCCCAAAAAAGAATTGAACGAAATCCCAAAAAAAAATCCATTGTAGAACAAAAAGAAACGCGCAAGAAACCAAGAAGAGCAGCGAACACAGGATCATCAAGCTCATAACCGAAATAACACGAAATCAAATTCGAGTTTCCGGATCTTGTTGCTCTGATTCCCGACCCGACTTCGATCACTCCATTTGAATACATTTATTATTAGCTTCCTAATTATTTCATTTTTCGGGAAAAATATTTTCCTGGAATTTGGGGTTGGATTATTTGGTGTTTTTGTGGGGGGAGGAATTATAGAAGACAAGGTGCGCTTGGTGGGAGGTTTTTCACATTTAGACGTGGTCGTTTAATTTGGAGGAAGAAGTTCATGAAAGTGAGGAAAATGATGAAAATAAGGGACATATTGCATGTGTAGTACATGAACAACATGTTTTCGATTTTTGGTTGACTGGCCAATTCGTGCGGAGCAGATATTTATAATGGTTGTTTACGTACGTTTTGGCCAAATCACGTGTCAATGAAGTGATCATGATTCATGACAGATCATCTTTACATGTGAGATATTCGTTTGCAAGGTTTTCTCCAATTTTGGACAATCACTCATCTTCGCATACGTTTTGGCGAAATCACGTGTCCTAAAAGCAATGAAGTGATCTAGAATTCTAGGCAAAGTTGGCGAGGGGATTAAATGACCAAATAAGAAGGCAGAATGTATTAAATGAAAGAAGAAGAAGGAAGAATGTATTAAATGAATAAAAGGGAGTATATATTTTGCGTGGCTATAAAATTTTGAGTCTAATTTTCCTGTTACCAAATCTCATGTGCCCTTGTTTGTCTTTAGGTTTGTGACATGTGGCACACAACTCAATATGAGTTTAAATCTGTTATCTCTTTTAGCCCTTTTTTTAAGGTTTGTGACATGTCGCTATAAAATTCCAGCCTTTACAAGGTACAGTAATATTATTTGTACCAATCACCTGCCACTCCTCCTTACTGCTCAAACGTTCGTTGAGTAATTTTTCCACAGGGTGTATTGGTTGCTGCTTGTTTATATGCCCAATTTTCTTAGCCCGTATGGTCTGGGGTACCAAATTCCCACGAGAGAAAACATAATCGACAAATGCCAAAGCTGCTGACATCGTGCTCTCTTATTTCTTAACAGACCTTACATATAAATACATAACTGATTCAATTATGTATCACAAGCTTACATAAATAGCGATTTTACATGTTATATAGAGGAGAGATCAATATAGAACCTTCTTCACGACTGTACGTGCTTTACACATGGCCTCCAATGGCACGAGTTTAGGCATGGTAAGCCCTTCACCTTCAGTCATATCAACCTCCTTTTCACTAACTCTCTCCCACTCAAAGCATTGGATCAACGACCCCAAAGTCAAACCTACAACACGTTGGGCAAGGCCCGCTCCAGGGCAAGCCCTCCTTCCAAGTCCAAATGGCATAAATTTGTGTGACAAATCCTTACCACTTTCAAACCTCTCAGGCTTGAAACTTTCAGGATCATCCCACAAGTTAGGGTCTCTTTGTATGGCCCATGCATTTACCAATACCGTCGTGTCACGTGGCACTTTGAATCCTTCAATTGTGCAGTCATTAGATGAAACATGTGGTATTAACATTGGGGCAGGTGGGCACAACCGAAGGGTCTCAGAGACTATACATTGTAAGTAGGGTAGTTTTAAGATGTCTGGTTCGTCCACTAAGCGTTCTTGGCCAAGTTGAGCATCAAGTTCAGTTCTAGCTTTTTTTAACACATCCGGATGGTTAACCAGATTTGACATAGCCCATTCCAATGTGACTGATGATGTATCAATGCCTGCCAGTAACAAGTCCTGGAAATGATTTTCGTGTTAATAGTTTAAAGTGCTTCCAAGGGTTAAGATTGCACCCATTAGTTTCCTTTATAAAAAAAAACAATTAATACGCATTTGAACCTTTAAACAATATTCAACCCGTGTGTGAGATGGCACGAAAAAAACTAGCTTTGTTTTTGTTATTTTTTCACAGAATGCAGGTGAATTAAGAACCATGAAATTGTATCTAGCACATATTTCATCTTAGAAAGTTCAACTCGCTTCCACCATATCAATGTTTTTTTCCTGTCATGAACTATATAATCAAATTATAACTATGACAGTTTGTATGCACAGACATAGTTCGAATTTAAAATTTCTTCTGATTTTCCGATGGGTTCCAAAGACAAAGAGGGAGTGCATGAAGAGTGAGAGAGAAATAAGATAGGAGTTAGAGAAGGGACTGAGAAAGGGGTAGAGAGAATCCGAGAGTTATTGAATTTTATCAAAAATAAAATAGAAAAAAGAGATGTGATGAAGAGCAAACTGGTATAGTAAAATGTTCTATTTTGTGTTTTTTGGTTTGAGAAGAGAGACTAAGGCCCTATTTGGTATCTTACTATATAAAAAAAAAACTCAAAACTTATAATTCTTTTTAAAAAGATGAGTTTTGAAATAGTGATTTTAAGATCTAAAAACTTGTTTGGTATTGAACTCCAAACTATTTTTAAGATCTATAAAAAATTGAAATTAAAATCAGAAACCCTAGATTCCCAAATTGAAATTAACAAAAGAAAAGGAAAAATCTGTGAGGTTTCAATGGAAACCCTAGAAACCCAAAACATGAAAAAAGATTGATCAATTCTGGGTGGGATCGAGTCGAACTAGGGAGGTAGTGGATGAAGGAGACCTTGACGGAGTTGCAAACGACGTCAACCCAGAACCACCAATCGAAGAGAGAGAGAGAGAGAGAGAGAGAGAGAGAGAGAGACTCTAAAACCTCACCCTTTTTTTTTTTTTCAATAATGGGGTGTTTTTGAGTTTTTTGGGTTTGAGTTTTTAAAAATGGGCCTACCGAATGGGTTTTTTAAGTTTTGGACTTGAAACCTATTTTTGAGTTTATAAAATTGGATCCAAGTAGGATACGAAACGAACCTTAAGTTTTTTAAATAAACTAAATTTTCTGTTTCTCTACTTGGGTTTTTCGCATTGGCTTTCACAATACACATTAAGTTTTTTAAATATACAAGTCAGATGGAATCTCAGCCATTGAAAGCATGGTAATCTCATGGTTAATAGAGTGTGTCATAATGTGTATATGTGTCTCTCGATCCTGAATATATATATATATATATATATATATATATATATATAAGATTGAATTTTGAACTAACCAGTATAAAACCCTTGATAATTTGGTCCGTGTAATACTCGGGCTGCTGTTCCTGCAAAGAAAGCAAATGGTCGATCATAGTGGTTGAATTTGTACTACTCTTCTTCATCCGGTGCTCATCAATGAGACCTTGCAAGAACACATCTGTCCTCTCACCCAACTTCATCATCATCTTCTTCTCATACCCTAACCAATTCAAAAAGGGCCAAATTTCTCCTGGGTTCGGTACCCCAGAATACGTCGTGACCTGATTGATAATCTCTTTAAACTGCCTGGCCTCCTCTTTGTCTGCCACGTCATCCCCACTGTACCTCTTGCCCGCCACCATTGTCACTAGGATATTATACATCAGGTCAGACAACATAGACTTGAGCTCCACCTTTGCAAAACAACCATCTTGACATGATGATGACTGTTGTGAAAGTTTGTGCAGCAAGTGTTTGACTGCGTCCTTTCTGATGTTCAAGAACGTGCTGAGGCGAGCAGAAGAGAAGATCTCGATGGCGCCGATGCGGCGCATGTTGCGCCAGTGATCGCCGTATGAGGACATTATCATGGTGGAGTTGTTGTAGAATATGTGCTTGCCGATGATCGAGACAGGACGGTTTGCTAAAACAATGTCGTTTTTGGTGAAGCATTCATGTACGGCGGAGGGTGAGGAGACTACAACCATAGGAAGTGAGCCCATCCGGAAAGAAAAAATGGGGCCGTGTTTTTGGGAGAGACGGTGGAAGGCTCGATGTAGCGGAGGCTTTAGGAGGTGGAGATGGCCGATGATGGGCAAAGAATGTGGGCTTGGTGGGTAGTTTTTGTGATTTTCACGACGTCGTTTTCTTTGGAGGAAGAAGTTAATGAAAGTGAGGAAAAAGATGAAAATGAGGGACGTGCTTGCGTAGAACGACATGTCTTCCATGGTGGTTTGATTTTGGCTGATTTTGGGATATGCAGAAGGGTTATATATAAGATATATATTAAGCAGATATTTATAATGTTGGTTACGTTTTTTTGACGCTCAAGTGATCTAGAAGTTTAGATTGGGCGAAGTTGGCGAGTGTATTAAGACCAGAAAAGAGAGAAAAGGTTGGCGAGTCTTTAATTATCCATGGACCTTATGCGACCTTGAAACATGCAGCGGTAGCCTTCAAACATGCTGTGGGGTTGCCCTATTATTATTATTATTATTATTTTGCACCCTTATATTCCAACATATATAGGCGCCCATTGCTAACGTTTCATTGAATTAATTCTTATCATAACCGAGGGATGGATCTAGATCTAGAATTCTAAATTATGGTGGACGGCAAATTCCGACGACGGCAATCGGAGACCGGCAGTTGGAAAATGATGACGAAATTCTTGTATGAGAGAATAACCAAACAATTGGTCCATGTCAAATGCGTAGATATAGAGGTCTGGGAGTGGAGTTAAGTATTGTCCATTCATAAATATAGATCAAGTCCAGCCTATACCTCGCAGCTCCACCTTTAGCTTCCTCACCCTCACTTTCTGATTCACCCCCTCCATTTCAATACCCAACCTATTTTTGTAGCTTCGACCAGCTAAAGAATAAAATAAATGTAGATTTGTCTTTAATGCAGAAAGTTTGCGTAAGCCCTTGCAACAATACAGTACATAGTAGTCATTCAAGTGAAAAGGGATTTTTGCAAAAGCTTATGTTAATTGTAACATAATATGTGGTTAAGAAGTATGATACTTACAAGATTCTAAACCAACTTCTAAGGATGAATAAATCAAACTTGCATTGCATACATTCAAAGAGAGAAATGGTTGAACCCAAAACCTATCACTATTTCAAGAATACCATATACATGCCACCTAGTTAAATGAATTTATTGGAAGACATAAAATATATGTTCCAAGTATTTTGATAACTATTATTATATTCATACATCAAGATAGAACCTTCCTCGCAATCAAGCGCGATTTACACATGGCCTCTAAGGGCTCGTTTGGTACACAGGATTGGCAGGTGAGCTTGGACTAAATTTAGTACCATGTTTGTTTTATCTAATCCTAGTCTTAGATGGGATTGCTAATACCGGCCCACCAAAAACACCTCCTTAGGAGGGGACTACTAATCCCATGTGGAAAGGGAGGATTAGCTAGTCCCAATGCTCACCAATGTATAAAATGCATATATTATATTGTAAAATTAATAACATATATTATTATTATTAAACTTACTTACACATATACTATAATGTGCATATATACATGTATATACGCATGTACGTATATGTATATACATATATAATATATATAATATACATAAACATATATACATGTATATTATTATTATAATATACCCATATACACATATACATATTAATATTATAATAATAGCATACGTGTATATATGTAATATATATTATATATTATATATTATAATACATATATATACGTATATATACATATATGTGTATATATATTATACCCATGTATGTATTATAGTATACATATACACACATATATACACATATACATTATATATGTATTATATATATTGTAATATACATATATACATGTATATATATATATATTATACAATACATATACATATATATATATATTATAAAATACATATATATATGTATGTATTATACCCATGTATATATTATAATATACATATACATATATATATATATATATATTATAAAATACATATATATATATGTATGTATTATACCCATGTATATATTATAATATACATATATACACCTATATACACATATATTATATATGTATAATGTATGTATATATATATATATTATATGTATAATGTATGTATATATATATATTATATATATATATAATATACATATATACATGGGTATAATACATACATATATATATGTATTTTATAATATAATATATATATATGTGTATTTTATAATATATATACATGTATATACATGTATGTGTACATATATATGTTTATATTATTTATAATATACACATGTATATACACATACATGTCACATATATTATAAAATACATATGTACACATACATAATACATGTATTTATACATATATACATATACATAGATAGTTTTGAAAAAAAATCTAGTCCTAGTCCAAGTCAGCGTACACCAAACGCAGGATAAGTATTATCCAACTTAGACCAAGCCGGCCAAGCCAAGACAGTCCTAAGCATAATCCATGCCAAGACAGTCACAGTGTACCAAACGAGCCCTAATGGGACAGCTTTAGGCATGGTGAGTCCTTTATCTTCAGTCATGTCAATTTCTTTCTCACTAACTCTCTCCCACTCGAAGCACTGAATCAATGACCCCAAAGTCAAGCCCACTACACGTTGCGCCAAGCCTACCCCAGGGCAAGCCCTTCTTCCAAGTCCACACGGCAGGAGTTTGTGGGAAAAATTATCACCACTTTCAAACCTCTCAGGCATGAAGCTTTCTGGATCATCCCACAGTTCAGGATCTCTATGCAGAGCCCATGCATTGATCAATACCATTGTGTCACGTGGCACATCGAATCCTCCAATAATACAATCCTCGGACGAAAGATGTGGGACAAGCAACGGAGCTGCCGGACATAAACGGAGGGTCTCTGAGATGATACTTTGTAGGTAGGGTAGTTTGGAGAGGTCTGGTTCATCCACTAAGTTTTCTTGGCCAAGTTGAGCATCTAGCTCAGCTTTAGCTTTTTGTAACACGTGCGGATTGTTAAGTAGATTGGACAATGCCCATTCCAGTGTCATTGCTGATGTATCAGTGCCCGCCAATAGCATGACCTGATTTATTAAGAATAAAAAGACAATCAAATCCACAATGAAATACTTTTATTATAAACCATGAAAATGCATATTGTACAATATGAAGAATAAAAATTTACAGTGTTACTGAAAACTACTAGATAAAGATCTGTAAAATTTATCGACCTTATATTAAGATAAAGGACCAATTAGGTGCAAAATGATTTCGATTTGTTTTGGTTGCAACCTACAAATCTTATCGTCATGAATCATGATAGAAAAGTTGTCTAGGTGCCTATAGATGTGACAAATGCCCTAAAACACAGCTGGACTTGGAAACCAATATGATCCTCTAGAAAAAGCTGAACAGTCACCGTCCAGAGCTAGATTGGATGTGGACACAAAAGAGTGAATATGTAAGGGTTATTAGGTCTATTAGTCCTAAAATTTTGACTCGATTCTCATTTTGGTCTCTTAATTTCTAAAATTGTTCCCGTGGTCTTTCAACTTCAATTTCGTTAGGACAAATGGTCCTGCTGTCAATTTTGTTATCTTTTCTGTTAAATGGAGGGGCAAAATGGTATTTTTTGTATTAAAACCAAATCTCTCTCTCCCCTCTCCCTCTATCTCGATTTCTTCCCCAGATTTCTTCTCCCCCCCAACCCAGATTTCTCCTCTCCCTCTATCAGGAACAAGGAAGCTTACCTGTATACTCAAGATTCAAATGAGAGGAAGAGAGAGCAAAGAGGGCAACCCACAGCCACCCTTCACCCAGCGCCCCCTCCCCTTCGATTTTCTTTTCCCCCATGACCACAGGCCTCCAATCCCCAATGAACCCAAAACCCAGAATCGCAACCCATTGTGGATTTTGGAACCTGAATTCTGCTATTCTTCCTTGGCCTTTGTACAAAAATTGAAGAGGGGTGCTGGGTGGAGGGTGGCTGTGGGGGAAGAAAGAGAGAGAGAGAGAGATAGAGAGATATATTTATTTATTTTATTTTATTGGTTTTTTTTAATACAAAAATACCATTTTTGCCCCTGCATTTAACATAAAAAATTAACAAAATTGACGGTAAGACCATTTGTCCTAACAAAACTGAAGTTGAAGGACCACGTGAACGATTTTGAAAATTAAGGGACTAAAATGCTAATCGGGTCAAAATTCTGGGACTAATAGACCTAATAACCCAATATGTAAAGACATGGGACACTAGCGATGCCATGAATTGTACAATTTTATTGTTGCGAATTCCGAAACTACAAGGGTCCAAATATAAACCACTTCAAATTTTTAACAAAGATTTCATCAATTTAACATTTCATTCAAGAAAATGTTTCATACTTCTAGTTTGATGATTATTTTTCACTGTGATTTTTTATTTATTTATGATTTATGTATTTTTGTTACTTCAACATGTGGACACTATATAAAGTAGTGAATATGCAATGAACAGGTGGGACACTAGCGATGCCATGAATTTTGCAATTATATTGTTTTTTTCTTTTTTCTTGTTCCCAATTATGGAAATTGTACTCTTGTGTTTTTTTATGAGTTACTTTTATAAATTATAATGGGTTAAATGCTTAATTGTAGTAATGGTTTCTGAACTATGTAGTTACATTTTGGTCACTCAACTTCAAAAATAGTTTCATAGATCCCCAATTATGTATCATGTTGCACTACCAGTCCCTTCCGTTAAGTCTGTCTATTTTTCCTTTAAATTCATGAGTAAATTTGAAAATTCATTTCAAATATTTATAAAAAGAAATAACAAAAAATAATTAATTTAAACTAAAATAAAATAAAGAAAAAGAAAAGCAAAATTAAGGGAAAGACAACTCAAATGCTTCTCCTCCCCTGTACCCAGCACTGTAAACCATCAACCATAAACATCCATAAATGTAAAATCATAATAATTACCCATAAAAGAAAGAAAAGAGGGAGAGGGAGAGAGGATATGGATGTTTTTGTCTCTATTTTGAGGAAACTGGACCCCTATTGTTTCATTTACCAACCTCCACTTGAAGGTGGGCAGCTGAATATGGAAGTGGAAAGAGGAGGAAGGTGTATGGGATGTGGCATAATCCCATATCCCTTGTTTTACTATGCCTTTTGTGTTGATTTTGTTTTGTTCAAGTTCAAGGACATTGATGGTTGAAACTTGGAGGAGGAAGGTGTGGGTTGTGGCCAGGGAGGAAGGGGAGGGTTGTGGATGAATTGCTGAATTTACCCTCATTTTTTTACAGGAAAACTCACAAACTTGACGATAAGGACCAATGGTGCAACATGATACATAATTGGGAAACCTCTGCAACTATTTTTAGAGTTAAGTGACCAAAATGTAAGTATAATTCAAACACTATTGCTACAAGTAAGCCATATGTCAAACAATAACAATTGTTTGGAGGGAAGCAAGCAATGTCCCACTATAATAAACGCACCAATTTTGGACATGAAACATGATCATAAAAAAATCAAATGCATAAGAAGAGAGAATAACTTTTGACTAACCAGAATAAGGCCCTTGATGATTTGGTCGTTGTAATATTCAGGCTGCGACTCTTGCAGGGAAAGAAGATGGTCAATCATTGTAGTACCATTTTTACCCTTCCTCCTGTGCTCATCAATCAGACCCTGCATGAATACATCTGTCCTTTTAGCCAACGTCTTCACCTTCTTCTCATAACCACCGCTCCCAACCCAATTCAAAATCGGCAAAAAGTCAGCTGGGTTCGCTGCGCCCCCATAAAAGAACGCATCGCTCATAATCTGCCTGAACTGCTTGGCCTCTTCTTTGTCAACCGACACGTCGTCGCCGTAGTACCTCTTCCCAGCCACCATTGTCATTATGATGTTAAAGGTGAGCTCATTGAACATGGACTTGAGCTCCACCTTCGCAAAACCGTCACGTGCTTTTTGTGAGAGTTTAAGTTGTAAGTGTTTGACATTGTCCTTTCTGATCCCGGAGAATGTCTGGAGTCGGGCTGTGGAGAAGATCTCGGTGACGCCGATGCGGCGGAGGTTGCGCCAGTGGTCGCCGTATGGGGAGGCGGCGATTGTGGTGTGGTTGTAGCTTACGTGCTTGTCCATGAGTGAGCGAGGACGGTTGGCTAAAACGATGTCGTTTTTGGTGAAGCATTCTGCGACTGCGGACGGGGAGGAGACTATGACCACGCGGCGTGAGCCGAACCAGAGTGAGAAAACGGGGCCGTATTTTTGGGAGAGGCGGTGGAAGGTTCGGTGGACTGGGGGTCTTAGGAGGTGGAGATGGCCAAGGATTGGAAGTGAAAGTGGGCTTGGTGGAAGGTTTTTGTAACGACGTCGATTTGGTTGGACCAAGAACTTGAAGGTAAATAGGATGAAGATAAGGGTGAGGGATGTGCAGAACAAGATGTCTTCCATAGTTTGTTTTCCTTGATTGGTTGATATTTTGTGTTTTCATTGGGACTTGAAAATGCGGTTATATAGGGAGGTACGTGGGAGTAGTAATATAAAGAAAAATAGTATGAAGAAAATGACTTACTGTTAGAAAAGGGTAATGATAAGTTATTGGTATTCTTTTTAAATGGGTTGTGCGTAAATGGTGCATGAAGACAATCAAATGACAACCTAATTTCAAAAACTACTGCAAAACTTAAATGTAGTTTTGACCTAGCAAACAATGTTATTTAGCCGGAAAAAACTCAATCATCATGGGAGAGCGGTGAGTTTGACTTCTCTCGCCATCATCTTTGAAACGAACAGTTATATGCCCAAATCGGAATTCGAAACCCAAATCCGCAACAACCAAGTTTTACACTCTTTTCGATCTCCTCCGCAAGCTGTTCTACATCAGAAGGCCCACAACTTTAATTTTTTCATATGAAGGGATCAAAGTTTGGCTCCTTAAAACTAAAGAGTAGCTTATCCTCAAAGCAAATGGGAAATTTACAGCGTGTTATCTTTCCTTTTTATTTTGTCACAAGTTTTATCTTTCCTTTGTGCAAAAAAGGAGTTTTATCTTTACCTTGTTACATTTTGGCTCCAATTTTTGCGTTTACATTGCTTTTCATGTGCTTAAGAGTAAAGAAGTACGGAAAATGAGATTTTTTGTCTTTTCTTTTTTGGACGGAGGAAAATAAGAGTTTAAAAACAACACTTTATTTGCTTTCCACTATTCGTCCCCCTCACCAGCGTTCGACATGTTCCATCATGGATTCATGACTACTGTGACCTCAATCAACACACGTACGGCGTTCCGACATCTTCCACTGGGCGTCAGCCAGTATGTGAACGACACAACACAAGGCTTTCAGTTTGATTCGTATGAAATAGACCGAAATTGGATAAGCATGTGTTTCACGAAAGCTTCACAGTTTTGAATGTAAAATGTGTGAGAGTGTGAAAGTAAAAAATTTCATATTGGAAAGTTGAGAAATTTAATCATGGCTTATAAGGAGTTGAGTTACTCTCTCCATTGCCAATTGATTTTGGAATGAAACCTCAACTTTCTTTATGGTATCAGAGTTAGGTTAGCCCACGTGTGAATGTCCAATAGCCACACATGCTCCATGTTATCTAATATGTGTTGTCCACGTGTTAGGCTTGAAAATTCACCACACATGCGAGGGCGTGTGAGAATGTGAAGGTAAAAAATCTCACATTGAAAAGTTGAGAAATTTAGCCATAGCTTATAAGGAGTTGAGTTACTCTCCCCATTGCTAATTGATTTTGGAGTGGAACCTCAACTTTCTTCATGGTATCAGAGTCAAGTTAGCCCACGTGTGAAAGCCCAACAGCCACACATGCTCTATGTCACCCAATATGTATTGTCCATGTGTTAAGCTTGAAAATTCACCACACATGCGAGGACGTGTGAGAATGTGAAGGTAAAAAGTTTCACATTGAAAAGTTGACAAACCAAGTAAGAACTTATAAGAAATTGGGCTACTCTCTCATTGCCAATTGATTTTTGGGTTAACCTCAACTTTATTCAAACTAAATGGCTTATGAAATTTAAGCAAGGACTTCTAGATTCTTATTTTTTAAATTTGGCTGAATGACTTCCGTATTCTTCTTGTTCATGCATTGCATTATTGCTGCAATGATTATGACAGAGGGGAGACTAATTTGACAGCAGTTCTTGTAAGAAGCCACAAATTAGCATGCCCCTTATTATTGGGTTGGAGAACCGTATTTTGTAGCCCCAGAAGTCCGAGCAAACCACAATATTAAAAAAAAAATCTAAGAAATTAAGGGGCGTTTGGTATCCTATTTAAATAGACAACTCAAAATTTTTGATTTTTCTTAAAAACAAGGAGTTTTTAAATCTATTTTTAAGATTCAAAAACTTGTTTGGTATGCAACTTGAAAATTGTTTTCAAATTTTAAAAATTTGAGAACTTGGACTCAAATTCTGTTTTTGAATTTAAAATGTTGGATTCAAGTTGAATACCAAACATGTCCTAAAAATTAACTAATTTACAAAATTCTAAACAAACTACGATAAACGATATAAATAAACCTTGCATACATTCAAGGAGAGAAATGATTGAAGCTCCAAAAGGAATCAATACTTTCAACAATACCTTATCCATGCTACCTAGCAAAATGATTTTATTGGAGGTAAAATATTTGTTCTAAATTACAATGCTCGACTATGCATGTCTTGCAACTATAGGGATTTCCACAAATAGGCCCATTCTAACCTATTATATCCATAGATCAAGATAGAAACTTGTTCATAATAGGGCGCGCTTTACACATAGCTTCCAAGGGAATAACTTTAGGCATGCTGATGCCTTTACCTTCAGCCATGTCAATCGTCTTCTCACTAACTCTCTCCCACTCAAAGCATTGAATTAATGACCCCAAAGTCAAGCCCACCACACGTTGTGCCATGCTTGCTGCAGGGCAAGCTCTTCTTCCAAGCTCGAACGGCATGAGTTTGTGGGACAAATCTTCACCACGTTCAAACCTCTCAGGCATGAAGCTTTCAGCGTCATCCCACAATTCAGGATCTCTATGGATAGACCATGCATTGACCAATACTATTGTGTCACGTGGCACATCGAACCCCGCAATAGTACAATCATCGGATGACAAATGTGGTATTTGTTGGAAAATTAGCTCACCTAAGGATACAAGGATCGAATGGAGTGACCGGTCGCAGGTTTTGGACGACCAGTCGTTTTCGAACAGAGTCTAATTAGACCGGTCGCAACACAGGTCGCTTTGTAACAGAAATTCAAGTTTTGAATATGCTTAAAAGCGACCGATCGCAAGTTTCTGGCGACCGGTCGCGCGTCGTGCTGGGTGGAATTTTCCACGCGTTTTCTGCACTATTCTCACGTGATTTTTGGCTCTATCCTATCTTCAGGTAATTCCAAGGATGTTATAAATCCTAAGAACGGTTTGGCAGCTACTGTAAAGTCTTTAGCTCCTTTTGAGGTAGATTGATGGCCAAACCACTCCATGACTCTCCCTAAAACATGGATCTTGTAGGGAGGCTGGTCTGCTGCATGTGAGTGGCTTTCCCTATCTTTAAATGAAGGCAAAGTAGCTGAGAGCCTGTAGTAAGTTGAGTAGTCAGATGTGGGAAGCCAAGGGTGAGAAAGAGAGTGCATTTGTATCAAGTGTGTTGAGTTAAGGGGTGTGAGAGAAACAGATAGGAAGGTTGAGTTCTAAGGGGGTTTCCATTGAAACCAAAGCTCTAACTCTTTCTTCATTAGTAATATTTCTCAAGGTGAACACCAAAGAGAACGTAGGCAATTGCTGAACCTCTATAAATACTTGTGTCATTTGCTCTTGGTTAATTTTCTGTGTGTGTGTGTGTGTGACAAGTTCATCCTTGTGCTTGTCCAAAGTCCATCAACAACAAGATCCTGTAAGGGAAGTGCATTCAATTGTACAACAAATGGTATCAGAGTTGTGTTTGCAGCTGGTGCTAGTTCATTTTCGAAAGAGCTAGTATGTTGAAGATGGCAAGTGACAAGCAAGTGAAGGTGGAAGCAGTTCTCAAATGAAGCAGCCACAAGCAGCTAGCATGAAGGTGGAGTTAAATCCATTTGCGGCGGGGAGAACTTCACTCTATGGCAACGAAGGATGAAGTCAGCTCTTGCACAACAACATCTCAATGTTGTTCTAGTTGGCAAAGCAAAGAAGCCTGCAACTATGACAGACGAAGAGTGGGATGTACTCGACGAGTTGGCTAGAGGAGCCATCGAAAATTACATTGCGCACGAGGTGCTAATCAATGTAATGCAGGATACAAATAAGGCAGACATGGGAGAAGCTTGAAGAAATGTTTGCAGGAAAATCGCTATCCAACAAACTCTTTCTCAAGGAAGAGCTCCTTAATCTTCGGATGGAGGAGGGAGGTAATTTAATGGAGCATCTAAGCGGCTTTAATAGATGCGTTGCGGACTTGCAGAGGATGGAAGTTAACTATAGTACGGAGGATAAGGCACTTATGTTGCTCACATCCTTACCTCCGTCCTATAAGCACTTTCGTACAACTCTTATGTTCGGAAGGTTACTCTGGATTTTGAGTCCGTGGTGCAAGATGTGATGACGCACCATAGGATGGCTCAACGTTCGGAGAAAGCTCTCAAGATGAAGGTCTAGTTGCTAAGACCGGAGGAGGAGCCGTTCAAGGAAGCGTGAAGGCAAGAAAGGCAACATGGGAAGATCAAAATCCAAGTCTAAAGAAGGTTGTTTCGAGTGTGGGTCAAAGGATCATTGGAAGAAGAATTGCCCCACATGGAAGGAGAAGAAGAACAAGGAGAGGAACGCAGCAAATACAGCTGAAGACGTCACAGAGGGTGATGGTGAGCTTTTATGTATTAATGGAAATGTTAATACTAATGTATTTGCTAATTCTACAAGATGCTTCTCTTCCGATTGGATTTTGGATTCCGGTGCTCTTACCATATGTGTGCAAACAAGGAGTGGTTCGACACATATGACAAAGAAGAAGGTGGCGAAGTTATGATGGGGACTGCTCGGTTTGTAGAGTCGAAGACACCGGCACAATCAAGGTGAAGATGCATGACAGAATTGTTAGGACGCTTGGGATGGTAAGACACATTCCAAAGTTGCGTAAGAATCTAATTTCCTTTGGAACTTTTGATAAGAATGGTTATACTTTCAAAGCTAGTGGAGGGAAACTCATAATCTCAAAAGGTTCACTTGTGATTATGAAAGGGGAGATTCAACCTAATTGTCTATATAGATTGTGTGATACAACGGTGACAGGTGGAGCAGCTATATCCACAAGCAAGGACTCGGAGGACGAAACTTAGCTTTGGCACTTGAGGCTGAGGCATATGAGTGAGCGTGGCATGTAGGAACTACACAGCAGATAGTTACTGAAAGGTGTTCGTAGTTGCAAACTGGAGTTTTGCAAATTTTGTACCATGGGAAAGCAATCAAAGGTAGCTTTCAAGCAACAAGACAAGGAGGAAGGGAGCACAGGTGTGCTTGACTATATTCACACAGATGTTTGGGGGCCTTCACCGGTTAAATCAAAGGGTGGAGCTCGCTACTTCGTGACTTTCTTGGATGATTTTCCAGGAAGGTTTGGGTCTACTTCATGAAGGAGAAATCTGAGGTCTTCACCAAGTTCAAGGAGTGGAAGGCGGAAGTAGAGAACCTAACCGGAAGAAAGATCAAGATTCTAAGAAGCGACAACGGTGGTGAATATAAAGACAACAAGTTCCTTGAGTTTTACAGAGATGAAGACATTAGAAGGCACTTTACCATGAAGAAGACGCCCCAACAAAATGGAGCTGCAGAGAGGATGAACCGGACTCTCATGAAGCGTGAGAGATGTATGAGGATTCATGCAGGATTGCCATAGTCATTTTGGGTAGAGTCAGTTAACCACGTTGCCTATTTGGTTAATCGATCACCTTCAAGAAATCTTGAGTTCAAATGTGCAGAGGAGGTGTGGTCTAATAAGTCTATTGATTTTTCTAATCTCAAGGTGTTTGGATGCAGTGCATATGCACTTATTCCAAGTGATGAAAGATCCAAGTTGAAGCCGAAGTCTCTTGAATGCATTTTCCTCGGCTTTGAGAGCGGTGTGAAGGGCTACAAACTTTGGGATCCAGTGAACCACAAGAAGATACTCAGTAGGGATGTTGTGTTTGATGAGAAGACCATGCCTATGAACAAGGTCAAGAATTCTGAAGCCAAGGAGGATGTTGTTGAGAAAGAAACAACCATTGAAGTACCACTCATGGAAGGGATACTTCACACGAACAGCCAATTGGAGACGTCCAGGAGGAGGTGGAGTCTGACAATAAGGATGAAGAAGCTGGGCAACAACAACAACATACTCAAGAAGAAGAAGCGGCTCAAGTTCAGATGGAGCCGTCATCTATAGCTCGGTCTAGGCCCAGGAGAACCATCAAACCACCACAAAGGTTTGGATGGGACAAGGACGCAGTTCATTACGCCTTACATGCAAGTGAAGAGGAGCCAACCACGTTCCAAGAGGCTGTTGAATGCAAGGAGCGGGAAAGTTGGTTGGAAGCTATGATGCAAGAGATGGAATCTCTACACCAAAACTCAGTTTAGGAGTTGGTTCCTAAACCCAAAGATCGCAAAGTTATTGGCTGCAAATGGGTGTTTAGGAAGAAAGAAAAAATGCATGCGAAGGGTGCTACCATATTCAAAGCTCGTTTGGTGGCCAAAGGATACTTGCAAAATGAGGGAGTTGATTATGATGAAATCTTCTCTCTGGTGGTGAAACACACTTCTATACGGCTACTTCTCTCCATAGTAGCACATGATAACATGGAGGTGGAGCAAATGGACGTTAAGACTGCTTTCCTCCATGGTGACTTAGAGGAAGACATCTACATGAGTCAACCTTAAGGGTTCATTGAATCAAGCAAAGGAAATCTGGTGTGCGGGTTGAAGAAGTCTCTATATGGGCTAAAGCAATCTCCAAGGCAGTGGTACAAACACTTTGATTCTTACATGACGAAGATCGAGTATAGAAGATGTGAATCTGATTGTTGTGTCTACACTCGTGCATTCAAGGATGGTCATATCATCCTATTGTTACTTTATGTGGATGATATGCTAATTGCATGTCAAGATGTGTCAAAGATCCAGAAGTTGAAGACATTGCTTGGAATGGAGTTTGACATGAAGGATCTTGGTTCTGCACAAAAGATCCTAGGTATGGAAATAAGGAGGGATAGGGCTGCAGGAAAGCTATGGCTGTCACAAAGCAAGTACATTTCCAAAGTACTTGATAAATTCAATATGTTGGATTGCAAGCCGGTGTCTACTCCTTTGGCGGAGCATTTTAAGTTAAGTGCACAAGAATGTCCTTCTACGGATGGGGAGAAGGAAGAAATGAGCAAAGTTCCATATGCAAGCTTGGTAGGATGTCTCATGTATGCAATGGTCTGCACATGCCCCGACTTAGCCCAAGCCGTGAGTGTGGTGTCAAGGTATATGGCGAATCCTGGAAAACAACACCGGAATGCAGCAAAATGGATTCTCGTGTACTTGAATGGCACCAAGAAATTTGGGATATTGTTTGAAAGACAACAAGGAAAGGCATGTGTGTCAGGTTATGTTGATGCAGATTATGCAGGAGATTTAGACAAGAGGAGATCCACCACAGGATATGTCTTCACTTGTGGTGGAGGACCAATCAGTTGGAGAGCAGTGCTGCAATCGGTCAGTGCCTTGTCTAAAACCGAAGCGGAGTATATGGCTCTAACGGAAGCTGGAAAGGAAGCAATATGGTTGAAGGGATTGGCAACTGAGTTTGGGATAGCTCAAGACTTGGTGGTGATTCAAAGTGACAGTCAAAGTGCAATTTGTTTGGTCAAGAATCAAGTGTATCATGGGAGGTCCAAAAACATTGATGTTCGATACCACCGGATAAGGGATTGGGTGAACGATGGAGACATCATGGTAAAGAAAGTTCATACATCAGAGAATGCTTCATATTGTCTCATAAAGCCAGTCACAACTGCAAAGTTCAAACATTGTTTGAGCTTGCACAATCTTGTTCCATGCTAAAGATTGAGGTGGAGTTCTTGGGAGTTATCAGGACGATTCTCAAGAAGTTAAAGATGTCCTGGAAAGCAATGATTTTTCACAAAGAAGCTTAGGCTCGCTAAGGTGGAGATTGTTGGAAAATTAGCTCACCTAAGGATACAAGGATCGAATGGAGCGACCAGTCGCAGGTTTTGGACGACCGGTCATTTTGAGGCAGAGTCTAATTAGACTAGTCGCAACACAGGTTGCTTTGTAACAGAAATTCAAGTTTTGAATCTGCTTAAAAGCGACCGGTCGCAAGTTTCTAGCGACCGGTCGCGCGTCGCTGGTGGAATTTTCCATGCGTTTTCTGCACTATTCTCACTTGATTTTTGGCTCTATCCTATCTTCAGGTAATTCCAAGGATGTTATAAATCCTAAGAACGGTTTGGCAGCTACTGTAAAGTATTTAGCTCCTTTTGAGGTAGATTGATGGCCAAACCACTCCATGACTCTCCCTAAAACATGGATCTTGTAGGGAGGCTGATGCTTTGCATGTGAGTGGCTTTCCTGTCTTTAAATGAAGGCAAAGTAGCCGAGAGCCTGTAGTAAGTTGAGTAGTCAGATGTGGGAAGCCAAGGGTGAGAAAGAGAGTGCATTTGTATCAAGTGTGTTGATCTAAGGGGTGTGAGAGAAACAGATAGGAAGGTTGAGTTCTAAGGGGTTTCCATTGAAACCAAAGTTGTAACTCTTTCTTCATTAGTAATATTTCTCAAGGTGAACACCAAAGAGGACGTAGGCAATTGCTGAACCTCTATAAATACTTGTGTCATTTGCTCTTGGTTAATTTTTTTGTGTGTGTGTGTGTGACAAGTTCATCCTTGTGCTTGTCCAAAGTCCATCAACAACAAGATCCTGTAAGGGAAGTGCATTCAATTGTACAACAAGATTAGCAATGGACCTGTTGGGCATAAACGGAAGGTCTCGGAGATGACATTTTGGAGGTAGGGTAGTTTTGGAGATGTCCGGTTCATAGTTTTCTTGGCCAAGTTGATTATCTAGTTCAGCTTTAGCTTTTTTAACGCATGAGGATGGTTAAGTAGATTGGACATGGCCCATTTGAGTGTCACTGGCTGATGTATCGCATTCGCCAATAGCATTACCTGAAAAAAAGACAATCCAATACACAATGAAATACATTCACTATTAACCATGAAGATGCATATATATATTGTATATTAATATCAGAAAACAAAAGAAGAATAACAAAATTTAGATTCCAGTGGAAAATTTGATAAAGAGCTATAATAAGATTCATATTGTGATAACAAACCAATGAGGTGCGAAATGATTTTGATTTCTTTTGGTTGCAAAGTAGAATTTTTATCCTTAAAAATATAATGCATGAGAGAGAGAGAGAGAGAGAGATTTTGAGTAACCAGAATAAGGCCCTTGATGATTTGGTTGGTGTAATATTCAGGCTGCGACTCTTGCAGGGAAAGAAAATGGTCAATCATTGTAGTACCATTTTTACCCTTACTCTTGTGCTCATCAATCAGACCCTGCAAGAACTCATCTGTCCTCTTAGCCAACGTCTTAACCTTCTTCTCATAACCACCTCTCCCAACCCAATTCAAAATGGGCAAAAATGTAAACTTTAATGCTATTATAACTTGAACACTAACCTTGTTACGCCATTGAAGCCTTTGATCGAACACTTGGAAGACAGTTCTTCTCTAAGATAACCGACTGCCAATATTCTCAAATTCTAGATGGGGTGAATTACTTAATGAGATTTTTGTGTGTCGGCTCTTAGAGGAGCTGCTCTATTTATATGCATCACTCAAGGAGTCTTGCCCACCAAGAAACTCCTTGAGGTATCCTTATTGCTATAGAACTGTTGAATTACTTAATGAAAACCCGTTTGCATTCTATTGGTTTACATCCTTGAGGTAAGTCAACAAGCTTCCACACACCATTCTTGCTCATTGACTGGAGTTGAGACTCCATTGCATCTATCCACTTATCACGATTGTCACTTTGAATGGCTTGCTTATAAGACACAGGATCTTCTGTGGTATTGATGTCATGTTCGACTCTTGCAAGTACACGAAATAATCATTGGACAGTGCAGGTCTCTTAGGTCTTTGTGATCTTCTTAGTTCTAAGTTGTGAGGCTTAGGTTCTAGTTGATCTATATGCATATCTTGTACTGCGGTTTGTTGAGCCTCGATTGTTGGATCATGACTTGGTGAGATTTGCTTGTCATTCAAGACAGTGAATGGCAAGATAGTTACATCTCTCATCTCAGTTTCTGTTATTGCCGGTTCCTTGTTTTCCAAGATTTCTTCAAAGTCAAAATCTTCCTCAGTTTCTGGTTCAGTTTCTTCTTCAATAAAAACAGCCCTTTGTGTTTCCATGAATCTTGTGTTATTGTTGGGACAGTAAAACCTATACCCCTTCGTCCTATCTGGATATCCCATAAAGTAGCAGCTAATTGTCTTGGAATCTAATTTCTTTTCTATTGGATTGTAGAATTTTGCCTCTGCCTTGCTTCCCCAGATTTTGAGATGTGAGAGACTTGGCTTTCTATTACACCATGTTTCATAAGGTATTTTGTCTGCACTTTTGGTGGGAATTCTGTTTAGCAAGTAATTTGCAGTTTTCAAAGCCTCTCCCCAAAGGAATTTTGGAAGCTTTGAGCAGCACATTAGGCTTCTAACTAATCATCTCAATCAAGGTCCTATTTCGCCTCTCTGCCACTCCATTTTGTTGTGGTGTACCTGGATTAGTGTATTGAGCCACTATACCTTGTTCTTGTAGAAATTTGGCAAAAGGTACAGGGTTTCTTCCTTTTTCATCAAACTTGCCATAAAACTCTCCTCCTCTGTCCGACTTTACTACTTTGATTTTTATATCCAACTGATTTTCAACCTCCGCCTTATAAACTTTGAACATGTCTAATGCATTGGATTTTTCAGATATTAAGTATACATAACCATATCTTGAAAAGTCATCTGTGAAGGTAATGAAATACTTGAAACCATCATGTGTTTGAGTTGGGAAAGGGCCACATATGTCTGTATGTATAATTTCCAGCAGTTTTTCACTTCTTGTAGCACCTTTCTTTCTCAAATTTGTTAATTTTCCTTTAACGCATTCTATGCAAACATTGTCTTTGTCATGGTGGTTAAGTGGTGGCAACAGATTTTCCTTGTTTAACAGATTCATTCTTTCAGCCGAGACATGTCCAAGTCTTTTGTGCCAAATTTTATGAGATTCTTCTTTTTCCGCTTTTCTTTTAGTGCTTATCACATTGATGCTTAGATTTGCAGTGCTAGGGTTTGATTTCTTGCAGTTCAATCGAAACATTCCATCATTTAGATAACCATTACCAATCATAACTTTATTTTTTAAAATGGAGAATCCAGACTCATCAAACTCAAACTGTAAGTTTGACTTTACAAGCTTGCTAACTGAAATAAGATTCCTTTTCATAGAAGGAATATAAACTACATCTACTAACTCCAAAACAAAACCAGACTCTAACTTAATCCTAGCTAATCCAATGTATTCCACCTTGACTCTTTCTCCATTTCCCACGAACACCTTCATCTCAGCTTTGTTTGGCAGCCTCTTTGTTTTGAACCCCTGTAAACAATTAGCCACATGAACTGTTGCACCACTATCCAACCACCATGAATCTGAAGAAACCTCAATTGCATTTGACTCAAAACAAACATTTATTTTACCATACTTACCTTTAGCCTTCTGTTTATCTAGCCAGCGTTTGTATCTGTCACAATTCCTCTTCATATGACCAAACTTTTTGCAGAAGTAACACTTGAAACCTTCTGGTTCTAGTCCCTTAGTGTCCTTCTCTTCCTTGCTTTTCCCTTTCCAGAATCCTTTTTGGGTTTGAAGCTGTGAACCATGTTAACCCTTTCTTCAGCCTTATCTTTCTTCATATTTTGTTCTTCCTGCACACAGATGCCTATGAGATCAGTTACTATCCAAATTTCCTTCTGTGCTACATAGGTGCTTCTAAGATGCTTAAAAGCGCTAGGCAGAGAATTTATAGCAACGTGCACCATCATATTTCATCCACATTGACTTTGAGTGCTTGCAGCTTGTTCCCATTTTCCAGCATATTCAGTATGTGTGTTCTCACACATTTCTCCCCATTGTATTTCGCATCAGTGAGTTGTGCCATTAGAGTACCAATTTCAGCTTTCTTGGATTCCTGAAACTTCTCCCCAATGGAATCAATGAACTTCTCGGCATTATCAGATGGCGTAATGCTTCTCCTAACAGATGGTGAAATTGATCTCCCCATGATTAGTATAGCCATTTTGTTTGCCTTAATCCATTTGGCATACTTTGTTTTTGCTTCAGCAGATGCAGTAGCATTAGGTTCTGCAGGAGCTTCTTCTTCAATGACCATCTCATAATCTAACAGTCCTAGAGTGATTTCTACATCTTCCCTCCATTTGGTGTAGTTGGAGCCAATGAGAGTTTCAATCGAGTTGTGATTAACTGAAAAACACATAGTATATGTATGTTTAAAAACTGAAAACCCCAGAACTTTAAAACATGATTGATTCTCACCTTTAGGTGAAGAAAACAAAACATGTTTATCAACACTAAGACATGAAAATCACATAAGCTTCCTGTACAAGAAAAGTTCTACATCTTTGGACAGAAGAACAATCTTGATAGCCTATGTGTTTCATCTCTTATGCTGTTCTGCTGAAAATAATTGCATGATGAATCATTCACATCTTTGGACAGTGAATCATTCATTATGCCTTTATTTTCAACACAAGTTTGATCATAAAACTTTGAATGTACAGATCTTGTTGTGTTTGTGTTGCTTTGGCTTGCTCATAACACGACAAGAACTATACAAACATTTGATCAATTTCTTCTTGTCACAGCAAGGTATTAACCTTAACTCTTGCTGTGTCAAGTTTCTTTAACCTTGAAAAAACTCAGTTATCCTTCAGTTTTTCAAGTTCTTAATGCTGCAACAAAATTGGTTAGGTAAAAGATAAAATAACTTAAGCTCTGATACCACATGTAAACTTTAATGCTATTATAACTTGAACACTAACCTCGTTCTGCCATTGAAGCCTTTGATCGAACACTTGGAAGACAGTTCTTCTCTAAGATAACCGACTGCCAATATTCTCAAATTCTAGATGGGGTGAATTACTTAATGAGATTTGTGTGTGTCGGCTCTTAGAGGGAGCTGCTCTATTTATATGCATCACTCAAAGAGTCTTGCCCATCAAGAAACTCCTTGAGCTATCCTTATTGCTATAGAACTGTTTAATCCTAATTCTCATAGAACTAGAAACCCCTTTAGCTTTGCAATCCATATGGAACACTGATACAAAAGCTACTGGTCGAGATGTGCATTGAGTTCTTGATCAATCTTGAGTCTTACAATCCGATAATGAATAGAAGACCAATTCTGTAAGGATTAGGATAGTAAACTATCTTACAAAAAAATCAGCTGGGTTTGCTGCCCCACCGTAAAAAAACACATCGCTCATAATCTGCCTGAACTGTTTGGCCTCTTCTTTGTCGACCGACAGGTCATCGCCGTAGTACCTCTTGCCCGCCACCATTGTCATTATGATGTTAAAGGTGAGCTCTTTTAACATGGACTTCAACTCCACCTTCGCAAAACCATCACGTGCGTTTTTTGAAAGTTTAAGTAGTAACTGTTTGACTTCGTCCTTTCGGATGTTGGAGGATGTGTTGAGTCGAGCGGAGGAGAAGATCTCGGTGGCTCCGATGCAGTGGACGTTGCGCCAGTGATCGCCGTACGGGGACGAGCCTATGGTGGTGTAGTTGTAGCCTAAGTGCTTGCCCATAAGCAAGGGAGGACGGTTGGCTAAGACGATGTCGTTTTTGGTGAAGCATTCCTTGACTGCTGACGGGGATGAGACTATGACCACGTGGCGTGAGCCGAACCAGAGTGAGAAAACGGGACCGTATTTATGGGAGAGACGGTGGAAGGTTCTGTGGACTGGGGTTTTGAGGAGATGGAGATGGCCAAGGATTGGAAGTGAAAGTGGGCTTGGTGGAAAGTTCTTCTTGAAACGACGTCGGTTTCGTTGGACCAAGAACTTGAAGGTAAAAAGGATGAAAATAAGGGTGAGGGATGTGTAGAAGAAGATGTCTTCCATAGTTTTGTTGTTTGGGTTAATTGGTTGATGCATTCTTTTGGGTTGTGATTTGGATTTGAAGTTGTGGTATTTATATAGAGCTACGTGAGAGTAGCACCCAAGTAATATAAGGAAGAATATAGTAACAAGGAAAATGACTTTTTTTTGGTTGAAATGGGAGTGTCACTTACAAGTGTTTGAAACTTTGAATTAACAACATTTTATTTGCCATCCATTATACGTAAGGGAGTGCGTGAATATATTTGCATTTGGCATCAGCCAGTACGTGATCCACACAAGGCTTTGGATTTTGATGGGCATATTTTATATTATATATTCAACCCTATTCTTAGTATATTTTGATCAATATTTTGGAAGAATTTTGATACTTTAAATTGTATTTTCAATATAGGACTTTCAACTTCTCCTGAAGCAAAACGTGGTCAAATGGATGAATTTTGGAGTAATTCCAGTTGGAGGACGTTCGTGAGTCAGTTGGCTTGATGTTATCAAAATATCAGATTTTTCTACCAAGCGATGATTTCCTGGCGAATAAATAAAGGAGCAATGTGCAGTGCTGGAATAGCCACGTTTTGGGCTTGCAGATTGTGGGCAGATTTTCCTAATCCAATTTGGATTTTATATCCTAGTATTATTTTATTTTAACTTAGTTTCCTTGTGGGGATTGGGCAGCTGGGTTTTAGGAGGTATTTAAGTTCTTTTTCACAGCAATTTTAGGGATTCTTTTTTACACTTTTCTTTTATGCAATTTTGGAGACAGAGAATATTGGCTAGGGTTCTTGAAGAGCTTCTACTTCAAGGTGTTTTTATTCTTATTCAGTCGAATGATATTTTCTTTGATTTTAATTATGAGTATGCGTAACTAATTCAAATTGCTAGGGCAAGGCCATAAGCCTTAGCATGAATATGTGTTTTTATTAATTTGCTTATGAATGGATGCATGCTTGCTTTGAATTATTAATCACTGCGTTTGAAACTATCTATTTGTTTTAATGATTGATCACCATTAGGATATTTAGACAAGTAATTTGATGCAATTTATGTTGAAACGTCACCCTGAAATTGAGGAGGGCTTCTTGTGATTAGTAATTGTAAGTTCACTTAAGGCGAAAATCACGCTCTAAAGGGTTGCATGGTTTTTCAAAGGGTTTTCACAAAGCTTAATGAGTCTTGCATGTTTATATTTGATCTGAACATCACAGACGGATTGCATGTTAGATATACGTTTTCGCTTGAACATCACAAGGAAAATATGCATAGGAAAACCTAACCTTAAAAGCATATATGTTGAAATTCATAAGTAATTGATAGAATTGCATAGGATTGTGATGGTGACGGCAAAACCCTAGTTTTCTCCAAATTGTTAATTTAAAAAACAACGTTTTTCTTCTTTGCTGTTATTAATTCCAACTTCCAGATTTCTTTTATTGTTAATTTAATCCTTTCAAATTCATAAACTTCAAATATTTGATAAAATCTATTTTAATTATTAATTAAGAGTTAGTTTAATTACAAGTTAGTCAAACAATCTTTGGGGACAACGACCTTGCATGAGCATTTATACTACAATTACCATGTATTCTTGCAAGTATTTTCAGTGATTTTAACCCTATTTGCGCAGGTACTAAAAATCGTATCAGATTTTGCATGGCATGCCACACTGCCCCCAAAGCCAAGATCAAACTAGTAAGTTAGAGAATCACTGTTTCCACGCAGCTTTCTCTTTAAAAATTAAAATATGGAATACAGCGAAACAGGATTTTTTTTAAATTGGCTGAAAGACTTCTTTATTGTTCTTGTCCATTTTCATCTGAAAATTTAACATGTAAAAAAAATGGCTTTTGAAATTCAACAAAAGACTTCTGGACTTTTTTAATTTGGCTAAAGGATTCTTGTCCATTTTCATCAATGACTAAACCTATCTAGTCCTAGACTAAGCAATTGAGCTTGAGTAATGTTTATGCCAAATATGAGCAGCCTCTGCGGTAGCTAACAAGGAGCAGCGGCAAGTTCTTAGCCTTCGCCTGACGCCCTTGTCCATCGTGTCAAACAAAGGACCATCTATACACTTGGCAGCCCTACAAGTGTGCCCACAAGTCCCACATCGAAATATTACTTTGAAGTCTCCCACTCATTGACATCTCCTCTATAAATAGAGCCATTGCCCAACCTCAAAAGGTAACAGTAAATTGGCTTTTGTACTCTTACTCTTTCAAATTACTCTCTCACTCCATACTTAGCTAACTTAAGTATCAGAGAGTGTAAGACCCGTGTTTTGGGGAAGCAAGAACAGTGAGCAATCCCACATCGCTCGGAGAGAGAAAGGTGAAGTGTCTTATATGTGTGGGCACTTCTCTCCATCTAGCACGAGGCCTTTTGGGAGCTCACTGGCTTCGGATTCCATGGGAACTCCGAAGTTAAGCGAGTTTGGGCTAGAGCAATCCCAGGATGGGTGACCCACTGGGAAGTTGCTCGTGAGTTCCCAGAAACAAAATCGTGAGGGCGAGGCCCAAAACAGACAATATTGTGCTAGAGGAGTCAGGTCGTGACATAATAGTATCAGAGCTGGACTCCGACCGGAAGTGTGCCAGCAAGGACGCTGGGCCCCAAGAGGGGGTGGATTGTAAGACTTGTGTCCTGGGGAAGCAAAAACGGTGAGCAATCCCACATAGCTCGGGGAGGGAAAGGTGAAGTGCCTTATATGTGTGGGCACTTTTCTTCCTAGCACGAGGCCTTTTGGGAGCTCACTGGCTTTGGATTCCATGGAACTCCGAAGTTAAGCGAGTTTGAGTTAGAGCAATCCCAGGATGGGTGACCCACTGGAAAGTTGCTCGTGAGTTCCCAGAAACAAAACCGTGAGGGCGGGGCCCAAAGCAGACAATATCGTGCTAGAGGAGTCGGGTCGTAACAAAGAGCCTTTGGTCGGTACCACACCAATGTCAAGGTCTTGACCATTGCACTCTCCTTTTGCAGATCACTCCTAGTTTGGTGAAGGGATTTAACTACCAAAGACAAGCCACTTCTAAGTTGGTCTCCAATAGTGATCATCCATTTTTGTGCATCAAAAAGTAAGATTGAAAGAATTGCAAGCAACATTACAACTTTGGCAAAGAAAGCCAAAACTAGCAAACCTAGAACCTAAATCTAAGCCAATTAACTTAGTTGAATAAATTTAACAAATAAAACATATCGAGCTCAATTTCACGTACCGCTTCCAAAAAAAAGCTCCCCAATAATAAACAAACCTTGGTTTCACCAATTCTTTCTCAATTATTCAATAGAGAATAAAGTCCGAATTGTTAGAGCATCTCCACTTGAGCTGTCAAAAGTCAGGTGGAGTGCTAGAAAATGTGGCTGACTCATATTCACCCGAAATGATATATCCAACGTGTAAATAACGTGTTCTGAATGGGCTATTTCAATTATCAAGAGTTTTTTAAGGTTAACTGGTGATTTGTCTCATGAACTTGTACTTAGCTTTCGATTCACCTTTTATCTTTTATCTTTTATTTTTTATTTTATAGAAAATTAAGGATATGAACTTTTTTTTTCACCAATTTCCCCCTACCGTCTAAATCCTCAACATTTCATCCAATTTTTAGTTAAATCATTTAAAAAATATATTTTTGTGGAAGAATTTAAGAAAAAGAGGAAAATTGACCCAAAAGCAGAAGAAGAAGAAAATGACACTGAACCAAACCTATCACCAACCCCCTCCCCAGCTCTATCTCCTCCAAAGCAACCCTATCAACCCTAAACCCTAAATCTCCCCACTTCCTCCCATCCCCACGCGAGATCAACCCCAGCCCACCGAAACCCAACACCAGCCCTTGCCCCCAAGACCCGGACCCATCCCATCCCCTAGCCTTGCCCCTCAATCGCAGACCCATCCCATACCCCAGCCCTTGCCCCGTGAGATCCACCCCGGCACCCGGACTCATCCCTCCCCTCTTCCCGAGCGGCGTCAACAGACCCACCCCCACCCATAGAATCCGACTGCAACCCAATGAGAGATAGAGAGAGACAGAGAGAGAATTTTTAGTTTTTTATTTTATGAGAGGCTATTATTTCAATTTTCTGTTTTGTATTTTATTTTACATTTCTTATTTATTTTTAATGTAAAAAATGACTATTTTACCCTCATATTTAACAGCAAATTGGATGAAATGTTGCAGATTTAGACGGCAGGGGAAAATTGGAGAAAAAAATTCATATCCTTAATTTTCTATAAATAAAAAAAAGGATAGAGGGTAAATCGAAAGTTAGGTACAAATTCATGGGGCAAATCACCAGTTAACCCAGTTTTTTAATGAATGGGCCCCGCCTGCTGTGTAGGAAAGTGACGTTTTCAAACTTCCATATGCTTTTCTCTTACCCTCTTTTCTTTGTTCTTCATTTACTCCTTAATACAATAATAATTTTATTTAAAACCTTGGGTGTAATAAGAAGTGACCCATAATGATAAGGGCCTATCTGGTAACGTTTTCGGATAATGTTTTCTGAGAATATTTTTAGAGAATGAAAACGAGAAAATGAATTTGCATTTTTAGGATTCGAGAATGCATCTGGTAGATTAATTAGAAAATAGATTCAGAAAATTAAAACAATGAAAACGTGTCTGATAGTAAAAATGACAGGACCCGACCCAAATTCTGCTTTTAATTCGTGCCGGACCCTGTGAGTGTCCGACACCTGTCGGGTGTCGGCACAAATGACCCTACGCCCTTCTTAAACACAAATTCCAAAAGAAAATTCTTTTCTTTTCGTTTTTATTAGGTTTGACTTTTGCCGAAAATTCGGCAGAGTCCCCCTTGAAGTGACTTGTTTCCCCAAAACAATTTCCACCTGCAAACGACAACAGTTTAACATCCCAACTGGCAGCACACACAAATTTAAGCACACCACAACAATTGGCCTCCGGCCTCAGAGTTCCAACTTAAAAGGCGTATCAGAGCATACTAATCAAAATTTTAGTTTACAACTTCGAGTATGAATTTGATAGGAAGTTTACAAGAAAGCATTTTACTTAGATTTCGAAGCTTGGAGAATGAAGCTCGGTTGCTTGTTCGGCTCAGAACGCTACTATCTGGGGGCACAAAACAGAAAAGCGTGAGTGGACAAAATAAAGGTTTAAACAATTAAAGCAAACATACAACCCCACCGTTTTGGAAACTAATGAGAAATCATGCATCTTCCACTATATATATATATATATATATATATATATATATATATATATATATATATCCACAATTCAAATTCCATCACAACTTATAACCATGTAACTACATGAATCAAAACATTCACGTACATATATATGTAAACATTTGAAACCGAAAAGATCCTGGAATAAAGGAAACCCGTATTCAATTCAAGAGCCCAAAATTCAATCCTCGACCAAGGAATCAACTCAAAAAAGATAAGGTCACAAAGGTCGGATCCAAAACAAGGAAAAGTCCAAACAAAAACCCAACTTCAAGAAATTGACTCGACTCTTCCTAACCCAAGTACATCTACGGGAAAAACTGCCGACCTGTGTAGTAAATCGGGCAGGGTGGTAGGGGAACATCCTGGGCAACATCATCGGCCGGACACTGCATCGGTGATACGAGTACAGGCAATAATCTCAAGGCAACCTGGGGATGGGGGAAAATGACCAATCACCTGTGTAGTCAATCGGGCAGGTGATTGGGGAAAATATCATGGCCGGACACCTACAGAGCAAGCTCGATGTAGGTACAGGCATTTACACATATACTGGCCGGACACCCACAGAGTAAACTCTATGCGGGTACAGGCAATCAACAATTCCATGGCCGGACACCTGTGTGATCAGCACAGGTACAGGCAATATCACATACATATACATATCCTCATACATATCATGGCCGGACACCTACAGAGTAGTCTCCATGTAGGTACAGGCAATACTAGTCACGTGCACTGACTTTACGAAGGCAACCGATTCACTTTTCCGAGGCAACAATAAAATTCCGAAGGTAACTCATTTATTTTTCTTCCCGGGCACCCAAGGCTAGATAACTAGGGTGGGTTGAATTTCAATTCAACACCATTCGTAAAACTCCCTTTTCCCACTCAAAATTCCCATTTTAAAACTATTTTTCGGAATCCTTGAACCAAATATAATCCTTCCAAACCACCCAATTCCAATATGCATAAAAAGAACTAAATTACCAAATCCCCCTTTTTAAAAACATAAAACCCGACTTTCACAATCTCGAATCGGACATTGATAATTCCACCAAAATCATCCTCGCACCATATCCAAACATTAAATTATATATAAGCATTTAGTTGGAAATTCTTGTATTAACCCTTACTTGAATCGTCTCAAAATATTTAATAAAACAAAACTCACTTATCCAACCACAACCCCATAAATTCCTTAAAATCCCCTAAATTGGAATTTAAAATACTAAAATAATAAAATAACTCATGCCCGACCTGAATATACCTTTTTACCCAACACTTCCAGACGTCCACATTGTCCATACCCATATAACCCGAATATAAACGCATATGCATAATAGAAAAGACTTCAAAACCGCCAAAACATGACTCCACTATGATTTACACCAGAATCCAATATAAAACAATAACATAACTCTATTTATAGATTTAAGAAATCCAACATGTCTCATAAATCCATCTAAATTAGTACAATCCTGGTTATAGAATAGTTCGTTATAAAACCTCATTGATATTCTAAGTATTCAAAATAAGTCAATTTATAAGCAATGTAATTCATTCTTTAAAGATAATGCATTTTTGAAATTAAAGTCTACTCACCGGGCGTCCGAGCTAGCCTGACCCTTCGAGGGTCCTTCCTGCAATTTCGTCGGAGCTTGGGCACCTATTAGCATATTTAAAAACAATTTATTAATTAACTTAGCCCGGCACGATAGTTTAATAAAATTCCCGACCCGCGGGCCTAAAAGTGTTCTGATTCGTAGAAAAGTGTTCCTAGGCCCATTTAACTCCATATACGCCGTTAATCAATTTAATATTCCCCGGGATTAAATATTTGATTAAATTATTAATTTAATCTGACTCGGTCCGCAAATTGACGATCTGCAAATTCCAATAGGTTCAGTAGGACTTATAGAATATATCTTGAGAGTTTGGTCCCGATCGAACGGTCGGATCGCTCACGATCGTCCGATCGGACGGTTAACGTTTAATTAAACTTTGAATTATTGAATCGGAGCATCCGGGACTCCGATTCACGATCTGCGAAATCCTACACGATCCTAGGAGTGCCTAGATGAACATGTATTAAATTTAGGACAATCCAACGGTTCGAACCTATCGAACCCGAGTTAACCCCAACCGGCGAAACCGATTTTACACTCAAACGGTTTTCAAAAATTCGTTCGAGCATACCTACATGCTCGGGAGGTTACGGGGAGGGTTTTAGGACAAAGACGGGCAGCCACAACCTGGCCCACGCGCCGCCACACGCGCGGCCAGGTTGGGTGTCCATAGTAAATTTTCGGTGACGGAAAATTTCTGAATTAACCTGCAATCCATATACCATTCGACTCAGGGTAAGGAGAGGAGGCTGATGGACCAGAAAACCGGCCAAAAACCCGTCGGAAATTCATGGGTCCCGACCTCAAAACCCTAGCTCATCCAATTCTCTCCAAAACTCAAATTTGATCCACAATAATCCCAGAAGCAGACAGAGCGCACAAAAAGGAGGAGAAAATTCACCTTGACCGATCGAAATGGTGGCCGGACGAAGGAGAACGACGGTGAACAGTACCGGCGTCAAAACTCGATCGCAGAGACGGCTAGAGAGATTTTTCACCGGAATCGAGGGCAGGGATGGGTCGAGGGTGAAGAGAGGAGTGTTCGGTGGTGGTTTGGGCGGTGGTCTTGGTCGGAGTCGCGTCTGGGCGCGACTGGTTCGAATCGGAGAGAGAGGGAGGGGTGTCACGAGGAAGAAGAAGACAGATGGGGGTTTGGGCACGCGCTGGCCAATTGGCCAGTGTGTTTTGTTATTTTATCCCTTTTTTCAAATTTACAAAAATACCCCTAGGGTTTTCAGATCAAAACAGGTTCGTTCGGGCTTAGAATCGGGTGTGCCGCACGTCCACGGACTCGTTTCGACGAGCCGGACGCAACGGTGCACCCCGTTCCACCAAATTCTTTCCCGAATATAAAGTCAATTTCTAAAGCCCATTAATTAATCCAAGGGTAAAACCGTCCTTCTCATTAATATTTTATCAATTATTTAATAAATTAGGTTTGGGTTATTACAAAAAATGTAAAATAATATTTTAAATCTTAAAAAAACCTAAAATTATTTTTTTTAAAAATCATCAGATCCAACCCCACCTCCCCATTCCCTCTCTTTTTTTCTCAATTTTTTTCTTTAATCATAAACTTCCCTCATTCTCTCTCTTCATAAACTTCCCTCATTCTCTCTCTCTCTCTCTCTCTCTCTCTCTCTCTCTCTCCATCCTTGACTTCCCTAGTTCTCATTCTCTCATTTTGCCTTTTTTTTTCACTTTTTATCACAAAACGCCCTTAAGGAACTATCGGGTTGCATCCTTTTTGTTGTTGTTGTCATTTGTGGTCTTTAAGGTTAATACGTGTGCTCACAAATAGTCCTTGCCGTCATGTTCCATCCAAAAATCTGTTAAATTGATGACGTGGCTCACATGTGGGTCTCACATATCCAATGATATGACGCCACATGGATTAAATAAAAAAATACATTTGAAACTTATAAAAAATTTCAAAAAACTTAAAAGAAAAGAAAACATATTAAAAACCAAAAAAACAAAATCACCATCCTCTTCTTCATCGCATTAAACCCCAACTCCCACCAGTCTCCCTTCCCCCTTTTTAATTTTTGAAGTTTTTTTTAATGGTTTATAATTTGAAATTATTTTTTAAAATGTATTTTTTTATTTAATCCACGTGACGTCATATCATTGGATATGTGAGACACACATGTGTGCCACATCATCAATTTAACAGATTTTTGGATGGAACCTGACGACAATGACTATTTGTGATCACACATATTAACCTTAAGGACAACAAATGACACAAAAAAACGTAAAGGACGTAATCTGATAATTTCGCAAACCTCAGGGACGTTTTGTGATAAAAAAAGCCTTTTTTTAAAATTCAATCGGGAAAGCTTAATGCAGAGGCTTCAGTATTGTGGGTGGGTTCAGCAAATGCATTCTCCTAGGCATTTCCTCAGTACGTTGCAAGAGAAGGAAAACCCAAGGTGGTGTTGCAGATGCCATAGTTTATGAAGAACGGAATCCGACTTGGTAAACGGTGAGGTCTGGAAGAGACTGAAGGCCAACATGAGGAGCAATCAGAGCAAATAGAAGGGGCTCTCTAGGCCATGGATTTTACTTTAGTTTCCCAGGAAAGTATGGGAAAATTGGCGAGAGTTTTTTTTTTTTGAAAATTAGCGAAGAATTTGTTTTGCATGCGTGAATCTGTTTTATGTGAAAACACAGAAAACATCATTTGGGCGTTTTCACACTCGAAGGCATAACTTCGGATTTGTTTTCAATCCATTTTCTGTGTTTTGTGGAAATGGATTAACGAACACATATTCAGTTTGTTTTTGAGTTTGAAAACAGAAAACATACTTTGAAAACGATACCAAACGGCACCTAAATTGCTACATAGAACCTCAAATTCAAATATGATGTTTTTCATTTGACATCTCTCTTGGAGATTCTCTTATAAAGGTATAACCAAGGAATAAAATATCCATAATATCCCGATATTTCCACGAAATTTTCGTATTTTTGACTATCGATATTTCGATACCATCGATATTTTAGATATCCATAAACCAAAATATCGATAATATTGACGACATGGACGAAATATCGATAATATCCCGATATTTCCATCGAAATTTCCGTATTTTTGACTATCGATATTTCCGATATCATCGATATTTTATTCCTTGGGTATAACTAGTAGAAAAAATGCATTTAGCAACGAAATTTTTCTTGGACGTCAATAATAACGAAGACAACGAAAAATGTGATTTGGTCGCTAAAAAAGTGTCAGATTTTTGCACGTCGAGAAGCTTCTTTCGATTAGCCAAAAAAATATTTGGTCACCAATGAATGCTTCGGGAGCTAAGTGGCACAAACCCCAAATTAATAGACGTGACTCCCGAATATATTGAAGTGGCTGAATATATTGGGAGACTAAATTTGTAAATGAAACGACATCATTTTGTTTGTTTTTGTCCTGCAAAATAAGGAGTTTCTAAAAGTATCTACAATCATGGTCCTTATTTTTTAGTTAAAATTTAGCGAAAAATACACAAAAATTATTTTAGGAACTCTCTATAAAATTTGAACTCCAATCATACTCTCTAGTTTATGGAGTCCTTTCTCTCTCCTCTGATTTGAGAGCTCCTAAAGCTCTCTATATTTTAGGAGATGAATAGGGAGCATGGTTAAAGTTGTATTTTTCTAATTCCTCCTTAAAATTTGTCCAATGTGGTGATTTAGAGAGCCCATTATGGATGCTTTAATATCCGAGCCATCCTGAATTTATTTATGTTGCCTACCCACCTAGTACGAAAGCCTTTTCATTTTCAATTTACTTTTTTTTTTTTCCAGTATTTCACAGACTTTACAATGTGAGTATGTTTTCTTGTTAGTGTCATGTAGGATTATGCTTAGGGTTTTCGAACATGAGACCACTAGTATGCAAGTCAATGTCATTTTCCACTAATATGACGTCACACTGCCAAAGTACCATAGAGGTTCGAACATAAGACCACTAGTATGCAAGTCAATGTCATTTTCCACTAGTCTAGACCCGGTTGACTTTGGATTTGATAATTTAGTGTCTTAAAATGTGATACTTTGGTCCCAAAAATTTTGGATGCCAAATATAGTCAGCCGCATATTAACTTTGCCGTTTTTTCTGTCGTTCCTTTGTTTTTTTAACAGTCCTTTTTCAAAGATTAACATTGTGTGAATACATCCACTGCATACATTGAAAGAGAGAAATGAATGAAGCCCCAAAAGGACTAGTCAAATGAATATTTATTGGAAGACATAAAATATGTCTTCAAAATTGCACCTTGGTCATAACTGAGCGTGCTCTACACATAGCCTCCAATGGAACAACTTTAGGCATGGTGAGTCCCTTACCTTCAGCCATGTCAATCTCCTCCTTACTGATTCTCTCCCATTCAAAGCATTGAATCAGTGACCCCAACGTCAAGCCCACCACACGTTGGGCCAGGCCTACTCCAGGGCAAGCCCTTCTTCCAAGCCCAAACGGAATGAGTTTGTGGGACAAATCGCCACCACTTTCAAACCTCTCAGGCATGAAACTTTCAGGATCATCCCACAGTTGAGGATCTCTATGCAGAGCCCATGCATTGATCAATATTATTGTGTCACGTGGCACATCGAATCCTCCAATAGTACAATCATCGGACGAAAAATGTGGTAGTAGCAATGGAGCTGGTGGGCATAAACGGAGGGTCTCTGAGATGATACTTTGGAGGTAGGGTAGTTTAGAGAGGTCTGGTTCATCGACTAAGTTTTCTTGGCCTAGTTGAGCATCTAGCTCAACTCTAGCCTTCTTTAAAACGTGCGGATTATTAAGTAGATTGGACATGGCCCATTCCAGTGTCACTGCCGATGTATCAGTACCCGCTAATAACATTACCTGAAGATGCATATTGTAAATTAATCTTAGAAGATACAAAAATGAAAAGATTAGATTTTCAGTGGAAAATTAAATAAAGAATATTAATATTTATCTTTATCTTCATATATAGCTTATATTAATGATTTTGATTTGTTTTGGTATAATGATTATGAAAAATACTTATTTCCTTGTTATGTAAGCAGGAGCTCCTAGGTTACTGCTAATAACAGTGTGACATGTGTGCATAATTTATTCTTTTTTTATTTTTGATGAATTATTTTTGCATATGTGTCAAACTGTGATCCCCAAGAAGGAGGCAAACAGTATCCATTAACGCAGTTACTGCAAAGTTGCGTAAGCGCCTATAGAAATGTGATAACATTTTCAGGGTAAACAATAAGTGCCCAAAACTGGTGCACATCCTCCAGAGCTAGATCCCCGTCCTGACAATTCTGATATGTGCGTATACAGGATAGCGACGTGGCACATTTGTGATGCAATGACTTGTGCAATTATATTGCCTTTTTCTTTTTCTCCTTACCTTGTTCCTACGATTATTGACTACTATTAGTTTTGTACTATAAAAAAATATTATCATAAAAATCTAATGCATTGTCATGAGAGAGAGATAGAAGAATTATTGACTAACCAGAATAAGGCCCTTGATGATTTGGTCGTTGTAATATTCAGGCTGCGACTCTTGCAGGGAAAGAAGATGGTCAATCATTGTAGTACAATTTTTACCCTTCCTCCTGTGCTCATCAATCAGACCCTGCAAGAATACATCTGTCCTTTTAGCCAACTTCTTCACCTTCTTCTCATAACCACCGCTCCCAACCCAATTCAAAATCGGCAAAAAGTCAGCTGGGTTCGCTGCGCCCCCATAAGAGGACGCATCGCTCATAATCTGCCTGAACTGCTTGGCCTCTTCTTTGTTGACCGACACGTCGTTGCCGTAGTACCTCTTTCCCGCCACCATTGTCATTATGATGTTAAACGTGAGCTCATTGAACATGGACTTGAGCTCCACCTTTGCAAAACCGTCACGTGCGTTTTGTGAGAGTTTAAGTAGTAAGTGTTTAACTTCGTCCTTTCTGATCTCGGAGAACGTCTGGAGTCGGGCGGTGGAAAAGATCTCGGTGGCGCCGATGCGGCGGAGGTTGCGCCAGTGGTCGCCGTACGGGGAGGCGGTGACTGTGGTGTAGTTGTAGCCTACGTGCTTGGCCAAGAGCAAGCGAGGGCGGTTGGCTAAAACGATGTCGTTTTTGGTGAAGCATTCTTCGACTGCGGACGGCGAGGAGACTATGACCACGCGGCGTGAGCCAAACCAGAGTGAGAAAACGGCGCCGTATTTTTGGGAGAGGCGGTGGAAGGTTCGGTGGACAGGGGGTCGTAGGAGATGGAGATGGCCAAGGATTGGAAGTGAAAGTGGGCTTGGTGGAAGGTTTTTGTAACGACGTCGGTTTGGTTGGACCAAGAACTGGAAGGTAAATAGGATGAAGATAAGAGTGAGGGATGTGTAGAACAAGATGTCTTCCATTGTTTGTTTTTGTTATATAATTGGTTGATATGAAGAAGTGGTAGGTATTTATATATAAAGGAAGGGAAGTGAGAGTAGTGCCCAAGTACTATAAAGAAGAATAGTCTATGTTAATATCATACAATAGTTTGAATCAACAACATTTTATTTTGGGTAATGATTTTCCCACTCCCCTTTTATCCACTTACACTCTTTTTTTTAATAATTTGTATGTTCTCACTCCCATAATATCTTATAGTAAAATGTTAATAGGGAGTGTAAGTGGATAAAAGGAGAGTGGGGAAATCACTACCCTTTATTTTATTTCCACTATTCAAGCGTCTGACATCTTCCTTCCATAGGGCCCCTCTCTCTTTTTACACATACGTAAGGGAGTGCGTGGAATATGAAATGCATTTGCGTCACCCAATACGTGATCCACACAAGGCTTTTGCAGTTTGCTTGCATCTCATGGCATGCGACAGTGAGTGCCCAAAGTCAAAACCAAACTATTGAGTCAAGTAAACTATGTTTGCGTGAAATTTAAGCAAGGACTTCTAGATGTTTTGAATATTCTAATTTTATTTTAAAGAAGTTTGGCTATAAGACTTATTTTGTTCTTGTCTATTTTCATCTGAAAATTTAAGGGAGTTTTACTATCATGCCTAATATAAGGGCCCAAATTATATATATAAAAAACCATACATAAAATTAATTTTAGAAACACACTCAAAACTCATTTATAACATAACAAAGAGGCTTCGAACTTCCTATAAATTACAAAACTCCCATCAATTTCTTAAAACAAATCCAACCCCAAAACCTCATAAATAAAAACTCAAAACATTTAATAGAGCATCAAAGTAATTTAATAATCAAAATTAAATTCAACAGAGCCAGCTGTCCTGTTTTGGGTTTTTCTTGGGTTTATTTATAGAAATTAAATGGTGTAAAGCAAGGTTTTAAATTTTGAAAATATCGCCGATATTTTCCTTTTTTTGGTGAGACGATATTTTGGCAACATTCCAAGTATATTTTGTCAATTTATCGAAAATATCCTCGAAATATCGGGACCGATATTTTCGTGACAAATTCAAGTTGAAATAGTCAATTTATCGCGATATGAACAAATCATAAAATTGTTAGAAAGTGATTGCAAGGGTGGGGATCTGAACCCCTGCCCATCCTTTGAAAATTCTGGGTCCTTTTCCAACTGAGCTGCATGTCAACTTGACATATTCTTCCTTTCTTGTTCTATTTATACACACATATTTGAAAATGAAATAATTCACTTAAACTCACGCACACACAGGGGTTCGAACCCCTCCCCTTTCCAAGTTCTGGAAAGACTTAACCACCACACTACTCATCACTTTGTGATTATTTATTATGGAATCTCTATTTATAACTCTTCCGAGCTGTTTCTCAAAATATAAAATAATTACTTATTGCTCTATATTGTTGATCAAATATTTAATTACTTAATATAATTTATTTCTTTCCTATTTAATCCATTTAATGTTATTGATTATTTTATTATTCATTATAAGTATTTACAGAATTCCCCTTCAAATTGTTGCTTAATTACTTAAATCTCTCTAATCATTTTCTTTATTTCCTATTTAGTTCTTCCTTGGATAACTTTATTTATGTTCTTAGTTAATTTTCATGCTTAACTATTATTTTTTAAGTATGGTAAAGTGCCTAATTTTCATGACAAATCAAGTTGGTTTACATCTTTAATTATTTTTCATTTCTTTTATAAATAATAAATATAAGAACGTGTACCATGTTTAGTGAATAACGTGAAATAAGGTTACTCATGTATCTTACCATGCAATTTATAAAGTGTAACATATTGTAGTAAAAATGATAAATAAATTACTAGAGGGTGTTTAATTTTCTTTCATTAATTACTCTAGATTTTCTAAGTCACAGAGTTTGTCAGCTAGCAATATAATCAACTTAAATCACTCAAACCCATTATGCAATGCATTTCCTTCCAATCTTTTGTGTCAAAACAATAGATGATTGACTAAATAAACTTTTTATAAAGTTTCATTAAAAATTCACATGTATTTATCACAATTTCCGTGGTTTTTATCTAATTTTTATCGATATCGATATTTTTCCTATATTTCCATCGATATTTCCACGTTTTTGAACCACCGATATTTCTGAAACCTTCAATATTTAAGACCTTGGTGTAAAGTTTATTTATATCACTAATGCTAAGAATGAGTATATAACTAAATCCCTCAAAATTTAACACGTAAAAAAATGAGCTTCGAAATTCAAGTAAGGACTTCTTTTTAAAATTTTGCTAAAGGTCCATTTTCATCGTTGGAACTTGGTTAGTTTAAGTAGATAAATTCAATAATAACTGAGAGGCAATGGATAAGTTTAAAAATCACAACAACAAAAAAATTATATTTCTCCTCATGACACCCACAACATGAGCGTGGTGTGTCATGCACTATCCTTTTATATTTGTGACAAGGTTGGATACAAGGTAAAGCCAAATGCGCCAGTGTGTCATATCGAGGATCATATTTGATCTTCAATTCATGTGATAGGATGTGAAAGAGTATAGTGACAAATATGTGAATGACGATGTATATGAGAGAGAATTAGTGGAGATTCAACCCAACAAGCCAATACTTCATTTTGAGTATCGCTATTTTCACATTTTTGTCATATTTTTTTCACCCGTTTGATCTTTAAAATTTTAAAAATAATTTATTTGTTGTAAAATAAGTGGTATAATGCTGGAATATCGACCTGTACGTAAAGTAAATGAGACAGGATATTTAACGAGGTTCGGCAAGTGATGTCTACATCCCCGAAGAGCAGCAACAATAACTTTTTCACTATGAAAAATAATAGGGCTACAAAAGAGTATAACTTTAGTGTATAACTCACTATTTTCTCTCCTCACTTTCTCCTCTTTCTTCCTTCTCTGGCTTGCTCTCATTCTTTCTCTGGAGGGGTGCTTTCTTTTCTCTCAATTGATGTGTCCGCATAAGGGAGGGGGAAGCCTTATTTATAGGCAAGTAGCAAACCATTCCCGTGAGTGTGCATGAGAAACTTTTGCACCAAAGTTTTCAAACAAATAGTATGTGGGCTCCATATGTTATTCTTTACAACACTCCCCCTTGGAGACCACAAATAACATGTTGGTTGCTTCATTAAGATCTTGCTTGGAGAAAACCTAGTGAGGTAGAAAAACTAGTTGAAGGAAGAAGAGTATAACAATAAGTGTAGCATACTTCTGGATGCTCCCCCTGATGAATATCTCCCCCTGATATCTTCATGACTATCTTTCTGGAAAGATAATTTTTCGCACTGAGTGGAAGGTGTAGCCATAAGATATTCCTTACACTACAAAAAGGGGCTTTTTATGACACAGATTTAATGACGCATCAAAAATACACGTCATTAAATGTTATAAATTATGACGTGTTTTTAAAATGCGTCGTTGAAATAAGTTTATGACACAATGATCATGACGTGTCTTAGACGCGTCATTGAAATTATTTTCCATGACGCGGAATGTGTGCATGGAATCTATTGGGTTTAGATGACGTTAGATCCGCGTCATTAATAGGTTTATAATTTAACGACGTCGAATATGCGTCATTAACTTAACGACGCGTCCTCCGCGTCATAGAATTATATTTATAACGACGCGTCTTCCGCGTCATAGAATTATCTTTACAATGACGACGTAGCATATGCGTCATAGATTTGTAATTTTATCCCCTAAAAATTTTCGCATGCCGCCCTTTTTTCACCAAATTTAAGTTTGGTGCGTCTTTTTTTTGGGGTCAAATTCTATCTCCCTTACAGAAGCCTCAAATTCTATCTCCAATCTCTAACTCATTCTTTAATCCCAAATGCTCTCTCAGATTTCTTCCCTCTCGGACTTTGCAAATTTCTCTCTCTCTCTCTCTCTCATCAAATCCCATCGAAACCCTCCCTCTCTTTCTACGGCTTCTTGTCTCCCTCTCTCACAATCTATGGCTTCTCTCTCACTGGAACATTCAAGAGCTTCATCTCCTCATCAGCTAGAAGACAATTGCTCGAGGCCAATTTCTTTGAAGGTGAAGGCTGAGTGCAGTGACTGCAATTTGAATATGCGTGTAGAACTGTAATTGTAAGCTCTAGATCTTTAATTCCTAAAACTTTCTCAAATCCAACTCTTTTTCTGTATTTTATTCTTAAATTAATAATTTATTTTGATATTGTTTTTTGTGAACTTTTAGTCATTGGGATTCAAGACGGGAAGTACTCATGGAGTAGGGTGGACCAATGCCTGTGGAGAAGCCTGCGATGATCTTGATGCTTGCTGCAAGATTCATGACGATTGTGTTGGCAAAAAAGGTATCTTCTTTTTAATTTTGGTGGAACTTGAAGTATAAAGTAACATGTTTTTGGCTTTTGCTTTGCTGCAATTTATGTGGTTGTTTGATTACTTCACCGATTTAATAAGCTTTAGACTCTTGGGTTTTGGATGATTAGATGAATTAGATGAATAGGAAACAAAATGTCATATCTGTTTGGCATTTAGGTTGACAAGTAGTAGTGAATTGGGTAACAAACCATCAATAGTCTATTTCTTATGTGCCATCAGCCCTGGTAAAAATATGGTTGGTAACTTTTTATTTCACTTACTCGAAAAAATCGCAGCCACATTTTCATTTGCTTTGGATCCTTGTTATGATTTCTCAAAAACTTGTGTCCTTGTTGTGTCAAAAGGGTTCTAGTTTCATTTTGCCAATCAATAGAAAAAGTATGTAAATGGTTGAATTCTAGGCCTGCTCCTCTATAAGATAACTCATATACAGAGCAAGTTGGTTTCTAGTTAAGAATTCATTCATTTAACAACTATAACAGCATCATCTCCTCTCTCCTAGGCAGGGTAAAGAAAAGGTAGTTTAAACTTGAGGGTTCAATGGTGTGATTAGATATTGGTTGTCTGTTCTTAGTACATCTTGACAGTCAGACATAAACAATTGTTTTCTGGAGTTTTGATTAAGTACCACACCCATAAACATTTGTTATCATTTGGGTATTATCGGTAGCTTAAGAATACAACACTTCAAACTTAATTTTTTTTGGTGGGCACTTCAATCATTTTGTACTGGGTGGGCATGTGTGCTGGAATTTTAGTTCTTCTTTGAAATTTTAATTTGATATCTTACTCCTTGACATTTTATTCTTTGATGCAGCTATTAATAAAGATGAGTGACTTTAAAGGGTGAGGTTTGATGCCGCTTATGCAAGTTAAGTTGAAAAGGTTTTAGTTTGCTCCTCGTTGTTTGAGTTGAAAGACAGCCCAACCTAATTTAATTTTTCAATAATATGTCTCTGTTTAACTTCAACCGATTTCACATTCTGTAGAAGAATAGAGAGTTAGTTGTATTTGTATTCTCTGCAGAGGGCTGAAAATATGAAGCTTTGCAAAGATGTGTGTGTTATAGTTCACGACTTCTTAAATCGCTTATACCCTCGCTTGGGGTTTATATTACTCGTGTTCTGAAAATGTTGAGTGTAGTGAATGTTAAATAGCATCCCGTTCCCCTTCTTATCTTATTTACTCTGTGATGCATGTGAATAATGTTGCTATCTCCATTCCTGTCACTGCATTCTGTTATATCCATTGTACGTGGGCAGTGAACTTTTGCTATAAGATGTTCATGACATAATTACTAGTTATGGACTTTGCTGCGGTATGTAGTCATTGATAATTCTTTTGGTGGAGCAGATACTGTGCATGGACGAAAATGCTGAATCATTGAGGGAGAGAAGTTTAAGGTTTTACAAAGGATGCCGAAAATACACGTATGTCTACAAATAACTATTTGACGGAATTTTTTTACTTTGCCAATTGTTGTATATTCAATTACATTGCTGATGATATAAAATGTAAATTTCATTTGGCACCATAAAAGACTTGACCACTTAGTATCTTATGCTTTTTGCACTTCCTATAACTCTCAAATATGCAGAGCATATGAAAATTCGATAATTTAACGTACATATTGTCAAGTGGTTTTGGATCTTCCCTATCTTGTTTTTGCTGGATGGAATTAACATTCGCTAGACATGTTTTGTTTGTCTGGGAATTACTTAAAGTTTTTTTTTCTTTTTGTTTTTGCTTGCAGTGAAGGACTTGGGGAAGCATATGATGGGGACATTGCTTTTGCTAGTGCCCTAGAAACTTTTGGCGGGGGGCATAATTATCCAATTAGTGTGGCTTTGGAGGTATGCCAATTTGTCATCATAAAGAGTATCAAACATTGGTGATTTTCTTTTCTAGTTCCTTCATTAGTGGGTGCATTGGGGTCACCCAAGTGCACCCAATTACTTTCCATTCTGACCATATTTGAACTATAATCTTATTTGTTATCAGGATTGTGTGTGTTAGCCAAAAGAAAATTAAACAAAAAGGAAAAAAATAGATAGTGCATGTTGTTGAAACAACTATTAGAAGCAGGTATAAGCTGCTTTTGGCTTTTATTAATTGGCTCATGTCTTCTTCTCTAGGCCCTGTTATGACCAAATTTACTATGGCACTGACAGAAATTGGGACATACAAGGAAGTTCTTCGATCTCAGGTGATAACTTTGTTCTATCTGTTGCTGCAAGCTAAAGGCTTCCTTCTGTTTTTGCAATCACAATATTTTGGCTGCAGTTCCTCGAATATCAATTCAATATACTGTTTGAGAGATGTTCGTTATTACTTGAAATGGTTTCTTCTTAATTTAGGCTTGTGAATAATTCCAGTTTGAAGCTTGATATCATTTCCATCTTTTGAAGTTTTTGCTTTACTATGAGGCTTTACTTGAGCAAAAGTAACTCAACTGCATACATGTTATGGCTGACAGAATACATTGTGGCTTATGCAGTCACAGGAAGTTTAATATGCTTTAGATTCCCTAGTCAAATGGCTTTCCATGATCCTTTTTTTGTAGCTCTCTGTGTTCGTTGCCTGTTGGATTAGTAGTTTATTTTATGTCATGCATAATGTCAAGCTAGTGTATAACCTGTTTTTCCTCTCCTGTACAGGTTGAGCATATGCTAAATGACAGACTGTTACAATTTGTGAATATTGATTTGCATGAGGTCAAGGTATTGTGAAAAATTTATGCATCAGGAAATTTAGGTTTATCTCTTTGTTTTTGTCAGTATCATTTGTCTTGTAGTTAGTGTTGAATGGAGTATTGTCTTTGTGCAGGAGGCACGGAAACATTTTGACAAGGCTAGCCTTATTTATGACCAGGTGTGTGCTGCAGATCCTAAATTAATTTGCTTCTTTTGTTGAAGGAATTTCCATGCATTTAGTGACTATTTTCTCATGTGTTGAATTTAGAAAATAGAATGATCTGTTCTAGTAAAATATTGCTAGTATTTTTTTTAATAAATGCAGGATCTCCTACAACTGTAGAAAGATATTTTTTTTATTTTTCATATTCTAATTAAGTTTGAGGTATCTTGAAAGATAGTTCTGTAGGTTAGTTGAAATCTAGTAGAACCATACCAGATTCATTTGTATTTTTTGGGAACTTGTTTGGGAGAGATTTTTGGTGTAATTTCTTCCTGTATCTTTGATTTGTTAGGGCTCGCCTCTTTCTATTTTTTTTTTGCAGTTGTATATAACGACCTTGTTTTTCACAATTTAACACAGGATTTGAATTATTGATAGATCTTGCATCTATATTGGGATTCATAAGACTCTTTGAAATTAATGCAGCTTAGAGATATTGCCGGAACTTCATATATTAATCGGGTTTGTTATAAATGTGTATGTTAGTATAATATTTAAGCCAAATCTAAATCAGGTTTGAGATTCTTATATTCCTAATTTTTCTATTATGTTTGTTATTATTTCATAGGTCTTGACTTATGCTCAACAATCAAGAGAAAGATCAAACTACGAACAGGCAGCTCTTAACGAAAGGATGCAAGAATACAAAAGACAGGTTGATCGAGAGAGTAGATGGTTCCTACAAAAATGCCTTGTGGTTTTTGTTTTGTCCTGTAAGCTTCATTCTTCATATTTTTAACTTCTTGAAAGGGAAACGGTTTAGTAGGATTCGTTAAAGACAATTTTAATGTACTAGAATTATTTTGAATAATAGAAATATAATTTAGAGTTACCTTTTTGTCTATATTTTTGTTTTTATATATTAATTATTTTTGCAGAATTAAAATGATGGGATATATATACATATTAAGAATTTTTATTAAAAAAATTAAAGAATTTCAATGACGTCTAAACCATGTCATGAAAAATATTTCAATGACGTCTCAACAGCGTCGTTAAGTTCAATGGCGCTTAGTCCATGACGTAAAATAGACATCGTGCTTTGAAAAAGTTTCCATGACACGCTATCCGCGTCATTGAAATCACATTCCATGACGCGGAACAGACGTCGTGTTTTGAAAAAGTTTCCACGACATACTATCCGCGTCATTGAAACCCCATTCCATGACGCGGAATAGACGTCATGTTTTGAAAAAGTTTCCACGACACGCTATCTGCGTCATTGAAACCCAATTCCATGACGCAGAACAGACGTCATGTTTTGAAAAAGTTTCCACGACACACTATCTGCGTCATTGAAATCCCATTCCATGACGCGGAATAGACGTCGTGTTTTGAAAAAAGTTTCCATGACCCCCCCTTTCTATGACGTAGGTTACAACACCTGATCTGCGTCATTAAATGCCTTCCATGACGCAAATCAGACGTCATAAAAGGGTTTTTGTGTTGTAGTGTTAGTTGAGTAAGTAAATATATTTCCAGTGAGGGATATCTATGTAAATCATAGAAATTTCCAAAGTCCGCGTATTCAACAAAACCTGGGCTATATGTAAGCTTACTGTAATAAAATAAGCCCGTATATGGTGTTACGCAGGGACATCATCAAATATGCATCACATCACTCCAAATTAATGGTGATGGAGCTGAGCTTTATCTGAAAAATACAATGTCTGGTCCAGTATACTTCTGGAAAATTATTTAAGTGTCCAACATATAATTTACATAAAAATGCTTCAATACTTTCTTAGTATAAGCAAGAATCTCGCTAGCATAATGCTCGATCTTCATGTCGAGACAAATATTTCTTGAACTCTTAAGGAGTTCTAACCAAGCATTAACTCTTCAGGAGTTTTAATGTGTTGCAACATACCATAATAAATGTACTCATTGAGGCACTTTAATAATATTAGTATTGAGTACAAAATTTGTGCTTCAGGCACTTGTCCTTCAGGGTCTTGCTTCATGCAATTTAAATCATTCATGGATTTCATTTAAGAGATTACATTTCATGACACATCATATAATTTTAACCCAGCTATTTATCCTGCTTGTGCATCTTTAGGGAATCGCTTCTAGCGATATGCTTCTATGCATTTAATAACCCTTAAAAATAGCATGTTGGTCTCCATAAATGTGCAATACGAAGGCACAATTGCATCTGTAAATCTTGAGAATCTCAACATTCCTTATTTCTACCAGAAACATTGTGTCATATAAGGTGAGTGTATTCCTCTTTATTCTGAACACCCATGTATAACCTTCAGGGTTAACATCTTTTTTGGGATTCATACTATGGGTTTGTTCTTTCACATTCATTATCATCTGTAATGAAATTGCCTCTTTCTATTTTGCCCAATAAATTTTGTCGACATTTAATAATAGAACGTGGTTCCATTCAACACAGCCCATTGATGATTTGAGTAGCTACTCTGAAACCAAAAATTATCATTCATCAATCCGTGATCCCACCATTCTCATGTGCATGCGGATGCATCAATTATTAGGATTTCTTTACCTTTGGGTACCCTAGCCACTTCATGGGCTTTCATTGTCTTTTTCCAGACATTCATCTCTTATAAGAGGAATTATGTGAGAATGTGGATCATAACCTTCAATTGAGCGTTATTTAAAATAGGGCATGGATAATCTCCATCCAGGGAGTTGGAACATTTTATAACCCATATATCTGTCATGTTTCAGGCATGCCACAAATTAATACATACATGTCAATGAATTGTCCTTTTGGGACCTTAAACCATACAATTTGCTACGCATTAGGCGTGCGCCATATTAATGTTGACATGTTAATGGATTGTCCTTTCGGGATCCCAATCCATATTCTTTGCTACACAGTAGGTGTGCAACTCATTGATCACTACTATGCTCATGTTTTGCCTTTTCTGAGACTTTAATTATCAATGTATTCAACTTGCAATTTATAAAATTTGCATTAATAATTCATGAATACATATCAGGATGATACAAGCCATTCTTTTGGAATGGTTACAATACAAGATGATCTGCAAGCCATTCTTCTGGAATGGTCCTTTGCATGCCGTTCTTTAGGAACGGTCTTATCTCCCCATTTTGTCATCACCAAATATGTCACCTAGTAGGAGCAAAATACCAAAATACCAATAGGGATAGAACATGAAATAACATATATGTTGCTTACATCCTTCGGTGAGAGAAACTTTGCTCAAATATTTTTTCAAGCTCGGATTGGAGCTGCAAATATAACGAGGCGCTTGATGATCTAGTTATATCCTGCAAAATCAAAAATCACAATTCTTTTGTCTCTGTAAAAAAATAACCCTCAGTGTTAGGTTCACTACATGGATTTGTTCTTCAGATGAAGATTTTAAAGAAACAAAATCCCTTAAGGACAGATAGTTATCAAAAGAAAGAATAGATACAAAAAATTATGATATTGATTGCAAGGTAGGTAAGCAATCACAGAAGGAAACTAGTGAGGTAACAGACAACAAACTCTCATTTCCCCTAGCCTAGGAGAACTTCAAGAGATTAGAGCGATGTGGTCGTTCTTGTCTGCCTTACAGTTCCCTGAGATCGCCGAAACGTGATCAGGGATAGTCTCGTTTCCTGAATGGATGATCAGAGATAGTCTCGCTTCTCAAGCACATCAAGTGCTCACTAGTAGGAAAAACAAGTGGATATTGCATCACTAGATATGGAGAAAACTGGATGTATTCTATGAAAAAATTTCGTTAGTAACATATTTATACAAATTAGAGGAATAGTTTGATATGGTGAATCTCAAATTAACTGCAGAAAATTTGTGAGGTTCTAGACATGCTTTTGAAAAAGTGCTCCGTGAAATCCGTAAAAGAAAGATCGGTTTGAAAATAATTGTCCTTGTGACCTCTAAAGTGTCAACATGCATTAATGAATGCCACATGAAGTTTGAAAAACCCGAAAAGAAAAAGGAAATATTGGGATCCGGGAAAAAATTGGGATCTAGGAAATGTGGATATTGCCTTTGTAAAGCCTTGTTAAAGTAACTATGTTTCAACTCAAATTCCTTCCATTTTTTGAAAGTTTAGCTTTTCTTAAACTTCCCTCGAAACCTTTTCAAAATGGCTTCATCTTCTTCTCGCCCAAATCATTTCAATTTAAACGTTGTTACCAAAACAACTCGTGACGCCCAAATCTGGCGTCCATCCTTTGTATCAGAAAATCGTCATCTCACGGTTAATGATTTTGTGATGATGAATGATACAACTGCTATCATAGTAGCTAGGAATTTCATTACTCATATGGATGAGATATTATTAATAGGATGGTCTGACAAAGAGGCTATTGATGACTCAATAGCATTTAGCATTCAGAGTGCTGCTTCTGTTTCCAACCTGGCTGATCGTTTGCTTGCCAAGTCAAAAGAGATTGAGGAGCTCATCACCGAAAATTCATCTCTCTAGAGAATGCTTCAGGATTCTTAAAGGGAGATTGAAAACCTTAAACATGACAATAAAAATTTGTCAAAACTAGTGAGTTCATACTCCAGGGGTATGCACACTTTGTCAAAACTGGTGAGCTCATACTCCAGGGGTATGCAGACAAAGCTTGACACGCTACAGAGTTCCAATGAAAAGATTCTGGAAGACCATGAGAGGCTCATGGCTAAGTTCGAGAATCGCCGTTCTCATTCTCCAGGAACTTCTAAGCCATAATGTAGCTTGACAGATTTTACAAAGCCTGCTTATTTCTTGTAGGTGAAAAACAATTCATCTGTTGTATGCTCTCTTTCCGTTAATAATAATTGGGCAGAGCCTTTAAACTTGCATTTGTGATTTTTACGTCCTTTCAAAATGACAGAGTGGAACCTTTTGCCTTATAGGTTCAAATAACCACATTAAATCTCTCAAATTATATATTTCAATTCATGTGTGCCCGGAACTTCTGACCTCGGTTAAACACAACCTCAGAATTTTAATTGCCTTTTTCAAGTGGACATGAAATTCAAATTGAGGAAAAGCCCTGATAATATTTCAATATAGTAGTGAAGAGCATTAACTACTATATGCCCAAAACTTTAGGTTTGGGATTTTCTGATATGTTGAGATCCATGGTCTTCCGGCCCATATCATATAATATAACAAAATATGGGGAGCCTCATTTCATCATTTGAGGTTTATCCTGATATTACTCATTTCACGGTGTATCCTTAACAATCGGAATTTACAAAATAAATTTATTTATTTTCTTATGCCAAAGAAATATGTGGTATGCCACAACTTGCAATAATTACCTCAAGGATTGTCCATTTTAATTGTTGGAATTGCAGGTTCTCAACATTGTTAAATTTTGAACTTTAGGCCAAAATCACATATTCTCATGGTATAGACATTCTTATAATTTCATGTACATACTTCGGGACTTCAGACCCTTACATAATTGTCCACGTTATTGAGGAACTTCCGACATCTCATTTATCTGCTCATCCATGAGTTTACGGAACTGCAGGTTCCTTTTTGTATGTAATGATGGTTTACCTAAAATGGTTACTATTCATGCATACGTCACTATTCATGTATATGATACTATTCATCAAGTCATGAATACATGTCTATTCATGTGTACAGTACATTTGCCAGTATAGTACCATTCATGTGTACGACACTATTCACGTATATGGTTACTATTCATACATTTGCCAGTACATTTACTATTCATGTGTACTATACTATTAACCGATTTGGTACTATTACATCATCAAGGAACTCCAGGTCTTTATTTACATGTCAAGGATCAATGATCTTCAAGTCCAATCTCTTGTTTACAAATATAGTACCGGAGAGATTGCCGACTCTCATATCATTATCATTATCAATGATATTCTGGTCCTGATGTAGTTGTATAATGAGGATCAAGGAACTTCTGGTCCTGATCTCTGTATCTTGTCAAACTCATCATATCACACAATTAATTCATAAAATAAATTGCTATAAATTGTTTGCAAATAAATTGCTGGTATGGACGATAAACCCGCACCATAATTTAAATAAAGATAAATGTGCGGTAAAATAAATTCATAAATTAAATTGCTTGATGTATGGATGTTAATTCCGCATCATACTTTAAATAATAAAGTAAATGTGCTTGTATGGGCACTAATTGTACTCCATATTTTTAAATAAAAAGTAAAGACAGTTGTGTGGACGATAAACTCACGCCACACTTTTAAATAAATATTGTTTTATGGGTAAAAACCTACACCATACTCGTAAATAAAGTAAATGTGAGGATAAAACCGCCACTTAACAATAAAATAAGAAAAGTGTTAGTATTACTAATGGCCTCCCACTGGTAAATATTTAATATTACTAAGGGTCCATTTTATTAGTGATTAGTAATAGGAAAGTAAATAAATATGGTATATTATATTATATCCTCATCATAATATATTACACCAAATCTTCATTCCTTATTCATATTATATATATATATATAGTGGTCATATCGAAGTGCAACCAACATGGACCATTATTACCAAGTTAAAGTGGTCTTTGTGCATAATTGAACGCAAGGCCCCAATCCTATTTCATTTTCTCCTAACATCACCACGAGCTCCAACTGGCTTTGTTTAGTCAGCATGGAAATTGAATAGTATAGATATAATAATAATAAATGATGAAGATAAGAAAATTTGGATGACTTATCTCTTTATTCGGGTAACTCAACTGGTTTGTGAGAGTATTCGTGCCGAAAACATGTTGTAAAATAGGTGGTAAATGTTGGAATATCGAGCTGCACGTAAAGTAAATGAGACATGATATTTAACGAGGTTCAGCAAGTGATGCCTACATCCCAGGAGAGCAACAACAATAACTTTTTCACTATATAAAATAATAGGGCTACAAAAGAATATAACTTTAGTGTATACACTCCCACTGACTCACTATTTTCTCTCCTCACTTTCTCCTCTTTCTTCCTCCTTTGGCCTACTCTCATTCTTTCTCTGGAAGGAGGCTTTCTTTCATCTCAATTGGTGTGTCCGCAAAATATCCACAAAATATCAATAAAAAAATATCCACAAAATATCTGGGTATTTTCGAGAAGAACTCGAAACCTAGAAAACAAAAGCTAAGGGCGCCGTATTGGAACTCATTGGCGCCTCCTGATCTAGACGGCGATGTATTGGAACTCATACAAACCATGTATTCCCTAGCAACGATTTTAAGTTTTCTTGTTTTCTAACATTTAAGAAAAAACAACCCATCTGGAAGAAGGAAATGAATGATGAGGTATGTATATGATCAAAGACACGAACATATGGAGAAATGGGTCAAAGTTGTTTTCTTTTTGGTTGATTTTCTGTGTAAATTGGAATTGGCGTTAATAGGGGTGGTGGGTTTTGAGCTTTTGAGGATTTGGATTGTATTGACTTTTTTAGAGAGAGAGTTGGAAGAAAGTGTCTCCTTTCTTTCCTTCTCTACAAGGTGGTTCGTCCACCATTTCCGAACTTTCCCAGAATTACTCAGATTTGCAATCCCCAAGCCATTGTACCTCTTTGTCTCTCTACCTCCCCCAAAATTTATTAAGTTTAATTTTGGATTTAGGATTGATGAAGAGATGAAATTTGAGGAAAGAGCATGAGAAGAAGAGCAAGAGGAGAGGGTGTGTGTCGGGGAAGGGAGAAAGAGAAAATGGGGGCGGATGGGGATGAGCGCAGGGAAGGCTGAGATGGGGGTTGGGGTGTACGCTGGGATGGGTTTGTTTGTTATTTATTTATTATTTATTTATTTATTTATTTTGGTATTTATGTATTTATTTTATTTTTTAATTATATTTTTATCTATGCAGAGGTGGGCTCCGCTTGCCATGTCACCCATTCAATTGGTAAGTAATGGTATGACAAAAACACCCTGCCACGAACGACCAAAAAAAACACTATCACGTCATCAAAATTAACTAAGTTTTGGATGAAGTTGACGATAATGAAGCGAAGTGGATCACTAAACTTGATCAATGGATGAAAGTGAGCCATTTTGAGTTTGTAGAGGTAAAGTGAAATCTGAGCGAAGTTTCATAGGGCATTAATGTAATTACCTAAAAGACTTAGCATGAGATCAAAGTAATTTAATAATTAAAATTAAATTCAATAGGGCCAACAATCTTTTTTGAGTTTGTTTAGAAATTAAATGGTGTAGAGTTTATTTATATCACTAGCACTAAAGAATGGGTATATAACTGAATACCTCAATAAAGAAACCTAATTTCACGAGAAAAGCAATCAAAGACAGAAATGAGAGACATAGAAAACATGGAATCTTTTTTTCATGACAAACCTATAAGGACTAGTTAAATAAATTCTGCATACATTGAAAGAGAGAAATGAATGAAGCCCCAAAAGGACTAGTTAAATGAATTTATTGGAAGACATAAAATATTTTTTCAAAATTACAATGCTCAAGTATACATGTCTTGTTGCTAATTACCTATTTTATTACGACATTAATTATAAGTAATATATCCACAGATCAAGATAGAACCTTGGTCATAACCGAGCGTGCCCTACACATAGCCACCAACGGAACAACTTTAGGCATTGTGACTCCTTTACCTTCAGCCATGTCAATCGGGTCCTCACTGATTCTCTCCCAATCAAAGCATTGAATTAGTGACCCCAACGTCAAGCCCACCACACGTTGGGCCAGGCCTGCTCCAGGGCAAGCCCTTCTTCCAAGCCCAAATGGCATGAGTTTGTGGGACATATCGTCACCACTGTCAAACCTCTCAGGCATGAAACTTTCAGCATCATCCCACAGTTGAGGATCCCTATGCAGAGCCCATGCATTGACCAATACCATTGTGTCACGTGGCACATCGAATCCTCCAATAGTACAGTCATGGGACGAAAAATGTGGTACTAGCAATGGAGCTGCTGGACATAAACGGAGGGTCTCTGAAATGATACTTTTGAGGTAGGGTAGTTTAGTGAGGTCTGGTTCATCCACTAAGTTTTCTTGGCCAAGTTGAGCATCTAGCTCAGCTCTAGCTTTTTTTAACACGTGCGGATTGTTAAGTAGATTGGACAATGCCCATTCCATTGTCACTGCTGATGTATCAGTACCCGCGAATAACATTACCTGAAGATGCAAATTGAAAATTAATCTGTATGCAATTATATTGTCTAGAAAATTCTGTACCAATATATAATCCTCTACCTAGAAAATTCTGATTTGATGAATTCTGCAATTATATTGTCTTTTTCTTTTTCTCCTTATCTTGTTCCTACTAGAGAGAGAGAGAGAGAGAGAAAGAGAGAGAGAGAAGAATTATTGACTAACCAGAATAAGGCCCTTGATGATTTGATCGTTGTAATATTCAGGCTGCGACTCTTGCAGGGAAAGAAGATGGTCAATCATTGTAGTACCATTTTTACCCTTCCTCCTGTGCTTATCAATTAATCCCTGCAAGAACACATCTGTTCTTTTAGCCAAAGTCTTCACCTTCTTCTCATAACCACCGCTCCCAACCCAATTCAAAATCGGCAAAAACTGAGCTGGGTTTGCTGCGCCGCCAAAAGAGAACGCATCTTTCATAATCTGCCTGAACTCCTTGGCCTCTTCTTTGTCGACCAACATGTCGTCTCCGTAGTACCTCTTTCCCACCACCAGGGACGGATCCAGGATTTCAAATTATAGGGTGGACTAGATTTATCTTACGTACAAGCTTTTAAAGGAGGAACATAATCAATGGGATAAATGTGTACATATTTCCAATTTTTTTAAAAACACAAAACCTATATTAATTAACCAAAACAAAAACTCACACTAACCAACAAAAGAAATAAACTCATACTAATTAAACAATTACAAATGTAGAAGCTATTTTTTTCTTTCCAAAAGTGTATAAATTATTAGAATTAAGGTTTTATGGCGTAAAACACGAATGACTATAATTAAAAATATATTGGAATTTTAGGGGACTATAAGGGGGTGACATACTTTCATTTGTTTATTTTTAATTATAAAACTTGTACAATCAAATGTTTTGGCCAAGCCAAAAAAAAAAAATTTACATATAATTTTTTAAAATAAAAAATTATAAATCCCTAATTGATACTTCATAAACTCTAAAAAGTCCCCAAATTTCAGCATCAACAAATTAAGACAATAAAAGAAGATTAATAATTGAAGATTAATTTGGTTTGTTTTAATTAAGCATTGAAGGGCATGGTTGATTGGTCTTATCAGCTTGTTCTCTCTCTCTCTCTCTCTCTCTCTCTCTCTCTCTCTCTCTCTCTCTCTCTCTCTCTCTCTCTCTCTCTCTCTCTCTCTCTCTCTCTCCATATGGTCTTTTCACTCTGTTTGGTCAGAGGGAAAATGGAAGAATGGGTAACAGTGTTTACTTGTGCTTGACTTATGTCCTTGTAGAAATGAACGAAATTGCAAGAGGGTTTGTGGGGTTTACTTGGGTGGGCTGGGAGTATTACTATAGGCTAAAACAAATCAAGACACCTGGGCTATAGCCCAGGTTAGCCTGGGAATGGGTCCGTCCTGCCCACCACCATCGTCATTATGATGTTAAAGGTGAGCTCATTGAACATGGACTTGAGCTCCACCTTTGCAAAACCGTCACGTGCGTTTTGTGAGAGTTTAAGTAATAAGTGTTTGACTTCGTCCTTTCTGATCTCGGAGAACGTCTGGAGTCGGGTGGTGGAGAAGATCTCGGTGGCGCCAATGCGGCGGAGGTTGCGCCAGTGGTCGCCATACGGGGAGGCGGAGAGTGTGGTGTGGTTGTAGCCAAAGTGCTTGCCCATGAGGGAGGGAGGGCGGTTGGCTAAAACGATGTCGTTTTTGGTGAAGCATTCTTCGACTTCGGACGGCGAGGAGACTATGACCACGCGGGGTGAGCCAAACCAGAGTGAGAAAACGGCCCCGTATTTTTGGGAGAGGCGGTGGAAGGTTCTGTGGACGGGGGGTCGTAGGAGATGGAGATGGCCAAGGATTGGAAGTGAAGGTGGGCTTGGTGGAAGGTTTTTGTAACGACGTCGGTTTGGTTGGACCAAGAACTTGAAGGTAAATAGGATGAAGATAAGAGTGAGGGATGTGCAGAACAAGATGTCTTCCATAGTTTGTTTTGCTTGATATAATTGGTTGATAATGATATATGTTTGGGTTTTGATTTGGATATGAAGATGTGGTATTTATAGGTCAAGGGAGAGGCTTCTTGAAGAAGTAGTATAAAAAAGGAAAATGGCTTCTTGTTGTGTTCTTTTTGAATTGGGAGTTTCTTGAACGAGGAATATGATTTTGTTGTAGATTGGAATATGATTTTAATCTTTCCGTATTCAAATTTCCAACCACTAATTTCAATTAATATCTATTTCATAAACTAAATGTAATATATATATATATATTTATCTTCGAATAAAAAAGTGATGGTGGTTTTGCCGTTCATCTACTTTTTATGTGCATGCGAGTAGAGAAGTGTGGAAGACTAATTATGGTGTGGTATTAGAGGATTAATTATACCAATTGTACAGTAATAGGGACATGTTGTATAAGTTGTCTATATGTTATAATTTAAGTGGATATTTATTGATATTATTTCTTTAAAAAAATATATATCAATCACATAATAATTTCTTAATATAAAAAGTTATATTAACGTCAAATCATTCTCTTTAAAAAAAAGTTAGTTATTGGAATTTCTAAATAAATAAATAAATAAATATTTGGGGAAAGTTATTTCGTGTGAGTAACATAAGATGTGGATTCAATTTCTAGCAAAAGTGTTTGAAACTTTGAATCTACAACATTTTATTTTATTTCGACTTTACTTCCTCACAAGGAGTTTGACATCTTCCACCATCATGTGTGGCTAGGGGCCCTCTCTCTTTTTAACACATACGTAAGGGAGTACGTGGAATATTTTTTTTAAAAAAACCATGTGTTTACGTGATCCACACAAAGCCTGCATGGAATGCGACAATGTCCAAGGACGGATGCAGAATTTCAAAATGAGCTAGGTTAGATTTACATTTACCTTAAAGGTGGATTATTAAATTTTGGGTTGGACTAAATCTTAAAATCTATACACTAACTGTAAGAAGAAAAATATATGGAAATGCTATAATTAGGAGTTAGAGTAAGAAGCTTATTTGAGGGGTTCAATCTCACTATTAATAAATATGAAGAAATTGATGGACTTAAACATTTGAATTGGTTTGATGGTGGGATTGAACCCTTCAAATAAACTCATCACTCTTAACTCCTCATTGTAGAGGCTCTTCAAAACATAAGTTCATCCCTGATAGTGCCCAAAGCCAAAATCAAATAGTAGGATTCAATCCAACAGTCCAATAATAGCTCTGAACTAAAAAGATATACAAGAATGCTATAGGCTATATTAATTAATGTTCTGACTCTTCCAACTCTGTTCTTTTTAAGAATATTATTATTAATCAAACCAACCAACTCACTAAACTCATTAAACAAAACAAAACTCTATGATATAAAACATAAATAAATAATTCATGAGATAGAATTTTGGACTACCCTGTATGAGCCCCTTGATAATTTGGTCAGTGTAATACTTAGGCTGTGACTCTTGCAGAGTAAGCAAATGATCAATCATTGTTTGGTTTTGGATATAGGACCGCTGCACTGGATGAATCAGAATGAGTGGTGATCACAAGGGGTAAATTTATACAGGAGAGACGGACGTGAGAGTATTGTCCAAGTAATGACAAGAATAGTAAGGTATATTTTTATTCGTCTATAAATGGTTGCAAGCTACTGGCTTATACTTCTTTTGAGTTTCGCACTATAAACTAGCTACATAAATGGTTGCAAGCTAGCTGGCATTATTTCTATAGCAAGTTTTTTTTAGTGCAAATATATATATTTTTTAAAGATCTTTCCTACTACTAAATTTACACACACTACACTGATGCTAGGACTTGAACCCAGGACCTTACTTGGGTGGAGCATGCTCCAAACCACTGCACTAGTGGGTCTAGGGAAGGGGGTTTACACAAATATTCATTGGATGTCAGGCCTAGAGTTTCGAAATTCTGCCCACATGAATAGAGGTGAAAGAGCTCAACTAACTGAGCTATACCCCATCGATATTTCTATAGCAAGCATAAAAACCATATATGGTATTATGTACATTTGAATTAATTACCTCATCAAAACAATGACAGCATACATGTTGATTGTCTATCTTTTTTAGGGAAGTTGATTGTCTATCTTTTTCATCAATTTTATATCACAACATGTTACAGTGAAAATTGTAATTTTTTTTATACAAATAATATTCTAAATTAATATAATATAAAGAATTCAAACTTGAATACAAGAGAATGGACTCATTATCCTGACCAATTATCCTAATCTACGTATGCATATATATGAAAATTGTAATTTTGAGTGCAAATTGCAAGTGTTTTGGATCAATCACGTGCAGCTAGTAAGGCCATGTTTATCCATGACGTCAAGGAGTACGCCATGCATATAGGGGTGCAAGTCATATTGAAAAATCCGACTCCGACCGATTCCGGTCCAAATATTTCCAAAAAAATCCAACTCCGATAAATCCAATATTTTCGATAAATACCGAAAATTCCGTAATTCCAATCCAAAAAAATTCTGAAATTCTCCCAACCCATTCCGATCCGATTTTTTCAATTTTTTTCCAGAAATTTCCGAGTTTCTAATTATACTTGCATTATTTTTAGTACATAGGTCTTATTTATATATTTCATTTTTTATTTGTTATATTTTAGTATCCGCCTACAAATACTCATATATACAAATTTTAGTACCCACATACAAATATTCTATATATGTATGTATTTTTAAAAATTTAAACCATCTTCATTTAAACTTTTAATTATAAAATCATTTTATATATGAAACACCACATATAAGATAAGTATATTTATTGGAGCTTGACAATTGTAGTATTCCATTTGTCTAAAGCAAGACTAACGTATTGAATGCAAGTCGCACAAACTACTTTGATTCATAATGAGCAAATAGCATAGATCATTGTGTGTGTATAGGGTAGGATCGGATGACACACATTAATACACATTTTTTTATATTATAAATGAAACATGTTATAAAACTAACAGAATTGACTTGAGAGAGAATTTAGAGGTTAGTCAATCATCTTTGATGCCTATTTATAAGTATAGGAAGTACATAGTTTACTACCATAAGTGTTAGGTTCCATTGAATCACATTGGTAGGTTACAACAGAACACACTTTTTTATTTATTGATTTATTTAAAATTTGACAAATCCAAAGTCCAACTTTAATACAAAGTCACGGCCCATTCTAACTCCAAGCCATTTTAAATTGTAATATTTATTTATACCCAAGCCCAACGCCTTTTAAGATTTTAATTGTATTGTTTATATATAAAATTTAAAAAGAAAACATGTTTTTCTCCAAGACTGACAACGCATTTTTTTTTTTCCTTTTTTCTATCTCTTCTCTTCTCCGCAAATTGGACGAGGAACCAGAGTGGTTGTAGTCTCAGGACCTATTGCAGGAAAAACAGCTTCCATGAGAGCTTTCGGCATGGCATCTCTCTATTTCTATCTCCTTTATTCTCTCCTCCGTATTGATATCCCTCTCCTTGTCTCTCCTTTTTGCTCTCTCCCCCTCCCAACCTTTCTATGCTTCCCTCTCATTTTCTCTATCTTATTCCCCTTTGAAGTCACAAATCTTCATCCCTTCGAAGTCACACATATCCATCTAGTTCCACTAAGCCATGGTCGATGGTGGACAATTTTTCGGAAGGTTCAATTGGGTTTGACAGTTGTGGTTCAATTTAGGTTCACTTCACTTCAGAACTTCGGAATCGTAAAGTTCCGATTTTTTCCTAGATTTTTTGGAATCGGAATTGGAAGTGTTTATTGAATTCCAAAAGGTTTTGGACGGAAATTGGAATGGCTATTTCCAATCCGATTCGGCCGAATTGCAGGCCTACATGCATACATAGGCTTCTGCATATTGCATGCGGATCCTGAGCCTCTGCATTTAGAATTCACGCATTTACCCGCATTTAGTTTTATCTCAGCCATTTCAACAATCCAACGGCCTAATATAACATGTCAATTATGGTAAAATTTAGTTTTTTATTTTCCTCAACTAACATCAGTCCTGCCATTAACTCTGTCACTCTCTCTCCCCTCCTCCCTTAACTACTCTCTCTCTTTTGTGTCTCATACATCTATCTTTGTGGACTGGGATTCTGTAGAAATTTTTATTAGCCTAGATGCAAAGGAGATTGTAAAAAGCTCGATGCAGAGTAAACTTCCTGAGGTGTGGCATCAGCTAAAACTGAAAGTTCATAAGCTACAAATGCTCTGTCTCAATTATTGGAGGTATAACTAGTGCTAATTTTTTCTGGCTGCACTACTACAAAAATCGACATAGTCGTCGGTAAAACGACGACGGACAAAATAAATACCGTCGTTAAATTTTAAACGACGACGGTAATATAAAAACCGACGTGGATTAGAAACTAAAACACCTAAAAATTGGAAATTCATTTGGGTATTTTTAAAACACGACGCATGAAACTTTAAAAGCGTCGTCTTATGAAACATGCCAATCCGATAAGAAAACAGATAACAAATAAACAACGTCGGTATGTGTAAATATACCGACGTAGTAATTATAGACGACGTTTTACATATAATACCGCCGTTTTGAACATCAAATAAACACGACGGTAATTGTATTATTAACAGACGTATCAAGTACTATTTAATACGACCGTAATTTGATAATTACCGACATGTAACGTTAAATAACCACGGCTACAATACATACAGAACGCCGTCTAATTTTAAAAAAATCCACGTCTGTCTTTTATTATTTTACGCTGTATTAAAACTTATACTACGACAGTTCTGATAAATAAAAGGTGGTGGTAAATCGTTACCACGTCGTTATAATATAATAGCGACGTGGTTGTTCAGATAATATGGCAGTTCTTCGTGTTCTGTTTCCGACGCCTCATGCATGATTCAATGACACAATTTTTTATAACTTGTCGTCTGATAATAAATTAAACGAATAAAACGATATTGAGAATGAAAATTGTACAAACAAAATCCAAACCATTTTCAGAAATTCAGTATTTTGAAAATTGGTGAAACCCAAAGGCTCTTTCAAAACCAAATTATTACCTGCAGATAGGTGAGAGTTAACGATGTGGGCGTTTTGGTCATCCGAGATTCTCCAAATCATATACATCGTTAACATCGTTTTGGTGCCTCCAAATCGCATGTGAGAGAGATCCAAGGCATGAAGTGAGGAATGGCAACTTTGTGAGAAAAGAAAATTTGAAGAAATTATTTTAATTAACCACGTCGGTTCTATTATAAATCATGACGTTTAATTGTAAACAATCAACGGCGGATAATATAATACTACTGTCGTATAGAGTTGTAGTAACCACGTCGTTTTCCTTAAATGAGCGTCAGATTAATTATTTATACGTCGGTGCCTATTTGTGAACCGTCGCTTTAAGTTTTTTGTTATAAGATTTTTTTCCTTTGGTATCTACGTCGGTATCTTAGAAATGAGGTCGTGTTAGTTGACTTATACCACGTCATTTTTATAAATAGCGTCGTCTTATATAACATTTCGACATTATTTAAATATTTTGCATTACCTACTAAAGTTTCACTGTTTCGAATACCGAGAAAAATTTCACACTCCTCTCGCTTATCCTTCCCAAGGCGCCACTCTTCGTCTTCGTCCCCGTCTCGAAACTAATCGTCTTCCCACACTTCGCCTTCATCACCGACCAGAACATACCACTTCAAAGACGAGAAAACCCGAGAAAACTTTCGTTGCAAGAAAAAGGTAACCATTGCTTCGTACTTTTTAAACGAGTTATATGTTTTATCTTTTGAAATTTTTATATGTTTTTTCTTTTGAAAATCATTTTCGTTTTTGTAACGACCGTGACCCAAAATTAAAGGAAATTAATTAAATTAATTGAATTAAACAAATAAAGAATTAAAAAGGGATTTAAAATGAATTAAAAGGATTAAAATAATAAAATTGGAATTAATTAAGAATTTAATTAATTAAAGGGGCATTTTGGTCAACTAAATGTTCGGACGACAATTTGGCGAAACGGGTCGCGCCATTGCGTCCGGCACGTCGAAACGAGTCCGGGGACGTGCGGCACGATCAATTTGGCTAACAAGCGATAAAGTGGAATATTTTAATAATTTAAAAAGGGATAAAAACAAAAGGCAAAAATCTGATTGGCTCTCTCTCTCTCTCTCTCTCTCTCTCTCTCTCTCCGCGTGCATGACCTCCCCTCCATTTCAAACAGCCGGTGGCTGTTTGGTATCGGCAGCGCCACCACCGGCCACCACCTGGCCGAGACCACACCCAAACGGACGGCCAGCCTCCCCGATCCCATCCCACGGTAGCCCTGGCCACGACGCCGCTGCTCACGGAAATTGCGTAAAACACCGGTTTTGTCTCAAACTTCGCCCGGTCAGACGGTGGTTTCCGCCACCATTTCTTGCGATCCAGGTGAGCTTTCTTCTCCCCTTGAACCCTCTAACTTTTTCTCAACTTGGAATCGATCGTTTTGGCCGCGAAACGATCGGATCAAAACTCGCTTTGGCCGGAATTCTTGTCGACGGTTTGGCCGAATCCGGCCGGTTCTCTGCCGGTTCTCACCGGTTCGAGCTCCTCTCGGACGGTGGTTCGAACCTGGTGGGTGGTGTCGGCCGGTGTGAAGTTTTGTCGTCGGCCGGAATCGCTCTACACACCCACCACGGCCGCCGGGCGCGTGTGGCGGCGCGCGTGGCGGCTGTGTGGCGGCGGTTCTCCATCCCCGTGCAATCCTCGTGTCGCTCTGAACGCGTACGTATATTCGGATTTCGATTCGGACGATGTTTGGACCTCGAACCATTGTACGCCTATTATGCGTTACGTGGGTTCGACGTGTTCGACCGTTGGATCGAAACCAATTCACGTATGTTGTTCCCGTATTTCTAGAAACGTGTAGGATTTGACGGATCGTGATTCGGAGCCCGGATGCTCCGAATCAATGACTTGAAGTTTGCGTTAAGCGTAATCGTCCGATCGTGCGATCGTGAGAAATCCGACCGTTCGACCGTGACCAAACTTTTGGGACGTGTTCTCTAAGCCGTAGTGAGCCTATAGGAACTTTCGGATCTAAGTTTGAGGTCATGGGACCCACGGGCCCGGTTTGACCTATTCCTAAGTTTGACCAAGTTTGACTAGGGTTGACCGAGCGTCTCCCGAGGTCGGTTCTTCCCCTAACGAACGTCGTTGACCTTAGAATTCCCGTCTGACGTTTTGGTACACTTGAGTTGAGTTTGGTTAAGGTTGACTTTTAAGGTTATCGCTTCGTCCGGTTGTTAACCTTAATCCTCGTGTTCTTGAATTAGGTTCTCAAGCTCTTCGTGATCCTCGAGTGGAATCCTTTTCGGGTTGGGCAGCGAGGGACCAACGGTGAGTGGACTTTGTTTTCAAACTAGCATGGTTTTAAATAATTGATTGTGATGCATGTAAATGAGATTTAAATATTGTTTTGAATCTTGATTTGATCTTTGGTTGAATTTATTGTGATTGTTTTGGTATTTGAGTTTTATATTTGATTTGGATTGCCGGTTTGATTGTGGAGCCTGTCGGCTATATTTTATTGTTATGCTTATCTTTAAGTATTGATTTTGGGATGAGTCAAGCGTCCGGTGGTATTTTTGTTTGGATTGGAGTACGGTGGAGTTTATTGGATTTTTCCTTGAATGTTATTTAATATTTGAGTTTATGGTTTCGTTGGGTTTGATTTTATTATTTTATTATTATGTATGTCGTGAATTATACTTTAAGCCTTTAGAATTTTATACGTTATATTTTTTGGGAAACTTATATATCTACTTTGGCTATATAAATATATTTACTTTGAATTGAGTATTTGGGCGGTAAGTTTTGGACGCTAGTATAGTCCGGTTGACTACGTATTTGGTTTTGGTATTTGAACCTTATTAATTATGTTCATGCTAATACTTTAATTATATATATACATACATATATATATACATATAGATCAACTTGGAAGGATCATGTCGGATAAATGAGGCTATCGGAAATTATGTCGGATTATCGGGAATTGATCATATGTATATATATGTATATATATATATATCTACTTTGAATGTATATTGTATATATATTTCTCTACTTGAAAATAATTATACTTATCTACTTTGAATACATATTATATATATATATATATATCTACTTTGAAAATAAGTATGTATATCCACTTTGAATATACATATAAATATATACCTACTTTGAGTATATAAGTATATCTACTTTGATATGGAGTTTTGGAACATATATGTATACGGGATTGTATTTTCAATTATATTTTAAGGAGTTACTATTTATGTTGTTTTAAAGCATGAATTTCAGGGTTGTCAGTTATATGAGGGAATTTCAAATGCTTAAGTTTGAGTTTCGTATTTTAAAGGATATTTATGTTTTGTATATATATATATACGTGTATATTTGAATAATACGTTTCGGGTTTGACTTTATATTTTTAAAGAGTAGTAACTACTATGTTTTGAAGCATATGTTTGACTTGGGTTTTGAATACTATTTGATTGTGCATTTTTCCGTGTTTTGATATATTAATGGTTTTGGATTATGTTATCATCTTTTGACGCTTGTATATATTTTGACTATAGTATGGTATGTTTGGGACGGTGATGTCCTTATTTTGACTATATGGTGTTATTGGTTTCGTTATACGTATACTTGTCTTTGGTGTGTGATATTTTGGGGATGGGTGCATGTGGTTTTTCGTGTGGTGTTGTTTTGAGTGCCGTGGCACCGTGTTATGTACCTTCCCTATTATTGTTGGTGACTATGGATTTGCGGTATGGTTCAATCCGGTGCATACCTTAACGGGTGTAGCCGTAGACCCTTGATTGGGTAGTCTGCGCAGATGACTAGTTCGGACGCATGGTTGTTGAGGACTCGCCATGCGGGCGGGAGCTTAGTCCCGCTTGGGCGGCTCGACCACGGGCACGAGGCCATTGCGATGCCGTCCGATGTCCAGTTATCCTGGGCATGGGACCATCGTGAATGTTGTCCCGGTGTCCAGTTAAACAATCCCCAGTTGGATTGTTTCCCCCTGGTACTTGTTTTGGTGTCGAGTTTATATTATATATTATATCTATACGCGTGTGTTAGTACCTTCGTATTCTTATTTTCTGTCGGTGAGGATACTTCCTCGCTTGCAGTGCCTACGGACATGCGGTTTTTGAGTGTGGGGAAGAAAGGGTTAAAGTCTTTTAAAGTGTTTTTATTTACTTCGTGGTGGTTTTGGATTTCTTGGATTTTATCTTGGTCTTTGAGTATTTTACGTTGTTTTATTATTTGGAAACTTTATTATATTCTTATGCTTTTGATTTTCAAGTTCTTTCGGTTTTAATCATACTTATGTCTTCGCGGTTTAGTTTTGAGAGGTTTTGCCTCAGGAAAAGAAAAAGGTTTGATTTGGTTTTATTTCTTCGAATTATTTTGAGATACTGGTTTTTGAATCAATTTTATATACAACGGATTTTAATTGCATGATTTACATGGTTTTGAACGGCGGGGTTAGTACGTTGCTTTAAACTACTAAACTTTGTTTTGTCCACTCACACTTTTCTGTTTTGCGCCCCCCAGGCCCTAGTCGCGCTACAGTATCGTCCGGCCGAGCGTTCTCTTCTCGAGCGTCGACTTAATTGTAGGACTTCGTGTCCCTTCTCTGAACTTTAAATTTCTGCTGTTAAACTTGAATACTCTTAGTTGCTCTGTTATTGCCCATTAGGGTCGAACTAGTTGGCCAGAGGCCTGTTATGTATTTTTTTGCATGCTGGCAGTTGGTTGTACTTATTCTACTGTTTGTGAACAGGTTGGAACTTTGGGTTTGGTTGTTTTTCGGCAGAAGTCTTGACTCCCTTTGTTGTTTGTCTCGGGAAGAGGGATTCTTTTAGTGTGTGGGCCCGACATCGGGTGGATGTCGGTTGTCAGCAGGGTCCGGCGCGGGTTCCGGGGCGGAATCCGGGTCGGGTCCTGTCAGTTTTTCAATTTACGTACAAAGAAGGAAAGGGTATCGTACCAATACACTGTTTTTTGTATCATGTTAATACGACGACGGTGCCGTCTTATTTGAGTCGTTTGAAGTATATAATGACGACAGTATTTAAATAACGACATCATAAAATAAATACTACCATCGTTATATGTTTGAAAATTATGAAATATTCCCATTTCCATGTTTTTTTTTCTCAATAGCAATAGATGAAAATCATTATAAGTGTTAGTTTTGTAATTCATTTACTCTTTTCCAATTTGATATAATATAAAGAAAAATAACTACTTAGAAATGAAACAATAATCTGCTTTTTGTTGTTCATGTTGATAAGATGACGGTAATCGATTATGTACGTCATTTTATTAATTAAAACACGTCTGTAATTAACTACGAGGTGATAAAACAGTAATAACGTCGGTGGTTAGTATATAGCGTTGTGTTAAACTAAATACTACGACGTGTTTTAAACTTACCGCCGTTTTTAGTATTGTAAAATATGAAATATTTTCAATTTAAGTTTGATTCCTTAAGTTTAGGTTTGAAAATGATTATATTTTTTGTTCATATAATTATTTTACTTTTGTCCAGTTTGAATAAACATGCACAAAGATTTTTTCCAATTCTAATAAATATACCCTGTGTTTTGAGTTCTTATCAATAAGACGACGGTGACATATTTTTTACGACGTTTGATGTGTTTATCCACGTCGGTAAATAACTACCGACGTGATAAGTTTAAATTACGTCAGTAGTTATTATATAGCGTCGTTTGATGTTAAATACTACGTCGTATTATTAAAATTACCGTCGTGTTTTGTATTTTATAATCTGAAATAATTTCACTTGCAGGTTTGATTTAGTTGTAAACATGGTTTCTCAATCTCAAAGTAAGGCTTCTAGCTTGAGCGAAAAGAAAGCTGCCTTGGAAAAAATCAATGTAAAGATCTTGAAGTTGCACAATCTACAACCAAATCCTCTAAGAAGATGAAGTTTGTATCTTCTGCTGAGAAAGCTTCAGACAAAGACGACTACTTTTGTTGAGGAACCAAAGTCGGGCGTGGTATAACCACAATGCCCCGTGTTGTGAAGAGAAAGTTTCAGAAAATCAAGCCGGTGATTGAGTACAACAAAAAGGGTCAACCATATGGCCTTGCACATAAGGAGATGCAGTCCTACATTGGTGTCTTGACACGCTCCAGTCCCACTTTCTGACCTTAAATGGAAAAAGTGGACAACAATGTAAAAGAGCATATTTGGGAAGCCATTGACATGGCTTTTGTTGTAGGCAAGGGGGCAAGGACATGGTCTTATCTTCTCGCTGGTAAGAAATGGAAGGATTTCAAGTCTACACTAACTAGGCAGCATATCCTTCCATTCATCAATGAGATGGAGAAGTTAAATGAACCCCTAAACTATATCCATTCATAGTGAAAGCACAGTGGGATGCCTTTGTAGCTTCGAGGTTATCCAAAGAATTTGAGGCTGTGCATACTGAACAAAAACAGAGGAGGGAGAAATGCGAGTACAATCATTGGTTGTCTCAACGATGATATGTTGGTTTGGAGGAGAGTTTGGAGGAAACCATGCCCGGGGTAGAAATCGATCGATCTACCTTATGGAAGAAAGCCAGAGAAGACAAACACGGTAACTTTCCCGATCCAAAAATTGCAGACAAAGCAAAAATAATTGTAACTTCTAAATTTAGAAAATTTCTGTTTTAAATTTGTATTAGACTGCATTTAATTTTTAATTAGACTTGCATGTGGATCTGACTTCCTGCTTTTGTGGACTTTAATGTGTCTTTGTGTTAGGATGAATTGCAACAAAAAGTCTCTCAAGGCACTCTCACTGTATCGGGAAGTAATGATGTGTTGACTATGGCTTTGGGTCCCGAGCATCCAGGGAGAGTTAGAGCTGCAGGCTGGGGTTTCCACTCAAATACTTCAATTTACCTAGACAACGGAGGGTAAAGTTTGAAGATAAATTCAAAGAACGTCTCAGAATTATTGTGCAAGAAGAGCAAGTGAAATTTGAGGCTAGAACACAACAATTGGTAGCAGTGAGAGGGAGAATATACTTGAATCAAGTGCGCCAACCGCTTCCCAATTTTGATGCCACCATGATCAAACAGTCAACTCCTCCATTTCCAATCCAAGGTCAAGAGTAAAGTCCCAAAAATTCAATGTCCGACAAAGCAAGCTACTGGGGCAATTGGTGTGAAAGCCATCAATTTTGAGGATGAAAATAACAATGCAGAACAAGTCAGGACGAAAAAATGGTAAGTTACCTCGATTTTAAATTTCTATGTTTCTTAATTTTTTAGACGTCGTTATTTATAGTTACAGTCGTTATAAATGTAATACAACGACGGTTATTAGTTCTGACGTTTTAAATAACACCACGTCACATTTTTGAAAAAACCGTCATTGAGGTAGACATTCCACGACGGTATAGAGGGTGACCTATTTAGTTTACTTGTATCACAAGCTTTCTTCACTTACGTTATCCCACTATCTCTCTCTCTCTCTCTCTCTCTCTCTCTCTCTCTATCACTCTAATTTTCTCTGCAATTGATTTTTCTCGTATTTCTGCTAAGAATGTTGATAAACCTGAAATTTGTTAACTGTGAATTTGAAAAAGGAAAGTATTTTGCGTCGTAATTATAATATACCACGTCGGTTTTAATTTACCGTAAATGCGTAATGTAATATAACGTCGGTTTCGTTTAAGAACCGATGTACGTATATAAATACCACGTCGGTTTTTGTGTTCATATAATTTTTTTGAACATCTATCTTTGTTTATTTTTAAAACAGAAGGCCAAGGTCATGGATGTTCCTGAGAAGGAACAACAAGTGGGAGACTTGCCTTCTTCTCTACTAGCCCTTTGTGCTTATGCCGAGACAACATTGAGGGTTCATGATAAGATTATGACCTTTACAATTGAGAAGGAAGTGTTTGGAAATGATCGTGAAACCTTCATCTTGCCTGAAGATATTAGTCAAATTGCAGCAATGGAAGAAGTTGGAGCCACTTTGTCATTCTTTGTATACATGAGGTAATTGTCCTTATCAAATTTTCATTTTAAACTCTGCTTTCTTTAAAAAGGAATAACTCATTGGATCATTTCATATATTTAGGTGCCTATTTGAAACATTGAAAACTTCAAATATGTTGAACATGGTTGGCCTTGTGGACCCGCTCAAGTTAGTGCTAACTCGGCTCATTAACTCAAAGATCACGTGCGTTAGCTACTAGACTTCAAAGGACAGATGGGGAACAGATTTTCTTGATGCCTTACAATCCAGGGTTAGTCCCCTTAACAAGATTTTCTTTGTATGATGCAAAGTGTATATTAAAGTGTTTAACCTTTATGTTTTTTTTTTTTTTGTGTGTGTAGCTTTCATTGGGTCTTGTTCATTGTGAGAGCAAAGAGAGAGACTGTTTATTTTCTGGATCCACCGCCAAACCGAATGATTGATGACGAGTGCAAAAACATGGTGAACACGTAAGTTGATTTACTCATATGTGTTTGTATAGCAAGCTTTCTTCACTTAAGTGATCCCACTATCTCTCTCTCTCTATCTCTCTCTCTCTCTCTCTCTCTGTCACTCTAATTTTCTACGCAATTGATTTTATCGTATTTCTGCTAAGCATATGGATAAAGATGAAATTTGTTATTTTACGTCGTAATTATAACACACCACGTCGGTTTTAAGTTACCGTGGTCTTAATTGTCATATAACGTCATTTTATTTTAAGAATCGTAAATGCGTATATAATTAACATGACGGTTTTGTGTGTTCAGTGTTTATTTTTAACAACTATCTTTCTCGTATTTTCAATAACACTTTGTTGCCTTGAAAGCAGTGCTATCAAAACCTATAATTCCCACAGAGGCAGGCACGGCAGGAAATCACCCATTTGGAAAACTCTAAAAGGCACTCCAAAGCAACCAAGCAATGTAGAGTGTGGGTACTATGTAATGCGCTTTATGAAAGACATCATCGAGGATCCTGCACTGGAATTTGAGAAGAAGGTAAAAGTAAAAATTAAATATTTTAATTTCTATGGTTTTTTAAATTTACCACGTCGGAAAATGAAAAACCGTCATTATATTACCATACCACGTCGGTTTTACCTGTTGACAACCCTCGCAGAAGCTATCAACAGTGCCGATACGCCGACAAAGATCTCCGACAAAGTTGCTCGACATCCATTGACATTTAACATTTTATTTTTTTATTTTTTTATGGCTTGCGGTATGCTTTGAGGAAAAGATCAATCACCATACCCCAAGAAGCCATTGATGAAGTCAGCAGAATGGGCAGAATTTGTAAGCCTTCATATGGATTAGGGAATTGGACAAACATTAATCACAAGAATTAACAATTTTTGTAAATAATTTTGTTCAAAATTTGTAATCACAAGAATTAAAAATTTGTATAAAATTATCTAATCACAAGAATTTAAAAAAAAACACGACGGTACATAACCAAAATGATATGTATACAACCAAACCACGTCGATGCATTATCTGAAATGACATGTATACAAATATAACACGCGTTATATTAAAAAAAGGTTATTATTTTCATTCAAATAGACGTCAAAAGATATTAAAACGTCGATATATTCAACAATAACGATGTCTAAAGATATTAAAACGGCGTTAAATACAACGGTTCCATATTACCGTCGTATAAAGATATTAAAACGGCGATATATACAAAAATAATGCCGTATAAAGTTATACTTAAAACGTCGTTAAATACAACGGCGATATTTTTTTATTCCCGACGTCTAAAGCTATTAAAACGGCGATATATAGAAAAATAATGTCGTATAAAGTTATACTTAAAACGTCGGTAAATACAACGGCCATATTTTCCTTCCCACCGACATGTAAAGTGATTAATACGGCGTCTATAAAAAAATAATGACGTTACAAGTTCTATTTACCACGGCGGTTATGAATTCATACCGACGTGGTTTTATTTTGATTTTTATTGAAATTATTTTATAATATTTGTAATAAATTTTAAAAATTTCCAAAAAAATAAACAGAAATTATAATGCACTCATTGATATATTTTCGTACCACTAATTCTTTAAAAAATGTTATTTGAGTAACAAATTTTAAATTTAATGCGTGACAAAAAAATTTATTGATAAATCACAACAACACTTGTAGTTTCATAACATATTCTTATGGGGCTTGTGTCATCCATGGTTATCATCCTAGTACACAAGGCATTGTAATAAGGAGTCTGTAGCAATTTTCGGTTAATTTTTCTCATGCTTTATAATTTTTTTATAATATTTTAAAATTTTATATAATTTAGGGTTTAGGGTTTAGGGTTTAGGTTTTATTGAAAAGACAACGGTTTTCTTTTTTATTTTCGGGTTTAGACAAAACCACCCTAATTCCTTTTTGTATTATTTTATTATTTTTAATTTAAAATAATTTAGGGTTTAGGGTTTAGGTTTCAGGGTTTAGGGTTTAGGGTTCTGTGGTTTAGGGTTTAGGGTTAGGGTTTAGGTTATATTGAAACGACGCCGGTTTTCTATTTTGTTTTCTTTCAATTCTACCCTTGCGACACCGTTTGAATTCCAGCAACACCAAACCTGGATACTAAATTTTTTTACGACGGTTTTATTATTTTAACGACGTCAAATTTTATTTAAAACGTCGTATTTTATATATTTACCGTCGATTTAAATAACATAGATTTTATCAATTAGACATTCATCTTTATTATATAGTAACGTAGAAAACGAAAACAACGTCACTATAAAAATAATAACTGTCGTTTAAAATTAAATACTTTAACGACGGTTTTCTTTTGTTTCGTCGATATTTAAAGAAGTACGCAATTTGAAAATTTACGCGTAACCTAAAATTTTCATTTTTCGCTCTAAGTGTTAAATAATTCGCTTTCTCTCTTCAACTCTAATTTTTAGTTGTGCTCTCGGCCTCGGTCGAATGCAATAAGTTCGAACCCTAATTCTTGACTCTAATTCTTAACCTATCATTTCTGCGCGTGCACTGTAAGTTCGAACCCTAATCTCTTCACTCTAATTTTTATTCATTGAATGATATTCTGTTTTGGGTTCTTAAGTACAAACGTAATATGACTTTGCTTTTTTATTCATTGAATGATGTTCTGTTGTGCGTCCTTTAAATGTTTTCATAGGAATGGCTCTTCAGATAGGTTTTCTTAATCACTCTCTGTCGTGATAGGTCTTAATATTTGCATGCTTTTCATAAAAATTCATTTGCTATGGGTCTTAATCAATATTTCAGATACGTGTTATATTTATTTGGTTCTCAATTTGATCTTGGAAATGGAATGGCAATCGTAGATTTAATTTTTTTTTTTAGCATACGTTGTTTTATGTAAAAAAAACCGTCGTCTGTAATCTTAAAATACGTCGTTTTATGTAAAAAATCGTCATCTGTAATCTTAAAATACGTCGTTTATGTAAAAACCGTCTTCTGTTTTATAAAATACGTCGTTTTATGTAAAAAAAAACCGTCGTCTGTAATATTAAAATACGTCCTTTATGTAAAAAACCGTCGTATGTATCTTATACTTGTTATTTAAATTTATAATCTGCTTTGTTGTTCATTCTTTTCTTTTGTAGCCTAAGACGATCGTTATTACAAAAAATCGTCTTCTGTTTTATAAAATACGTCGTTTTATGTAAAAATCGTCGCGTATCTTATTCTTGTTATTTAAATTTATATAATCTACTTTGTTGTTCACTCTTTTCTTTTAGTAGCCTAAGACGACTGTTATTACAAAAACCGTAAATCTGCTTTATAAAATACGTCGTTTTATGTAAAAATCGTAAATGCCTGTAACTCATATTACTTGCTTTTAAAATGTACATAATATTCTGTAGTGATATTCATTGCTTGTATTTTTACTTTATTATATATTATAGGGTATACTGTCGGTGATGGATAAGTCATGGATGTATGCGGATAGAAGATCGAAGGCATATGAGTTAGGGGTGGAAGCATTTTTGGATTTTGCTTGTAGGAAATCTTCTAACTACAACACATATTCATTGTCCATGTGTTAAATGTGGGAATTTTCGATTGTTTGGGGTTGGAATTATAAGGGACCACTTGTACTTTAATGGAGTTGACCAAAGCTATAAGAATTGGACATTTCACGGAGAACCTTGGCGATCAACTACTAATGCTAGTAGAAATGTGGATGAAGATGATAACCATAGTAGGGATAGTATTGTTTACGAAGAAATAGATGTGGGTGATAATGATTTAGGTGATGTTGGATCCGATCCTTATGAGTTTGCCAATGTGATTGGGGATGGAGATCAACCCTTGTACCCTGGTTGTAGTAAGTACACAAAGTTTTCAGCATTAGTGAAGTTATATAATTTGAAAGCAAAACATGGGATGAGTGATGTCTGCTTTCTGAGAATTGTTGATACTTCAAGGAGATTTGCTTACAGAAGAAAATACAATACCTTCCTCTATGTATGAGGCAAAGAAGACTTTGTGTGCATTGGGGCTGAGTTATGAGAAAATCCATGCATGCCCCAATGACTGCATCTTGTATAGGAAGGATTATGAAGATTCAACTAATTGTCCTACTTGTGGTATCTCAAGGTGGAAGGAAGGCAAAGATTCAGTTTTGAAAGAGGGTGTCCCAACAAAGGTGGTGTGGTATTTTCCACCAATTCCAAGGTTTAAAAGGATGTTTCAATCAAGTAAGACATCTAAGAGTTTGACTTGGCATGATGATAGAAAATCAATTGACGGTCGATGTCTCATCCGGCGGATTCCCCTTCTTGGAAACTCGTTGATGATAAATGGCCCGAGTTTGGTAAAGAGCCAAGAAACTTGAGACTGGCTTTCTCATCTGATGGATTCAATCCCCACGCTTCTCTAAGTAGCGAATACGATTCTTTGGCCGCTTATCTTAGTTACATATAATCTCCCACCATGGTTATGCATGAAACGAAAGTTCATGATGTTGACTTTATTGATTTCGGTCCTAAACAACCCGGAAATGATATAGACGTCTACTTAGAGCCTTTGATTGATGATTTAAAATCTTTGTGGGATGGGATTAGAGGAGTGTATGATGCACACATAGGAGAATACTTTAAACTCAGAGCTGCACTATTGTGGACAATAAATGATTTTCCCGCCTATGGAAACTTATCTGGTTGTGTCGTTAAAGGATATAAAGCTTGTCCAATATGCGGCGATGATACGCCTAGTCACAAAGTTGAAAATGGCCACAAAATCTGTTACATCGGGCATAGAAAATGGCTATCAACATATCATCCATATCGGAGGCAGCGTGCAGCTTTTAATGGGAAACCTGAATATGACATGCCTCCAAAGCCATTAACCGGAGAAGAAGTGCTACAAAGGGTTGAAGGTATTAATTACAAATGGGACTCGAAAAAAGGGGGAGGTGGAGGTGAAAATGACGGTGACAGAGTTTGTTGGAAGAAGAAGTCAAAATTCTTTGATCTCGAGTATTGGAAATACATTCCTGTGAGGCATTCCCTTGATGTGATGCACATTGAGAAGAATTGCGATAGTATCATTGGTACGTTGTTGGAGATCCCTGGAAAAAATAAAGATAGGATTGCTGCTCGTTTAGATTTATTGAACATGGGGATCAAGACTGATTTGCAACCCGAGTATGGAGAAAGACGTACTCGCTTGCCTCCAGGGCCTTGGAATTTGTCAAGAGCAGAGAAGAGAACGGTTTGCAATTCTTTCTATGGTATGAAGGTCCCTGAAGGTTATTCTTCAAACATAAAAATCTTGTATCTTTACAAGATTCAAGACTTCTTGGCCTAAAATCACATGATTGTCATACCTTGATGCAACAATTGCTCCTCGTGGCAATTCGTTACATTTTGGAAAACCCCGCAAGGTATGCAATAACTCGACCGTGCTTCTTCTTCAATTCTATATGTGCAAAGACCGTGGATGTTTCCTCTCTAGATAAGTTGGAAGAAGATGTAGTAGTTACTTTGTGTTTGCTTGAGAAATACTTCCCCTTCATTCTTCGATATCATGGTTCATCTAGTAGTACATCTTGTCGAGAAGTTCGTCTATGTGGGCCTGTTTATTTTAGATGGATGTATCCGTTCGAAAGATATATGAAAGTGCTAAAGGGGTATGTTCAGAACCGTAATCATCCTGAAGGTTGCATTGCTTGAGTGCTATATAGTCAAGAAGCTGTGGAGTTTTGCACTGAGCATTTATCGATATTAGAACAATTGGAGTGCCATTAAACCAGAAGATGGGACTTTCAAAGCCACTATCAAAGTTGCTCAGTGACTTTAGTTGATTGGGACCTTTTGAACCAAGCACATCTATATGTGTTGGAGAATACGGAGGAAGTCCAACCATATATCGAGTATGACTTTTAATCATTATGTTTTAAATCATTCCTTATGTTTCTCTTAAATACAAGGGACAATAATACTAGAATTTTCTGTGTCATGTAGGGAACATATGATCCACCTCAAGACCACTTATCCAAAATATAAAAAGAGAACAAAGTGGCTACAAGATAAGCACAACAACACTTTCATTCAATGGTTACGCTTTAAGGTATATGTTATTGAATAAAACATTGGAGTTTGATTTATTGTCATATCTATGTTGCATTGAATTAACATATGATTAATTTGCAGGTTCAAAGGAAAATCAATGAGAAAGAAAATAATGGCGTATCAGAAAATTTGAGGTGGCTAGCAAGTGGTCCAAGCATGACAGTGCCATCATATAAGAGCTATCTTATTAAAGGTGTTAAATTTAACACCAAGGCACAAGATGATGTGCAGGCGAGTTCAAAATAGTGGAGTTTATTTACTTGCAAATACTATGCAAGTTGCTAGTGCCAAGGATAAAAACCCTATTGTCTCAAATATGGGTTTTTATGGTGTCATTCAAGATATTTGGGACCTTGACTACCAAAAGTTTACAATCCCAGTCTTTAGGTGTGATTGGATAGATAGCACTTCTGGCCTTGTAGTCGATTTAACTCGGATTTACCCTTGTAGATCTGAGTAAAATTGGACATAGGAATGACCAATTTGTTTTGGCTTCTCAAGTCAAACAAGTTTTTTTGTTGACGACCCAATGCATCATAGTTGGTCGGTAGTGTTATCAATGCCTAATAGAGAATATAATGATGTTATTGGTGATGATGACTTAGGTGATGTTAGAATTGAGTGTGAGCCATTTACTAGAGGGATGCCAAATGTTGACACATTTGATGAACTAGCCTGTGAGTTTGGGAGTGAAAATATTCGAGATGGGTGTGAAGATATATGGATTGAATGATGCTTGTGATTTATGACATTATTTATGCCCTAAATGGCTGTGTATGACATTAATTTTGCAAGAAATTGTAATGTATTTCTTTCACTTTCATTATGCAGGTTTCCGACAACGTAACTTTTAGTAATAAAAAACTGGGTTCAGATGCAAAACACGACGGTAATCTGAAAAATTGCAAAATAAGACGTCTCAATGATATTTAACGACGTTTACATCCATAATATATGTACCGACGTCTAAATACTAACTATCATGACCGGTCAATTCATTCAAAGATACGTAGATAACAATAGAACAACAACGGTAATGTACGGACAGACGTGGTAATGTTTAGTTAAACGTCATTCAACGACGATCAATTTATAGTTTCTGTCGTGGTTACATTATATTAAGTTTATATTTTAGTAACTTACGACATTGTTTCTACTTTAAACGACGTAGATTTTCTGAAAGGGTCGTCTAAGGTTATCAAAAATGTTCTTTTAAAATTAAATTTTTCATTGAATAGACGTCGGTTTTTATCTGAATAAGACGTTGTCAATGCTAACAACGTCATATTTGTAAAAAAAACTGACGTCTTTCTTCTTTAACAACGTTGGTTTTGATTAAAGATGTCGTCTTTCCACGGGAAATTTATTTTGCTCGTCGGTAAGACGTTAAGAACAGACGTCTAAAAGTATAATAACGACGGAATTAATTATATAAGCGAAGTATAAAGTAGTAGCCACGTTTGAATTTCTATGATATAGGACATTTGAAGTCTTAACAACGTCTTCTTTATAAATAAATACGTCGTAGAAAAATGAAATAACGTCGGTTATGGTTTTATTCATGCCGTGGATAGTTCAAATCTACGTTGTTTTGGAAATTATTAATGCCGTGGTAATATCGATATAGACGTCAGTTTTAAAAATAAAATGGCCATCTAATATTATTAACTACGTCGATCTACGATTAAATTACTGCCGTAAACTGACTGTTCAACGTCTCTAAGTTTATAATTTGTGTCGTGATTACTTATGTTTACGGCTGTATTTTTGTAAATAATGACATTGTTCCTTTGTGAAACGACGTTTATTTTCTAAAAGTGACGTCTAAGGTTATCCAAGTTGTTTATTTTTGAGTGAATAGACGTCGGTTTTTATTTGTGCAGGACGTTGTATATTTTAACAACGTTAGGATTTTAAAATAAACCGTTGTGTTTAATTTATAACAACGGCGTATTTTATCAAATGTGTCGTCTTTATATGAAATAGACGGCGGTGATTTACCGTCGTGGTTTTATGCATCAAAAGATGTCGGTCGATTCCACGACGATTGAAAAACAGAATACACGACGGTGAATTACCGTCGTCTATCTCGATTTTTGTAGTAGTGCTGACCCATGGGGAAGGCAAATTATGGTGTTCTATCACCTCATGAGATGTTGGCCAAATTGACATCGCTTGACTATTTGCGGATATCGAATAGTTGTGATTTAATGAGATCGTTCCCGTTGGGCATTTTCACCAAATTAACGTTGATTAACCTTCGAGATTGTGAGAATCTGGAATCCCTTTCCACTGAAGGAGTTGAGGAGAATCTCAGTCCATATCTAGTGTATTTTCCCCAGCGAGGATTGCCCGCTCCCAACTTGAATTGATAAGACCCGACCCGAATTCCACCCCGGAACCCGAGACGGACCCTGCGGTTATGCCCGACATCAACCCATGTCGGGCCCACAAACTAAACTAGTTACCTCTTCCCGAACTTTGCAAAGAAATGGACCAAGACTTCTGCCAAAAAATGGCCAGAGTCTCCCCTAAAATAAGGACTATCCCAAAATTAAAACCTGCTCAAACAAGCAACAGAAATAATTATCCCAAGCACCAGCATGCTACAGATATACTACACAGGCCTCCGGCCATCAAATTTAACCATAACAGGTAAAACAGAGCCCTCTAAGAGTCAGCGGAATAGAAATAACAGAATAGAAAGTTTAGGGTTCAAAGATGACAATCCTACCCTTCCAACGAAGCTCGAGAAGAGAAGCGCATGGCTGAACAGTAACAAAGTGACGACTACGGTCTGGGGGCGCAAAACAGAAAGAGTGTGAGTGGACAAAAACAAGGTTTTACATATTTAAATCAAAGTACTAACCCCACCGTTTAAAAACCAGGCGAACCATGCATATGAAACCGTTTATATACCTTATTGATTTAAAAACCATACTACCTCAAAGTACGTGAGAGCAATCCAGCTCAAAACCTTTTTCCGAACAAAACAACCCTTTTACTTTTCCCGAGGCATAACCTCCCAAAACACGAACTCATATACGTATGTATAAGTATAACTGAAATAACTTGAAGAACGTACGCACGAGAATATAAAAATCCTCTTATACCCAAAACAACATTTGAAATATCAAACATTCCGTTCATGCCAAGAAAACCAAACTTGACAACAATATAGAAATCAAATGTAGTTCAAATCATATATATAAATATATATATATATATATATATATATATATATATATATATATATATATATATAAAATCAGGATTTACAATCCACTAAGTAAAACCTATCAAGTAATCAAATCCAATCAAGCATCGCAACCGAAACAGTAAACAGCTTCCCAAACTTCCCACTCTCACAACCACGTGCTCACAAGCACGACAAGCGAGGAACGATCCTCACTAAAACAAATATGAATACGAAGGTACTAACACACGCGTATAGGTATAGTATAACCTCAACACCAAACACAAGTACCAGGAAAAACAATTCAACAGGGGATCATTTGACTGACACAGTGCAGTCTCATCGAGACCCCGTGCCTGTGGATTGAGCTGTCCAATGTGGGACTAAACCCACGTGCCTATATGGTAGAAACTTCCCAACCATAACTCCGAAACATGTCCTACGCGCGCAGACTACCCCGTTAAGGGTCTACTACTACACTTCGTTAAGGTATGCACCGGATCGAACCATACCAAATCCAAGTAACCATATCATATCAATCGCCATGCGATCATTAGTATCGAGCAGGGAGGTACATAACCGGATGCTAACCGCACCCACACCAATCGCCACGCAATAAATCAATATATATATATATATATATATATATATATATAACCAATCACTTTCCAATTCCTAAATCAATCACATGTACCCAACCCCAAAACAACAGACACCAGGACATATACCAGTCCATCACCAACTAACTCGACAGGACCCGACCAATTCCGCCCGGAACTCGCGCGGACCTGGCGACAACCGACATCCACCCGATGTCGGGCCCACACACTAAAAGAATCCCTCTTCCCGAGACAAACAACAAAGGAGTCAAGACTTCTGCCAAAAGCAGGCGAGTCTCCCAGAAAAACAACCAAACCCAAAGTTCCAACCTGTTCACAAACAAGAGAATAAGTACAACCAACTGCCAAAGATGCAAAAAAATACATAACAGGCCTCTGGCCAACTAGTTCGACCCTAATGGGCAATAACAGAGCAACTAAGAGTATTCAAGTTTAACAGCAGAAATTTAAAGTTCAGAGAAGGGACACGAAGTCCTACAATTAAGTCGACGCCGAGAAGAGAACGCTCGGCGGACGATCTTGTAGCGCGACTAGGGCCTGGGGGCGCAAAACAGAAAAGTGTGAGTGGACAAAACAAAGTTTAGTAGTTTAAAGCAACGTACTAACCCCGCTGCTCAAAACCATGTAAATCATGCAATTAAAATCCGTTGTATATAAAATTGATTCAAAACCAAGTATCTCAAAATAATTCAAGAAATAAAACCAAATCAAACCTTTTTCTTTTCCCGAGGCAAAACCTCTCAAAACTAAACCGCGAAGACATAAGTATGATTAAAACCGAAAGAACTTGAAAATCAAAAGCATAAGAATATAATAAAGTTTCCAAATAATAAAACAACGTAAAATACTCAAAGACCAAGATAAAATCCAAGAAATCCAAAACCACCACGAAGTAAATAAAAACACTTTAAAAGACTTTAACCCTTTCTTCCCCACACTCAAAAACCGCATGCCCGTAGGGCACCGGCAAGCGAGGAAGTATCCTCACCGACAGAAAATAAGAATACGAAGGTACTAACACACGCGTATAGATATAATATATAATATAAACTCGACACCAAAACAAGTACTGTGGGGAAACAATCCAATCGGGATTGTTTAATCGACACCGGGACAACATTCACGATGGTCCCATGCCCAGGATAACTGGACATCGGACGGCATCGCAATGGCCTCGTGCCCAGGGTCGAGCCGCCCAATCGGGACTAAGCTCCCGGCCCGCATGGCAGAGTCCTCAACAACCATGCGTCCGAACTAGTCATACGCGCAGACTACCCAATCAAGGGTCTACGGCTACACCCGTTAAGGTATGCACCGGATCGAACCATACCGCAAATCCATAGTCACCAACAATAATAGGGGAAGGTACATAACACAGTGCCACGGCACTCAAAACAACACCACACGAAAAACCACATGCACCCATCCCCAAAATATCACACACCAGCACAAGTATACGTATAACGAAACCAATAACACCATATAGTCAAAATAAGGACATCACCGTCCCAAACATACCATACTATAGTCAAAATATATACAAGCGTCAAAAGATGATAACATAATCCAAAACCATTAATATATCAAATCACGGAAAAATGCACAATCAAATAGTATTCAAAACCCAAGTCAAACATATGCTTCAAAACATAGTAGTTACTACTCTTTAAAAATATAAAGTCAAACCCCGAAACGTATTATTCAAATATACACGTATATATATATATATATATACAAAACATAAATATCCTTTAAAATACGAAACTCAAACTTAAGCATTTGAAATTCCTCATATAATCGACAACCCTGAAATTCATGCTTTAAAACAACATAAATAGTAACTCCTTAAAATATAATTGAAAATACAATCCCGTATACATATATGTTCCAAAACTCCATATCAAAGTAGATATACTTATATACTCAAAGTAGGTATATATTTATATGTATATTCAAAGTGGATATACATACTTATTTTCAAAGTAGATATATATATATATATATAATATGTATTCAAAGTAGATAAGTATAATTATTTTCAAGTAGAGAAATATATATACAATATACATTCAAAGTAGATATATATATATATACATATATATACATATGATCAATTCCCGATAATCCGACATAATTTCCGATAGCCTCATTTATCCGACATGATCCTTCCAAGTTGATCTATATGTATATATATGTATGTATATATATAATTAAAGTATTAGCATGAACATAATTAATAAGGTTCAAATACCAAAACCAAATACGTAGTCAACCGGACTATACTAGCGTCCAAAACTTACCGCCCAAATACTCAATTCAAAGTAAATATATTTATATAGCCAAAGTAGATATATAAGTTTCCCAAAAAAATATAACGTATAAAATTCTAAAGGCTTAAAGTATACTTCACGACATACATAATAATAAAATATTAAGGTCCGAAACCCAAACAAAACCATAAACTTAAATATTAAATAACATTCAAGGAAAATCCAATAAACTCCACCGTACTCCAATCCAAACAAAAATACCACCGGACGCTTGACTCATCCCAAAATCAATACTTAAAGATAAGCATAACAATAAAATATAGCCGACAGGCTCCACAATCAAACCGGCAATCCAAATCAAATATAAAACTCAAATACCAAAACAATCACAATAAATTCAACTAAAGATCAAATCAAGATTCAAAACAATATTTAAATCTCATTTACATGCATCACAATCAATTATTTAAAACCATGCTAGTTTGAAAACAAAGTCCACTCACCGTTGGTCCCTCGCTGCCCAACCCGAAAAGGATTCCACACGAGGATCACGAAGCGCTTGAGAACCTAATTCAAGAACACGAGGATTAAGGTTAACAACCGGACCGAAGCGATAACCTTAACAGTCAACCTTAACCAACCCGACAAAAGTGTACCAAAACGTCGTACAAGGAATTCTAAGGTCAACGACGTTCGTTAGGAGACGAGACGACCTCGGGAGACGCTCGGTCAACCCTGGTCAAACTTGGTCAAACTTACTAGAAATAGGTCAAACCGGGCCCGTGGGTCCCATGACCTCCAAACTTAGATCCGAAAGTTCCTATAGGCTCACTACGGCTTAGAGAACACGTCCCAAAAGTTTGGTCACGATCGAACGGTCGGATTTCTCACGATCGTGCGATCGGACGATTACGCTTAACGCAAACTTCAAGTCATTGATTCGAAGCATCCGGCTCCGAATCACGATCCGTCAAATCCTACACGTTTCTAGAAATACGGGGAACAACATACGTGAATTCGGTTTCGATCCAACGGTCCGAACACGTCGAACCCACGTAACGCATAATAGGCGCACAATGGTTCGAGGTCCAAACGACGTCCGAATCGAAATCCGAATATACGTACGCGTTCACAACAACACGAGGATCGCATTGGGACGGAAATGCCCAATTGCTACAGTGCCACGCGCCGCCACACGCGCCGCCGTGAGGGTGGGTGTCTTGAGTAGTTTCGGCCACCGGAAAGTTGTGAAATTAGGGTGCAATACCCATAGCAATCGAACCAGGGGAGGAGGAAGCTCAGAACCGCTGAGCGCCCCAAAACCGGCCGGAAGCCGCAGATCACGGCCAAACCACCTAGGGTTTTGGCCGGATCTGTGTTGATCGGAACGGCGCTACGCCGCCCATTTTTGTCGCGCACGGTGGGGAAAGGAAGAGGGAGAGAGGCGAACCTTTTCCAAGTGGTGGCGTCGGAGGAGACGACCGAGCTGTCGCCGGCGTTAATGGAGGTTTTGCCGGAAATTGCAGAGCTTCTGCCGACGATCGCCGTCGAATTGGCCGTGAACTGGGGTGGGATGTGACCGGAGGAGGAGGCGGTTCGTTTGCGACCGTGCCGTGGCCAGTGGTGGCCGGACGACGGAGTTGCGTCGGTGAACAAGAATCGGCGCGATTTTGAGGAGAGAGAGAGATCGCGAGGAGAGAGAGTGTGACTGACCAATCAGAATTTTCCTTTCATTTTTATCCCTTTTAAATTATTAAAATATTCCACTTTATCGTTTGTTAACCAAATTGAGCGTGCCGCACGTCCCGGACTCGTTGACGCGTTTGACGCAATGGCGTAACCCGCTTCGCCAAATTGTCGTCCGAAAATTAAGTTGACCAAAATGCCCCTTTTAATTATTAATTTCTTATTTAATTCAAATTTCATTATTTTAATCCTTTTAATTCATTTTTAATTCCTTTTTAATTCTTTATTTGTTTAATTCAATTTATTTATTAATTTCCTTAAATTTTGGGTCAGGGTCGTTACACTAACCAATATAAATATATTCAAAATCAGGACATCACCGTCCCACACATATATTCACTACTTAAAATAATCACAAGGGTCAAACGACCGCATAACAGACCCTAATCAATTCAAACGTCCAAATCATTGAAAAACCATATTTAAAACCCAATCAATGCTCAAGTCCAGCATGTCAATTCAAAACCCGAATAAAACGTAAATCACAATGATATACATATCATAAAATATAGCCATGAAGGCTCCAATACTTGAACTGAAAACCCGAAGTTCATAAACGTATTTATTAAATAAATTCCATTAAAACCATGAATCTTCAAATCCAATATTCAAGACAATTATTTAAAGTGTATCAATATATATACACGTAAGTATATATATAAAACCGAAATTTAGGTAATTATTCCATAATAGTATATGTATATACATATATACGCCAAAATCGAGTATAAAATCGCCTGACGATACTAACGTCCACTTAAACCAAATATATATTTAAAACATAATATAACCATTAAATTCTCTTTTTGGTACAAAAAACATTTAAATCCATATTTTAAATAATATAACGATTCCAAGCTTAATATCGCTCAATTATATAATCAAAATACAATACTAAAATCCACCGGGCGTTCACCACGTCCCGTTCAATACCCAAAGGTATAAATAATAATAAAATAGCCATCAGGGCCCCACAAACAAACCGGCAACCCAAATCATGCATATACCTCAAATGCAAACCCCTTTAAATATATTTAAACCAAAGTCAAACCAAGACTTAAAACACTTATCAAATTCAAGATTTTAAACCATTATTAAATCTCATTTCATGCATTTCATGCAATTCATTCAAAGCATGCTCATTTGAAAACAAAGTCCACTCACCATTGGTCCTACGCTGCACAACCCTAAAAGGGTCCCGCCCGCTACGTATGCGGTGCCAGAGTAGCTAAACAAAGATACTAGAATCGGATTAATGAACGTACCAACAACGAAACCTTAAAACGACACCCTAACGTTTCCCCACTCAAAAGTGTGCGTGTACGTACATACGTACGAAGAATTCCAAGGTCAAACTACCTCTTTTAACTAGTGGGACCGCACCGGAAGAATCACGGTCAACCGACGGTCAAACACCCCGTTTCGGTCAACCCGGGCCCACAGAGCCCAAGACCTCCCAATCGATCAGGACATTCCTAGAAGTCCAACAAAGTCAACTACGTGGCAAGGCGACCTCGGGAGACCCCCATCAAACTTGGCCAAACTAACCCGACTAGGTCAAACCCGGCCAGTGGGTCCCATGACCTCCAAACTTAGATCCGAAAGTTCCTACAGGTTCAACACGACCTAAACAACGTGTCCTGAAAGTTTGGTCTCGATCGGACGGTCGGATTGCTCACGATCGCACGATCGGACGGTTACGGTTTAATTCAAGCTTCAAGTCATTGATCCGAAGTATCCGGGACTCTGAATCACGATCCGTCAATTCCTATATGATCTTAGAAATACGAGGGACAACATACGTGAATTCGGATTCAATCCAAAGGTCCGAACCCATCGAACCCACGCAACGCGCAATAGGCGTACGTTGGTTCGATAGTCAAACGACGTTCGAATCGCAATCCGAGCACATGTACGCGTTCGTAGCAACACAAGGATCGTAACGGACCCGAGAACCGCCACCACACCAACACCATGCGCCGCCACACGCGCCACCGTGGGTGGTGGGTGTATAGAGCGATTCCGGCCAAACTCAAAACTCCAAATCTTCAGACACCGCCTACACCACTAGACTCAGCTCCACGAGGGGAGTTCGAAACCACCACAAAACAGGCCGTGAACTGGCTGGGAATCACGATCGAAAACTGGCCAAAATTGAGTTTCAGATCGGATGGTTTTGAGGCCAAATTGATCGAAACCAATAATGAAACAAGCTTCAGGGAGAAGAGGAGGCAAGGTTTCATACTTGATCCGCCGCCGTTCGTTACCAGAGCAGCCAGATCGAAGCCGGAAAGAATGGAGGTTAAGCCCGAGCTTCTAGTCGATCGCACCCCTCCAGCCGGCGTTTCAGCAGACGATCTTGATCGGGTTTTGACGAGGAGGAGTCGGTGGTTCGAACGGGACCAGCGTCGTCCCCATCCGTGCTCTATGTGGCCTAATCGAAGAAAGAGGGTGAGGGTTCGCGTCGGAGGAGAGGGAGAGAACCGAGAGAGAGAGAGAGAGAGAGAAACGAGATCCGATTGGCTCACGTGGCTTTATCGATTTTTCTCAAAATTTAAAATGACGCTTACGTCCTCCGAACAATCCGTAACTCGAATCGAAACGTGCCGCACGTCAACGGACTCGTTTCGACGAGACGAACGCAATGGGACAACTCGTTTCGCCAAATTCCGTCCCGATAATAAAATGACCTTTTTGCCCTTCATTAATTAAATTAATATTTTTAAATTCTAATTTTTCCTTATTTATTTCCATTAAATTAATTTTTAATTATCCAAATTAATTAACTAAATTAATTAATTCATTTATTTATAAATTGGGTCCGGGTCGTCACATGAATGAGTTTACAATCCTTGGTCGCTTGGATTGAACTGATGCAATATGCTCCTCCTGAAATTGAGCAAGCAGTGGACATCAATTGAAACTGTATGAAAAAATAGAAAAGTTAATTTAGGATGCTAAATAGTAGAGATTCCTGGGAAGAGAATTCAATAAGAGACTAGAGAGGGAATAGACGCTTTTGAGGAAACGGGAGCACTGACGTCCATTTAGAAAAATACAAGATAAAAACAGTTAAACTTCATGTTGTAATGACCTGTCTGTTATATTTTGAATTGTTGAATGATTGCAATGGCTTAGATGAAACTAAATGCGAGTAAATACGTGGACCTTAAATCCAGAAACTCAAAATCCTTGCATACGATCGTGTCCACCAAATAGAGACATGCAACAAAAGCAAAATAAGGCAACACAGCGCCGCAAACCGCATATGATATCCTTTTCTTCCTTATCGAGACGATTGTATGATATTGTATCTTTTGTTTTTTTTTTTTGGTCGAATACTGTATCTTTTGTTGGCTACAAGTCTTAGCCCCAAACCGCCCTAACCCAAAATAATGAATTTTGTAGCATGGCTCCGCCCCAAACCGGGCTAGACCTCTAGATAATTTTTTTGTTTTGTTTTGTTTTTCCTTTTACTTAAATTTTATCTGAAAGTTGAAATTTTGGCAAAATGTCTTCTGAATTAGCATGTCTCCCATTTCTTTATTGAAAATATAAATAGACCAAAAACTTGTCTTAAAAGTAAAAATATGTATTAAAGTGAAGCACCATGTCTTCAGTATTCTTTGAATTAATATGTTCAATATTCTAGTTATTTATTATCTTATTTCCTTTACCATACTTCTAAATTGTAGATCAAGTCATCAGAACCTTGTTGACAATGGAGGGCGCTTTACACATGACCTCCAATGACGCAGTTTTAGACATTGTGAGTTCTTCAATAACATGCTTGAAAATCGTCAGGTTAACTTATATGAAGTTTGGTGGCAAACAATGTAAATATGCTGGAGTATTCTGACCTTTTATATCTCACATGGCATTTCAGTTTGAATTTGCATTTTATACATAGATTTCAAGATTTATGAGTTTATGTTTAGGAAATAGAAGTTGTAAGGGCCTATATTAGACCATCCCAAAAAAAATAACCATTTTACTTAGGTCAGAATTTTGGATGTCATTATTTAACATTATAACCCTCAAAAGATGTAAGAGAACAAATCCAACCCCCCTCTTCAATTCAAACCAAATGCCTCAACTAATTTTGATTGTGATGTATTGTCCTTGATATCCAATAACTTTGTGGAGAGGTACATATGACAAGATATTACAGGAAATACCGATTCGATTTATTCATAACCCAAAGTCTTCCATGAATATATATACTCACAATGATACAACATACACACAATCGATGCATTTACTTGCCAAATAAAATACTCGCAATGACATAAAACATACAACTGAAATAATTCCCAAAATGATAATGCTTTGCAATGCTAGATATTATTATTAGTTCTAGATCAAACTATCAGAACCTTATTGATAATCGGGCGTGCTTTACACATGACCTCTAATGGCATAACTTTAGGCATTGTGAAGCCTTTACCTTCTGTCATATCAATCTCCTTCTCACTAACTCTCGCCCAATCAAAGCATTGTATCAATGATCCCAACGTCAAGCCCACCGTACGTTGGGCAAGGCCCGATCCTGGACAAGACCTTCTTCCCAATCCAAATGGCATGAGTTGGCTTGACAAATCATCACCACTCATAAACCTCTCGGGTATGAAGCTTTCAGGATCATCCCACAACTTTGGATCTCTATGTATAGCCCATGCATTGACCAATACCATGGTACTGCGTGGTACATCGTATCCCCCAATAGTGCAATCATCTGATGAAAAATGTGGTAGTAGTATTGGGGCCGCTGGGTACAATCGAAGAGTCTCTGAGATGACACTTTGAAGGTATGGCAGTTTAGAGATATCATGTTCGTCCACCAAGTGTTCTTGGCCTAATTGAGCATCGAGTTCAGCTCTTGCTCTTTTCAGCACGTCCGGATGGTTAAGCAAATTAGACATGGCCCATTCTAGTGTCACTGCTGAAGTGTCAGTACCCGCCATCACCATGACCTGAAAATATTTATTCTTTGAGTGTTATAAATAAAACTTCTTGTGGCTAGAGAAAGTCATTTTTAACGTCCCGATGGCCTATGTGATTTAGTGTATCTCACGATATCAAAACATGTGTCGTTAAAATTGAAGAGGAGCTCCTCAAAATAAATGGAGTTTTAAAAGTTATCAAATATCTTTAACTTTTTTTGGCTTTTGAATTCCTTTAATTTTTTCTTAATTTGGAATTTGACATGTGTCAAAATGAGAGCTCCTCATTAATTTTAAGGAATCAAACCATGCTCTAAAATAAATTCATGAAATATAAAGACTTTTGGACTAACCTGAACAAGCCCCTTGATAATTTGGTCACTGTAATACTCAGGTTGTGAGTCCTGCAGAGAAAGCAAATGGTCAATCATTGTGCTACCATTTTTATCCTTGCTCCTGTGTTCATCAATGAGACCTTGCATGAATGCATCCATCTTCCTAGCCAGCTTCATCACCTTCTTCTCATACCCACGTTCACTCCCAACCCAATTCAAAACGGGCAAGAAGTCAACCGGGTTCGCCACCCCAGTATAAGCAAAAGCTTCCTTCATGATCTCTCTGAACTGCCTCGCCTCCTCTTTGTCCACCGAGGCGTCCTCGCCGTAGTACCTCTTCCCGGCCACCATTCTCATTAGGATGTTGAATGTCAGCTCAGAAAACATAGATTTGAGCTCCACCTTCGCAAAATCATCATGTACGTTTTCTGAAAGTTTAAGCAGCAACTGTTTGACTTCGTCCTTTCTGACGTTCAAGAATGCGTTTAACCGAGAGGTTGAGTAGATCTCAGTGGACCCAATGCGGCGGAGGTTGCGCCAGTGGTCACCGTATTGGGACGTGGCCACGGTGGTGTTGTTGTAGGCTAGGTGCTTGCCTATAAGCATGCTAGGACGGTTGGCTAAGACGATGTCATTTTTGGTGAAGCATTCTTGGGCGGCGGACGAGGATGATACTATGACCACACGCTGTGAGCCGAACCAGAGAGAAATTACGGGGCCGTGATTTTGTGAGAGGCGTTGGAGGGTTCGATGGATGGGGATCTTTAGGAGATGAAGATGGCCGAGAATTGGGAGAGAGAGCGGGCTTGGTGGGAGGTTTTTGTAACGTCGTCGTTTTTCTTGGAGCAATAACTTGAAAGTGAAGAGGATTGAGACAAGGAAGAGAAATGTGTAGAACAAGATCTGTTGTTGTTCCATGGCTGCTAGCTATTATTAAGTATAATGAGTTTGAGTGAGGAAGATTTGGTGTTTATAAAGAGTAGGGACGTGAGAGTAGGCCAAGTAATGACAAGAATCGTACTGTCTATATTCTTCCAATGGTGGGTGGGTAGGGTAGCTACTTCTTGTGAGTTTAGAACTATGAAGTTTTATCTATGACCAAAAAGAAAGAAAAAAAAAACCATAAAGTTATCTTAGCTAGAACATTTAAATTCATCGTTCCATTTGTATGGAAAATGCACTCTATACATCTTATTATTATTACATGCGAAAGTTTGGATTTGATTGTTTAATTACATTAAATCCTATTCAAGAGAATTTTACTTCTTCAATATAAATAATATTAGAGGAGGGGAAATCGAATTGAGACTTTGATTGAGAGACCCAAATCTGGCCCCTCTTCAATTCAAAACCAAATACCCAACTTATCTTGTGGTTGTCATGTATTGTCTTTCTTTTTCAACAATTACTTCATGGTGGGGTTTAGGCAGAAATATATGACTCATTTATATGGTGGAAATTGTGTTGACCAATGGCACTCTTAATTATAGTCTTAGACCACTAATCTCAAGGTCTCTTCTTCCATATAGAAATCTAATACAATTATACAAGGGATCAGTACTCTTCGATTCTAGCTAGTCAGAGAAGATGCAGATTCAATTATTGTGCATGCAAATTGCAACCATTTTTATTTCCTTTCGTTATGTCGGTTGTACTATTCTATAATTTCTTCACGAATATAGCTAGCTACATCAGCGAATGCGTGTTGGATTTGCATACGGCAGTGAATTGTCCATGTGGTGGATATATATATATTGAACAAAAGTAAGCCAAAACAAGACAATGAGACTTACTTCCCTTAAAAGGCCGAAGAACTTGCCGAAAATGTAAATGATGTACGTCCCTCCAATTCAGTCCACCCTCACATAGCAGCATTGGAGGACATTCACATTATCATTTCTATACAAGTTAGATTAACGTGAAGGGGTGACAGAAGCCGAAAGATTTCTTGTAGTTCATATTTAAGCCAAAAAATTTAGACCTCAAATATGAAAAAACTTCTTGAATGTAATTGTAGCACTGTCATAGGGTGTTACTAATTCATCTATAACGTAGATGGATAGAATATTTATGTTTTTTAGGGTATTGTTAATTAACATGAATTCATATTTCAATGAATTTTTCTGTCTCTCCTAGCAGAATTTCGTGAAAATGGATAGAGTGGAATCGCTTGGACCACTGTAGTATTATCAAAAGTGTATACATATGGAGGAAGTTTTTGAGCATTGGATTAAAGATCCCAAAATTATTTGACTTCATTGTGCCGTCACATAATTTATCAACGACAAGATCTTGGAGTATTTCCGCACAACACGTGGCATGTCAAATCCCGGTAGTGCATTCATCATATGAAAAATGTGGTTCAAGCATCGGGGCCACTAGGCACATGCAAAATGTGGTTGTTTAGAGATATTTAGTTCATCCAATAAGTGTTCTTAGTCAAGTTGAGCATCCAATTCAGTTCTGGCCTTCCTTTGTACGTGCGGATGGTTAAGTAGATGACACATGGCCCATTCCAATGTCATTGGCAATGTATTATTAGTCCCCGCCAATAACATAACATGACCTAAAAAGTATTTTTTATTAGTAAGTTAGAAAGAAAAAGACAATGAAATACGTACGTACTTTTTTTTTGGAACAATATAAAATAAAGAAAATTAGTATCTCCTAAGGCCCCGTTTGATTCATGAGAAATGAGGTTTGGGGATGGAAAATCAATTGTTTTCTCATGTTTGGTAAGTTTAGGCATGGGAAAACGTTGCTTTGCACATGGGAAAGTAGGGGGAAAGTGAAGCCCTCCTCCCCTCTTGGGTTTTGTTTTCCTCCTCATGGGAAAGTTTGGGAAAATGAGCCAACATTAAATACACATTTTTCATGACCATATTGTCCCTATTAACAATTTAGAATTACAATATAGCATTAATGGTGTGTTTACTAATCAGAAATTGAATTATACATATGGAGAATTCCTGCGTTTACTTCACATCAAATAATTAAAAAGTGAGTGGGGCCCACAAAAAATTAGGAATTGAATTCCTGATTTTGGAGGAATTCAATTCTTGGGTGGGAGGTGGTATTATAATTCCTGAAGAACTAACCCATAAGGAATTCATCTTTTTTACCCATTGTATCCTCACACAATTTTCAAAATTCCAAATATGCCATCTACTTTAACCCAACAACGAGGACATTTTAATAATTAGTACTACTCCTACCCCAATTCCATATGTTTAGTAAACAACTTCATTAGGAATCCGGAATCTAATTCTCCTCAATCCAACTCCTCCTCAATTCAGTTCATCCTCAAATCAATTCCTCATAATCCAATTACGGATTAGTAAACATACCATAAATGCATTCTTTTTTTCTTTGATTTCATATGGGTATAATTGGAAAATTAAACAAACTTTGTTTTGCATTCCTACACAAACCAAACATGTGAAAGGAAATGAAGTGATATTTCTTGATTACTTTCCCAGGATTACCAAACATGGGAAATGAATATCCATTTCTCATCCCTTAGGAAATGACATGGGAAGTGATTTCCTCTCAAATTCATTCCGTGAATCAAATGGGGCCTAAATACACATATATCACTGCCACTGGTAAAAAAAACAGTAAAAATATAACTTCGTGTATATATTTATGTACCTTTGCTTATCTTTAACACTAGAAAATTAGCCAATTAATGAAGTATATCATTTGCAAAAACGGTGCAAAAATTGGACGATTGACGAGTCCAATAATATAGAAGATCATAAAGTTAAGAGACAAAGAGAAAGAGATTGCGACCCATTGTAGGGGAAGGGGAGAGGGGGAGAAGATGCTGCAAACGTGTCCCAGAATTTTTTAATTTTAATTTTTTTTGGGATAGAATAATTAAAAAGGTTCTTTGAATGAAACAAGGAGCACTTGTGAGGGTTAAGAGTACATACTAACTATATATGTTGTTGGCTTAATCTAAGCGGCCCTTATTGAAGAGGTCCTCACAAGTCCTTAAATGAGCAGGATTGTTTTTATTACTAATCTTTTATAGCAAGTGATAGAATTTTATTTGAACAACTAGAGCCATCCCAACGAGAGAATTTTATTACTAATCTTAGTGTCACCAAAGTTATATATTTATCAAAATTGTTTACCAAATAATATAAATATGTTTATTATCTTACTTGTTAATAATAAATAAAATTTATTGTGAACTCTTGTTAATTAATAAAATTTGGAGCATTTTACTTTGGTTAGGATTTTGGATGTGATTATTTTACATTATAACCCTCAAAATATGTGAGAGAACAAATCCGACCACCCCTCTTCAATTCAAACAATTGCCTCAAAATATGTGTTGTCTTTCATATACAATAACTTTGTGGTGAGGTACATATGACAATATATTACACAATAAATCAATAAAGGGGATAAGATATTTGATTCAAGTTACAGAAAATACCCGATTCAATTTATTCATGACCCAAATTACTCCATGAATATACTCACAATGAAAATACTCGCTACGACATACAACGTACGCATTGAAATAATTTCCCACAATGATAATTCTTCGCAATTCTGGATATTAGTTCTAGATCAAGCTATCAAAACCTTGTTGATAATCGGGCATGCTTTACACATGACCTCTAATGGTAGAAGTTTAGGCATTGTTAGGCCTTTACCTTCTGCCATCTCAATTTCATTCTCACTAACTCTCATCCAATCAAAGCATTGTATCAATGATCCCAAAGTCAAGCCCACCGTACGTTGGGCAAGGCCTGATCCTGGACAAGACCTTCTTCCCAGTCCAAATGGCATTAGTTGGTGTGACAAATCCTCACTACTCCGAAACCTCTCAGGTATGAAGCTTTCAGGATCATCCCACAACTTTGGATCTCTATGTATGGCCCATGCATTGACTAATACCATTGTACCACGTGGCACGTCGAATCCCCCAATAGTGCAATCATCTGATGAAAAATGTGGTAGTAGCATTGGGGCAGCTGGGTACAATCGAAGAGTCTCGGAGATGATACTTTGAAGATAGGGCAGTTTAGAGATATCAGGTTCCTCCAGCAAATTGGACATGGCCCATTCTAGTGTCACTGCTGACGTGTCAGTTCCCGCCAACAACATGATCTGTAAATATTTACTCTTTGAGTGTTAATAAATAAAGAAGAGAAGAGACTATCAAAAACACCAACTTTCTTTAAATGTGTGACTCATGAGATATGGTTTTGGACTTACCAGAATAAGCCCCTTGATAGTTTGGTCACTGTAATTCTCAGGTTGTGACTCCTGCAGAGAAAGCAAATGGTCAATCATTGTACTTCCATTTCTACCTTTGCTCCTGTGCTCATCAATGAGACCTTGCAAAAACGCATCCGTCTTCCTAGCAAGCTTCATCACCTTCTTTTCATACCCATGTACGCTCCCGACCCAATTCAAAATAGGCAAGAAGTCCGCCGCGTTCCCTGCCCCAGCATAAGCAAAAATCTCCTTCATGATCTCTCTGAACTGCCTGGCCTCCTCTTTGTCCACCGACGTGTCCTCGTCGTAGTACCTCTTCCCGGCCACCATTCTCATTATGACGTTAAAAGTGAGATCCGGAAGCATGGACTTGAGCTCCACCTTCGCAAAATCGTCACGTGCGTTTTGTGAAAGTTTGAGTAGCAAGTGTTTGACTTCGTCCTTTCTGACGTTCAAGAATGCGTTGAGTCGAGAGGTTGAGAAGATCTCGATGGCCCCAATGCGGCGGAGGTTGCGCCAGTGGTCGCAGTATTGGGCCGTGCCGATGGTGGTGTTGTTGTAGGCTAAGTGCTTGCCTACGAGCAAGCGAGGACGGTGGCCAAAACGATGTCATTTTTGGTGAAGCATTCTTGTGCGGCTGACGAGGATGAGACGATGACCACACGCTGTGAGCCGAACCAGAGAGAGAAAATGGGGCCGTGTTTTTGCGAGAGGCGTTGGAGGGTTCGATGGATGGGGATTTTGAGGAGATGGAGATGGCCGAGGATTGGGAGGGAAAGTGGGCTTGGTGGGAGGTTTTTGTAACGCCGACGTTTAGTTTGGAGCAAGAAAAGGATGGAGATAAGGGAGAGGAACGTGTAGAACAGAATGTCTTGTTGTTCCATGGTTGCTTTGCTTGGCTGCTGGTAAGATTTTGAGTGGTGAAGATGTGGTATTTATAAAGAGTAGGGAGACGTGAGAGTAAGCCAAGTAATGACAAGAATAGTACTGTCTTGTTCAAATGGTGTATTTTTGAGCTGACCAATGTATAGCAAAAGAGAAAAAAAGATGCTCCAATGTATGGAGAGAGTGATCCAACTGAACTAACTCACATTTTACATTTTGATAGCATGTATGTTAGTGTTTTGTTAGTTAATCGGGCTGGTGGGGTGAATGAGCTATGAGACTCCTTTTCTAAATCGGGCTGAAGAAATGAAGAACTTGAAGAGAGTAAAGTAAGGAATGCAAGACCGATTGTAATGCTCTGCTTACTCTCCAAGAAAGAGAGCAAGAGAATATATATTCATTTACTAGCACAATCGGCATGTACCATATTATCGTTATCTTGAAATGGATACACACAAGCCGGAGTGTATCTCAGCCCTTCATCTTACCAAAACTTAAGATTAAAAACATGAGGCTTATTTCAGCCTTACACTATCGTGAGCTTTACACTTGTCATCTTCTAGACTAAATGCATACACCATTAACTCTCTAAGCTCTACTTAATCAGCTCAATACTTACACTTCTACACTCCCCTTTAAGTTTTGAGCTGATTTCACACCAAGTTTATCTCTGAGATAGCAGAAACGATCTTTAGCCAATGCCTTTGTGAATATGTCTACCACCTGCTCATTTGTAGGACAAGACATCAAATCAATAATTCCTTCTTGCAAGTGCATTCTTAATGAAGTGATATCTTCTCATCAATATGTTTGGCTTTCTCGATGAAACACGGGGTTCTTTGTGATAGCAATTGCAGCAGTGTTATCACAAAGAATTGGAGTAGCCTCACTTGAAACTCACCAAAATCCTCCAACACAAACCTGAGCCAGATTGCTTGTGCTATTGCCTGAAGCATCGATGTATTCTCGGCGATGAGAGAGAGCAACGCAGTTTTGTTTGATTGATGCCCAAGAAAAACTACACTACCAAAAGAGAAAGCATATCCAGAGGTACTTTTACTGTCATCAACTCGATCCTCCCCAATCACCGTCACAATAACCCATCAATACTGAATTTCTTCCTTTTACATACTCCAAACCATAGTCAATTGTTCCTTGAACGTATCTGAGAATTCTTTTAGCAGGTTCCATAGTGTTTGTTAGAGGGACAATGCATGAATCTAGCAAAGAGACTAGCTGCATACATTATGTCAGGTTTGGTGGCTGTGAGATATAACAAACTGCCCACAATTTTCCTGTATTGTTCTTCATTTGCTGAACCACTTCCATCATCCCTGCTCAGTTTTTCAGTTGTAACCAGAGGTATAGAAACAGGTTTGTACCCACTTAGTCCAAACTTGCTCAACAAGGATCCTGCATATTTTTTCTGATGAAGAAAGATGCTAGATTGTGTTTGAATAACTCTCATTCCTAGGAAGTGATGAAGAAGCCCCAAGTCTGTCATCTCATATTTCACCATCATATCCTGCTTGAACTCCTCCAACATGAATTGGCTATTTCCAGTGTAAACAATATCATCTACATAGATGGATACGATCAAAATTTATGTCTTCTTGACTTTGGTGTATAGAGTAGCTTCACTTTGACTCTTTACAAAACCACATTGAGCAAAGTAAGCATCTATCTCACTGTACCAAGCTCTTGGAGCTTGTTTAAGGCCATATAGAGCTTTATGAAGCTTGTAAACCTTGTCCTCACTCCCTTGACCATAAAACCATCTGGTTGATCAACATAGACCTCCTCGGCTAACACTCCATTTAAGAAAGCTGACTTAACATCCAGCCGATATAATCTCCAACTCTTCTCGTGCTACCAATGCAATTAGTGTTCGAATTGTATCCTGTCTAGCAACAGTGCAAAGGTCTCATTGTAGTTAACACCTGGTTTGTGCATAACCTTTAGCTACAAGCCTTGCCTTGTTTTTCTGCACCGAGCCATCAAGGTTTAATTTGGTTTTGAACACCCACTTGACTCCAATTACTTGTTGGTCACCGGTCTGTCCACCAACTCCCAGGTTCCATTTTTCTCTATCATTGCCAATTCATTTTTCATGGCAATCATCCATGACTCATCCTTTTCAGCCTCATCAAAATTTTCTGGTTCTAAAATGCAGAGATTGCATTTTGCCAACACATCATCTAAGCTTCTCCACTTCAATGGAGTGTGATCAAATGCTTGAGTTTCTCTCATCATGCTGCTTGTGCCATCAGAGGAAAGTTCATGGGAAGTTGTCATTGGTGACTGAGTGTACTCAAGAATCTCAGGAGTTGTTCTTGGTGACAAAGCTTCATGTACATCAGCTGCTTCTTCATAAGTGACCATAGGTGCATGATTCTCAAAAGTTTGCTTCCAATCCCAAGCTGCATTTTCATCAAAGATCACATCTCTTGAGAGTAGAATCTTCTTAGTAGTAGGATCATACACTCTATAGCCTTTTTCACAGACTGCATATCCCACAAAGATACCTTTGATACTCTTTGCATCCAACTTCTGCCTTACTTCAGTTGGTATGTGTACATAACACACACAACCAAAGAATTTGAGGTGTGCAAGTCCTGGTTTTCTTCCACTATATGCCTCAAATGGAGTTTTGTCTTTGAGTGCTTTAGTAGGACATATATTTAGCAAGTAAACAGCTGTGAGAACTGCTTCTGCCCACAGAGAGTAAGACAATCCTTTCTCATGGAGCATTGCTTTTTGCCATTTCAACCACAGTTCTATTTTTTCTCTCTACTACTCCATTTTGTTGTGGAGTGTATGCCATAGAAAATTATCTCTGAATGTCTTCTTCCTCACACAGTATGTTGAATTCACTAGATGTGAACTCACCTCCTCTATCACTACGCACACACTTGAATTCTAAAATAGTTGAGTGCATCAGATTTGTATCTAAGGAAATAAACCCAAATCATCCTTGTGCAGTCGTCTATGAGAAGCATGAAGTATTTGTTACCTGCAAGAGACTCATTTTGCATTGGTCCACATAAGTCCATATGAATCAACTCAAGATGAGTACTTGCTCTCCATGCTTGGTTATTTGGAACCATTCTCTGTGTTGTTTTCCAAGCTGACAGCCTTCACAAACTCCATTCACTTCTTCCAAATATGGAAGTCCATGTACCATATCCTTCTCTTTTAGTTGACTTAACCCTTTCAAATGCAAGTGACCCAACCTTTTATGCCATAGCCAAGTGGATTGAATCACAGTAGCTTTGAGTGCAAAATATTCATTTGAAGTCAAATCTAATGGATAACATCTGTTACTTTTCATAGGTACCTTAAGGACAAGATTCTTCAGTGAGGAGTCATCAAAGATGCTGCACATTCTGCTCCCAAATACAAGATGATAACCATGTTCATCCATCTGACCTACACTTAGCAGATTCTCCTTCAAACCAGGCAGGCACATAACTTCTCTAATGCACTTGCTTCCTGCTTCTGTTTCAATCATTAGTGTGCCAATGCCAGCTATGTTCACCAAGTCTCCAGTTGGCATTTGTACTTGGCTAGTCACATGTGTGCTTATATCGATTAGCAATTCTCTATTTCCAGTCATATGATTGCTGCACCCACTGTCTACATACCATTCTCTATTTGCAGACTTGTCTGCAATTGCACAGTTTGCAAAAAACAAGTTCCCAGTTGTTTCTACTTGGCTTGCACTATTAGCCTTCTGCACTCCTTTTGTTGCAGTGCATTCCCTAGCCAAATGACCAAATCTCTCACACTTGTAGCACTTGAGTTTGCCCTTATATCTGCATTCTCCAAAATGATACTTAGAGCATACTTGACATTGTGGCTTTGTCCCTTCTTGATGTACAGACTGTGATCCATTCAAGTTTTGCTGAGCACCAAACTGCTGAGGTTTAGACTTAGCTTCCCATGGCCTTTCTTTGGAGTGCCAATTCTTCTGCATTTTAGTAGAATCAGGTTGAGCATTATGCTTGTTCTGATTCTTTGCATTTCCTGAGAAGGAGGCAAATGCCTTCTCAATCACATCCACATTGTGCATTTCAAAACGCTGCTCTTGACGTTTCAGTATAGCAATAACCTCATGCAGTTCAATACTATCCAAGCTCTTTGTATTTTCAATGACAAGACAGATAAGATCATACAATTTACTGAGACTAATTAGCACTTTCTGAACCAGCTCTCATTTGATAATGTTTCCCCAAATGTCTTCATTTGATTTATCAGGTCATTTAACCGAGTAAGGTATGCAGTTAGAGTTTCATGCTCACGCATTCTTGTATATTCAAATTCTCTTCTAAGATTTTGAAGTTTTACAGATCTGACCTGATCACCACCATGGTACTCACCATAGAGCAAATCCCATGCCATTTTAGCTGACTCAGCATTGGCGATGCGTGGGAAGATCTGATCTGAAACTGCATTCTAGATAATACCCAGAGCTTTGGCATCCTTCATGAGAATGACAGCTGCTTTCTCATCCTCCTCATCTTCTGATATTTCCTTAGTTATCTTCTTCTTCTTCTTTGAATCTGAGGGTGGAATTCCCTTCTCTACCAGATTCCAAAGACCATGAGATTTGAATATGGTCATCATTTTAATCTTCCAGAACTCGTAGTTTTCTTCTGAAAAGATTGGAGTTCTGACTTCAGAACTACCCGATCCAACCATAGCTCAATCCTTAGATCTAGCAAACTCAAAAATCGATTTGAAATTTCTGCAACTGCTTTCGAGCTCAACCAAGCTGAAAATGGAGCTTGATTTCTTACGCCCAGATCTTAATTGATCGAACCTGGCTCTGAGGCCATGTTAGTGTTTTGTTGGTTAATCGGGCTGGTGGGCACTACTACAAAAAAACACTTTGCGCGACGAAGTATTGTTGGTCGCGCAAAGTAAAATTTCGTCGCGCAAACCTAGCACGACAAAATTTTGGTCGCTCAAAATCCGTCGCGCAAAGGTCGTGAAGAAAGGGTTTGCGCGACGAAAAATAATTTTTGTCGCGCAAAACTACTTTGCGCGACGAAGTGTTGTTGGTCGCGCAAACCTTTGAGCGACGAACTTCTTTTGGTCTCGCAAACCTTTGCGCGACGAAGTGCTGTTGGTCGCGCAAACTTTTGCGCGACGAAGGGTTGTTGGTCGCTCAAAGTTTTGCGCGACGAAGCGTTGTTGGTCGCGCAAAGTTTTGCGCGACGAAATATTTCAAATTTGTCGCGCAAAGTTTTTGACTTTTTGTTTTATTATTTCTCTTATATTAATTCAATTATATTGACTTTTTTTCAAATTTTTACTTTTTAAATTTAATTTAATTGTATGATTTTATTTTTTTAATTAATTTAATTGAAATTGACATATTCAAAATAAAATTACACATTTTTATTAGCTTTTACACATTTTGGTCAACTCACTTTAAGTCTTTGGTATTACGTGAACGTCTTGAACAAGTAGGAGGCTTTACGTGAACGTCTTGAATAAGTAGAGGCTCCTCCACTCTAAGCATAGTGGATGAATATAATTAATGCATAGAAATTAGCGAAATTTAAATAAAACAAAATCATTTCGAATAATTCATAATTCATTGCAAGCAAAGTGCCATATCATCATCATGTTTATTTGTACACGCCCATTCGATATTCAAAAATAAGAAGAGAAAATAAACAACCAAATTAAAGGACTAAAACATATTTGATGACGAATTAGAAATTGGGTTTATGCTTCAATTAATCTAAGAAGCAAACTCAATCTTGACAACCCCATACTTGGGCACCAAGGTCACCACCACGCTCTCATCATCCTCGGCATCAATGTCCTCCAACAAATCCGTCAACCCCAACCTCAAGATGAGTGAGTGAGTGAGTGAGTGAGTGAGTGAGAGTGAGAGATAGTGAAGAGAGAGATGAGAGAGTAAGTGTAAGAGAAAGGGTCGGATTTGGGGAGAGGGAAAGAGAGAGGAGAGGTAAGAGTAGAGAAAAACATTGAGAAAATGGTGGAGGAGTTATTTTGGTTTTAAAAACCGTATCACTTTGCGCGACGAAATATTGGTCGCGTAAAGTCTTTAAAAAATTCCCGCATCCTATTTTTGGTGCCCGCCAATTTTTAGAGTTTTTCGCGACGAATTTTCGGTACTTTGCGCGACGAAATATTGGTCGCGCAAAGTCTTTTAAAAAAATTTTAAAAATTTCACGCGTCAAAATTAAAATTTTTAAAAAAAAAATTTTGTAAAGACTTTATGGACGAAATTACTTTTTCGTCACAAGAAAGTCAAAAATTTTAAAAATTATTTTTATTTTTGTAAAGACTTTGCGGGACGAAGTTACTTGTTCGTCACAAGAAAGTCACTTTGTGCGACGATCTAATTTCGTCACAAGAAAGTCAAAAACTTAAAAAATTATTTTTATTTTTGTAAAGACTTTGCGGGACGAAGTTACTTGTTCGTCGCACAAAGTGACTTTGCGCGACGATCTAATTTCCGCGCAAAGTCAAAAATTGAAAAAAAAAAATTTATTTTTTTATTTTTGTAAAGACTTTGCGGGACGAAGTACTTATTCGTCGCGCAAAGTCAAAATTTTTAAAATATTTTTAAAAATTTTTGTAAAGACTTTGCGGGACGAAGTTACTTTTTCGTCGTGCAAAGTCACTTTGTGCGACGATCTAATTTCGTCGCGCAAAAGTTTGTTGCCCAAAGTGACTTTGTGTGACAATCTAATTTCGTCGTGCAAAATTTAGTCGCGCAAGATTTTACGGGATAAATTTTTGAGTTTCGTCACAAGAAAGTGACTTTGTGCGACGAATTGTTTTTGGTCGCGCAAGAGTATTTTTTTACTAGTGGGGGTGAATGAGCTATGAGACTCCTTTTCTAAATCGGGCTGAAGAAATGAAGAACTTGAAGAGAGTAAAGTAAGGAATGCAAGACCGATTGTAATGCTCTGCTTACTCTCCAAGAAAGAGAGCAAGAGAATATATATTCATTTACTAGCACAATTGGCATGTACCATATTACCGTTATGCTGAGCTGGATACACACAAGCTGGAGTGTATCTTAGCCCTTCATCTTACCAAAACTTAAGATTAAAAACATGAGGCTTATTTCAGCCTTACACTATCAGAGCTTTACACTTGTCATCTTCTAGACTAAATGCATACACCATTAACACTCTAAGCTCTACTTAATCAGCTCAATACTTACACTTCTACAATGTAAAGAAAGAAAAAACCATTTGACTTTCTCCAAGAGCTCAAACAAAAAGAAATACAATTTGATATTCTCTAGAATTTTGAATGAGATTGTTTAATTACATTAAATCCTCAATATAAATATTTTTTTTTTTTCAATTTGAGTGGTGGAACAAAAATTCATTGACACTTGAGAGAGTCAAATCTGGCCCCTCTTCAATTCGAAACCAAATACTCTACTGATCTTGTGGTTAAATTTTATTTATTTTTTCTGTGGTTGGAATATGTTATTGTCTTCCTTTTTTTCTGTGGTTAGGTCTTTTGAGCTTTAATTAGGTCAGGATTGCGTGTTGGATTTGCATACGTCAGTGAATATGTGAAGCACACAGTCCACCTGGTGGAAACAAAAGCAAGCCCATCTCTCACGTAGTGGCATACGTATTCTTTCTCCATATATTTTCACGAAATACATTTTTGGGTTTGAAAAATATTTTGATGATCACGTTATCATCTGTATACAAATTAGATTGCGTATAATATTATCATTAAAAAAAATAAAGTTATTATAATATCACGTGACAAGTGTTATTAATTGAAAACTTTCTTATAATTTGGCTTGTCTACCAATTTACTTTAAGCAAAAATAAAAATTAAAATAAAATATCAAGTCTGAAAACATTCTTGGATATGATCGCGCGTATAACTGTCATGTGACATTGCTAATTCATCTATATCATAATAAGTTAACGATATATTTGTTTTTTAGGGTATATGATTGCTACAGCGCTTCATATTTTCAATTATTTTTTCCATTCTCATCTCAGGCACAATAACTTTGCTAAGATTCCCAAAATCCTTTGCCATGACCTGATCAGTGCTTGTTTGACAAAGTCGAGCCCTTCTTCCCTTCTTCACAAGAAAACATAGTGGAAGAAAAGCCTTATTTCTCTTACAAACCTTACGTACTTACATGACCACTCATTTAAAAAGAAAAGGTAACATGAACACTGGCAATAATACAACACTTACTAGTTAAGATGAATTTATTGGAAGACTAATTCATGCATAGATCAAGGTAGAAGCTTGTTCACAACAGAGCGGGTTTTACACATGGCCTCCAAAGGTACAAATTTTGGCATGGTGAGTCCTTTACCTTCAGTCATGTCAATCTCCTCCTCACCAACTCTCTTCCACTCAAAGCATTGGATCAATGTCCCCAAGGTCAAGCCCAACACACGTTGCGCCAGGCCTGCTCCAGGGCAAGCCCTCCTTCCCATTCCAAATGGCATGAGTTTGTGTGACAGATCCTCACCACTTTTGAACCTCTCAGGCTTGAACATTTCAGGATCATCCCACAACTCTGGATCTCTATGTATGGCCCATGCATTCACCAATACCATTGTGCCACGCGGAACGTCAAATCCCCCAATGGTGCAGTCATCAGATGCAAAATGTGGTACTAGCATCGGGGCGGCTGGGCACAACCGCAGCGTCTCTGATATAATGCTTTGAAGGTAGGGTAGTTCAGAGATATTTTGTTCATCAACTAAGTGTTCTTGGTCAAGTTGAGCATCCAATTCAGCTCTAGCCTTTCTCAGCACATGCGGAGTGTTAAGTAGATGAGACATGGCCCATTCCAGTGTTACTGATGATGTATCAGTGCCAGCCAATAACAGCACCTAAAAATTACTTTTTTATTATTAGTAAGTTCAGGAAAAAAAAGAGCATGAAATACGTACTTTTATTATCTTCCTAAAAATGCTCTTCCAGCTTTTTTCTTTTAACATGTTTATCGGCTGGGTCAACCCTTTTTTTGTTGTTGCTTCCTTATCTAATTTGAATGTTTATTTTGTAATTCTTGTGAGAAAGTTGGCCAATGAAATGCAGAACAACTTTTTCTTATCACTGTTGTTGTTCTTAAATATATAATTAACTAAGTGCCTAGGTGCAAGAAAACTAGCCCAATGAAGTCCAAGATGATCCAGTCTAAAAAGCTAGATAAGTCAATAAATTAAGTCACCATCCTGCAACTTGATCCAGGTTGTGACTCTAAGACTCTGTACGTACTTAAACAGGAGTAATTTTTGGGTGTTCCCTTACACCACGTGGCTGGTGTATCATCCACTAGAAGTAGGATATGTGGAATATTTTCAATCAGCCCGCCCATATGTCATAAAAAATAATATAGTAAGTTGGAGAGTAATTCCACATATCCTAAGTCTATTGAATGTTACACCAGCCATGTGGTGTACCTAGAACATTTAAAATTTTTTTCTTTAAACAGATATACATGAACTCTATAAATATTTATGGTGGATAGGCATATGCTCACGTGGCATATTTTAATTGGGTGATGCTATTTATACTACATTTATATTATATGTTGTCATTTGTACCGCACCGACCAGACCGCCTCTCTAAGATAAGTGAATCCCAAGTCTCACCTTTATTAGAGATACAAATAACGATATTAATTTAGTATGGATTAATCAATCCAACCAACCAACTCCCTATCTACTCTATATTGACCGAAATCACCAGCTTTAGTTGATTAAAAAAACAACATAAGTGTCAACTTTAAATAAAGATTTTTTATTATAAATGGTCCTTGAGTTTTGTGAAATTATCACCTTTTGTCTCTAATATTTTTTTTCTGACACTAATAGTCATTAAAGTTACCATCCACACATTAAAATGGTACATGCCGTTAGCTTCCATCAAATTTTATGTTAAATGACTGACATGGCACGTGTGTAGAGCCCACGCATCTAATAGTATATAGCCATGTGGCTTTAAATAAAATAAAATATATTTTAAATATTTTAAAACTTAAATCCATTATAAATAAATAAAAAGACATGCATCACTCCCTCCTCTGCCAGCGCCTCGCCCTCGCAACAGACTCACTTTTTGCCTCTCTCCCTCTACCTGTGTTCTGTTTATCTCTCTGTTTTTTTTAATTGTACATACCAAAGGACTATGGCTTTTACTACCCATGTCCAATCACAAGCAGAACCAAAAAACCCCAAAAGGCTCCAATTCCTCAGCCAATTATAGCCCCAACTCCAGAAAAACCCAAAGTGACCAAAACAAATATATCCCACATTGTCTTTGGCATTGCAACCTCAGCCAATCTGTGGGGCCATAAAAAAAACTACATCAAGCTATGGTAGACCAGTCTGTAAAAATCGAGGAAGAGGAGGGAGAGAGAGGCAAAAGTGGGTATGCGAGGGTAGGAGGCGCTAGCAGAGGGAAAACGCAGATGGTGCAGGTCTTCTTTTTTTTTTTTTAAGTTTTAAAATATTTAAAATATAATATATTTTATTTAAAGCCACGTAGCTGTATACTATTAGATGTGTGGGCTCTACACACGTGCCACATCAGCCATTTGACAAAAAATTTGATGGTAGCTAACGGTAATGATCATTTTGATGTGTGGAGAGTAATATCAAGGACCATTTGGGTCAAAAAAAATGTTAGGGACAAATGGTAATAATTGCGCAAACCTAAAGGACCATTTGTGATTAAAAAAACTTAAATAAATAAATAAAAACTTTCTTAATTATAATGTAATGCATGAGATAGAATATTCAACTAACCAGTATAAAGCCCTTGATGAGTTGGTCAGTATAATAGTCAGGCTGTGAGTCCTGCAGAGAAAGCAAATGGTCGATCATAGTTCCATTTTTACCCTTACTTCTTTGCTCATCAATCAGACCTTGCAAAAACGAATCAGTCCTCTTAGCCAACTTCATCACCCTCTTCTCATAAGCATTGCTCCCAACCCAATTCAAAATGGGCAAGAAATCTGCTGGGTTCACTGCCCCACTATGAGCAAAAACCTCCTTCATAATCTGCCTGAACTGCTTGGCCTCTTCCTTGTCCACCGACACGTCATCGCCATAGTACCTCTTCCCCGCCACCATTGTCATTATGATGTTAAAGGCCAGCTCAGAGAACATAGACTTCAACTCCACCTTCGCAAACTCATGCACCGAGTTTTGTGCAAGTTTGCATACGAGCTGTTTGACTTCGTCTTTTCGTGTGTTTGCAAATGTGTTGAGTCGAGCGGAGGAGAAGATCTCAATGGCGCCGATGCGGCGGAGGTTGCGCCAGTGGTCGCCGTATGGAGAGGTTGAGATGGTCGTGCTGTTGTAGCCTATGTGCTTGAATAGGATCAGTGAAGGACGGTTTGCCAAAACGATGTCGTTTCTTGTGAAACACTCTTGGACAGCGGACGGGGATGAGACTATGACCACGCGCTGCGAACCGAACCAGAGAGAGAAAATAGGGCCGTGTTTTTGGGAGAGGCGGTGGAAGGTTCGGTGGACCGGGGCTTTTAGGAGATGGAGATGGCCTAGGATGGGGAGACAAAACGGGTTTGGTGGGAGGTTTGTGTAACGTCGTCGTTTTGTTTTAAGAAAGAACTGGAAAGTGAAGATTATGAGGAAGGTAAGAGAGAGGGACGTTGTGTAGAAGAAGATGCCTTGTTCCATGGTTTGTTTTGGCCTAAGTTTGATTTTGAGTGGAGGATGTGGTATTTATTTATAGAGAAGAGGGTACATGAAGGAAATATCTATATAGATATTTTATTGTTTAAGAGAAGCATATGCATGCATACATCTTGTGTATGAGCGAGAGACTCGAGAGCCCATCCTACTGCTCTTCAATTCAAACTACATGCAATTGATTGCGATTGTCGTGTTTTCTTCATGGTAGTGTATGGACGTATGACAATATGCATAGTGTAGCACTCTTAATTCTACTCTTTACCATGTTAACGGAGTTTAGTTCTGTGAAAAAAGAACATTAATTTATAGATTAGAGATGTTATATTTGAATTTTCATGATACATTGATAATGTGTGTGAAAAATCTCATTCTCTTTTAATTTAAACTAACGCTTGTTGTAATATATTTTTACCGTTGATGGAAATGGGAGTGGACCCCACTTCGCTTTCCCTTATTGCCATCCGAGAAATTTTTAAATATTACAGGTACACCATGTAGCTGGTGTATCATCAAATAGAAGTAAGACATGTGAAATTACTCTCCAATTTACTACATTATTTTTATGACATGTGACGGGTTGTATTAGAAATATTCAACATATTCTATGTCTATTGGATAGTACACCAAACACGTAATGTACCAGAAACATCCAAAAATTACTCATTGCCATCCATCGTAACTGGTGCTGACGGCGCTAATCACAGGGAACTATATGCATACGTCGGCGCTAATCACAGGGAACTATATGCACACTTGACTTCGCACAATTGAATATTGAATTGAACGGATCTAAGCATACGTCAGCCAATATGTAAGCATACGCAGCCATGCCCATGTTATTCTTCATCTTAATTTTTTCTTTATGGATTAGATATTGACAAAAACTTTTGAAAAAGGACAGTAATACATAATCAATTGTAATATTTAATATTTAATCAAGTTGTATTAAACAATATTTTCTTATTTGATTTTGCTAAATATACTACTATATTGAAAATCATTCACTGTTTATGCTAGGTTTACATTGTAGTACTGAATGCGTTTTCAATCTTCATGTTTTCTGAAATTGCTTTTAATTAAACTACCATATACATTTTTAGATCTTGAAAATACAAATTTATTTTCTCATTTTCATTTTTTTAATAACATTGTATATAAAATTTTCAGAAAACGTTACTAAACAAGCCCTTCAATTTTTTTGAGTGAAATGAAGGGTTCAACACCCCGAACAAAAAATAAAAATTAAAGGCAAATTTTGGTTTACAATCCCTATATTTTTACTGAAACTTTTTGAGTTTGAAAAATATTTTGATTGGAGGACATGCATGTTATCATTTACCTGAAATATGCCTTATAGTTCAAATTTACCACCGGCTTTAAGCCAAAAAAATTTAGATCCCGAATCTGAAAAAAACTATTGGATGTTACTAGTTCATCTATAATGTAGTAGATGGATAGCATATTTATGTTTTTTAGGATATAGTATTGTTAATTAACATGGATTCTTATTTTAATGAATTTTCCTCTCTCCTCCGGCAGAATTTTAATGTAGTTGAACTAGTAGATGATCAACCAATTCAGCTCTAGCCTTTCTTAGCAGGTATGGATTATTGAGCAGATGACACATGGCCCATTCCAATGTCACTGATGATGTATCACTACCAGCCAATAAATGACCTGATAATTGCTTTTGTATTAGCACCAAAAAAAAAAAAGAGTAACCAACTTTATAAAAATGTAATGTAATGCAGTAGTAGATATAATCTTCAACTAACCAGTATAAGGCCCTTGATGAGTTGGTCAGTATAATAATCAGGCCGTGTCTCCTGCATGGAAAGCAAATGATCGATCATGTTAGTTCCATTTTTACCCTTGGTCCTTTGCTCATCAATCAGACCTTGTAAAGCCTCCTTCGTAATCTGCTGGGTTCGCTGCCCTGCTATGAGCAAAAACCTCCTTCATAATCTGCCTGAATTGCCCGGCCTCTTCCTTGTCCACCGACACGTGGTCGCCATTACCATAGTATCTCTTCCCCGCAACCATTGTCATTATGATGTTAAAGGTCAGCTCAAAGAACATAGACTTCAACTCCACCTTTGCAAAACCATGAATGAGTTTTGTGAAAGTTTGCGTATTAAGTGTTTGACTTGGTCTTTTTGGCGCGTCCGCGAATGCGTTGAGTTAAGCGGAGGGGAAGATCTCGATGGCGCCAATGCGCCAGAGGTTGCGCCAGTGATCGCCGTGTGGGCAAGTTGCCGCAAGGACTGAATCAGGAATTTTTCAACGGGTGGGCTAGCTAAAGTTATTAGTTTAAAATTTAATGATTAATTTTTTGGTACTTACAATTTCTATAGTCTTTCTAGAAATAAAAATAAACATTAAATCATATAAATCACGCTAGTTCATAGCTCTATAGACTAATTTTCAATAAGCTTTAACATAAACCAAATAAGGTTTAACACCATAGTGGATTGAACATCTAAAGCTTTTTACCTATAATGAGCTTAGTGAAAGCTTTCTTCATGGAAGCCATTGATGAGCTCAATCAAGCTTTGAGAGATAGAAGTATTGAGAGAGAAAGAAACAGAAAGAGAAATATTGTGAAACTAATTTTCTCATTAGATGAATAATTGAACTTACAATTCAAGACTTATATATATTTTAGCTAACTAACTAGTGAATTAAGTTAACAGAAACTAACAGCCAGTTCATCCCTAACTAACAGACACGTGACAGAAGGTATTGAATCATGAGTTACAATCTAGTGGTTTGGGTTGTAGGCTAACATCCCCCCTCAAGATAATGCTTTGGGGACTAAGCATTAGATTGTTTCGAAGATAAGAAAACTAAGAAGTATGCATACCTTTAGTAAAGATATCAGCCAATTGATTACTACTAGGGATATGAGAAACCAGTAGATCACCCCGAGTGTAACACGCTCACGAATGAAGTGAAAGTCGATCTCGATGTGCTTAGTGTAGGCGTGAAACACAGGATTGCTAGCAAGGGCTAGAGCTGAAATATTGTCACACCAAAAAACAGGTGGACGATCAAGAAAATTATGAAGATCACAGAGGAGTTGGCGTAGCCAAGATAACTCAGCTGCAGTGATAGCAAGAGCCCTATATTCTGCTTCTGTTAAGGAACGAGAAACTGTCCTATGCTTTTTTGCACACCAAGAGATAGGATTATTGCCAAAAAAGACAACATACCCAGTCGTGGAGCGTCGATCATTGACATCACCTACCCAGTTTGCATCGGAGTAGGCTTGTAGATGAACATCACCAAGGGTGAAATGAATACCATGGGTCAGAGTACCAGCCAAGTAGCACAACTCACGTTTGACTGCAGCAAAATGTGTATCTGTAGGTGTATGCATAAACTGGCAAAAAGTGTTCACTGCAAAGGGAATATCAGGCCTGCTGAAGGTAAGGTATTGAAGACCACCTACTAAACTCCTATAGAGTGTAGGATCAGATAGAGGTTTGCCATCAAACTTGAGTAACTTTGTTGTAGGTAAACATGGTGTAGAACAAGGCTTGCATTGTGTCATACCAGCTTTAATGAGAAGATCAGTGGCATATTTTGATTGGTTAACATGAATACCTGTGGAAGTGTACTGAATTTGAAGTCCCAAAAAATAGGTTAACTGGCCGAGATCTTTCATATCAAATTCACGACTTATAGCTATAATGGTCTGCTGAATCAAGACACCATTATTACCAGTCAAGATGATATCATCAACATACAATAGAAGAACAAGAAGATCACTCCCAGAAGCGCGAAAAAACAAAGAGGTATCAGCCAAGGATTGAATAAAACCAAGAGTGAGCAAATGAGTAGTGAAACGCTCATTCCAAGCTCAAGGAGCTTGTTTCAATCCATAAAGAGACTTCAATAAGCGACACACATGATGTGGTTTAGCGGAATCTTCAAAGCCTGGGGGCTGTTGCATATATACTTCCTCATGAAGTACACCATGAAGAAGCATTCTTAACGTCAAGTTGTTTAATAGACTAATGATACTGAGCAGCTAAAGCAAGGATCAATCGAACTGTAGAATGCTTGACAACATGACTGAATGTTTCTTCATAATCAAGTCCAGCCTCTTGATGAAACCCTTTTGCAACCAACTGAGCCTTGTGCCTAGCAATGGAACCATCAACATTTTTCTTGAGTTTGAACACCTATTTACAACCAACAACATTCATGGAGGGTTGATAAGGAACAAGATTCCATGTATGCTGTTTTTCAAGAGCTTGAAACTCATCTACCATAGCTTGAGTCCATTCTTGAACCTTGGCAGCCTGTGAATAAGTTTGTTGTTCATGTAAAGGAGAATGACCAATTGTTGTTTTGGCAGCCAAGAAACCATGTCGAGATTGATAATTCTAGACTTGGAACGAGTTTGCATAGGATGTGACTTAACTGGTGGAGTAGGAAGATCCACAATCAGATTCAGTGAAGAGGATTGGGAAGAAGATGCTTGTGAGACCGATCCAGAGCATGCTCAGTAGAAGAAGAGATGAGGCATATTGAGAGGAAGGCTTTGCTTGTACCTGATTTTGTATAAGTTCTGGTATCTGATCCTATACACACTCATTAGAGGAATTAATAACATCAACAGAAGATGAGACTTCCTTTGCACTAGGTACTAGACTTGCTAATGAATTATTAGAAGAAGTAGCCTCTGGTAAACCATCAAGTTTATGAGTAACACACAAAGGTGAAGAGGGTAGATGAGGTTTATGAGAAAGGGAACGTCTCAGTGGTATCAAATCTGGTGGTTTAGTATTGATTGGGGAAAGAGAAGTATTCTTAAAAGGAAAATAATCCTCATCAAAGATAACATGTCGAGATATGTAAATGCGATCAGTTTTAGGTTCCAGACAAATATAGCCTTTATAATCCAAAGTATACCCCAAAAATGCACATTGTTCAGACCTAGGTTGCACCTTAGATTGGGTATAAGGTTGTAATCGAGGATAACATGCACATCCAAACACCTTCAAAAGGGTAATATTTGGTTCTTTGTGAAACAGTTTAGTGAATGGAGATTGCATACTTAAGAGCTTACATGGCATCCTATTAATGAGATAATTGGTTGTGGACAATGCATGAAATAGGTATTTGGATGGAAGAGCAGCTATAGTGAGAAGTATAACAGTAGTTTCCATGTGTCTATGTTTCCTTTCAGCCCTTCCATTTTGCTCAGGGGTGTGAGGACAAGACTTATGATGCAAAATCCATTTTGAACTAAGATAGGTCTGAAATTCTTTGCTAACATATTCACCCCCACCATCAATTTGGAAAGTCTTAATAGAAGTAGCAAACTGATTCTCAGCATAGGCAAGAAAATGAACAAAAGTACAGAAGCAATTTGATTTCTTTGTTAAGGGAAACAACCAACAAAATTTGGTACACTCATCAAGGAAAATTACATAGTACTTATGACCATGCATAGAGGAATAGGGAGTAGGACCCTAAATATCCGAGTGTATCACTTCAAAAGGTATTTGAAACACAACATGTGAAGAAGGAAATGGTTGTTTACACATCTTGCCTTGTAAACAGAAGCTACACACATGTGGTAAACTAGGAGAAATGGGAATATGAGCTTTGTCTAACATAGAACTGGTGATATCATGAGATGGATGGCCTAATCTATAGTGCCACAAAGTATGACAAACTTTTTGACCATGAAAAGCAGCCAAGCTAGGGAATATGGGAGGTGTCCTTGTTGGAAGTGGTTAAAGACCATTACTGCATTTTCCTTGATACATATATCTCCCATTCATATACTGAATTTGGAACCACAATGCATTATATAAAATCTAGCAGTGATTATCAAGGCAAAATTGATGAACTGACAATAGAGTAGTGGCAAGATTAGGAACATGCAAAACCTCAGGTAGATTAAAGACTTGATGACCAGAGACAAGAGAAGAGCTACCAACATTAGCAATACTTAGTCCAGTACCATTACAAATAGTGACATTGTCAGTGGAGGTGGAAGGAGCAATGTTAGAAAGAATCCTAAGATCTAAGGTCATATGGTTTGTAGCATCACTGTCTGTTAACTATATGTTTGGACCCAAGAATGGACCACTAGAAGTTGCAGTAAGTGAGTGAGTGCTGGAGAAGGAAGCGTGCGTTGATATGAGAAATTGGTTCAATGTGGGAAATTAGGAGTTGTGTGACCAAACTGGAGGCAGATTTGACATGTTTCATTAACTGGAGAAGATGCAGCAATTGAAACTGGTGGAGCCGTGGGTGAAGATGACAAAACACCAGGGCTTGAGTTTGGAGTAACAAAATATTGAGGAGAAAAGCCTGAATTACCCCCATGATGCCATGGACCACCATTATTATTCCATGAACCAGCATTGTTGTTGTTCCATGGACCAGAGCCTTGATTCCATTGACCATATGAACTCCCAGAATTACCACCATGATTCCACTGATTGTTCGGACCATTCCAGTTGGTACCGTTATTGCCACCAGCATTCTAAGAACCATCATTATTCCAAGAACCGCCTCGCCTACCATTATTCCATGATCTGCCTCGAAACCAAGAGCCACGACCACAATACTTCGGGCGTCGATTCCAGTTAGTTTGCCAATTTGGATTACTGCCTCCACGATCAATGGATCCAGAGTGAAAATTATCACCATGAGCAACAGGTGGTGATGAAGAAATTGTGCCTTTATGAGCAACCATAGCAGTCATGATCGGAGGATTAAAGGACTTAGTAGCAGCATCTAAATCACTCTCTTCGTCTAGCAGTAAATAATGCAGCATCTCGTACTTTTATTTATATTTTTAGTAACACTTAGTTTCCCGTTCGAGGTTAGTTGGATTTCGTGCATGGATGCGTAAAGCATGACTGCAGTCCAATTAATTCTTGAATTGTCCCATTATTTGGACAGTTTGGGAATGCATAGTTATGTGGAGATTTCGGTGTTATCTCTGTACGTTCTTCGGGTGGTACGTATGTATTTATACCTACGGTACACCTCAAGAACTGTATCGAGATGCTGCCGAAATTCATCCACGTCGAAACGTAATCTCATGTAGCCGTACATTACGTGACATGGCTATGCATTCCCGAATGGGATAGGGCCCTTACCGGAGGCATAAGGTGACGTTATGACTTCGTATGAAGTTGTTGTGATTGTTGTGTTGTGATTGTGGTTCCAGGAATTATGAGCAGGAGGTGGATACAAAACCCGAATAGATGCGCAGACGAATACTTGGATGGAATCAAGGATTTATTGAGTTTGCACGTACACACAACCCAGGTGCAACTAGAATTCGTTGTCCTTGTAGGAGGTATAACAACACGTTGTGGGAGACAATTGAAAATGTTGGATTTCATTTAGTAAGAAATGGAATGATTGAGACATATAGCATTTGGAACCTTCACGGGGAACAATTAGACCGTGCTTCGTCTTCAAATGCCACAAGAGTGGACAATGTTGAACCTATTGTGGATCCTAATGATCAAGTCATGGATATTATACACGATGCTTTTCCATTTGCATCGACCAACATCAATCAGGAAGGGGAAGATGACGTGCCTACACCAATAGACAGTGCAGAGTTCGAACAATATGAAAGACTGTTAAAAAATGCCAACCAAGAGTTATACCCGGGGTGCGAGAGCTTTTCCGTTCTCACGGCCATTGTGGAGCTAATGCAGGGAAAAATAAAGTATCGTATGTCGAACCAGTGTTTCGATTACTTTTTGGGAGTTTTCAAGAGAATGCTTCCAACGGACAATTGTTTGTCGAAAGACCATAGACACGCACAAAAGGTGTTGAATGGTCTTGAATTGGGTTATGAAAAAATTCACGCTTGCAAAAACAATTGTATTTTATTCTACAAAGAGTATGAAGCATTAAATACATGCTCTATATGCAATGAGTTGAGGTTCAAAATGACATCTCAGAATAGAACGACTAAGATCCCGCAAAAATTCATGCGTTATACGCCCCTAAAACCCAGGTTGCGGCGATTGTATATGTCGACGCATCACGCCACGGACATGAGATGGCATAAGGAAAAGCGGGTAGACGACGATGTGATGCGGCATCCTGCAGATGAGGAGGCATGGAAAGACTTCGATCGAACGTTCCCCAAGTTTGCTGCTGATCCCGAAATGTTAGATTGGGACTTGCGCGACGGATTCAATCCGTTCGGGTTCTAAACCAACACCACAAAGACTTGGCCGATTTTTGTATTCCCATATAATTTGCCGCATTGGAAATTAATGAAAAAGAATACATGATGATGACCGTCTTGATAATCGAGGATCCTGGCAGGTCAATAGATGTTTACTTAAGGCCGCTGGTTGATGAACTCAAGGATTTATTGACAAACGGTGTGCGCACATACGATAAATCAATCGGGAAAATGTTCACTTTGCGGGCAGCGATTATGTGGACTGTGAATGATTTTCCCGCATATGCAATGGTTTCGGGTGGAGCACAAAGGGTTATATGGCATGTCCTGTATGCAAGGAAGATGTATCTTCCGGTTGGCACGCTGGAAAAGTTTGTTACCTTGGTCATCGGAGATGGTTGCCATAGGACCACGAGTGGCGGGAAAAAGATAAAGAGTTCGATGGGAACACAGAGCATCGCCTCGCACCTAGAGAATGGTCCGGTGATGAGATCTTGGAACAGCTTAACCGTTTGGATTTTGCTCCGTTTGGGAAAAGCTTGATTAGTCGAACCGGACCTTCTACACATATGAACTGGACGCACAAGCCTATGTTTTTTGAGCTCCCATATTGGTCGAAACTAAAATTGAGGCACAATCTAACATTTCGGGGGCAAGACAAAGGATACGATCAAAGCTCGTCTTCATTTGAAAAGAATGGGCATACGAAGGGGTTTATGGATGAATAGGGACAGTGACAAAGCTATAAGGGATCTTGCATTTTTTTCTATGAAACCGAATGACAAAAAAGAGTTACTAAAGTTTGTATCGTCAGTAAAGTTTCCCGATGGGTATGCTTCTAATGTTGCACGTTGCGTGAATGTTGACGGGGGTAAATTTACTGGACTTAAGAGCCATGACTGCCATGTGTTTATGCAACGCCTACTTCCTGTGGATATTCGACACCTATTGCCGGAAGATGTAGTCAAGCCAATCATGTTATTGTGCAGATTTTTTTCCCAACTGACGGCAAAAACATTGCAAAAGACAGACATGTTTCAGTTGCGCCATGATATTGTCCAAGTCCTATGCAAGTTTGAGATGATATTCCCTCCAGCTTTCTTCACAAGTATGATCCATGTGATGGTTCACTTGCCAGAAGAGGCATTGCTTGCTGGTCCTGTCAACTATCGGTGGATGTATCCAATAGAAAGGTATGTAATCCTTATCGTTTGTGTATGCATCATTATCACACGCTTGCTAATTTGTATCATATCGTTTTATTTTGGCAGGCTTCTCGGAGACCTGAAAAAAAGTGTACGCAACAGGGCGAAGCCGGAATGATCAATTATAGAGGCTTGGGTTCAATATGAGTCGCTTACTTTCTGTGGAATGTATTTAAAAGATGTGGAGACGGCTTTCAATCGTCCTCAGCGCAATAATGACGGAGGTATGAGAAATGAAAAACTTTCTGTTTTTGCCCAAAGTGCACGACCCTTTGGAGATCCTGGACGAGGAGAGTCGTTTTCTAGAAATGACATGGAGGTAGCACATTGGTTCGTTCTGAACAATTGTGATGAGATAATGGCATACTTAGATGAGCATGAAGAGATGATGAAACGAGAACATCCATCACATTTGTATGCAAACAAACACCGTGAATTGTTTCCACAATGGTTTTTGGATTCTGTAAGTTATAAGTGTTTTGTATTTGACAAATATATATTGTAGTATTTAATTTTCTGAAACTAACGTGTGAATGTTTTTTTTGTAATATTAGGTGAATAAATTGAAAGTATCGAATTCCCCCACTTACAGTGATGAGTTATATAACTTGGCGTTCGGCCCGATTCGCGTAGAATTGTTCTCGGGATGTCATGTTAACGGCATAAAGTTTTTGGGGACTGCACGAGATGACAAGTTGTGTACGCAAAACAGCGGTGTTCATGTCCCAGGTGGAGGGGAAATTATGGACATTGATTTCTATGGCAAACTCACAACTGTCGTGCAATTGCTTTACAAAGACCAATACCAAGTGATCATGTTTAAGTGTCGATGGTTTGATACCAACACAAATAGGGCGGGAAGTGTTAAAATCGACCATGGCGTACTATCTCGTGAACATCAATGTAACTTGGTATGATGATGACCCTTACATTTTGGCAAACATGGCAACACAGATTGTGTATCTAGATGACCCTAAAGCGGGAGCGGTTGGAAAGTTGTTCGAGAAGATGGATCATAGGAACGTGTATGCTATACCAGAACTAGACCCTATCGACAACGACGTCGACAACGTGGCTGATCAACGTTTAGAATATTCAATGGAAAATGATGCGGAAACACTTCGAGATACAAATGTTATACAAGAACCGCTTTCGAGATACAAGGAGTGTCTTCAATCGAAATACCGATTCAATCAATTACAATTGACCTCGGTAATCTTCCGCGATACGATGGTGCAGTGGGCCCGAACAACGACGGTGATGTAGTTATAGAGGAGGAGGAGGAGGAGGAGGAGGATTGGGAGACAGAAAGTGATGGTAGCGACGATAACGAAAGTTATTATAGTTCAGATGATGAATAATGAATTTTTTTGTAATTTTATTATGTTACTGTACAAATTTTGTGTAATACAAATGTTTGAATATACCAGTGATTGTTATATCCAAACCTTATAAAAGTGGAGAAATGAAACATTGTTAAATAAATTGAGCTATACAAAAAAATGAGATTATACAAATGTTTGACCAAACATTATTATAAAATTAAATTAATAAATAATCTCACATAAGGGGTAAAATATATGAATGTTTGTTTTTTGGGGGTAAAATATTGATTTTGGGGGTAAAATATTGACTACATACATTTATATAGATACAGAAAAATGATTGTTGAAAAAAAATAATAAACACTTTGCGCGACGAAAACAAGTCATTGGTCGCAATTACTTTGCGCGACGAAAATAATCGTCGCGCAATTGTTATACTATACCTTGCGCGACTAATAAAATGAAATCGTCGCCCAAAGTAGCGAAGACTTGGGCGGAAAATAGGTCATCTTGAGCGACGACATAAGACTCTCTGTCGCGCAATCCCTTTTTTACATATTGCGCGACGATATATAGTGAATCGTCGCGCAATGTAGTGAAAATTTGTTCAGATGGCACTCAACTTGCGTGACGATTCACTATAAATCGTCGCGCAAGTTAGTGAAAATTTGGACGGAAATCAGGTTAACAGCCCAAATTTCATCATCTTGCGCGACGAAAAAGGACAGCGCGTCGCGCAATGTAGTGAAAATTTGGGCGGATTGCACACACTTTGTGCGACGTTTTCAATTTATTAGTCGCACATGTCATTTTAATCGACCTTGCGCGACGATTAATTTTGATGCGTCGCACGAGTTAGTGAAAATTTGGGCGGAAATTAGGTTATCCGCCCATTTTTGAATCATCTTGCGCGACGACTTAAGACTCTCTGTCGCGCAATCCCATTTTTACATATTGCGCGATGATACATAGTGAATCGTCGCGCAATGTAGTGAAAATTTGTGCAGATGGCACTCAACTTGCGCGACGATTCACTATATATCGTAGCGCAAGTTAGTGAAAATTTGGGCGGAAATCAGGTAAATTTCATCATCTTGCGCGACGAAAAAGGACAGCGCGTCGCGCAATGTAGTGAAAATTAGTCGCGCATGTCATTTTAATCGACCTTGCGCGACGATTAATTTTGATGCGTCGCGCGAGTTAGTGAAAATTTTGGCGGAAATTAGGTTATCCGCCCAAATTTCACATATTGCGCAACGATTTGAATTTCATAGTCCCGCAAGTTATTTTTAATCGACCTTGCGCGACGAAAACCATAGTCCGTCGCGCAAGATCGAGTAATTTTGCAGAAACATCGCGACAGCCTCCTTTCTTCTTCACTTGTTCTCTCTCTGCACCTCCGTCTCTCTCTCTCTCTCTCTCTCTCTCTCTCTCTCCACCCTCACCTCCGCCCTACCGTCTCTCTCTCTCTGCCTTACCGTCTCTCTCTCTCTCCACCCTCACCCCCGCCGTCTCCGCCCGGAATCCGCCGGAAAAAGCTTGGTTTTGGCCGGATCTTCGCCGGCCTCGTTCTCTCTCCTCCGGCCACCAAATCCAACGCTTGAGGTATGGTTTCTGGACTATTTTTCGTGCTCTAGCTGATTGTTGGGTAGGATTTTATTAATTGTTGCAATATGTATCTTGAATTGAGAACCCTAGGTTTTGGCCGATTTTTGAATTAAAATTCCGGCCACTTCCGGCCATTTTTCGGGGTAGGTCCGAGAACAAAGTGGCTCCAATTGATGGTTTGAACCTAGGGTAGGAACCTTGGCCCTTAGTTTTTAGAATTTTTCAGCGATTGTTATCGCTTTGGACACCCATGTGTTGTTGGCGCGTGGGTTACTGTAGCAGTGGGCATTGGGTCCCAGTACAATCCCCTAGTTGTCACGAGCGCGTAGGTGTGCTCGGATTTGAATTTGGTTACCGTTTGAGGCTCGAACGGATTTCGCCTATTGTGCGATTTCCGGGTTTGATATGTTCGGACCGTTGGATCGAACTCAAACACACGTATGTTGTACCTTGTGTTTCTAGGATCGTGTAGGATTCGACGGATCGTGGTTCGGAGTCCCGGATACTCCGAAATCGCAAACCCTAGGTCAAACCGTGCTTTTAATTAAGGGTTAATCGTTTTATTAGTCTCTCAACTTAGACCCGATTCGCATTTTCGTCCCTCAATTTCCAAAATCATTCTACTCGTCCTCTAGCTTTAGTTTCGGTAGGACAAATAGTCCTACCGTCAATTTTGTTAACTTTTTCTGTTGAATGCATGGGCAAAATAGTCTTTTTGTATTAAAACAAAAAAAAAGTATTTTTATATTAAAAAAATTAAGGATTATTTTTATTTATTTTTAGTGAAGGGGATTATTTTTATTTTGATTTTTTTGTTTTTAAATATAAAAATACTTTTTTGTTGTTTTAATACAAAAAGACTATTTTGTCCTCGTATTTAATGTAAATTGAAATATCGTGTATGTGTATTAATGAAATTTTGCAGATGTCAAACCTTATTCGAAGGCGTAAGGCGGCGACGACTTCACATGGTTCGCCTCCCGGCCGTACGTCATCTATCGCCATCGCTTCCAAAGACTAATGGACCACTTGCCAGTGGGTACCGGGAGGTTCCAGGGGCCTGCGTCATCTGATTCATCAGTGGCGCAGCCTGTTAGTGCCAGGCGTCGCCACCGTCCCACCAGCACCACCGACACCACATCAACCGACGCCATTGGGGCGTCGGGGTCATAGCCAAGTATAGATTTCCTTCAACTGAATTTTTGTTTTGTTTTTTTTTTGTATTTTATAGTTAACTTTGTTATTTATGTAACGATAATTTCGTATTTCTTTGCAGCCAAGAAGAACACCTGTGGGCCGTGTCGTGATTGAAGACGGCGAAGGTCACCGGGTGACCAACAGTCGTATCAACATCGGATACGACCAGCGGCATCGGGCTGCACCGACGGCGGAGTTGCACAGCTCATTGGCCCATGACATTGGGTGCGTCGTTCGGACCCATTGCCCGACGCAATGGAAGTCTTGGAAGGTCATGCCTGACGAGATCAAGACGGAGGTGCGCGGCCAGTTGTCGGTATGTATTCTCCATTTTAATTCTTTTTCTTTCAAACTTTATATATTTATATTATTTAATGTATGTAATTTATTTATTGTAGACGAATTATAACTTAGAGGACCTCGACGACGAGTCATTGGCGTACGTCAACAGACTCTTCGCTGAGAGGTACAAGCAGTGGAAGAGCGATTTGCACCACCATTTTGAGACGTTTGATGATCCGCAAGTCGCTCTTCAGGAGGGTTGCCCGAAGGAGCTTGAGGGGCGGGAGGATAGTTGGGCGTGGCTCTGCTCTTATTTCCAGTCGCCCGATTTTGTGGTATTTAGCACAATATTAATTTCAAAATTATTATATATTTCTTACTAATGTTTATTTAATTTTTTATATTTCATTCCAATTTCAACTAATATGTTTATTTTTTGTATACAGAATAAAGCTAAAGCCAATAAGGGCAATAGGAAGAAGAAGACCCTTCTCCACCATTTAGGTTCCAGGCCCTTCTCATATAGAATGGATGCACGGCGGCGGGTAATAATAAAATAGTTTATGAATAATTTTTAATATGTCATTAATATTAATTCATTTTTTTCGTACTAATATTTTTCTTCTCTTGTTCAATTTAAGGAGGGTCCAAATTCCCAGAGATCGACGTGTTTGGCGACGTTTATGTTCGACCTGGGAATGAGTTGGCTGAGTCCCTTCATGTAAGTATTCTTTAGTTTTAATTCGTATGTTACGCATTCAAGTTTTAGGGTTATTATATGAATGTTTTAATTTATATTTTATGTTGTGTTGAGCAGACGACGATGGTAGAGAGGAGCCGCTTGGTTCTTCAGAGTCCGCCTCCCAACTTCCTCCCGATACTCCGATCGAGTCTGTGGATCCTCCACAGGATGCCGGGTTTCAGATCTTGACGGAGACGTTGGATCGAGACCCTCGGGAGGAGGCCGGGGACATATTGTCGAGGAATGGGAATGCCGGCGGAGGGAACCTAGACCCGTTCATCGATCCAAACAGTTAGGTGATCGCTTGACAAAGACAGGTGGCCGAGCTTCAAGGTCGATGTACGTGATTCTGGAGTCCTCGCGCGATCCGGCATTCCAGTCCCGCAATTCACTGCGTCGACCTCCGAGCCCATCCACCCCGAGCATGGCCACAAGACCTCTGCCCCTGTGGAAAATGTCCAGACCTCTCAGCCGCATCTCCCTGACGACCAAGTAGATTTTGGAACTTTGTTCGATTAGTTTTTAGTTTTTTATTTTCATAATTCTATTTTAAAACATTTCTTTTGTAGGATACATTTATATTATTTTATATAATTTTTTGTTTTCTTTATTATATTTTTATTGCAATTTCATTTTATTACCCAAAAAAAACCAAATTAATTTTTTAACAAAAATTTTTTAAAAAAAACATAAATAAAATTTAAATAATATATATTTTACTTTGCGTGACGAACAAATTTCGTCGCGCAAAATTTTGGTTTTAGGAATTGCGCGACGATATGTGTTCGTCGCACAAAAATTTGGTCATACGACTTGCGCGACGGATTTTTTTCGTCGCTCAAAGATATGTGGGACGAACTTTTTTCTGTCACGGAAAGATAGTTGCGCGACGAATATTTTTCGTCGCGCAAATATCTGTGGGACGAAAGTTTTTTGGTCACGTAAATGTTTGTGAGACGAACATTTGTGTCGTCCCTTAATCTTTTGTGCAACGAAGTTTTACCGTCGCGTCTTGTGCGTGACAAATGCTAAAAAGTTGGTCGCGCAAAGTCTTTCTTCACGCTCTTTGCGCGACGAATTTTCTGTCGCGCTAAAATATGTGCGACTAAAAGTAACTTTGCGCAACGAAATTCCCTTCATCGCGCAAATCGTAAAATGTAGTAGTGAATAGTTTTTCCGGTGAGGGAGGTGTAGCTACAGCCACTGTAGCCCTTAGTGTGGTTCCGCCCCTGCCCAGGAGCAGTGGAGGACGGTTTGCCAAAACGATGTCGTTTTTGGTGAAACACTCTTGGACATCGGACGGGGATGAAACTATGACCACGTGCTGGGAGCAGAACTAGAGAGAGAAAATAGGGCCGTGTTCTTGGGAGAGGCGGTGGAAGGTTTGGTGGACTGGGTTTTACGAGATGGAGATGACCGAGGACTGGAAAAGAAAGCGGGCTTGGCGGAGGTTGGTGTAACATAGTTGTTTTGTTTGAAGAAAAAACTTGAAAGTGAAGATGACGATGAAGATAAGAGAGAGGGACGTTGTGTGGAAGAAGATGCCTTGTTCCATGGTTTGTTTTGGTTATTGGTTGATGTTTGTTGATATATAAGTTTGATTTTGGGTGGTGGATTTTTGGTATTTATAAAGGAGAGGAACGTGAGGGAGAGTGGCCTAGCTATACTTGTTTTAAGTAACTGGATCATATTTGTATGGCTACGATGGAGATGTGAATAATGGTATTGGAAGGATGTTTTTGTATTCACACGATGAATAATACAATGAGCAGTACACCACTTATATACAGAGTTGATGATGCTAACTAGAGTAAGTAGATATGTGATTGAATACAAAATCAATTAGAGTTAATATACAAAGTCAACATAAAGATAAATTAGGAAGGGAAGCCTTTGATTGATTCTGAGGAATTGACGATGAAGCTGCTGGAAGAGCCTTATTTGGCAACGTCAAGATTGTTGGAGATGAGGCATTGATTTGCATTGACTACTGTGGTTCCCTTATACGCCCCCGCAAGATGGTGGCGCCATCAGCAACACAATCTTGGACCGGAGAAAATGAAAACGGTGGTGAGACAGAGGCTTTGTGAGGGCATCGGTGAGTTGATCAGTAGTGGAAACATGAGATACCTGAAGGAGCCCACGAGTTACCAAATCACGAACAAATTGAAAATCAATGTCAATGTGTTTCATGCGAGAGTGGAGAACAAGATTGGCACAGTAGAAGGTGACACCAATATTGTCACAAGAAATGGCAAGCGTGGAGGAGGGCATAACAGCAATTTCGCGAAGTAGGGATTTGATCCAAGCAAGTTCAACAACAGTGCAAGCAATGGCACAGTACTCAGCTTTGGTGGATGAGCGAGCAACGACTCGTTGTTTGCAGGAGCTCCAGGAAATGAGATTACCGCCAAGATAGACAACATAGGCTATGGTGGATGTTCGATCATCACAGTTGCCAGCCCAATCCGCATCAGAAAAATCAGACAAGGTAGTGGTGCGAGAGAGTGTGAGAAGAAGACCATGGTAGATGGTGTCTTTGAGGTAGTGAAGGAGACGCTTTAAAGCTTGCCAATGAATATCAAATGGCTGATGCATGAATTGAGATAGCTTATTGACAGCAAATGAGATGTCAGGGTGAGTGAGACTGAGATATTGAAGACCACCAACTATTGGCGATACTTAGTGGCGTCAGTGGGAGGAGAACCATCATGAAGCACAAGAGAATCGGATGTGGTCATGGGTGTACTGACTTCCTTTGCACCATCCATGTGGGCCTTGTTCAAAAGATCATAGATATACTTGTGTTGATACAAAAAGAGACCAGTGGTAGTTGGCACAACTTCAACACTGAGAAAATAATTAAGGGATCCAAGATCCTTGACAGAGAACCTCCTAGCAAGAGCATGAACAAACTGAGAAACAAGTGAGGCATTATTTCTTGTGACAACAAGGTCATCAACAAACACAAGAAAGTAAATAACAACGCCTTCACGTCGGTAAATAAAAAGGGAAGCATCAGAGAGAGCATTGAGGATTTCCAGCATTGTAGATTCCCAAAATCGCTTCATATTTCAATGATTTTAGGGTATATGATTGCTACATCGCTTCATATTTCAATGATTTTTTCCATTCTCATCGCAGGCACCAGAACTTTGCTAAGATTCCCAAAATCCTTTGCCATGACCTGATCAGAGCTTGTTTGGCAAAGTCTTCTTCCCTTCTTCACAAGAAAACATAGTGGAAGAAAAGCCTTATTTCTCTTCCAAACCTTACGTACAAAGATACAAATGATTGGCAACGCAAAAGCTCATGACCACTCATTTAAAAAGAAAAGGTAACATGAACACTTGCAATAATACAACACATACTAGTTAAGGAGAATTTATTGGAAGACTAGCTAATTCATGCATAGGATCAAGGTAGAAGCTTGTTCACAACAGAGCGGGTTTTACACATGGCCTCCAAAGGTAAAAATTTTGGCATGGTGAGTCCTTTACCTTCAGTCATGTCAATCTCCTCCTCACCAACTCTCTTCCACTCAAAGCATTGGATCAATGTCCCCAAGGTCAAGCCCACCACACGTTGCGCCAGGCCTGCTCCAGGGCAAGCCCTCCTTCCCATTCCAAATGGCATGAGTTTGTGTGACAGATCCTCACCACTTTTGAACCTCTCAGGCTTGAACATTTCAGGATCATCCCACAACTCTGGATCTCTATGTATGGCCCATGCATTCACCAATACCATTGTGCCACGTGGAATGTCGAATCCCCCAATAGTGCAGTCATCAGATGCAAAATGTGGTACTAGCATCGGGGCGGCTGGGCACAACCGCAGCGTCTCTGATATAATGCTTTGAAGGTAGGGTAGTTTAGAGATATTTTTTTCATCAACTAAGTGTTCTTGGTCAAGTTGAGCATCCAATTCAGCTCTGGCCTTTCTCAGCACATGCGGAGTGTTAAGTAGATGAGACATGGCCCATTCCAGTGTTACTGATGATGTATCAGTGCCAGCCAATAACAGCACCTAAAAATTACTTTTTTATTATTAGTAAGTTCAGAAAAAAAAAGAGCATGAAATACGTACTTTTATTATCTTCCTAAAAATGCTCTTCCAGCTTTTTTCTTTTAACATGTTTATCGGCTGTGTCAACCTTTTTTTGTTGTTGCTTCCTTATCTAATTTGAATGTTTATTTTGTAATTCTTGTGAGAAAGTTTGCCAATGAAATACAGAACAACTTTTTCTTATCACTGTTGTTGTTCTTAAATATATAATTAACAAAGTGCCTAGGTGCAAGAAAACTAGCCTAATGAAGTCCAAGATGATGCAGTCTAAAAAGCTAGATGAGTCAATAAAAGTCACCATCCAGTTGTGACTCTCAGACTCTGTACTTAAACGGATATACATTAACTCTATAAATACATATACTGGATAGGCATATGCTCACGTGGCATATCTTAATTGGGTGCTGTTATTTGTATTACATTCACATTGGATGCTGCTATTTGTACCGACAATACCGCTTCTCTAATATAAGTGAATACCACCATATACACTTGCAGGTCTCACCTCTATTAGAGATGTAATCAGCAGAATTACCAATAAATATGATACAAATAACAGTATTAATATTAATTTAGTATCGATTAATCAATTCAATCAATCCAACCAACCAACTCCCTATCTACTCTATATTAATTATAAATAAAAACTTTAAATTAAATAATAAAAACTTTATTAATTATAATGTAATGCGTGAGATAGAATTCTCAACTAACCAGTATAAAGCCCTTGATGAGTTGGTCAGTATAATAGTCAGGCTGTAAGTCCTGCAGAGAAAGCAAATGGTCGATCATAGTTCCATTTTTACCCTTACTCCTTTGCTCATCAATCAGACCTTGCAACAACGAATCAGTCCTCTTAGCCAACTTCATCACCCTCTTCTCATAAGCATTGCTCCCAATCCAATTCAAAATGGGCAAGAAATCTGCTGGGTTCGCTGCCCCACTATGAGCTAAAACCTCCTTCATAATCTGCCTGAACTGCTTGGCCTCTTCCTTGTCCACCGACACGTCATCGCCATAGTACCTCTTCCCCGCCACCATTGTCATTATGATGTTAAAGGTCAGCTCAGAGAACATAGACTTCAACTCCACCTTCGCAAACTCATGCACCGAGTTTTGTGCAAGTTTGCATACGAGGTGTTTGACTTCGTCTTTTCGTGTGTTTGCGAATGTGTTGAGTCGAGCGGAGGAGAAGATCTCGATGGCGCCGATGCGCCGGAGGTTGCGCCAGTGGTCGCCGTATGGAGAGGTTGAGATGGTCGTGCTGTTGTAGCCTATGTGCTTGAATAGGAGCAGTGAAGGACGGTTTGCCAAAACGATGTCGTTTCTTGTGAAACACTCTTGGACAGCGGACGGGGATGAGACTATGACCACGCGCTGCGAACCGAACCACAGAGAGAAAATAGGGCCGTGTTTTTGGGAGAGGCGGTGGAAGGTTCGGTGGACCGGGGCTTTTAGGAGATGGAGGTGGCCTAGGATGGGGAGAGAAAAAGGGTTTGGTGGGAGGTTTGTGTAACGTCGTCGTTTTGTTTTAAGAAAGAACTGGAAAATGAAGATTATAATGAAGATAAGAGAGAGGATCGTTGTGGAGAAGAAGATGCCTTGTTCCATGGTTTGTTTTGGCTTTTGTTGGTTTGTAAGTTTGATTTTGAGTGGTGGATGTGGTATATATTTACAAAGAAGAGGGTACGGGAAGGAAATATCTATATACAGATTTTTGTATGGGGAAAGATATATGCAGATATTTTATTGTATGGGTGATGCTATACTTACCACATAAATTTATTTTACATGGCAGCTGCTGCCGGACAACCACATTTTATACATCAACCATTGAAAACTAACAAAATACATTAACTTAATTATGCTTCAATTATTAGATCTCTAACTATAAATGAGATACAAATGAAATCAGTACATGAATTAGATACAATCTATTATCAACACGCATATCAACCCTAAGGTGAATATCTTCAAAATAACATCCTTAACACGGAGAGTCATCACTGCAAGGAACTCATGTGGCTTTTTTTGTTTTGTAGTACCTTTAAGGTGCATGAAAAATATATTCTCATCTGACCATCGAATCCTTAATTACAAAACACCAAAAAAAAAAAAAAAACTCAATCGGATGTAGATGCAAACACATTAAAGAAACTCATCAGAAAATTAAACAAAATCATACCCATCCAGAAAATTTAAAAAGTAAAACTCATTCGTCCACACCTTCTCCAGTCCTGATTTTCTTTAGATAGATTGCTTTGTGTGATTTGGCTTGTAAGAAGAAGGAGAGTTTGATCAAGAAGGGAGAGGGGTGAAGAATATGATGTACAGATATAGGTGTACTAAACCAAACACCAAGAGGAAGGAGTAGAGCGGCAGTGAAGCGGCGGGGGAAGGGTTGCAGAGGTCCGACAAAGCGCTGACGATTATAAACAAATCCTGATTTGAAGAAGAGCATGTTTAACTAGTAAAAAAAACTTAATTTGAATACTAATTGGAAATAAATAAATAAACGATCACGTATGAGAAGAAAGCATTTATCCAAAAAAAAAAAAAAAACAAGGTAAGCTAAATAGAAAAAGAATGTTATAACAAAGTGTACTAACCTAAAACCGTGGAGGAAGGAGTAGAGCGGCGGAACGACGTCAGAAGTCTGGCGGAGCTGTGGTAGAAGTCTGGTTAAGCTGTGGTAGAAGTCTAGTGAAGCGCCGACGATGGTGGAGGAGAGGAAGGAGGGAGAGAGGGAATTGGGGGAGGCAAAGAGACGTACGTGAAAAGTGGTCTCTAATTTAGCGGGGTTTAGGTTTTTTTTTTAATTTTAACTAATGAAAAATATAGAAAATATTATCTCCTAAAAAAAGAACTAATTTAATTTTAATGAGGTGGTTGTCCACATCAGCTGCCATGTAAGATGGTATTAAAATATGGTAGAATTATGTGGTAAGAATAACATTACTCTTTATTGTATATGCATGTATACATCTTGTGTATGAGCGTGAGACTCGAGCCCATCCTACTGCTCTTCAATTCAAACCAAATGCAATTGATTGCGATTGTCGTGTTGTCTTCATGGTAGGGTATGCACGTATGACAATATGTAGTGTAGCACTTTTAATTCTACTCTTTACCATATTAACGGGGTCTAGTTCAATGAAAAAGAATATTGACTTGCAAATAATCTCATATTCGAATCTTCATAAAATCTTGATAATGTACATGTGAGAAACTTCATTCCCTTCTAATTTAAACTAATGATGTGGCAATATGTTTTTACCATTGATGGAAATGGGAGTGGACCCCACTCCGGTTTGCCTTATTGCCATCCATCGTAGCTAGTGCTGACGGCGTTCATCACAGGGAACTATATGTTAACAGTATCAACAGTCAACAATTAGTCAACAGTCAGTTAGTAGCTGTAACCACGTGTATAGCACATGTTAGATTAGTTAAGTAAGCTGATGCAGTCACGTGTGTGGCATGTGCAATTAGTTAGATTACTTAGCTAAGAAGCAAGTTAGTTAGCATGGTAAACTTGTATAAATATCAGCTTAAGCTGTGCTTAAGCTTAAGAGAAATGTAACTGATTTTACAGAGATATACAGCTATTACTTTCGTCTCTTTCCTTTTCTCTATTTTTCAATCTTTGTTCAGACCTAGCTTTCCTCCATAGTTATCATGGTATCAGAGTTTCAGCTCTTAGCTTTCTGATCCTATTTTGCTTCTGTTCTCCTGTATCACATACCGAATTCATCGTTCGAGTGTTTGATTACATCAAATGGAGTATTCTTGGATGCACGCGCTGATTTCAAGTCTGATTCTTTTTTTGGCGATTCTGCAAATAATCTTCAAGGTTGTTCTTCGTTCAGTGTTTTTCTTGACTCAGTGATGAACGGTATGCTGCGTCTGACCTCAATTTTGTGATTAAAGCATGATGAGTTTTTCATTCAAGCACGAAGCATGTTCAATAATTTCTTGAAGCACGATGCAGTTTTTATGATCTCTTAAAAGCACGAAGCAATTTCTTGAAGCACAAAGCAGTAGCAATTTCTTGAAGCACTAGCAATTTCTTGAAGCACGAAGCTATCTGTTTCTCCTTTCACAATGTCTGGTCTGAAGATTGAATCATTACTTGGTGTGTTGACTATTAAGCTGAATGATGATAATTTTGTAAAATGGAATTATCAATTAGAATCTGTTCTTCAAGGCTATGATATGTATGGACATTTTGATGGCACATCTGTGTGTCCTTCTAAGTATATCATTACTGAGGAAGAAGGTGTTAGTTAGATTACTTAGCTAAGAAGCAAGTTAGTTAGCATGGTAAACTGTATAAATATCAGCTTAAGTTGTGCTTGAGCTTAAGAGAAATGTAACTGATTTTACAGAGATATACAGCTATTACTTTCGTCTCTTTCCTTTTCTCTGTTTTTCAATCTTTGTTCAGACCTAGCTTTCCTCCATAGTTATCACTATATGCATACGTCAGCCAATATGTAAGCACACTTGGCTTCGCACAATTGAATTGCACGGATCTTTGTCCACCTGGTAGATTATATATGGAACCAAAAGCAAAGCAAGGCAAAGATGGATGAGATACTGACAAAAACCATGCTGTGATGAAATCCCTCAGGAGCTGCCAACTGGTTGAAATGATATTAACTCTTATTTTATTCATTTCTATGTTACGTCAAAATGATGATTTTTGTAGCATGCATTCCAGCTTGGAAAGATCCTTCCCTTTTTGGCCGGTTGTGGGTGAGGAGGGATCGAAGCCATTTTTTCTCAACAATGTCTTTGTCATTTGATCCAATAGTGGAGTAGAGGCTATCAATGTGATGTGCTAACTAGTCTAGTTGGTCTGTCATCTCTGAAATATGTGCCAAAATCTGTTTGGAATCGGTTTTAGGATCAATGGTAATCTATTTGATATCTGTTGAGAGAAGTTGTGTAGATAGAGCATTGACCTTGAACCTTATTCATATACTGGCCTTTGACCTAATTTCAGTAGGAACCAATCTCCTTGGCGGTTTGGACTACCTAGAGTGCAAGACTTGCAATCTCAAACCAATCCCTATTTGAACTTTATGAGAATCTTGGTCAAATCCAATCAACGTTAAGAACATTTGACACTTACAAATATATGTGCTTCTTATTTTCGCTTTTATTAATGAATCAAGAAAACATTGGACTCCACTCATTAAATATACTATTATATTGAAAATTATTCATTGTTTATGCTTTTTTTACATTGTAGTATCAAATGCGCTTTAATCTTCATGTTCTGAAATTGCTTTCCAATTAAATTATATACATTTTTCTTGAAAATACAAATTTATTTTCTCATTTTTATTTTCTAATAACATTGTACATAAAATTTTCAAAAAACGTTACCAAACTAGCCCTTCAAATTTATTTTTCTGGGTGAAATGATGGATTCCACACCCTGAACAAAAATTACTGGCAAATTTTGGTTTACAATCCCTATATTTTTATTGAAACTTTTTGAGTTTGAAAATTATTTTGATTGGAGGACATGCACGTTATCATTTATATACAAATTAGATTATCGTGAAGGTGTGACAGTAGTAGGTTTAGATTACCGTTATCATTTAGCTGAAATATTCCTTATAGTTCAGATTTATCAGTGGGTTTAAGTCAAAAAATTTAGATCCCGAATCTGAAAAAAATTCTTGGATGTAACCCTAGCACTATAATGGGGTGTTACTAGTTCATCTGTAATGTAGTAGATGGATAGCATATTTATGTTTTTTAGGATATAGTATTGTTAATTAACATGGATTCTTATTTTAATGAATTTTTCTGTCTCCTCCAGCAGAATTTCGCGAAGACGAATCTATCTCGTTACAAGTGTGATAGTGATTTTGAAAGCAGCCATTGGATGGATAGATTGGAATCGCTTGGCCACTGCAGTGTTATAAAAAAGGTCAACTTAACGAGGAAGTTTTGATCATCAAATTATTAGAAGCTTGTTCACAACAGACCGTGATTTACACATGGTCTCCAACGGTAGAGCTTTTGTCATAGTGAGTCCTTTACCTTCAGTAATGTCAACCTCCTTGCTAACTCTCTCCCAGTCAAAGCATTGGATCAACGACGCCAAAGTCAAACCCACCACACGTTGGGATAGGCCTACTCTAGGGCAAGCCCTTCTTCCCATTCCGAATGGCATGAGCTTGTGTGACAAATCCTCACCACTTTCAAACCTATCTGGCTTGAACCTTTCAGGATCATCATCCCATAATTCTGAATCTCTATGTATGGCCATGCATTCACCAATACCATTGTGTCACGTGGCACGTCGAATCCCCAACAGTGCAGTCATCGGATGCAAAATGTGGTACAAGCATCGAGGCCGCTGGGCACAACCGCAGCGTCTCTAATATAATGCTTTGAAGGTAGGGTAGTTTGGAGATTTAGTTCATCCACTAGTCTAAGTGTTGTTGGACTAGTAGATGAGTATCCAATTCAGCTCTAGCCTTTCTTAGCAGGTATGGATTATTGAGTAGATGACACATGGCCCATTCCAACGTCACTGATGATGTATCACTACCAGCCAACAAAATGACCTTATAATTGCTTTTGTATTAGCGCAAAAAAAAATAGTCACCAAACTTTATAAAAATGTAATGTAATGCAGTAGATATAATCTTCAACTAACCAGTATAAGGCCCTTGATGAGTTGGTCAGTATAATAATCAGGCTGTGTCTCCTGCAGGGAAAGCAAATGATCGATCATGTTAGTTCCATTTTTACCCTTGGTCCTTTGCTCATCTATCAGACCTTGTAAAGCAGCATCAGTCCTCTTAGCCAACTTCATCACCCTCTTCTCATAAGCATTACTCCCAACCCAATTCAAAATGGGCAAGAAATCTGCCTGGTTCGCTGCCCCGCTATGAGCAAAAACCTCCTTCATAATCTGCCTAAACTTCCCAGCCTCTTCCTTGTCCACCGACACTTCATCTCTGTTACCGTAGTATCTATTCCCCGCAACCATTTCATATGAGAGAGGCGATAATATACTAAATTCACACACATTACACTGATGCTAGAACTCGAACCCAAGACCTTGCCTAGGTAAAACATACTCTAAACCACTACACTAATGGGTCATTTGCTTATTGGTTTGATTTTGGGTGGTGAATTTTTGGTATTTATAAAGAAGAGGGACGTGAGGGAGAGTTGCCTAGCTATACGTGTTTTAAGTTTTGAACTATAAGTAACTGGATCAAATTTGTATGGCTACGAGGCAGATACATAGAAACTGATTGCTTCATGAGAAGGATATGCATGTCACGCGTGTATGATTGAGACTTGAGAGAGCCCATCCTACCCCTCTTTCAGTTCAAACCAAATGCAATTGATTGTAGTTGTCGTGTTGTGTTCTTGGTGGGGTATCCACATATGACAATATGTAGAGTGCAAATTGCTATGGAACTTGCACTCTTAATTCTATTAGTTTTCACCATCAACGAGGTTTAACCCAGTGAGAATGTCATTGACTTTCATATCAATAGTCTCAAGTTCGAATCCTCATAGTATCTTGGTTGGTAGTGTGTATGTGAGAAACCTTTTTCCCCTTATAGTTTAGACTAATTAAAACAAATTTCAGTTTTGACCACTAATTTATGTCGGATGGTATTAATCTGTTTCATAGAGTACTGACTGTTTATCCATAATATTATAAAGCGTTTGGTGCTATTCTGGATAAATAGTCTGACTAAGTTATACTATGTTTGGTGTTGTTCCATATAACATCGAATCAGACTATTTTTTTACAAAAAATTCTTTGATAATTTAAGTGGAAATTAAAATTAAAATGACACGAATTTTTGTTTGTAAGATTCATATGACAAGATTTGTTTTTCAATTGTTTTTTTTTTCATATAACCCATTATCATTATTGTAGTATCTCATAAAAATTCTCACATACTCACATACGTTAATAAAAATAGTACCAAATAATGTATAATTCAAAATGATCACATACTAAGGTGATAATAGCAAAAGGGAAAGTTGTTTATAAACTAAACTGCATCAAAGAGTTAATCACAGCTCCCTCACCCAAGTAAGAGTAGAACAAATGATTTTCTCATAGCACTATCCAATGTCAGGATGTTCTCTCGTCTCTTGCTTTCTCCAAAATTAACCGTAGTGCCTTAATTTGGTCATCAATAGACAAGTCCATCTTTGCCAATTCAGCAGAAATGTCATGTCTTAGCTCTGATCCTTTCACAAAACTATTAGTTATAGTTTTCAATTAGTCAACAGACTCAGAAATTATCTCTCCAAATGCCTTAGCCATTTCCATTTGAATATCAGTATTTGCATTTGCAGTTTTGACTGCTTGAGCTAACTGAGTTTTGTTGATTTGATCTTGGCAAAAAGGCAGAATGATCTGGTTCAACCTCAACTTCCTCATCATTGACATCAATGTTATGCACGTGCTCATTCATCATTTTAGTGGGAGTTGCAGACCCTTTACCAGTTGCTCGGTCCTCCCCATATATATTCTTCAACCTATCACATATTAGACATTGTTTCCCCCTCCAACCATCAACATCTTTGTTATGCTGCATCAAACTAGAAAAATTATAAATAAAACTAACTATAAGTATAACAAATATAAGAATTACATATTACATAATAGATGTACTAACCTGCACATAAGTGTTCCATGCTTCATCATTGTCAACCTCAATGCATTTCAAAGAATTATTCCAAGCAAAACCACTTTTGTTAATCATGTCAAATATTATCCCATACAATTTTTTTCCAAAATCTCATCTTGGATTCAATATGTGGGACTACCCTTAAATCAGTATTGGGAAATTTCTCAGTCAATGATTTTTCAATTTGGTTCATTGTTCCAGATTTAAAGGAACCATGATCACACCGTAAACCACGGTTGACTACATCCTCAAGTATGGTCAACAATGCTTCTTCCTCGTGTGTTTTCCACACCCTTCTACATCCTTTTGATTGACTAGACTGTTCACTCTCCATTCCTCTAGGCAATATAGACAGTATAATTTGCATATATATAATTAAGAAAAAAAGTGAATATATTGAAGCCCAACAAAAGCAGGCAAGAAGAGAATCAACAACCAGCAATAGCAATGCGGAAAGCACCAGAAAACAAACCAACAAAGCACCAAAAGTAGAAAAAAAAAATACAGCAAGAAAAACACAGCCACATGTATTGTTCTAATAGTTGACTTGGGATGATAATTTGATTATTGAGTTGGATATCTGGAGAAGATGAAATATATATTTTTAAAAATGCAAGAAAAACTCAACATCATGTATTGAGTTGGATACATAGCCGCATGATGATAATTTGATAATTTGATTATTGAGTTGGATACACAGTTGCATGTATTCTTCCAATACAGCAAGAAAAAAATGTCAAAAAGGAAAACTCATAACTTAATTTCTACAAAATTTTAATAAAAGCGGAAATATATAAATAAAGAAAATATGAAGACAGAAGAAGAGAGAAGAATCATATTGGAGAGAGTATGAGAGAGAGAGAGAGAGATGGATACTTGGGGAAGAGTGAAGAGAATAACATTGGAGAAGATAGCAGAGAAGAACCTTAGGGAGAAGAAGATGAAAATAGCGTAGTCGGATTTTTCACATGAACCGTGTGTTCTTTTTCCCTAGATGTATAATTCAGTGTGTATTATCTAAACTGGAGTGTGTGGGTTGTATTAGTTAGTTAGGTAATGATAGTATTAAAAGCCCAACCCGTTTAAAATAGTCAGGTAATTAAATAATACAAGTTGACACCAATCACATGACATAGACTATTTATTCATATTCAGAATCTAATACAGTGTACCAAAAGAGCCCTAAGAGTATACAACAAATTAATAGAGAAGATCAATCACTTGATTCCAGTCCAAGCCCAATGGACTGGGGCTCCAGCGGATCCAATAACGAGGACCGAAGGAGGGAGATTTATTTTCAGAGCCCACAAAAAAAAAACCAAAAACCAAAAACTGCTATAACCGTGCCAGATGGCATAATCTCGGTGGCTGGTCGACAGACCCAACAGACCCAAGAGTAGGAGTAATTTTTGGGTGTTGACACCACGCCACAGACCATCCACTGTGCAGGACATGTGGAGTGTTTCCAATGCAGCCCACGCATGTCATAAAAATAATGCAATAAATTAGAAAGTAATTCCAAACGCCCCAGATCTATTGGACAGACACCACCACGCGTGCAGTGACATTTAAAAATTTCTCCAAGAGTAGAAGAGTATGTTAAAGGTTTTACATTATCCACGCTTTAAAACAAAAATAAAATGAAAATGGAAATGGAAAAAAAGAGTGCAAAAAGAAAACACTGATGCTCCCCTGCTGCCCTTCCATCTTTGTGAGACTTCGGTTTCCAGACCAGAGGCCCTCAAAACTCTATGCAAAACCAAAAATCCCCCACTTTACCCGTTTCCCATTTCAACTCCTCTCTCTCTCTCTCTCTCTCTCTCTCTCTCTGATTGAAGCTGGGCCATATCATTGCCATTGAAGCCGGCGACTTTTTGGGACGATGACCTCCATCACCTCCGTCGAGTTGAATTTCCTCGTCTTTCGTTACCTTCAGGAATCAGGTAGGCAATACTTTGCAACCCCTCAATTTTTTCATAAATTTCGCTTTATGTTTTCTATTCCCGTTTTAAATAAGATTGTCATTATAGGTTTTTTTTTTTGGTACATTTTTTCAGGGTTTATTAATCAATTTCTGTTACACAGTTGCTTTTTTAACTTAATTAGGGTTTTTAAAAAAAAACTATAGTTTTGGGAATAACTTTTCGAATTGGCTTCTCGGTTTCGGGAGCTAAGGGGGCATGATCTTACAGATCCGAAAACGATAGTGGGTTTGATTTCATTGTGTAGTCCTCTGGAATGGTCGAAAGATCATTTCTTTTTAATTTTTCTTCATAAAACTTTGTTGTTCTATGGTTTACTACTAGACTATGTGGTTGAATAATTTATCTTGTTTACAAAGTTTCTTCTTTCATCACTTTTTCAGGCTTCACACACTCAGCTTTTGCTTTAGGATATGAGGCCGGTATCAACAAAAGCACTATAGATGGCAATTTGGTTCCACCTGGTGCCCTCATTACATTTGTACAAAAAGGACTTCAGTACTTGGAGATGGAAGCTAACTTGAGTAATGTTAGTATTCTTAGTTCTTTTGCTATAAATTATTAAATAACTGGTCATTTCTATTCAGTAACTTGTGTACGATGCACAGCTTAGATAATATGTTAACCAACTTTTGCTTTAAGCTTGCCAGAGTGATGCAGATTTGGACGAGGATTTCTCATTGATAAACCCCTTAGATCTTATCACAAAGGATTTATATCAACTTAGGCAAATGATTAAAGAGAAAAGGAAGAATTTACAGAAGGATAGAGACAAAGATAAAGAGCGCGAGTCTTATCAAAAGAAAGATAAGGAGCTTGAAAAAGAACATGAAGGAGAACGTGCACGAGTAAAAGAGAAGGAAAGGCAAGAAAGGGAGAAGGAATTTGAAAAGGACAGAGAGAGGGTAGAAAAGAATAAGGAGCAAGAAAAGCAGCATGAGGACCACAATGACAGAGATATGGTTACTGATCAGGAAGAGAAGATTAATGTCAAACATGAAGAAAATGGAGCTTCTGGAGGTAAATTCAATTTTTACCGAAAATAATTGCCTCTTTTCTGTTTAGTTTTTTATTCTTTTATTTACTAGCCTGAATACAACTAGTAAGGCAACAAATGCCCATAGTTTGTTAGCAGCCACAAATCCGTTCAATTTTATGTCCTTTCTTTTGTGATTGGCAAAAACTAAGAGCTAAGATGTAGTTCCTTACTTCTTGAGCAAGCCATGGTGCTGGGAAGTTTTTATTTATGTTGAAAGATCCTGGGATAAATCATAACTTAGCTGATGAACTACCCATTTTTTATTTAATTCTTTTTTAATGTCTCCTGAACAGGAAAAAAAGAGTAAAAGAAGAACACTCTGCATTAACTTCCTGTTTAAACTTTTGAGAATGGAGGAATTTAATAGGAAATTTGAATAGTACATGTTGTAGGAAGTAAGAAATGCACTTAGAAGCTTAAGTAACGATCTGCCCAGGTAAGAGTTGCTTATGCAATGTGGTGCCTTGCACATTTCTTGGTATTTGAGTAACTACTAATGCAAGGAAGTTAAACTAGCTTCATTGCATAATAAGTTAGGTATGATGAATTAGAGTTCTTTGCATACGTGTAAAAAGACAGAGCATGCTATCAAACTTCACTTAGTACAGTTGAAAAATTGTGGTTCTACCCGAGTTATTGTTATGTCTCTCACGCTCTGCCTTTTTTTTCTCCATCTATTTCCTAAAGGCACATTATGGTAATAATAATTTTGTTTGTTGGAGCAGAACCAATGGATATTCCTACAACATATGTTGAAATCCCTAGTTCTGATGTGACAATTCTAGAAGGCCATACTTCTGAGGTTTGAGCATGTCTCCTTTTTTCTTGCCGTACCCACCTTATTCCTGGCCTTTTCCCCTTTCTGTTTGTTATGTTTCATCATACATGTCTCTCTGTGACATTGGTTCTCTTTTCCTTTCTTCATTAGGTATGTGCTTGTGCTTGGAGTCCAGCAGGGTCTCTTCTTGCATCAGGGTAGGTATCTCATTGTTAGATTGTTCATATTTAGTGTATCTATATATTATCTATTCTCTTTTCTAGATTTAAGTCATAAGGACTCATGATAAAAAAAATGTTGATAATCTATGTATTATCTCTTTACTGATTGTTTCACATGTTGATCTCTGCTGGTGAAGTTCTAGCATTAAATGAGACATGTTTTTGCCTTTTATCTGCTCAATATATCTTTACTGATTGTTTTAGAGTCTGCAAAATTTGATAATATATGTGCTTCTTGTTTAATCCTTTTTGTTAGCTTTAATTTCTGTAAAATGAACATCTCTTAAGACTGTCTGGATCTGTTGATATTGTATTATCATGTTAATCATGGGCCCATAATGTCTACCTGAACATGGGCTGTTTCTGAATCCATGTTGTTACCACTCCATGTAAGGATTACCATGGTATTGGTAAACTTTTTAAAGTCCTTTACCTTTTTTCCCTCCTCTTATTCTTTGCACATTTGATTAATCACTTTCTAGGTCTGGAGATTCGACAGCTCGTATTTGGACCATTGCTGATGGAAGCTCCAGATTGTCACAAAATGGCTCCTCAAATGTGTTGGTTCTGAAGCATGTTAAGGGTAGAACAAATGAGAAGAGTAAAGATGTCACGACACTGGATTGGAATGTGAGCTCCGTTATTATGGATTTATTTTGTGATATCATCCGTATCAAATTTCTTGTAATAGATTTGCATGCCATGTGGATGCTCATTTGTTATGGGTTCTCGCGAGTTTCACCCAGAAAGAAAAGAAACTTGTTTTCTTTCTTTCTAAAAGCATCTAATACTGCAGGAGCTTCTTGCCTAGATTTTTGTTATTCTTTTTTCTAGAAATTACTATTTTTTGTGGATATGCAAATAAACCTTTCCCTTGTTCAGGGAGAGGGAACACTGCTTGCAACGGGCTCGTATGATGGGCAAGCAAGAATTTGGACTACAAATGGTAAGCAGACAATTATTTTTCCTGTTTCATTTGATTTATGATATATATGTATTTTTTTAATAACCATTTTGGAAGTTTTTAACAACGTAATCTTTGCCCAGGTGAATTAAGAAGTACTTTGAGCAAACATAAAGGACCTATATTCTCTCTAAAGTGGAACAAAAAGGGGGATTATCTTCTTACGGGAAGCTGCGATAAAACTGCAATTGTGTGGGATGTGAAGGCAGAAGAATCGAAACAACAGTTTGAATTCCATTCAGGTGAATATTATTTTAATGTATTGTAACAGACCTTGTTTACTTGTTTACCTCCTGGTAAATAGTGGATGTGTTGGGATTTTGATGGCTATTTTTTTTGTCAATTAGGTCCAACACTTGATGTTGACTGGCGCAACAATAATTCATTTGCAATGAGCTCAACAGACAATATGATATATGTTTGCAAGATTGGGGAAACACACCCTATTAAAACTTTTACAGGCCATCAGGTATGTATAAGCATTTAGCTGCTGTAGATCAATCCTGAGTGTAATTATTGTTAGAATATACAGCTGTGTTTGTACAGCTGTGTTAGTGAGTGTTAGTATAGCTGTTTGTACAGCTGTGTTAGTGTTAGTACAGCTGCTATCTTTACAGCTGTGTTAGTGTTTGTACAGCTGCATCTCCACCCTTTGTATAGCTATAAATACCTCCCATTGGAGATGAATGAAATATCAGAAATTTTCTGCATCTTATTTTCTACTTGGTATCGAGAGCATACTAATTTGCTCTTTTTACTTTCTTATTCCTTCCTATTTCTGTGTTACCACAGATCTCTATCATCTTCACCAAGGGTATACTGACTTTGGTGTTCTCTCTATCATTTCTTACTGAAATCTCTCGAGTATGCTCGTAGTTGCAGCTAGACTGAACTTCTACATCAGAAATTTCCTTTTTTATTTCTCTCTACCATAAACACAAATTTCCGCTGCTATTATGGGTGACAAATCAGAAACTTCAGATTCTCTTGGTGCTGAAACATCTGCCCCAATGATGAATTTCCAGCAAGATACACCTTCCTCAATTGGGGTAAAGCTCAATGGCACCAATTACCGTCTTTGGTCCAAAGTTCTTGAGATGCATATTGCTGCCCGTGAAAATATGGTTACATCTCCGGGACTAGGATTGCACCAAAGGATTCAGATCCTAAATTTGAGAAGTGGATGGCCGAAAATGCACTAGTGAAGTCGGCTCATCAATTCTATGGCCCCGCCCTCATGATGAATTTTATTCATTGTGAGATCGCTAAAGATGTTTGGGATACCGCCAAGAAAACGTATCATGATGCTTCTCGATGCTTCCCTAAGTCTATGAGTTGATGAAAAATCCTTCCAAATGCGTCAAGATGGTAGGACCATTGACCATCTATTTCACTTTCGGAACTCAATTCCACCTTTATGGAGCTTGACTTGTCCGAATGACTTAGAATCCATCGACTTCGCCAAATTGAAGAAGCATCTACGAAGAACGTGTCTATACATTTCTTGCCGGACTTGATCATAATCTGGATCAAGTATGTGGGCGTATTCTCGCCACATCACCTCTTCCGATATTGATGAAGCTTATTCTATGGTTCGTAGAGAAGCACTGCGCACCAGGAGTCACCATGGTACAGGAACCCCGAAGCTTGACCTTGGCGATTAATAGGGCTCAACCTTGGCAAACTACTACTTCTACAACACCTCCTCGGACTTCTTCAACATTTTCGAGAGAAAGTGTTCTCATTGCGATCGTAAGGGTCATGAGAAGGAACTCATTGGAAAATTGTAGGATACCCCGAGATAGTTCAAGTTGAAGCAGTGCTGAACGCATAAGGGAAAAGTCCTCTCAGCTAACTCGTCTCTCTTGACACATCACAAGCATCTCGAGTTTATTTCGGTAAAGGTAAGAATGGAGTGTCGTTTATTTCTTCTAAAAATCCATGGATAATTGATTCAGGGGGCAACCGATCATATGACTAGTGACTCATCTCGGTTCACCTCATTGCACTGGCCATCTCGTCATTCGATTCGAGGTTGCGAGATGGAACTCTCACTCGATTCAAGGGGTACAGTTCCCTATCACTTTCATCTACTTTACCTTTATCTTACATTTTTGCATGTTCCTAACCTCTCTAATAGTCTTCTCTCTATCAGTCAAATTACCAGTTTAAATTGCTCATTAACCTTTTTCCTACTCATTGTATCTTTCGGGATCGTCTCACGAAGATGACGATTAGTGGTCAAGGAGAGAGGGTCTCTACTACTTGGGAGGGGCAGTGGCAATCTCATATCCAATCTGGCCGTGGTTTTCGTAGCTGGAAATCCAGATTTTAGATCGAGAAAATTCTTCTATGGCATCGCGTTTAGGACATCCTGCTTTTATCTATCTAGAAACGCTTATTTCCGCATTTATTTGCTAATGTTTGATTTCTAGTCTTCGATGTGAACATTGCATTTATGCGAAAAATCATCAGTCTCATTTCCACCAAGCTTTAATAAAAGTACTACTCCTTTTTCTCGTATTCATACCGATGTGTGGGGACCATTTTCTACTCCTACTTCTTCGGGTTGTCGATACTTTATATCTTTCATTGATGATTGCACTCAGTGTGTTGGGTTTTATTTGATGACATCTAAAAGTGAAGTTAGTACTATTATCCCTAAATTCCATCAACTAATCAATACCCACGATTCATGTCCAAATCCAGGTTTTCATTCGATAATGGGCGTGAGTTTGTCAATCTTTCTCTTCCGAGTTCTTCGGCAAGAAGATGGCATTATCCACCGTGAGACAACTACGGCCATACACCCCAGCGAGCGGTATAGCGAGCGTAAGAACACTTCATCTTCGATGTGGCTCGGCCCTTATGCTTTACTATGCAAGTTAAACAGCTTCGGCCGATCTTGTCATGTTCTTCTGCTTCCTCATTAATAGAATGCCTACTCGTATGCTTGATTATCAAACACCCATCAAAGTATTGTCTCACTTCCACTCAATCCCTTCCTTACTTAATTTGCCTCCTAAAATCTTTGGTTGTCTTTGCTATGTCCATGTTCATTCTCTCCACGAGGACAAATTAGATCCACGTGCCCTTAAGTGTGTTTTTCTCGGATACCCCCATCTCAAAAGGGATATAAGTGTTTTCATCCTCCTTCAGTAAGACATATGTGTCTATGGATGTTGAATTTTGTGAACAGGGAATCATATTTCTCGGGAGTCACAACTTCCTCTTCGAGGAGATTAGAAGTACGGACGAGGAGAAGTTGTGGTTTGAACTCAAATTAAAGTTCTCCTACTCTCCCTACTCAAGGTGAGGGGAGATATTGGCTGAACATGAACCCGTTACTTTGAAAACATTTGAAAGAAGAAAAAAACATGTGAATGTTTCTTTGCCACCTCCTTCTTTGGATCCTCCTCTCTATGATCCTACCATCCAATCGACTGATTCTTCTGGGACTGATCTTCAGGTACATGCTTCTATCCCTATCTTATCTAATTCTTCTGATATTGACTCATTATCTGAATCTGATCATATAGCTCCACTAGAAACTCCCTTGGTTCCACATGATGAGGACCGTGGGAGAAGATATCTCAGCACGTGATCGTCACCCTCCTGAAAAATTTGGTTTCCCTTCATCCAATAATGTTAAGTATCCTATTTCCAACTATATTTCATACCACCGTCTTTCTAAGTCTCATTTGACTTTCGCACAACAATTGTCTTCTGTGTCTATTCCTAATAAGTTTCGACGCCTTGATGATCCTAAATGGAAATCTGCCTTTATGGTAGAAGAAATGAAGGCTCTTGGAAAAACTCTACATGGGAGATGGTTGAGCACAAGAGACAAGAAAACTGTGGAGTGCAAGTGGGTGTTCACAGTGAAGCGAGAATCGGATGGTTCGACAGAGAGAGGTATAAAGCCCGACTTGTGGCAAAGGCTATACCCAAACTTATGGGATCGATTATCGTGAGACATTTGCTCGTTGCCAAGATGCAGTACGATCGAGTTCTTCTAGTTGTCGTCAACTTCAGATTGGCCGCTAAAAACAGTTTGACGTCAAGAATGCCTTTCTACATGGAGATCTACAAGAAAATGTTTACATGGACCCTCCTCAGGTTTACACCTAAAGGGGAAAGGTTTGCAAGTTAAAGAAGGCTTTATATGGCCTTAGCGATCACCTAGGGCCTGGTTTGGCGATTCGATCATTCCATGAGAAACTATGGCTTTTTAAACATGATCTCAAGCCGATCACACACTATTTCAGCGTGTTGGCAGCAAGATTACTTTGCTAATTGTTTATGTGGATGACATGGTGAACACGAGTAATGATGAGCAGGGAGATTGAGAATCTTCAAAGTTACTTGGCCAAAGAGTTTGAAATGAAAGATTCTGGGATCTCTCAAGTATTTTCTAGGAATTGAAGTTGCACGTTCTAAGAAAGGATCTTCTTATCTCAAATGAAAATATGTTCTTGATTTACCAGCAGACTGGAAAATTGGCGTGATGAATCATTAATACTCCAATGGAGGTTAACCATGGATTGTCAATTTATCGGATCGAGATACCCACTAACAAAGAGAGGTATCGAGAGGTTGGTTGGAAAGCTGATTTATCTCGGCTCATACAAGACACGACTGTCTTACGCCGTTAGTGTTGTCGATGGGTTAAACGATAATCCGTGAAGCACCGAGTGCAGCGATCGAATTCTCAGTGCTTGAAGTATACTCGAGGCAAGGGTATATTGTTTTCAAAACATGGGCATTTAGATGTGGAAGGTTACATCGACTGCGGGCTCAAAACTTGATAGAAAATCAACTTGCAAGTTATGTGTCTTTTGTTGGTAATCTTGTAACTTGGAGGAGTAAGAAACAGGGGTTGTGTCGAGATCAGCGCTCGGCGAGTATGAGCACTCGCCCATGGCATAACCGAGCTTATTTGGTTAAAGATTCTAATAAGGAACTCGGGTTTGAACCTAAGAAGCCTATGATTACAGACATTGTGACAATACAGCTGCCATTGAAATAGCAAATAATCCAAAGTACATCATGAGAGAACAAAGCATATTGATATTGAGACACTTTATCGTTGCGACAACTTGGCAAAAATGTCATTCGAGTGCCGTATATAAAGAGTGAAGACACTAGCTTGCGATATGATGACTAATGGCTGTTTCTTAGCGAGGAACTCTACTCTTCACTAGACAAGTTGGGCATGTGCGATATCCATGCACCAACTTGAAGTGTTAGAATATACTGGTGCCAGACAAATTTGTGTTAGTGAGTGTTAGTATGTTGTTTGCTTCAGACAAATGTGTTAGTGTTAAATGCTATCTTCTGGTTGTGTTAGTGTTGCAGACAGCTCGCATCTCCACCTTCAGATACTATAAATACCTCCCATCGTGGAGATGAATGAAATATCAGAAATTTTCTGCATCTTATTTTCTACTATTATCATTTTTACATTTTGTTCTTCTTATTATAAAATTTTGCATATATATATACAAGTTCCCCTCTATTGAGGGACACCCTTTAGGGTCCCCTATGCGAGGCATTTTAGTCGCGCTATGCAAGGCGTAAGGCTTGAAGCAATGAGGCGTAAGCGTTTTGAACATTAATTTATTTTAATAAGAAAAATTTATAAATAATACAATACAATTAAATTGTACTAGTAATTCTTATTGAACCATATCAAACTTTTAAATATAATCAAATATAAGTACTAATTGTCATTCAAGCATAATAATCAATCCCAAAACATAAAATATTTATTCAACATCAAAACAAAAACACAATTCAGTCATCCCACTATATCAAGAATTAGAGAGAAAAATCGAATGGCTTAGTTGCAGTCTAAGGATGAAGAGAATTCTTAAAAGTTGAATTTATTGAGTAGAGGCATAAGAGCTATTAAAGAGAAGGTTGGATTAGAAATTGGGAAGGCTTGGGAGCTAGTGTCAAAATTGAAACAAAGGAAATTCTGATTTTTCTAAACCTTATATTGGGTGAGCGTGGGAGCATAGAATAAAAGGAGGGGACTAATTAGTTTAATAATTTTTTTAAGTGTCAATGAAGTAATTGAAGAAACGGCACCGTGTTGCTTAAGTTCTTAAACTTTAAAACTATAGAGATGAAACGATGACGTCCTGCTTGGGTCTTTAAACATAACAACTCGCCCATACTTTATCGTTTTTCCTAAAACATCTTAGGTGAGTTTAGGTTTTAGATCTTCTTCTCTCCTTTGTGGCGCCTCTGCAACTTTGCGTACGCTTTCGGACTTTTGCGTACACCTCTATAACTTCGCGCACACCTTTGACAACAACTGCTAAACAAAGGTAAGCCTTAGGCGTTTTTCCATCGCCTCGCCTCGACGCGCGCTCAAAGGCGCGCTTACGCATGCCTTTTAAAACACTTATATATATACAAGTTCCCTTCTATTGAGGGACACCTTTAGGGTCCCCTATGAAATTTTTTCCAACGATCCAAACCATCTATTTTTCACATCTTCATTCAGAGATCATCCTTGCAAAAAATCATTCAAATTGAAAATCATTAAGGCATCTAATTGAGACCAACAAAATCAATGAACACGGTGCTTCAAGAAAGTACTAAAATTTCAATGATTCATTTGAGTGGTCAAATGATATCGGATTCAAGTGATCTTTTGTAGAGATGATCTTTGAATGAATATCTACAAAATGGACAGAATGAGTTCACTCGATTGTTTTCTGTGAAGCTACTTGATACTATCATTTTTCGTAGCTAATCAATAAATTTTGGTTGTTTCAGGGTGAAGTTAATTGCGTTAAATGGGATCCAACCGGTTCATTGTTGGCTTCATGTTCTGATGATATCAGTGCAAAGGTTATTTGTGTTACGTTTTACATTTGTAGTCAAATATTTACATGTCTATAAGATGGTTGTTTGCATATAATTTTTTGAAGTCATACTTTATAAGTAAAGATGGCTACCTAAATTAGAAACCGACCACGATGGTACACAAGATGGGTTTGGCAACAGTAACGGTGTATGCCACTTACTCCAGAACATGGGAACAATGGGATTGGCTCAAATCAACTTTCATTATAGTGCTTGATTAGAAGTTTGAGTCTGATAATTCAAATATATATATATATATATATGTGCGTGTGTGTGTGTGTGTGTGTGTGTGTGCACAAAGGCCGTTTGAGTGATGTCTGCACTTGTTCTTTTCTATATTTACTTGGGCCTCGTTTTTCCTTAAAAATCATAATATTTTTTTAATAGAAGCAATAGTCTAAACAAGAAGGGGAGGGGGGTTTTGCCCACACACACACACTACTAGTTGCCATGGGGGTTCGAACATGAGACCATTGGTCTACAAGTCAAGGCCCTTTTCCACTGGGCTAGACCATGTTGGCTAAAAATCATAATATATAAACCTGTAATTTTTTTTTTATTCTTTGTCATTAAGAATATTGTTTTTGCAACTTATATAAAATCATGGTGTAGATATGGAGCATGAAGCAGGAAAAATATGTCCATGATTTAAGAGAGCATTCTAAGGTACTCCTCAGCTTTATGTCTTTTCGAGTCTGATTTGAGTATCATGTCTCTGGAATTTTACTTTCTGGGAATCTTAAAAGCAGTGGAAAAATGTATTGCAGGAGATATACACTATCAGATGGAGTCCCACTGGACCAGGAACAAACAACGCTAACCAGCAGTTAGTTCTTGCAAGGTAAATATAGTGCTTTGTAGGTGAAGTGAGATCCCGTTGGCTTTTCTATACTTGTGTGCATTGCATTCGTGATGTCTTCATTTCTTATTTCAGTTAACATTTGCAAATTTTTTCAATAAATGGCTTTTACGTGGTTTCATATTTGTTCAACCAAAGCTTAATGATGTCAATTGAAATTTTGTATAAAAACACAGTGATGTACCACGCCTTTAGTAAGACCTGGTTGATTGCTTATGATTCATTTTGTACTTTTAATTGCCATTAATCCTATTGTGCCGTGTGAATTTATTTTAAGCTACTGATCTTTTGTATTCATATTGTTGTCATTGCATCTCTGTTCTTGCACCCGTCTTTATGTAGAAATAGTTTTGTTTGATAGGAATCTTTATGTAGAAATATTGCAATATGCAAACTTGGACTTTCATGCTATAAGTATACTCTGCCTCAGAAACTGCACCAAAAATGTATGTGTCATGGTTCTAAGTGGTCTGTGGTTGTTCTTGTACAGTGCATCGTTTGACTCCACTGTGAAGCTATGGGATGTGGAACTAGGAAAACTTCTCTACAGCTTGAATGGACACAGGTACTGGACTTAATAGAACTATGTGGTGTTTGAAGCTAAAAAAATTGCTGTAGTTGAATTTGTATTACTGTTAATCTGTCATTACATTTATATTTGTATTAATACTTTCAGTTGAATCAACAGGGAACCTGTTTATTCTGTTGCCTTCAGCCCAAATGGTGAGTATTTGGCCAGTGGATCTCTTGATAAATCCATGCATATCTGGTCACTGAAGGAAGGCAAGATCGTGAAAACATACACAGGAAATGGCGGTATATTTGAAGTCTGCTGGAACAAGGAAGGTGACAAAATTGCTGCATGTTTTGCCAACAATACTGTCTGCGTTTTAGATTTTAGAATGTGACTCTGGAAGTCCTAAATTACCGTGTATTGGAATTAGTTCGTCGTCAAAGCCCAGCCATAGATTAGTTCTTTGTATTTGATTGGGATGGGTGCCAATTAGGTGGATAGGCTTGCATTTTAACCGTAGATCAAGGCTCTACTCTCTAATGTTCATTTAGTTTATAAGCTCTTGTCCTGATTCAATTGTCAATCAGGCATTCATGCTTCTTCTAGGAGAGTATGTACAGGATTATTTATAACATTTTTAGTTAAGCTTGTTAATGGAGCTTGCTTTTCTCTGGAAAGTATCCAAAGCTGTTTTTTCCACTCTTTTTCTGGTTTTGTTTTTGTGTTGAAATTGGAATTGAATCTTATGGTGGGTTTTCAATTTTCTGATCATGAAACCAGTGTAACGAAATTACCCGAGTACCTTCAAAAAGGTTGGAGGAACTCTGAACGCTTGAAGCATTTGGAAACATAAGAAACTTTTTGTTTTAGTTTACTGAAGAAGTGGAGTCGTTGCTTCGGTATACATGTCCAATAAATATCCTAGTGTTGCGGGGAAGCTATGGTCAAATTGAGGCATATTTCGGTTTGATCGAAACTATGGTTAAGTAGGTGTTAAGAATTGAATTTAGATTGAAGGTGAAAATTTGTTTCCAGAAGCGTTGGAACTCATGGAAGGATTGTGCTCCAAGACAGCATCTCAGAGGAACCAATATTGATAATTTACTATTCACCAGTAATCGCCACAAGAGCATGAACCATTTGCAAAGTGGTGAAACCTGTTTCTGTCCCTCATTACAATCTTCCGCTCGGTAATTTTTGAAATTAGCTTGGTCACGGCATGACAATCCGAACACACACGGAGGTTCTTTACAATTTTGATCGTAGTTCTGGGTTGAGTGCTTATTAGCCCGAAAGCAATAGCAAGCTTCTCACTATGAACTTCAAGGGATTGCTCCTTTTCTCTCTCCCCCAAATCATGTAGCACAGTATCAATTTGTGGGGTGTAACCATGGGCCTTAAGCCACTGGTTCATCTCCTCGATCATCATGTATATTTCTTTGCTCCTCGGGCTTCTCCTATCCCCTGCAAGGAATTCATGCACCTTGTTATCCACTTCAATTGAGCTGCAACCAGGCTCCTTCTGAATCCCACTGTGTTTCATCAAGGTCCTCACCCTTGCCACCCCGTCCCAGTTCCCAGCTGCAGCGTAGATGTTAGAAAGAAGAATATATGTTCCTGAATTTGCGAGGTTTTGGCCAAGGAGAAACTCTGCTATCTCCTCTCCCAAAGTAATGTCACCATGGACTCTACAAGCCCCAAGTAAAGTTCCCCATAGGACAGGATCAGGATTTATCTTCATGTTCTTGACAAACTCATATGCTTCTTCAAGCTGCCCAGCACGGCTGAGGAGATTTACCATGCACCCATAATGCTCAATCTTCGGTTCAATTCCATATTCATCCTTCATTGAACTGAAAAAAGCTCGTCCCTCGCTGACCAAACCAGCATAGGCACAAGCACTCAAAACACCAATGAAGGTTATATCAGTAGGTTGGTAACTAAGTCTACACATTTCATGGAACAACTGCAATGCATCTCGGCTAAATCCGTGCATTGCATAACCTACAATCATCGAATTCCAGACAACAACGTCCTTCTCATCGATCATATCAAAAACCAGACGAGCATCCTCCAAACTACCACATTTACTATACATATCAATCAAAGCAGTTCCCACATGAGCATTGACTTGAATCCCATTATTCTCAATGTAAGAATGAAGCCATCGACCTGACTCAAGAGCTCCAAGCTGCCCACAAGCAGAGAGCAAAGACAGTACAGTCAGTTCGTTCGGCTTAATTTTCGCCACCAGCATTTTCCTACACAGCAACAAAGACTCATTTGGCATCCCATGCTGAGCATACCCATCAATCATCACATTCCAACATACCACATCTCTCTCCTCCATCCCATCAAACAGCACACGGGCCTCCTCAACCTCCCCTCTTTTTGTATAACAAGTGATCATCGCCGTCAAAGAAACCAAACTCTTCTCAGGCATTGTATCAAACAGTTGTCTTGCAGACACGACATCACCAGCTCTCGCATAAACATCAACAAGACCCGTCCTGACATACAAATCCGAATCAAACCCGAGTTTAATCGTCTGAGAATGGAGGGCTTTTCCGGGTCTAAGCGGGCAAGTTTTCATGACAGCGGAGAAGGTGAAGCAATTGGGTTCTACGCCATTGGTCAGCATTTGGGTGTAGTACATGAGGGCAAGGTCATGAAGACCGCATTGGGCATGGCTGTGGATGATGGAGGTCCAGAAGAAGATACTGGGGTGGTGGGTTCGTTGGAAAAGGGCGACTGTGTAGTCGAGGCGGCCGAGAGAGGCGTAGGAGCGTTGGAGCTTGAAGTTGAGGATTGGGTGGTGGTGGAGACCGTGGCGGAGGAGAAGGGCGTGGGTTTGCAGAAGGTGGTTGATGGATTTTGACTTGTCAATGAGGAATGTGAGTCTTTCAATTGATGGTGGGTGTTGGCGGTGAGTGGGTGTGGTGGTGACCAGAGGGGTGGTTGAGGAGGTCATCTTTTTTGCTAACGGTTTCTCAGATATCTGGCGCCATCAATTATTTATCGTTCTTTTCCTTTTTCTTTTTTCTATTTTCTCTTTGTGTTATTTCTCAAATATTTGGCGCCATCAAAGAATTTTATATATTGACAGTGGAAATGTTGAGCAAAGATTGGTGAAACAGTTTCACCAAAAAAAAATTAATATCTAATTTAATTGGATTGATTAAACTATCGCTTACACTAAAAAAAATTAATTGAATTGATTTTAAGTTTTGGGTATCAAAAATCAAATTAGTCTAATTGTTTGGGAGGTGATTCTTCCCATAAAGTGATTCTAGCTGCCTTAGCAGAATCACTTCCAAATATGCCCTTATATGTAAGTTAGACCAATTGATCATGGCTGTGACCCACTCCTTTGCACCCAAGTTCGAATTCCCCTCCCGGTAAATTAGATTGATTTCAAAGTATTTTAAATTATCACTTGTATTAAAATATATATATATATACACGTGGAGCTTCAGTTGAGGGACCTTGTAGGGTCCACTCCATATTGTATTTCACTAATCCAAACCGTCTATTTTGTAAATACTCATTCAAATATCATCTCTACAAAAAATCACTTGAATCTGATATCATTTGACTACTCAATTGAATTATTGAAATTTTAGTACTTTCTTGAAGCACTGTGTTCATTGATTTTGTAGGACACAATTGGATATCGAAACGGTTTCCGATTTGTCCAATTTTTTGTAAGGATGATCTATGAATGTAAACTTAAAAAATAGATGGTTTGGATCATTGAAAAAAAATTCATATGGGACCCTAAAAAGTGTCCTCAAATAAAATTATTTGAGGGATCCCTCAATAGAAGGAGACTGTATATAATCAAATTGTTTGTACTATTATTGAATTAAATATTATGCTATTACTCAAATTTGCATTTTTCATGTGAGCATGACTCAAATATTTAAAATTTAAAAAAATTTTAAAATACACATAATAAGTATGACTTTTTATTTGCGAGACAAGAAGTATGACTAAAGTCTATTAAAAACAGGCCTAATTGTCTTATAAAAATAAATAAATAAATAAATTTTTAAATTTTTAAATTTAAAAAAAAAAAAAAAAACAGGCCTAATGGTAAAAACATTCAAGTTAACAGAAGCTCAATCTTGTTGAACGGGAAGTTTAGAATTAGATGAAGATTCCAGTATTCAACTTGATTATGGTCCCTTTGATTACACACTAGCTTCTTATTCTCAATATACACCAAATAGCGAAGAAATGTTGTCAAAGTTAAGAAAGTTTAGTGCATTAGTTGAACCTTTTCTTGTAGATCAAGATGATTATGTGATAATAAACAAGATTATCATACTAATCAAATGAGAAATTGAGATGGGGGAAGAAATCAAATAAGTTGGAACTAAACTATCTCACAATGTAGTTGATATGATGTAGAGAATATTAAGCTATGTCTAGTAAAGTTGTTTATAATGTAATCTGAAATTTGTGACGTTCAAATGTGCTTTATATCCTCAGAAGTTGGGAGTTCATAATTTAGTACAATAACCTTCAAAGCTATGGCATTTGTGCATCTGCATAATCCTGCAGCAACTGATCAAACTGATTATTAGTGAATGCGGATGTACAATGAGAAAGAGTTTTACAATCTATTATTAGTGGTTTCTTTGATTTGAGTTTTACCCTTATGCTATTTTCATATTCTATGTGTTGTATATATGATCATATTTTAAACAATGGCTTATGGACTCTAAAAAATGTATCTATAAATTGAAGACTCTTGGTAGAAGTCTTTTACAATTAATAAATAGTGATTTTTCTTTATTTTTGTTTCACTATTATGTTAGTGTCTAGGTTATTCTTACTCTATGTTGTACCTATATGTTCAGGAGGCGACTTAAGTAAAATATTTGGCCTACTCATTTACCTATTCTCTTGGAGCATGAAAATGCTGATGTGACAAGACAAATAAGGTTTGGCTAGTCTTTTGCCATAGGCCTTGGAGATGCTCTGTTTTTTTAAAAAAATTTAAAAAATAGTATAGCTGCACAGCTATTCTTATTTTGACATGTGGGCGCTTCATCGCAAGGCGGGTGCACTTTTTTCATATATAAATAGCATAGCCACGAGGCTTTTCTCGGTTTTTCTGATTTTTTTTATTTTTAAAATAGTATAGCCGCTTAGCTATACTTATTTTGACACGTTCTCAAGGAGGGTCATATATATATATATATACCACGGGGCTATATCTTTTTTTATATTTTTTAATTCTTTAAATAGTATAGCCGCTCGGCTATACTTATCTTGACATGTAATTTTGTTTTTTTATAGGGATGTTTCGGGATTTGTATGGGTCCGACAAACCCACCTCTCATGGGCCAATCCCAAAACAGGCCTTGCAACTGGACCGAGCTGCTTCAATTCTAGGGTTTAAATCCAAAATGCCCTAAAACCCTGCTTCCTATTCCAAATTCCCAAATTCTCCGAGAACAAGCTAAAATGGCGTGGCGATCTGGGTCATCGTTATCAAGGTCTCTAATCTCAACAGCAAGAGCTTCAACAATCCGGTCATCTCCATCAATCTCGTCCCTTCCTCGCTCTCCGCTTCATAATCTCCGGACCAGCTCGCGCCGTTCCCTCTTCTCCCTCCCAGTGAATGTGAGCCAATTAGCCTGCGCGCAATCGCTGATGCCATTGCACAGCGCACTAGCCTCGGCCCGGCTCACAAGCCACATTTCCGTCGAAGCGCGCCATTGTTGCGAGCTGTCTCAGGGTACCTCCATTGATCCCTCGTAGTTTTTCTCTGTCTGCGGTGCGTCTTGTACGGGGAATTTTCAATTTCATCGTCTTTTTTTTTGTCATTTGTGTGTTAGATTTATTGAACTGCAAGTGTAATGAGAAGGAAGTTCAATATAAAAGAGAAAAAGATGGAAACTTTGAATATGTATGTGTGTGCAATGCACTGTTTGCTCAGCTGTCTGCTAGTGTGGTTTCTAATACTTAGCACTATAAGCTTGTTTGATAGGGAGGACTAGACATGCTTACATGATGTACTTTCAATGCATAATATGGATATTGTTGTCTAACTTTTAGGAGGATAGGGGACTATCTATAAGAGGTTGATGAATAAGTTTTATTCATCAACCTCGTATGACTAGTCCTCCTTAATCCTCCAAGTTAGCCAACAATATCCATGTTATTGCCTTGAATGCACATGAAATGTAAGCATTTTGCTAGTCTAGTCTAGTCCTCCCTAACAAACGAGGAGCCTATATGTTATGTCAGGCATATTGTTATTTTGGAACCCAATAACCATTTGATTGATCAGGGAGTTTCTATATTTTGAAATTAAAGTTCTCTCAGTTGGATTTAGCATTGGCATCTGCATGTCCTTATGGAGTGTGGCGGTGGTTAATGAAAATATTCTCATATGTGTAACTCTTCCTCCAATTAACCGAACTGGGACTGCTCTCTTTTCAACTGTCCCAAATGAATGCTTCTTGGGTTATTGTCTATTTAGTTTAGTAGTGTCTGCTTAGTTCTACATATCGACTTATCGGTCTTCTGGGTGTGTTGTAGGTACTTGAACATGCTTCTGTTGGATCAACACAGCAGCAGTTGTTGCTACATTAGGTGGGGTTCCGAGGGTGAAAGAATTTCCATACTCCTTATCTTTGATAAGGTGGGTGTAGGAAGTAATTTCAGATTGTAGGGGATAAGTTTACTTTCACAACTACTGTGTTCTTTCTCTTGTATGCCATTTTACTTGTGTAGGCTTTTATGTTCAGAATTACAAGATCATACAACTATTTGTTAATCTGTCTGATCATGTTGTTTTACTGTTATTTGTTGCTATCTGACTATGTGGATCCAAATCGAAATTTAATGCATGACATAAAGGGGTTCAATTTGTGTTCCCTCTAAGCTGCATCTGTTTTGCCTTATTCTTATATATTTTCACCGGCTTAGTGAATGAGAGAGTAAACCCTCCCTAGAAGGGCGTCATGATTGCTCAAGTTATTTTTGGTACATCTTCTTAACCAAATGTTGAACCCTATTTACCAATCTGGTTTGAATTTTGCTCAGAAATTTCTCCCTTCTCAATGTTTTCTTTTCTTCTTTACGGAGCTGAAGGTTTCTCGGACTCTCGGGGTTATGAGCTAATGTAGTCAAGATTGCATTTTAAGTATGTGGTCTTGTATAGAAGAAGATCAATCTGGTTGCTCTATGTATGCAAGTAGGGAAAAGACCACAGTAATGTGTGGCATACAGGGGATGATATGGGGATAAGTATATGCGTTAAGGAACAAAATCAGTGATTTATGCTACTGTCCTTCACATGTAGTGTTTGAAACGCACCAGGCACTCTGCCCCTCCAACACTGAAACCACTACGTGACCTGTCTCTTGTTTCACATCTTGCAACCGACATGAGTTTGCAATTTGGACGAATTGGAGGGCCAACTTTAGCTCAATATGAATTCAAGCCAAGCTTGGAAGTATCCTTTTTAGCTGTCCCTCCAATTTCCAGTACAATATATACAGAATGAAAATCCTATAATCTCCAAATCATTTACCATTCCTAACACTCAGACAGATTGTTCAAGGTCCAACATAATGAAGACAGGAATCGTCAAGACATTAAGTTAAGTATTAGGTTAGGTCTTGGGTTCGATCTCAGACAACGCGTACCACTTGGAAGAAAAAATTATCAAAAGGGACATCATGTTTCTATCCTATATAGGAATTAGATCCACAAGAACACAGATTCATAGAGCATGTGGTTTTTTTCTTGGAGCAAAAAAGGGTCTTCATATTCTCATATCATAGAAATCAAGTTATTCAACCAAATAATAGAGATTTCCCAATAAATTACCAGAGTAAGCCAAATAGAATATTAGTGCAGCGAATCTTGGGTTTAGTTTAAGAAGTCATATGTTGAGAATTACTACTTTAAAAGAGCCCGACTTCCCACCAGGTTGGAGTTAACTTCAGCATCTCTTATGTTTGCGTCTCTGAATAAGCTGAGTGGCATATTTTGCTCCCTTCTCTGTCGAATCAGCACTTGCTTGCTCAGCATCCATAAATCCATGTATAATTGATCTTGTTTGGATCTTTATCAACAACTGCTTTACTTGATGCCGGGATAAGATGGTGCCTCTTTGCATAATTTGCGTCATAATGCTCAATATGATACGATATTAGCCCTTGTCACAGAGCAAGATCAGTACCAGTTTCCCTAAATATGCTTTGCATATTCCTTCTGTGATTCTTGGGGAAGAGATCAAGATGGAGAGGTATTTTGTATGGAGGCCTTAGTTGTATATGTGGTGAGTTCAAAAGAAAATTTTGAAACGAAAATACCCCAATTATGTTATTTTGATCGTTTGGTCTAGTTGCACTCAGTCTCCACTTTGTTGGAGAAGATCGTGAGTTCAAATCTCATGAACGACAGTTGTTGAATAGAGAAGGAAAAAAACCCTAATAAGCATTTGGTATTAACTAATCAAATATTATTATTCTTTTGCTTGATGATTAAAAGGGACAAGCCAAGACAGGAACCAAGTAGTAGTATGGACAAAACAAATCCAATCTCCAAGCACATACACATCTGACTCATCAATCCAACTCCATCACACAAAAAATATTTTATCTCAATGAAGCTCTAGAATCACACCCTTGTGAAAACTGAGGCTTCTGTTTTGTTCTTATACTGTATTAAATGAAACTTCTTTTTATCAGAGCAGCAAGATTCTGATGTCTGAGAATAAAGCATATGTGGTTCTGGTTGCTCTTCTCCTATTGTACATACACGTAGCCCACTACATCAAAAACAACCCACAATGATCCTCTTGTTTGAAAGAAACCCAATTGGGAAATAGACATCCCACCAATCTCACTTACTTTTTATCACCATTATTATTAAATGTCAGTTTGCTGGGTCCTCCAAACTGTTTATAAAGTAAGTTAGCATGGCATCATAATGCAGAAATTATTAATAATAGCATCTTCAACGACTCCACTGTCCTCATTGGTGCATATCATGTATGAACTCATTGTGGGGATTAGTCTGTGTCTGTCTGTGTGTTCTCGTATGGTAACTATTACTGTATTGACTTTTCTTTCTTCTTTGTGATTATAGAAGGGAGAAGAACTTCCAAACAACAAAATGTCAGTGTGTCGGTAATTCAAGCCAGTGTGGCCGGATGACCAGTCATGTACATATGTCAAATTATAATTTGTCCGGAAGAAGGAATGGCCTCTTTTTTTTGTACAAAGAAGTAGCCAAGTATTAGCAGAGAGTGTTTTGCCTATAGCTAACAACATAACACTCTGAAATTGGCCCACCTGTTCTCCCTCCTCTCTAGACAGAGGCCACATGTTAATCAATATTGGCCCTGTAACACTTAAATTTCTTGCAGTAGACAGAACAATCAATAATCTCTGTGTTTAAGCTCTGAGTGTTAATATTAATATACATCTAACCTCTGGCAAGACCAGCATGACAGATCAAAGAAGTGGTCCAGCATATAAGTATATATATTGGAGGTTTTAAATCTGCAGTGTGGGGTAAAAAAAGACATATGGTTCTTGTTTGGGTTGGGAGTTGGGGACCATAAATTATACATATATCAATCTAACTAGGAAGGTTAATTTACTAGGGCACTTTTTGGACTTGTAGATAAGAATTTCAACTTGTCCATGTTCTCTCTCTGAGCAACGTTTATAAGGAGATGTACTTTGGAAATGTGAAAGTTTAACTATATGCTTTTAATGACATTTTCTCTAGAAAAACCTGTATGAAACAGGGATAACACTATTTTGCTATATCCGGTCACTCATGCCAAGTGAAAAAGTTATCATATGTTGCATATCGTGATTAGCCGTTTCAAGTAAGTGTTTCTCACCACTTTCTCAGCAGCTGCATTTTTTTCAGTAATTACAAGTGTTATGTGATTAATTCATCCATATGGAATCATTGCCTACTTGATTGAAGAGGTGTGAAAGAAAAGATGAGCAAGGAACTAAGGAATCCTAAGCTTGAATGGCCACTACTGTTAGATGACATAAGCACTGGTCCCCTTAAAAGTTTCAAGCATCACAAGGTGGGAGCACCCGATAAATTGAGATAAAATATTTTAATAAGGACTGCCACTTTCCTCCCCCATTATCATTTCATATATGCCTTCTCTTCTTGGACTGTTGAAACATTAGCTTCCTTCTTTTATCCCCATCTCTTATTTAAGTACAACCTCCTCCATTTCTTCAACCCTCTCTCTCTCTCTCTCTCTCTCAAACTCTCCATTAATTCTACCTTTTCCCAAATTGAGTGTGTGTGTTTATTTTTGTTGCAATGATTTCCAAAAGGGAACAAGAAGAAGCAAATGAGATGGTGGAAAACAACCAAGATAGTGATAATGAGGAAGATGATAAGTTGGGAGATTGGTTGAGTTTAAGCCTCAACTCAAATGAGCCATCTGCAGCTGGAGACTGTGATCCTCTGTCACCAAAACCATCAACTAGCAGCAACAAGGTTTTCTCATGCAACTTTTGCCTGAGGAAATTCTATAGCTCACAGGCCTTGGGAGGTCATCAAAATGCACACAAAAGAGAAAGAGGAGCTGCCAAAAGGTACCAGTCTCACAGAATGATGATGTCATCAATGGGATTTCCATTCAACCCTGTAGCTGCAGCAAGGTCACTGGGTGTCCAGCCTCACTCACTTGTGCAGAAGCCAAGCAGATCAGATGGGTCCTCAATGGTGGCAAGATTTAGTGACCCCAGCACAGGTTTTGGGATGGCATGGACACCGTTCATGCTTGAAGAAACCATGGATTTGATTTGGCCAGGAAGTTTTCGTGTGGACAAATTTCCAACACAAGAATCAGATGTACATAATAAGCAGCTGGACTTAAATCTTCGGCTGTGATTCTAAAATCTGATCCTAGTGTTTGTATTTCAATCTAAATTCATCTTCTTTTTTTCTTTTCTTTTTTTCTTTTTTCTCTTTTTAAATCTCATCTAAATAATACAAACAATAACACTTTGGTGCATGAACTTCAATCATTAACTTTAGTTGATGGGACTTGCTGTTGTTCATACTTTATACTATGGTGTGTGTAGTGCTATAACGCCAAACTTTCAACTGTACTTTGAAAAATAATTCAGTTTCTGCTTTTTGGGAAAAGAAAGGTTGCCAATTTGTGCAGTTTACCTCTGTAGGTACAAATTCTATTTGAAGTGGCAACAAAAATTTGAGTTGTCATTTTCGCCAATGTAATCTCAAGACCATAATAATTGGTTTTTTTTGAAAGAAAAATGCTTCCGGACCATAAACACGCTTTATTAAAAAGCACCTTGTATGAGTTCAGGCTTCTTGAAGAAGCACTTTCATATACTTTTTCAACAAGTCCTTGAATTTTTAATAAAAGTTTCAACATAAAAACGTTTCAAACAAAAACAAAACGGTAAATAAACAAGCCAAACGGCCCGTCGAACATTCCCAGGCCTCACAAAATTTTGAAGCAGAACAATCATAACCATGCCTAGGTCTGTGGCCTATCGTCTCAAAGCCCAGTCGAAAATTCCTAACCCTCAAAAAAATATGAATTGTCCATTCTGAGCATTTACTGAATTGGGCCTTCGTTGGGTTTGTCAGGTCAGATGGCAGCCAGCCATTATTTTATTCTTGAAGAAACCTTCGACAACTGTCCAAGCTACATTTTGAACCCAACATGAATGGAGTCCCCTCTCTCCACTAGACTTTGGTACTCAACGAACCACTATAATGGTAATAGCTTGATAGTAGCATTTTCCTCCGTTTCAAGCAACTTTCACTCGTCTATCAAAATTCAGTAATTCAATATCGTATCCATAATATAATACCTATCATTTTCATCTATCTTCTGTGCAACTTGAACTAGTTAAGCGGTGAAACCATGCTCTGGTACCAATTGATACAAGCCCGTGAATAGAACTTCCCCCTACAAAACCAACTTTAAAAGAACAAAGCTACTTCTCCAATGTAAAATATTTCATGTTCTAACTCGATGAACAAGAACATACTACTTGATGTGCCATGATTTGACCTCCAAATAAGTTAGAATATTGTTATTGCTTATTTTATTCCTTACAGTAAAACTCCATCAAAAAATGCTTCACTAAACAATGTCTCGGATTCCCACCAAATAGATGTATTGTACGAAACTTTTAGTTGCCAATAATTAGATGGCATGCACAATCACAAGCAAAATGGAATCCATTAGCCTCTGCTAGACGATGATATGATTTTCTGTACTCTCTAGCAGCAGGCCCAGCAGCCATGTGAGCTTAGACAAGGCTCCTCATTTGTATGAGGACCAGCTTCCAAGAATGATATGCAATGGCCCAGCTGGATTTATCAAATATAATCTCCTACAAAAGCCATGTCACACAAAAATTTGAGAACTCATGAGTGCCCCAAGACCTTGACCAAGATAGATGCTCGGTGCCAAATGCCATTAAAATAATATGACCAATCAGCCTATAACCATGGATATGTAGCTTAGCCAACATCTTTGCCCACCAACCCTCTCCTTGTTTAATTCTAACCACATAGCTAGGTTGGGATTTGGGGACAGTTAATCATGTGGCCTTGGCTAATGGCTAGAAGAAAAACCCAATTAGGCACCCAATTAGGCCACTAAGACTTTGGTTAATATTTTATTCATTAGTCTTCTGGGACATAGTTTGCGTTTCATGTTGGTCGTCTACAAGACATAGCTCAATAATTTTAGACATTTTCGAAAGAATTTTGATCTATGGACTAGTTATCCGTCAAAGTCTACAAATGGGTCCAACTTGAATTGGATTAATCTTTAATTTTAAATTTTTAACCGGCCCTAGCTAGTAACCCTACCAAACTTTTTTTTGTGTGTTTTTTTTTTGGTTGGTGAAAACCTTGATAGCAACCCAGGATGCAGATTGGCCCCAAAGACAATCAAAGCAAAGATTATTGGCTACTAGTAATGAGATATTTAAGATCCAAGTTCGAGTAATCTCTATAGATCATGACCTAAGTTTGAAGAGCATGCGTTAAGGAGTTAGTTTTTCTCTAAAAATATATATTGTGACCCCACATGCGTGAAATGAAGAATCTAGAAATGAAGAAATAAGGGATATCCTAATGCCTGTGATGATGGTTGAATGCGACTTTAGAATTCCCTTCCATTTTAATTTTGTTGTAAGCCATAATGAACAACATGTTGTCTCTTTCAAAAACCTTATATGCATTCACCAATTGAAGTTGTTGAGTATACCTGCAAAAACAAGATGATCACTACCCAGAAGTGAAATAAGTTTTCATGAAATTGAAAGGCTTAGCTTCAGTGATCACTGTAGTCTTTACTAAAATTTCATTCAAGTACAAATAGGATATGAATTTGAGGCATAGGGGAAAATCTTTCTATTCATGTTCATGAAATATATATATATATATATATATATATATATATATATCCCCTTCTATTGAGAGATCCCTTAAATAATTTTATTTGAGGAACACCCTTTAGGATACCCTACGAATTATTTTCCAACAATCCAAACATCTATTTTTTAAGTCTATATTCATAGATCATCCTTGCAAAAATTAGACAAATCGGAAAACGTTTCGACATCCAATTGTATCCTACAAAATCAATGAACACGATGCTTCAAGAAAGTATTAAAATTTCAATAACTTCAATGAGTGGTCAAACGATATCGATTCAAGTGATTTTTTGTAGAGATGATCTTTGAATGATTATCTAAAACATAGACGGTTTTGATTAGTGAAATACAATGTGAAGTGGGCCCTACAAAGGTGTCCCTCAAATACGCAAATTTGAGAGATCCCTCAATTAAAGCTCTGTATATATATATATATATATATATATATATATATATATATATTGTTAAATTTCATATAAGACGGGTCATCGCTCTACTACTAACAACATTAATATTATCTCCAACTTAACTACCTACAAAGCCCAATATATGTAGGGTTTTATCACAAAGGTGTCACATCCGGATTGGCTCCGCCAGAGACGATATTATGTCTCGATTTAGGCCCCGCTCACGGTTTTGTTTACGGAAACTCACGAGCAACTTTCCAGTGGGTCACCCATCATGGGATTGCTCAGCCCAAACTTCGCTTAACTTGAGTTCCTATGGAATCAAGCCGCAAGCTCCCAAAGGCCTCGTCAGTTGGAGGTGGGCATGTACATATAAGGCACATCACCCTCTCCATTGATCGATGTGGGATGTTACAAAGGCCTTTGTATTATTAGGAGTGGTGTCATTCATTATATATTATATTTCATATTTAGTCAAGTTTTCGATGTGAACTTATATTCTTCAATATATATAGATAATATTCAGCTACCATATATCGTTGGTCACATCTCTTACAGACGTAAAATTTTCGTGTAAATTTTGTGGTCTATAATGTAATAATTTTGTTTTCAAAATGAAAATGTGGCTTACGCATACATATGTATGGCACATCATATCTCACTATAACAATACAATATAAAAATAGAACATATATAAGAACTGAAGATGGGTTGTGATGGATAGTGTTATAACCCATTCTGGTCTGTCTGGATTTTGCAGAAAAATTTTAAAATTTTGATTTCTACTGATGGTAGAGAAGAGATAAAATAGGTGATGGGTAAGCAAACACCAAATAAATCGATGAAAAGGGGAAGAAGTGTAGACCGTACGTGAACAATATGTCAGAGATATATATGGGGATGAAGTCTCTCCAAAACAAGAACTGCATGCATATAACTGATGATGTTTGATGTTTGTTGTTTACATTCATTGCAAAACGAGCTGTACAATCTATCCAAAGCAACAACTGCTTTTCTCTTTTGCTGAAACAAGTATTTCATGGACATCATCAAAAGTTTTACGACTTTCCCTACAAGCTATATTGACCCAAAAAAGAAAATGCAGAGAACCAAGGCAAACGTGCATCTCTCATTTTTCTTCTTTTTCTTTCGCCTAGAAGCCTCATATTATTTGGACCATAGATAAGATGATATATAATGCAATGTATTTGTCTTCACCCATGTTGATTATTCTGGTATGGTAAGATATTGGTCTCCTCTGAGCATTAACCTCTTCTTCTTCGGATTGGATTACTTGTAGGAATTTTAAAACGTTAACCATCTTGACCGCGTTTTGTGTTTGTTTGGAGGTGATGAAAGGAGAAAAGTCAATTATTTGGAAAATTAAGGGGTGGACCGTTTCTTGTGTTGTAACATTTCGGGACAAGAGTTAGGCCAAGTGGATTTTTACTCGATTTTTTAAGCATGAGTAAAACCTAATTCGTTGAATATTTTTGAGAGAATAAGTTAGGGTTGGGATGAGGATGAGTCAAACATGCTTGGGCATGCCTTCTTATTATGTCCAAGACTCCTAGTCCTTGCATTTGGTAGTTGTTGACCGGTCAATGTCCATAAAATCTATTTCCATAAATATCTTTTTTTTTACCTGTCTTATTGAGAGTGGCGATAATACACTAAACTCATACACAAAATATGGATACTAAGACTCGAATTCAGGACTTTGCATAGAGAATCAATTACTCCAAACCACTACACTAGTTGAGTCATTTACATAAATGTCTAATATTTGTTTAACCCTTTCTCTCTCTTTTTTAGATTGATCCATTTTAAATATCCTCTAAATATTATAATGAATAATATTATCTAGATTATGTGAAATTGAATTATTATTTATAACACTAATAAACTTCCTATTAAGTTTAAACCAAGGCTCCCAAAAGAATAACAACATAACTACTCTCTTGAAAAAATAATTCCAAGAATACAACAGCCACAAAGTATAGACATTTGATTATCTGGAATTAAAAATAATTGAAAATGTGCAAGCAGAAATAACTCATGTATATTCTAACCAATATATTTTATTTTTACAATGTGACATTTGGTCCATCACAATCCACTAGGATATTTAAAGTTTAAACCACCATGCTCTTCAGCCCAATCCTATTAAACCGGCTTGCAAGGGCAAGATCTCTAAGAAATCATATTAATCTAAAATCTCTTATTTTATTTTTTTAGTATAAGTGATAGTTTAAATTACTGAGGAGGGAGATTTCTTACGCATACACACAACTATAATGTCATGGGGATTCAAACTTGAGACCTTTAATCTGCAAGTCATAACTTTTTTTATTGGACTAGACCCCGTTGACAGACTTTCATACTTTTAAATGTGAAACATGGGAATATCATAGCATAATGTTTGTGCAACAAACGAAAATGGAGAGAAATATCCAACGGTCGACATTAATGTTGAAATAGAATAAAAATAAAGAGACTCACTATCTTTTTAAATAGTTTTTTTTTTTAACTTATAAGATTACAAATTTTTTGGCCTATGTGGAGTAACTATAAGCGGAAAAAGTGGGACTTATCTTTCCCATATGTAAGCATTTAACAGACTCATTAAAGATTTGATTAACAGATGTGCTGATGTAGGTTTTCCGTGAATTTATATATGAGTTTGTAGGATCTTCAAAGATTGTGTGTCAACTTAAAATCAACCCTAAAGTTTCGGGGTTAATTTCCTTAAAAAAAATTATATAAAACGGAAAATGAATTTTCCATTCTTACTTCAAACTACGATAATTTCATCTCCTTTTTGAGCTGGAATTGTGAAACTTGTAGAAACCACATCTATATCTATTCCAAAAATGAACCTACATCTAGATATATGCTAAAGTAAGTTTTTCCCATCTCATATGGCAAATCGTAATATTAATGACAAATAAATGAGAATTTCATCCAATTTAACAAGTGGGATGCTAGACCTAGTGCATATATAGGACAATTACCAAAAGAAAATTTCTAAAAGATAGACTCAATCACACAACTACAATACTATAATAGATCAAACAACTTTAAAGGTTGAAATCCTTGTTTTCAAAAAAAAAAAGTTGAAATCCTTCTGTGGGAAGGTATATGGAGCAAACGAAGATTTATGAGTTAGCCAGTACCATTATTGAAAAGTCATCCACCCACTAGTTTTTCTAAGGGAGCATTTTTACTCACCACCTTAACCAATTGTACTCTCACCACCCTTCTCAATACTTGACACGTGTCCATTGGCATAACCATGGTTTCATAAATACAAAGCAAAGAGTTAACTATTGTTATGTCAATGGACACGTGTCAAATGTTGAGAAGGGTGGTGAGAATATATTGTATACCTTGAGTTAAAATGGTGAGCAAAAATATTTCCGTTTTTCTAATGCTTTTTCATTGAATTATTCTTAAAAATTCCTTAATTTCTCTCTACGAACAAACATCTCTCCATCTATTGATTTGCTCCATAGTTAATGTACTTTAAAGTAATTCTAAAACGCGTTCTTTCTATTCCTTTGTATACAATTTTTTTTTTCTTTTCCATCTCCCATGTCTTAATTTAAAAGAGAAATAAGCAAAATCATAAAATAAAAACGTTCTCAAACAAACAATATTACGTTTTCCATGGCTTGCCTTCAGCCATGTCAACGACTTCTCCATGGCTGAAGAAGTCCCACTCTCTGCTCTTTGAAAAGCCATTCTACACACACACATATATATATATATATATATATATATATATATATATTCCTTTATTTTTCATAACTTGGTTTGCAATGGGTGACTTGAGTTTTTAATCCTTTTTAAGGAGAACCATTATCATATATATTAACACCTTACCTCAATTGAGACAAAACACTATATATGTATAAGTCTCATTCCGAATTGTATTTCATTAATCTAAACGATCTATATTGGTGTACGGTCATCACCCAAATTGCCATTTGAATGAGTTAATGTGCGTCATCATAATCATATGCTATTTCTTTCAGGACAATTATAATGGCTATATGATGATGCTCTAAAGTTGAAAAGAGCCACACCATATTCTGATTGGTGTTGAGCATATGGTGCTCTACACGCAATCTGGCCATCACAAAGCTCTCTTTCTAAGTTTCTGTTTCTGGATATTGTTGCATGCACAAGTATTATCCGAATTTAGGTATTGAAATCTCAAAAGCCTAATTTAATTAGTGCTGGAAATTGATACATTTTTGCTTTTGTTTTGGTCCTTTCACTAAATAAGTATTAAGTACCTTTCGTGAGAGCAACAGATTATGAATTTTTCTTCTTTTCTTTTTGTTTTTTAACCCTTCAAATAAACTAATTGCGAAGTTGTCCTTTCCTTTTGCCTCAAATATATCATTATTCCGACATAATTGTTTATATTCTTCTTGTTCTTACTGGCTCATTCAGTGTAAGCATTGTTCCATGAAAAGTGACATGTTCCAAGTCAATTCCATATAAGTGTATATAGATCTTTCGATGCTTTTTTTCTTCTTCTGTATTTATTTAAACCGCTCGTTGATTATGGTGTAAATACTAATTTTTTTTTATTTTATACGAGAGGTCTAGCCCACTGATTTGTAAGTCAAGACCTTTCTTCACTAGACTAGACCTCTCGTTGGCATGTAAATACTAAACATTAAGCTACAAGAGACTCCAAATTATCAAATATTGTTTAAGCTCTAAATAATACTACTTATATTAATTATTATGGTGTAGCCGGCTGAAAAGTCCGACCATAAACCTTCACATGCCTACACACACAACACTTACCAAACACTGCCTAGGCTCATGGTGCAGCCCTAAAAGTCCAACCATGTACGTTCACATGCCTACACACATAGGGCGCGCACCAATAGATTCTCCCAGTTTTTGCCCATCAATCTGCCAATCGGGAATGAGATTTTTAGTAAAAGCTACCTCGACATAACTATAATCCGATATTCTTATTTATATGCCAATGAATGACTCCTCACTTATTTGAACATATAATAAATACGTATTTTTAAGACAATTTCTTGTTAAAAATTGCACTCAGCAAATAATCAAACAATGTGATTTAGTTATTCGAAACGTCAATTTTCAAAACACATTGTTTGATTATTCAGCATTAAAAAAAAATTGTTAAACTAGAAATCATTCAGCATAAAAACATGTACTTGATGTCACGATGACAACCTTGTAACTCTTAAAAATGAACAATATTCCATAGGATTCCCTTGATGTCCACATATGATTATCTGGGTTTAACTATACTCAAAAGATTTAATTTAATCATTCCCCAAAGATAGCGAAGAAAACAATGTCGTTGTAATGCAACTGTCATGACGTACAAAAAATGCAAAGAGCTCACCCACCCCTAATTAATCCATATTAAAATCTTACCGCAATCCTACCGTAGGCAGACATTGATAACAAGTAGACATCAAAACCCTCTCCCAACCCAACCAAAAAAATTAAAAAAATCATTAAGGTCATGTTCACGCGATTGCTGCCCCATAATACATCATTATCTTAATCAAACTCTTAATTAAGCAAATAATAATACCAATTAAAAATCAACAACAAATTTCTCTCCCCAATCTCCAACACCAATTGCCATAGCTTTTGGGCCGTCGTCTCTCTCTCAATATATACTTTTTCTTCTTCTTTTTTTTTTGGTCAAATCTAATATATACTTAGCCGGCTGCTAATAGTTTTCAAAGAAGCAAACAAGCTCACTCGAAAAAAGGCCCCGTGGTCCGGCTGACGAGTAGGCCCAGACAAAACCCTCTGCTGAGCTGGAATACTCCATGGGCCCCACCTGTCGGGCTCCATATAGCTATTCGACGTGTAGTGGGCCCACCTGCCCCCTCTTGACCCAACACTCTCTCAGACAAAAATATTTCCAATGTCCGCTCTGACCAACTAGGCTCCGTCAGCGTCCGTCCAAGGAGCAATTGGTCCGGCTGCCCACGTGGCACCAGTGGCGTGGAACGTGACGTGGCACCAAGAAACAAACCAAGCACGAGCTCCCTATATAAACCCTCCGAAACACCACACCTCTGACCATCCATCACATTCCCTTTCTCTCGTTTCATTTCTTTTAAGCTTTGCTTTTGTGTTGTAACATTTTGCGAGATCAAATCAATCATGGCCGTCGATTCAGTGACATCGTCCCCGCCGGCCCCACCTGCCAGTGAGAAGGACGCCAAGGCCCTTCAGTTCATAGAGGATACGACCAGGAACACGGACTCCGTGCAGGAGAGGGTTCTGAGTGAGATACTCAGTCGCAACGGGGAGACCGAGTACCTTAAGCGGTTCAGCCTCTGCGGTGCGACCGATCGGGACACGTTCAAGTCCAAGGTCCCAGTTGTTACATACGAGGATCTTCAGCCGGAGATCCAACGTATCGCTAATGGTGACCGCTCACTCATCCTGAGCTCTCATCCCATCTCTGAGTTCCTCACCAGGTAATTATAAACATGCCATATATTTAAGTGTTTCTTTCTTCTTTCTAATAATAAGTTTGTTAGGAATTTTTTGTAGTATGGTAGAATAATTAATGGTTTTTATTTGCATGCAGCTCTGGGACTTCAGCTGGTGAAAGAAAACTAATGCCTACAATTCATGAAGAGTTGGACCGTCGAACGCTGCTATATAGCTTGCTTATGCCAGTGATGAACCTGTAAACTTTTCTTCATTCCTAATTTCTCTACTTTTCTCTTCTTTTCTTTTTTTTGTTATAAAGAAAATCGATCTGCTCCACTTGTCACTTGAACTAAGACTCGCTTTTATTTTTCACAAAGTGATTAGTTCCTTTTTTTTGGATTCATTAATTAATGCGATTTACTACTTTCTGATGAGTTTGAATTCTGTTTTAATGTGACAGTTATGTCCCGGACCTGGACAAGGGCAAGGGGCTCTACTTCTTGTTCGTGAAGGCGGAGAGCAAGACTCCGGGAGGGCTCGTGGCACGTCCGGTATTGACAAGCTACTACAAGAGTGAGCACTTCAAGACCAGGCCATATGACCCCTACAACGACTACACCAGCCCCAACGAGGCCATCCTCTGCGCAGACTCATTCCAGAGCATGTACACCCAAATGGTTTGTGGCCTCGTCATGCGCCACCAAGTTCTCCGAGTAGGTGCGGTGTTTGCCTCCGGCCTACTCAGAGCAATTCGGTTCCTGCAATTGAACTGGCGCCAATTAGCCCATGACATCCACAATGGTACCCTAAACCCTAAAATCACCGACCCTTCTCTCCGCGAATCCATGTCCGGGACATTAAAACCGGATCCGGAGCTGTCCAGTTTCATCACAAAGGAGTGTTGTGAAGAAAATTGGGAAGGCATAATCCCAAGGATTTGGCCAAACACAAAGTACCTGGATGTGATCGTCACCGGTGCAATGGCTCAGTACATCCCCACCCTTGATTACTACAGCAATGGCTTGCCGTTGGCTTGCACTATGTACGCCTCCTCCGAATGTTACTTTGGGCTTAACCTCAAGCCAATGTGTAAGCCTTCTGAGGTATCTTACACAATTATGCCAAACATGGCCTACTTCGAGTTCATCCCGCACGACCCTTCCGCTCCTCCTCTGTCCAAACACTCCCCTCCCCGCCTTGTCGACCTTGCTGACGTGGAATTCGGGAAGGAGTACGAGCTGGTGATAACAACCTACGCCGGATTGTGCCGTTACAGAGTGGGTGACATTCTTGAGGTCACCGGCTTCCACAACGCGGCGCCTCAGTTTAGGTTTGTGAGGAGGAAGAACGTCTTGTTGAGCATTGACTCGGACAAGACCGATGAGGCTGAGCTGCAGAAAGCCATCGACAACGCGTCGGTATTGCTGAGAGAATTCAACACGAGCGTGGTTGAGTACACGAGCTTTGCTGACACCAAGACAATCCCAGGACATTATGTGATTTACTGGGAGTTGCTTGTGAAGGACCCGGCGAATAATTCCCCGAGTCACGAGGTTCTGGACAAATGTTGTCTGGCCATGGAAGAGTCTTTGAACTCGGTGTACAGACAAGGCAGAGTGGCTGACAATTCAATTGGACCACTTGAGATAAGGGTGGTGAAAAACGGGACATTTGAGGAACTCATGGACTATGCAATCTCTAGAGGTGCGTCTATCAACCAGTACAAGGCACCGAGGTGCGTGAACTTCTCACCCATCATGGAACTCCTGGACTCTAGGGTCGTCTCAGTGCACTTTAGCCCAAGTGCACCGCACTGGACCCCAGAGCGACGTCGTTAAGTGCAGTAGTACTACATAAGTACAAATGGGGAAGAAGAAAAAATTTCTAAAAGGACAGGACCCCTTTCTCTTTTGTTGATCATCCTAGCTATAGCTTTTAAAAGTGTCTTTTCTTTGGGTTTTCTTTTGTTTTGAATCCAAGTGGGTTTGCGTCTGTGCAATAAGTTCTAAGTAATTCTGTGGGCATCTATGTGCCATATGTAATTGTCACTGATATATAGATATGTTTGTTTGTTTGTCCACCGTATCGTTTGTCTCTTTGTTTTCGATTCTCAGCTTTCTTGAAGTTGAGGGACGAGACGTTGCAGAGAGTTGTAATGCTCTCCTGTTTTTATATATCTGCCAACAATTTGCACAAATGTGTTGATGTAATGTTGTGATGCTTCATGCGTGTGTAATTGTTTATTTTAAGGTAAGTGTGGGATTTACTTGCATGGATTTTAGTGCACGTGCTAACTATTCCTCTCTTTTAACTCGATTTTGATATAATTAGGTGGGGATTATGTAAGTTACAAGTTAATATGACAGTGATTAACAACTAGGTTTCTCTTTTGTTTGGAAGCATATCACGAGCACTTCCACATATATGGATGCTAAATTAAAGGTGTGGGCCGATGTTTTAACATTGTGGATGTGGCAGCCATATGATTTTATACTCGGGGGAAATTACATAAATCTCCCCAGCCTCTAACCCTATCCCTCGCTATAATGGTTAATTAAGGAACAAAATTACTGTCAGATTTCTGAGAGAGCAAACTAATTGAAGTATTGGTTTTCACTTGTGTTCTTACAAAATCATAGCGATCCTATTCTAGCAAAAAAGCCATATATCATGGCACCAGAATATCACCAAGTTTTTCGTATTCAAAAACAAAAAATATCACCAAGTTTTGTCCCCCATAAATCTAATTAATCAAGGTTAATATATATAACTCGCTGCACTTAATTATTAATAAGCATGCAACTTGCTTATGGAAATCAAGGCCAAAGAAGTGCATTAACAAAAGAATTGACATGCAACTTGCATATGATCATAAAATCGAGTGCTTAAGTTGTGTCCTCCAGCTACAATGATGGAGACTTGTATCCCCTCTAGCTAATGTAGCCTCGCAAGCAAGCATGGCAAGATCGATGCCGCTCGATTTGTCAATGATCGTGTTGTGTTGGAAATTATTTCAAACTAAAATACTAAATAGAAAATTAGATATTAATCCGGATCGAATTAGTAAAAACTGGTTAAATGTAGATCTACAGTTATTGAATTCAAACTCATTAAATGAATTCTAGTTCATTTATTGGTATGATAAAACTATTTCTAGCTAAATGCTCCATTTATATCCTACACCCGTGGTCCTAAGTTCGATTCCTCCTCTCCTAATATCACTTGTATTGATGCGGCAAAGCTTAATTAGTTGTTCATCGCCACAATTAATTTCAAAGTTCAAACCCCGTTTATTTCTATTAGAAAAAAGGACATTGTCATGTGCATCATTAGTAATTAACATTTAACAAACGTTATTTCTGATTTTCTACTATTATTCTATATTTTGGAGTTTCTTATTGAAGCATCTTGAGAAGAGTTTGATGTAATTAATTTGCCTACACCCATGTTGATTAGTTACAAGCTCTCAAAGACAAACAAGATAAGGTTTAAACTAACTTCTTGCACGAGTGCGGGAGACTCTATCTTGTTTTTTTTTTCTTCCTTATTTAACTCCAATCATCTTTGAGAAGCGTTCTCACGTCTCTTAGTCAGATTGGACAAATATATTGTCGTGATTTATCCAACATGAACAAGATGTGGCTTTGCTTGATTGATTTGAACTTTGACAAAGATACATGAGGGTCGGACTATAATGTCATGAGGGTATAAGAACTGTGAGTGATGACTGTGACTTTGTTAATTACTATTTTGACTTCTCATTAGTTGATGAAAGACTTCTTACGTATGAAACTTAAACATGCTTGCGTATGAAAGACTTCTAATTAAGTATACCTAACCACATTATATTTAATTCATTCTCTTCTCTGTCTAATCTAATTAAAAAAGTATTCACCATGTTTCGCAGGGTATCACTTCAGAGTTTCAAGTACTTGTTTGGAAGCACATCGCAGGGCTTTTAGCCAGTGGATTATGGCGGGGGTGACTTTGTGGCAGGCCATGACAGCCTTGTTGTTTAGATTTCAGTTTCATGTACACTTACTTCTTATCATTATTTAACAACGAATATTGGTCAAAGTATTTTGTCAGTTAATAATTTTTACATCATTAATAAAGCAAAAAGTTATATAGCTATCTACACCTCTCTTTCTCTTAAAGCGATTGGTAGCATCATTTATTTGGCAATGGCATTGAGCTTCTATATAATATAAGCGATATTGGAAGAGGGATTTGAACACAGGACCTCGCACGTAGGGATAACTGCTATTAACCATTGCATCGAAGCACTCTATTAAGACAACACGAATGAATGAGTCTTCCTTCTATTAAAAAGATGATAAATTAGATTGTTAGTTCGAAGGGTACAAAAAGAACGTTGTATTTCAAACTAAAATTCAAAAGTTAATACTATAACATCATGATACTTATTAGTGCGTCTCTTGCTCTATAGTGGAATAAAAAGAAACAAAAGGTGCCGACCGACTGCCGCAAGTAAATCCAGCTTTTGTCAACCAAAGGATAAATTGTTGTGGTCGGCGGCCACACAGGCTTAATTACTATTGCCTTTAATTGATCCCGAGCCTTGATTTGTGACCTTTTGATGTCATTAATCTTTGAATGCACTCAAACACTGATGTAAATTTCTTGCGAGATTTAATTTATGTGATATATTGGGATTGGATGGGGAAGTGATAGAAGCTTAACTAGGTTCAAATTAATTATAGTGTAATTAAGCAAGTAATTAATTTTCTGTTTATATTTTATTTTTCACAGTGTGATTGTATATATATACAATTTGAAGCAAGTAAAGCAACTGCATCACACCAAACATGTGTAAATCGATGTTAAAATATACAGTACAAATGCATGTTTTGATTGCAAACAGACAAAATATGTCTGCATATCATATGGAAATTACAATACCATAGATTTTATGGAACACAATCACTCAATTTACAGAATATATATATAGTAGTTAGGCGTCCACATTGTATCTTTACTCGGGGCCGGCCCTGGGTGATTTAAGGCCAGGGTCAAAGTCTAAGCATGTGCCCTTTATAAATAAATATAAATATAATTTTATATTAAATAATATTTTTTTAAAAAGTATAAGAGTATAAAAATCGATAATATAGAATATTTTGGGCCTTATTAAAATGTTGTTTGAGGAAAACTCAATGGGAACAAAATCTCAAACGAAGGAAAAAGAGTACTCGATTAAAAACATCACATTCAACAACAAATTAACTTGCACTCAACTCAAAATGGCTTTGTTTTCGCACCCAATTTCAGAGAGAATAGAAATAAAATTCGATTTATTTCTAGAGTCTCCGTCTGGTTCTTGGGAAAACAATAATGTAGCCCTTTACTTTTAGTTTTATTTATTTTTTATGAGGACTTTTTTTTTTTTTTTTTTGCATATGCATATTTATTGACTAATATTTTTTTGTGCCTCTCTCAATTGTGGGCCCCGGGCGGTGGCCCTAGTTGCCCTAGTCAAGAGGCGGCCATGTCTTTACCAAATTTCCAGTCACGTGCAGACAGGTCAATTAATCAAACACACAAAAGAAAAATATTACCTACGAGAGTGATTGGCTGATATCGAATACCAATTTTTCTTATTTAGAACATTGTCGATAGTATTGTAAATTAATATCCGAGACCAAGTATAATTGTTTCCTTATTATCCCTGCTATCTAAGAAAGATCTCCAAGAGTAGAAGAAATAAAACTCTTCAAATCAAGTTTGTTGACTGCAAGAATTTATTCGCTACTTGAATAATTTTTGCTCCAATGTACTCGTCAATTCAATTAATGCAATATCATGGAAAAGAATGAAAAATATGAAAACATGTGAAAAATGCCTATGTATTCATTATATGAAAAGAAAAAATGCATGTTTTTAACATTTTCAAGATAGGTTTTGTTTTTCCAAAGTAAAATTAAATATTTGAAGAGCCAAAGTCAACTTACCAGGTCTGAAGAGAGAGAAAGAGGTTGAACTTTGACGACCGAGGTTGAAGAGACATTGGAGAGAGTTTTTCCGATGCGCTCACCTATTTTAGAATTCCAAAGGCATGAAGAGTTGGAGATGCCTAATATGCAATGCCTCGCGTAACGGTTTTGATTAATCTGTAAATTACAGAGACTGAAATCTATTTTTAGAAGGCTATAAATTACAACTGGATATATCTAAGCAAAGCTAACTAAAGCTGCATATCTTTAATATGATTTGGTGCTTTTCTTTCAAGCGTACTGCAACCTTTATTGTTTGTTCTTTCCTTTTAAGCCCTCCTTTTTCTCATGCTAATGTACAATGCATGAAGTTTCCAGGAGGGTTCTGTTTGGTCGACTTTGATGTTGAATCTGCCTTTTTTTCCAAAAAAAGAAAAAGAAAAAGAAAACACTGAATATAGATCGACACTAAAGTGCAATCACTCACAGAACATTGAACATGGATATATTACATAGACAATCAAATTTGAGGTTGAGGTTTTGGAGCAGAAGAAAGAAAAAACAAAACTTGACGAAAGCCAAGTATCTATGTCAAAAAAGAGTGCAAAGTTTATGAGACTTCCAGACAAGGCGCACTTTGGTGAAAGCAATGTGTATGTCTATGGGGACACATTTGTAACAAACCCACAGTTTTCATCGTAGGGTTCTTTTTTTCTTTCTTTCTTTTCAAAAGAAGAAATTTTAGGGTTTGGACCTAAATGCGTAATTGTTCACATTCACATTCACGTTCACATTTCTCACTTTTACCAACTTTAACTCCACTGTCTCTCATTTAACAAACAATCTAATCACACTTTGTAATTGTTAATTTCTATATTTTGCTTCACTAATGCAACTAATGCAAAGTGTGTGATAAATCATCTAGAGCAAAAGGGATCCTGCCTACCCACCCGAAAAGATGGATCTCTTCAGCATGTAAATTAGTGCACGTAGCTTTTATTATAATGCGTGTATATTTATAATTGATTCTAAATTCTTAATCAAAAGTATAAATAAGTTCCAGCTAGAAAGCATACAGATATCTGATATATTCCTCAACAATCCCAAGCCAATTATGGGGCAGTTTTTGGGGTCATCTGAATCGACTGCTTGATGAGTTTGTTGTCAATCACTTTTGTGTACTTGATGAACAGCATGCAGAAGAGAACAGTGCCTTTAATAACAAAGCATGCAATGCATGCCAAAAGCAAACCCGTCGTTGCCTCCATGTTCCACTTCTCAATGCATGCACGGGATATTGGGCCCACACAGCCAAACCTCTACTTGTCTATTCGATCTGTTGGGTTTCTGAACTTTATTTGGCAGGGCCACCTGTACGAAATCCTTTAAGGACAAAACCAGTGCAATTTGCTGTCGCTTTAGTGATACTTTTGTCTGTTTGATTGGAAGATGTCTCGAATTCGAATATTTAAAAAAAAATTAAAAGATGAATTAATATATCTACAATCACCAAATTAAGGGCTCGTTTGATAATTTATTTCAATTTTAGTTTTTAATTTTTATTTTCTGTATTATGGAGGAAAATGAGAATGAGAATAAGAATCTAAATGGGAATGAGGATTTTTAATTTTTAATTTTTGTATTCTAGAGGAAAATGAGAATTTGAATATAAATGGGAATGAGGATGAGGATGAGGATGAGGATGAGATGAGAGAGAGAATGAGAATGGATGATGGGATGAAATAGTAACAAAAGTGAAAAAAAAATTCAAATAGATTTCAGTTTTTAGTTTTGGTTTTCACTTCTCCCTCTCATTCTCTCCCTTCTCATCTTTCATCTCAATCTCATCTTCACTCTCATTCACACTTTAATTCTCCCTCTTTTTTCTCTATACTCTAATACAAAAAATGAAAACTAAAAACTAAAATTAAAATGGTTATCAAACTTTAGGGGTTTTTAATTTGAGGTCAATATATAATTATTGACCTAAACCATAATGTAATAAGATATAAATTTTAAAAAAAAAATTCAGTACTAGGATTTCAATTTTAAAATTTCTCTGGTTATTTTTTTTTGGGCTTCTGATTTGGGTTTGTACTTGGTGTTTGTTTTATTTTATTAAGGCCTCATTGTTGCTTTATAGCTGGGCCTTCATTGAGTTTGTTGATGTATTTGGGTCAGCCTTTTTTTCTTTAGGGAGCTTTAATTTTCACACACAATATAGTTTACTATTTAGATAAATAGAAATTCAATTTCAGCTAATTAGGATAAAGTCAAAAGCCAAAATATAGTACATGTTTTTACCATAATATAATTAAAAAACATTAAAATTACAACATATGCCATTATGCCATTATTTTCAATTTTCAATAATTAGTTTCAAACACACAAAGAACACGGACAATTGCTAAATTTATCCTTACATTCACTGCAATTAGATCCATCGACATTAAATTCCTCCTTTTGAAATTGCCTTAGAGCATCTTCAACAGCCTCTTCAACAGCTTTTGGAATTCTAAAATAGGTGAGCCACATCGGAAAAACTCTCTCCAATCACCCTTCAACCTCGGTCATCAAAGCGCAACCTCTTTCTCTCTTCAAGACTTTAGTAAGTTGACTTTGGCTCTTCAAATATTTAATTTTACATTGGAAAACAAAATCTACCTTGAAAATGTTAAAAACATGCATTTTTTCTTTTCATATAATAAATACATAGACATTTTCACATGTTTTCATATTTTTCATTCTTTTCCATGATATTGTATTAATTGAATTGAAGAGTCCTGTTGGAGCAAAAATTATTCAAGTAGCAAATAAAGCTTTTCAAATTGCCACACATAGGTCAACAAACTTCAATTTGAAGAGTTTTATTTGCTACTACTCTGGAGATGCTTTCTTACAAGTTGTCTTGCAACGATGCTTCGGTTTCTGTTTAGGGTGAATGAGCAAGCGCAAGGGCATTATCAAAATCAATGGGCTCGTGAGAACCGAGCGAGGATTTGAAGATGCAGAGATGAGTGGGGGATTGATGGATCAGGATGGCCGTGGATTTATCGGTGTTCCATGGCGGATCCAACGACGGAGGAGGAGTATTTGGATCGTTAGATTGGCAAGCGGGTTCGGGGATCAAGGTTTATTTGATCTTCCTAACACCGTTGATCAAGCATATTGGAGTCGAGTCAATGGACTGATCAAGACCACCCTACTCTACCTCCGTAAAAATCTCTCACTCTAATTAACCATCCATTCCCTTTTTTCTTTTTTTAATAAAAAAGGAGAATCTCAAAAGAAATTGGAATTTGAGAGGAGTTTTTATAAAATTATGAATATATATATATATATATATATATATATATATTAATGGCTGCTCTGCTCCCTTTAGGTTTTGGGTTTAGTTTTGGTTTCAAAACCTCTAAAAACCAAAAATATCAAAGAAAGAGAAAGAGCATCAAATGTATCTGTTTTTGCATTGAAGTTTAGGTTTAGTTTGTAGTTCTTGTTTCGACTATCTTTGATCTTTCCATTTCATGTCAAGTTGATGTATATTTTCTAGTTATGAGATGTGAGAAAAGATTTGTTATACATCTAAACTGTCATATAATCTTAGAACAAGATGCAACAAAAGGAAAAGAAACAAGAAAGCGCATCGTAGCTGATAAAATCGCAACCAAAGGGAAATTGCAATGCAGTTTATGAAAAAAAAATCTGCTCAAAAATGTGAAAAGAAACCAAAAGCCATAGCCATGATCAAAGTACTAAAACTAAGTTCAAAACACATTTAAGTAGGTCAGCGATTATGAAATTTCAACAGACTTGTAAAAATTATTCAAATCGAATTATGAAACAAAAAAAAAAAGCGCATTGCGATTTGCGAGTAAAACCGCAATAAACAAATCGTGCAGCAGTGTTTTATGAAAAAACATATGCTCAAATGTGAAAAAAAAAAAAATCAAAAGGCAAAGCCATGATCAAAGTACTAAAACTAATAACAAAACACATTTAACTCCATGAGCGTTGTAATATTCCCATAGACTAGCAAAAATTATTATGAAATCGAATTATGAAACAAGAAACACATAGCTTCTCGGTCAAAATCGTAATAAACGGAAATCGCAGCTGCGCTTATGAAACAAAATCTGCTCAAATGTGAAAACAAGCATTGAATGGCAGTTAAAAATGAATATCCACTAATGGAACAATTGTATAATTTTCACTAACTTCAAAAAAGAATCATAATATTCGATTAGAAGCTCAGCCAATTACAAGCAACTAAAAGCGCAATGCGGTGTTTACAAAAGCGACTATACATTCACTAAAACCATAACTAACATAAGCAATCGCCAATGAGAAAGAATGTTCATATCACCACCTTGCAAGTCTTCTTGTTGTGCCCAGCAACATTGCACCAATCGCATTTCAATGGCCTTGTACCTTCACCAAAAGCTTTGATCCTCTTTGTTGGTGCTCTTCTCTGCCCACCAACTGCATTTCAATGGCCTTCTACTCTTCTCTTGCCCACCCAATTCCTCATCTGGCCTTGAAATTGAGGAAGAGTAAGACAAATGTATACCTCCCTTCTTTAATTTATCTTTTCTTGGTTGTGCCATTTTTTTTTCTAAACAATGGAGCTACAAAGAGAACCATGAATTTGGGATTTTGACGTAAGCTAAATGGGACAAATTCAATACATCATACACAAATACCAACAACAAGTGAATGCAAATGCAGGCCTTGAAGTAAAACCCAAACTCAAACCAACTCAATACACACACAACTCAAATACGGCACAAAACCACCCCACCTCAATCTCCTCTTCCCACCACCATTAACATTTTCGGGGCACTGGAGTTCTCACAAATCTTGGAACGGATTGCGCTAGGAGCGACGACCACCACTACTCGGTCCGTGACTTGACTTGGGCTTCTTCGATTCGGATCTGGCCCGATGGCCTCTTGTAGGCTGCTTAATCACGCTACTTGACTTTCTCGATGACCCCACCGATCCTGGGGTTCCTAAGCGTTTTTGCTACCATAGTACAATTCTTGTGCAGTCAAGTTTCTCTCTCTCTCTCTCTCTCTCTCTCTCTCTCTCCAATTATTTAAACAAATTCAGAAGCTGTTTTGGTTGACAAGAGCTCTCAAGGTTTCTCGATCTGATCGATAAATAAAAAAAAGGAAACCAACGAATTAAGGTCAACATTTTAAACAAAAAGAGTATAATTGTCGTTTCAGTGTTCAATGTAAGGTGGGCCAATAATTTGGGCCTTCTCTTGTCAAATTCAAAATAAAAATTCAATTTCTATGTATTAAAAACCAAAACAGAAATACTATTTGTCTCAAATAGTAATTAATAAAGATAGTTATGTTTAATACCTAATTTTTCTTTTTCTTTATATGATTGTTTTTGGGCTAAGTTTAATGAACCCAAAGAAGAAAAAAAGTTTGACTTTACTCGGATGAACATTTGACAACCTGTCCAAATTTGCAAACAATTATTTTGATTTATTCTAATAAATTTTTTATTTCCAAACTGACCCTACCATTACATTAACTGAAAGTAAATTAGTTAGGTCAAGCAGTTTCTACTTTCATCTCACTTTCAAGTTGGACCATGTTCCAATTCCAAAATTGGAGTTTGGTGCTCACCTTCCTACGCAAAAAACGGCCAACCTACCATTCAAGACACAGAAAGTCTTGCATTTTCCCTTACCCGCCAGACTTTTTTCAAAAGATGGTTAGTTAAGAAGATTGCCCAGATGAACAACTACCAGTCTATCTTTGATGCCCATCACACATCAGTCAGTGTCTTTTCCAACCTGGTCTGGCTTCTACGGACTACCTTTCTGCTGCTCATGTTCAAAGCCATTCAAGTGAAGGCTTGTTAGCTTCTACCAAATTTTTTTGGTACAGGCTGTGTGCATATTATTCCCACATTGCTAATGTATTCTTAAATGTACAAGTCTTTCATCTTATTAGCAAAAGTTGTCCACAGAGCAGCAACTTTTCTTCACATTTTGTCAGTGAGATCTCTATGAAAACTGAGGAGATTGACATTCCCTTCTGAAATGTACTCAAAGTGCTCTGCGTTTCTCCATGGATCCTGCGAAAGCCGGAGTTGAACTCGGGTCTCTATTCAAGGTCTTTTGAGGTAATGCAGAAAGGCTTTTTATATATCTGTGGATTTTCACATTTTCATTTTGCTCATGTTTTTTTCTTCTTTCTTTTGGTTTAATTATATGAACATTTGACTTAGATCTTTGCCCTTGTCCCACCCATTACATGCTACTTGAACTAATTAAAGGTTCTTGAGCTTCTAACGTTTGTTGAGGGGCTATAACTCAGATCTTAAAATTGTCTGTTACTTTATATTTAAGAACACACATTGAGGCATGTCATTAAATTCTCTGTTTTCATACTGTAGGGGAGAAAAAAATATATATAACCACAGGAGGCATCATAGCAGAGCTGTAGGAATGTGTTCCATACTAGATGGACTGAATCACCGGAAGATTCAATCGATCAACTCACAATCGTACAATTTAACCACGAGTGCCACCTACGGCGTAAGGCATTACAGATGTTCATTTTCTAGATGCAATAGTGTCTGCATAATGAACTTTTTTAACCAATCTTGATTTCTCCTTGTACAATTACAGGATGATCAGGTGGAATGGTGCGTTACGCTTACTTTCCTAGCCCGTTTGATTGCATACGTTGGAATTCTAAGTAAGATTTTGTCGAAAAATTAAAATTAAAATTGTTGTTAGTAACTTATGCCTACAAACTAATGCAGCTTCAACCATATATTAATGCAGCATTGCTTGTGATTGTTGCATACATGATATTGAAGTACATAAATGAATACGATGGTGAGGAGGGCGGTATAGAGGATGTAAGAGAAAGTACTGAAACAAGCACATTACAACCCGGGAAGACGATGCCAGTAACATACGGGACATGTGACGAGTGGGATATAGAATCCGGAAATTGCAGCAGCAGCAGCAGCAGCAATAGTAGCAATGGCCTAGTTACAAGCTCCTCTGAGGACTTGTATGATGGGAAAATATGTGTGATCTGCTACACTGAGCAAAGGGATTGTTTTTTGGTTCCTTGTGGACACTGTGCTACCTGCTACGTCTGTGCACAGAGGTATGTGTGCTTAGCCTAAAACTTTAGAAAAGTTTCTGAACATGTTGGTTTGTGTTGAATTTTGGTATCTAACAGAGAAAACTGTTGCAGGATTTTTTATGGGGAGAGCAAGATATGTCCAATATGCCGAAGATCCATTCGCAAAGTTAGAAAGTTATTTGCTGCATAGGACTACACCTCCTATTTTCCTCTTTTTATATTTTTTTTCTTGTTTAGGTGACCAAACATTTTACTCTTGGAGAGAGAACTAATTACATGTCCCTTTTTTGTTGTTGTAATTTTTGGATATTTTTTTTCTGGGCAAATTGAGGGATATGTCCAGTACTTCGGACTGTAAATTAATTCAAATGTCTGATGTATAATTTATATTTTCATTGCTTGATGTGATCAGTTTTCAGAAAAAGAAAAAATATGACATCTTTTGGGCCTAAATCCAGATTCACAATAAATTAGGCCCATTGTTTTATTTGCAATAGGCCTAAGTCGATCCTACCAATTTAAAGCCCAATTCCAATGTTTATGAAGTTTTGCTATTGATTGCACTGCGGATGACTCCAGACGCATAAAAACTTACACGAAACATTTAATTAGGTCTATATCACGTGATAAGAGAGATAGAACGACTAAATCAATCCGTTATAACTATAGCTAGTTGTATTGTAGGCTTAACTTAATTTGAAAAGCCTAGCAAGATAATATGTATCACGTGCGTCCGTGGCAGAAAGTGGAGAAGTGGAGCACAAAGCAATTATGAACAAAAACCCCAAAAATAAAGAATCAAAATGCAAAAGAAAAATATCACAATGAAGTTCTGACAAAGGGATCTCAAGACATCATAGTACGTAACTGTATTTAAGCAAAGCTGCAACTTGCAACGACTTCCCTCCACACAATCCAGCTTTCCTTCGGCATTGAACCCAAGCCATTGATTTGAAAGGGGAAGGGCAAAAAGGCTGCTGTTGGGTCCATGAAGAAGAAATGACAGATCGATATGACAGAAGAACGCATATCTCCTCTCACTTTTTTTGTTGGAAACTTTTAGCCACTAGCCACTAGGCTAGGATGAAGAGAAAAAATGTTATTCTGGGTGCATGCCTAGATCATTTAAGGCCATCTTCAGACATGGGATATATTCCAAATATAACTATAAAATAATACAAAACTCATCTTTAGTTATGGGATAAATTCGGAGTACATTTGGCTCTTTAGCCTTCCAACCAGATCACATTTAGCCTAGCTTTGGCCTAGGGCAAATTTTTTGTGAGCCCACGTACGTGTCTTTTACGTCAGACATCAAATCCATATATTTTTGTGCGCCTCATACTTCTCAAAATAATAAAATATAAAAGACTTAAAATATAACTGCATTTGGAGATGGAAAATTTTAGCCATGCACTATTCTTTAAAAAATTAATAATTTTGAGAGCTAAATTTTTAGCCCTGTACTACATTTAGCCATATGACTGAAGATGGCCAACTTAAATCTTTTAGATGAACAAGTTAAGGTCTGCCTCTATTTGATGTAAACTGAGAGATTTTCTATATTTTATGAAAGAAAAAAAAATCATCATTACAAAATGTAATAAGAATTAAAAACGTAGATTAAGTCAATGCTCTCAACTAATCTATATAGATTTATAATTAGACAGATGTTGATTAACAAACGTTGAATGAATACTAGATGAGGAGATGACATATGAGGTGGCAAGTGAAGTTGTATCAACTAATCATGGAGTAATTATAAGGGCTTCTTAGATTTATGTCCAAAATGATTAGTTGTCATTAGGCTAAGTCCTCATTGTTTTGGTTTTAGATACAGGTTCATTGAATTTTATTACTTTTTTTTGTTGTGTCGATTTTACCATTTGAGGTAAATAAAGAAACACATTGAAAATTCAAATTTAATGCATTATTTTATTTTAATTGAATTTTATAATTTAAATTTTGAATTATTTCCTTGTGAATATTTACTTAATATATGGATAAAATACAATTTAACCAATAAATGTAAAGACTCACATATTATACTAATCAATGAGATAAGCACTCACATGAAATTATGTACCTATGCATCAGGTAAAAACCCAAATATTTAAAACACAATATGTTTAATACTTATCAAGTTGATTCATGGTGTTTAAGCATAGCAACAAACCAAAAATTTGAGAAAAATAAGATAAACAAGAGAACTATTGATGACGTTTTTATGTACCTAATATATAGGTACTATGAGTTAATGTGCTTTATATTAATATATGTATATATATATAGGCAAAATTTTATAATCTACATGGTTACTATGTAAATATAAGATTATGTACCTAATTACTAGGTAAATGTGAGATGATTTACATAACTTACTAGGTAAATATAGGATTGTACCTGATTATTGGGGAAGTATGAGATAATATATAATCTACATGACATATAGGTATTTTGTTATTTTCAATATACATTTTTTTTGGGTTTCTTCAATTTACCTAATAAAAAGGTCGTAAACAATAAGAAAGAAAGCCAACGATTTTTTTGAGTTAAAAGAAGAAAAAAAAAGACAATATTATTATACAAAATCATGGATACAATTAATAGAATTAATGGATGCAATTAAAAGAAGAAAAAAAAAGGGCAACGTAATTAATATACCAACATCATTATGGTCATAAGCATTTAATTTGTTAATTAATTATGGTCATAAACAATTTTTTTCATAATTATCACATAAATTATGGTTACCCGATTGAAGGCATAAGGAGCAACATTAAAATAAAAAATAATTTAAAATAAAAATAAAAATATTACATCAGAAAATATTTAAAAAGGAATGTAATCCTAAGTGTCACAAAAGTCAAAGGACTTGTATCAAAGTCACGAATTCCGATAATTAAAACCAACTTCTCAATGAGAATTTGAATATATATCAACTTTTCTATAATTATAATTTGGAATTGGAGTATAACTTGTTATTATAACTCATTTACATGTTATAATTAAAAAAAAATATTTACTGATATTATATCATAAAATGAAAAATATTAACTATATCATCGACTTATATTATAACACAGACAATATATACCATGTGGACATACTCATACTAATGACTATCTTCATTTTATTTTATTTGTGAGGAGTTGTTATGGGGTTCAATAAAATAATAACAAAGTGTATCTCAAATAAAATAATTTTAAAAAGTTTCAAAATTAAAGTATATATTATTTAGTGAAATAAAATAGAAAATAAATTTTTTATTATTAGAGGAATACATCTTTGGGCATCAAGTATGGCATCTACTTATTTCTCAATAATTTGGGATGGGACTTATAAATTTGAAAATATGAGATTGACATTACCATAAGAAAATGAATGGCGTGGGCCATGGTATTTTTGGCATCAAGTGGAAGTGAGTGCATTATTTTGGGGATTTTATTTTGGATGGCGTGGGCCATGGCACTCTCCATATCTCACCAAAGAAGAGATGGCGCTCCAAAAAGAGAAACCAGTGCCGTGCGCATCCATGTGCATATATATTTAGTAAACATAGTACGGAGAACAGTAATAAAAAAAGCCGTGGCGAATTTAAAAATTGGTGGTCGTTGGGTTAGTCGTAAGAGGTCAAACGAAGCAGCACGGAAAGTCCCGTGCATCCACAAGCCCATCCACGACAAAATCACTACAACACGCGTTCTCCACACACTTGGCGCCATTACACGCACCCTTCCCACGCCCTCCCAACTCTCCAAATGACTTTAACAGGCTCCCCCCTCATAATTGATTCCCACGTGGTATTCGCGTTTGCTTTTTTACCATGACTTTATTCTAAAACTACTCTAACGTGCGAGTTTGAAATTAAACTCGAGGTGAATACACTGTTGCGGGTCAACTCACTTAATCCACGTGTTTATAAGAATTCACACTTTACCAACTAAGTTTTGTCACAAATCCTATTCCAGTACATACAAACAAAACATCAATTTATTAAAAAAGACTATGAACAATAACTTCTCGATATAATCATTTTAAGTGATTTAAATGATTTTATGTAAAAATATATAAGATGTGCTTTTTCCCAAAATCACTAAAAATGATTATATAAAGAAGCACATTAGATATGATTCTCCCTAAAAGTGATTCTGGCTTATTTAGAATTATTCCCGAACAAGTTTATATCAATTATTTGGACATCAATTAATGTTTTTTTTTAATACAATTGATATTGAAAAAAAAGATAGAACCAAAGTACTCGAGTGCAAAGATAAATACTATTAATCAACTAAGCTACCAGATCCTTGTATAGTTTCTTATTTGTTATGGACGCAAAAAGCAAATGAAACATTATTAATTGGTGTTCAAAAGTTAATACAGTACGTTAGTGTATCTAATATTACTTGTTATTTCTTTCTCAAAACAAATATTACTTGTAATTTCTTTTAGATAAGAGTCATAAGACGGACGTGTCACTATTCTGTGGGGGGGTCCACAAAGGGCTGTGTGGTGTGTACAGTCACGCAGCTGTGTATTGGATTTGATGAGTTTAACTTTAAACACGAAGTTTCATTAAACGGCGAGAAGGAATGATTTTGTAGACGTGAAGTGGAGGTGAAGACAGATATTTTGTTTTAGTCTAGACTCTAGGGTAGGTGCCATTGTGTCGACATATGAGCCTTTTGGTCCACGAGGAGGAGGAGTCCGTGATTTTCTTGCATTAATTATTATCTCAAAAAGGAAAATAATAAAAATTTACGAACCCAGCAAAAAGAATAAAATATGACATAATAAAAAACATGGGTATTGATTAAAATTTAATTTATAAACACAGCAAAGGAAAAAAAGGCTATTACAATTCGATTAAAAATCAATTTAGGAGGAATTTTTAAATGTTCTGAGTACACTACGTGGCTTGTGTACCATCTAATAGACATAGGACATGTGGAATTACTCTCCAATTTGCTGCATTATTTTTTATAACATATGGGCGGGCTGCATTAGAAATATTTCACATGTCCTACGTTTAGTGGATGGTACACCAGCCACGTGGTGTACTGGGAACACCCAACTCCAATTTTAGATGCCTGCAGTGTTTCAATGAGAAATGCTAGTTATCTTTCCTCTTACTTTTTTTCTCTTTGATTTTCTTATTCAGTTTATGTAATGTGTATCACACGGCGCATGAATTTATATATTAATGCAAAGTACTAATGTTTTGCTTGTAAAATGAATACAGATCTTCATATGTATGTGGAATAAATAAATTTATGAATGAAATACACACATAAATCTATATATTGAATACAAAATATTATATTTGCTCGTAAAGAGAATAAAATCTTTATACATGAATGTAATGTGGAAAACATAGGTTTATATGGGAGTCATACATAAATCTATATATTTAATGCAATGTATTAATATTTTGTTTGTAGAATATTATATTAATACGGTCACTTGTATATTTTGTACATATATTATAATATAAGTGAATATTTAGTGATACTATTCTTTGTCATTCACCTATATTATAACACGTGTATAAAATATACTATTGAGTCATACTATTATAATATTCTATAATTTCTCATCTTTATGAGTGTGTCTGGAATGCACACGAAATACATGGATTTATATGTGATGGAAATATACGTGGCACAAATTCAGTACAAAAGGAAAGAATGGAAGGTAATTGGCATTCCTTATGTTTCAGCTAGATTGTTCTACCACACGACAAAAACAATTTCACACAAGTTTTCACGGGCCATCAATAAAGTCTGCAGAATCAATTTATAACATTACTTGGCAAGCTATGATTCGTCAACCAAGAATAACTTCAGCTCTATATTTAGAAACCCCAAAACGTGACAAATTGAATAAACCAACCATAACAGCAGTGACACTATAAATAATTAAAATATCGAAAACAAAAATTACAATAAAAAAAGGAAGAAGAGAAAAGCAAAAGAAAAAGGAGGAGGGGGACCTGGCAGTTTTCCGAGCTTCATCTCTCCCATTATCCCATAACGATAAAGTTGAAGAAGCAAACCAAAGCTTGAAAATCACAGAGAGGCCATCGTGGGAGGGCACAGAGACAATCCGTACACTCACTGGCACGCAATTCCAGACCAATACATCATGCCTTCGCCTCACGATCACTCGCAGCCACTCTTACTCGACTCAGACCAAGACCAGCCCGAGACGGCCTACGACTCGGACGATAAGGTCCACGTGGTCGGGATCGAAGAACCGGAAGACGACGACTCCAAGACGCCGCCGTTTTCATGGAAGAAGCTCTGGCTCTTCACCGGCCCTGGCTTCCTAATGAGCATCGCTTTCCTCGACCCTGGAAATTTGGAGGGCGATCTTCAGGCGGGTGCGATAGCTGGAAACTCGCTGCTGTGGCTTCTCATGTGGGCCACGGCTATGGGGCTCTTGGTTCAGCTGTTGTCGGTTCGGCTTGGCGTGGCGACTGGGCGGCACTTGGCTGAGCTGTGTAGAGTTGAGTACCCGACGTGGGCGAGAATGGTGCTTTGGGTGATGGCGGAGTTGGCTTTGATTGGGGCTGATATACAGGAGGTTATTGGGAGTGCGATTGCTATTAATATTTTGAGTAATGGGGCTTTGCCGCTTTGGTCTGGGGTCGTCATAACCGCTTTGGATTGGTATTTTGAACGCTACCCTTTTGTGTTTTTGGTTCGTTTTTCTTTGAATTTTCTCAGTTCTTGAAAATCTGAAATCGGGTTTTCCTTTTTGTAATGAATTTTTATTGTCTTCAGGTCAAGTTTTGTTTTTTTTGAGCAAATTAAATTTATTTTTCAAGCAATTTCTGTGGCTTTTCACAATTTTCAGAGGGCCAGTGCTTTCGGCCCTTTGTGTAGTTGTGTTAAAGTTTTGAAGTTCTTAGTCAGCCAGTTGACTTAGTTCAGTTTATAGAAAGATGTAGTCTTGTTTGAAATCAGGAATTTGAGAGTCTATTCAAAGTGAAGGATTGAATTCTGCTTGGTTGCCTGGAAAATCCAAGATTTAAAAATATTTAATTTCTGGAAAGTCAAGCTCATTTCAACCAAGCCAAATAGATTTATTAGTTCTCACCGACTAATTTTCAGTTTTTAAGGTTCAAAAGAATAAAGTTTCTGATTGTCCAAGCTTGTAGTTTCATTCTTTTCCTGCATTGTCTTAGAACTGAACCAAAAATTTGTTCCTTCAACTTGCAACTATTTTAGAATTGATAACTCGAAAATAATTTCATTTATTTCCTTGCTACAGTTTCATCTTTCTTTTGCTTGAAAATTATGGTGTGAGGAAGCTGGAAGCAGTGTTCGCGGTTCTGATTGCAACAATGGCACTGTCATTTGCATGGATGTTTGGGGAAGCTAAACCCAGTGGCACCGAACTTCTTATTGGTATTGGATTCTACTTCTCTATCTGTGATTTTTCTTATCAGTTTATTCTTCTTATTTATATATATATAAAGTCATAGGTGATTCAGGCCAAAAGGGTCGTGCTACTATACGCCTCTGCATCTAATCTACTATCATGTGGATTCCTCTTTGTAGGTATTTTGGTTCCAAAACTTAGCTCCAGAACAATAAAGCAGGCTGTTGGAGTTGTTGGTTGCATAATTATGCCTCACAATGTATTCTTGCACTCAGCTCTTGTACAATCAAGGGAGATTGATCACAGCAAGAAAGGACGAGTTCAAGAAGCTCTCAATTACTATAGCATAGAGTCCACCGTTGCTCTTGTTATCTCCTTTGTTATCAATCTATTTGTTACCACTGTGTTTGCCAAGGGGTTTTATGGTACAGACCTGGCAGACAGTATAGGCCTTGTAAATGCAGGGCAGTATCTTCAAGAGAAGTATGGGGGTGGGGTGTTCCCAATTTTGTACATCTGGGGTATTGGGTTGTTAGCAGCTGGCCAGAGTAGCACTATTACAGGTACCTATGCAGGGCAGTTCATTATGGGAGGTTTCTTAGACTTGAGATTGAAAAAATGGATGAGGTCTTTGATTACACGAAGCTGTGCAATCATCCCGACTATAATAGTTGCTCTTGTATTTGATACATCGGAGGACACATTAGATGTTTTGAATGAGTGGCTTAATGTGCTTCAGTCAATTCAGATCCCTTTTGCACTTATTCCCCTGCTTTTCTTGGTGTCAAAGGAGCAAATCATGGGAGTTTTTAAAATTGGCCCTGTTCTCAAGGTATGTTATTTCCTTTGTTCTGCATCTAGGCCATAAAGTCCATGATGGCATTTGCATTTCAAATTCTTGTATGAATTTGAACAATAATGCCTGGTGATTTCTCTGTCTATGCAAATCAGGTAGGTTTTAGAGGTAGGTTTCCCTTTATACAGAACTAGCAAACTGCAAAAATAAGTGCACTGCTCCTATGACTCGAGAATCTATTGCACTGATAGAATAATCCAGTAACTGTCGCCGTAATCTAATTGTAAGATAAATCATGGCTTTGTGCTGCAGATTTGGTGATAGAACAGCATTTTTAGTGGACAAATATTCAAGTGCTTCATTAATTATTCTGTAATACTTGGTTGACTGTTTTTCTTTTTCCCCCTTCACCTCTCCATGGGGTTGAGAAAAGAAAGTGTATCACCTGCACTGAATTTCATAGTCTAGCTGAAAATAGAGTTTAGATTACTCGTTTCTTATGTTGATTAACTTCATTAGTGAAAGGATCTTTTTGATCAAGAATCAAGGAATATTCCTTTGAGGTGAATGGTTGCTTGATATCTTATTTCAGTTTCTGATTACGCTGTGGCAGTTTTCAGTTCCTTTATTAGATAAAAGCACCTCAAATTGATTATACTGTGATGTACTCAAGCTGTTCTCCAATTATGGTTGAATTGCTCACATATTTTTCTTTATTTTCTACAAAGATTGTTGCGTGGCTTGTGGCTGCCCTAGTGATGGTGATCAATGGTTATCTTCTGCTGGACTTCTTCTCCTCTGAAGTGAACGGGGTGTTTGTTGGCTTCGTAGTGTGTGCTTTCACTGCTGGGTATGTAGGATTTATAGTTTACCTTGTTTACCGGGGCATCGACTTTTCAAGTTGGTGCGGATCAAAGAGGTTGCAGATCCAGTGAACTGAGTAATCACCAACGCCAACTTCAGTTGCAAGACAAATCTTGCAGTATTTAGTGTAATCGCCACAACCTCAAGGGCTGTCGGGACTACATATACACACAACTTTTGCTGAGAAGAAGCATAAGTTTAGTGTTTCTTCTGTATGATAGAACTGGTTTATTGCCTTCTGTTGTATTCAGAGAACAGAGGAGGCTAGAAGGCAAACTGGTTATGCTACTGATACTTGTAGTAGCATAATGCTGTAGTTGTAACATTGTTATAAGTAAATCCTGGCAAAATGTTGAAATTAGCCTTCGACACTATGTACTGAAACTATTTATTCAAGGGTTTTTTCAATTGCCATTTTTCTTTGTTTTAATTTCCATGTAGACTATTGCCCCAAATAGTTACAACAAGGTATGCAACAACAAAAGAACTACCAAGCCACTAAGCTAAGAGGAGAAAACAGCAAACAGATGAACACAACAAACCTAAGAGGAGGAAGTAAGCCTATGCAATGAGGGCTGCCAAGAGACATTTTGCCCAAGGGGTCACACAAATAATAGGGTAAATTTCACTCTACTACCAGCAAGTTTCCCAAAATTCTGACTTTGATACCCAAAGTTTTTTTCATCTCAGTCTCGTGCCTAAAATTTGATTTTACTACCACTTTTATACCTCCGTTAATGATTGTTAAGTTTTCCGTTAAACGATGATGTGACATTCATAGCTCTTTGTTGACCCACTGAATTTACACCACGTGGACCAATAATTAAATAAATAATAATTTTGTAAACAAATTAAAATAAAACTATGAAAACATAAAGAAATATTTTAAATAATAATAAAAACTCTTTCTACAGTACCTCCACCCTAACACAGATGCCTCCACCACCCCTCACCACCTCTGCTGCGACCCAGCACCACATCTCCGTCGCAGCTCTCCACAGCTTCGACCTCCACCAAACCACCCCTCCCCTCACCGCAGCTCTCTCTCTCTCTCTCTCTCACACCTCCAGCACCCACAATTCCCAGCCCACCATTATTACCTCACCCACAAAGGCACACTTCAAATTCCAATTCCAATACGATCAAACCCCAAGACCCACAAAAAAAAATATCTCCCATCTCTCTGCAACTCACCACATATGGTATAGGAATTGCGGTGGAGATCTGGGGGTCGGGGATGATGGAGATCTGAGTTGAATAGGGGGTAGCTTTTGTGGATCGAGGAGGGGGCTGTGAATATCATGGCGAAGTTCACCATTTTCAACTGCAATTTCCCCTTGACTTTCCTCCTGTCTTCGTTCTATTTCCTAACCCTTACCCTACAACCCATTTCCTCATCCTCACTCAAATCCCTAAACAAACCCTCTCCCGTAGACGCTGGCCCCTATATCAACATTACCCGGCCATCGGTCTCAAGCTCCGGTCTTTTACTTCGCCAAAAGCCCTTCAAATTCAAATTTCTCAATGCCAATCTCAGCAGCCCCACATCGTTTTCCATATAATTCAACTTCTCAATGACGCCTGCCAGTGGCGATGGCCTTTTATTGGTTTTGGCTCCCAAAGATTTTGGGTCCACATTCTCGGGTAAGGGTTCATTTGGGCTTAACGGTGAGAATCGATTTTCGGGTATTGAATTTGACACTGAAATAAATGGAAATGTAAACGATTTAAATGCCAATTATATAGGGGTCGATTTGGGTAGCTTTGTATCTCTCACTGTTGGTAACGTTTCTTCATTGAATTTAAAGCTTAACAATGGAGAAAAGTTGAAATCTTAGCTCCTGGAATTCGAATGGCAATTCATCACAGATTAGCAGTGTGTATTCATCTATATAGAACGGACACTCCATCAGGTCGAAGTGTCGGAGTGTCGGACACGCGGACAAGCGGACACGCCTCGGATACGGCTTGGATACGGGTCAACGGTCAAGACACTTTTGGACACGGTTCAATTGAAGTCAAGACACGGCATGGACCCATTTGAAAATTTTAAAATAAAAACTGGGGTCAAAACATAATTATTGAAACATTTGTGGACATATTTGAAATATTTTTTTTTAAATGGGCTAAAAATGTAAATTTAAAAAGTATTCTTTTTTCATTTTTCTAATAGCAACAACAACAATGAAGACATAGATGCATGAAGATGATTGAGAGTTTACATCATTTATGTTTTATTTTGTTGTGTATTATGTTTGGATGATGAAAATGAGTACTTTGTTTTGTTTTATGGTATTATGACATTAAAGTATTGAGTAATGGGTGAATTATTTTTTTTAAATATATATAACTTGTAAGTATATTAGGATTTATTATTATTTTAATTGTCGTGTCCATGTCTTTTTTTTTTGGTTGAGATTTTTCGTATTGCCATGTCGCGTTTCCGTGTCCCCATGTCCGTGTCCGTGTCCGTGCAACATAGGTATTCATGGTCATTTAAGCTAAGAAACGTTCCAAATTCAATGTACTCTCTTCTAGTGAATCCAAGGCGATATTTGGAGGAGGGGGGTTGCGGCGACGGCGACAAAAACCACCCTCGGTTTGTTCGAAGAGGGAAAAGGAAGAGAGACATATGAGGGGATGTATTGGGGTGGGTTGCGAACGAGAGAGGGTTTGTTTCGTTGCTAGGGTGGGTTGGGTTCTGCAAATTAGTTGAAAGAGATAAGTAAGGTCTTCGTGGTTTGTATGGTGGTGAGGTTGAAGGGGTGGTGGCTGGTCGTGATGAGGGAGGAGAAGGGGGTGGAGTTTGACAGGGATGAGGGAGGGAGTGGTGGGGGTGGGTGTGGAGAGAGTTTGACGAGGATAAGAGAGAGAGAGAGAAAGTGGTGGAGATAGTTTTTTTTTTTTCAATTTTAATTTTTAAAAATATTTATCATGTTTTATAAATGAAAAAAACTCTCCATGTGGCACAATTTTAATTTTTTAATAATAATTTTTTCAATCCATGTGGCACAATATAGTGAGTCCACATGGACCTATTATTTGCCATGTCATCGTTTAACATAAGATTTAACTATCTAATTAACGAATATATGAAACTGGTAGGAAAATCAAATTTTGGGTATGAAGTTGACACGAAAAAAACTTTAGGTATTAAAGTCTAAATTTTGATGAATTTGCGGGTAGTAAAGTGAAATTTACCCCAAATAATAATAAGATAAGACTAAATTCCTTCAAAGTAAGGGCAATTTCTGATCATAGGAGGCAGCCAACCTTTGATCCAATTGGCAATAAAGGGTAGGTGGTTTGAAATGCAAGAGGGGAGAAATTAGCAAGAGTATTGGGAAAATTGAGATAAGACTAAATTTTGATGAACTTGCGGGTAGTAAAGTGAAACTTACCCCAAATAATAATAATATAAGACTAAATTCCTTCAAAGTAAGGGCAATTGCTGATCATAGGAGGCAGCCAACCTTTGATCTAGTTGGCAATAAAGGGTAGGTGGTTTGAAATGCAAGAGGGGTGAAATTAGCAAGAGTATTGGGAAAATTGAGAAGCCAACATTAAGTGTGTTAAAATTTAGCTAAAAACACTAGAAAGCTATTTTAGAAGCTCATTAAAAGTTCAACTCCAACCATGCTCCTAGTTTAGGAAATCGTAAATGATTTATTTCTTTTTTAGTTTAGCATAAATGCTCCCTCTTCATATAAAAGAATAATAAAAATTAATTAGCCTGAAATAAATACTTAAAATAGCATTACAGTAAAGAAGAATTTAATTATTGGGAACCGCTAAAAGTCCTTTCTCTCTCCTCGGATTTGGAGCTCCTAGAGGTCTCCCTGTTTTAGGAGTTGGATAGGGAGCATGGTTGTAGGTGGGTTTTTTCACTTTCTTCCTAAATTTTATCTAAGGAGGTGGTTTAGGGAGTCCATTGTGGATGCTCTAAGTCCTCCAAGTTTTATTTATTTATTAATACAAGCGATAGTCTAAATTACAATGGGGGAGAGGTTTCTCACACATAGGGATGGCAATGGGCCGTGTATGGTCCGGGTATGCCACCATCCCCGTCCCCGATGCCCAATCCCCCCGCCCCGCCCTCGTCCCCGATTAATAGGTTTCGGAGAATCCCTGCCCTGTCCCAATCAGGGACCCTCCCCATCCCCGCCCTGAATCCCCGATTCTTTAATATAAAAAATACAGTAAGGGAGAAAAGAAGAACTCCATGAAACATGCAAAGCCCCCTGAAAAACTAAAGAAGAAACAAATAAAGAACAAAATCGATATCAAATGAAAGCTTCAAACCAAAATACCAGTGTTATTAATTACTCTCCCCAACTCAGAAACTTCATACCCATGGCAATCAAAAGAAATGGCAGACCCCCAATTTAGCAAGCACAAAATAATATAAAGAAAGAAAAAAAGCTAAAATATGCTCAATCATACAAAATTCGAAGAGCCCATATTATCAAGCACTCCACCAGATTAAGAAAGAAGAAGAAAGAAAGAAAGAAAGAAAGAAAGAAAGAAAGAAGAAAGAAGAAAGAAGAGAAGCCGATGGAGGCGCAAGCAGAAGAAAGAAGAAAGAAGAAAGAAGAAAGAAGAAAGAAAGAAAGAAAGAAAGAAAGAAAGAAAGAAGAAAGAAGAAAGAAGAAAAAAGGAAGAAAGGAAGAAAGAAAAGAAGCTGATGGAGGTGCAAAAAAAAAGACAACGATGTCTGTTGTTAGGGATAAGGTTAGTTTCGTTTTCTTTTATGGAACTGGAATGACAACTATTAAATACATTCATTATTTAGATATAAAACAAGGAACCTTGGTGGACTAGTGGTAAGTGGTTGGGGCTTTAAGGAAGGAGGTCATGGGTTCGACACCCCTTGCCTTCAATCCCATAAACATTTTAAGGTGTTTATATTCTTTATATATAAAAATTAAATTAAAAATATAAATATCGGGCCCGAGTTAGGGGATGGGGATACCATTACCATCCCTGCCCCATACTCGTCGAATATTTTTCAAATTTGGGGATCCCCGAACCCGTACTCGTTTCTACCCAGAAATCTCGACCTCCGCGGGAATAGATCTCGTTGATTAAATCCTCCAAATTTTGTAAGAAAGAATGTACCCCCAATCTCTAGCTCTAGGGCACCAAGCACTATCTAGGGCTGCCCATCATAGATCCTGCTTTCCCATCCATCATTGCTGCATAAATAAAATATTTTCACAACATATATATATTTTTTATTATGTTTTTTTGTTGGAAATATTTTTATTTTATTTATACAACTCTTATCCGCACTCTAAAATGTTTTATTATTTTAATACACTCATAAAAAGAGTGCACGATCACATTTTAGAGTGTAAATAACTGTTCCTTTTATTTATTTTTAGTTTTAGTATTTATTCATTTATGTTTTTGTCATGGACCAATTCAATTTGGCTCATTAATGGTCAGTTCACTACCCGGATTCGACGGATGCGCCGGGCCCAACCCGACCCAAAACTAACTGCCAAGTTAAATTTGCTTAGGGTGGTGCTAGAGGCACCAACTTTGGGCACCAACTTGGGCACCAACTTTGGGCACCAACTTGGGCACCAACTCTCTAATAGAGGTGGAGCCCGTTAATACAACGGGTCCCACGCTCTATTAGAGAGTTGGTGCCCAAAGTTGGTGCCTCTAATATTTTCCATTTGCTTATACGCGCCTGCATAAACAAACAGCGCCTTAGAGTTCGTTCTCTCTGTGTACTCTGTTGCAAGAAAGAACGAATTAGCGCGAGCTCAGTGCCCAGCGATAAAACGTTTTCCAGAAATTACCGACTTCGCCTACGATTACATTTTCATGCTTACCCATTTCTCAAATTCAAACACTCGTATTAGGGTTTCCGTACATTTTCTGCTTCTGCGCCTGTAATTTTTTAGGGTTTATATACATCTTTCTCTGCTTATCGAGGTACGCTACTACATCCCCTCTCTTTTTTTTTTAATTTTTTATCCACTGCTCACTCATTTTGCATGACTCTTGCGCATGAACTTCTTGTTGAGACCTAGGTTTGTGTTCTTTCTGAGATAAAAGAAAAACGAGTAATCAATAAGCTTGAGACAAAATTGGTTCTAATGGGTTATGGGTTTATATTTTATACTTTCGATTGAATGCAAAATATGTTTTCTTTCAAATTTTATTTTGTTGAGCTTGGAATTGTGAATTCACTTTTTGTATTTTAATATAGGTTGAGTTCTGATTATAATAAATGTGAAGTATAGTGGTATAGGAGAGAGATGAATATTAGTAAATGTCCTTGATGTGAACATACTGCAAAGAGAAACATCTGTGTAGTGGCATTGAGAAGAATGACAGTTTCCACAATGAGAAGAATGAATCATGAATAGAACAGTTTTGTTCTTTGGCTTGTCTAGTGTCTTTTTTGTTGTCTTTGTTTTCTGTTAGTCAATTTTTGTACTTCTTTTTGTTTTTAATGAAGGTACTGGTTTCTTATCAGAAAATGTGATATGTCAATTAAGTCAAATGCATGCAATTTTAAGTCCATTTAATAGGAAATTTTATACACTAATGTTATCACAAATCATTGTTATTTCTTGCTCAGCATTGAACGAAGGCATCATAAACTTTGAACATGAAGCATAAACTATTTGCACATTCAAGTTTTTTAATTCAACATCGTAATTGATACAGTGACAGTTTTCCAAAGTTTACCCATACTTTTTTAATAATCCTAGAATCCTATCAAGGAATCTCTGTGGTTTTTTGTGTTAGAGCCATAGGTGAACAGTTCCATACCTCTTGTTCTGCTAACGAGAGTTTACTTTCGTGTTTCCATTGTGTCTCTTGAAGCAGAAGCCTTGCATTTGCAGTAACCATGGTTGATGCAGAGCAAGTTGTGGAAGGTGATGCGTCAAGCTGTCTAATAGATCAGCTTGGTAAGGCATTACTGGAACTAAATGCTCACAAGGATACGTCTGAGGGCAGGGTTCAGTGGACAGAAATTGAAGAGTACTTCCGCAACCTTGAAACAACACTGAAGAAGAGATTTGAAGAGCTTGAAGCCAAGGAGAAGAAATTTGAGGAGCAGGAAGCTGAAACCTGTGCTTTGCTTGTGGAGAGAGAGGAAGCTGTTACTGCTAAGGAGCAAGACCTGTTGGATCGAGTGCAGGAGCTAAAGGATGCTGCAGTTGCTGCTATTGCAGAGGCACAAGCCATTCACCAGCCAACAACTTCAGAACCCGTGGAGGATGGGGATAACAAAAACAGCAAGGTAAGCAGCTCTCTCGGTGATACAAATTCACCAGAGGAGGAATTTCCTCATAAAACAGTTGATAATGCTGAGGGTATGGCTCTTGAGGTTAAGCCACGCCCAGAGCTGACCCAATTTTGTGAGCAGATGGATGCAAAAGGGCTTCTGAGTTATGCTACTGAGAATCTTAAAAAACTAAACATTATTCGTGAGGAACTTTCTCTTGCACTAGAAAGTGCAGGTGAACCAGCACGTTTAGTGCTGGATTCACTGGAGGGGTTTTACCCTCCTGATGAGACTAACCAACCAGAGGGTAAGAAGGATGCTGCCCTTCAGGGCATGCGCAGATCCTGTCTCATGTTTATGGAAGCCATGGCCACCTTATTGGCAAAGGCTGACCCAGGTGCTGATCACCTTTTGAACCCTGAGACCAAGCAGCAAGCCAAAGCAATTGCTGATGTGTGGAAGCCTAAGTTGGCTAGTGCAGGCATTGATGCTGCCAATGGAAATTCATTGGAAGCAGAGGCATTCTTGCAGCTCCTCGCAACTTTTAGTATTGCTTCAGAGTTTGATGAAGAAGAACTCTGCAAGCTTGTTCTTGCAGTTGCTCACCGCAGGCAGACACCTGAGCTCTGCCGCTCCCTTGGGTTAACACACAAAATGCCAGGTTGGTCATCTTTTAACTAACTGACCTGATGTGGTCTGGAGGCTAAGTCTTTGTTTCCGTAAGATGCCCTATCGGCCTTGGTAGTAAATTATGTTAGTTGAGAAGTTGAGGCAGGTGCAACATTCATTTTGCTACGTAATGATAATTCTTCTCTGGTAAGATGGGTTATTCGAATTTTGGATGCAGATTTTTCTGAAACTCCATTGTTTCTTGCAGGTCTTGTTGAATCAATGGTCAGAAGTGGGAAACAAATTGATGCTGTACGTTTTATTCATGTCTTCCAGCTTACTGAAAGTTATCCCCTTGTGCCACTTCTGAAGACGTACTTGAAAGACTTGAGGAGAAATTCCCAAGGCGACAACACGGGAGATGCTACTGGTGCACAGGTATATTTTAGTCGACCACAGACTCAAAGCTTGTCAATAGAAATTTTTTTCTGATGATCTCTTTTTGTTGGTGTTTAAAAAAAAATGAAGGACGATGTTAATGCAAAAGAACTTACTGCACTGAAGGCTGTAATAAGATGCGTTCAAGAGTACAAGCTTGAAGTGGACTACCCCCTTGATCCACTGCAGAAGAGGGTGGTTCAACTAGAGAGATCCAAAGCTGATAAGAAGAGAACTGGTGAATTTGGTAAACGCCAACAAGTAAAGAAGCAAAAAGGCAGTGGAAGATGGCGTGGATACCGTGGTCCTGGTGCTGCTGCTGCCCCTGCCCCCACTGCTGGTAGGCATGTGCAACCAGTTTTTGGTGAGAGGGCAGCATATGCCGGGATATCGGAGAGGTACGCTCTTGCAGGTCCACGCGCCTATGATTACCAAGTTCCCAGCCAGCCTGCATATGCTTCACAAGCTAATGATCAAAGGTTATATTACTATCCTTCCCAAGATGACAGAGTTCCACCAGCATCTTATACTGCTACTCCTCCTAATTACGGCAGTTACACTGGTAGTGGGTTGCCGTCGCAACACCAGCCGTACATGTAATCTACGTATGCAAGTATTGTAGAATAGTAGGCCAGCGTATGGCAGAAGGCGGGACAAACACATTGGATAACCATTTTGCTTCTCCTATGTAGGCTTGTATTTTGATATGCCTTGCACAGATAGTACTTTGCTCTTCTGAATCATAATCAACAAAAATATTTTGTTTAGCTGACACCGACTCATGATAAACTTGTCAGAAATGAATTTGTTGTAAGAGACGCTTTGCTCACTCCATAGCAGATAACTGTAATTTGTTGGATGGGATGGGAGGGGAACCATGAGCCAACAAATGTTTTCTTTGAAAGCACAATTTTGTTAATTACCTTTTTTTTTTTGTGTAATTCAAAGGACATTAGGAGATGGGGATTCGAACAGAAGACCTCATATGAATAGGTAATTGTTCTTAATTAATTGAGTTACAAGCCCCTTTTAATTTGTATTACCTTTGATTATTGATTAACCATGATTAATTAGGTTTATTGTGTAATTAATTTTAATCAAGTTTCATCTTTTCCGTATTTAATTTTTCTTCATAGATTGAAAACCAAGTAACCCAACACCCACTTCGGTTGTTGTACCCTCTAATTCAAACAAGAAAACAAAATAGGGATAAATTAAAATTAAAGTAAATTTTTTTAAATAAAAATGAGAGCAATCTGGTCAGAAACTGAAAAAACGAATTTCGTTGTGCACGCTGACTTCCCTCTCTTCTCAAAAGCTCTGAGAGAGACTCTGTCCTTGTCATCATCTTCTTCTTCTTCTTCACTCTGTGAAAAAGGCTCATTTCCCGATCTGGCATCATCTGCACCATTCGACATCTCTCAGCTGCAACTCAATGGCAGCGACACCAAGTCACCTCATCTCAACCTCGATCTCCATCTCCATCTCCATCTCCATCATCCTCCTCATCTTCTCACCGCTGATGGAGTTTTTGGTTCTGGCCTCAGCCAATCCCACCACCAGCCCTGCGCTTCTTCTCCACTCACTCCCCGCCATGGTCTTACCTCTCTACCTCTCCACCCCCGATTCTTCGTCTAGGACCTCTTCCAATCCCCGTCGACTCCTCCAGAGATCCGAGTCCCTCAACCGCCCCTACGCCCGCATGAGACTCTACGACGATCTCCTCCGCAATGGGTACGTACCACAAAACACCTTACATTCTTCTCTGTTTATTATTATCATTATTGTTATTCTCAGTTTTTCTGGTTGAGTTTGAGATTGGTATTTGGATTGGCATTGAAATTGTGTGGTGGCGGGTGAAAGGTACTATACGATGCGGCTTTGGATCGGAACGCCTCCTCAGAGATTTGCGCTTATTGTGGATACTGGGAGCACTGTCACCTATGTGCCTTGCGCTTCTTGCGAAATGTGTGGCAGACATCAGGTCAGTTCTGCATCAACACATTCATCCGCTACATTTACTATACACTCTGATCAAACAATTGTATTAACTATGGGATATGTTAATATAAGTTTTTCTCTTGATATCGAAACCATTTGTTGCGGGTTGCATTTGAGGTTAGGATCAGATCTCCTTGCTTACAAGAAGAAATCTAGCCAAACATGTTCCAATCACATGAAAAAGTATAAACCGGGGAAATTTCGGGGGGAAGGGGGGTTAAACAATATTAGTGTTTTATTTTCAACTTTTCATCAGGACCCCAAGTTCGATCCGGAAGAATCGAGCACCTACAAAGCTGTCAAGTGCAACATAGATTGCACTTGTGACAGTGACAAGGTGAATTGTATTTATGAGAGACAGTATGCCGAAATGAGTACCAGCAGTGGTGTGCTTGGTGAGGATCTTATATCCTTTGGCAATCAAAGCGAACTTGCACCTCAACGTGCAGTTTTCGGTTGTGAAAATCTTGAAACGGGAGACCTCTACAGCCAGCCTGCTGATGGCATAATGGGATTGGGCCGTGGCGATCTAAGTGTGGTGGATCAACTTGTTGATAAAGGTGTAATAAGTGATTCTTTCTCGTTATGTTATGGTGGAATGGACATTGGTGGAGGGTCAATGGTTCTTGGAGGTTTCACTACCCCATCAGACATGGTCTTCACCCATTCGAACCCTGTACGAAGGTGTGTGGTTTAGAAAACTTTATCTCCTACATATACTGCAATATGTCCAATTTCCTAGAAAATACAATCAATACATCTCACACATTTACTCTAGTTTTGGGATGGAAACAGTCCATATTACAATCTTGATTTGAAGGAGATACATATTGCGGGAAAGCGATTGTCTTTGAATCCAAGTGTCTTTGATGGAAAACATGGAACAGTCCTGGACAGTGGCACAACATATGCTTACCTACCAGAAGCAGCATTTCTAGCATTTAAGGATGGCGTAAGATTCTCTTCTGCCCTTGTTGATTACTTTAGATTAAATATTGTCTTAATTTTGTACAAGACCATATAATAAAATATTCTTGCTTGTCCTCAATCTTTGCATTCTATTAGATGATATCTTGCAGTTCTTTCTGAATGATAATTATTAAAAGTCTCATTTGAAATTGATGAGCATGTGGTCGACTAGAATTGACAAAGCGGACAAGCAATAATCTGTGTCTGAAATTTAATGGAGATCTATGTAAGATCAACTAGGAATTCCATTATACTTGTAATTGTAGTCAGAGTGGAATACTTGCACTTCCTCATTTGAAAATGAAATTTGGTATTTCAAACACTTTGGTTTTCCTAGAAATCCATGACTAGCTGTTCATAGAACTTTTAGTTATGTATTATTTCATTGAATGGGCGATCAGAGTACTACCAATGTCTCCACTTTTATCATTGTAACTTCTTTTTCCCCTTTTTCCTTATCCTTATATGTGATTGCAGATCATGAAGGAGCTTAGTTCCCTCAAGCAGATCCGTGGCCCTGATCCAAACTATAATGATATTTGCTTCTCAACTGATGAAAGGTATCACATATAGAAAACTAAGAGCTTATTTTGTTATACAGATAAGTTATTGCCTATTCTGGTGCAAACTAGATTATAAGAAAGCCCATCAAGGTCGTAATTGCAATTTTTTACACTAAAAATTTTGATTTGTTCAAATACATGAATAAGTTGTGAATAAGGTCACAAGCCCTTTTTAATAGTTTTATAACAATTTTGATTCAGTGAGGTCTCCCACCCGTCAGACACCTTTCCAGCAGTTGACATGGTATTTGGCAGTGGGAAAACGTTGACATTATCTCCTGAAAATTACTTGTTCCGGGTAAGTGTTGAAATTTAAGCTTGCCCCTTCCCTTCTTCCTCAAAACACTTGTTTCTAAACCACATAAAACACGATTTGTAATTTTTGTTATGCAACTTTATGACTTTTCCATTGGTTATTCGATGTCGCTAATTGAATTCTTCTACTTTATTCTAACATCATCAATTATAAAGCATTCAAAGGTCCGTGGTGCTTACTGCCTTGGGGTTTTCCAAAATGGAAAGGATCCAACTACTCTTTTAGGAGGTAAATGCTTTACAAACGGTCCAGAATTCTCTATCTTACTTTTGTGAATTATCAAATTTAACCCATTAACTTTATGCAGCACTCTCAATTAATCTTGTTCTGCAATGTTTGTGATAGGAATTGTTGTCCGGAATACTCTTGTAACATACGACCGTGAGAATTCTAAAATTGGTTTCTGGAAAACTAATTGTTCAGAGTTGTGGGAAAGACTTCACGAATCTGTTTCGCCGCCAGCAATGCCTCCTGCTTCTGATGACAAGAATTCGTCTCCAGGAGTGACGCCTACATTAGCTCCAACTGGAGCACCACCTTATGTACTTCCAGGTAGTATTCGAAGTCTTTCTTTTTACTGACATGGATGCCTCAATTTTTACTGGCATGTTCCCAAATTATTTCTGTTATATCATATTCATCTTACAGTTGTGTAGGTTTACTTATCCAATTACTCAGAGGTTATGTTTGAGGTAATGTTCAAAATGAAAATTTTCAAAAAACCCTGATCAAATGTAAAAATGGAGATAAATCTGAGGCAAACAGGGGAAAGTGAAAATAACATATTTGGGAACTCTCTTCTCTTCTTAAGTTTAATTTGTGAACTTTTCTGTTATCATTTCTTATTATTTTTTTATGTCAACACAAGTGTAGATTTTTAATAAGAGAAATGTGATTTTATGCTGCACTCTTTTTCGAAAAGACAGACTTATTGCAATCCCCCATTTTTTATTTTTGTTTTTAAGACAAATGAATTACAATGTCTCGTTAACCTTGATGGACAGGGGAACTCCAAATTGGAAAAATAACATTTGATATGTCATTGAACATAAGCTACTCTGATCTGAAGCCCCACATTACAGAACTAGCTGAATTCATAGCTCAGGAATTAGAAGTTAATACATCACAGGTCAGGAAGAAACCACATACGCTTATTTGATTGATATTTACTTTATATTTTCTCACTGATAGTTCAATACTATCATACTGACAAATAAATAGATAGATATCCTCTGTTGATAATCAAGTCTTATGACCCGTGAATAGATATATTTTCTCACTGATAGTTCTCTCAGGTTCATATGTTGAAATTTGCTGCGAATGGAAATGATTCCCTCATTAGTTGGGCCATATTTCCAGCAGACTCTACTGACAGCATTTCCAATACAACTGCAGCGGTAAGTTTGCGCTTTTGAATTGCAATTAGTGTTTGTGCCGACGTTCATAACTGTTTGTTTGCTTGATGATTGGTTCTGCCCACAGGTTATAGTTGCCAGGCTCGCTGAACATCTCTTGCAGTTTCCTGTTATGTTTGGAAGTTATGAGTTGCTTGGATGGAGAGTTGAGCCTAAGGAAAAACGGTAGTTTATATTACATATCTTTCTTATGTCCTTCCCCCTTTTATACTAGAATATAATGGAATCGAGATAAATCTCCTATACGAGTGTTGGCATATAGATAATGATTTTAATGAATTAGCTTAGCTATCTTGCTGTTTAAAAGTTAGGATGCATGCCTACATCCAACAAAGAATAATATGTAATAATAAGATGCATGCCATCTATGTACTGGTGCATGACCGGTGGTCCAAATTCCCTGTTGATGCATTCAGAGTAGTTCAATAGAGATCACAGTATCATACGTAGCAATTTTCGTAATATTTTGTTATTCTGAAATTGTGCAGGTCATGGTGGCAGCGCAGTTATGTGGTGGTTTTATCCATTTTAGGAATTCTAGTGATTGCATTATCAGTTGTTGGATTGTGGTTTCTTTGGAGACACCGACAACGGACAGTCAATCCATACGAGCCTGTCGATGCTGCTGTTCCAGAGCAAGAACTCCAGCCTCTGTGAAAATTTTGTAGCCGTCTTTGCTTGTGGTTGACGGCATGGCATGGCATGTTTGCCATTTGCATTTTGATTCACATGATTAGTTACCAACTAAATTCTGTAATCACAATTACTCAGTTGATCAAGACTCTTGCTCCATAGGTTGAAGAATCATTCTTTGCAATGCCCATGAAAGGATGCCATAAATCCAGATAGTAGTGAGAGAGAGAGAGAGAGAGAGAGAGAGATAGGTAGAACTACTCACACTTTGGTTCTGTAGACATCATTCAATTTGTATATGAATATTGTAACACACAAGTGAATCAAAAGTTTTCCCAATAAAAGGCTTCTTTTCAATCTCTTGTTTTTTGTAATATTATTATTATTATTGTTTTCCTGTTTTATACAGGTCATGTGACACCATGGACAATGATTTTTATTTCACAACCGAATGCAAATCGACCTGCCTCATGTTGAGAAATAATGCATATACATAAATAAAAAATTATTTATAAAACAATATGAAATCATCTAATTGTGATAAAACATAAATGATCATAGCTTATTTACGAGTAATTATAGTGTGGCAATGAAGTACGCACGTGGTATAACTTGTTCACATACTATAATATAAATGAAAATTTATTGATATTATACCCTAAAAGTGAATGTGAATATACCCTAACAGAGAATAGTTAATCCGTTAATCTAACAGCCATAACTATGTTGACATGCATTATGAATTCGCACTGTAAAAGTGTCCGATGAACAGGGTTCATATTGATGATACTGACTGAAATAATAAATTATGTATGTCTAGTCTATACACACACATATATTATATATATACTGTTAGTATGAAAATTGTATTGCTATTTCCTAGACTCTAGCATAGGTTGGGAATTAGTGTGTGAATATGGTTTGCTGGAAGACTTAGCGCAATACATTCAATTCCGGATTCTCAAAGGTTGACTGGATCGATATGAGAAACTTGATTTCAGATAAATCATGACATAATCATGCATTCATTAATAGGATTCATAGTTGGAGTTATTTTCACTCAAGCACTTTTATGTTAGTCCTATTTTTTAATAGGATTAGATTTTATCTCTTGAGATTTCTTTCCTAGTTGGACTCTATTTTGATTTAAGTTAAAATATTATTTTTCATCCTTGACTTGGAAAGGACATTCTATTAATGCCTAATTGGTTTCATTGAATAGTCCAGTTGAATTGTCCATGTTGGTTTGACCGAAGCACATTCTATTAATGCCCAGTTGAATAGTCCATGTTGAACGTCTATTCACAAGAGTCCTGATATTCATAAGAGTCTTGTTTTGACGTCTTTCAATTAGAGTCAATGTTGGATCAAATTTGAGAGTCATAATTGAAGAGTGCTTGTGGACTCGTTGGTCTCTGTCTGACTAGGAGAGTGTGTTTTGAATAAAAGAAGTGTGCCTCTCTTTTGAGTTGGGATAGCTTTTGACATATGTTTTTTTTTTGAGCTTATAGAATTTTTAAGAGAAAGCTGATGTGCATATCTTTGTGATAAGTCATCAAGTGTTCCATGTTTACTTGGTGATTTATTAAATTTTTTCATAATTCATATTGCATTCATATGCATGTTCGGTGACTCATATGGTTGGGTGCACCAAGACCGTGGTGGCGGTTTTCCTCCGACGAGCTTGAAGCAATCGTGACCAGTATTGCGTTCAACATAAGGAGTGTCGAAGATCATCCCGTGATAGAAGTTGAGTTACGAAGAAGTCGGTAAACATTATCTAGAAGGTGTCTAGGATAAGCGTGTGAGTACTTCTTGTAATCATCGTTCTAAAGTGGATTTGTGTTGGACTGAGGAGTCCCATGGATTTTCCCTAGAGGTGGGGTTTACCACGTAAAATAATTCTTTGTGTGTTCCTTTATTTTATGTTCAAAACATTTCAGGATTGATAAGCCATATTAATCATGCTACCGAAGTTTATTTTTATTTATTGATTATAATTTTAAATTGGCCTATTCACCCCCTCTAAGCATTCTTAGTCATCCTACAGGTAATTTCAATTAGCATCAGAGCCGGTCGCTAGACATACTTAGCGAGATCCGGATTATTGTAGGATGGATCGTGCTACGTTGAGATAGTTCAAGAGTTTCCTTAAGAATCGAAACTCTAAGGATAAAGAATCGCGGAACAACTCAGGTATGGATTTTGAGGAAATTGGAAATATTTATAATACTGATGTTGTTTCAAAATCTTACATATCAAATGACAGGAAAAATCCAAAAGGAAAAGTTAAATGCTTTGAATGTGGAGGTTATGGTCATATTTCTTCTGAATGTGCTAACACTTCGAAGAAGCAAAAGTATGGGAAGAACAAAGCATCGAATACAACTTGGAGTGATAGTGAATCGAAATCCGAGAATGATGAAAAGACGGTTGCACTCATAACCACCATTAGCTTGGATGAATCACATGAGAGTGATCATGATAATGAAGACATGAATATTGAGTATATGATGAAGAAATATGATAGCTTGGTCCCTGCCTCACAAAAACTCAGTAAACAAAATGTCGAGCTCGTCAAATCTGTTGCTGTGTTGAAGTTGGATAATAGCAGGATTGCAAACGAGGTTCAATCCCCTGATGTAGATTCTGAAAAGGTAAGTACATGTATGAACGAAAAGTTAATGTTTTTGCATAAAAAGTTGATTGATCAGAATAAATTAATTGCATCTCTAACCTCTGACAACCAAGCCCTTGAACTTAAAACTTCAAAGGAAATGATTGTTTCGTTAACCATTGGTGCATAAAAGATTGACAATATGATTAGCATGGGAAGAAGAGATGGTGACAAACGAGGCTTGAGATTTAAACCAAGTAATGAGTCTTCTGCTGTGTCTAAAACAAAGTTTGTCAAATCCTCTCTACATGTTGAATCTGCATCTACTCAAGAAGTCAAGAGGTTCGTTCCAATTTGTCATTTTTGTGGCACTCGTGGCCATATTCGACCAAGGTGCAACTTGCTCCACAATGGAATTGTAAGTTCAAATTCTCATGTCATGAGAGGAAAGATAGGTATTTAACATAAGATTTCAAATCTTATGAAAGAGGTAAAACGCTTATCCAAACTATCTTTTTTTCATTATTTGCCATCAACTAAGACAAAGTTAGTTTGGAGGAAAAAGGAAAATCATAATTGTATGTTTGCCTCCACTAATATTGTGCATGAACCCGCTGCTTTAGAAAATTTGGATTTTAAATGTCTTGTTGCAAAACCTTTAGATAATCTTCGATTTGACATTCTTAGAAAGTCTTTAGGTATTTATTCTTTTGAATAATTGTTTTGATGCATGCCAAAAGACTCCAGCTGTTCTCTTCTATGTTTTTATCACATAAATTGAATTAGATTATAAGTACTTTGTTCAGCACGTGTAGGGATTGATAAGTGGTATCAATCCTGTTGACGTCTGGGAGTTTTTGCTGAACTTAGATTGGATTTTTGGCGTTGGATCACCTTGAGCAGATCAATATTGGGTTTATGTGAATGGTTCTTAACTATCTTTGTTTTTTATAAGGTCAATTAAATGCTCTTTATATTAAATCTCATGTCTCACATATAGCACATACACTCTAATCTTGCTTAATAATTTTGAATGAATCCTCACCATGCCCTTGTCTTGATACTAGCTTTGCATTGTACTTTTTGCTATTGAGCTCACAAATTCATAACATCTCTTTAATTAAACGTAAAGTAAAATAAGTGCTTGATCCTTGCCAAGTAACCGGGCCTCTTGTCTAATCCACGTTGAGGTTCGCGTCAAAAAGCTTTGATCTTGTACACATTGCTCCTCTTTGTAGCCTACATGACTCGGGTTAGTACATCCTAGGGGTGCTTTAACACCCATTGTCTTAAAGTCAACTGACTTGAGCACGTTGATTTAACACCCGTTACATGGGTCTTGTAGAAAGCTTGATAAAGTTAGCATTAAAACAAAATAACAAAACAAAACAAAGGGTGAAAGTGGTGAGCTATGTATGCATCTTGGCTTGTTCTTAGTTGGACTTTTTCTTTGTTATTAAGCAAGTTTAGTCACATAACACGAGATTGCGCTTTGATATTTGCTTAATGGACTTTATTTCTAACAAATACTTTTGATTCTCCATTTTATAATCCTTGTGTGTGATTAAACCTTTGTGATTTGATGTGCCTTATATCCTAAAAGGCTTTGCTTCAAATGCTTCTAGACAGATATTGGTATTGGTTATGCTTGTCTATCATTATGCATAGTGTTGGCACGTACTCATGATTTTTTTTCATACATGAAGGAGGAGTCTTGGTATAATGTTGAGCATGGTCGTTGGTGTTTAATTATGGTCTTTTTATTTTTGTGTTTCAGTTTATACCCCTTATTTTTCATCATCTTTTTCTTGGGTGCTATAATTGTGTTCATCCTTAGCATATCTTTAGGGGGAGAGTTATTGTTTAAGTGCACAAGATGATAAGATGATATGAACATGTTTATTGTTTTTCTTTTAGTGATGTGTTTTCTTGATGTGGTAGCTTTTAGTTTTTGTTTAAGTCCTTAAAAATAATAAAAAATAAATCTTTATGTTTTTCAAACATAGTGTCGTTTTATGCTTCTTGTTTAATTGTGCAGCTAGGCTTTGCTTCATGTTGCACCTCGAGCTTCTCGTGAATATTAGAATTACTGAGAAAGACACATGATAAATTGAATCTAAGGATTGCAGTGCCATTTTCAATCATGTCAGTTGCTTACCTGCAGCACAACATGTTCACAAGAATATTCCTTTGGAAATATGTATGACGAAATGAAGAGCAGAAGACACGTAAACAAAGAGGTAAGTATCATGTATTATGTTTATATGATTGAACCTAAAATTGTATATGTTGTTCTTGCAGATGATGAATGGATCTTGGCTATGCAAGATGAGACTTTTGCACCCTTTGAACATCTGGAATCGGACACACTGATCCTTTCAATCTGTCTCTCCTTTAGTCACGAAAAGACAAAGTTCCTCTAGGACTTCAATGGTTAATCCTTCTAATTTTTGGTGATAATCATTCTCTCATATTGTTGCCACTTTAATGCATGGTACTGTTATCCCTCTCTTTTTGGCTTCTAACATCTTGCTATTTCTTGGGCATTAAATTGGTGATTTCTTTATGCCTTTATATTTGCTCCCTTGCGTATTTTCATTGGCCTTTGGATTTCCTGACAAAAATGGGGAGACATGATTGTGTGAAATTATGATAAAAAGGGGGAGAGATTGTGTTGTAGAATTAAGGGGGAGTGATGTTGTATTTTTGCTTTGAATTACTTTCCTTCTCCCACATGCTTCACTGGTTTTGTTTTTTCATAATGTGCAGGGATTCAGAGCTTCGAGTTTAGAGTAGGATTTCATTTGTTAAATCACATGCAATTTTCTTTGAGTTGTAATAGGTGTTTTGTCTAGGAAATGCCAAAGGCGGAGATTGTTAGTGTGAAAATTGTATTGCCATTTCCTACACTCTAGCATAGGTTGGGAATTAGTGTGTGAATATGGTTTGCTAGAAGATTTGGCGCAACACATTCAATTCCGAATTCTCAAAGGTTGACTGGATCGATAAGAGAAACTTGATTTCAGGTAAATCATGACATAATCATGCATTCATTATAGGATTCCTAGTTTGAGTTATTTTCATTCAAGCACTTTTATGTTAGTCCTATTTTTAATAGGATTTGATTTTATCTCTTGAGATTTCTTTCCAAGTTGGACTCTATTTTGATTTAAGTTAAAATATTATTTTTCATCCTTGACTTGGAAAGCACATTCTATTAATGTCTAATTGGTTTCATTGAATAGTCCATGTTGAATAGTCCATGTTGGACGTATATTCACAAGAGTCCTGATATTCATAAGCGTCATGTTTTGACGTCTTTCACTTAGAGTCAATGTTGGATCAAATTTGAGAGTCATAATTGAAGAGTGCTTGTGGACTCATTGGTCTCTGTCTGACTAGGAGAGTGCGTTTTGAATAAAAGAAGTATGCCTCTCTTTTGAGTTGGGATAGCTTTCGACATATGTTTTTATGAGCTTATAGAATTTTTAAGAGAAAGCTGATGTGTATATCTTTGTGATAAGTCATCAAGTGTTCCATGTTTACTTGGTGATTTATCAAATTCTTTCATCATTCATATGCATGTTCGGTGACTCATACTGTCACGACCCGACTCTCCTAGCACGATATTGTCCGTTTTAGGCTCTCACCCTTACGGTTTTATTTTTGGGAACTCACAAGCAACTTCCCAGTGGGTCACCCATCCTGGAATTGCTCTAGTCCCAACTCGCTTAACTTCAGAGTTCCAAGGAATCCGAAGTCAGTGAGCTCCCAAAAGGCCTCGTGCTAGGAAGAGAACTGCCCACACATATAAGGCACTTCACCATTCCCTCCCTTAGCGATGTGGGATTGCTCACTGTTCTTACTTCCCCAAGACACGGGTCTTACACATACGGTTGGGTGCACCAAGACCGTGGTGGCGGTTTTCCTCTGGCGAGCTTGAAGCAATCGTGACCAGTGTTGCGTTCAACATAAGGAGTGTCGAAGATCATCCTATGACAGAAGTTGAGTTACGAAGAAGTCGGTAAACATTATCTAGAAGGTGTCTGGGATAAGTGTGTGAGTACTTCTTGTAATCATCGTTCTATAGTGGATTTGTGTTGGATTGAGGAGTCCAGTAGATTTTCCCCAGAGGTGGGGTTTTACCACGTAAAATAATTCTCTGAGTATTCCTTTATTTTATGTTCAGCGCGTTTTAGGATTGATAAGCCATATCAATCATGCTACCAAAATTTATTTTTATTTATTGATTATAATTTTAAATTGACATATTCATCCTCCTTTTAGGCATTCTTAGTTATCCTACAAGTAATTTCATATACACGTAACGTGAGTCTAGTTAATGGCCTAATATGATTATATGAATCGTTGAAAAGAGTCCTCGAAAAAAAGTTGGAAGCAGTTTCCGGGAAATAAAATAGAAGCTTCGAAGTTCGACATTTTGGGGCGGTCACTAACTTTCTCTATCTTGTTGGCGTGGAGGGAAGAATCTTCTTCTTCTGGTCAAATGATTTTTTGCGACATAAAGTCCTAATGGCCATTTTTGTATGAAATGCCTGGCCACTGGCCACTGGCCACAGGGTTCTACGTCTCTCAAAAAAGTTAAAACACGAATATTTCTTTCTTCTCTCTCTCTCTCATCCAATTATAGAAATCGTTGCTACCTTCTTCTACGCAGGAATTGGTATTGCATCGTATTCTTCTTAATAAATTTTTGCCTTTGCTTTATTTTCACACTTTTTTATAATTACTAGCATCAATTATTTCTTAATTTAATCTTTACAATGTTGGAAGAAAATCCCCTACTTACTGATAAATAATAATAATAATAATAAACCCAAAAGAAATATATATATATATAAAGAAAAATTGAGAGAGCAAATGGAATAGAATTACTGTTGAGTTGTCAGTTTTCAATCATTTTGGTCTTGTCTACCTTTTATTTTAATTTTGGTTCCTCTAGCCTTTTCTTTTCCTTATCTTATTTCAAAACATATTATTGTCAATTTGGTAATTGCCATTCATTTAAACAATGTAGATTTCTTTTTTAAATTTCAAATGATCCAATAGTGTCCCACTCTCCACATATTTGATTGTAAAAATAACTCAAAAACTCAAATCACTTCTCAATGATACTTTTTATCTCAGTTTATTTACTATCTTTTGTCCGAGTAAACTAAAGATAACATATATGTTTCTGGTTGCATATCTCCTTTCACTCTATTTATTCCTTAACGTCATATGAAGGTTACGATAAAAGTGACACCGCCACGAAACTCTAGAAGAAAAAGTATTTCAAAATAAGCTTAAATTGTATCTGTACTAGGAGCCAAGATAATTAAACATGACAAGAAAAATGATCGTAAGAGGGTATCTATGAACGTTGTATTTGGATGGGCTACCATTTAGGGATATATTTGGCTTTTTGTTTTGTGTAGAAAAACGTTTTTTCCATTTCTTCAATTTTTTTTTTTTTTTTGCTAATGAAGGTATTTCCATAATAAACAGGTAAACCAGCCCTTTTGGAGGCTACCGAATGAATCCCAATTTCAGTCAAAAAAATTCATTTGACAAATTGCATAAAGTAATCATATTATTATTTACTAAAATAATGCATTTATTTATTACAAGATAAACATGTAATGACGAGAATGTCCCACTCTCCAACTATGCAACGAGCCCCAGTTCGAGCGTGCAGCAACTGTACATCTTCATTTCCAAAACATAATAAAATACTAAAAGAAATTTAAAAAGTGAGACTCTCTGAGAAAATTAAACAGAGAGAAAGGGAAAATAAAAAATCTCAAGCAGAGAATTTGGAAAAATCTAGTAGCTGGTCTGGAGGTCTGGGTTTGAGAAAGGCAAAGGAGAAAGAAGGATTGCCCAAAACGACCTTTTCTTGGTCATTTCCCTCTGCGTTTGAGGCTTTCAGCCAATCCAGGTACAGTTTTATTTGTTCATAATCTTCAGCTTGATCCAGCTAGGGTTTTGAATTCTATGAACGTTGTATTTTACTCTGTGTGCCTATTTTTCTTGTTTGACTGCTTGTGCCTGCATTTAGAGTTCAAATTTGGTCAATCTGCTTTCCAATTTGTTCCTGCTTTAGTTGGTTGGACTGTTACTCAGTTCAAGCACTCGAATCCCATTCTGGGTCTAATGGGTGTGTGCAAATTTTGAATTTTGTATTTCAGAAAGATCACGCAAACATAGATAAATTTAAAGAAAAGAATTATCTTTGTTCATTTTTAAATTGGTAATTGTATATGTGCTTTGTTTTTATAATCTGAATGGTGGTTCTTTTTGGCTGTGATGAAGAGCACATATGGGATACAACAAATTGGAAATTTGGGATGTGTATATGAGCTGGATAAGTGGTATAATTAAATTGGCTATGCTTCTTGGGGTCTTTTACTTTTATTAGATCATAGTTATTGGTTTGGGCAAGAAGTTATCAAGGCGGGAAGTGGGAGACTTTCAGATAACTAATAAATTTGGTATCAGTGATTTATGCCCTAATGATGTACATATGTCAAAATGTAGTAGAGCTGAGAATTTAACAAAAGTTAGGATTTATGAAATGACATATCCTAATTTCCTTGTTTGGGTTCATAGACAAGGAAGTTTATAAATTCTATGTGGAGAAAAAAAAAACCTTGGGACTTGGGGATCATAAATCTTAACTTTAAATTTCAGCTAAATAGGTGTCATTTCCAAATTCCGAAGACAATGAGAGTATGACAAAAAAAGCCACAACCATCACCACCAACCTTCCTCCACAATCATCGGCACATCCACTGCGACCACCCTCAAGGATTAAAATATCGGCCGTGCAGATAATATCGGGCCTCCAATTTACGGATATTTCGGGGGATATATCGTTATCGTTTTAGGTATCGGGAAAAAAATCAACAAAAATGACAGATATAGGCATTGAAACACATAATTTTGGAGTAAAACTTTCATAGATGTTATGTACATTATCAATGAATGTATTGAACAAATAAAACTCAATATTTACTAAGAATAAGACATACATATGATGAAATATAAGTGGTATGTAATGCGCGTTAATGAAAAGTTTGAAAATAAAATGTTGATTAGAATGAATAAACCATGCATAAATCCATAGTTTGTTTAAACATTGGATTACAATTTAGATAAGTGTCCATCTACATAAATGAAGAGCTCCTATGAGGTTCAAACAATGAGGAACAACCATCTAGATTCATACAATAGTCATACCAAGTCAAGTAACCCGAGCAGTTTGTAAGCCATGTTTGAACATGGTGCACATATGTCTCTCTTGAGCTCCCTACTATCTTCCCATATATGAGATAGTTAGGATTGACCCAACTGGTAGGTCCATAATCTGTTTCATCATCTTGAGCTCCATAACTAGTTCCACTATAATCAGACATGACATAACCATAGACATCATAAGATTCATTTGAGTTAGTACTAGGTCTAGTTCCTATGCTCATATATTATAGGGTTCTGGGCAAGGATTAGAGATTTTTGGGTTTCAATTTGCATCAATTGCCTTCAAAACTAAAGACAAATTTCTGGGTTATTTGTTTGGTATCGGGAAATATCGGGAAATATCGGTAAATATCGGAAAATATCGAGGATATCGGGGGTTATCGGGGATATATCGCCGATAAGGGGGAAGAAATAGGCTTACCCCCCCTCTATCTGTATCGACACCTAAAAAAACAGATATATCGGCCGATATATCGGGATATCGGCCGATATTTTCATCCTTGACCACCCTACCATTGTTGTCACCATCATTAAACCACAAGCACTCCCACCTTACCACTAGCACCGCCACCACCTTGCTCCAAACAACCACCACCACCACCAGCTTCACTCTCGTTGTTGTCACCACCATCACCACTATTACCACAACTACCACCACTACCACTTATTTACATATTGACACCTCCATAAAGATAAGCGTTAAATTTCGTTTTAAAATCCCATTATGCTTAATAGGTTACCCAAACAAGAATTTTATGAAACCTAGAGCTTCAAATCCCATATTTTTGAATTTCTTTAGTACTCTTATACCCCCACATACAAACGTACCATAATTTTATGGTAAAAATAATTGAAAACTTTTTTCAGCAAATAAGAAGAATATGGAATTACCCAACAACCTGCAGTCAGTTATTGTTGCTTCTTTTTGGTATGGTTTTTTATGGTAAAAGCCCGGAAGGAAATATACGAGAGAAACGATAAAGGTCTGGTGGTGACAGACTAAATTCCTCTGTTGGGTTGGAATGTGGCGTGAAAATCAGGGAGGACACTTTTGGTCCATGCTTAGCATATCTTTTCCACCAGTTCCAGCTGGAAAGGTAGAAGGAAAGAAGATAATGCATTGCGGAAAGTGATGTTCCTTTAACTTTCCTAATTTTCCTCCATGTTCAATGAAAAAGCGGATGAAAAAAGATAGTAGGAAAGTTGTCCGTGTATTACTTCTGGGGTGGAATTTTTTATTGTCAACCGCCTCACCTTATTGAGGTCCCAAGGCAATTAATAAAGTTTTAAATTTCAATTATTGGCTTTTAATTACATCTCCCTATTTTTTCATAGATCTCATACTTTGAAGTTTTGGTTTTTGTTTTTGCAGGGTTCAATAGTTGGGGAAATTTGATTTCCAAGATTTGAGTTTATCACTTGATAGTGAGTGTGCATAGGTTTTGTATGGGTTTTGAGAAGTCTTTTCTTCATTTTTGTGGATTTGTTTGGAGTCTGAAGGATCAGAAATGAGAAAGATTGCTTTGGTGTGTAAAGTTATATATTTATGGTGAACAAAGGTGCATTCATTCTTTCCTTTTTATCTGAAATATGTTCGTAGGAGTACAGTCGAAGATATACTTATTGGCATGTCCTTCAATAATATGATTTCACTTGTTAAGAATATGCCTTTTTGATACACTTTAACAAAAACTAAGGGGTCTACTACAAATATATGTATAAGTTTATTTTCATGGAGGGGACATGTCTTGCATGTCAAGCCAGCCAGCAAGACCAAAGGAAAAATACAAATGTTGGTGAGTTAAGTATATATTAAAGAACAATGGGTGGGTGTTATTATAAAAAAAATCTTAAAACAAGATGGCTTGTTCAGGAATGATTTTGTTTGCGTGTAAATTTTGTAAAACAAGTTAATATGCAGCAAGAAACACATTATAATGATTTATAAGAATATTATAGGGGAGCAAAAGGCATTGTAAAAACTGATTGTACTTGCCTTTTCAAAATTATTAGAGACTCTCTCTCTCTCTATCTCTCTGTCTCTTTCTCTCACACGAGTGCAGGCATGCCAGTGTATGGGTGTGTATTGTGCAACTGTGCAGAATGCTGATTTCAAATATCGTTGGATAAGCCTTTAAAGCAGTTACAGAAAGAAAAAAAAAATCTACATATTGTATATATATGCAAGTAGAATATCTTTCAGTTCGCCTAGATTTGAATTATAAATCTCTTCGAGTTCAGCCTCTTCATTAAGATGGACTTTTCTGGTACTAGTCCAATTTTGTTGATTCCAATTTTTAGAAAGGTGAACTCATTTGAATGTAACTTAATAGGAAATCAGTTATCGTTATTGTGCTAATGCGATATGGTCGTTATTATTTTGAAATATATTCTGTGTTTGCTTTTCCATTACTTCTTAAGACTTTGTCTCTATTCCTTTCGTTCTGCAAAGAGACTATTTTTACTTGTTTATATATTGACAGGTGTGATGGAGATATCATTGTTCAAAGCACTTCTTAATAACATCTCCTCTTTTTTCCATTTATCATCCCATGACAACATAAACTTGGACCCAGTTCTGAAGTACTACAAGAGAGCAGAAGAGATATTAAAATTGTTGAAGACTGTACTTGATGCCATTGTTGATTCTGAAATAGCTTCTTATGAAGTGCTTAATAAGCCATTTGAAGAACTGGGTCACTATGTTGATGAGTTGAGGGAGCAAATTGAAGACTGGCAACCATTGTTGAGCAAAGTCAATCTTGTAAGTTACGGGTCTATTCAGTTGTAGTATGTAATTAGAATGAATAATGTATCTGAATAAAATTGAAGGTAAATTTATCTAAAACTGACCTTTCATCGTCGTAATCCTCACCATAAGTTTGACCAATACAAATTTGAGTATTCCCTTTGTTTGAATTAATATATTACTATGATAGTAAGTTATAATGTGGTCACTTCTCCCTCCCTTGTCTTGTTGCCATATCTGTTGTTCCATGAGGAACAGGGCATTGTTGCATTTATAGTAGTAATGGTGGTCTCTTCATTTTGTCATTTATTCTCCCATTTGTAATCCTTGTTCTAAGATTTTCTGATTAGTCTTTCCTTTTAAGAGGATCTAAAGTTTTTGTTTTCGAGAGAGTGAAGGGTTGCTTTAGAAATGTTAGAATTGGAACTGTATGTAGCCCCAATTCTTACCTGCATTGCTAATTCTTTTAATTAGTGGCATTTAATGAATTTTAAGTTGCTTTTTTTTTTTCCTGATGCCTGTTGGCTTTCGTCAAATTTGAAAGTATGCATGGAGTTCTCAACACTAGATTTAGTGCACTGCTATCAGTTATGAGAAAAAGTTAAAACTTACTGAAGTAATGTACTTTTGTCTTCTAATGTCCTTCCACATGCATATTTATATCACATCTCATAAGCATGTACTTATACACTGACAAAGTACACTAAATTAGATAATGACAAATGAACTTCCCCAAGGACAGGTATATAATGCATTTTGTTGAAGTGACAGTTTATCTAACCATCTTCTCTTTTTATGACATGTAGGTTCTGCAAGTTGAATCTTTGATCTCAAAGATTTGGACTTCTGGTTTGGATATCTTTCAACTGTTGAAAACTTCCCAACAACATCTTCCTGATGAATTGGGTTCGGCATCTCTTGAGGTACAAAATGTGTGCAAAAAGAGTTATTAATTTTTTCCCTGTTTCATTTTGTTATGGATAGAGCATAAAACTTAGACCAAGAAAAAGACAGCATAAAACTCAGTTTCTTTAATTCGTTGCTTATTAAAGAACATTGGTTAGATGAAAACCATCAGTCAGATGGTGAAATCATTTAACACAAATTTTTGGAATGCGGAAGAAGTAATTTCTAGTCTTTCTAGTGGACTTCTAATTTGGGAAGAGGTTAGGCTATATCCTTTTATGATGTCTAAGACTCACCATGGTTGTTTGCAGCATTGCATACAAAAACTTAAGAATATGGTCGATGAACAAATGTCAACTGTCATTAAAGATTCTGTAAGTGATCAAGTGGAGGGTGTTGGACCCAGCTCAGAGATCCTAGTGAAAATTGCAGAGGGCCTTAGCTTGAGGTCAAACCAGGAGATTCTTATTGAGGCTGTAGCACTTGAAAAGTTGAAGGAGAATGCTGAACAATCTGAAAAGATTGAGGAGGCGGAGTATATTGAGCATATGATATCCCTTGTCACCCGTATGCATGAGCGCCTTGTTACGATAAAGCAGTCCCAGAGCTGCAGTCCAGTTCCAATACCTGCTGATTTCTGCTGTCCTCTCTCTCTGGAGCTGATGACAGATCCAGTTATTGTGGCATCAGGACAAACCTATGAGAGGACTTTCATCAAGAATTGGATTGATCTTGGCCTCACTGTTTGTCCAAAGACACGGCAAACTTTGGCTCACACCAATTTGATACCTAATTACACTGTAAAGGCACTAATTGCAAATTGGTGCGAGTCAAACAATGTGAAACTGCCTGATCCCACAAAGTCTATGGGATTAAATAAAGCAACACAACTTCTTGGACAAGCAGAGCATGGTGCTCCAAAGGATTCACCTCCTTTTCCTCATTCCAGGGTCAATCGACCAATGTCACCTGAGTCAGCTCGGTCTATGGGTTCGCCCACTAAGAACTTGTTCTCATCTGGTCCATTGCATCGGGAAAGAAGTTCTCCATTGCATCCTCGTTCTACATCAGAAGGTTCCTTGTCTGGGGTAGTTGGAAATGGGCAGGTTTTGGATATTGCCAGAATAACACTAGCAAATTCTGAAGACAGGTCTGCCAACTTAGAAGAAAGGAGTACAGATCTAGCTAGCCAACACTCTATGTCACCATCTCTAGATGAATTTCCTAATTCTATTGAAGCGGAGCAGTCATCTCAAAGCCATAATAGAACTGCCTCAGCTTCCAGCATACTTTCTAATGCCAATGGTACTCAAGGAACTCCTGTAAATGCCAATGGGGCCTTACAGGTGTCAAGCAATCTGTCAGGCTACAGCAGTGATGCTTCTGGGGAGTTGAAATCAGAACCACAGGCTGTTGCTGCGTTGGCCACCCAACAGAGAGAGACTGAGTTGCCCACCAGAATGGCAGAGGTAAGACCTCGAAGCCAAATGTGGCGGCGACCATCTGGGAGCTTAGTCCCAAGGATAGTTTCTTCTCCAGCTGTTGAAACAAGACCTGACCTTTCTGGACTTGAAGCCCAAGTTCGGAGTCTGGTTGAGGACTTGAAAAGCACTTCACTTGATACCCAAAGAGAGGCAACACTTCAAATCCGGCTACTTGCCAAGCATAATATGGATAATCGAATTGTTATTGCAAACTGTGGGGCCATTAGCTTGTTGGTGGATTTGCTCCACTCTACAGATACGAGGATTCAGGAGAATGCTGTTACAGCACTTCTTAACTTGTCGATCAATGATAACAACAAAACTGCAATTGCTACTGCCAACGCAATTGAACCTCTGATTCATGTCCTTGAGACAGGGAGTGCTGAGGCCAAGGAGAACTCAGCTGCCACTCTCTTTAGCCTTTCGGTGATTGAGGACAACAAGGTTCGCATTGGAAGGTCAGGGGCTATTGGGCCTCTAGTTGATTTATTGGGGAATGGGACTCCTAGAGGGAGAAAAGATGCAGCCACAGCTTTGTTTAATTTGTCAATTTTTCATGAGAACAAGGGTCGAATTGTTCAAGCTGGTGCTGTGAGGTACCTAGTAGAGTTGATGGACCCAGCAGCTGGAATGGTTGACAAGGCAGTTGCTGTGTTGGCTAATCTTTCCACAATTCCGGAGGGAAGGACAGCAATTGGTCAGGAGGGTGGGATCCCTGTTCTGGTTGAGGTTGTTGAGTTAGGTTCTGCAAGAGGGAAGGAGAACGCAGCTGCTGCTCTTTTACAGCTCTGCACAAATAGTAGTAGATACTGCAGTATGGTACTCCAAGAAGGAGCTGTCCCCCCATTAGTGGTATTGTCACAATCTGGCACCCCAAGAGCCAAGGAAAAGGTACAGTGCCTCTAATGATGTTTGCTTCTCTCTGCCCTGGTTTATTTATTATCACAAATAATGTATTGAACCGTAGCACTTTTCGTTTTCTTGCAGGCACAGACCCTCCTTAGCTACTTCAGAAACCATAGACATGGTAATGCTGGTAGAGGATAATTGAAAAAATAGAATGTTTGGTGTCAGCCAAGGTTTTGTGTCGGCTTCTATAGATAATGTGTAAATTGGTTGGTGCAAAATAATTCAATTGAAGGTTTTCTTGTGTGGATTTAATTTGATTTGTAGAAAAGAGGAAAGACAAATGATTCATAGAGGATTTGTATGATTTCTGTAAAGTACTGCTGTGAATGTGGGAAGAAAAGTTTATACCTGTAAGTCTAGTTGTTGCTCTGTGCTCAGACAAGATGATGATGACAAATGAGAAATTTGGTATTGTTTATGTTGTGCCCCATTTGAGTATTTCATATGGACATTATTATATATATGTACTTTTTTTTTTGGTAAACATTTTATTATATTTTAATGCGTGGTTTCATTGATATTTCACAAGGCTGTTGATTTTAGTTTTCTTAATGCAGCGTCTAAATGTGTTTCGGCTGCCATCAATTACTTTTTTTCTTTCTACATACACGTTCTTTTACAACACTGTTGATTTCTTAGAGCATTTCCAAGGGAGATGTCAATTATCAAACATCAAATTTAAATTTGATGGCTGATGTGGCAATTTGACATCTTACACAGTTTTACACTCCACCCGATATGTCAAATTAAATTATTATTTTATTACATTTAGTGTTGATTTATTTACTACTTCTTAGATTATAATTTTTATATTTTTAATTAAAAAGAAAATAAAATACTAAAAGACAATCAATTAATTGAAAAAGAAAAAAATACTACAAGACAATCAATGAATTAAAATATAATTCACAATTCACCACCTCGAAGAATTTTCATTTTAAGTTGAGATAATATAGTCTTTCCTCATCACACATGCTAGATGTATCCATAGACATAATTTTCGTCTCGAACTCCATTTGTTTGAGTCGGAGTTTTTTTTCATCTTGCTCAACTTTCTTCTTAATAAGCTCCATTTTCCTTTCATCTCTTTCCTTTTTCTCTTGATGTAATGTTTGAATTTGCACCAAAATAGGAGTGGGCTCATCACTAGTGGTTTCTTTCATCCTTCTCTTTTCGGCCTTCTTACCTAGTGGTCTTTTTGTGGGAGCGTAAGTATCGTTGGTGTTGTCTTGGTCAACATCTATGGGAGTTCTTTGAGTAGAAGAGGATGAGAAACTAGTGAAGTTAGAGTGGTCTACATATTCACGCTTCTTACTCACTGATTCTTGCGTTTGTAACCACTTTGGTTGGTGCCTCAATAAAATCCAAGCATGATCAAGGTTGAACTTTGCTTTGTATATTGCTTCATATGTAGCCTTCGCATCTGCAATCTAAAGATTAAAAAAACCAAAACTCCACATGAGAATAAATTTAATAATTAAATACACTAATACTATTTAAATATACCTTATCTTGCTCAGTTTTGCCACTCTGATTTCTCTCATTTATAGTGGCTATACATCCAGAAAATCTATTCACCTCCTTTTGAATTTTTTGCCACCGTTGAGATAGCATTCGGTCAGTTCGACTACTGTCGAACCACTTATTTTGGTTGTAATATTCCCCAATTCGTGCCCAAAAAGTTTGATGTTTTTGCTCATTTCCATGTATAGCATCCATACTAGTGTTTAACCATGCACTAACAAGAAGACGATCCTCATCTTTGTTGAAGCCAGCACCGCGAATCTTTTTCTTTTCAGACACTTCCACATTGACTTGATCATATACTTCACTTGAAAATTGAGATTGTTGAGTAGAAAAATTTGGAAATTGGGAGTATTCAGAATCCATATTGTTTATAGAGGAAAATTTGAGAGATTGAATGTGAGGATGCACAAGCAAATATAAAAAGGGCTTCTTAGATTTAGGTCCAAAAAGATTAGTTGTCATTAGGCTAAGTTCTCACCGTTTTGGTTTTAGATGCAAGTCCTTTGACTTTTTTTTTTTTTTTGGTGTCAATTTTACCCTTTGAGATAAATAAAGAAACACATTGAAAATCCAAATTTAATGCATTATTTCATTGTAATTGAATTTCATAATTTAAAATTTGAATTATTTCCTTGTGAATATTTACTGTATAAAATACAATTTAATCAATAAAAGTATAAACTCACATATTACACTAATCGATGGAGCAAGCACCCACATGAAATTATATACCTATGCATCAGGTAAAAAACTTGAGAAAAACAAAATAAACAAGAGAACTATTGATGACATTTTTATGTACCTAATATATAGGTACTATGAGCTAATGTGCTTTATATTAATATATGTATATATATAGGTAGAATTTTCTAATGTACCTAGTTACTAGGTAATATAAGATTATGTATCTAAATACTTGGTAAATGTGAGATTATGTACATAACTTACTAGGTAAATATAGGATTGTACCTGATTATTGCGGGAAGTATGAGATAATATATAATCTTCCTGACATATAGGTATTTTGTTATTTTCAATATACCTTTTTTTTTTGTTTCTTCAATTTACCTAATAAAGAGGTCGTAAACAATAAGAAATAAAGCCAACTATTTTTTGGGTTAAAATAAAAGAAGGAAAAACAAAGACAACGTTAATATACAAAATCATGGACAATTAATAGAATTCATGGATGCAATTAAAAGAAGAAAAAAAAGGCAATGTAATTAATATACCAAAATCATTATGGTCATAAGCACTTAATTTGTTAATTAATTATGATCATAAATAATTCTTTCCCATAATTATCACATAAAATACATTTACCCGATTCAAGGTATAAGGGGCAACATTGGAACAAAAAATGATTTTAAAAAATAAAAATAAAAAGATTACATCATAAAATATTAAAAAAGGAATGTAATCCTATGTGTCACAAAAGTCAAAGGACTTGTATCAAAGTCACCAACTTCGAGGATTAAAACCAACTTCTTAATGGGAATTTGGATCTATATCAAATTTTCTAATATAAAAATGTGGTATTTATAGAGATCAAATGTGAGGATGAATTTAATGAACAACGGGAAAAAGAAACATGCACAAGTATTTAAACATTCCAACGGGCAAAAGTATTTACAATGCACAAGTAACTAAACAATGCACCTGTATTGAAACAATGCATGCATGACCTTGAAAGAAAAAAATAGCAACAAACTTGTGCAAGCATAAATGAAACGATTCAAAGTGATATGCAACGGTAATATTTTATAATTTGTTTTGTTTTGTATTTGTTTTCTTATTGAAATTTGATTTTAATATGGACTGAGATAAGAGTATGAGACTAATCAAACGTAAATGAAACAAACTCTTAATGTTAGTATATGATAGAGCAATGATCTGATCACAACAAGAACAAACAAATGGATATGGACCAAAACGTTTTCTCAGAGTCCAAATTAAAACCAAATACACTTCTGATTTAATAAACTGAAATTTAAAACAATACACATGCAACTAAAACTTGAAATAACTTAATACTCTATTTAATTACGAGTATCACCACCTCGCCACCCCCACAAGTGTTCAACTAGATCCGCTTGGAGCATATTATGGGTTCCTTTGTCACGAATACGAATATGATTTCGAATAAAATCTTGAAATTCTATTGTCCGCTCATGTGAGATCATAAGATCAACACTTTCACCCCTTCTTACATCATAATCTCGTGGAAGGATCATCACGTTCATCTTCAACGATCATGTTATGCATTATGATGCATGCTTTCATGATTCGTTGAAGCGTTTCACGATCCCAAAAACGAGCAGGACCACGAACAATTGCGAAACGTGCTTGGAGCACTCCAAATGCCCGTTCAACATCTTTCCTTGCAGACTCTTGAGCTGCTGCAAAAGTTTTGGCCTTTGGTCCTTGGGGGCATGGGATAGTTTTGACAAATGTTGCCCACGATGGATAAATTCCATCAGCAAGATAATTACCCATTGTATAGTCGTGACCATTAATCGAGTAATTGGCTGGAGGAGCTCGGCCTTCCCTGAGGTCAGAAAATAAAGGAGAATGTTCTAAGACATTTATGTCATTATGTGATCCTGGTAGTCCAAAGAAAGCATGCCATATCCATAGATCTTTTGAAGCCACAGCTTCGAGAATCAACGAAGGCTCACGATGGTCTCCACGAGCATACATCCCTTTCCATGCAACCGGACAATTTTTCCATTTCCAATGCATACAATCGATGCTACCAAGCATTCCTGGAAACCCACGACTCTCACCTTCTGCTAATAACCTAGAAATATCAGCATTGTTTGGCCTTCTCAAGTAATTCTCACCAAAAATGTCAATAACCGCTTGAACAAACCTTTTCATTGATTCAATTGAAGTACTTTCACCGATACGCACATAATCATTGACAGCATCAGCTGCAACTCTGTAAGCAATCATTCTCATCACAGCAGTGACTTTTTGTAAAGGTGATAAACCAAGACGACCAGCTCGATCCCTTTTTTGGGCAAAGTATGAGTCATAATCTTCTACCGCATTTACGATTCGAAGAAAAAGTGGTCGGCGCATTCGGAACCTTCTTCGAATTTGAGCTGGAGAGTACTTAGGATTCTCAGCAAAATAATCATCATAGAGTCTTTGGTGCCCTTGTAGTCGTCCTCTGTCGATATATGCATGACCTTGGACAGCACCACGATGTTTACTCGTTTCTCCTTTCATGTTCTCTTGTTCCTTTTGCAAAGCAACCACTTCCAACATTTCTAGTTCTTCGCCAGACTCTGAATCAACAAGATTCCAAAAGTGCTCATCTGTTGAATCAGAAGATGAATCAAAAAAATGGTGAGACATGTTGGGGGTTCTTCACAATTCAGTGTAAAAGAAAAGAACAATTTTTGGTATAAAAAAAGAATTGTGTTTGATTTTATTTCATCCATCTCCACGTTGGTTGATGAAAAGAACATAAAAAAGATCAACTTAAATTTTCAACGGTAAAAAAATATAGATAAGTAATAAATGAAATGATAAAGCCACAACTAGATCGGGCAAAGAAATAATAAAATAATCAAAAGACGTCTTCAGTGCTTGACGGCAATTTTGACAGCAGAGGCTTCATGCGCTATTCCACGTAGACTTTAGCAGTTCGGTTGGAGTAAATTTCAGCTGTTATTTTTATCTGTTAAAAGTGCCACATAGGATTTGACATATCCTTTGGAGATGCTCTTAGAGAGTTGATTTTTCCACTCTCCTTTTCTCCACTTACATTCCCTTTTGCTTTTTAATATTTTTTAATCAATTTTATTCTTTTTTTTATCTTTCTCTTTCCTATTATACCCAATGTTTTGATAACTAAAATAAAGAAAAGTGTTGATGCCTAAATTTGGTTCAACAGAAAATGACCTCTTCGAGATCGAGGTAGACAATCCTTCCAAACCAACTTGGCATGACCAAGCGGGTTGTCCCCTAGAACGAGTTCTAGTGCTTAGGGATTGCACTTGTAAATATAAATTGAGTAAGAACATGCAATCAAGAGACACAAGAGATTTACATGGTTCATCCATAATTGGGCTACGTCCACGGGGTGTTTGGTATTTTCACTATTGAATGATGAAGTTACATAGGTACAAAGTGTTTGATCCTCACAACCCATATCCCAATTACACCCAAAACTCTCATAATCATGATGAACAATATAAGATATCGATATCGTAGAGTTGAGTTATTTTTGAAGGAGCCCCCCTCAAGTTTGAGAGTTGCCTTTATATAATAGCTTGGAGATAATCAAATCCTTGTAGAAGTAAGCTTCCTAATTAGTCTCAAAGTAGAAGTCCATTTCTGAATAGAATTCCAATCCATATGAAGCTCGGCTCTAGGGTAATTTTACCCACAAACAAAAAGTTAAACAAAAAAAATAAAAATAGAAGTCAGAGCGTGAATCCAAAGAAGTTGTCACTATAGCCATCTCTCATCTTCTTGTTCAGTTCAGCCACAGACCCTCCTTGTTGTTGAAGACCATTGCAATACTTCAGGAACAGGAACCTTGCAGTCACTGAAGAACCTTGTTTCCAACTTTGACCTTCACCCAGTTTTGCCCACCTATTGGGCACATAATCCGCCTTCAACCTCACACAGTCTGCAATCCCTTCTATCAATCCACCTGGAGCTTGACGATTTCCATGACACTGCCATTTATGTGTCATCTCATGGTAAAGTACCCCATTGAAATCTGTTTTGATGTCACCCTTTATGCCCTGGATACAAGCTATCAGTGAACTAATAGCAGTGTTTCTTACGAAGATCTTATGCTTAATAGGCGTTTTTCCAGGTAGTAGTGGAACTTTGGGTTGTCACATAAGAATGGGAAATTTTCTGAGAGTTTATCATGTTTTTTATTTTTTGAGTTAGTTTCTGTGTTGGGTAATAAGCAGTGACGTAGCTACCATGGGGTCTTGGAAGTCTGGCTGTAGAGGTTACGGTGAGTTGCTGGTAGTGGCGGATCCAAACTTTTGTCCATCTGGGGGCGTAAAAAAAATTTTAATAGCTGACTCCTATAAAGTCTATAGATTTTCATAGCAATACGATATATATTATAACACATAATCTATTTCAATAATTCTTTAATATATGATTTTAGGCCAAAATCTAAGACTTTATATATTGAACCACATGTTTATTAAATTTTGGGCTGTGATATTTTCAATATAGGAGAGGTTTTGGGCTAAAACCTTTAAGATTTTACTTATTTAGGATGCTAAATGGGAATTTTACATGCAAAATATTAACTAAGTGTCTTATTTTTATTGGCAAAGTATTTAACTAGATGGGTGAAGAAATAACTTAAGTGTGGGCAGCTGCCCACAATAAGCATATACTGGGTCCGCCAGTGGCTGCTGGTGCGACCCCTTTGGAGGCGCCTACCAGCTGCTCGACGAAATGTCTCACAACAGTAGCTCTGCTGCGCATCCCTTATTTTTTTTTAAATGATTTGGCACCAAAACAATGCTACAAAGCTATTTTGTGCTAGGAATTAAAAACGATGCCATTTTTTTAAAATGATTTGTGCAAAAAACGAAGTCATTCAGTCTAGTTATTCTTTCTTTGTGGCCAACTAAAATTTGTTTCCTTTTAAAATAAAATAGAAAACACTATCGCTAAAATTTGTTTCCTTTTAAAATAAAATTAAAAACACTAAGGTTTATTCATGGGGCATGAGTTTTTGCAGCAGGTGGACTATATAATCTTGCCTAGACAAATATACATCGTTAATTATGTCTTACTTGATTAAAGGAAAAAAAAACTAAAAATAAAATGCAAGTTGGAAAATTAAATATAAAGAAAAGGAAAAAAATATAAAAGTGAAGTACAAAGAAATTAATGTAAGGTAAGGGTGGAATAGGAAAAAGAGAGAACAAAAAAGAACAAAATTAATAATAATAAAAAGCATTAAAAACCAAAAGGGAGTGTAAGTGGAGAAAATGGGAGTGAAAAAATCAACTCCCATTTTTTATTATCTAATTCCAATATTCTAACCCAAATTATAAGCAAGAAAAAAATTTACAATATATAAGAATACCGAAAGGACACGCGTAGGAAGGAAGGCTGCCTTTTTTAGCATATAACCACGTAACGTGTCTCTGTTGTCTTTTGAAGGAGTAATTTTTGGGTGTTCCCGGTACACCACGTGGCTGATGTACCATCCACTAGGTGTAGGACATGTGGAATGTTTCCAATGCAGCCCATATGTCATAAAAAATAATGCAATAAATTAGAAAGTAATTCCAAATATCACAGGTCTATTGGATGGTACAACCACGCGTGGTGTCAGGTACATTTAAAAATTCCTCCTTCTGAAGACCCTGAGCTGCCATAAAAACTGACCTGCCAACCAGATTGGTAGCAGAGGCAAGAAGACCCTTGAGGCCATATGAGGCGGCGCCGAGCAGCCCAAAGACATCTTCTTCTCCTTCCATTGAAACAAGAGTAGACAATACTGTCAAAATAAGAGAATAGGAGAGAATGATATGGAATGGAAAAGGTTAATTTCTGATTTTCATTCCTTGATTTCTTCTTTGTATTACAAGCAAACATATTTATACAAGTAGAAGTACAACTAGGACAAAATGCCTTGAGCTCCCAACCTTTGAATCCCAAAGTCAAGCCCCCAAGTTAGGCACCCAAGGTTAGGCAACCCTTGAGTTCCCAAGGTCAAGCCCCACAAGTTAGGCAACCAACCATCTTACCCCAAATTAAGGTAGGCTCCTAACTTCTTTCTACTAACCCCATTAATGAACTAACAAACTAACTCATCCAAGCACAATAAATGCCTTCACACCACAAGTCAACACTCACTCAAGTTGGTGCATGGATGTCATCAATGCCCAACTTGCCAAAAGAGTTGTGGAAGGCTTAACAAGTGTGCTTTTATTAATATGTATGCATCGAACTTCTTCTTAATAAAATGCTGATCCACTTCAACATGCCTCATCACGTGGAGCTAAGGCCACATTTGAATCATTTTGGTCTTGTTGGTGGCAAAACCTAATCCAGTGCCGAGGTCGGTCGGTAGATCCGCGAAACCATGCGAACACGGCCAAGGCAAAAGCAAAGAACACGTAAGAAACCTGCGAACCACGGCAAAGGACACGAAACCCTGGGAACACGGCAAAGGACAGAAACCCCTGCGAACACGGCGAAAGGACACGAAACCCTGCGAACACGGCAAAGCGACACGAAACCCTGCGAACACGGCAAAGGACACGGGAAACCCCGCGAACACGCGAAGGACCACGAGAAACCTACTGTGAACACGGCAAAGGTCACGAAACCTGCGAACATGGCAAAGGACCAGCGAAACCACCGTGAACACGGCAAAAGGTAAGGTAAAAGACACGAGAAACCCCTGTGAACATGGCAAAGGCAAGGTAAAACCAAACCCAAAAATAGGGTAAGGCAAGGTAAGGCAAAGCATGGTAAAACCAAATCCTAAAAAATAGAATAAGGCAAGGTAAGGTAAAGTATGGCAAACCAAATCCTAAAAATAGGATAAGGCAAGGTAAGGCAAAGTATGGCAAAACCAAATCCTAAAAAATAGAATAAGGCAAGGTAAGGCAAAGTCGATGGAGTCATATGATCAATGGTACTTGTGGAGCATACGGACAATAAGCCATGGTAGATAGGTAGGTGGTGCAGCGGAATAGATGAAGCGGCAGTGTCACTCCCCCTCAAATCGGCGATGTATGAGAGTCAAGATTTGGAGAAAGTAACGGTAGGTGAATTGCAGGCTGAATAGATGAGCAATGATGTCACTCCCCCTCAAATCCTAACGATGTATGAGAGTCGAGATTTGGAGAAGTAATACCCAAATAAAGTTATATCTATCTCCCCTCAAACGTCCGACCTTGGTAGGGGTGAGATTTGGAAGAAGAAGAAAGAAAGTGAAAGAGCATAAAAAAGAGAGGTGGAATGGATGTGGACAATTGGAAAATAAATGTGATTAAGCATGAGAGGAAATTAGATAGGAGCATGCGAGTTAAGTATGTAAGGGAACCAACATAGAAAAGATGATAAAGATACTATTGGAAAAAATTAGGCGGAAAAGAGAGGCCACAAAAATTCCTCGAGCTCGAGAGAGAGTGCGAGATAAACCAAGAAAGAAAGTTCAAAAAGCATAGAAGTGGAGATGGATTTCAAGGGAGGAAGAGAAAACCAACAATAGAAAGGAAGCGGTGGTTGTGCAAAGAGAACAACAATGGCAGCATAGTAATGCAACACAAAGGCAAAGGTCGGCTAGGAGAAGGCTCGGCGAGCGGTGGCGTGGCTCGCGGAGGAAAGAAATGGCTCGGTGGTTGTCAGAGGCTCACGGAGGATAGACATCGGGGAACCAAGAACACAAATTAGGATTGTGATTACAACCAATTTCAAGATAAGGCAAAGTATGAGATAGGTAGGGATAAGAAGATGCCGAAATGGTAAAACAACCAAAGGGAACACAACACAAGTTTTGTGTTGGAACCATGTAGGCAAAGCAAAGGCAAAGGTAAAGATAGAAATAATGTAGCAACAAAGTATGAGCAAGGTTAAGTGGAGGCAAGAACAAGGTAAGAACAAGGCAAGGACAAGGTTAAGAACTCATATGAAAGGATGAGTAAAAGAAAATGACTATACAAGATGAAGACCCATTATGGGTGAGGGATGATGAGTGCCAACGACTCTCAATTTGGTAGAGGTTTATCACAGGTTAGGATCTATGCTCTGATACCATGTCAAAATAAGAGAATAGGAGAGAATGATATGGAATGGAAAAGGTTAATTTCTGATTTTCATTCCTTGATTTCTTCTTTGTATTACAAGCAAACATATTTATACAAGTAGAAGTACAACTAGGACAAAATGCCTTGAGCTCCCAACCTTTGAATCCCAAAGTCAAGCCCCCCAAGTTAGGCACCCAAGTTAGGCAACCCTTGAGTTCCCAAGGTCAAGCCCCACAAGTTAGGCAACCAACCATCTTACCCCAAATTAAGGTAGGCTCCTAACTTCTTTCTACTAACCCCATTAATGAACTAACAAACTAACTCATCAAGCACAATAAATGCCTTCACACCACAAGTCAACAAATTCTGGATTAATTGAAACCCAAGTAGGTAATCTGGTTGAGGACTTGAAAGGCACTTCTTTTGATGCTCAAAGAGATGCAACATTTGAACTCCGGCTGCTTGCAAAGCAGAGTATGGAAAATCGGATTGTTATCGCAAACTGTGGAGCCATTAGCTTGTTGGTAGACTTGGTCCGGTCTACAGACAAAAGGGTTCAAGAAAATGCTGTCACGACTCACAACACTTCTGAACTTATCCATCAATGTTGAGAACAAGACTGCAATTACTGCTGCCAATGCAATTGAACCCCTGATTCATGTCCTTGAGACAGGCAGTGCTGAAGCCAAGGAAAACTCAGCTGCCACTCTCTTTAGCCTTTCGATGATTGAGGACAACAAGGTTCGCATTGGAAGGTCAGGGGCTATTGGGCCTCTAGTTGATTTATTGGGGAATGAGACTCCTAGAGGGAGGAATGATGCAGCCACAGCTTTGTTTAGTTTGTCAATTTTTCATGAGAACCGACGTCCAATAGTTCAAGCCGGTGCTATAAAGTACCTAGTGGAGTTGATGGATCCAGCAGCTGGACTGGTTGACAAGACAGTTGCTGTTTTAGACAATCTTTCTACAATACCTGAGGGAAAGACAGCAATTGGTCAGGAAGGTGGCATCCGTGGTCTGGTTGAAGCTGTTGAGTTGGGTTCTGCAAGAGGGAAGGAGCATGCAGCTGCTGCTCTTCTACAGCTCTGCACAAGTAGTGACAGATATTGCAATACGGTGCAACAAGAAGGAGCTGTTCCGCCTTTAGTGGTATTGTCACAATATGGCACCCCAAGGGCCCAAAAAAAGGTATGATGCAAAATGTTTATATATGATGGATTATTACAAGTTATGTTTAACACAACCTTAACCAAGGTCTTTGGTTTTCTTGCAGGCACAGTCACTCCTTAGAGTCTTAAGTAAATGAGTCCTGTAAAATGCTTCTTATGTGAATGTGGGAAGAATAGTTTATACCTGTGAGTCTAACTGCTGTACTGAGCTTGGGAAAGAGGATGACAACGGAATAATTTGGTATTGTTTTTTATCTCGTGCCCCATTTGTCTAGTTCGTATTCATATCAATATATTTTCACGCGTGCATGATTGCAGTAACACATCAAAAGGCTCTGTTACATGCTCTCTCGTTATTCTTGCAATGAAATATGTTGTCTTTGCAGGCAGTCATCCCATTTCTATAGACAAATAGATGCTGAAATAGTAGTGAATTATGTTGAGTTAGAGTAGAAGAAGAAATAACAATGTACAGTATACTAAGTTTTGTTGTCTGCTCAAACTGCTGCCATATTTCTTTTTAATAACTCACTCACATATACACAGATACAAACACAGACAAGCACAACATACCACAAACATATATATCAGCCTCCCAGACAGCAGGAAGGGTGTAAACATTGGCCATAAGAATATTCTTCTGCATAGTAACTTGATCCAAGTAAATTGACCTGCGTAAATTCCAACACAATTTTAGCCATCCCCTTCCCCTTTAAAACCGTCCAAAACAACACAAATGACGGGTGCACATTAACATTACCTTGATAATCTCACACTTTGAGCTTGGACGCGTAGAGGTTGCTAATATACTCATGTGAAAATGCTGTTATAGTGAACACAATAAAAGAAATAGTAGCACTTTTGCATCAGTGGATATTTGGTAAAAGAACATTTCCGAAGCCCTTATGAAGAAAATTATGTAGAACACAACCAAAGAACTAACCATGCATCACATTTGCAGCAGAACTTACCCTGAAAGGATCACCCCTTAAGGACTGCACAAATATTGAATTTCCTGACTCCTTATCCTGTAAAGGAGCAGAGTGGTGAGCACAAGTAGAAGCTTTCCCTGTGAAAATTACAAGTTTCATCCAACAGATTACCTCCAAATAAACATCCCTTAGTCTCCTACCAGTTTGAGCACAGCAGATGCGAACTACATCCTCATCACAACTACCACTCACAATATAGTCCCTTCCACTCATGTAATATGAACGGGTATAATTATGAGAACTTCCTGTAGAAGCTATCTCAAAATTCATGTGGAGCCTCCCATCTGCTGCCAAAAGTTGCTTAACCTGGAAAGTGACGACACATAAAAGTTATCTGCTCATTTTTGCCTACAGCAATAGACCAAAGTGCATCTTACTGTACTGTACCTCATTGTCAACAGCTGAAACAAGCAAATAAAGGTCGTCAGGAGAAAAGCAAACCATCACGTTTCCTCTTGAGCTTGAAGCTGTATAGCAAGGCCGCATTGGGTTCTGTCTCAAATCCCACATCTTCACATCATGGTCAAATGATGAAGTAGCAAACATATAAGGGGAATGGTGGGCAAATTTGGCAACATTGATTGGTTCTTGGTGAATATTAGTGAACAACTGTAAACGTCTTCCACTCGCTATGTCATATAGAGCAACACCTTTTGAGTACCCACTAGCAAGAAGCTGGTCATCAGTTGAATTTACATGAAGAGAAGTCAATTGCTCGAAATCATCAAAAGTTGCAACACTAGAGCTGCAACTGGAGTCTGAAACTTCCGGTGACATATAATTGATGTCAAGCAACTTCAAGGAACCATTATCTGAACCAGCAACAAGCTATTTTTTCAACACAAATGGGAAAATGGGTAAGAAAAACATTAACAAGGGGATTACAAGTACAACCACTTTTTGCATTTGAGTAAGAGAAAAGCTTCGGCAGCCCTGAGTATTATGATGGTCTATACTAGAGTTTGTATATCCATATGCATGTTTGTCTGTGTGTGCATCTGCAAGTGAGCTGGCCAAACAAGCGCAGCAGTAAGTCAAAGAGAACTGTCTGGTTTGTCCACTTTCATGATGTACCAGGATTAAGCATGAAAGAGGACTTAATCATGCCAGGTAATGCATATTAATAGTATTCCAAAGGTTTATAATAAACTTAAACACTCTCCCACAGTTATATTATATCTTACGTTCGAGAGATGTTTAGGATTCATAATACATCAAATGCACAGCCCAAGTATTATTTTAGTGTAACATTGGATTTTGGCATATTATTAGTTTTGCATATAGTACTAGATAATATAAATTCTCTGAGAATATATGAATTACAATTGATAATGCTTTGACTAACACCAGAAACACAGCCTAGACTGTTAAGGCATACAAGAAATCACATACCTTGGATGGATTTTTATTGAGCCAACAAAGCCCCAAGACACTGCTCATTGCTCCTATGGAGGGGACATAACCAACAATCTTCCCATTTTCATGGTTGAGAACAACTACTTCACCATCCAGGGTTCCAAATACCATAAGACTAGGGTTTGATGGATGGTACTCAAATTGCCTTGGACGAAGCTTCTTATTCTCTGCTTTAAATGTGTGGCTAAAGTTAGATAGTGGATGTAAGAGTGGCCACATTGAAGACCCAAGTTTAGCAGCGCAAAGGGACCTTAAGAAAAAATTCTGGCCATTTCGATAAGGATGCAGCTGTTTTGGCTTGAATGGTTTTTGGCAGTGTATACCATTAGTTCCCATTTCACGCTTATGCAAAACACTAACAACACTTTCTTTGTGCCGTCTATTGTAAGGCAAATATTCATAGTATTTTGCCGAGGTCATCATGGCCAATTCCTTTTCCGTCTTTCTAATAGGAAAATTATCCAAAACTTCCAAACCAGGGAGTGATGAAATCATGTATTCCCGGTAATGTTTCTCAAAGCATAGGGGTGAACGATGATGAGTTATATACTTTAATGTAATAGTGGCACTCTTAAGGTCAGTCACAAGGAACTCATCTTTTTCTTGAACCTACAATTTGCCAAGGACCTATTAAATAAACTGTTAAATCCATCACCAACAAATAGCAATTTCATACTTTTTGAAAAAATTAACCACATAAAATTATAATCATGTTGTGTTCTGACCTCGCTCTGTAAGTTGTGCTGTCTTTGTAAATCAGGACATGGCCCAGTGTCCTTGCAACACAAACAACTTTGGAACCGTAATTCCATCAAAGCAGGAAGTTTTGATAGAACACCAGTGGTTGTCAGGAGATTTGCAATTCTTGTCTCACACATTGAGAGACGCATCAAATTTGGCATGCAAGAAAAACAGTCCTTGTGCAAACTAGCAAGTGAAGTACAAAAGTCCAGATTGAGGGTGTGTAGCCGCAAAAAGCTTCCAACGATGTTGAGTTTCTGGATATGAGTAGACCTCAAGTTGAAGACCTGGCATGCCAAGCAACCCTGGAAGAGATCCCTGGGGAGAATCCAAATCAATGGAACAAGTCAAAAGTTTTATTTATATAAGATATACAATACTACACTTGTTAATCTTGTCGTAGATTCGTTACAACAACAGATAAGTTATTTCCTAAACAAACATGTAGACTTCATCAGCACATGGAATCAAGCTTCACAATCATGTAAGCTGAAAAAGTAATTCCAGAAATGAACATAAAACAATATCATACAAAAGTACATTGCGTATCCACTTAAGACAGTATCCACATGAAAAAGTTAAGAGACTTTTATTCCATTTTTATAATTGACCTCAAATGAAAGGTAATAGAAGATACTGATATTGAATGTGAAAAATACCCAACAAATAAATTCTCAATATGTACTGGAAATTGCTAATACATACCCTAGAAATTCGTTCCCCAACGACAAATCCTGGAGATCAACAACTTGAAGCTTTTGATTGACAGCATGTATCAAAGCCATAACATTTTCTTTAGCCAAGTCACTATAGAATTCCAGAAATATATCCACAACATCAATATCAGCAGAGTCACTTGACATAAGTACGTTGGTTAGAGGCAAAATATCGGCATCCTTTAGCTGATCTAGCGAAATTGTTAGTCTACACTTCTCATTGTGGGAGCTCTGAATTTTGGCCTGAACAATATTAAACGAAAGTAGAAATTTAATATATAGTAAAAGCAATTTGTTAGAACACTACCAATTTTACATGATCAAAAGCAGAGCAGGTCAAAGTGAAAGCAAATTTTTTTAATTTAAGACCTGACCTGAGTAAACCATGCTAGAACTGCTGAATTGGGTTGCACCTCATGCTTTTTGCAAGAGTCTAGGTACCTGGCGTGAGCATCCAACAAGGGAGTTAATAAAATAAATAAATTAAAAAGAATAAAATTACTAATCTAAGTAACAAAATCTTTACTAAAAATATAACAATTACAAAAGAGCATATGCATCAAGGCACTCAGGTCAGTTCTTGAATCGTTCCACCATCTTTTGCATTACATAACAGATCATGACTCAAATTTGGTTGTTTGAAGCCAACGAAAACATACCAACAAAAAATTGTAAATTGTTGGCCAACTTATGAGAAAAAGAAATTATCTTTGTTCTAAATCAGTGAAATTGGACATCTGGGTATCTACCAAAACAGTCTCATTCTCTGTAAACCCAGAAAGAGAGATATATTTCAAAGTAGTCTACTAATCATCTCCTAAAATTCCCAGATAATCTGTGAAAGTTGTTTGTAGATTATAACTGGTATAATTAAAAAGATGGTTAGTTTTTTTTCTTTTTCTCAGCAGTTGGTCTTTCCTAGCTAAAATGGTGGTCAGCAATTGCTAACCAAAAAAAAAAAAACCCTACAAAAAACAGCAGCAGAGAGATACCGAGCTTGTAAGCTGGAGATAGCCATGCCTCCTCTGCTTCTTCTTCTTCTTCTTCTTCTTCTTGTTTGGTCTTCTGAGTGCAAATGCAATGGGAGAGTAGTGTGAGTAAATAGAGAGGTCCCATGAGATATGTGTAGAGGGGACAATGTACGAAACAAGTGAAGTGGACACTCAGGAAGGAGGAGAACCACATGTCAAAAAAGAAAAGAAACAGATAAGCACACAAGCGTTCACATCACTTCGCCATATTTGTCCTGCATGCTCAAATGCTACAAAACACAAAAACGCGGTGGTAATTCAATCCTCGATTTTTTTTTAAATACAAACAATAGTCAAAATTACATGTAGATGGATTTTTCACACATCACAACGGAACCATGAGATTTCAAACATAAAATCATTACTCTGTAAGTCGATATATTTTTCCACTAAATTAGACCTCATTAACATAATTAACTGCATATAAAAGGAGTCGATTGGTTTATTAATCATGTTAGCATATTGCAGTACTTTTGGATTGTATTTGTACGTGTTATCTCTAAATATCAATAACCTATATATTTTCCCCCTTTTTTTTTCTGTTAGTTTTGGATGGCGACAGTATCGAACAAAATTCACGACGTGTCTTTGAATAGTGAAGAATTTGCGTGTAACGAGTTTCATATTTCATTCTCTCTGTATCTCTCTTGGTGAGAGAAAATAGGGTACGAAACTCGTTGCAGCCAAAATTTTCAGCCTCCTTCTCTTTTGTTTTTCTCCTCGTTTTGGGGAAGAAATTTTTTAGGGGAAGTTTCCATGAAACTACCCGTGTCGTTCCATAAATTGTATTATATCGAAATATGACATAAGGTGTTGGCGCTGGTCATGCTTCCCATGACTTACTCAAACTCAGAGAACTTTCAAGAAAAATGAATTCCATGGTCCATTGACCCACCCAAATATTTCAGTATTTAAAAATTTATTAATAAAAATATATATATATATATATATATATATGATGGTCCCAACGGCAATGATGATATTGGTTTTTTTTCTCAATTATAAATTAATTGGTTGGGCTTAAGAAAGTGATGTGTTAAAGATGAATGATTTGGCAACAGTTATTTATTTTATACCATTTTGGGATTCCCTTCCTCTCAAGACAACTTTTGGAATTGAAGTATCGTTGTATCTGGAATTTCTCATTACTAATATGCAAATATTTGGGTGAGGGCAATTGGCTGAGCTAGTCTCCTTACACTTAAGTTCGGATCTTTCTTTTTGTAAATTAGATTAATTTATAAAAATTTATACTATCTCTTGTTAAAAATAAAAATAAACACTTAATATTACGAGTACCAACTATTATAATTCTTGGATTATTTTCATAATTTTCTTCTTTTTTGTTTATATTGGAATTTTTCAAATTATACTTGTAACCAATTTTTCCATCCTCTCCCTCACCATTTTAGCCTGATATGTCCGCCATATTTAGCTTCATCGTCATGGTTGAAAGTAGAAATGATGACAGAATGACTTGCAGCTGGAAGGAAAAAGATTCTTGGTGCCTTTACAGGCTGCTCATTCTTTCTTTCTTTCTAGTTTCTTCTGGTCACCAATCACATTTCATTATGTAAATGAAAATCTTCTATCATTTTCAGGAAATAATGCAAATTAATATAAATAAAAGGTTTCATATCAATGGGCTTCGATCATATCCAGTGCATCCGATTCCAATGCAGCAAAAACGAAAAAAGGAATTTACCATTTTAGCCTCCTTATGAACTTCTTCTTGGCCCAACCCATGGTCCTATTTACTGCTCATGCATTCAGGATGGGGTGCAATATAAATGTTGGCATTGCAAACATGACTACAAATCCAGATTTGAAACACATTCACTATCCAAATTTAATTACAGCAGTACAAAATACAGAGGTAGGTTAGAAACTTTAAATTATGCAAATTACTCAGCCCACCCACCCCTTTTTTTTTCACCTATCACATTTAGAGATGCAAATCTTTGGTCTTTATTGAGTAATTTTTGGGTGTTCCCGGTACACCACGTGACTGATGTACCATCCACTTGATGTAGGACATGTGGAATATTTCCAATGCAGCCCGCCACATGTCATAAAAAACAATGCAGTAAGTTGAAAAGTAATTTCACATGTTCTATATCTATTGGATGGTACACCAGCCATATAGTGTACCCGGAATATTTAAAAATTTCTCGTCTTCATTACCATTTTTTGCCATCCGAAACATTTGAACTCAAAATATCACTTAACAAAATAAAGATGGGAGTGCAACTAGATCACTTTCGATCGATGTTATTGGGCAAGTATCTTGACCGTTATTCGGTATGCTAGGAATGGACTTTAAATTAAACAATAGTCTAACATAGCGTGTATAGTCCAGAATAGTGTTTATTGGAAATCTCATCTAGAAGGATGGGACTCTGATGAATTGGTTTAGACTCTACTACAATCCAATTCAATCCAAACCGAACCACCAAAATTCTACTCCAATCCAATTCAATCCAAGCCGAACCACCAAACGAGCCTTAGGTTAGATCCAACATAAGCAATAAAACAAACCGAAAGTAAAGGAAAAGAGTAAAGTGAGCGTCACCAAGACAAAGGAGCGAGTGAATTGAGATGTGTCAAAAGAATACAAAAGGAACCAATCCACCAGTAAAAATAATAATGATGAATAATAAAAGTGGTTTTTTTAAGAGAAACAAATGGTAAATAAATATGAATTCTTCTTCTACATCTGTAATGATGAACACAACAACGGTGGACAAAAGATTAAAATAATAAGGATAACATTACAACAAATTAACACCGTCCTTGTTCCATTTCAGGTGGACCAGCACCAGCACCAGCACCAGCACCAGCACCAGCACCTCCCAATCTCTAGAATAATGCCAAAACTGCCCATCCCAATGCAATGGATCCGACTACCTTGTGCAGGCACCTCACTGCTCCACTCTGCATTTTCACAAGTATTTCAGAACCCAATGTATAATCATTTATTTTATTTCACAAAATACAAAGGGTAAGTACTAATTCCATTTATTTACTATTTAATATTTACCAATACACGTTACAACCATTTATTTACTTCCATCATTCATGATTCATGCAGCACAGGTGATTATAATAATGACACACTCTGACTCAATGCCTAGGGGTAGGGGTAAAATTAGCCATGCTACCCAACTTTACCCACCACCGACGGTGGCGGTTGGCCGTCGGTGGCTGGATAACCCACCACCCAGATCCCAAACCAACAGATCTGGATGAGTTTCAAAGCATAGCGCCAACTACACGCTCTATAGCGCGAGTGAGCAAGCACAGTGAACATCACTGAAATGCAGTGAGTGAGAGAACAGAGGCTCTCAGCGGTAGAGTGAGTGGAATCCAGCTAACTAAATCAATGTTTGTAAATAACTTGGGTTGATTTTGAACCGAAAGTTCCAGATCTGGGTGCGCATTGCACCCACTGTGCATATTAGATCTAAACTAGACAAAAATTCAAAAACCAAAAATGAACCAAATAAAATCCAGCTCAGCATTACCTGATCGTCAGCTGCAGAAGGACCAGGGGATGAAGCATCGGGGCTCGCTGGTCCAGGAGCCTCAGCCGGAGGCGCGGGTGGGCTGTTATCTGGAGTGGGAGCAGCCGCCGGAGACTTGTGTTTAGGCTTCTTCTTGCTAGGAGCTGGGGCCGGAGCCTCAGGTGTAGTCGGTGGCTCAGCGACTGGAGCCGGAGCGGCTGCCGGAGGAGATTTAGCCGGTGGGGAGCTGACCGGAGCTTTAGAAGGTGGTGAGCTCACTGGAGCTGGCAATGGAGGTGAAACGGCAACAGTTGGAGGAGTAGCCACCGGAGTTGGAGCCGCGGCCGCAGGCTTGGGTGTTGCCGACACCGGAGTTGAAGCAGGTGGAGCCGATTTGGGGGAAGCGACTGGAGATGGTGACTTGGGCTTTGTGGGAGCTGCAGCTGGTGGTGAAGTAGTGGGTGTGGTTGCAGCTGGTGGTGAGGTAGTGGGTGTGGTTGCAGCTGGTGGTGAAGCGGTGGGTGTGGTTGCAGCTGGAGTCGCCGGAGACTTCGTCGGCGCGGCTGCCGGAGCTTGGCCTCCGACGCCGGCGACGAGAATGCAGACGAGTGCGATTGTGAACACGTTGTTTCGCTCCATCTCTATCGATGACAACGGAAATCAGACAGACAGAAAGAGAGAGAGAGTGAGACTGGAAAACGATGAGAGAGTTATATATATAGAGTCCGGATCTCAACGGGAAGAAACAGAGGTTAATCTGGAGCGTACATCAAGCGGGACCCAGTTCTAGATGGGTCGGATTTAGCCGTTGGATGAACGAACAAAGACGAAAAGAAGGTTCGGCCTCTTTTCCGGGGCCCATAAAACAGGCCATGTAAGTAATGTGGCGCTAGACTAGACACAGTCTGGCTGGGGCCCATTTGGGTTCATGTGACACGCCCCCAATTGATACTTTGGGCTTTTGCTGTGATATTAAAACGCGGGGTTTTTATTTTTCAGTTTTTAGGACTTCGTTTGCACAGATAAATACTTTTTTTATTTTTTTAAAAAATTTCTATTGAAAAATACGATAGTATATTAAACTTATACACATTATACGAATGTTAGGACTCGAATTCAGAATTTTTACTAAAGAAAGCAAACTCAAACTCAAAAATTACTCCAAATCGTTATACTAATGGATCTTTTATAAATAAATACTCTTACTAACTCAAACTATAAGTCCTTGTTTAATAAATAAATAAATAAAAACCATAAGTCCTTGTAAGGTATTTAATTTTTAGTTGTTATAGAACAAGTGGGTTTTTCTTATACAGCTGGATTGTTTAAAGGTGGGGTCATTTGCCAGTTTGACAAACCAATAACCGGCGGCCACATGAGGCGTCGTGGCAATAATTGCGTCGTGATTTGGCAAGTTTAGATGGATTATTGGAGCACCGCCAAATTTGTGGGCCCCGTGAAATGTTGCCTGTCCGTGCTTTTGTAACGCATATTTTTGCCTGTAGGCTGTACCAGGAAGGATTATTTCCCCTTTTTTTTTTTCTTTTCTTTTCTTACAGAAAATTAGTATATTTTCTCTTTTTATTTAATAATAATAGCAAATAGGATGAGCTGGTTTTGTTACTATTCTTGACATGACATGGAGGACAATGAGGACTGAGCTGGAGAACTCGGAACACATTCGATTTTCCATACATATATGTATGTTCGGTAGTTCAAATGCTAAGCCAAAACCACAAGTACGCAAAGTCTGTGATTGGTTTGTATTTTTGGTCAAATGGAATCAAAACAACGTATCTCTTTTTATATCGTAAATCTTGGCGGTACAAGAGGAGTTATTCAATTGACATAAATAATACCAGGGTCCAGGGACACCTCAAATCATTAGTACCGTGATTATGAGAAGAAAAATGTAATTAGATAGGAACTAGTTGGTTTCTATTTTTGTTTGAATAATTAGTTGGGCGTTAGATACAATGCATTTGAAATAATTACATATGATATTTGGGATTTCAAGGGACGAGATACGATTAATCATTTGAAATTAATGCATTTCTTCTTTTGTATTCCAATACAAATATTTATTTACTGTTACTACTAGGCCAGTGAAGCAAGAGCTTTTTAAGATACTTGAGTTTATTTGTCTAATTGGTCTTAACAAGGCAACCACCTCAAAACTCAAATTTCTTAGTCAGAAAAACATGGTACATTCATTTAACTCTAGATAAAGTACAATAACTTGTAACTCAAGTAGTTAAAAGTATATTTACCCCGACACTCGAGATCCTAAGTTTGATTTTGCCTCTCTCAATATCGCTTATATATAAAATAAAAAACATAAAATTCAGATAAAGTGATGAACTGGTTCTGAATCTATTTTTACTTTTATTCCAATATTGGAAGAGATCCCAAATTCAAATTTCCTAGTCTGAAATGATTAAGAATAAACTTTAAAGAAAGTGTCCCAAGAGGCCTAATTTGTTGGGTTAAATCCATCCATCATCCGAATACCCAACAATTCTACATGACAAAATTGTTAGTCAACTTAAATCCAAAAAGAAGTTCACGGGGCTATGAGTTGGAATCGATCCCAGATTTTAAATATCAATAATATTCATAAGCAACCACCATGAGATTGTCTGTTAGGCTTTGTAATTAGTTTAAGGATTAGTTACGTGTTAAGATTAAATATTCTGGAGTGTAGTGAGTAAAAGAAAAATCCATTAGAAATCTAATTGGATTAGAGCCCAAGGCCTAAGTTCTAGAAGCCCAGTTCTTCTTTTGGATCTGGCTTTTTGTTAAAAACACTAGTCGGATCATAATCCCCAATAAAAAAACTATCTCGAGTGTATAAGAGATGAAAAGTATCTTGGGATAGTAATAAACACTGGGGGCTTTCTTCCTTTACAAGCAAGTTTTGTAGGACTGTGTGTTGGTATCAATTGATATCCAAGCGTGATTTCACTACGCAGTTGGGCCAATTTTTTTTGTAAAGAGCGGCTTATATTATAGGATGGATTAAGGTGATGAGTATTATGTTATGAATGAGCATCAAATGTCGAGACATTGAAAGGGCGGATATAGCCAGTTTTTAGGTAGGTGGCCGCCCATCCTAAAATTTTAAGAAAAAAGGTAGATACGTTAGCCCAGCCAAAAAAAACCATATCTCTAGCTGCCCAGCCAACCAACAACATATTCTCTTCTCCTTGTTACTCTTTGTGACTTTGTCCATGGAGAGGCAGGGCAGCTTAAAGAATAAAGCAGGTAATCGAAGTAACCCAAATTTTTCTATTATACCAGCAAATAACCTAGAAAATTTGCTGCCTCGTCCTCTCTCTCGCTCTGCCTCTCTGTGGATGATATTGTAGGCAAGGTCTGTCTCAGCTTTTTTCTAAGCCAGCGGCTCAGGTGAGAACATCTTTTTGCAAACCTCTATTTGGGGCTCCATCTCAGTCATTGAAGTGATCTCAACGGGTAGAGAGAAAAACAAGCTCACACTAGAATCGGGTACCCTGCGGCTTCTCTTTTGCCGCTCGCGCCTTTTTTTGTTCATTCACTGCGCCATTTAATTATTTTATGAATTATAACTACAAACCCCAAAACTCACAACACAAATACCCAAAAGGTCATAACTCCACCCAAAAACCAGATTAAAGAAAAATTGTTTTTATCTATGCAAAATCTCACGACCCAAAATCTTTGAACTCCACTTCTCACCCATTTCTCAACTTCTCCGCGATCGAGTGTTACCTCTGATATCAAAACCATTTCCAGTCACGACATCTGCATTTCTGAACTTCTCCCAAATCGACTTATTATCTTTCAAAGAAGCATCAGCCAGTTGTGTGGTAAGTGAACTCAAGCGAAAGCGAAATTTGAGAACTCTAGGATTATATTCTATCTGCCGACCTGTTGTAACTCTTCCTCTCATCAATTTTATCGCTAAATGGAGTTTATGGATATGGGTGTGTTTATCATAGTGTGAGTAGCATCGATATGGGTATGTGTTGATCATATTGTGAGTATTATGGACATGGGTATCCGATTCTGTATCTGAATGTGTTGATAATAATGTCAGTAGTATGTATATGAGTATCATTTTTGTATCTTGCGAATAGGTGAGTAGTATGGATATGGGTATAATTTTTATATCTTGCCAATAGGTGAGTAGTATGGATTTGGGTATCAGATTCTGTATCTGAATTTGGGGGTATCATTTTTGTATCTTGAAGATCTTGATAATAGGTGAGTAGTATGGATTTGGGTATCAGATTCTGTATCTAAAGGTGTTGATCTTGGAATTCACTATGTTTGTAGTGGTGGTTCAAGTATGATAGGATTTAGGATGTGTCTTTTTCATGGTATTTTGGTTCTCAAGCTTGGTTTGATTCGGAAACAAATGAAAATTTATTGGATATGGGAGTGAAAGGATGCGTTTCAATCATTCAATTACTTCCTCTCCTTCTTGTCCCAGAGGGTTAATCAATGTTTTCGAGATGTCTGTCATGACTCTGGAATTGGTGGGTGCATGAGCTTCATAGATTGTGGGGATGGAAATGAGATTGAAGGTTCTAAAGTGGATAATCCACTACGTGATAGCTGGAAAAACAATGTGAATGTTATTGCTTGTTTCGATAAAGATGGTTTTGATTATGGAATCTACAGCCCAGCTATCAATCTTACAACGGAAAATAGTGTAATCACGAGATATGTATATGCACTGTTTTGGGGATTCCAGGTATTGCTTTTACTTATACCTTCTTTGGCCAGTATCATCTTAAATAACTATATTATTTCTTACTGTATACTCATTTAAGTTAGCGATTGACTATCATTGTCCCCCTAAAATCTTAACGTGTAGGATGTTCAATACTCGTTTAAGTTGACCGCCCATCAGAAGTTGGTGTTAGACTGCCAATGTACCTGAAGCAAGGCTTTAAATCATGTAATGAATAGCAGATTGCTGTGACTAAAAGGTTGACATGTGCAAGCAATTATCAAACTGAATATTGATGAAGCTTGAAATTTCAGAACTTGTTAAGAGTCAAAATTGAAAAATGAATCCAAATAATACCATTCTTTGTATTTTCCCACCTAGTTGAAAGCCAAATTCAGTTAGTTTTGAATCTTTTATTCTGGAATGAAATCTCAAATTGACGCAGTAGACATTAGAGTTTACAGGGATGAAGTAATAGACATTAGATTTTATAGGGATGAAGCAAGTGAAGGAATTGAGTCTTATTCAATCCGTCTCCACTGATAATAGCTCTGTCAATGAGTTGTCAAGCTCCCATTGTGCTGCTGGTTTTGCATCAATGGATTTTATTATTTGGAATTTGATAACTGAGATCAAGGAAGAGTCTTTTCCTGTACCTCAGACTGCTTACTGAAATGATTTGTAGGTTTGTGTTATTTATTTTGATGCCTGAGGACCCATATTTTGTTGCAGGTTATGCAAATTCCATGCGGTGGATGGAGTCGTCCCTATTATCTTGGTGATGTACCAGAAATAAAGAATTGGTAATTTCAGAGGCACAAATAAAATAAGTACTGTGGAAAGGTATATCCACGGAGTAGGTCAAAATTATTTTTTAGCATCTGAAAATAAACATCCATAATGCATGATATGAGTTCCTTTAGTTTTGTGTCATGAATTGCTTTGTGAATTGTTTTGCTGCTAAGCACATCATTCTATCTTTTGTTAATAATTGATCGTATGTTTCATTTGTTTACGTTGAAAAGATAAGGTTTCATTTAAATTTTTCTTAACTCTGCACTATATTTCTTTGATTTATTAGGATGAAATCATTTATATTCATAGGCAGTGGGTGCTTGATGGTGAAGAAGATACTCTTCAGGAATTTGCATATGCAATTCCATGGGAGAGAGATGCATTCCATATGCTTGTCTCAGAAGGATTTCAACCTGGAGTATATGGGAAGCACAACCTCTTCTCTCCCTCTAGTTGGATCGCAACTAAGTGTGAAGATAGAACTGTGAGGTTGACTAGGTATGATTATAATTATTAGCTATTTAATATCTGAAATTTAAAAATAAAATTGAAAAGGGAAAAATAGTTGAATTTGTTGTATAATATAATTGAATGTATTTACACTTTTGTTAACCTTGAGAACTGAGCTAACAGTATATATGCATGTTGTAGCCTACAAAAAAATGAATTATGCATGATATTTATTTAACATATGAACCCGCCTAGGTGGCAAAACTGATTGATTTATCAAGTGCTTATACAAGACTAACTAATTTTCTAATGATCACTTAGGTGTATGCCAGGTGTTGAGAATTGGTCTGCATCAAAATTGCTGGGGAGCATGTTGGTGGAGTAGCTGTGAGATCAATATGCTCTGTGTCAAAGATAAGCATAGTTCCGTCAGATGTGGCCAACATACCCAACATGAGAAATGGACAAAATGCAGCAATGGAGAACATAGAAACTCGTTTTGTTGATTTGGTGCAAAGCGGGTATTGACTTCTTGGCTACTAAGTAGGAAGGTAGACAAGAAGGAAGGACAACATAACATCACTGGAAATAGCAATAAATGCTTCAAAAGGATTCACTAAAGCTTCAACATCACATGATTTTCTATTCACTAAAGCTTCATAAATATATATATATATATATATATATATATATACTAAGTTTGTGGGATTTTTTGGGTGAATTTTTCTGATTTTGTATGAATTTATTATGATTTTTGGAATCTAAAGCATTGGAAAAAACTAATGAATGGAAGAGAATGACACATGGCATGCCAAACTGGTGCGTCATTATAGTTTCCGATAAGTGTTAGTATCGCGTGGCGACATGTGTTATCAGAGGTTCATTTTTGTATCTTAAATGTAAAAAATTTCACAAAAAATGAATACAAAATCAGAAAAATGCACAGAAAATTTCTAAAAATCCCTTGCAGCATAATCTTTGACTATGATGTGTGAAAACAAAATTTTGAATTTTGGAAATTTGAAGTAATAATTGGAGGAAGAGTTGTAATGGAGAGTAATGATGTACAACATAGTATTATTGTTAGTATAGAAACAAATTTGACTTTGAGAAATTATTTTAATTTTGTATAGGTCAAAATTACATTTTAAAGCTTAAAAGAGGGAGGAAATGTGATAAGGAGTTTGTTGGATTTTTTTGGGTGAATTTTTCAGATTTTGTATGAATTAATTATGAAAATACTAATAAATTGAAGAGAATGACACATGGCAGCGCCAGATTGGTGTGTCATTAGAGTTACCTACAAGTGTCAGTAGCACATAGCGACACGTTTCAACAAAGGTTCATTTTTGTATCTTAAACGTAAAAATTGCAGAAAAAATGAATAAAAAAATCAGAAAAATCCACCTAAATTTTCTAAACACTCATTGCAACATTATCTTCGACTATAATGTGTGAAAACAAAATTTTGACTTTGGAAAATTTGAAGTGATAATTGGAGGAAGAGTTGTTGTAAGGGAGAGTAATGATATTCAACATAGTATATTATTGTTAGTATATAAACAAACTTCAATTTTTTGACAAATGTTTTTGAATTTTGTACATTTAGCTATTATATTTTAAAGAATAAAAGAAGAAGGAAATGTTATAAGGAGTTTGTGGGATTTTTTTGGTGATTTTTTCAGATCTCGTATGAATTTATTATGATTTTTTGAAGTTAAAGCATCGAAAAATACTAATAAATTGAAGAGAACGAAACATGGCAGTGCCAGATTGGTGTGTCACTATGTTGACCATCATTACTCTCCCTTACAACAACTCTTCCTCCAATTACTACTTCAAATTTCTCAAGGTCAAAATTTTGTTTTCATACATCATAGTCAAGATAATGTTGAAAGGAGTTTAGAAAAACAATTGTAAACCACTTTTTGGACTTGGGATACGAAGTAATGGTGCTGAGAAATATGTACGTAATTTTTTTTTTTGTATTTTTCCCATTTTAAACAATTTTACAACAAAATATGATTAAAATATAACAAATATGACATGTGTCAGCGCAAGGAGAGCCTAGTATCCCATCCACTTCCACATGTCAGCAGGGGACACCGCTACTTAGCATCTCATCCAATTAACTATTTCTTTTTACTTCAAAATTGATTTTAAAATCTATTATAATTCAAAAAAATTCCCAAAAAATAATGTCGGGATCGGTATGACATTTCCTTCAATCATGTACTTCAAATTTTGCCATTGCATTAAATTTTCGATCTGGTCAAACAAACAATAGCTTAGGGTTTACAAAGTGTAATATGTTTTCATTTGCATCATTCACATTTAGGGATGACCCCCAAATTGTAATTTTAAAACAATTGTAAACCACTTTTTGGACTTGGGATGCGAAGTATTGGTGATGAGAAATACGTACTTTTTGTTGTTGTATTTTTCCCATTTTTAAAATATTTTAAATATTTTGAAACCTATGGTACATTAAATAAAAAATATCACCAAGAGTATGAATGTTGTCTCCGAATGTGTGTATCATTTGTATTAATACAATAATAAAATATCAGTAAAAAAGATGATATTTTGTAATTGCTTTATATTTTTATAATTCAAAATTTAATTTTTAGAGCTTTACAATGAAGAATGTGACAATGAGTTCATATGAATGTTTGTTGTAATTTTCTAATTTATTTATTATGAATTTTAGAAGTTAAATCATATAAAAATAAAATGAAATAGTCCAAGATTGACACGTGTCAGCTTCTTAAAGCCACTTCATCATCATTTCATAAATGTGGCCTTATCAGATAGCAACACGTGTCATTTTCTTGTTATTTTTTATCTTTAACAAATTCACAAGAAATTAAATACAAATAAGAAAAATACATCAAAAATTGTTACAAACTCCTTACGATGTAGCATTTAATTATGGAGATCTTAAATTATGATTCTACATATTTGAATTAATGGAAATCATTGAATCAAAGAAACAAGAGTGTATGTGATAGAATATTTTGGAGATCTTAAATTATGATTCTACATATTTTCTTGTGATAGTAATTTTATGTATTTTTTTTATAATTTTAAAAAATTATAAATTTGACAAATAATTGAGAAATGACACAAGTTAGATTTGCAATGATGCACATCATTACTTGTTTGCCACCAAAATATCTTTCGTAAACACTTCAAAAGGATTCATTAGAGCTTCAATATCGCTTCATTTATTATTAACTAAAGCTTCATATAATATTTTTATTTTTGGACTAAGAAGTCTTCATTAGTACTTTTATGAATGTTTTAAGATGAACTCAAAAGACGTAGAAAGTGTCACATTGAGTTTGTAGAATTTTTTGGTGTGTATTTTTCTGCTATTTAATCAAATATTATGATTTTTGGAAGAGTGTGTCATCAGTGCTTTTGACGAGTGTCATTTCGCGTAGCGCCACGTGTCATCAAAGTTTCATTTTGTGTTTGTTTATCTTTAAAAATTATACAACAATTAATTAAAAAATCAAAAAAAAATACATCCTTAATTTCTACAAATTCCATACGACATTATCTTCGACTATGATGCACGAAAATCAGAATTTGACTTTGGAAAATTTGAATTAATAATCGGAGGAAGAGCAATGATCATCAACTTAGTGTTATAGGTAGTATAGGAACAAACTTGAGTTTGAGAGATTATTTGAATTTTTTATATGTTAAATTTATATTTTACAACTTAAAAGATGAAGAAAATGTCGCAAGGAGTCTAGGGTAATTTTTTGTGAATTTTTCAGATTTTTTAATGATTTTTGGAAGTTAAAACATTGGAAAATAGTAATAAATGGAAGAGAATGACACATGGAAGCGCCTAATGGGTGCGATGTCAGAGCTTCCAACGAGTCTCAGTATTCAATAGCGCCACATGTCAATAACGTTTCATCTTTGTGTGTTTATCTTAAAAAATTCATGAAAAATTGTTAAAAAATCATAAAAATACACTAAAAATTTCAAAAAAATCCCTTTGCGACTTCATATTCGACTTCGATGCGTGAAAATCAAAATTTGAGTTTGGGAAATTTGAAGTAATAATTGGAGGAAGAGTAATGATCTTTACCTAATGATTTGTGTGAATGTTTTGAGGTAAACACACCAAAATGAAACTTTATTGACATATGGTGCTACATGGGACCCATCAACAAGTGGCGCGTGTCATTGTCTTTCATTTTTTTAATGCTTTAACTTCCAAAAATATTAATAAATTCATAAAAAATCAGAAAAATACATTAAAAAATCTTACGAACTCCTTCATACATTTTTTTTTTCTTTATTTAAGTTTTAAAATATAATTTTGACTTATAGAAAAATTAAAATAATTTCTCAAACTGACGTTTGTTTTATACTAACTATAACATGAGTTGAAGTTCTTTACTCTTCCTCTTTACAACTTTTACACACATTATTACTTCCAATTTCCCAAAGTCAAATTTGGATTTCCTCTCATCATATACGAAGATAATGTTGCAAGGAATTTTTGGAACTTTTCAGTGTATTTTTTGATTTTTTAAAAATTAATTTTCTTTGAATTTCTTAAGATAAACACACAAAAATGAAGCTTTAATGACACATGACGCTACAGGAGATTGACACCAATACAAAGCCTCCAGGTGCTGCCATTTGTTATTCTCTTCCATTAATTACCATTCTTGAATGCTTTAACTTCCAAAAATGATTATAGATCCATAAAAAAAAATCATAAAAGTACACCAAAAATCCTACGAACTACTTTGACTTGTTTTTCTTCATCTTTTAAGCTTTAAAATACGATTTTGAGTTATAGAAAAATTTAAATAAGGTGCAGCCATTTGGCATTGTCTTCCATTTGCTATTTTTTTAAAATGTTTTACCTTCCAAAAATCATAATAAATTTATAATTAATTAAAGCTTTAGTCAACAGTAAGTGACGCGATGTTGAAGCTCCAGTGAATCCTTTGAAGCTTTTATGAACCATATTTTATTGTGAATTTTAGTGCTGGCATTTATCCATAGAAATTGCTCAATCACAGGACTGTACTTGCCACACACAAATTATTCACCCGCGCAGAATAGACCTTCGACCTCTGACCTTTGACTCTAGGAAACATAATTCAAACCTAGATTCCATTTTATACCTGCAACATACATTATTTACATTCAGATACATAAATGATACATACTAACACTATTGTCAACACATTAAGATACATCCATGATACCGACTCACACTCATCACAACACATTAAGATACAAAAATGATACCCGTATCTATACTAATCACACTATTATCAACACATTAAGATACATAAGTGATATCTACTCACACTTATCAACACCTTAAGGTACACAAATGATACATACTCACACTATTATCAACTCATTAAAATACATAAATGATACCCATCTCTTTACTACGCACACTATTATCAACACATTAAGATACATAAGTGATACTTACTCACACTCTTATCAATACATTAAAGTACAAAAATGATACCTACTAACACTATTGTGAACATATTAAGTTACAAAAATGATACATACTCACACTATTATCACCACATTAAAGTACACAAATAATACATACTCACACTACTATCAACACATTAAGATAAAGAAATAATACTTATATCCATACTACTCACTATTATCAAAAGTAAGAAAGAAAAAAGAAATACATACAAAGAACAAAATAGAAAAGAAAAAAATGACATTCAAAATTACAGACAAAGACCATGCCTAAATTTTGTTTTGTATATATACAGACAAAGAACAAAGTTGACATTCAAAAATACGAAAGAAAAACAAAACCAAATTGGAGGGGAAAATCAAGTTGCACAGATATGGAAGGAGAGCATTAGAGAGCCAAATAGTAGACAAAAATCCATAATAAAAACCCAATTGGGTGGGGTTATCTATTTTCTCATTTACTAGCCAAAGACATTTAGTTGCACATATTTTTCAGCAATCACAACAACCATAGCAATTAAGGCAATCAAAACAACCAATACCAATCACAATCATCCATTTGAACTATACACTGTATAACTATACATTGACTTACATATTAAGATTTTTTTTTAAACCTTGATTACTAACCTTCACAGAATCACGAAAGCCAACCTTTGTCCATTATGAGACTGTAAAAAATTCATAAAGAATACTAATGAAGACTTCTTAGTCAAAAAATAAAAATAATATTATGAAGCTTTAGTGAATAGTAAATGAAGCGATGTTGAAGCTCTAGTGAATCCTTTTGAAGCATTTACAAAACATATTTTGATGACAAACAAGTGATGCAGCATTGCGATTCTAACTTGTGTCATTTCTCTATTATTTTATTGCATTACTTGTAAAATTCCTGTAAGTTCCATGGCTTTTTGGACGGCGATTTCCTCCCTAAGCTTTGCCATATTTTCTCTTTTCCTCACCTGTTGTTTGTGCGGAAGAAACACAATACCCTTTAGTGATCAAAAGAAAAGTTTTGAATTGAACTTTGAAACATACAAAATGCAAATACCCGATCAGTTACATCCATCCCCATGTAATTTGTACCATGTTCCTGCAAAAACGAGTAGAGGAATCATGAGCTCCCACCCATTAATAGTCATCCTGCATATAATAAAATCCAATCATACAGTAATGGAAAAGGGATTAGCTAAACCAGTGATTATTAAATCCTAAATTTTAATCAATTAAACTTGTCTTAAAGCAAATTAAAAAAAATTCTTTAAAACTGTGAAACACAGAATCTCATACCAAACTGACAAGGCATCCACAGCAACAGTGCCATTTTCCAAGTTTCCAATCATAAACATCAGAATTCTGCAATACCAATTCTTCAAGCTGCATAAATAAATTAGAACACCACACATAGAAAATCAGCAAAAACCCAACAAAATAAAAAGACTAAAAATAGAAAATACATGTAGCAGAGCATAACACCAGAAGCAGCAGAAAGTTTGATATATTCCCAGAGCCCAGAAAAGGCTTGCATAGAGAAATCAGTCCAAGTCTGAGGGCACCAAGCAACATACACATAGAGCCTGAAAACCAAAAACCACCAGGAAATATCCAAAGCAATAGTCGCACCAACAACCCCATAATCCAACACATGGATGAAAAGCCAACTCACCAATCCATTGACCAATAAACCCGCTAAAGAAACCCAAACAATAACGATGTTCTTGAGCTGACACTACAAGAAGAACCTCTGCAATGGGAATTGAAACGCAAAGCTGAAGCGCAGGGAAGGAGCCACAGAGCCACCACCCCCGAAAGCTCCGCCACGTCATCGGCCTGCCCCAGCAGCTTCAGCATTTGAGTTGCAAATATGTAAACACTGGCCTCAGGAGAACGCAGCAGAGGAACATCATAATCCATGACCTTTGCAAGTATATCCCAAGCATATGGTATCTTTTGGCTCCAAAGGCCTGCCCACACCACACAACACAGGGTGTGTGTTATCTCTAACGTAAGCAAACATTGTATCTTTCTTTAACATTAGATCACAAACTCTTCCTGAAACAGAATATCAAACCAGAAAAAAAAGAAAAATTTATGTTGTTCAAGGAAGAAAACAGCTTTTTTGGAGGGAGATATATTGTGTTCTTTTTTGGTCGAAGAGATTTGTGTTCTCCAAGAACACAATACAGCTGTTTTGGAGGGAGGATGTCTCGTTCTAGTGCAACAGTTTCACACTGTTTCACTTACAATTGGTTTTTGGCAACCGTTAGATTAGATCCAACGGTGTTCTCAACTAAAGGTTCGCAAAAAGAAGTTCCCACCAGATCACAGCCCTTTTTCTAATGTCTAGTTGCGAGTCTGGCTTTTATTATTATTTTTGGTTCATCTTATGTCTGTCATGGGCTGATGCCCATTAATGGGTTGGGTTATGAGTTTGTTGTGTTAATGGGCTGTGTTATTTAGTTCTTGTACTAAAGTGTTTGGTTGTCAATGTTTTATTTAGCAAGTTGTTTAATAGGCGTTTTAGTTTATTAATGGGTTTTACTTCAAAATTCTTTGTTTTAAAGCCAATATCTGTTTATTAATGAAATTCGCTTATGTCGGGCATTTTTCCCTTACAAGCTGGTTTTGTAGGGAGAAGTTCCACCACGTCGGTCTCATATCAAGGAATATCTCCTATTCATGCTGGAGAAACCAGATGCATGCGCAGGCAATTGTTTAACAACTGTGTTTGAATATATTCCTTATAATTTGGCAAGCTTTTCACCGGAAAATATGTCACACTATCTTCCCACTAGCAGCCGATGGATCTACAATGTGTAGTGCTCGTGGAATAACGCCAAACTAAAGTACTAGGACATGCATGCATCCTGAATCTCGATGCAAATAAATATCAACAAGTTTGAACTTTGAACTATAAACAACCATAAATCATGACTATATAAATATATAATCAATGTAAAAGGCATTCAGAATGCACACTTTGTCATTGGCAGAATATGCATTATTCAACCCAGTTAGCACAAGTGCTAATCTATGCTATCTAGCTAATGCTTATTGTTAGATTTTGCATAATGATATATATATATAGCCGCATTTTCTTGAGACCAACCCAGTTGTACTTGCAGCATTATATTTGGTGACTTCGACTCTGCTTTTTTGAGTTCAGCTGACTTGTATACATCCAAAGCTCAAAAAGCCTGCACATCTGCAGAGCAGTATATATATAATAAAATTCTAATAGCCATTGTTGATTGGCTTGTTATGGAGGGGACCAAAGTTGCGTGCTTGACTTTGAAGCTATAGATATAGAAGCAGATGGGGGATATCATGGCAGGAGCAACCCTTTTGGTTTTAGGGGCACCCTTTTTGCAGAATCATAATATAGTGGCTAGCTAGTCCACTGCTGTGCCTTTTTTCTTTTTTTGAATTTCAAATTATTTGGTTCATTATGCAGATAATCCTTAATTGGGATCATGGTACTTTGTCTCCATTTAGTAAGAGACACTTGGTTGAGCTAATCTCTCAGTGGTTAACATGCAGCTGCCCAATTAATTACAGCTTCAGATAAGATGTTGAGAAAATTCAGAAAACGAAAGAGAAGGAGGCATGCCATCCAAAAACACCCCTTTTGAGAAAACGTGACTTTGGATCAAAAGGACAAAGTACTCCTTCTGGCCAATCAATGATCAGTGTGCAGGTGGTTCCGAAGAATGGAACTGGTAGTCATCATCCTCTTTTCATTATTTGGTTTTAAATTGAAATTACAGGGAATTGTTATCCACACTTCTAGTTTGTCATTCTGCATTCTCGAAAATCAACATTTTGTTATTTTAGCAGGCTCGGGAAAGAGTGTAGGATGACAAACTAAAAACGCGAGAAAAAATGTAAAATGACAAATTAGAAGTGCGCGGAACATCTAATATAAATTTTCAAAACTCATGGTGTTTGGATCTGATGTCAGAAGCAATGATGTGGACCAGTAGTTGTACAGTACGTAGAGATGTGTACTTCCTCTCTACCCCACCTCTTTCTTCATTTACAATAAACCTTTTGCACTCTTTGCTCTCATAGTCTTGCCATGTTCATCTAAGTTCATTTCTGGAACTCTACCAAACTATGTTTTTCTTCTTGTGATGCCAATTGTACACACCCAAAAACCTATTTAAACTCCTAACTCTCTCAAACAAAATCATGAAATCACAATTCCAGAAGAAAACCACCAAGAACACTGAGTCATTATGCACTAAACCTTCTTGTTTCTTCTGCACCATGAATGAGCCAGACCCCTCTCTCAGAAAAGCTAGAATCATCAAAGCCTTCCAAGATTTGCCTCTCAGGAATGACCAAGAACATGTCCTTGCACTAAGCAGCCTCTGGAACATAGCCATGATGCAGCCTAATGACCCTGAATTCCCATCTCTTGGAATCTTTGAATGCATGGCAAAGCTTATTCACAAAGGCATCAATGACAAAAAGTGGCTGCTAAGTGACCAGAACATCTATATCCCCTACTACGCTGCCCATACTATTGGCTCTTACACCATGAACAAGGTTCAATTTGCAGAGAAGGCTGTAGAATCAGGGGTGGTTTTTCCATTAATTGAGCTGATGAGAGGTAAGATCACCTGGGTGGAGCAACGAGTGGCAGTTCGGGCTCTTGCTCATATAGCAAGCCATGAAAAGATCTTTGAAGAAGCCATTGGCGTAAATGAAGTGGAGATCGTAGAATTAGCCATGGAGATAGCCATGACCTGCCTCAAAGAGGTGTTTGATAAGTTTGTTGGCTTGGAACATTCAAAAAGATTGAAGTACCATTGTGATTTGGTTACAAGAGGGATTGGAGGGTTGGAAATTGAGGACAGAAAGGCAGAGGAATGGGCTAGCCAGCTTCAGTGCTGGTCTCTCAATCTTCTCAACTGCTTTGCATGCAAAGAAAAGTCTCTGAATTTAATCTGCAAGAGAGAATTCTTGATTGAATTGTGTGGAATGTGGGGTGGTTTAGCAAACCCAACTTCACCTGCTGTGATTAGGCTATTGAGATCACTTTGTCAAACCAAAATTGGAAGACAAAGTGTAGCAAATTTACAAGAAGTCATAAAGGCACTCTGCAACCTCTCAAGGTCCTCAGATGATTGGCAGCTGATGGCCATTGATTGTCTTCTGCTACTCCTCAAAGACCCGGAAACCAGACACAAAGCCATGGAGATTTCAGTTGTGTTTCTTGTTGATCTGGTTGAGCTTAGAAGTATTGGAGGAAGACCAAAAGTTGGAGACACAATCACACAGGCTCTCTTACAAGATTACCATAAAATCAAGTATGGGGACCTGAAATTCCAGAGGAAGAAAGTTGAGAGAGCTTTGAAGGAGACATGGGATTTGAAGGTTGACAGAAAAAGGAGGGAGAAGTTAATGTCTGAACAAGAAATCAGGGAGAGAAAATCAATGGTGAGAGAGCTGAAACAACAAGGAAATCTAAACTTTTGGTCAGGGAACATAGAAAAGGCTGTGATGGAGTACACAGAAGCCTTGCATATGTGCCCATTAAAGAAGAGAAAAGACAGGCTTGTGCTCCATAGCAACAGAGCTCAGTGTTACTTGCTGTTGAGGAACCCAGAGGCTGTCGTCAGTGACACAACCAGAGCTCTGTGCTTATCCAGTGCAGTGAGCCCTCATGGTAAGAGCCTGTGGAGAAGATCACAGGCTTATGACATGAAAGGGTTGGCAAAAGAGAGCTTGATTGACTGCGTAACATTTGTTCATGGCCGTATGAAGTCCGGCCAAACCGAAAGGGCAGAAATCCCAAGCTACGCGGCACGTATGATTAACAAGCAGATGAATAAAACTTGGTTATTTGCTCCTGCCAAGTCCAGGAGTTTTAACAACCATGAAGAGTTACTAGAATCTCATGGCCACAGTGAGTCTCTTAATTAAGCACATTCTGTTCATCTTTGCTTGCTAACATTACTCTTTTCTTTTTTGGGAAAGTGGAATACCAATCTACAGTTGTTATCATTGTTTTCTTTTTTGGGAAAACCGATACCAATCTACAGTAATTGCTCCTTTGTTGATATTTAGTAATAGCGACAATACAACACCTTACAATATCTAATTCAATGTCGATATTTGGTAATACCGACAATGTATCGCTTTACCGTATCTAGTTCAATGTCAATATCTAGTAATACTCACAAGTACTACTTGACGTTATCTACTTCAACGCCAATATTTGATAATATCGACAATGTATCAGATACTGTAGATTGATTCTAGTTACTAGTCAATAACCGCCTCTTTATTTTTGATAGATTCATATTTTGCATATATAATCTATCTCTATTTGCATTGTTTTCGTGTGAAATTGTTTAGTTTAATGTCTTTTGTGTAGATTTTGTAGGCTTTCGTTCCTAGCAAGGGTTTGAAGCTAAAACTACCATTTTGGAAGCTTAAAAGACCAAAATAGGTGGAATTATCAACTCAACAAAATCTCAAGCATTCACTCTATCATTTCATCAAACACCCTGAGTGCATACGTGCAAGTGTCGGTTTATATCCACAACTGGTCTCAGTGACCAGCGCCAGAAAGATAGAGTTAGAGAAATTTACCATTATCTTGGAGCCGAAACGTGAGAAGACCGATGGAGGTGCTAATTGATGTGCTTTTGCAGCTGCCGCAATTGATGAGGGTCAGTGGGTTTCGCAAAGGATGATGCATTTGCTAGAATTGGATTATTGGAGCAAGATGCTATGCTGATTGCCTCTGGAAATTGAACCAAACATCAATTGAAGTGAAGATGTGGGATTGGGCTCAATTGAGCACGGCTGAGATGATGGGCCAGCTTCTGATCCTTAAAAGATATTTGATAATGAATTGAAGGCATCAATTGTTGCTGAGCAACCAAAAAGTCAAAATCCAAGAATATTCAATTGAGGAAAAGCAAACCAATATTGGATGGAGGGCTGCATTGGTGTCGGCAAATGAATGTTTAATGGGCTGGTTTTCTTTGAGAATATTATTTCTCCAATCGCAGGCTTCTTCTCTTTGGCATCGGAATTGGTTATTCCTCTCCTAGCGGCACTTTGTTTTTTATCCCTTTCTAAATGGGTTTATTATTTCTAAAAGCCAGCGTATTCCCCGGTTCAAAGTCAGGTTTTTATTTTCCTATTTTTTCCCAACTTCCAATTATTCTTTACCCAAAAGCCAATTCCCTATTTTTTGTATCCCAAGTGCCGCATCTTTCTATTCCTTTTTCAGATAGGGTTTTGTTTATTTTCCTATTTTCTCTCTAATTCCTTCCTAAATAAATATTCGTTTTCCTTATTTTTGAGGGATTTTCTTGTGCCTATAAATACAAACCCTTCCACCATAATTCCAACCACCACATACCATCATCTTTTCTACCATAATTCATTCTCTACACCATAATTTCATACACCCAGAGAAATACCAGAGAGAGTCAAGAATCTGCTGCTGCTGTGCTTAAGGAGCTTTTGAAGGTGTTGCTGTGAAGATTTTGAAGACCAAGTCCATCGGCCAAATCGGTTTTATGACAACAATTCTCTTGTTTATATTTTCTTTTGTCATGAACTAATTTCTCTTGCTAGGGCTACGATGTAGCCTAACCATGAATACTTAATTTTTATGGTTATATTAATTCCTGATTATTATCCAATGTTGAGTATTTGTTACTGTTCTTAATGATTTAAATATCTAGCTAATATTTAATTGATGATCCAAACGGAGACCGAGAGGAGATGTTTGGTGTTTGCTTCTTGTAACAAATACCATGACTTGAATGAGTGGAGAGGGACTAACATGACTCATGCAGCTTTCTTGAAGGTTCTCATAGAACTTAATGGGTTCTTGATTTTCTAAATTCATTGCTCGAGAGAGAGTGGGTTGTTAATTAAGAATACTTTTGGTTGAGCCCGAGAGGATATCGAAATAAATTAGGAGAAACCAACTGTCAACATGGATAGTAATTAGGGTTAATTGGCTATAAGAATTAAGTGGAATTGGTTATGGTGAAATCGGATGCCCTAGTGTCTCATAAACTTGAATTTCCATCTTTAATTAAATTACTATTTTTCATAACTGTTTTAGTTTAATTAAATCAAACAATCGTCCTAATTAATTGTTCAGATAAACTTAAGAATTAATCATAATTGGTAATTAATAGGAAATTACAGTCTTCGTGGGAACGACACTCTACTTACTTCTATATTACTTGTGCGGATTGTGCGCTTGCAATTAAATTCACAACAAGTTTTTGGCGCCGCTGCCGGGGACTGTTTTATTTTCTTTTAATATCAGTATATTTTAATTCTGAGTTTAATTTGAATTTCTTCTTTTTGTTTCAGGTACTTTGCTCTGTGTATGCAACGTTCTCGTACCCTAGAACTCATACCACTTGACCCAGAAATCGAACGTACGTTTCATAAGCGGAACAGAGGAAGCAAAAAGCACACTTTGGTGGAACCACCACCCCAATCTATGGCGGATGAAGTTGAAAGAGCAGTGAGGGAATTTGCCCCCCCAATGGCAACTCCCTCAGCAATCCGACGTCCTGCTATTGCAGCCAACAATTTTGAGATCAAACCAGCCATGATCACCATGCTGCAGAATTCATCCGTATTTTGTGGTTTGCCTAATGAAGATCCAAATATGCATCTTGCGATATTTTTGGAGATTTGTGACACATCCAAGTTCAATGGCGTAACTGACGATGCGATTCGTTTAAGGCTATTCCCCTTCTCCTTAAAGGATAAAGCCAAGCTTTGGTTACTATCACAGCCACAAGATTCCATCCGTACTTGGGATGATTTATCCAAGAAATTCCTTGCTAAATTTTTCCCACCAGCCAAAACTGCCAAATTCCGACAAGATATTATGTCATTCGCTCAGTATGACAAGGAGCCTCTATATGAAGCCTGGGAACGATTCAAAGATTTGTTGCGCAAGTGTCCTCACCATGAGCTACCAACCTGGATTCAAGTTCAGACTTTTTACAATGGGTTGAGTCAAACAAGCAGGACATTAGTTGATGCAGCAGCTGGAGGTGCTTTAATGGGAAAAACAGCTACAGAAGCATTTGAACTATTGGAGACCATGGCATCCAACAGCTACCAATGGCCGAGTGAGAGAATGAATCCAAAGCCAGCTGGGGTCTTGGAAGTCGATGCTATGACGTTGCTAACAGCACAAATTTCTAACCTTACTAAAAAAGTTGATTCTTTGAGTGTTAATGCTGTGAATACTAATACTAATTTTGGTTGTGATTTTTGTGCAGGTCCTCATCCCAGTTCAGAGTGTATCACAGGGAACCCATTTGCGTCTGCTGAGCAAGTCAATCAGGTTGCAGAATTTAATCGACAAAGGAATAATCCTTATTCCAATACATACAACCCCGGTTGGCGAAACCATCCAAATTTTTCCTGGAGCAATAATCAGAATGTGCAAAGACCACCACCTGGCTTCCCACCTCAAGAGAAGAAAATGAATTTGGAAGATGCGCTTACTCAGTTGACCATGTCTACCAGCCAATTTATGACTGAAACAAAAACTCAACTTCAGAATCAAAATGCTTCTATTCGGAATTTGGAAGTGCAAGTAGGCCAACTAGCTAATGTAATGAGTGGAAGGAACCAAGGAACATTGCCAAGCCAACCTGAAGTCAACCCGAAAAATCAAGAACAAGCCAAGGCCATCATACTTCGGAAAGGAAAGCAAGTGAATACAGCGATTGACTTGGAGAAAGAAAAATATGAAAAGGAGAAAGAAGCGGAGAAGTCTACAGGGGAAGAGGGACGTGCGGCTGAACCATCAATTATCACCCCACAAACCAACACAGAGACACCCCAAGAAGAAGAAAATTCTACACCGCTTCCATCCCCTCCATTAAAGCCATATATCCCACCAATTCCTTTTCCGCAAAGGTTAAGAAAAAATAAAATTGATGGGCAGTTTTCGAAATTCTTGGAGATGTTCAGAAAGTTGCAGATAAACATTCCTTTTGCCGAAGCTTTGGAACAAATGCCAAGTTATGCAAAATTCATGAAAGACATCCTTTCCAAGAAGAGGAAATTTGGAGAGCATGAGAAAATCCAATTGACAGAAGAGTGCAGTGCCATCCTACAACGAAAGCTTCCGCCAAAGCAAAAAGATAGAGGGAGTTTTAAAATTCCATGCACTATAGGAAATAATTTCTTTGAAAGAGCTTTATGTGATTTGGGTTCTAGCATTAACTTACTACCTTTATCTGTTGCTAAAAAGATTGGCATTGGTGAAATTAAACCCACTACTGTTTCTTTGCAGATGGCGGACAGGTCAATTACATACCCAGACGGAATTATTGAAGATGTTCTAGTAAAGGTTGATACCCTCATATTTCCGGCAGATTTTTTGGTCTTGGATATGGAAGAAGATTCTGACACGCAGCTGATTTTGGGCCGTCCATTCCTTATTACTTCACGCACTTTGATTGATGTGGAAGAAGGATTACTAACTTTGAGAGTTGGGAATGAAAAAGCGACATTCAAAGTCTTTGAAGCAATGAAATTTCCAAGAGAAGCGGAGGATTGTTTTCGCATAGAATCAATTGATGAAATTGTTTCAGACACATTTGAAAAGGAGAAGGCAAGCCATCCATTGGAATCTACACTGGTCCATGCTGCAACCTCCCAAGATGACAACCCCATAGTTGCTGAATATGCCTTGTATTTGGATGCATCACAACCATACAACCCAGGGAGAAGGAATCAATTCGAACCACTAGGTGCAGCACCTCCTAAGGCTGCACCCTCTGTGGTTGCAGCACCAACACTCACTCTGAAACCACTGCCAATGCATTTGAGGTATGCTTATTTGGGAACTGCTGACACTCTACCAGTTATTATTGCTGCAAATTTGAGTGAAATTGAAGAAGAAAAAGTGTTGCGGGTTTTGCGAAAACATAAAACTGCAATTGGGTGGACGATCGCTGACATCAAGGGTATTAGCCCTTCTATGTGTATGCACCGAATACTAATGGAAGAGGAGCATAAGCCATCTGTGGAGCATCAACGTCGATTGAACCCCAACATGAAAGAAGTAGTGCGTGCAGAGGTGTTAAAATTGCTTGATGCAGGTATTATTTACCCTATATCTGATAGTAGTTGGGTGAGTCCTATACAGGTTGTGCCAAAGAAGGGAGGGATGACTGTTGTAAAAAATGAGAATAATGAGTTAGTCCCAACAAGAACTGTTACAGGATGGAGAGTCTGCATAGATTACAGGAAATTGAATTCTGCAACAAGAAAAGATCACTTCCCGCTACCTTTTATTGATCAGATGCTAGAAAGACTTGCGGGGCATGCTTATTACTGCTTTCTAGATGGATACTCAGGGTATAATCAAATTCCTATCGCGCCTGAAGACCAAGAGAAAACGACATTCACCTGTCCATTTGGAACCTTTGCCTATCGTCGTATGCCTTTTGGGTTATGCAACGCTCCTGCCACTTTTCAGCGTTGCATGATGAGCATTTTCTCTGACATGGTGGAGCGATTTATTGAGGTATTTATGGATGACTTCTCTGTTTTCGGTTCATCATTTGATTCTTGTTTGGATAATTTGGCATTGGTGTTAGCAAGATGTGAAGAAACCAATTTAGTTCTCAATTGGGAAAAATGCCATTTTATGGTCCAAGAAGGGATTGTGTTAGGGCATAAAATTTCAGCTAGAGGTATTGAGGTTGACCGTGCAAAAATTGAGACTATAGAAAAGCTGCCACCCCCTTCTACAGTGAAAGGAATTAGAAGCTTCTTGGGACATGCTGGGTTTTATCGACGATTTATTAAGGATTTCTCAAAAATTACAAAGCCTCTTTGCAAGTTGCTATTGAAGGATTCAGAATTCAACTTTGATTCAGAATGTTTGGGGGCATTTAATTTATTGAAGGAAAAGCTAACCACTGCACCTGTCATTATTGCACCTGATTGGGATTTGCCATTTGAGATTATGTGTGATGCAAGTGACTATGCTATAGGAGCGGTCTTAGGTCAACGGAAGAATAAATTACTACATGTGATTCACTATGCAAGTCGTACCTTGAATGATGCCCAATTGAATTATGCCACTACAGAAAAGGAATTGTTGGCAGTGGTATTCGCATTGGATAAATTTCGTTCTTACTTATTGGGTGCAAAGATAATAGTGTATACGGATCATGCGGCTTTGAAATTTTTGCTTGCCAAGAAGGAAGCAAAACCAAGACTAATCCGATGGGTTTTATTGCTTCAAGAGTTTGATATTGAAATTCGAGATAAAAAAGGGTCTGAGAATGTGGTGGCCGACCACCTCTCTAGGCTAGTCCGTGAGGATGAAGTTACAGAAGATGTTGCACCCATCCTAGAGACATTCCCTGATGAGCAACTATTTTTCATCAATTCAGAGAAAGAATTCGTCACTCCCTGGTATGCAGACTTTGTCAATTATCTAGCTTGTGGTATTCTTCCCCCTAATATGTCTTTTTATCAGAAAAAGAAATTTCTATCTTTGGTTAAACATTATTATTGGGATGATCCATATTTGTGGAAGCACGGTCCTGACCAAGTTATACGAAGATGTGTACCTGAAACAGAGATGTTTGACATATTACTGCATTGTCACACTTTGGCGTGTGGAGGCCATTATGGTGCTTCCAAGACTGCGGCCAAGGTTCTACAATCTGGGTTTTTCTGGCCTACTTTGTTTAAAGATGCTCAAGACTTTGTTGCAAGGTGTGATCCCTGCCAACGTACGGGAAATATCTCTAGTCGAAACCAAATGCCCTTGAATAATATTTTGGAGGTGGAATTGTTTGATGTTTGGGGTATTGACTTTATGGGTCCATTTCCGGCATCGTATGGGAATCTGTATATTTTGGTTGCAGTGGATTATGTATCAAAATGGGTCGAAGCAGCTGCCTTACCCACGAATGACGCCAAGGTTGTGGTTAGATTTCTACGAAAGAATATTTTCACAAGGTTTGGGGTCCCTCGTGCAATTATTAGTGATGGAGGTACGCATTTTTGCAATCGTCAATTTAATTCTCTTCTTGCAAAATATGGCATTACCCACAAAGTTTCCACTCCCTACCATCCACAAACTAGTGGGCAAGTTGAAGTTTCGAATAGGGAATTAAAGAAAATCTTGGAAAAGACGGTGAATGCTTCTAGGAAAGATTGGTCCTTGAAATTGGATGATGCACTATGGGCTTATAGAACGGCATTCAAAGCACCAATTGGGATGTCACCATATAGACTTGTTTTTGGGAAAGCATGCCACCTTCCGGTGGAATTGGAGCATAAGGCGTTTTGGGCCATTAAAACGCTTAATTTTGACATGAGTTCGGCGGGTGAGAAGAGGAAGTTGCAATTGAATGAGTTAGATGAACTTCGGAATGAATCGTATGAGAATGCAAAAATTTACAAGGATCGTACGAAGAAATGGCATGACAAGCACATCTTGAAGAAAGAATTTTATGTGGGTCAAAGCGTTCTACTTTACAACTCACGACTTAAACTTTTTCCTGGGAAACTTCGCTCTCGTTGGTCTGGGCCATTCACAGTGTTAACAGTGTATCCTTATGGGACAGTTGAAATCAAGAATGATCGTGATGATACAACGTTCAAAGTTAATGGCCATCGACTCAAACCATATGTGGCAACCGCATTTCTTGAGGAAGAGACCACCGTCCTCCTCGATGATCCCAAGTAAAGGCATCCAAAAGTCGGGCTATTGACTCTAAACTAAGCGCTTGTTGGGAGGCAACCCAACTAGGTACTTTCGTTCCTTAACTTTTAAATTTTCGTTTGTGTGTTTCCTACATCATTGCTTTTACTATTCTTTGTCCATGCTTTTAATTTCTTTTTAAACATTGAGGACAATGTTTGGTTTAGGTTTGAGGTGGGTAACATTCATTTTATTTTAAATTTTTCGTTTTAAGTTTTTTTTTTGAGTCATGCAAAACATTGGTGTTTATGTTTCAGTAATACTGTTTTGATCTGTGATGGATTTGAAGATTTGGCCCGCACTGCCATCTTCAGTTTTTCGTGCTGAATCCAAACATATAAGGCTCATAAATTTCTGATTTTTCGTTTGGAAGTTACAGCTGTTTTTCTGAACAGGGGTCTGGAACTGAAAGTTTCTGCGATTTTGCACTGTTATCTGTTTTTAACATCAGTTTTCATGCAGTTTAAATCTGTTTTTCGAGATTTTGTCTACATAAAATTTGTGCGATTTTGTGTCTATTTTCTGAACATATAAGGCTTGTCAAAATCCATGCGGTATTTTGTGAAATAATTACTGAAAGCTGAGTTGAGGTTGAAACTAAAAAGAAGCAGTTTTTCTGAAATGTGAACTCTAGTTAAAGTTATTACTTTTTCTTGCTAATAGAGATGTATATGTCATGTTTTGATCATAGATGCTTTACTAAAGTGTTGCCATGAAGGGTTATTGCATTATAATCTTTGCACTTCACAATATCATGCTCGTAATGTTTTGGTGGACAAGGTTGCTATGCTCGAATGACCATGGAATATTAGTGGAGACTACCTTTGTGAGAAAATTGAGCCAAAAAGCCATTCTTTGAGAGGGTTTTATTGTTTCTACTCTTAAACACTCTTCAAATTTGTTCTTAATTAAATTGCTCTCATTAGGTTTGTATTGGATACTAAAGAATGTTCTTACTTTTGTAGGTACGTTGCTTCCAAGTTGGATGGACCATGAGAGATGATGTTAGGCTATGCATGTTTTCAACCACTAAAAAGCCTTTTATCCTACCCTTTTGTGTGTATCATTAACCCTTTTGTAACCAAACACTTAGCCTTTCCTTCATCACCCTTACTATCTTTAACCTACATAACCTATTTTTAAGCCATACCTTATAGCTTAGGATGTGCCAAAGTGATGAAAAGGTTGAGCTCTACACCAAAGAATTGGCGTGTACTGAGGTGCTTGTGCTAAATTGAAATTGAAAAAAAAAAAAAAAAAAAGAAGAGTATTTTGCAATTAAAAAAAAAAAGGGAAAAGTTCAAAATCACTCCAAAAGGAGTAGTGAAGATGCACAATTCCTGGACGCTGAGTACTACAAAATGTTCAAAAGGAGCGGGCCGTGATCGTGAAGGAAGCTTTGGTATGTCCTAAGTTCTTGTTATTCCTTTCCTTTCTTTCTTACCCCGAGCCTAGCCTTTCGTTACAACCAAAGTAAAAGACCTAATTGATCTCTTGGGAAATCTTGCTTGGAGGTGAGGTATGTACTCTTGTTCTTAGTATTCAATTCTTTTCATGAGATGCTATTTTCGTAAATTGCCATTCTTCAAGCTAAGCATATGTGTTAATATTTGATTTCCATTACATAACTTCATACACATATGTGACAATTGAGTGTGAGCCTAGGATTCCGAGAGAAAATTATAGAGTGATATCCGGTGAGGATAGAGTCAAGGCGAAATAATTCCATGGCGTTCGAGTGTGGTTGTCTTTAAGCTTTGATGTTATGGGTTTTGGTATTACACATTACACTATGATGCAAGCTACTCAAAGTGGCATAGCTTTAGTGATGCAAATGTGATTGGCATGCATTGTTTTCTATTAGCTTGTTTAAAGTGGTGCCTTTAACGACTTTGTTTTGCAGTAAAACGTTTGTGGGTATCGTAACTGGTAAACCCTCAGGAGACACAACTCCTCCTACTAGGGACACCTAGAGGTTTAATGGCTTGTGGCACATGCTAAGTGCCATCGAGATTACCTGCGAAAGTGGTTTAGTTAGCTTTTCGTTTTGTTTTTGTTTTTATTTTTATTTTTGCTCGAGGACTAGCAAAAGATAGGTTTGAGGTAGTTTGATAGATTCATATTTTGCATATATAATCTATCTCTATTTGCATTGTTTTCGTGTGAAATTGTTTAGTTTAATGTCTTTTGTGTAGATTTTGTAGGCTTTCGTTCCTAGCAAGGGTTTGAAGCTAAAACTACCATTTTGGAAGCTTAAAAGACCAAAATAGGTGGAATTATCAACTCAACAAAATCTCAAGCATTCACTCTATCATTTCATCAAACACCTGGAGTGCATCTGTGCAAGTGTCAGTTTATATCCACAACTGGTCTCAGTGACCAGCGCCAGAAAGATAGAGTTAGAGAAATTTACCATTATCTTGGAGCCGAAACGTGAGAAGACCGATGGAGGTGCTAATTGATGTGCTTTTGCAGCTGCCGCAATTGATGAGGGTCAGTGGGTTTCGCAAAGGATGATGCATTTGCTAGAATTGGATTATTGGAGCAAGATGCTATGCTGATTGCCTCTGGAAATTGAACCAAACATCAATTGAAGTGAAGATGTGGGATTGGGCTCAATTGAGCACGGCTGAGATGATGGGCCAGCTTCTGATCCTTAAAAGATATTTGATAATGAATTGAAGGCATCAATTGTTGCTGAGCAACCAAAAAGTCAAAATCCAAGAATATTCAATTGAGGAAAAGCAAACCAATATTGGATGGAGGGCTGCATTGGTGTCGGCAAATGAATGTTTAATGGGCTGGTTTTCTTTGAGAATATTATTTCTCCAATCGCAGGCTTCTTCTCTTTGGCATCGGAATTGGTTATTCCTCTCCTAGCGGCACTTTGTTTTTTATCCCTTTCTAAATGGGTTTATTATTTCTAAAAGCCAGCGTATTCCCCGGTTCAAAGTCAGGTTTTTATTTTCCTATTTTTTCCCAACTTCCTATTATTCTTTACCCAAAAGCCAATTCCCTATTTTTTGTATCCCAAGTGCCGCATCTTTCTATTCCTTTTTCAGATAGGGTTTTGTTTATTTTCCTATTTTCTCTCTAATTCCTTCCTAAATAAATATTCGTTTTCCTTATTTTTGAGGGATTTTCTTGTGCCTATAAATACAAACCCTTCCACCATAATTCCAACCACCACATACCATCATCTTTTCTACCATAATTCATTCTCTACACCATAATTTCATACACCCAGAGAAATACCAGAGAGAGTCAAGAATCTGCTGCTGCTGTGCTTAAGGAGCTTTTGAAGGTGTTGCTGTGAAGATTTTGAAGACCAAGTCCATCGGCCAAATCGGTTTTATGACAACAATTCTCTTGTTTATATTTTCTTTTGTCATGAACTAATTTCTCTTGCTAGGGCTACGATGTAGCCTAACCATGAATACTTAATTTTTATGGTTATATTAATTCCTGATTATTATCCAATGTTGAGTATTTGTTCTTGTTCTTAATGATTTAAATATCTAGCTAATATTTAATTGATGATCCAAACGGAGACCGAGAGGAGATGTTTGGTGTTTGCTTCTTGTAACAAATACCATGACTTGAATGAGTGGAGAGGGACTAACATGACTCATGCGCTTTTCTTGAAGGTTCTCATAGAACTTAATGGGTTCTTGATTTTCTAAATTCATTGCTCGAGAGAGAGTGGGTTGTTAATTAAGAATACTTTTGGTTGAGCCCGAGAGGATATCGAAATAAATTAGGAGAAACCAACTGTCAACATGGATAGTAATTAGGGTTAATTGGCTATAAGAATTAAGTGGAATTGGTTATGGTGAAATCGGATGCCCTAGTGTCTCATAAACTTGAATTTCCATCTTTAATTAAATTACTATTTTTCATAACTGTTTTAGTTTAATTAAATCAAACAATCGTCCTAATTAATTGTTCAGATAAACTTAAGAATTAATCATAATTGGTAATTAATAGGAAATTACGGTCTTCGTAGAACGACACTCTACTTACTTCTATATTACTTGTGCGGATTGTGCGCTTGCAATTAAATTCACAACAATTTTTTAGCTTAACCCTCATAAATATTCATTTCTTTTACAGGTAGGCCTACCGTCGTAGTCCAAACGTTTGCTGAAAAAAGATGGAGAAAGCTAGAAAGTGAAAGAAGAAGAGAAAAGGGTGTAAATGTCACAGAAAGGGTGTGAAGGTTGAAAATTGGGTAAGGGAAGAGAGGCCTTATCAAATTTCTATGTACACCAAAATTAGGAGGTGTAAGAAGACAAGATATCAATAAACCCAGCTCTATGTGACTTTAAACTCCGGCTTCTCCATATTCATGAGAACACCTGGTGTTCATGGGTACCATGCAACTGTGGAAAAAAACAGACATTCTCTAACTGCTTCTGGACACAGTGGCAGTAGTGGGTACCATGCATTTTGACCATGATGCCCTTGATCTTTTGGGCATGAACTCAAATTTAGGAGGGGAAAACCTTTTTGGGGATTGTTGCTTTGACAAATTTTTGTTTGTGCTTGTTTGTCAAGATCTGAATTATAAAATGCTCTCAAATAGCAGCATTTTCATAGGTATTATTTACTATTATAATATATGACTTTTTCCTTTCTTTTTGTTTTTGTTTTTTTGTTTTTTTGTTTTGTTTTTTTAATGACATGGATTGCATTATCTCATTTACTTTTACATTCTGTGTATTTTTTATGTTACTAGATTCAGATTTTCCATTAATTGATGGGATACTGTCACTTGAACTCTTGGACATATTCTGTTTGTCAAAAAAAAAAAGTCGGTATCAACCTCTCTTTTCTTGTCCTCCAACTTTTCAGATTAGATTAGAAACTACTTTCTTAGACTTTACCAAATAATTAACCATTATAAACCCTTCTAGTAACAGAAAGTCCTTCCTAACCCGTATCAGATTTGGTCTGTATGGGATCTTGCCTTACCTAATTGTCAATGCGCTCTTACGTTAGCAAAAGATAAATGATTGTATGGCTTCAAAATTATCCGTCAGATTAGTGTATATCTTCTAGTTAGATATGCAAAAACATCTTTGATTGCATTGCATTTGTTTGACCGGGCTTCATTATTCATGGCCCGTTTGGTTCAAGGTTTAGAAACACCAAAATAAAATTTGATGTATGTTGGCGAAAACTGGAATATAAAAAATTCATAATCAAATCTCAGTACAACTTAAGTAGAAACTGAAATTCATTTTCATGCAACTAATATTATGTAATAGAACTACTACAAGCACCAACCAAAAAAACAAAAACCGCAGTTTAAATACTAAGTGATGAGCCAGATGACAATAGGTATATTGGAAATATATGAGATTCACATGAATTTGGGAAATTTTGACTCTGATAGCACATTCTAATTAATAAAGGTATAACCAATAAATATTCCCATCTTTAAAAATAAAATAAAAAAGAAGAAACGATGGGGGCAACAACAGTCAGCATCACAATGTTCAAGGAGAAAGATCAAGTAAAATATGACAATGTCAAAATGACAACTATCCACTGCGAATTAAAAACATGGATTCCAAATTTATTGTGATGAATTAACAAATAAAGGGGGAAAATTTTATTTAAAAACTTACAATTTAATTATTCTAGAAAACTGTACAACAAATAAACATACAGCATGCATGTATGTTTACATTGGTATATAAGCCCGTGTAAGATTTGCAGATATCTTGCCTCAAATTGACTCAGCTCTGCATAAACAGGAAAAAACGCAACGTCAATTTCAGAAAGTCAGCACAAAATTCTTAGGTGATCAAAATAACATTAAAAGTGCCAAATGAACACTGGGTCATTGCTAAGTCTTCATAGCTGATTACAATTCAAACTTATTTCTTAAGAAATGTGAGATTTGGTACAATGCCTAATACGACAATGCATACACTGACACGGCAGCTTCAACTCTCGCAATGAACTCACCTCTTCGGGACTTTTAGAAGCTCCATCGTTGCAAGTGCTCAGAGCAGCAACAACTGAACCTGTTGTGGCTAGAATCAATCCCACATCAGGATAATCTTTCCAGGATGTTGTTGCCTTCAGAGATGGATACAACCAGCTCTTCGTCGAGTCCACAAAAGAGTTTGGATCGAAGTTCAGAATGGCGTCCCAATCCACCTGTAAACCTTGTGGAATACTTCCTGTGAATTCCATATTAGCAGCAAGAAGTAATCCCAGCATAACCACAAACCCAACAGCTGCAGAGCCTCTCGAAAGCGGCATAAAATTGTACCTGAAAAAGCGAATATGTATAGATATACTCCTTATTTAAAACTATATATTTTGTGAATGACAAACATGCCGTATCTATGCATCAAGGTCAAATGTTATACCAGTAATACGTCATCCTTAAAATTGCATCTCTCACATTTTCAAGCACACTGGAGTCAGCAGACCCATAATTTTCACCGCAATAAGCATTGCATATAGCCTGCCAATCCATGGTCCATATGTGCAAACATTAGCAATTTATTCAACCAAAGAATTATTAAAAAAAAAAATACCACAAAGGATTGCTGACACACTGAATGAAAGAAAAACAACAGTATAAACAAATATGCTTGTTAGCGCCTCTAGTCAAAAGGTTTTCCCACTAGCACCAGCCTAAAGGTCCCGTCTATCCAGATCCAGAAGACTCGCCATTAAAGAAAAACAAATGTTGATTGCATCCTAAGGTTCTGCTTAAGCAGGACATGGTGGCCAAATATACGGTAGGTATATCTCAATTACCAATTGTATCAAGTAGTTTATCAGGTATGGGCAATGAAAAAAAGTAGTTAATCAGGAACTAGGGATTACTAGTCTTGCATTATCCAAGAAGGATCTTGAATAACTCTTAGAAGGCATCAGTTTTGGGTAAAGTGAAATGAGAGTTCACAAGGTTTGTAGGGATATGTGGGAGAGTAGAATAACACTTTGGAGCATGTTTTGTTTTATGGCTCAGGTTAGGGTTCAGATTGAACGTCAAGCATCCTCATCTTTTCCCTATTAAGTTTTTTAGTGAATTATCTCTTTTCATAGGTGAGGATTAGCTAAACCACATTCACTAGATATTCGTACGAGTATGTTTCACTGGCCAACACAATGCTTGGGAAGATTCTACACATGCAACTAAGGAATGGTAAAGGTACTAGAAGCGCTTCTCATGTCTCATATTGTGATATTTGTTCTTCCAATACAAATATATCAGGTATTGCTTATATCAAGGATCCAAGAAAGTGACTCAAGGGCTCGACCAATGTTAGATTACCAGCATCTATTAAACAAAATAGAGTATGGAAATAAATTACAATAAAAAATTGTTGGCTCGCATAGATGGGTGTAGGGTAACATACTTCCCATGCCTTTGCCATTTCTGCATCAAATTCGTCCCACCTTGAAGGTGTACAAGGTGTTCTGATTGCAAAGTCATATCTATTCTCCCCCCTGGATAAATCATTTAATGCATCCAGAATTAAGAAAATAAAAAGGACTAAATAAGATGGGGAAAATAAAATAAAATTACAAAATGAAAAAGGAAAAAGAGAATGTTGCAAGCCAAGGTGCAAAAGACTACGTTTTTACTAGGGTAATCCGCGTCCCTTCAAGATATTTCCTGTAACAAGCAGGAACAATCAGAACTAGGCATGACATGCAATTAAAATGCAAGGAAATCAATTTTAAAAAGATATGCATTGTTACCCCTCAAAGGCAGTACTATTGCACCAAGTAGACAACCAGAAGTCCTCACCAACCGCTGTGTGTAAATCAGCACAAGATTTTGCTTCCAAAATCTGCATGAATATAATTACGTGAGTGAAACAATTATTTACATATGAAAGAAATAATTGTTCAACGAGGGTTATACATGCAAAAGAAAAGCAAACAAAAAAAAAAGATTAAAAGTGACAACATAATATAGGAAAAGGATACAATAGTCTTCCAAGTAATAAAATAAGATTTTCAAGAGTAAAAATAAAGGATTGGTGAACTCACATCTTTCAATTTCCCATCCCTGGATAGATCAATAAGGTTATCAACCTTATTATACACATATGACCTTTCCTTCATGACAGTTTTTGCAACATCTAATGTCCTGCCACATTGACAAGTGATGAGCAGTCAGGGGGGAGCATTGTTTAAACAGTTCCATACTAAATGGAAGCATTATAGACCTTCACCTTTCAAAATTTGGGAAGTAGCGAACAACTTTTGCTTGTCCAAGGATCAATGGTGTATGAGACCCAAATCCAGCATTAAACTCTTCACTGAGTTGAGTAGAAATCCATGTTCACATTAGAAAACAGCACAGGAAAATATTTGACTATCTTATTTAACCATTCAAATGAAAATCAGAGCGAAACTCAATCCAAACATGATGTTATGTGGCTATTGAGCATGCAAATGATTTATAAATTAAAAATAAAATGGAATACCTTAGCTTGTTAATCCACACAACAGGGTCACAAGGTTCTGAAATCTGCCGCCATTTGACAGCTACTGAATAAACATCATGCCATGACATCATAGAGCGTGCGGATGAATTAGCTTCTGTAATGCCATATGAAGTGGAGGTCTCTGAAGAGCTACTCGTACTACAACCAGCACCACCTCTATTCTGACTAGGCAAATTGACTCTTTCCCTTCTCCGGCCTCTCTTACCATACTTCGACGATGTGCCTGTGCCTTTATTAGAATACTTCCATTCTGCTTGGAAGGAACGCCAAGCTTTTGAAACCTTTTGTGCAACTTCAATAACAGCCAATCCTGCCATACGATGCTGGTAGACATAGAATATTAACAAATTAATAAATAAAAAATATTGGTTTGTTAATTCAAAGCTCTTCAGGGCAAGGAAAACTAGAGAAACATGGAAATACATCAAGTTATATGGATGTAGAGTTGAATGCTCCAAATGAGTCAACAGAAGAAATCTAAATGCTACAGCGTAAAACTCTAAGTAATAATAACCATTGCAAAAAAAAAAAAGTCTAATTGTTTTCTTCTGTACAAAAGTATGGTTGTCTACACATACACATTGAGTCAAAATTAATAGTTTTTACGGTTGAGAGCAGATATTAGCGCATTTTTTAAAACTTGGCTCAAATAGAAAAGTAAAGTCTCGTTCTCATATTAAAATTGGTTCAAATTGAAAAGTTAAGTCTCATACTATGCATCAAACTTGATCACTTTTATCTCATCAATTTTTGTGCAATGATGCGGATAAAATGATCAGTTAAAGGTGGAACCTTCTTGATGTTCACCTCTGGTTAAGTGTTTTGGAAATCCTTACTGAGTAATTTTGTTTAACAGATCATATACCATTTTAGCTTATAAATATGAGATGGGTGAAATATCATGGGCCTCGAATGATTGCAACATCTGCAGCTTCAATTGAATCTATTTGATCTAGATTGTTCAAATTTTTTTAAAAAAGCAAGAGAGGTGCAACTTCTCCTCAAGGCAATATGTCTAATTACAATAAACCTCAAATAAGATAAAAAGTTGAAAACATAAATGGGAAAATAGGAAAGAAACGCAACTAAGAAGTGACAACAATGAATTGCATTAACTTCAAAGTTATTCTTGATATCAAAATCACCTGACGCCTATTCGGTAAGAAGCCAGGACAATCATATTGGATTTTCCTTCCAATGCAATCAGCAGCTTGTAGAAGAGCAGTCTTCTGCTTTGTAACTGTAAAAACTTGCTTTCGAAGCTTGCCCTTCTTCAAAGATTCACGCAGGGGAGGTTGCCGATAGACCTTTTCGCATACATTCTTGGGGTGCAACCTTTTGCACCAGTACTCCTGAATATTAGATATTGAAAACACAATAAACAGAAAGTAGGAGAATTTGGAGCAAATTTGTTAAATGTTCCCCTTAAATGCTCTTATTTATAAGAGGCTACGTTGTAGCCTCTGTTTGGGGTACAATGGTTGGATTTTATAGCCAAAAAAAAAGGTGGTTTTCCAATGCCCCACATTGGTTTGGGTGTGCAAGTGTGTGCAGATTCTTCATGAGGATCCGCCATGACTTTAAAGTTAAAGTTAGAGTTTCCCTTTTGAAGTAACTAAACATGTTGGCTTTGGCCACTTTTTAATTGAACAAATATGATTTTGGATATTTGACATTTCAGCTTCTTCAGCTTCACAATTAATTGTTGAAAGGACTAGGCAGGGGAATAGCGACCTTTTTTAACTTTATCTTTCCTATATGACATTTCATACACAACGCCTTTTGTATTATATTTAGGTATAATTATGCCAAACATACACATACTGATACTGAGATGATATGACAGAAATTAGCTGAAAATTTATAACAATGAACTGGAAATCAAGACCAAAATAATCTTCAAAATATATCACCTTAAAAAGTGAATCAATGTCTCCATCAATATCAAACCAGCAAAATTCACTGTTGATTTTTGATGCCGTGTACAGAGCAATCTCTTTCTGTAAACAAAAACAAAATAACAAATTCAAAGATTGACATATAAGCAAGGTCATTGTTGTGATTTGTTGAGCACAGTCTTTTACTCAAAGAAGGGAATGTTTCATTTGATATATCTGAAGAAGAAAAGTGCCCGAGGTGCATTAAAGATATATGCTAAAAGATGGAACTGCACTAAGAGTTACAAAGTGCACACTACACTGTGAGTTCCTGCACATCAGCACTTACATAGTGCTTATAAGTGCAAGAATATCAACATGAAATAAGCCATGCTATTCCAGATCAAATTAAACCTGATAAAAAGCAAGGCATTGCAACACAAACTTCTCCATCGAGTCTAGCTCCAAATCCAGCACAGCATCGTAGTCCTTGACCTGTGACCAATGTATAAGTGAAATATGATTAAACATGCAGCTGATATTCCAAACAAACCAAAGAAACAACTTCTAATACCGCGTGCCCATATTCTCCAAGAGCATGGTAGCAGGATGCCCGCAAATACAAACACTCAATATTGGTATTCTCAATGCTCAACCCAGTTGACAAATCCTTAATAGCCTTGCTGCAATGTAGAACCCAGCAATTAATTACACCACCTAGTGTCTTTATTAAATAAATAAAAATAGCACAATGCTACATTCACTAATAGATACCACAAGGGGACATTGGCAACTTTTTCATCTATGAATATGACCAAAAGTCATTATCCCTAGTACGCTATTGTGCCCGTGGACTGCTGTGGTGCCTAATTCCACTTTAAGTGGATTGTTATACCAAATACAACATATCGTTGTTTGCAACTGATGATGACAACAATCCATCACATTTTACTACATCTACCATATGATCAGAGACACAGTAAAATCCAAAATAATTTATGCTTTACAAGATCATGCAAACATGTCAAGAGTAGATACTGGTTAGTGTTTATAGTAAACAATTCGTTCCAAAGATAGGATTTGGTAGAACCTACCGGTGTTCTCCCATCCCATGGAGCAGTAGACCACGCAAATGATATGCTTTGGCAAACCTTTGACAAACAAGTATATCTCCAGCATTAGTACTCTGCCTGAGTTATAACAGGATCAACATAAACTTTAGAAACATGGATGGCTTAGTTCAGACACAAAATGCTCACCTCCCATCAATTTGTAGAGCTTGCTGCAGACATTCTAAAGCCCTGGTAGGGTTAGCCATATCTTGATAGAACTGCAACAACCCACATGCCAGAAGAGCAATACTTGTTATAAAACACTCGATTTGTATCAACCGAAATGGCAAGTCCTACTCACTCTATATGAGCAGTTAAGAGTGAACTAATAAACTGCTACCAAGCTTTAGTTATGAGCCTATCCTCAGATTCTAATGTATTACATTATTACTATACCTATGCCGTTTAACAGAGATAATATCCCATATTGATTCCATGAGATTCTGGTTTTCACTAGTGATGTTGCCATTCTTATTAAGGATATGCAATATAATGAACTAGGCATGAACAATGATGGAAATTCATCTGGCCTTGGTAAACAAAGTATTTGCTCATGGATACCTGGGTTAGCTGCACCCATGCCTCAAGGAAATTCTGATCCAGTTGTATTGCTTTCAAATGTGCCTCCTCAGCTTTTTTATATTCACCAATTGAGGATAATGCCAAACCCTAGGGAAGCCAAATCGGTTCAGTCAATACTCAATAGTGCAAGATTATTCTAAGGTAAGCTGCAAGAACAAATACCAGACAACAGAATCAACAGAAGCACAAATCTTGAAGACTCACCAAGTATGTGTATGCAGAAGTGTTATCCTTATCAAGTTTTACACATGCAGTTAGGTCTTCAACGGCATTGTAAAAGTCCTTGAACTTGAAATTGGCAATTCCTGCAAAAATTACAATGCTACTGTTGTTACCTGTCTATTGACAGAAGTCATCGTTTAGGGCTATTAATAAAAATATATCAAAAAGGTTTCCTAATACATGTGATTATATCACATGTCAAGCTTACATGATAAACCTTCAATGAATATAATTGAAAAAACATTGCAGTTAATAATACAATGTCAGGCTTCTACAGTTATTGATCTCTCTAGAAAATTGTTCGCCTACATCTATTTTAACATCTTAACAGCACCTAAGCCTGACAATCTGTAAATAGATGCAGATACACACTCTAAAACAATATCTTTTTATCTAAAAAAATTAAGGCATTTGAGCATATGAACCTGAATGCTGAAATATAATGATTGGGTTGGAGCTAGTTACCCCTTTCGTGTAAAATGTCGGCTGAATTTGGTTCAAACTCCAATGCCTTCGACAGATCTTCAATGGCCTGGATCACAAGAGATTAATATATGCATGTACATGTCAGTTCTTGTGTCATAACAAGTAACAATAACTTCTTTTACCAATAATTAAGTTGGAGGAACAGTGTAAAACCACGACCAAATATTCATTACTTTATTGTACAGAGAATACATTTACATGAAAAAATTAAGGTAGCAATAACACCTCAACAAATTCTCCTAGGGCAGCTCGTGCTTGCCCTCTCCGTTTCCATGCCTCACACGCTGATGGATTTGATTCCATGGCCTGAAAAATATAAACAGATCAACTACTTGCATGTAGAGTCAAACTATTTTTTATTCTTCTGTCAAAATATTAGATCATCAAATACCTTAGTAAAATCAGCTATTGCAGCCTCAAGTTCTCGTTGGAATGCATAGGCTGTCCCTCTCCCTATCAGTGCCTCTGGATAGTTAGGATCCTCTTTCAATATCTGTGCATATAATTATAAAACAATGCAAATGCTCATAAAACTTGCTAATGGCCCCGTAAAACTACGACCCTCTAGACATGTTGTTACCCATCGACAAACCAGAAATGAAAAGAGGAAAATAATAAAAATGAAAATGAAAGAAACACAAGGAAAAATAACGATGGGAAGGAAGATTCCAATAGCCCGAAATTTTTCAGGACTCGCATGGACTGAAACTTACCTGATCAAATATAGATATGGCATGAGCATACTTCCCTTCATTAACCTGTAAAAAAGGTACATCACATGTTGAAGAGATTATAAGGTTTAAAACAGTGGCAATTCAACAGAAACAATAACTGTGCTCAAACAGAACGATGATTACCAAATAAAGGAATTATAACATACCTCCGCTATACCTCTTGATAGTCGAAAATCCACACTTATTGACTTGGACTTTGAAAGTCTAGCAACGCAGAACTTTTTATTTCTCTTGGAGTCATCACTAATTTCATGGCGTATATCAGATTTACTACTTAACTTTGGGGGTGTGGGAGGAGTTTCTGTCAAATCACTTGATTTGCTACAAATCATTGGTAATTTACTGCATGTTTCACTTAAGTCATTGCATGATTCAGAGTCATAACCCAATTTATCATGAATATCATGATTCCCATTCATTTGGCTATCAAACTTCTTACTCGCTGCGGCTTTATCACCTATTCCATTGGGTACGTCCAAATTACCATTAGACTTGCTATGGACCTCAGAGGTAACTGTTGATTCACTGCATAATTCAGATTGATCACTCAATTTATTGTGATTCTCATGAGTCTCACTTGACTTCCCATTAACATGTGATCTTGATTCAGATGCAAGCATAGATGATGCCGACTGTTTTGCATGATTCTCATATCCAATACTTCTCTCCTCTTTTGCAGTTCTTACAAGGTCTTCCAGTTCTAGCAACTGCTTCAGATCTGCAGACTGATGCAAGGCATGTTCATAGCCTTGCTCCAAAACCAAAAGAGCATCCTCTTTCCTTCCCAAAGCAGATAATGCACAACCTAGAGGACAAAGATCAAGTCTAAGATAGCAAGAATGGCGGAGCTCCAACAGTACTTCATGTAATGATTCATTGTATACAAGTATTTAAAAAATTTAAGACATCGAATCATAGAAAGTGTCAAATAAGTGCTCCCTGAGAGTGCACAATTGTGCATATATCCGAAAGAGCAACATGATTTCAACAAAATGAATTTTTAGCTCAATCAGTACTGTGCCATTTCAGTATGTTTTTATTTCCTCATAGCAAAGAAGATATACTATTCCATCCCAAAAAAAATGTAAACATATAATCAAATTCTTCAATAAGTGTACTTCCCCTTTAAAAGTTTTCCACAGAACGTTCATTAAATCATTGATAAGTAACTTTTTGATTACGGAAAAAAAAAAATTCTCCAATATACAAGGGCCAATACAAACCACACTGCAACTCATCTAAACAATGAACCTCTTGTTTAATATCTTGCTCACAAATTCTATGAGATTTTCACTCAGCCTCGACTACCAGTCAGTTATTCACATTTGCCGTAAACCTAAAATAAAAATTAAGACTGCATAAAATCTATCCGAAATGTATAATTAACTGCGCACCACGTTTCATTATCAGCTAATTACAAGGAGCTTAACATTTTCATAATTGAGCTACCATTATCACCTAACTACTCAAATTATCCAAAATTTCCAAGAAAAACGAAATAAATTCTTCCAAGTCAAATAATAGTTCAAATTCGATAAAATGATCGAAGAAAAACCTTTGAGGATGTAAGCCTGAAGAAGCGCGGGGTCAAGCTGTAGCGCCCTATCGCAGTCCTTAATCACGTGCTTGTGTAGCTCCAATTGGCTGTAACAGAAGGCTCTATTGCTGCAACACCAACATTGAGAGCCACAAAATGGATCAGAATCGAATTCGATTAAGAAATTGAAGATCAGCAGGAATTTAATGAGAGAGTGCGCGAGTGAGATAGAGAGTGTACGGACCAGATGTCTTGGATAGAAGAAGACTGGGAGAGGAGCAAGTCGAGGACTCGGATGGCCTTGGACCAGTTGCGTGAGCTGCAGAGCTTGGCGAGCTCCGCTCTCTCGGAGACAGCTGCGGCCATTCTGAGTTACCGGAGCGAGTTGAGTCGGATGGATCGGGAAGGCGCGGTCTATGTTCGTGTTTGTTCCTTTCTTTGCTTCAACGGCTCTGGCAAGAGGAAAGTGGTGGGGATTAAAGAGGGATAGGAGTAAAATGGGAATAGGGAAAAAAAAGTAAAGTTGAAAACTGAGAACGGGGCAGCGAGGAGAGGAATGGCTGTGACTCTGTGAGTCACTGGATGTCTTGTATGTGTTCATACGTGCGGGTCACACGTGTTCCACGATTTGACATGATTGGTTGAGCTTTAGTACTTTATTTGACATTTTGTCTTCTTTTTTTCCCAAAACATTTTTTTTCTTTTAATTTTGGTTTGTCAAAGAAAATTGGTGTACAACGGGCTGGACCGGCCTCAATCTGGCCAAGCACAGTACGCACGTATGAATCGGGCTCAGTTAAGATGGCATATCGAGTCGAGTCGCAACACTTAGATTGGCCCGAGCCGAGGGACGGGCATACACACGAGCCCGTTCGAATTCAATTCCAACTGGATATACTAAATAGCAATGAAAGCACAAGTAAACACGTAGGCATGTAACTGAGTTGCATGTTATACTCCAAAACTACGGCCCAGAGTCCAGACAGACCAGAGGCAGAATTAAAATATAAAAATAAAAAAGAGCAAATATAAATGCCCAGCCCAAAATAAAATGAAACGACACTTTTCTCCCATGTTTTAGAAAAGAACACACACAAAAAGGTCGTTTTCTTTTAGAAAAACAGTTGCAACGTCACTGCGTATTGTGTATGTAGCTTCTTGTTAAGCAATTGATCACTTTTCCAAATTCCAAATGGTAACACAACTCTATCAAGTACTCTTCTTTACGCTGGAACTTGCATACTAATGTTGTGATTTTTGGGCTGAATTTTGTTGGCATTATTGCTGTGCTTTTTTAGGATTTTGTGACCGATTGGTCTGCCATTATTGACAGGACCCGACCCTAATTCCGCTTTGGAATCCGGGTCAAGCCTTGTCCGTGTCCGACATCTGTCGGGTGTCGGACACACTTGACCATTTTGCCCTTTGGTGAAAGAAATCAAGAAAATTCAAGTTTTTAAGGTTTGATTTCTGCCGAAAATTCGGCAGAGTCTCCTCTGTAAACGGCTCAATTCCCAAATTAATTACACTTGCAATAGCACAATTTAAAACTCCCAAACGTCTAGCAAGCACAAGTTAAGGTTCACACACCAACAGAAAAAAAAAAATTGTACGGCCTCAGGCCTCACAACATTTGGGCAATTTCAGAGCTACTAAAGTACTTAAATACAAAGTTCTTCGGGTCAAGGACCCTACACAAGTTGTGGGAATGCGGTGGTGATGAAGACGGGCCGGTGGTGGTGCTCAGCTACGATCTACAGCCTGGGGGCGTAAAGCATTTGGAAAAAAAAATGTGAGTGGACCGAAAAGAAGGTTTCATAAATTTAAAAGCAATAAGTTAGCCCCGCTGTTAAAACATTAGAAAGCAATTTTATAAACGAACGATAAATCAAGATATGCATATAAAACATATTAATAAAATTCACCAAAACCAGAAATTCATATTCATAAAAAGAAATATTTACAACTCAAACTTTCTAAAATCCACCTAGGTGTACCCTTTTTATATTCCGTCAATTCCATTCCTCGCTAGACTCGGAGACACAGAGTCAACCGAGCCGCGTCCTCGCAAGACTCGGAAAACACAAAGTTTACCCGAGCCGCGTCCTCGCTAGACTCGGAAAACACAAAGTTTACCCCAGCCGCGTCCTCTCTCCGCACGGTCCGGCGTCCCCGAGACTCGTGGGGCGTAAGTCATGCGTGCAGACTTAAACCGAAGGCAGCAATGGTCCGTAGACCTGGTAATAACTAATAACAACATTTAATCCGTAGGCAACATAAATTTTCCGAAGTAGCAACAATAGGGTACCTAGAGTGGTTTGAAACCTTTCATAATCATAATATTAAAACCCTTTACATACGTAAAACCTTGAGCCTTTCCAATTCCATAAACCATAACCATAAATTCCATTATAAGTTCCAATTCCAAGGCTCGAAAATAAATTCATAAATCATTATTCAGGAAATCAAATCATAAAATTCATAAACAATATTCATCATTATTTATTTCATAAAAGCAGTAAATAAGCATTTATTGTAATAAAATCCATTTATAAAAATCAAAGGTCCACTCACTATTGGTCCGAGCTAGCCTGACCCTTAGAAGGGCCTTCCTGCAATTCCGTCGAAGCTTGAGGTGTTCAAACATTAAACCATTTATTAATTAACCATAGCTCGACATAACAATTTAATAAAAATCCCGACCCCCGGGCCTAAAGGTGTTCAAACTTGAAGAGGAGCATTCCTAGACTCCAAAACCCTCAAATCTAGCAATTGAAATTGTCGGAAAAGTCTCGGGATTAAATAATCGCTTAAACTTTAGTTTAGTTCAATCCGGGCATTCAAGAGGTTCCTGAACTCCAATAGACGATCCGTAAGTTCCTATAGGTTTCTAAAATTCTCAATTATTCAACTTCCAAATTTCGTTACGATTCGACGGTTCAAACTCAACGAACCCAAGTTAACCCTAGTTAAATCTATCCGGCACAATTTAGTTTTTCGCTCAAATGATCCCCGAAAATTCGTTCAAGCATACCCACGCACTCGGGAGACTACGGGAGGGGTTTTGGCATGAAAATTGACCGCCACCACCTGGCCCACGCCGCCACACGCGCGGCCAGGTTGGGTGGCTTGAGTAAATTTTCCGGCGACGGAAAATCTCGGAATTTCTGGGCAAGGCTTATAGCTAAGTGATCAGTGGGTGGAGGGGAGTGTTTTGGCAGTGAGAACCGGCCGGAATCACGCCTAATCGCTGGATTCCGATCACTCAAACCCTAGTTCTCAAATCGGTTTCAATTCCTCAAATCGATCAAAACCAAGTTCAAAATAAGCTAGAGCACTTCAAAAGGGTCAGAAAACTCACCACGATCGATCGAATTGGTGGCCGGATCGGAGAGTTCGAGAGGGAGAAAACCCGACTGGTTTTCGTATTCGCAGAGTAGGTTCGAGGTGGTTTCCGGCGAAATAAAAGGGAGGGATGGACTGAGGGTGAAGAGAGGAAGGTTCGGTGGTGGCCTGGGCGGTCGCCTTGCTCGGAGTCGTGCCTGAGCACGACTGGTTCACACTGGAGAGAGAGAGAGAGAGAGAGAGAGAGAGAGAAAGGGTTTCGCGAGGAAGGAGAGGGGTTGGGGGGGTTTGGCACGCGCTGACCGATTGGCTAGCGTGGTTTTCTAATTTTTACCCCTTTTTGAAAATTACCAATTTACCCCTAGGGTTTTTAAACCTCTAAACGTTCGTTCGGGCTCGGAATCGGGTGTTCCGCACGTCCACGGACTCGTTTCGACGAGCCGGACGCAACGGTGTACCCCGTTCCACCAAAATCTTTCCTGAAAATAAAATTAATTTTTTTAATTCCATTAAATTAATCGAGGTATAATCGTCCTTTCCTTTAATATTTTATTATTTTAATCTTAAATTAGGATCGGGTTGTTACAATTATCAATATATGTTTTGAATCGAACTCGAATATAAGGAGCAGTGTTTTCAAAGGCATGCCTTCTCGTGTCAGAGCGAGGCAGCAAGGAATCGCCTGAGGAGGTCGGCTGTTTCGTGAGTTGCACGTTTAGTACGGGGAAGGCGTGAGGAGGCGTTGCAAGGCGTGGCCAAGCGGATCAAGGCATTGCCAAGCGGAGCAAGGCGGCGCCAGATCTTGACACTTCTGAACCGGAAGAGATTGCGCGGGATGAGTATGCAAATTGGCTGCAGGGAAGAAGACTTGTGTATTTTTGTTTAGGGTTATTGTAATGAAACGACGTCGTTTCAATTTCAGTGTTTTAAAAACTTTAAATGAAACGACATCGTTTCACTTTGAGTGTTTTGAAAAAAATTAAACGCAAGCAGCTGTAGCCTTTATTGTAATAAAACGCAAGCGGCTGTAGCTTTCAATTTCAATATTAATATCTTTCTTGCCTTTTTCTAACTCCAGGTGGCTGTAGCCTTTATTCTACTTACCTTTGTTTTTTTCTAAATTAATATATTAACACATGGACTTATATTTATTTATATATATATATATATATTGTATAGTACAACCCTAATTTCTACCATTACCAGATAGTCTCCATCAATTTCAAGAATCATCTTCATCTTTAGACTGCAAGTAAGCCATTCTATTTTTCTCTCTAATTCGTCGCAACTGTAATTTGAAGTTTTGTATAATTTTGTTTCTTTTTTTCAATATATTACTTATCTTATTCATTTATGTGATATAATAGAAATTTGACATCCATGCATCATACTTCTATCTTAGAAATATTAATGGTGTTGTTTTATAGCTATGAATCGAAAAGTTACAATTAGTGTTTAGTTCATTACCATTAAATTTTATAATTTTAATTCATTGTTCATATGTACATGTAAGAGGAAAGTCAAAAGCAAGTCCATAAGAACGATGCTTATGGATGAAGATGATGAGATAGATAAAGATCCTTCAACATTTGATAGTAGGAAATATATTTTTTCATATTGATACAGTTGATCAATATGATAGTGATTCTAGTTTGAATGATATTCGTGTTGAGGAGTGGGATGAGTGTGTTTTTGTTTTGATGTTGAATAAATATTTTATGTTTTGGGATTGATTATTATGCTTTGAATGACAATTAGTACTTATATTTGATTATATTTAAAAGATTGTTATGGTTCAATAAGAATTATGTTAACGTGAGTCCTAATCAATCAAGGAGATTTATTTCCTGATTGATTAAGGGATTTACTTTCCTTATTTTTAGATAGTTGACAAATCACTGTATAATTAGGGAGATATTCTCCTAATTGATTATCAGATTTATTTCCTCAGAAAGACTCATGTAAATCCCTCATATATACCTCCTTATGGAGAAGAATAAACTCAACCTAAAATATCCAAACCCATATTCATATTTTAGCATGGTATCGAGCAATCGATCCTACTTGTCTCTAAATTCTCATATCAAATTTCTCATATTCAAATCTCAAAAACCTAAATCAAATTCCTCATATTTCAATTCCTCAAATTCAAATCCCTCGATCTAAATTCCTCAAATCCTCTTATCAAAATCCTTAAACACATACCCTCAAATCCTATCCACATACCGCTCAAATCAAATTCTCACTCAAATCATATTCCTCAAATTTCCTCTAAATCTCAAATCAAATCTTATTTTCCGTCATGATGACAGGACCTCCTACGATTCGCTCCATCCTTGCGCACTCACGGGCTACGGCCAACTCGCTCACCCGACTACCAGTGACTCGTGCTTATCGTCACCACTCGAGGTTCTGTTTTTCATATCGCCTTCTAAAAGCACACATGGATCATTGACACCTGAGCCACCGATCACATGACCTTTGATCCTCGACAAATTGCTACTCATACACCGTCTCTCAATGGTGGTGTCTAATGCTAATGGTACCCCCTCCTCGTGATTGGGGAGGTTCTCTCTCTCGACTCCCTCAAATTGGATTCGTGTTGATTGTTCCGTCTCTACACCATAATCTCTTGTCTGCTTGCCCAAATTACTACGCTTTGAATTGTCTTGTAACATTTTGGCCAACTCATTTGTGTTTTTCAGACATCCTCACGGTAAGACGATTGGTTGTGGTACTCGTGAGGAAAACTCTACTACTGGGTCAAGGGCACTGATAGTGAGACCAAGGTTGGTCAAGCTTGCACAACAAGTGGAACCTGCTTACGAGGGAGAGAGACAAAGTTTGGTTATGGCATAAACGCCTTGGACATGCCTCATTCTATTATCTTAAGAAGTTGTTTCCATCATTATTTTCCGCCTTGATGTTTCCGACCTTCCAAGGTGGATACGGTGTGAATTGGCTAAGAGTCATCGTGTCCGTTTCCCTTAAGTTCAACTAAAAGTTTGGTCCCATTTTCTCTTATTCATTCTGTTCAGGGCCCCGCAAAAATTACCACTCGGGAGGAGCTAGATGGTTTGTCACCTTTATAGATGATTGCACACGCATGACCTGGTTTCTCTTAAAACCAAAGCGGGAAGTCAGGCCCAAGTTTCAACAGCTCCATCACATGGTGGAGACTCGCCCATACTGCATCTGATTCTTGCTCGACAATGGCGAGAATTTCTCAACCATGATCTTAACCGATTCTTACAAGCTCATGGTATCATACATCAACGCTCATGCCCCTACACTCCCCAACAAAATGGAGTGGCCGAAAGAAAGAACCGCCACTTATTGGAAGTAGTTCGTGCCTCTCTTTGGTGCCAATATGCCTCGACCTTTTGGGGAGAAGCCGTCATCTCAAGTAAAGATATATCATCAACGGATCCCCTCCAAAGATCCTAAATTTCCAAACACCACTTCAAACACTTCACCACCATATCCAAACACCTCAACCCCAAACTGGAACCCCGGATTTTCGGGTGTGTTGTATTTGTTCACTTACATGATCATCAACGAAGCAAGTTGGACCCTCGAGCCGAAAAGTGTGTTTTCATTGGCTATGCCCCTCATCAGAAAGTACTGGGATGTTATCATCCTCCCAATGTAAAGTCTTTACCTCATTGGATGTTGTGTTCCGGAACATGAAAAATATTTTTCAGATGCACGAAGGAGAATCAAGAATCCAAGACCCCTCAATTTTTCGATTTTTTTCCCGAGGAAGCGACTGCTTCAAAACGGCCGCTGTAATCGGCCGAATCGGCCCGCTATCGAACTTCAAAGCGACTCGGTCGCAAGAATCAAGCGACTGTCGCAATCTTCATTCGACAAACCCAGGAGAACCCTGAAAGCTAATTTGGCCGCGGACTAAGCGGCCGCCCGAGGAATCTACTCTGTTTATCTCCCCATTGTCAAAATCGTGAGGAGGAAATGGAACTGCTTCATGAGATTTTGCCCGCTCCAGGCCCCGGTACCACACCAATCACCTGCCGAGGATGTCATTCGGGTAACCTCTTTCCCTAAACCGATAACACTAATGAAATATCCCATGAGAATTTGATTTCAAGGCACAAAGCCTACATATCAATTACGTAAAGGAAAAACTGTGCAAAACCTCGAGCACAATATGAAGCGTATCTTAAGGCAAAAGTGGAAATACCCCATCAACAATTACATATCTCTCACAGATTATCGGGAGGCACGTGTGCACTTTGTAAAGCAATTGGGTCGACATATCTGCTCCCAATAGTATTCTATCAAGCACTAGAAGATCCAAAGTGGAAAGACGCCATGAATGAAGAGATGCAAGCCCCTTCAAAAGAATGCCACATGGGAACTCGTACCTTACCTCATGGAAAGCAAGACAGAGGGGATGCGTATGGATTTATACTTGTGAAGCTTAAAGCAGAGATGGATCCGTTGAAAGATTTAAAGCTAGACTCGGTGGCGAAGGGGTACACAGAGATATGGGATAGACTACCAGGAGACCTTTGCCCCAAAGAGGGCCAAGATTAACACTATCGTAGTTCTACTGCTCTCTAGTCGCAAATCTCGATTGGCCATTACATCGCTTTGATGTAAAAATGCATTCTTACATGGAGACTTGGAAGAAGAAGTTTATATGGACCTCGCCACCAGGATGTAACTTAGCTCATGACAAGAAGAATCATGTGCAAGGCTCAGAAAGTTCTTTATATGGATTGAAACAATCCCGCAGCATGGTTTGGCAGATTTACTAAATCTATGAAGAACTTTGGTTATCACGCAGAGTAATTCCAGGATCACACCGTTCGTGAAGCGTGATGGAGGAAGACTTGCATTGATTGTTTATGTAGATGACATAATCGAATCGAAACAAATACATAAGAGCAATTGAAACTCAAAAGTATTTGTCTCATGAATTTGAGATGAAGGACTTAGGTGATCCAAGTACTTTCTTGGAATAGAAGTAGCAAGGTCAAAAATCCAGATATTTCTGCCTCAAAGGAAGTATGTAATGGATCTACTCATGAAACAGGGGATGCCTCGGATGTAAGTTTACTGACACACCTATTGAGATGAACCATAAGTTGTGTGAAGACATGGACCAAGAACCAACCAATAAGGAACAAGTATCAACGCCTTGTTGGAAGGTTGATATACAGCACACACAAGACCGTATATTGCATATGCCGTGAGTGTGGTTAGTCGGTTATGCATTCACCTAGTGTCTCTCATAGGAATGTCATTGATCGAATCTTAAGATACTTAAAGTCACCGGGAGTGGATTAATGTTCTCAAAACATGGAGATCTTGAAGTTGTTGGATATACTGATGTCCGACTGGTCGTCCATTACTGATACGCTCTACTCAGTTACTTTACATTCGTGGGGAGGTAACCTAGTCACTTGGCTGAGTAAAAAACAAAATGTGGTTTCTGCCTAGCAGTGCGACATGCATAGAGGAATGGCTCATGGAGTGTGTGAATTATTGTGGATCAAAACTCTGATGTAATTGGGCTTCAAAACCTAAAAAACCGATGGAGTTGCATTGTGACAACAAATCGCCTATTGATATCGCCCATAATCCAGCTTCAACATGATCGAACCAAACATGTTGAGGTGGATAGACATTTCATTAAAGAAAAATTGAGAAAAAGATCATCCGCCTACCGTCGTGAAATCGTAAGATCAACTCGGATGCCTTAACCAAAGTCAGTTGTGGAAGGGTATTTTATGACTCACTTACCAAGTTAGGCATTGGCGACGTATACGCACCAACTCGGCGAGGAGTGTTAACGTAGTCCTAATCAATCAAGGAGATTTATTTCGATTGATTAAGGGATCTACTTTTCCTTATTTTTAGATAGTTGACAAATCATCGTATAATTAGTGAGATATTCTCCTAATTGATTACTATGTTATTTCCTCAGAAAGACTAAAAATCCCTATATATACCTCCTTATGGAGAAGAATAAACTCAACCTAAAATATTCAAACTCATATTCATATTTTAGCAAATTAGTTGTACAATTTAATTATATTGTATTAAAATAAATTAATGTTCAAAAAGCTTACACTTCACTGTTTTCAGACTTTCGTCTCACATAGCGCGATTAAAACGCCTCGCTTTTCAAAACATTCGCAAGGAGGGAACACAGAGTCCGAATTTGCAAATTTGAACGTATTTGAAGGAACAGAACGACGATTGTTACAATACACATGTTCACACCATGATTTGCAAGTTTGAACGTATTTAAAGGAAACGGCGATTGTTACGATACACATGTTCACTCCATGAAAATCTTCGCACAAGATAAAGTGGACTGACTTTAAGAAATTTTTCATGTCTTGCAGCATTTCTTAATAATAAAAGCTTGATTATAATTTATATAAACAACTTGAATCCAAGCTTTCATACTAGAAAAGCGCGACGTGTCACAATAACTCCCATTCCTTCACATGACGTGGTCCATGTGATCAACAGCATCACACACCATCCACGACTTTTGAATACGACAGCCAACAAAGACGACGCCCTCACAATGACACGTGTCTGCACAGCAATAACGAAAATACTAGACTTATTACATTTGTATACTACATTATATACCGCATCTATAATAAAGATGGACCCATTATATTAATGGACTCCATCTTTATTAAAGAAGTATTACACAACGTGGCATAATTGAACACGACAGCCAACAAAGACGACGCCCTCACAATGACACGTGTCCACACAACAATAAAGAAAATACTAAACTTATCATATTTGTATACTACATTATGTACCGCATTTATAATAGAGATAGACCTCATTATATTAATGGACTTCATCTTTATTAAAGAAGTGATACAGAATATGTGGTATAAAAATATAATAAGACTAGTATTACCAACAAAAAACTTATCGTCCCAAAGCTAACTAATCAACCCCAATCTAGCCACACCCAAAAAAAAAAAATCTAATCACCCCCACCACCTACATTATTATTATCATAATTATTTTTTTACTACAATTACGCCGCAATATCATATCTAATGTGCCGGAGCAGCACCGGGATAACAATGTCCGGCGAGCTCAGCTGCGGAAGATGACCGTCCGATGACATGACCTCCACGATTGATTCGCCGCCCAGATTCTGGTGCAGGTACTCTGTGACGACGACAGGGACAGCGAGGTCTTTTACGCTCTGCAAAATGTGGCAGGGCACTGTGATCAGATGGAGAATTTGTCTCGTGTCGCTCTGGAAGATGGTTTGGGCGACGCTGAGGGCAATGTCGGGGCGCATGTTGAAGAGGGTCCGGCTGAACTCCTGGACCGCCACCGAGTCCAAGTCGCCGCCGACCGCCATGGGTGCGAAACCAGAGCACCACGCCTTGTAGTTGGATCGGATCGCATCGAACAGCTGCTCCAGATCTTCCTGCTCGAACCCGCCGTAGTAGTCCACGCCGTTGAGATACCTGCATGAAAGATTGTTTGGTTTCGATTAATTAATTGGTTAATTGGGTTTTGGAAGCGGAATTAAATAATATAAAAATGATTGAGGAAGATCATAAAAACTAATAAATTAATCCAAAGGTTTACGTAATTGGGTTTGTGGGATTTTAGCTTAATTAGTTAATTAAATTGATGGATCCACTCCCAGCAAATCGTCATACATCTTTCGATTAAGAAATTGGGTTTTGTGGAACTGTAGGTTAATTATCTAATAATTGACTTATTTGGAAAAAAAAATAATTCTAACAATTGACTTAATTAGTTAATTAGATTGATGGATCCACTTCAGCCAACGCTACCCAGCAGAACAGTGTTTCCCGGAAAGAAAACAAAATTATTAATGGAAAAAAGGTCAATTTGGGAAGATTAAAGTAATTGGGTTTGTGGGACTAAAATCAGTTAATTAATTCATTAATGGTTGCGGATCTTACCTAGGGGAGGCGCCGATCATGACGAGCTTGGTGAAGAGGTCGGGGCGGGTGATGGCGGCGATGGAGCCGACCATGCCGGAGACGGAGTGGCCGACGAAGATGCAAGACCCGATCCGAAGCTCCTCGAGAATGGCGAGGAGGTCGTAGGCGTAGCCCTCGAGGGTGGCGTAGCGGTCGAAGTCGAAGTATTCGGGGTTTGTCGTTCCGGCGCCCATGTTGTCGTACATGACGACTTTGTAGTCGTCGACGAGGTGGGGGACTAGGTGCTTCCAGACCGACTGGTCGGTGCCGAAGCCGTGGGCTAGGACTATGACCTGCTGGCCTGAGCCCAGGACCCGCACGTTGTGAGCTTCTTCTACAATTCCCATTTCAATGGCTCTCTCGATGGTTCGATGGCTCGATGGGTTGGTTGCCAAGCATATAGGCTATAGCTAGTACCACATATAAGAGTACCTAGTGATAAGATCAGGAGGGAGCAATTATCGGGTGTTGATGGTGTTACTGTGTGTACCATTTATTGTTTTGACTAGGACGCTACTCAGCAACTTAAGGAGCCATTTGTCGTTACAGCAGCCAATCACATCCTGAAACAGCAAATTGGTCTAGCCCAATAAAAAATACATTAACGTGCAAATTTGTGATATCAAGTTCGAATTTTTATGACACTTTGGAAAAATGTGCTTAAAAAATGAAAAATTCACATCTAAAACGTATGATATGCGAAACTAACTCTAACTTATTAAAATTACAAAAATAAAAGTTTATAAATACATGTCTTATTGTAATTTGACTGCAAAGAATAATTACTCTTTAGAGCATCTCCAAGGAATATGTCAAATACCAAACATCAAATTTAAATTTGATGACTTATGTGACAATTTTACATATTATTTTTTTATTTTTAAAGGCAAGTGGGCTCAATATTTAAGAGTAAAATATTAAATATGGTAAAAACTATACATTGATGAGGAGAGAAGGAGTGGGCCCAGTTTTAAAATAATAATAAAATAATAAAACATCTCTTAACTTGTGGACTGTCAATTTTGACAGCAAAAATGAAGGATGTCAATCCAGTTAGGATTTGACATCACGGTTGGAGGCTTAAAACTGTCTTTCTTTTTTTTTTGTCAAAACTTACCACATTTGAATTGGCATCTCAGTTGAAGATGCTCTTGCATGCGAAGAGCCAAATATTTTTCATATTAGAAAGAATTATTTGTATGTATTTCTATATGTCTATGACATTGACTCATAGTTCAAGTGGCTTATAGGACCATGAGCCATGGTACTAGTGAGGCATAGTGGAACAGTGAAATAGTATTTTGGAATAAAGATTGTTAAAAAAAAAAAAACTAGGAAGATGGCAAGTCAATTGGTTTAGATTGTTAGTTCTGTTCACAATGTGAAACTGGAAATCAGGATAATAGTTAGAGAAATGTGTTCGTACCAAAAATAGCATTTCTAGACGAACAAAATGTAACTAAAAACAAATCCCTCATTCGAGATGTGTGTACGGTTTGAATGGTGACCAATACATTGTATGAAGGCTATTTACATCTCTCTCTCACTCATTGAAAGTTGGAATATTTCCAGGAAAGGAAATTTGGAATATTCAACTTTTTTTTTTTGGGACAATAATACAACGCTGAGTCTGTTGAATATTCAGCTCGTTACTACTAATAGATCTCCAAACAAGCAAACTTATCATATCGCTCTCTTCATCAATGGACCTAAAATAATCAGCAATTATTAGCTGATATTTTGGCCACTATACACCTCAACACCCAAAAATAAAAACAAAAAATTAAAAATTCATCCCTTCTATTGTCATGTAACTGAAAACTCAAAGAGTTTGTATTTTATGAAATGAACTGTTGTAACTCAAACGATTAAAAGTATTCACGTTCATCTTTTTTTAATATTTTGTAAATTCGGATATCTTCCTATACTCTTCTAATAAGAATAATAATAATAATAATTCTTTCAATTTTTGTTTTAAAAAGAGACTAAGGTTTTTATTTTTCTGATACAAGCGATATTGAGGAAGAGGAAATCGAACTTAGGACCTAGAATAAGAATGGGTAAATGCTCTTTAACCACTTGAACTAAAAACCCTTTGCACTGATGCTTCCTTTAAACATAAAAAGAAAAAGAAAAATCCGAAACCAAATCAAATTGGTGCAATGAAAATCAACGGTGGTTGTTGGAGTGATCACAATTCACAAGTATGGTATGGGTATGGATTAGAGATATTTAATCAACGTTTCTAGAAGGGTTATATATGAATTGTGATTGTTATCGGTACTTGTGCACCATAAATGCGAGTATAAACTCCGCGGGCTGCGTCCGTGCAGGGGACGACAACATGTGCCCTGCCACAAGGGCGAGCTTCACCTCGCTGCCACAACTACACTGATTACGTAATCTACAGTAGAGCTGGAGCCTACCTGGATCCTAGCTAAACCAATGTGGATCGATCATACCTACTAAACTTCATGAATCATATACTTTTTCTTCTTCTTATTTTTTATAAACAAAATGTGTATGTATATATATATATATGTATACTTTATGATTGTACAAAGTATTATACTTCTAGCTATGCCAAGGAATTTGCTTTTGTTGAGCTGGTGAATTTTATAATACATCAACGGTTGATAATAGTTCGTTAACACAATCCAACAAGAAAAACCAAATTCGGGAATTTGTGAGAGGGTCCAAGTTGAGGAAAAAATAAAAGAACATTGGGGGAGTATATTATGCCACAATGCCACTCTCATAAGATTCTTGTATTGTTTGTGCTAATTTGGGGATTTATGCCCAAATAACCCAATTTAGGTTATTTTTTAGTTGTATGAGATATGCAGATGCTATATATATATATATATATATATATATTCTGACTTAAGATATTTTAGAACATTATCCCTAAATTAATATCTAATTTTGTTGGGTTTGTGCGTCACTGACTCGCTGTCTTGTTTTTTTCTGAACATTTTGAAGGCGGTGGACCGGTGGTTCACATGGAATACTTGCCAGTGAAGAAAACTCGTGATAAGATCACGCCATTGCTATACTAGGTTTGATGAAAACAAAGAACCCAATTGTATAATTTTTAGTGGGCTAACATTATTTTACTCCCTTAAGATTTGGAGTCATTTTTAAAATGGGCCGTCAGAGTTTAATTTTGTCAATATACGTTATAATGTTTTAAAATTCAACCAATTTACACGTTTCGTAAATTTAATCATTTGGTCTTCTGTTAAATGATAATGTGGCAAACATGGAGTCCACCTTTTTAGCTTAAGTGTAATTAAATATTAAAAAATTAAATTAAAATCTATCTCCTTTCTCTCTCTCTCTCCTCCCTCACTTTGTCGGAATCTGGCCCCTTCCCCCTCCCAATTGTATAATTTTTAATATATAGTTATTAAAGGTTGGTCGATGAAAGATGAAGACATATCCAAGCTCATTCGCACAAGATATATTGAGGGGCAAAAGAGAAAAAGAGAAGAAGAAAGGAGTTGATAATGTCATAAAGTTTTTCAAATTATCAAGACTGAGTTGCAAATTTTAATCTCAATATATAAATCCCAGTATATATACATCATGTGTAAATCACAACAAATTATACGCCGACGAGAAAGAGAGCTGAAAATGAGGTCAAAGCTCAGAGCTGAGAAGTCAACAGCACCTTCAATCTGCCACCAAACTATGTACACAACCAAACCCTTCCTGTAAAATCTAGCAGCCTGCTGCACCTACTAATAAATTCCCATTTTACTTACACAATGGTGCATGTTCTTGTGCAACTGATATTCTCAGGGAATGGTGTGGAGTGATCCATCGGCTTCATCGCCGTTCATGGAGAAGATATCAACAGGAACACTGGTGCAGTTGAAGAGGCTCGGATCCTTCAAACTAGCATTTGGGGAAACTTGTGAATGATCCAGGAATATCACGATGACGGTGATGTCATCATGGAAATGGCGCCTTACCCCCTTTTCGATTCTTTTTATGTCCTCATATCTCAATTCTCTTTTCCTTGCAGCCTCCCCAATCGCAGCTCTGACCAACCGCTTTGCTATTCCCTGTAGTTAAAATTGAAGCAACTCTTAATATCTTATAATTTTATAGTTAGTTTTATAAATGAACACCAACACAGATATAAATTTTGCCAGGGACTTACAACTCTTGAATTCTTTGAGACGATTTTAACAGCTGCTTCATCACTCAAATGCTCCCAGAGACCATCTGTTGCAAATATCAAAAACATGTCCTGTGGCTGTAACTTCCGAACTAATATCGAGGGTTCTGCTGTCATGACAGGCCTCTTTAAAGGAACAGGTATACCAAAACGGTGGAAGAGAGGATCTCTGTTAAACTCGGGTTTCTTCAAGTAGACGTCACCAATTGACCTTGACACCTACAAAGGAGAGGTTTCATAAGATCACAGGCCTATTAAAATATGAATGAGGTAAAGCAACTACTCTGAAGAATAATACATTCACTTTTACAATATATCTATGATTTATAAACTGATTACCACACAACTAAATTTTCAGCGTAAGGGCGCTGCTGGAGTATGCATCATCATATCTTTATGTGTGTTTCTGTAATGGCCATGAAAATTTTCATGACTTTTAATTGCTTATGAGTGTCAAAAAGGTCACATACACATAACCAGCTCAACTGTGATTTTGACTAGTCTCAGACTCACAATACCCTAATTTTTAGGTTTTCATGTGCACTCTATGAACCATCACTCGCATTGCTTAAAATACTCAAATTCTTAACTGGCTAGAAAGTTGCCAAAGAGGCAAAACCCGTGAAGATAGAAGGATATCGATAAACAAAGGGAGAATACCATATCCACACCAAATTGTGGACTTTTCCTTCATATACATCAAGAAAGAATGATTGTAAGGATCCATTCCTTGAAGAGTTATCTTCAAACAATGCACCTAAGCAGAGCAGGACCACATCTTGCAAGAACGAGGTTCATGCTTTGGAACAGTATGGTATTACTGCAGGGAAAAATAACATATTAAAGGCAAATCCACCCCTTTTATTATACTCATATCACAAAGTTTCACAAAAAAAATTTAGGTGCAGGTGGGGACAAGTTCCCCCAGATTCTAATTCATCATGGAACCAAACCTCGCGTTCAGATTTGAAACAACTTACCCTTAGAATTTAGAAATGAAAATCTTATGAACTTCCCCAAAGAAAAAATAAAATAAAATTGTAAACTTTCTAGTTTAGTACTCCATAATATGGTACATACTGGGGAGAAGCATCAGTACTAACATTATTACCATCATGAAAAGACAGTAGGCCAAAAATAAATTCCATCAGACTGTTATCAATATAGTCATATGATATTCCAGGACACATTAAATTTGCTCCTAACATAAGTCAAAATTAGATATGTTAATCAATACAGAAATACGGACCGGCCAGAGGATCCATGAAGTAAAAGAAGCCACATTTTGTACCTGAATAATGCCCTTAATTCGCCAAACTCCACGAGTGTACACCACAATGTGTGCATCATCAGGGTGAAGATCCTTAACCTCCTTCCTCACTTCCTCCACTGCAACATTGTGATCTGTAGACAATCGCTCTGCCACAACCGCCTGCCCCTCTGATGCTCTCCGGCCAAGAACTGCCCTCGAATCTCCGAGATTAGCAACATATAAAACACCATTTGAAATTGCGCCAACCAAACAACATGAACCTACGGAAGCAATATGCGGCCGGACAGGCCATGATGCCTTAACCAGGTCCAAGAACTCCTCCTCAGTTGCATCAAATGCCTTCCTTATCACATCCTCTGACAGTCCACCTTGTTCAATTGAAAACTCTGAAGAATAAAAAACCAACACAATTTAAATAAAAACAAAAATCTTACCCTTTCATCTTGAAGAAAAGTTGTGAACTTTATCATAATAATAACCCAAAGAAAAATACCCATCTGATTAATCGATGAAAATATTACGTCAAAGGAAAAAAAGAAAAAGAACATAATAAAGCATGTTCTATGTTGGTTTGAATGTCTTCAAAGTTGAATAGCTACTTGAGCTAAAGCAAATCTATATGATCTATAAGTCAAATGGAGGTCTTTTTGGTCTCAAGACATAAACTTCTTCTAGTAATTGAAATGTAATTACTGAAAATACAGGAAAATAAACAGATAAAAAGTAAAAACAAAAAACAAAAACAAGGGGTGGGTGTTTCTGGAGAGGGTGTACTACGCACTGTCAAGGAAGGGGAAGAGGCGATTGGTGATGAAGCGAGAAGCTTCAGGGCCACCATGGCCATCATAGACCCCAATATAAGTGGCGTAAGGGGATGTGTACACCTGTCCCTGATCTTCCAAAGCCGAATTGGCTTGCACCACTGCAATCGAATAGTCCCCAGAAGAGTGGGGCTTGAGGTCCATGTGCCAAAGGAGCCCATCTCCACCATCTCCTCCTCCAAAGCACTTCTCCAATGGCCTCCGACACATCTCCAACATCATTGTCCAACTGGGTTCTCTTATTAGATTCTCTCACTTTGGTTGTTGGGAAAAACTATGAAAGAAAGAAAGAAAGAAAGAAAGAAAATGCGTGGGGGTTTGGTTTGGTTTTGGTGGTTAAGGAGGATGATGTTGGAATAAAAAGAGAGAGAGGTGGCGATTCCGTGTTAAAGGGGAATGGAAGATTTCCGGGAAATTTTTTTGGGTGAGAGAGGGAAGTAGGACCAAAGACAAAGACTTTGTTAGGTTTTTAATTTTATAAGTCGTATTTCAAAAAGAGAAACGGGTTTTTTGGTGTTTGGTTTATGGAATGTGGGGGTTTGAACGATATCCAACGGTTCAAAGTAAGCGGTTTTTGGAAGGTGGTGTTGAGGTGGACGGAGAAAACACATCTGGTGATTTGTCGGATGAAAGAGAGAGAATCATATTCTTTAGGAATTTTGGGGAGCAAAAGTCTGGTCACGATTCACGAATATGGATGGATAGATAGATAGAGCTCACAACGCAGGAAGTCGTGGATGGAGACCATTTGATTTGATTTTCCCACGATTTATTACAAGTCTTTCTTCTTCTTTTTTCATTTGACTTTTAATATTAAAGATTGTATAAATATAATCCATAACAACTCTAACAGCAAACGAACAATTTGATTCTTTCTTTTTTTGTCCAAAATACTATTTTTGTGTATAAATATAATCCATAACAACTCTTTCTTTGCATATTGAGGTGACCGAATCACAATATGTAACATGTTCGTTTTTAAAAACAATTATCTTTTGTTAATACGGTGTCGATGAATTGTAAATAACATTATCGATAACATGTCAATAACAAAACATATCAGCATGTTATTTATACACTATCGATGTAAAATTCGTCCATTAGAAAAGGATGAGTATTCCTAGTCTAGCGATGACTTTTTTTTTTCCAATTGTTTAAAAGAGAATTTCTAATTTGATTGATTTTTTTTTTATATAAAAAAAATTTGTTGGTTATGAAACTTTTACTTACTGTAAGTTAACAAAGAAAAGAGCGAGGCCCCTAGATCTAATGATTATTCGAATTCATTATTTCAATTCCTTACCTGCTCCAACAAGAGTAACGAGAAAGTTTGAAAGGAAATGAATGAGAGGAATATTCCCACCTCTCCAACATTCGCACAAAAAACAGAAACTCAGTACTTGACCTAAAAAACTGTCCTTGAAGGTCATGGAAACCCTTTGAAATCCTTAATTTTCTGAAATGTTACTCCATGCCTTTCTCCTCATCTTTTGGAATGTTACTAGGAAATCAATCAAATATCTTACTATAAATTTTCAGATATGTGAGACAAAAAGTCGAAATCAATCTGGAATCAAATAATTGGAAAGACTCTTGGGTATGAATTTAAAATTTGGGCCATTCCATTTCAACAAGGTGAAAGACTTTGGATGGACGTGCTTTTTTGACCACTATTGGGAATTTGGTATCTCCCTAGGTGCTGGAAATTTTTTTCTTTGTCCAAGGATAAATATTTTAGAAAATGTTGAGATTATCAAGTTGGTAAATAAGGCGGGATTTTTTTATTATAGAAATGTTAGGATTGCATTTATAATTCAATTAAAAAAATCACTAACCACAAAGGGCCATTACAATAACGAAGCCATCTAACATCAAAATTAAGACAATCTGGTTCACCTTCACTAACGATCACGCAAAATCGAAAAAACTCTTGCATACGCATCCCAATTAAGATTGCAAATTCATATACAAAAATTAAGTGTAACAGATAGAATTTCTCTTTAGTATTCGTAGGCGTATTCATGGAACTAACAGATATCAATTAATTTTTTATGGAAGAAAGAATTCCAGCATAAATTAATAATTTGATTATAAATACACCATACACATAAAAGTTTCAACAGTTCTGCTAAATTATTTAAGTTTGTTTATTAAATAACATCTCATTATACACATGGGGATTATAGTTTGAGTGATGAAGAGCAGTTATACATATATTAGTATTTTATATGTTAGAAATTAATGAAAAATATTTGGTCAATAAAGTTTTATCACAAATTTGGTGGGTTTAACATTGCTTAATTTTCAAAGTCAAAATCTATGATGCTCTTAAGCTCCCAATTGTTTACTTTTTAAGTTGAGCCGTGTTAGACCTTTGAAATCCCAAAACTATAAAAAGAATATATGCATAAAATAATAAAATCTTTCATCTTTTGTTTTTCTTTTCCTATGAGTGTTGCCTTGTAAAAGAATTGTACATTTTTTTGGTAATATAGGGGGCAAACCCCAAAACAAAGAGAAAGAATTGTAACTCCAATGATTAAGAATAGTTAGTTCTGCACGAGTCCCCTTTCTTCTATATGAATTGTATAAATAATAATAATAAAAGCTTTGCGTTAAGATTTTTCTCAATTGCAGATATGGGCTTAGTCAAATTGGCTAGAGCACTGCATCTGAGTTCAAATCACACTCTCCATAATTTAAAATATCATTTGTATCAAAGAAAAAAAAAAATCTCAACCACCTTTTCCCATTATTTTTGAACTTTGAAGGGACTTCATGAGTTTCTTTCCATTCTTGCTTGTCTCTTCCATTAGCCTTTCCCCAGCACCTCTCTCTCTCTCTCTGTCTCGTGTTCCCTTGCGGGTTGTGACAATCTCGAAAACAAAATAATGCCATCTACATCTCCAATATCTTAAACCCCACAGCTCCACACGGACCACACCCACCAGAAAATTCAAAAAGATTCACACTCTAATCATCACAACCACAACTTTGAACCCCATATGCTGCCATGGCATGCACTATCTCCCCCACCCATGCTTGAGTTTATAATTAGTTTAAACATGAATCTTCAAAATTAATCATAAAAATATATAACTAAAACTAAATTCAAAATTAATCAAGAAACTGAATAATCTTGATATTGGAGCCCCCATTCCATCTAGGGCCAACTACAAACTTGCATTGCATGCTAATGTAATATTATTTCAAATTAAAGCAAACCCAAAAAAAGGCTAAAACAAAATGATAAGTGAAATAAAGCAAATTTGCAGGCATGCGAGAGAGCCTATGATTGTTCTACCAAAGTCAAAGTTCTCATCAGAAAAGCTACCAGCGTTACATGGGAAATCAGTATAGCTTTCTTGATGAGAAGAAAGCTTTTTCTACAATCTAAATCCCCACCATGATCCATCAACTTTAAACATCCACAGGAAGGGGAGGAGGAGAATTTGCATACGACAGCTCCTTTAGCCATTCATACGTTCTGTGATGTGACATGGCCTGCTTTTGCTTTTGCTTTTGCTTCTGCTTCTGCTTATTATTCGTCATCATCTGCAACTCCACCTCTACTTTTTCTTTCAGCATGGCATGCGCAGCCGAGTATTCTGTTTCTGTTCTGCTTTCATTGATGTGACTCGCGCTGCTTCTCCCACTGCTTGATGATTTGCTCTTGACGATCAGGTTATCAGACGCCACCGTTTCGAAAGAGCACTTGCAGCCATGAATGCTACCAAAAAACTTCTGTTTTCTCTGCTTGCTCTGTTTGCTCTGTTTCGTGTCCTCCGACTTCAAACCACCGCCGGCGCTCGTGGCGTTGTTGTAATTTGCGATGAAATTAGTGCTGTTGGTGCTGCTAACGCTGTTATTTCGACTGACGGAACTTTTATTGGCGCTGCTATTACTTCGAAGTGCCCTGTTAATGTCCTGCAATTCAATGTCAGGCGTACGGACCAAACCCAGCCTGAAAAAATCCCACATCGAAGAATTATGGCGCCGGCTGCCAGCTTTTTCCAGTATTGGATTTGGAATTTTGATTTGGGCTTTTGGACTTGGCTCTGTGTAGAATTGGTTTCCGGGTCTTCGTGGGCTTCTCCGCTTTGAGCTTGAAGCAATGCCTGTTGTTGCTGTTGTGGTAGTGGTGAAGGTGGTGGTGGAGCTGCTGTTGCTGCTAAATGATGAGTTGGGACTGATTCTGCTTCTGCAGCTATTGCTTCTGAGCCCGACGCTGCTCGCCGGAGACCGTCTGGTTAAGCCGGTGAAGCCGGCGTCGGAGCTGACTGAGAGGCGGAGAGGGAGAATTTGGCCTTGGAAGAACACCTCATCAGCAGCACACATTTTGGTGTCAGCTAAAAAAGAGGTGCCGCGCAATGAAGAACCAAAATCAAATTCTTCATCTTGGGCTTCAATGTTGACATGGGTAGGCTCAGATTTAGTGTTTGGATATTGGGTTTGATCTTGTTTCTTCAAATTCACTGGAAGATCACTTAGTGACACATTGTCTTCTTCTTCTTCTTCTTCCTCTAGTTGCTCAGAGACTGAATCTTGATCCAGTACTCTGTCTTCAGCAGCAGCAGCAGAAATGTTTGTAATTGCTGCAATTGTTGCCATTTCTACAAGCACTGTGATTGTGATAAGAAATTACTAAGCATAAGATAGTGAGAATTTGAGAGGATTATAAGTAGTGGAGAGAGAGGCTTAGAGGGTGGGAGGAAGTGAGACATGTGGAATATAAAGAGAAGGGGTTTGGACCAAAAAAATTATTTAAAAAAAGGGGGTAGGGAAATAAAGGAGGTGGAGTGCCGAAAAAGCACTAAAAAAATGATTGAATTGAAGGAAGAAAAGGAGGCAGGCGACCCAATTGAATAGTGTGTCTCTTTTTTCTTGTTTGGGAGTGAAGAAAGGAACTGTGAAACTTTGTGGCCTCTGGGGCCGGCCATTAGCTGAGGGCCAGTTTGTCTCTAGTTTCTGTGTGTATACTCTTTCAATTTTTATTTTTATTTTTATTTTTATTTTTAATTAAATGAATTGATGGATCTTGCATGCCCAACTCCAAGCGGGGATGGTACAACAAACGTTTATGAATGATGAACATTGGCATGGCAGTTGAGATATTTTTGTTTTGTTTATATACTTGGTGGGTGAAATTTGTGATGCGCAAGTAGCTTTGCCTAATAGAGTAATATAATGGATTTCCCATAGATCCGCTCTTGGCTATGAGTGTATTAAGGAGTTCGTAGTTCATATTGTTAAGAACAGTTATCTTTGTACTCCAGGTTGTGTTCAAATTCCTCTTCTTTCAATATCGCTTGTATGCTATTTGAGAATAATTCAGTTGATTGAGCTATTCCACCTCCACCCATGTGGGCATAGGCTCGAAACCCTCAGACACTCAATGAATATTTGTATAAACCTCCCTCCCCTAATTATTTGTACCCAAAAAAATTTCGCTTGTATTTTGATTTAAGAGAACTACAAAAAGCTTATGGTATATAAACAAAAAAGTTGTGTATGATGATTGTGAATGAAACTTTATGGGGTAGATCAAAGAATCCAAGATTGTAACTGTTTTCTTTACCCAAAAAAGAAAAAAAAAACACTATCAATATTGTTGTGCACTTATCAATCAATAGAAGAAAAAAAACATGGCCTTGATTTGAGGAGCTTCTAACTTGACTTGGATGCCCTCGTCGAAGATCTCTTTGTGGATATTCAAGTCAACTATCAAAAGATTGAAAGAAAATTTGTGGGATATCCAAAAAATAAAATAAAAAGTTGCATAAAACGTCCCTCTCATATAGCAGTTACCGTCAATGTTTCAGGAGGTAAAGAGATATATATAGCTTATTGGGGTTATTTCTAGCCGAAAAGAGAGAGAGATAAAGAATATATGTATTTTTCTGCATGATCCCTAGTTTACCAAAATAAAATATTATGTCGGGTAACTTTTCACGTAGGTTGGAAGGAATCCACTTTGTGTCTTAGAAAATTCAGTTAAATTGTGTAATTACTTTGATTAAACTTTAAGAGAGACAAAGAGACATTCCACAAAACCAAATATAAACACCGATTTACTTAATTTGTTCTAGATGAGTTTTAATTGATAATTAGTAGGTTTATGACACACACTATCAAGATTAATTATGAAAATTCGAAAATTCGAATTTATACCACTAGCCTGTAAATGAATGCCCTTTTCCTTAAGAAATGTTCACAAGATTAATTTAAACAAATTAATTAAGAGGTTGTTGAAGCTATGATGGCTTTGGGGTATAAATCTATAAAGATTAATGTCCTTTCGATTAAACTTGAGGTTTTCGACGGTGTGATTATCGGCTTCACTGTTATTATAGTGTTTTCAAATATGGGACTGGCTAATTTCATTTGTATACGTAGGCATCGATTCACAAGGATATACTTGCATGATTGTTTCTGTTAGCTAAAGTTCATAGTCAAAACAAAGGAGTCTGTAGTTCAAAGTGTTCGAACGCAATTATCCATACACCTGAAATTCAAGTGTTCGAAAATAATCATCCACACACCTAAAGTACCATGTTCGAATCTCCTTCCCCAATATCGTAGCCAAAAAGATATGTTTTTATATGCTATCTATAAATTGTTGAAAAGAAATCACAAAGCTTTTGCCCAACCCATGATTGTAAATTGTAATTATAATACGAGTTAATGAAATGCGTTCGAAAACAAGAACGCTTTGCTTACTTGAATCATATCAGAAATCCAAAACAAAAACAAAAGTCAAAGTCAACTAAAACATTTCTATTAGATCTGGACACAATTAAAACACACCTGCAGCGTTACCAAATTCAAACTTTATTTGAAGAAAAATAAAACTAATTAAGGAACTCCTTGGCGGTTAATAGCTTCGGTGGCGGAGAGATCATCCTGAGAGGAGACATTGGCGCCAGAAACAGTGGGGCCTTCTGTGGACCCGGCGCCGCGGCCAGGCTCCACCTGGAGATGGCCTTCCGTTCCATAGGCCTGACGCTTGTAATCCTCCAAGCCATCGTACTGTAGGTACGGACTGTCCTTCATTGGCAGCCCTTCCTCTATCTTCCCCTTGGATTCGCTAACCCCAGCAGCTGGCTTCCTGTTCTGCTGCTGCTGCTGCTGCTCTTGCTTCCTCTCCATTACGAGTATCGATTTGTCTCGTTTATGTGATTTTGGATTGATTTGCTTCGGTTTCTCTTGGCTTCTGCTTCTGCATGTGTCCTTTTATCATGTTTTCTCTCTTGCTCTGCAAGTTTGCCACGTGTAGAGTTTCGGAAACGCGTCTCATTGATAGGAGTTGTCGGGTTTACGTGGCTAGGTAGCTGCTATAAATGTAACATGCTCGATCCATGACAACGAAATAGGATAAGCTAAAAAAAGGACGGTGAAATAGGATCTCGGTCCCGAATGACATATGATGTGAATCAATCTTGTGTGCGCCCAAAAAAAAGGTATATCATTAAATTATGTGTCTTAACGACTTAGTGTTAATTGGATTGGCTCATATTTTGTCAAAAATAGAAAAAATAACAAAAACTATTGATATTCTAATTTGTTAAACTTTTGTGTTGGGAAGGTTTTATTTGTTTACACCTATATACATAATACATGGGTCGGTTTCACACATAATGTCATGTCGCATGTTGGATGTGGCTAACACTGGATTCACGTAGACTGAGCCCAACTCTATTTTGTGGAACTACGGCCATTGGGCCTCTTTATCCATCCGAACCACTCACCACAATCCTCAATTCCGAGCAGTCTCGAGGTGAGGAGCCATGCATATACATATTACCAAACAACAACTGTACAGAAAATTCCATTGCTAGCTCGAAATTAACATAATCACCACCACATAATCTTACAACATTTCTTGATTCCTTAACTCTTTGAGTTAAGAAATCAAGCCATTATAATTTAATTTGCTTCTCCTATTAATTCCTCCTCTTTCCCTAATTCCAGCTTATTGCTATTGGGCTTCCTACGATGTGCTTCCCGTCCGACCACTCCACCCTCCCGAAGCTATTCACTGCATTCGCCGGCACCGAACCCACCGCACTAAACGTCACCGTATACACCTTCTTCTCATTCGCCTCACTAAAACTCAGTGTTTCGGGCTCCACCGAGATCTTCACCAACTGGCTCTCCGACGTCACACTCGCCTTGTACGTTCCCGCCGGCCCCACATTCGTCAGCGTCCTCGTGTACTTCACCACGTTAGACGACGTCGTCCTGCCTCCATATCTGCTCTCGAAGTTTACAGCAAACGAAGGGTAATTCAGATCCCTCACGCTGTACTTCTTTTTCTCGTCACACGTGTACGATCTCTTCGCCAAACTGTTAATCTCGGTCGCCGAGTAATTCAACGCGCACAGGAAGTTTAGATAATCGTCCACCGTTAGATCATAGACCAGCCCCGGATTGAGGGCCGATATAGGGTCTACGTGTCCAGCGCCGTGATCGAACGGCGTGGACGGCTTTCCGGTCGCCACGTCCTGCAACTTCTGCCCGTTCTTGTACGCTGTATACGCGGTGGTCATAAGCGCCGATCGAATCGCCGCCGGGCTCCACTCCGGGTGGGCACCCTTCAGCAGCGCCGCTAGCCCGCTCACGTGCGGACAAGACATTGACGTCCCCGAGATAATATTGAACGCCACGCGTCTCGCATCGATCGCCAGTCCCGTGGGGCCTATAGCCCCCGACCACCCAGCTAGGATGTTGACACCTGGAGCAACAATATCGGGTTTCAGTACATCCGGAGTGACTGAATTCGGGCCCCGAGAACTAAATGCCGCAACTACGGGTGAAGGCTGGACCCCAACTTTGGTCCCTTCGAACAATATCGCGGCGGTCGGCTTCGGATCCTTAAACAAATAGCTCTTGATGACGTCGGCGTTTTGCTGACCCACCGACGTGGCCGGTAACAAATGAGCGTCCGCCACCAGCTCCTCGCCGTTCGCGGCGGTGTTTGCCAATATCATGCCCACTCCTCCGGCCGCCTTGACCACCGCTCCTTTTTGGACTCTTGCGTTGACTCCACGGTCGCACATCACTATTTTCCCCTTCACTTGTTCTGGAATTAAAGTTCCCATCATGCATAGATATCCTGACGTGGCGTTGCTCGCGTTACCGGCATAAACAAACGGCGTCAAGGCGGTTGAGGCTGCGTTGGAGTTACCGCGGTAGAGCGAAACGCCCGATAAGTTTTTACCGTTGCCCAGGCTGACGAAAGCCGGGAAGTCCCGATCCAGTGTGCCTGCTCCAACTGTCGTGATCCATGGAGCCGAGTTCGACAAGCTGTAGGCACTGGGACCCGCATTTCCGGCAGAGCACGAGATTAGAATTCCCTTCTCCATCGCCGAGAAAGCTCCGATTGCCACGCTGTCGCGGAAATAGTCCGACATTCCGCCGCCGAGCGACATCGAGAGAACATTCACGTTGTCCGCAATGGCCTGGTCGATTGCCGCCACGATGTCGGAGCTGAAACAGCCGCCGACCCAGCACACCTTGTACGCGGCGATTCGGGCGCGAGGGGCCATCCCGCGTGCGGTTCCTGTGGCATAGCCGAAGAGGCTCGCGCCGGAGACGACCGACCCTGCGGCGGTTGACGCGGTGTGGGTGCCATGGCCGTCGTCGTCGCGTGGGGATTTCGATTCCTTGGAGGTCTCGATGGGGCCCAGCGTGGCCTCGTAGCCCTTGGCGAAGTACCTGGCGCCGATTAGTTTCCGATTGCAGTTTGAAGAATTGAAGTTGGTACCCGATTCGCACGCTCCTTTCCAGGATCCGGGTACGGGTCCGAGTCCGGTGTCGTCGAAGCTCTTGCTTTCGGGCCAGACGCCGGTGTCTAACACTCCGATGATGACGTCGCTCTCCGAGCTGGACTGGGGGATCGTCTCGGTGGTTTGGCCGAGTCCGAGGAATTCGGGGGTCCGAGTCGTGTGGAGCTCGTATTTCAACTCGGGAAGCACGGAGAGCACTCCAGGTTGGGATTGGAGTGACTCGGCTTGTTCGGGGGTGAGCTTGGTGGAGAAGCCGTGGATGGCATTGCTGTAAATATACATCATTTCGGCTGAGTCGGAAACTGTTTTGAGCGACGAGTCGTACCAGTGAGTGTGGTGCTCGAAGCTCGCCGGCATTTCGGATTTGGCCATGTGAACGATGTAAGTAGTGCTTGCAGTCGTTTTTGGCTTCGCAATGTCGTTTTTGTCCACCGCCGTTGCCATGGATAAATGGCAGAGACCCAGAAGGAAAAGAAGCATAACAGAGGTAGACATAATGCCCATTTTGCTTAGCCAACGAGCCTCTCAAATCTCACTATATATTCACTCCCCTGTTGTTTTGAAGGGAGAGGAAGAACCTTTATTTAATACACATAAGAGAGAGAGAGAGAGAGAGAGAGAGAGAGAGAGATAGTGTTACTGTGTAGATATTAGCAGGCACAGTGAAATCATGGGAAAAGAGCAGAGAAAGGGAAAAGAGAGAGAAAGGGCGGGACTGTGGGTGGTTGTCCGGTTCTTCGAATGATTGCGTTGGGACAAAAATGTGAGTGAGTGGAAACAGCTTATTAAGCTTTCGTCACGTGCATTTCAGGCTTTTCTTTCTTTTAAGTTTTACCCATGCCTTGTACACTAGTAGCTGGCTGGTGGTGTAGATTAGATTCTCCCACTAACCTTGGGCACAGTTTCTCTTTGCAGATAAAGGCCGTAAGTCTCAATCCTTTTTCACACCTAAATATCTCGTGTTAGGGACACTCACTCACACGCCCATGTGAAGATATTTGTGGTTAATAGGTTTTGAGACTTACATCAATAGTTCACAACGTTCTTCGTGAACGATTGTCAATAGCATTTTCCAGTCATATAATATAATAAAATCCCAAACGATGTTGTGAGATCCAGTTATGCACAACCATTTACCCAATTTCCGAACTACAATCCAAACTTATCAATTTCATCACAGATTGTCGAGCATTGCCGCATATAATGTCAAAAAAATGTTGAAATTTTAGGTGTTTTGGGTTCACGGGTGTGTCTCTCTATTCTACTTTATCTACTCTCTTTCTATACTCTCTAGTGATAGTTAGGGTTCGTTTGAGAGTGATTCTAAAAAAGCCAATAATCACTTTTATAGAGTCATTTATCCAAATAATCACTTTAAGTGATTTTATGGCGAAGTACATGTGAGACCCTTCTCTCCATAATTTCTTAAAATCTCTAGTGATTTTCTAGAGAACCACGTAGGATGTGTTTCTTTCTAAACCAAAATCACTTTCAAATAAACCCTTAATAATAATTTATATTGTACATATTTCCATCAAAGTATGTCTTTTGGTAGTTGAGTTTTTGGCGAGTACCCGCCAACCAACACATACGTTTACCACCACACACATAATAAACAACCAAGACAAGAAATCTCACTCACGGGTTTGTTTATTGTTCATTCATTCGTTGTTAAAACGATATAGAGATAGGGATATAGCCCCCATTTATCTACTAGGCTTATATAGAGATAGTGATATAGGCCCCATTTATCTACTAGGCTTAATTGTAGTAATGGTCCTTAAATTATACCCGTAGTTATATTTTAGTCACTCAATTCTAAAAATAATTGCAGAAGTCCACCAATTATGTATTGTGTTGCACCATTGGTCCTTACCGTCAAGTCTGTAACCTTTTTTTGTCGAAAATGAGGGTAAATTCCGCAATTCATCCACAACCCTCCCCTTCTTCCATTTCCGCACCCAACAACATCCTCCTCCTCCAATTCCTCCCAACCCCAATCCGTCTCTCTCTGTCACGCTGGCACCCATCCCCAACATGTATTCCTCAAAAATACTCCAGTCCCAATTCTCAGTATAACCCTCCCTCTCTCTCTCTCTCTCTCTCCTTTCTTTTATGGGTAATTACTAACTATGATTTTACATTTATGGATGTATATGGTTGATGGTTTACAGTGCTGGGTAAAGGAGAGGGGAAGCAATTGAGTTGTTTTTCCCTTAATTTCGCTTTCCTTTTTCTTTATTTTATTTTAGTGGAAGGGACTAGTTATGCAACATGATACATATTTGGGGGACTTCTGCAGCTATTTTTGGAGTTGGGTGACCAAAATGTAAGTACGGAAATAAATTGCTGCAATTAAGCCTATTTAATAATCGAATTTATAAAGAGGTAGATTCGATCTTGCTACAAAAGAACAAGCTCATTGTTTTGATTAATTGACCTAATTCTACTAAAAACTTTATACATATTTTAGCTCTGAATTTATGCCATTGTGGACCTAAAGGTCACGTGCACCCCATAGCGGAAATGGACAGCGAGATTGGATATAAAAATAAAGGAACAAACTGGTGAGATGAGGAAAGTAATTAAGGCAAAAATAAATGACAAGCGTCAGATGTGATTTATTAGGGCAGCGTCCTTGTTACCCTGTTTGTGCTGCAGCTTTGTTGCCTTCTCCAACACTCCAGCAGAAGCTGAAGCTGCAGCTGCAGACCAGTAGATTTATTAGGGCAGGCAGTGTGCATGGTGGTCTGATTATTAAAGTAACGGAGATAAGACGGGACAATGCTCTAGCAGTCAATCTCATCCGTTGGTTTGGATCTATAACTATCTTAACCTACCACTTTTATTTAATTAAATCAGGATTTCCAGTCTTTTATGATTTTCCTTTTTTGTTGGTTAAATTCCAGTCTTCCTGTATATTCATCACATTGGGGGTTGAACCATCTCTTAGACTCCTAATTTATATAAAATAAAAATTTTGTGATTTTTTTTTAAATACAAGCGATACTGAGAAAGGAAATTTTCGAACATAAAAATTTGACTGCTTGAACTACAAGACTCTTATAAGAATTATCAGTTTGATTTCTATAATAGACAAACATTCAATTATATCTCTGCAGCTTATACTGTACAGAATTGAATAATACCACGAATCCTTATAAAAAATATTTGAATTGTCTCCAGTAAGATAGATACAAAGATGATAGCACTTGTGACTTCAATTTGTCACGCATGTCATGTGGGTTGAAGCAAATAATATTTCTGTACCTTCCATTTCCCGACAACCATCTATCTGCTGGTGTTGTGTCACTATTATTTATTGAAACCAGTAATGGTATAGCTACACAAATTATTAAATATTTCATTCAAATGGAAGATTAGGATTGATTATTTGCTATTGATGACTAAATTATATAAAGGAGTTCCATTATTATCTAGCTGCATTATTTTCTAGTGACGAGAGAAACAAATATCTGAATTCACGGCACCATTATACCAGATGGACAGTATTGTCTTCTTGTTGGTAATTTAATTAGATACTCTTTTGGAGATGCTTTAACGATCAACAATTTTTTATATTGTACCGAGGAACACATTGCATTCGTATCAATCCGTTTTTCTTAATTGGTTAACACGACACGACACGATAAGAAAACTGATGTAAAATGTCAAATACGAACACAACCGTTATAATTCGTGAATACACGACACAACTTGTTTCACTCGTTAAGAAATTTAAAACAAAATTAAAAAAATGAAAACTGAAGGAAAAAAAAAACCACGTACAGAACCACACATGTTCCTCTTTCTATCCTTCTTCCCCAATCCATAAACTTCCATTAATGACACAACCAGTGAGAGAGAGGTTTCGTTGAGAGAGAGAGAGAGAGAGAGAGAGAGAGAAGAAGAAGAAGAATAGAAAAGAAAGCTATGTTTGATTTATGAGAAAAATAATGAAAAGAGAAGAATCTTACAGAGAGAAAGATAGTGGGAGAGTCGGGGGAATGGGGGAGGAAGAGAAGAAAGAAAAGGAGAAAAAAAGAAAAACAAAAGAAGAAATATATAAATTTATAAAAATGTCATTGAGCTTAATGTGTTAACAGGTATTCGCAAATTTACACCACACGACCTGTTAGCTTAATATGTGGCTAACGGATCAACACGATATCAATACGACACGATAATTCGGATCCGAATACTGAAATTTTCGTGTGAATTCATGTCGTGTTAACATGTTATGTACAGTATTGCCAGGTCACTGACTTAATCAATCCCTGCGCTGGGTTGGATCAAAAACTTGGGCCGAGCATTGTTTGTTTGGGCGGAGGTTTCAAATCATGGCCTTTGGGCCTTATGGGCCTAGCCAAGTCATCTCTCTTTGTGGGGCCGAAGGGGAAGAATTAGGGTATAAACACATTCCCTTCGCCACCCATCCACCACCGTCGATCAACCCCCAAAATAAGTTATAAAAACCTACAGTAATCCCAACGGACCAACCCCACCCATTCGCCCCCTGATTGGAGCTAGTGACCTACATCACTGGAGATATGAACAACAAAAAACACAGAAAAAAAGAGAGGAGAAAATGGGAGTGAGTTCTTAAAAAATGTCATCATTGATAATCGTTGAAAAAGAAATCATAAAAGAAAATTGAATTTAGAATCCATGCAACTCTGGTGCCACGTGTCAAGACCGGACCATTCACTTCCTCTAACGAACGCGCAGCGAGCGGCACCTGTCAACTTCCATACACTCCTCAGTCTCGTGTGCCTCCCCAAACTGCACCTTCACTGTTCCTCGCTCGATGTCCCAGCTGCTCCACCATTTCCAAAATTTCCAAAATTCCCCAATAAACAAGTAAAATTAAAAAATGGCTTCTCATCCTGGAGATTTGCTTCGCCGTCGTCCATTTCCTCTGCTCTCAATTCGACAAAATCCAAGGTGTTATCTCTTATTTCTCTTCAATCAGAGTACTGGAACTCGGTGGTTCAGTAGCAGAACCGAGTCAACTCGGGCCTAGTTCACCTCAGAGAACGCCTATGAGGTCTTAGGCGTTTCAGAAACCAGCTCATTTGCCGAAATCAAAGCGTCTTTCCACAAATTGGCGAAACAGACCCATCCGGACCTCGCCGAGTCGAAGAACGATTCCGATGCTTCTCGCAGATTCGTGCAAATCCTGGCCGCCTATGAGGTTGTCTTCAATTATCTGATTTTAATTATTCGATTTTAAACTCATTTTCATCTACTTTTTTTGGTTATGATGAATGAACATTACATGGTTTGGGAAGTGATTATACTTAAATTTTCATTCAAAAGAAAAAAAAGTCTTGAAATTTATAATTGGATTAGTGAAAAAGGAATTGGGGTTTGTATTATAGCTAGATTAAAAAACTTATGCTTGGGAGAACTTTATTGCTTGATTCTTAGAAGAACAAATAGGATGTTTACTGCAATTTCCGTGTACCAACTGACACTGCAGCTTATCTGTGGCATGCTGCGGGTATCACATTAGTCTGTGTATGCTGTAGGAAATGTACCATATAAATTGCCACTTCAGTTTGTTTTGTAAGAAAGAATTAAACCTTTGGTATCTCTACCATTAAAATGGAAGAGGCTACAAATAGAAAATTGACCTCTTTTTGCCTCCACCAAAAGAAAAAAGTCTCTTAGCAAACAAAGGGACAGACAAAAATGAAATTATCCAATTTATCCTTTCTTTGCTAAACAGCTCGTGCCGTAGTCTAAAGCAATGGAACAACGAAGGAAAATATGGTCAATACCCTCAGCATCTTCTTTGCACAGGATGCACTAATAAAGTGATACAAACAATAGGCCTTCTTCTTTGAATAAGATCGTAGGTATTTACCCTTCTATGAGCAATCATCCGAAGAGGAATTTACATATTACGAGCCAAATACAGGTATTCTGACCTGACTGCACAATCGATAATGGATTGCAGATTCTTTCGGATTGCGAAAAGAGGGCCCATTATGACAGGGACCTGTTATCTCAGAGAAATTTTATGCAGAAACATTCTGGATGTGGCACGACATTGCACATGTACAAGCATCATCTAACTACATATAAGCGGATGGAAGTTGTTGAATGGTTGAAGTGGTATAGACTTGCTATAAATGATGTGCTGTCAGAGAGGAAGGTGGTTGTTGGAACAGGTTATTTTGATGTTCTTGAGGGAGATTTTTATTCAGCCATACGTGCAGCGTACTATGGCCCTCTAATTGAGTCTATGTACCTTCTTCCTGACTGCTTTGAAGCTGAAGAGAGATCTGTGTATGAAACTCCAGAGGTGCTGCATTTGGTTTCAGGCCGTGATCTTTTTGGGATGGTCTGCCTGGTCAATATAGTTCCAGAGTTATCATCATACAGCAATAAGAAATTAAGTTATTCCACATCTGCGGGTTTGGGGATTTGTCAATCTGTTCAGGACTTGAGCATCTGCATGAACTCTGGTGGTGTTGATGATGCTGGAAATGCTCATGTGCGAACCTGGGATGCTACAGATGAAACATCAGATGCATTTAAAGATTTAGAATTGCATATATCGGGAAGGGTAGTTGCTACAGCCACCAGATCCCCTCCAAAAAGCTACTCTGATGGGATGCAGAATGAAGAGTCTGATCACATTCATGTATTTCTGAGCTCCAATGAAAATCCTGTCCATACCAGCAAAGGGTTTACTGAAGATTCTTTTTCAGGTGCTGCCGTTGGATCGAGGATTCTATTGGGAACTATAACTGGATTAGGTACTAGCTCAGAAGAAGGGTCTTGCCTTGTCTACAATAGCAGTGGTACCAAAACCCATGTGATTATGAAGCATAGAACATTGCTGGTTTGTAAACCTCGTTTTCTTAAGTTCTTATGCCCTTTGGCTTTCATCCTTGTCAATACAATTTCTTGCTTAAAGTTTATATTTTGTCATATTTTATTAGAGGGAAAATCTGCAGGTTTCAGATTCTGCATGATGCTCCGCAATTTCTTGTATATACCAGTGGTGCATATTCTAAGATGCATTTGCACTGACATATGATCGCCAACAGTTCTTTAAACTAAAACGGAATTGGTGTTAGTGATGATTAACTTTCTCATATTGCCTGCATAAATATTATATTCTGACTTGACTTTTATTCTAGGGGGTTCATTTTGTACAAATGCATATAATTGCATGAAGCATCTTGTTAAGAACCATTATTGGTCACCATAACTGCCAGCCTGAAATTTTGTTATTGTCAGTGACATATATCTGTTTGTGCGATTCTAATTATATTTGCCTTAGAGGTGCTTTATAATATATAGACTATTTTCAAATTAGTTATTCTTATATTTATATTTTTAACATTTGTACAGGTGAAACACATGTTTTGGTATGAATTGGGAGAAAAGGTTTCTGTTTGTGAGTGTAGATGCAGTAGAGCCCGGTTACCACCAAGCAAGTAAGCTGCGACATCTGTATGAAAGCTTCACTTTAATTTCAGTAAAGGATTCATTCTGATACTTTATTTTCATGTAAATATGCCTCCATGTTCTTTCTTCATTGCAAGAACATGCTATGGCTTTGTCATGCGTAATTTCTTTCTCTTCATAATTGTGTGTTAAATTTGATAGTTTTGGCATCACCAGACTATTGTTTGTAATGTTTATCAAAGCACGCAAACATTTTGCTACCATTGTTATTCTTTATGTGGTTCCTTTTCTTCTTCTTCAGTTTACTTAGAGTAATGTGATATCACTTTCATAGTTATAAATCTACTTCTCTGTTCTCAAGTGAGACTGTTTTACGCAAGCTACCTGAAAAATTGTTGGTTAGAGTAATCCTGTTAGTCCTCTGTATATCATATGAGATTAGTCCAACAGATTGTATCATTAAATAGTTTTCTTAACTGGCTTATGCAAACAGATTTTGGCTGTTTGAGCCTCGCTGTGGCATGCATGATATAGGTGGTTGGTATATTGAAACATTTGGCAGAGATAAGAAAAGCCGGATGTTGCCATCACAACGGTATTGGGATGGCTTTGATGCAGGCAAACAATTTGAACAGTAAGTAGGTCATGTGCTTTGAGGTTGAGCTCTTTTTCATTATTCACAGTTTTTCTCAACTCTAGTGTTTAATTACTTTACTAAATAGAACAGGAATTTTAATTTTGAACTTGTTTGGCATTTATGTTCAATTTGTATGAATTAGATTAACTTATACTGTAAATTTAAGAGATATTTAGTTAAATACCCATTCTTAGCACTAATAATATAGATAAACCCTACACCATTTAATTTCTATAAACAAACCAAAAAAAAAACCCTAAAAATGAATTTAATGCCCTATTGAGTGTTTTGGGTTTTTTTTTATGAGGTTTTGAGGTTGGGCTTGTTTTAAGAAAACCATGGTAGTTTTGTAATTATAGGAAGTTTGAAGTCTCTTTTTATTATGTTGTAAATGAATTTTGGGTGTGTTTCCAAAGTTCATTTCATGTAGGGCTTTTTTATAATTTGGACCCCAATATTGGGTATAATAGTGAATCTCCCTAAATTTAATGAGTTTGGAACACATGACGTTTGATGTTCGGTTCTAAGCATAGTAATTCAATGAATTCAATTGCAAATGAGGTGAACTGTTTTTCCATCTGGTTCCAAACTGTGTGTTAAGGGTTGAAATAAAATAAAATGAGATCTGGTGAATCTTATAATGGCTTGAAAAATGTGTTCATAATGGCTTGAAAAATGTGTTCAAAGTGAAACCTCAGAATTTATTTTCAAATTTACATGTTTATTATTTTCAGGGAGCTCTTTTGTTTAGGGTTTTGTCCTTTCTTTTCGTCTTCTTCTCTTTCTGCTGTGGAGCTCTTTTGTATATTATCCCTCTATTAGTCCATTATGACTTTAATTGGAGCTTTAATACCTTTTGAAATACACTTACTATCCATGTTATGGTATATGCAGGAGACTCCATCCTGCAATGTATCTTCTTGCTCTTGCATATAGAACTTTGGATCTTGAATATGCAAAAAGAAGGAAAAGTGCATTCAGGGATGTTGTTGACAAACGGATTTTTAAAATTCTCAATTGGTGCAAAAGACTTGTTTAGGAGGTATACTAGTTGGGGAACTACACGCCATGGGTTCTACAGCTTTCTTGCATGGTAAATGCCTCTTTTCTGAGATCCAAGGATTCATCGTTGATTTTGCTTTGCTCTAATCAGGGTGTCAGATTGCTTACACATCTGCAATTAGTGCAAAAGCAATGGTCCTGTATCCTGTTATTAGTTTTCACCATGATGATAGCATACAGTCGAAGGTCAATTGTCTAGCGTTTGCGGAACTTTTTTGGGAGAGCTATCATTTGGGTATAATTTGGTGTAGCAATTAGCATTCATGATCACAAATGGCTCTTGGCATCTTTTTGAAGTACAGCTATTTAGAGCTTGCAATCGGTGCTACAAACTTGTTTGTAAGGGATATTGCTTGTGGCTTCACACTAATTTGGCTGAGCTATCTGCCGTGGTAGAATGCTTGATTTCTGACATCAGAGGCTCTGTTGTTGATTTCTTGCAAACCCCACTAATCAAGGTTGTTTGGATACCTAGTATGGCTGGCAGTGATTGGTGTTGAAGAAGATGACTTTTCATCCTGCTATCAAGACTTGTAAAGATTATCATTTGGATATTTAGGACTGTAGTTGTTCCTGCAGCTGTTGTCTGGAAGCGGTTCTCAGGAGTTGGTGTTTAGGCATGGAGAGTATGCATTATCTCAACTTCATCAGTCTTGAGATTGAAGACTTATATCTTCTTTTTCAGGAAGTTCATTTGGCTAAAAGCGTTGAGGTGGTAGTAGATAATGCGGAAGCAAACCAATGGTATTTTGATGTGTCCCACATAGCTATGATATATATATTCCTGGTTTTTAATTTTACATGGTTCCACATGTTTATCATGTATAGTTACTGTCTTTTTTGAAAAGTTGGTAATTTTTCCTCTTCCATTATGTACAGCAAAGTAGTAAATGTGCTCAATTTTTGACACATCACCTTAAATATGCATGTGCATTCTACATCATTTCCTTCTTTCATGCTTTGTTTATCTCTGATTTTCTAATAATTTGTTTTACTAATATAATGAGATAGAACCTTACATTTTTGCTGTTTAAGTGTACAAATTACAGAGCATAGTTATAGAGAAAATTCTATTTGTCAAATGCTTTTACAGAATCTGTTTTATAAAATTAAGTGGTGACTAAGATGGCATGCCACCATATCACACTACCCCCTCCCTCCCCCATGTATTTGCCAGTGCTAGTGGATTTTCCTTAATGGATATTTGCCATGCAGGCCACTACTTTAGTTTGTAAAACAATTTTGTATATTATGATATGGAATTTCATATGAATTATTCTTTTCCTTTGTCTTTTGCCCATCACTTAAGTAGATCCTCCCATTTGCAGTACTGCCCACCAGCTAATGCACGATAAAACCTATCTCTGCAGTAGACTGGTCTTCCATCAGCAGCCTCAGCAGCGGCTGCTGCTAGATCATCATCAGACCTCACGTCCGTAGGCAATTTTAGCAACTCCTCTTTTCTGCAAGATTAAGTAACATTGGAGAACAAAGTAGAAAAAAACTTATATGTAAATAATTGACCAGAGGGTTGCAATCTCTATTTATCTATAAAACCTTATGTTGAACTTTGTGCTGATCTTTGAGGCGGAAACATTTGATGAGTTATCTTTTATGCCAAATGTGGTGTGAATGAAATCCTCCACTGGTGTAGCAAAGATAAACAGCAACACTCCTGTGACAAGTAATGCCCCTGTTCCAACTAGAGTCTGTTTCAGCAATTTGATGACGGGTTTAACCTGCTTGCATAAATTTTCAATTTTTCATATGAATCTCATAATTCTAATGATGAAGTTTATACATGGCAGCTCACATCTTTTGTAGTGCCTTGAAAACTAAGGTGTGTGCATCTGTGCATTTTGTTTTTCTTCCACCTCAAAATAACTTTGTGTAGCATGTATGCATCCTTCTCGGGGATGTATTTTGATAGTTGGCATACATTTTAAGTTCCAGTTGCTAGTACCTTGTAAGAGCCCAATAGTCTATCACGAGCCAAGACCTACAGGAAAAATTTTAGGTGTTAGTTTTCAGTGGTGAAACCTTACACATAGATGGTTCCTGCATTAATCTGTTTGGATAATAGAGGGAAGGCGAAGGTTGATCTCATGCCCTCCTTCTGTACCATATTCATTCTGACTGTTCACTGAACCGGACAACTCCAAGAATAAGCTGATCTTGATTTGTGGTAGTGAAACTCTTAACTATGGGAAACTCTTATTTGTTTTTTCTGAGTCTCAAATTAAGATCAGATTCACTTAGGTATGCTGCTATCATTTATTCAGTGGTTGGCCACAAGATGAAATGGTCCGCCATTGCAACGGGGTAACAAGAATTGTGACAGGACAGGTATTGTGGAAATACTTACCTATTCTTATTTTAGTATAAGTACTCTCTTTTACTGGATGTTTATTTCTCTTAGTAATCAAATGATGAAATTCATTAGGATCATCATGCTTTGTTGATATCTGCCTAAATTATGGGTTGCCACAGGCCTAGATGGTTTTACATGTTTTTTCTTTCTGTTCAATTGGATGTGTTTTTACCTTGATAGATTCTTCTCTTTTCATTCCCAATTATGTAGGACACGGACCCTGATTTTTTTAATTGTTTAAATTTCTGAGCGTACCAGTTTTAGATACATTCAGATTTTCACCTTCTCTGATAACTGTACTTAGTTAATATCTCATAGATTATTCTCGATGACATGCATTTGCACATATACACTTCACATATATACACAGTCGACTATCAGAAACCTTGTTTCAGTATTAAGCTCTAATGATATACCACAAATTCATTTCCACCGCGTAATCATAATTTCGAGGTTTTGATGTAGAGAGGCAATATATGCATAAACATCAAGCCTCATGTGATTAGTTAATTCTGTTGAATGAATTTTATCATTCACTGATTATTCTACTTAGCCTGTTTCAGTTGAATACTTGAATAAGGCGTGATTGAACTTGGAAGGCTAACTTGTCCAGGACGATTTCATCCTTGTTTCTTATTAACTGAGAAGGGATGAGGTTAAGGGTGCTAACCTCAGGTGGCTTTACCCACATTTGTCCATCATACCAGCCACTCTCCTCGTAAGGTATGACTGCTGATAGTAGTCGATCACCAACATAACTCCATCCCTGCAATAGGAATGATAATGTGGTTTACTTGCTTTACAAATTCTACATCAAGAGGTGTATCAAACAAATATCAAGCATGAAAATTGCTTGGAAGTAACATTCATTCGATTAAAAGATTAAGTTGTTTTGTTTTTTTTCCCATTGCTATTATTTTTGGGAGTGCCGTGCATTTGTTCATGGAATCCTTACATACTGGGAAACCTGTACATTAAACAAGTATGTTCTCTTGTATTTGGGACTGGAAATAAATAATATATATTGTGACCAGTAAAATTTAGTCCATGGTTGTCAGTATCATAACAGACCATGCAGTGGTTTTCTAATCTAATATTGAAGTTTTGGCTATGAGCTTTTGCTAGTGCTCAATGTCAAACTTCCACGCATGCACTCTAGTAGTGATTATAAGACTAAGTAAGCTGAAAATAGTACCAGATAAATTCTTAAGACGATCAACGATACAACAAAAAGAGTTCCAGTTCCAGCAGCTAGCGCAAATTTTAGAGGATCCTGCAAGGTTGGAACAACTGGAGTAAAGACAAATGAAATACCTCTTGCTGGTGCTGATATGTGCTTCTTGTTTAACTTTTTTTTTGTAATATGCCAGTAGTTCTGTGTGTGAATTTGCTGACCGTTTGAGTATAGTCTTGGACATTTGGAAGCACGAGATACATTTCTCTTCTAGTTTCTGAAAGATGTGTTGGTCCCGAGACATTAATTTTTTTTTTCTGTACACTACTACTCTATATAAAGTATCTGGCCATATCCACATTTTTTATTTTGACTTTAAAACGTTCAATATCTTACCCTTGATGGATTAAAGCTTGCAGCTGCAATAGGCACTCCTAGAGTTGTGAAAGTTACCAACCACAAACCTCCAAGACGAAGGAGGAAAGGCCCAGGTCCCAGTTCGCCCCACGAGTATAAGACTCCGTCCTTCAGAGATGAGTACTCATTCACCTATTATGGAACCAAAAAACTGTAAGTACGAATTTTCATGGCATATTGCTTACAAGAAATAATGTGGGGGAATCTGTTTGAATCTGCTTCCCTTTCCCTTTTCTATTCATTTTCTTTTTGGGCCAATTGGTGGGGTGCATAATAAGGGATGGCCCTGACTTTCCCTCAAAACCTCCTCTTACCCTTCTGGGATTCGAACACCTTTTCAATCCCATGACTTAAAGTGGGCATAGGTACTACTTGGCTATAAGAGCCATTGCTTCCATAGCATATGAAGCATTTCACTCACTACTCATGATGCCCAATTTTCCTTGTTATTTCTTTTATATTTTCTGATTCATATAAGAAAACTGCAAAACTAGATTTGTTGTCACAAGGTTTCTTCAAGAGGGGTAGTGATTATTACCAACTGGACCTAGCTAAAGACAACGGATCCTGCTGAATTCTCATTCAATGGATAAGTTCATCTAATTTGTGTCGACCAATGAAGAAATGGGATTGCTGCGGAAGGTACACAGAGAAAGTGAAAACATACCGGCCTTTGTTCATAAGGAACCTCGATTTCTGACCCAGGATCCCAACTCTGGCCACGGAAACCGCTTGTTTCCCCGCCTGCCTCATCTTTCAAGGCTTTGACAGAAATCCCCTTGGGTAGCCTTCGAGCACTGCGGTATTGGATCAGCCATGAGCTGGAGCTGCTACCAACCTTCACTAACTTGACTTGTGGGGGACTGTAAAGCGGAGAGCAATATACATCTGCCCGGAGCATCTATTTCCCTAACTTGAACTGAACCAAGCGCAGTTTAGGTGTACTCTGAATTTTTCTGTTCAACTGGCATGAAGTTGGGGAAAGAGATGAGTGAGGTTTCAGCTCTCTAGTTAAAAGACAGGGCTGTGTTTCTTCAAGGACCATGCATTATTTACGTGGAGGAAAACAACCGATCAGAATTGTATTTGTAATTTACTTGCAAGGAAAGGGTTTGTTTGGAGGGTGACCCAAGCCAGGTGGACAAAATGTGTGATAATTAAGGACTTGTATTTCATGGGTGGGCCCACTCAATTGGACATGTGTGCAAGCCTCTTCTTTGTGTGTGTACTTTTGGACCGTCTATTATGTAGGCTTGTAATTTAGATTATCCAAATGCCAGGGCCTTTGGAGATTTATTATTTTATTTTATTTTATTTTGTGTGTGCGGAAACAGAGTGTTGGGGGTGTTGATTGTGCAAATGCAATGTGGAATTCGTTACCTTCCACGCAGTTTTGTGTGCAATCCTCATGCTTTCATGGGGCCGAAGTCCGGACCCAACCGAGGGAGAAAAACCAGGGAGTCTGCAGTAAAAAAAAAAACGTCCAAATCCACCCAAATAAAAAAGGCTGTGTCTAAAGGTAAAAGATACGTTTTTTTTGGTCAATAGGTAAAAGACACATTTGTTACAGTAAAAAGTGAAAAAAGAAAATTCACGAACGATGAGTACGGCAAAGAATTGAGAGAATATGCTGCGACCCCAGCGACACTTGGGCGACCTTTTTTCTTTTGTGGGTAATATCTTAGGCCAAGTGTTATTTCTTTCATCATACCCTTTTTCGTCATGTCATTTCTTATTGATTTCCTCCTCTTTGGCCATGTTTTTTCAATATTCACCCTCTAAATTTTTTTGACTTTTCACTCACTCTCTCTCTCTCTCTAGAAAGTCTTAAAAAGTTGTGTAGAATGGTATTTAGTGCTATCTTTTCAGGAGTAGAAAATATTGGGGGTTCTATTTCTAGTTGGAATAATGAAGGATGATACTGGACCCTTTTGCAGAACAAGTGAGAATAATCACAATGGAGAAGGTAGAATTTGAATTTACAAAGCGAAAGTTTTTTTTTTAAAAAAAAGTGAAGTTGTAAAACCATGAAAGCCAAAGGACCGCCTTGGGAAGAATCTATTTACCCACTTTGTCAGAGACAATTCTGTGGGTTGTGACTTTGGATTTGAGCACTTTGCAAAACAGGGAAGTTTACTCCCATATTTTAAAAAAAAAAATTAAGCCCGACCAAATCCTCTAAGATTGACTACACCCCCCCAGTAATTTGGTTCCAAAAATCTCAATCTTTTTTTTTTTGGTCAGATTACAAAAATCTCAGTAGTTTTACGCAAACTCCCGCGGTGCTGTGCGCGCAATTAGAATTTAGAACACGCTTGTTTACAGTTTTGACAAAGACTCTCTGCAATTAAGTCTTTGATCGACTGTCGTTTGTCAAACGCAAAACAAAAGCACAAAAATTTACAGACGAGAGAGCAAGTAGAAGCTACCAATCACACCACCATTGCCACCTGCATTTGAAGACAAATTGAAATTACAATGAGAGCCAAAACCGGGAAAGGGAATTGGAGCTCCAAGTTCAAGTTGAAGTCCAAACTTGGGTTACCAACCACCTTCATCTTATGCTCCTTCTTCTTCCTCGCTGGCTTCTACAGCTCCTCTCTCCTCTCTCAGGCAAAGTTTTCAATTTTCCTTTTATGGGTTTTTTGTTTTTGATCAAGAACTTTAGTGGGTTTTTCCAGTTTTTCAAAAATAATTCATTTAACATTTTTCAAATTTTGATTTTTGGCAGGATGTGGGTGGTGGTGATAATAGGCTGAGAACGAGACTGTTGGAAACAGAGAATGCTTCGATGCCTTATGGAGAGACCGGTGACGATTCTTTAACTTCCATTCCCTTTCAGGTTTCTGTTGTCGACTTTTCTTTGTGACGATTCTTTAAACAGTTTGATCAATTTAGGGTTGTATGAGTTTTGTGGGATCAAAGATTGAATTTTTATTAGCTAACAAGAAAAAGGGCATATGAACTGCGTAGGTCTTGAGTTGGTATCCGCGTGCACTATATTTTCCTAATTTTGCAACTGCGGAGCAATGTGAAAGCATAATCGGTATGGCCAAGCCAAGCCTTAAACCATCAACTTTGGCTTTGCGAGAGGGTGAGACAGAGGAGAACACGAAGGATATACGAACAAGGTACACAAACTTAATATTTGGTGTTTCAAATTAGCAAACCCTTTTCATCATTTTGTTAGTACTTGTTATGCATACCATTTTTACTCTTGCACCAAAGTTTTGAAGACAGCCCTGTTAGTGAAATATTATGATTGTTGATACAAGCTGAGAAATACTAGCATCTGATGATTTTATATTTAGAGGAATAAATCTAACGGGTCCAAATGTGAATAGTTTTCTTAATATGAGTGATTACAGATCCCACAAACCATGCTTACACTGTCTTTTCAAGCAGTTCTGGCATGTTTCTTTCTGCTTCTGATGATAAATCTGGGACTCTGGATGTAATTGAGGAAAAGATTGCAAGAGCAACAATGCTTCCCAGGACCTATGGAGAGGTACTATTTAGTGTACAGTTTGGAGCTTATTATCATCATCCTGATCATCTCTCTCTATACAAAATCATAATGCCTAGTCATGTTTCGTTCTAAGTAATGCTCGTGGAAGTTTTTCTTCTGTCCAAGATGACAGCATCAAATAAAAAATCTCTTGTTTCCAAAGTAATCTTTTCCTTAAAATTATAAATGAGAATGCCTGCAACCACAGACTGGGGTAGGAAGGGTGAATGGAATTGGGGGAAGGAGGGTTGTCGGAAAATCCTCAGTCAGTTCCTGGCAGAATAACGAACCCAGCTGTTTACTAACTCTTGGAAATTTCTTTCTTGTGCCTAAGAAATCGGAAGTATGCTGTGCGTATAGTTAACTTTATGTATTTGATGTTCCGTTTCTCGTTCGCCAAAAAAATTCTCAACATGGGTCCGAGCCGTGGAAAAGTTCTTTTTTTGGTAGTGTTGACAAGACTGTTATATGAGTATTTAAATGTTAGGTACCGCTGCTTGATGGGTTGTTTATATTAATGTGCCAAGTAATGATGGGACACTTGATGTTGTAATCATAGTGAAGATATTTCTTTCATGCCTATGTGTTTCTGTTATGCAAAAGCTAAATCTGCTTTACTTGTTTTATGAATTAGTTAACCTTTTATTTCAGGCCAATTTGTAAAATTGTCTGAGCTGAGGATATCATGTTTCAGGCATTCAACATCTTACGCTATGAGATCGGGCAGAAGTATAATTCTCATTACGATGCATTCCACCCTGATCAATATGGTCCACAGAAGAGCCAAAGGGTACATCTTCACTATAAAACATGAGTTTCATTTGATTATTATTTGTTTTCTATTTTGGGCTTGTGTATCACAGAAACCCTTGCACACCCACTCCCCAGAGTGCACATTTTAGGAAATAAAACACGGCAAAGATAAACCTCAATATTTTATTTCCTACACTTGTACAACAATTATACTTGGGTTGGAGAGCACAAGCGGTCATTCTGTATCACCTTGAAGATATATGGCATGGGAGTATTACCAGGATAAATTCTATTGACTTCTTGAAACCAAATAGACGTGTGAGCTTTTATGTCTGAAGTCGCAGATAGATGTTCTGCGCTCATCTACTTGACCAGTTCAAACAAATTCTAAAAATTTCTTAATGATTACATGTTCAAACCGAATAATATTATGCTAATAGTGGAAGTTAAGTTGCATCCAGGAGTGGTCAATAAACCATCTTCTAAGATTAAACACTAATAGTAAGCATAACAAGTTGTAGATCTGATAGAATCATAATGTTTATTTCCCAAAAGGTTTTAAAGAATGCTTACATTAGTCTTATTTGATCTTTGTAGGTTGCATCATTCTTATTGTATTTAACTGATGTTGAAGAAGGTGGTGAAACCATGTTTCCTTATGAGGTGAGTTGAAGACCTCTGCTTTTCTCATCACCCCTTTGGTTTGTCCATTGTTCATCATCCCCTTTTGATCTGCAGAATGGCTCAAACATGGATGGAAACTATGATTTTCGGGAATGTGTTGGTTTGAAAGTGAAGCCACTCAAAGGGGATGGACTTTTATTTTATTCATTGCTCCCAAATGGTACAATTGATATGGTTAGTTGCTTCCCAGTATCATTCTTATTATCATCAAGAAGTATTGATGAGAAAGAAAAAATGTTTTTCTTAGCATTTCTCGTGAAATTTACCCTGTATGAGGTATATCATTCATTGTAAGAGAAGTTGTTTGTTTATTTTGTTCCATTCTAATTTAATTATTGGCTGGATGCGCCTCTGCAGTTATCAATACATGGGAGCTGTCCTGTAATTGAAGGGGAAAAATGGGTGGCTACAAAGTGGATCAGGGATCAAGAACAAGAGGATTAGTTGTAGTTGTCTAGAGTGTCATTGTGCAGTGCCCAAATTTTTATCCACCCCTGAGCATTAGCACACACCAACCCCCTCGGAGGGGGTCGTTCGAGAATGAGCCTGCTCTTTCTTGTATGATCGGAGTTTCAATAAATTTTCATTGTGTCAATATCTCATGTCGCATCTAGCAATTCAATTGAATAAATGAAGAAAGGTTCCATCCGTTGCAATGCAAGATATGTGAAGTGTAGCTAAGAACCTTTGCATAATGGTGCAAGAAGCTGTAATTGCATGCCTTAGTCCATCTCCATCATGAGTCCAATAATTTCTCTAGTAATGCCCTCAAAACCAGAAAGAAAAAGAACTCGAAACTTTCCACGTTCATATCTAAATCTCTCTTTGGTTTTCAAGCTAACTTTTTGACACAAAATTAACGTGATGAGAAAGAAGAGTAAATTAAAGCCACGGTCAAAAGTGTTCAGAGTGTTTTTTATGACATGCTGCCACACAACTGAGAGTCAAGTTGGCTAAACAAGCCATCAAGAAGTTAAAAAAAAGCCCTGCAAACACAAGTTTATGGCAAATTGATTTCGTGGCAGATAACCACAAAAGCCTACTAAGTACTCACACCTCTTCTCCCTCTTTGCTGTCTTTTCCTTTTATTCCCTCTCATTTCTCCTCGTTCTTCGGGAACTTGGGCAAAAGAAATCCATAAGAAGCGAATAAAAGTGAGGGTGGGGAAAGGTGTAAGAGGAGAAAGAAGGCAAATTTGAGGATGAAAGACCAAATACAACAAGAAGCAATCGAGGTTCTGGCAATGTCATTGTTCTCTCGTTCTTCATAGCTTCTGATTGTATATCTCTTCTCTCAGTTACCCTGTTTTCCACCAGCTCAGAAATTTATAACAGATGAAAAAGAGGTAGCTATTTTTTCTTTACTCGTCTTGGGTTTGAGTCATATTTGAAAGAAACTCCTCACTAAAGCGAAACAGCACATTGGATTTACAGGACAACTATGAACCTTTTTTTTATTCACCGATCCAATCATCAAAGAAATCTGGCAATTATTTAGACATTTCCATTCTGTTCCACATATTTAAGTACAATTTTTGCCAAACTAAACTGCTAATTGTGTCAGTTTAGTGCAAAACTTACAAACAAATCTTCAAAATGAGGATCACAAAAACTTGCAGTTCTCGCCTCTACTGCTGAGGTCTAAATCCCAAAACTGCGCAGAGGGCTGATGGTAAACATGTAAATCCCATCTTCTCCTGCCTAACCACCAGACCTGCCCAGAAAGTTAAGAGGCTCAGATGGGTTTGGCAACTTGAATTGAACTCGGTGACAAGGAACCGATAACTGGTTTCCGTCTTGCACATAGTCATTCAGTTGATTCCTAAGGAATACACAAGACCATATCAATCCAATTTTTTGCAACTTACAACAACATATTGTTGTTTTTTCAGTATTTATGTCCCCATACTTCTATAGTCGCATACCTCAGGTAGAATTCAGAGGCACAATAATTCTTTGAAATACTCATTTCTGCTAGTCATTAATGATCTCCAGGACTCACCAACTCAGCCAATAAGCTCGCTGATGATTTAGTATAAAATCAGAGTTTACGCCAGTTGTGATATGGTTGCTTCCCCCATCGCTTCAAGACATGCATGCAACCAGCTGCTGTGAATAGTCCAAGGGCAGCAAACGCTATGATTGTTGAGTTCCCAATGTTATTGTAGTATTTTCCCTGCATCAATACCACGGTAGCAAGAAAAGTCAGTGGATGGATGTTTAATCAATAAATCTCATGGTGGAATCTACCAGTCCAATTATGACCCTTTTTTACTGTGGCTGCTCTCCACCACTGGTGGCACACATCAATTTCACTGGGCAGGGAGTTTCTTAATCATATGTTTTCTATGTTGAAGTAATCCTGGGAAGAAACACTCACTTGCACCAGAAAAAGCAGAATTGCTGCATTTGCTGAGGCTTGAGAAAGGCTTATCATCCCTCCACGCAGTGCATTAGGCACATACCTGTGAACACCAAATAGAAGCAGGAAAACCATCAAATTAAAATCCACGTAACAAAAGTTGAACCTGAGGCATAATATTTAGAGGAGACATTAGAGGACAAAAAGACAGAATACTCGTTTGATTTACATTGTCCTCAATCTGGCTAGTGAAGGAAAAATCATGCCAAGACCGGCATGAAATATGCAAAATATTGTCACTAATACTCCAATTTCCTGCATATCACCAATTAACGTTTAAACTTCGGAACCACTATCATTAAACAGAACTGATGATCATATTTTTTATATTTCCATTTACAGAAGACATTTTTACCTGATAATCATACGCTGTTATGGACAATACAAGCCCCAGTATAATGAATGCATATACTAGGTAATCCTCAGTTCTCAGGGATGACAGTCCACTAATGAGCCATGGAAATATTGTGCTTCCAAGCATTCTTGAGCCCAAAAAACATGGATATATCAACCCTAGGTGCACTTCTCGTCCATCAGCCTAAAATCACATCTTTATTAAAAATTGATGGAAGAAATTGAAACTATGATATCTAAGGTTCAATAACTTTAAACCCCTCCTTTAAATTTACTCAGGAATAGGAAAGAATTCTTTGTTGAGTGCCAAAAAAAAATCCCATTAACATAAAGTTTCAAGTAGTTCAGATATTAACCATAGTACCTTTCACTTCGATAAACATTTTGCTTTAAATTATAGAAACCATACCACTATAGTAGGGGCCCATAGTATCCAGAAGACTGCTACAGAGAAGTGAAGGCAAGCCTGTGTCCACACCAAAAGCCATATTCTTTTATCTGCCAACCATATAAAGTTTCAACGGTAAGAATACACACCAAATGTATGGTTAAAGCTTACACCTACAGTAGCTCACACCAAGATTTGCAAAGCATTATTCAGAAGAGCAGCTGAATCATGCTAGCACAGCATCTTTAAATAATCAATCCTCTAAATTGCAAATAATAAGTTGCTGGAATAGTAAAGATTAAAAAACAACACTCCCACCTAAAAAGTGTGAAAATTCTCTTCAAGTACTCAGCTCATTAAAGGAAAGATGACATAAGTGATTTAGCTAATCAAGAACATTATAGAAATGGAAAAAATGACTCTCCTGGATCAGGGGATTGATGGCATGTTGATCATAGTGGGGCAAACAGATACAGTTGAGTATCAGAGGAGGCAAATAGCAACAAGCAAAGGAATGAAGTGCAAAGCAATAAGAGTTTGATCCTCGAGAACAAAATTTTACACAAATTCGAAGCATCTGCCTTTGACGGAACTAACATGCTTCACTATATCTGGAACTAAGGCCTCACTCGAGCTCATTTAACTGATTCATTTTCACACTGAATGTATTCAAGCAGTATAGTTTATTTAAGTAAACGAACAAGAAAAGTAGATAAATTTTTTTTATACAAATGCAACTCTTACCACCAAAAATATATGTAGAGAAAGATGCCCTATACTCCTTAAGAGCTACTTTCTGTGGGGTTTCTGTCCATCCTCTGAGAAGATAAACCAAGGCAATTATTGCCAAGAAGATGGCTGCAGTGGAATGCGATGCCATGTTTTTCTCCACATTATTACCAATGAGCCAATTTGAAAGCACCTGGCTTCCAATGAGAGATGCGCACTCAAAGAAACTCATTAACCAAAAAGTCTCACTCAACATATCTTGCCTGTGCCCTTGCTGCAAACATAAATTTTTTCATCATAATTAGCACTATAGCTAGTCCAACAAATTGCTTGTGTACAAAAGTCTATATACGAGTCACTCCCATTTCTAGACTAAGTGATGTTTCTATGTGCAAACCAAGTCTGAAATAAATGGCATTTCTCAACAACCTCTTCATGTTGAACTACCATCCACGTCTCGAAACTGAATGAAAAAATCGAAGCTGCGAGAGACAAACAAATACTCGCCACCAAAACACTCGGATGATCAATAATTCTCTTCCACAAGCCAAGAAAGAGGTGTAGAATGCAAAAGAGGAAACAAACTTTCTTTGGACCTCTACACAAATTACAAAAAAAGGGAAATCAATTAAGGTTTAACATTGAGCATTGGAATAACGAACAAGAAGCAAGACTGGCCTGAAAATGCACTTACATTAAATCGGAAAGTACGCCTAAGAAGGAACCAATTAAAAGAGAAGCTGCAAATCCAACACAGAGAGAAAACATCATTTGCTCTCTGCTTAAACCGTAGTAAGCTAACTCAAACTCACCAAATACAGACCACAGTCCCTCCATCACTGACAGCATAAGAACCCCATCAGTGATCAAAACCAAATAGCTAAATTAAGATTAAAATGCGATTCTGCTTGATTTATGACAAAATGTAAGAACAAAAACTTAAACGGAAGCTGAACTAAAACTTTAAAGAGCAAAAAGAAAAGAAGATCTATCCGGAAGGAAATACGAGACGACGTCGAACAGACCTGAGGCGAGAGAATAGATAAGAAGGAAGTTCCTCTGGAAGCGGAGAGAGGAGGCGGTGGGGGACATTCCATGGTCGAAGAGCGACGGAGCTTTGCTGGAGCTGCTGCTGCTGCTAGTGCTGCTGTACTTATTTGAAGCATAAGGGAAGGCGAGGATGGAGAAGAGAGAGGCGAAGAAGATGAATATGTAAAGGCCAGGATTTGGCTCCCAAACAGAGCTCTCAATCACCACCCCCATTTGAATCTTGCTTTTATTCGAATCAATCAGACTGAGAAGCTTCGGATCTCAGAGATTGGAATCAGTGTTCTTGAGGCATTGGTGCAGATTTGAACCAGTTCGAATTCGGGCTTGAGATCTCAACGGATTGGAATTTGGAGATGATTTGGAACGTCGACGTTCATTCATGGAATTGGGGTCTGCCGGTAACTGTAAGCCTGTGAGTCTGTGACTCAGTGTAACTATTTTCTCTCTGCAGCATACTACTGTAGCGGACGATCCAAACGTCGTCGTATTGAGTATGTTCGATTATACTTCGTGACTTCAACTCAAAGTAATGACCGCTCGATTCGCGGGCTTTTTTTTTTTGTTTGCGAAAGAGGAAATCATTGACAACAATTTTTTATTTTATTTTAATCAAGATAGCAACCAAGAGGACACAACAGTATCATCTTGTACAATTGGCTCTAACTAGAGAGGGGAACCTCTTCTGTTCATTACGATTTTATTTTTATTTTTAATCTAAACTTTATCAGAAGTCTATACATTCATCATATAAAACTCGCAAGGTGGCAATATATGTGTAGTTAAAACTTAAAAGTATAGGAGGTCTTGTATTCATATCTCCTCTCCAATATCGCTTGTAGCAATTCGGAGATATTTTAAAATTATATAATTTGTAAAGTTTCTTTTTTGCTAACCTATTCAACATAATAAGATTTTATTATGAAAACTTTAATTCCTCTTATTAGATGAATCAATTTGTAAAATTGAGTGGTGACCGACGACAATGATTGTTGCAATGGCAGATATGATAGCCGTGATGGTGGTGGTGGCAGTGGCTGCGGTGAGATAGCTGTGGTGGCTATAGTACCAAGGATGATGGTAGTGGCAATGACAGTGGTGATGGAAATGATGGTGGTGGAGGCGGTAACTTTCGTGGTGGCTCTAGGTCAACCTAACGTTAAATGCAATTTCAACCTTTCAATCTTCCAACCTTAATAAAATGAACCTCTATGGCTTGGTTTGTTGTACAATACCATCTGTTTTGTTGAGGTGTAACATCACCAATTTTCTTCTCATTTTTCCCATGCAAGGAACAAAAGGGGTTTGGTTTAAACAGAGATGTAGTGGGGAAGTGGGATATACATAGTACCATAAACACATGGCTAAATCTTTATTATAAAAGACAATGGCAATATGTAATGTTCACAAATGAGACTGGATGTTTTCAATTCTTCAAGTGAACTCCTCCTGGGCCTTGGTAGCCTCTGCTGTCCGGAAGATGCTCTACCTTGGTGATGAACAATTGGCACAAACCTGGATTTCAAAGTTCAAACATAAACGAGATACCGGAAGAAACATTACGGCAAGCTCTTCAAGTAATGGGAAAACTTCCTAAGAGTTCCAATTTGTTGCAGATATGATTACAACACATTCAGTAATTTTTTATATATGGGATTTCAACATATCTAAATAAGCATTATGTATGATTACAGGAAGAGAATTTGTCAGCTTGTAACTTCTTAAACTTGATGAGCCAAGAACCAAAATATTAATCATTAATTAAATACATAAACTGACTCCTGGTGGTATCAATAATATTTGTGTCTTATCTCCTACTCAATTCATGACCAAGCAATTAATTATGTTCAACTTCTACAGAAAACAAAGGGGGACAAGATTCCACGACTAAAACTACAGGAACCATCTATTCATTTAATGCCATCAATGAAAATTCAGTTTACGTGTATATGCAGGCAACTTTGAGCAAATAAATATTATATACAAGGTAATTTGCACGCACAACAAACTTCATTTCAGTTTGTATTATGTGAACAATGGCATCTGTGACTGTGGTGTTTATATTTTGCAAAACACAAAGATATCATACCTGATAAGGCAAAGCTATGGACAAGCTTACATAACAACTAATTGCATGCATACCTTGCTTAATTATTTAAGACCCCAACCCCTGGCTCATCTAAACCTTTAAAATCAGGCTTTAGTTCTTCCACTTTTCTGCAAATTCAGAAAAGATTAAAGAAATCAGTAAAAAATACTACAAACGAAAAAGTAAAATCTGCAAACCTTGAAAGTGATTAACATTGGCCAATAAAGAAGGAAAGATTGAACACCTTTTCCCTGCAGCTTCTGATTGGTTTTGCACCAATGTCTTCAGATCAGAAGCTATCTTCTCATACACTTGGGCATCCGCAAAATCCTGCTCCAGTCAAACAGGAAAGGATTATTATCCTACACTGTTCATCTGTAAAAACAACTGAATGAAGCACTAGCACTTTCAAAAGTAAAATGCTTACACCATGAACATCTTGCATCCACCCAGGAACCCTTTCTGAAAGAAGTGTGATATACTGCTCCATCGCTACCTCAGCACTCATGTTTCCGAGTTGTTGCCAAGCATTCCTTGCACAATGCAAACCAGTTTTCTCTATCAACTTAGTGAAGCATCAGAAGTAATCATAATTATTGTCCATAAAACTACATCTGGATGTGAAAGCTTAGTGTGATGCCATTCAACTTAATTTCTACGAGTTAACAGTACCAATATTTTATTCATCTTGTGCCTGAATACACTCTGTAGATGAATCGCTTGCACTAAGAAAAGGTCCTTCATTTTCGGAAAATAAGTTCCCTGTTTAGTCTGCTTGATATAAAATGTCACAACAGTTGGAACTTGCAAGTAGTCCAAGAAAAAATCGAAAGGGGGAAGAACATTAAAGGGACTTTTCCCTGAGACACATGAACAATGCAATTGGGTATTGTGACTTATCAGTTTTATAAAAATAATTTTCTTTCATCTCCCCTCTGTAAACTTTGCTTAGTCCACATTCATCATGCCTTGATAAACAAAGTAAATGCTACAAAGTACAATTCTTGAGAAAGTTGCAATGATTATCGCGTGATAGGACAATCACCAAGTAAAAAGTCTTAAATCAAAGTATCACTATTTCTGAACATGTAGAGAGCTACACTCAGAGAAACCAATAAGCATATATAAGAACATAATCAAATCAAATAGCACCCTGGAAAATCACAACACAAAAAATAAGGCAGAAGAGAAGTTAGAAGCTACCATTTTGCTCGTGCAGAGACCTTGAATGCCATAGGTTGGGGTTCAAAGCAAGGCCCTCGAGTGGCAATCTTGTGAAGCCCATCTAACCTCGTCTTCACATCACTTCCAACACTTGAACTTCTCTCAGAATTACTCTTAGACCCAACAAACACCACTGCAGCACCAAAAAGCCTCTCCAATTCAGTTCTTTCTATTCCCTCCCAATCATCCTCCTCACCAAGCAACCCCTCCTTTTCCACACCATCTACTACACTCTCTTTGGCTCGATCAGCTTCATGATCACTGCCATCACACTCTGGAAATTTGATATCTTCACTTTCAAAGATTCCCACTTCGTTTTTCGTCAAATCTACCTCAATTTCTCCACTTTGATCAACCATGTTCTCTGAGCACCCGCATAGACCACCATGCCCACCAGAGCTTTCATCTTCAACACTCTTCTCTGACAAACAAACAACTCCAACTTCTCTGCAAACTTCATATTCATCAGTCTTTGAACCCTCATGTCCCTTTGGCGATCCACAACTTTCATCAACAAAATCTTGAAGTAGCAAACTTTCCTCTTTTGGTTCTTCACCCATAAATTCCTCAACTTTCACAACTTTTTCAACAAACCCACCTCGTATCTCACTTCTCCAGTCATGAATTTCGGGTTCAACTGGAGATTCACACTCATAAAGAATCCTTCTTTTCCCCACATGGTCATTGGCATCCCTGCTTGGGCACATAGAAAGAACCAGTGGGAGAACGAAAGAAAGCAAAAAAGCCATCAAGAGAGAAAAAACAACTGTAAATAAAAAATCAGGAAGAAGCTCCATGGCTTTGCAGGGAGACCCAGAAAAGAAAAGAAAAAACAGAGCTTAGTTTCCGATGACGATGAGGAGAAAGAGAGAGATAATAAAAGCAATAAGGATTTTGCAGAGCAGAGGAAAGTATATTCTAATTCTACAATATTTTTCTCGTTGCTCAGCCGCTGCTCCTTGCTACAGAGTGGTGTCGGTCGGTCCCAGTCCTTCCGAATATAAATACAGAAAAATGAGGTGTATTTTTTTGGTTTGAGTAAAGTGCGGTATTGGAAAAGGACTCTTCCACTGACCCACAAGTCCTTTCAAATGCTATTTATCTTTTTCTATTTTCTATATAACCGCCACTACAATGAGGGAGAAACAGTTTGACGGCTTTACCATATTATTTATATTTTATATGTTCTTTGAGTGAAGCTGCCAATTTTGCGAAAGGATTAACTTGTGATTTGCCCTTTGAATTTGTATTTGACTTTCGATTTATTCTACATTTTTTTTATAAAAAATTAAGGATATGAACTTCTTTTTTCCTCTAATTTCTTTCATGCCGTCTAAATCTACAACATTTGCCGTTAAATATGGGGGTAAAATAGTCATTTTGTATCTTAAAGTAAATAAAAAATGAAAAATAAAATAAAAAACAGAAAATTGAAATAATAGTCTCTCATAAAATAAAAAACTGAAAAATTCTCTCTCTCTCTCTCTCTCTCTCTCTCTCTCTCTCTCAGGTGGGTTGCGGGCTAGATTCTATGGGCGGGGTGGGTCTGTTGCCGTCACCCGGGAGGAAGGGAGAGAGAGAAGCAGGAAGGGTAGGTTTGGTTGTTGTCGAAGAAAGAGGGAGAGAGAAGAAGGAATGGTAGCTGGTTAGGGGAAGACAGAGGGTGGTGGGGATAGGAGAAAGCGAGCTTGGGTTCGCCGGAGAAGGAAGGGGTGGGGAGCGTGCGGTGGGTGAGTTGTAGGTGGGGAAGGCGTAGTCAGGTTGGGGGAGAAAAAAAAAGAGGGTATTGGGAGGGGGTTTCTGTGGGGATAGGGTTTTTGTTGTTCTCTTTTTCTTTAATTTTTTTAAAAAAATAAATTTATTTTTAATGATTTAACAGAAAATTGGATGAAATGTTGATGGTTTAGACGGTAAGGGGGAAATTGATAAAAAAAAAAGAAAAAAGAGTTCATATTCTTATTATTATTTTTTTTAAAAGGACATGTGGTAAATCGAAAACTAAGTACAAGTTCTGGGGGCAAATCACCAGTTAACCCTTTTGCGAAACAATGATTTGGCTTTGTACATGCTTTCTATGGAGGATCATGGATTATGTGACTATTTGTTATTGGAATTTGGAATTTCGTCTCTTTTTGCTAATACTAATTGGTGAGTGTTGATGTGCACGAGTGACGTAATGCTAAAGAGGTGAGCATGAGACAAATTGTAAACTCCGACATCTTAAACTTGAAGATGCACAAGTGTAAAAAACACCAAAATTCACATGACGTGTATGTAATACATACACGTAGGAGTTTATTTTAAGGCTTTGTACCCTTGAGAGGGTATGGTTGTGGGATTTATTTATTACCCAATTGGTAATTTTTGGGTAGCCTTTTTTGTTTACTAGAATCAAGAAAAGTATAATTATTTAAAAAACAATATAAGGTTAGAGATCATCAAAGTTCATTAAGAGATATTCCTTAACAGTTTATGAAACAAGCTAAATTTTATGGGAAAATTGTTTTTTTTTTCCTGATCATATATTCAAAATGACAGATCTTGATCATGGAATTTAAAACAAAAATTAAAACATTCATTCTTTCTCTATGAAACCAATCATGTATGTGTGAATTTGTGGATGGTATTGACGGAAAGGAATTTATTAGTGGATATCCAAATTATAAGAATGGTACTAATCCTACTCACCACCAAGTCAATTGATTGGATAAGCTCAAAACTCTGTCTGGTAGCTTTTGACCAAAGCTTTGGGATTTGTCACAACATGTTAACCTAATTAACTTAAGAGGAATGCTAGCAACCTTCTCTTTGGACCTTCTCCCTTCTCCTCATGACACGTGTCAATTTTTACACTTAAAAAAATGGAGATTTTGACATAAAGGTTGTCTAATGTAATAATGACATTATTTTATGTGTAGAAATTGCCATGTGTCATGAGGAGAAGGGAGAAGGTCCAAAAGAGAAGGTTAGAAAGAAGGTCCCCTTAACGTAAATATATCCATATATATATTTAAAAGAATAATGTTTGGTGAAGATGATAATTACTTTTCTAAATAATCATTTTAAGTAATTTTATGGAAAAACATATTCCATGTGCTTCTCCCATAATCACTCAAAATTACTAAAAAATAATTATATAATAAGTACGTGAGATGTGCTTCTCCTAAAAAATGATTTTGATTTATCAAGAATTACTCATTGTCTGCAAATTAAAATCCTGTTCCACTGGACAAGACCTCATTGACAATTATTATTTTTATCATAGTTGATTATTTGAAAGTTATAATAGGATGAGAAATTCCAGGGCCAAAAACTTGAATTTGGGTGTTTTGAGAGACCTCTTGGGTGCCCCTCAAAAGAAAAACACAATAGTCCACACCGAATGGGCAGTGATGAAGGCATTTGTGGCTTGTAGCCAAATTGGGCCCAGATCCCTACGTGCCGTTCGTGTGGAAAAAAATAGAGTCACCTGCCGTTACAGAAGTCATCACGAACTTTCTGAAGCTATGGACTTTAATAAATTTCTCCCCACCTATAAATTGACTTATTCGCACCGAATTATTGCTCCCCTTTTTGCCCAACAGGCGCAGAGCTCAATTGCGAAATTAGGGTTTTCAGGTCTTCATCCTTCTTCGATTACCAGACATGGGAGGAGGCAACGGTCAAAAGGCCAAGATGGCACGTGAGAAGAACTTGGAGAAGCAGAAAGCAGCCGGCAAGGGTAAAATTTCGTGTTTGTGGTTGTCACAGACATTAATTCTCCAGTTGCATAAAATAAAGAATTATTTTTGAACTTTTGTATTTAAAATTGGATTTTAATTGATTGGAAGCTTCTTTCGAGGATTATAGTGTGTAAAATTTCGTCTGTTATATATTGCCCGACAAATATCCATTGTGAGAAAATAAAGAAAAACTTTTATGTTTATAGAAAATTTTATTTTTCTTGGCAACACCTTTTGGGGATTATGGTTAGATCTAGTTGTTGGTCTTATACAATTTGGTTAATTTGTTGATTTGCACAGGAAGCCAGCTTAAAATAAACGAGAAAGCCATGTCCATCCAGGTAATTCTTTGGGGTGTTTCTAACTCCTTTTTAGTTTCTGAGGAAAATTACTTAACTAGTTGTTGATGACTATTTTTCCTAGTTAATTCAAGAACCATTTGTTTAAGTCTGTCTCGATTTTAGTCTTGATGGGTTTGTAATAAATACTTTTCTGCTTATTAGTATAAATGGAATTTGATTGAGGGTGGGTTATCAAGGCATGTTCAATTTGTGCCTGCCAATGCTGCTTGTTCGTTTTTATTATTCTTTTTGTGGGACTTTTTGATAAATTCAGCTCCTTTGTTGCAAACTTAAGGTGATAGTGATTATAATTTATAATTCATTGGCTAAGACGACTGCATAATTCAAGAGCATCTTGTTGTGTATATCGATAATTTGTAGCTGGTGATGAAGCCTCTTTGTTTTCGCTTATTGTTCTTTATTTTGTGCTAAGTGAGTGATTTGTATGAGCTTTGGGGCTAGGATAGGTAAAGCACTGTACAATTAGTTGTGGGCTGATCAATATAGTCAAATCTAATTGTTTCCCGGGGAGCTAGTGTGTTCTCTTTCATCTGCATACTATCACCGATTATTATTGAGTAATGGTTTTGCAAATGTTGACTGCAGTGCAAGGTGTGTATGCAAGCATTTATGTGCACCACATCAGAGGTGAAGTGCAGGGAACATGCTGAAGCAAAGCATCCCAAGTCTGATGTGTACGCTTGTTTCCCTCATCTCAAGAAATGAACAAAATGCGAGAAGAAGTTGTAGGGACAAACTGTGAACGTTATGGCCCTCTATATTAACCCTTCTGGAATGAATTTACCAACAGTTCTTCCGGATTGATAGCTATTTAATACTGGTTGTGAAGTGTTTGTGTGTGTTAATGTGAGTGAGGGAGAGAGCAAGAGACAGACATGTATCTCCTTGTTGAACTGAATCTTGGTCTTCAATGATCATGAATGTTGGCGCGATTGCTCATTGTAAGACTTTACATCAATTCTTGTTAGCATGTGCTTTATGCTTGTTGGCATACCCAACTGCCTACTCTGGTCAATTGCCACACTTCAAAATGTGGGATTGATGTTTACTTAGCTTTGTGGCTCCAAGCTTGTGCCAAGCCTTCGACAGCAATTGAATTCAAAATTTCTGAGTTGCTCTAGTTATAATAGGCACGTTAAATGTGTAATAATTCCTCATTCTTCAATATTATAAATCGTTTTAGTCCAGTGAAGTCTCAATTGTGTTGTGTAAGGTTATTGGAGGATGATCGTAACTCCGTTCCGTTGGTTGGGCCTGTCAACTTTGCTGAGACTAGTATTGCCAAAGTCTATTCAACAGGGAGTACTAAGGAGTATATAAAGAGCGACAACACACCAGAAAATAAAGGAGCACCCAGCTGTCCAGGATCTAAATATTGTTGAAAATAGTTGAATGATGTGTGTCAATGTCATAGCCAAAACCCATTTGCTCAGCAGATGAGGCTTTCATCGATCGGATTTACAGCATTAAGAAAAAATATAAAAACAATCTTGCCAGAGCGAGGTGGCAATAAAGAATATATTCACGGAAATCATGCTTTAAATAATTCATCTTCTATCCAACAAAGTCATTAATTTGACCAACCATACTATAAAATCCCATTCAACAATATTAAACTTACAACAATTGCCAAAGGCAGCCCGAGTTTTCAAGTAAATAAAACACCCAAATAGCACAAATTCTAGTCTCTACATATGGGGCATTATATTATCAAAGCTCTTACGTCCGCATCCTGCTACTTTCTGCTGCCCTCACTTGGGAGAAATACGGATGGCCCTGCAGAAGTGCCAGCATGGCAATAAGGTTTTCTCATCCCCAAAATATAATGGTAGAAGTTATCAACAGCAAACATGTATATGCATAGAACAGTGCTCACATAAAATGAAACTTAGTGATTAAATTAATGTCGGTAAAAGGAAAAGAAAACGAGGAAAGAATTTGGTGTCACAAGAACCCTTGTTCGGTTTGACTGTAACTAATGGAGAATTACCATTGCCTCTTTTGCAGTTAGCCTGTCTTGATGATCATACCGAAGGAGTTTATCCAGAAAATCGATGGCCTGCATGTCAAATACCTTAAAAATTAATGGCAAGCTGGCAATTGTAGGAGTTTTAATTTGTAAAATACATACAGGAAGTTTTGATGAAACATAATGTGAATAAACAAAAGAACTTTTTATGTACACATTTCGATGATGGGAGCTCTTATTGGCACTCTAAAAAAGTGATCATGCGCTCCTCCCTCATAAAAATATAAGGAGGAAATTGCACTTTCAGAAGGATGAATTTTCTGGAGGGCCAATAACAGTTTGCTTCCAAGAAACGTAGAATTTACCTCTGGAGAAACTAGATGCTGATTATCTGCATTAATAAACTTCGACCAGGGCTTCCTGCTGTGCCTGCAGTACAGTGTAACAGCACATCAATACACGTACACAGATACTAATTCCACATTATTTATTACTTTCAAGATTTCATTCACATTTATAAACTGCAGCACCTTTTTACTTTGTTTGATAAGTTAAACTACAGCAGTTCCTAGCGGAAGATGGAACCTTTGCACTTGCATGCTAAGATATTTCCACAAAGAATTCATATTATAACAAAATTGACCTTTTACAAGATTACAGAGAATTGGCATCACTTAGAAGAAGAGATTTATGCTGAAAATACCTCCCCACAAGCGCATCAAGTTGAGGATCAAGCTCTAAATGGTATTTGTTCAGATATGCATTCAACTCATCAGTCCCAAGTACCTGGAAATGCATATAAATTACTACAACTCATTAAAAATATATACATATTACATCAACCGATATTGGTTAAGACCATATATTATGTATATAAGGAGTCATTAGTCCATATTTATAGGTGTGTGTGTGTGTGCATGGGTGCATACGGATGGGGGTTGATGTGAAACTGCCCTAGATGATACAACACTATCACCTAAGTGAGTGATAGTAATACAAACAGACATCCTTGAGTTTCTCTCCAAAGATATATAGAATTCATAAGAAGTAGTTGTAATATAAACAGAAACCACTAATTTGTTGTTTCACTCCTGCAGGAATTTCTACCAGTGGCTATATGCATACTGATTACGTCATGTCAACCAAAAAAGAACTACGATTACCTTGGCAATTTTGACCAGCTGGTCATGATTGTCATGGCCATAAAAGAAAGGTTCCTTGCGAAATATCTACACAAAATAAGTATAATGAGCAAACACACCTGATTATATGCTTTTCTAAACAGAAACACATTAAAATTGGGAATTTAAGTAACTAACACCAGAAACCATTTAAACCAAAATCCAGTAACTGTAATTCTCACCATTCCAGCAAACATACAACCCAGGCTCCACATGTCCAGAGAATAGTCGTAATCTTGCAAATCGACTAGAAGTTCAGGACCTTTAAAGTATCTAGAAAACAAGGAAAGAAATTTCAATCATTTCACAAAGATGAATTTACAGTCTAACGATGCAAGAAAACTCAAAGGAACCGTCACAATGCTAAAATCATTAAAGAGACTCTAATGTAGCCTACCAAATACAGGTACCTATTTTAGCAATTGATTATGCTTTGATTTGCAGATGAAAATAGCGTTGAATATGTAGTGCCAATACAGTATATGCAAGAAAAGAGCCAAATAAAATATTTATTCCTAGCCACCTAAAAATACCTGATCAATACTAACATCAACTAAAGGCTCAAGCAATTCACATTTCAATGTACATGCAATGTCTATATAGAACCCAGAATAGGTAATGATTCTATATTGTAGTAAAATATTACCTTGAAGCTACACGGACGTTATATTCCTTTCCAGGGTGGTAAAATTCAGCAAGTCCCCAGTCTATCAAGCGAAGTTTTCGCAATTCATGGTCTATCATAACATTGTGAGGCTTGACATCTCTATGCATTATTCCTTGTGAATGGCAGTAATCTAATGCCTGCAATGCAAAGATAATTAACATATGAAAAGGTGCTTACACATTACTAAGATGGTTAGTTTGGAGCTTAAATTCCACAAGTACTTATTAAGCAAACTAGATCCAGACAAGGATGTTAATCCAACATTCCTATCATACACAGCCCATTGAAAAGTTGATAGCAGTGCTTTTCCCAAATTATTAAGGTTGGTTGCACATGGAACTGCATATTATTGACGCGGGGGTGTGAACTCCTTCCCACGAGGAAATATACCACCATTAAAAGAAATGCATGCAGCACAATGGACCAAAAGCATATCAAAGTAGTTGGCGAAAGTTTTTAGCTTCTGATAACACAAGATCTCAGCTGATATTTGCTATTTCCAAACAAGTCTAATGCAAACCTTCATTTGGACTGAAATTTCAAAATCCCCAGTACCTTGGAACAGTGCAACTAGAGAGCACTCTAAGGCCCATTTGAATTAGAAGATTTCAAAGAAAAAAAACATGTGGATTTGAAAATAAGGTTAGATTATATTTTTTTTAAATTAAAGACAACAGAAAAACTAGCAAAGTATTCTTGTGCACCTACGTCACTTGGCTTGTGCATGGAATGTATTTGAGATAACTACATGTACATACAATGATTCATTTGAAATCCATATGTTCTTTTTATGAACTAAATTCCTAAATTTGAAACCAGTCCTCCCAAATGGCCACTAAATCAAATCCCTCCTTCCTTAGAGAAAGATATGGCAATTCATGAAGGTACACAAGAAAATGACATACTTGAAACAATTTCTTGAACAGTTAAGAGCAATCTCTCTCTGGAAACCATGTGCTCTCTCATTTCTAAATTCAAGAAGTTACGATAGTTACCTTGAGAAGCTCATATATGTAGTAGCGTATGTCATAATCAGTCAGTGTGGGGTACAAAACTTTGAAATCAGTACTGTTCACAAACTCAAATATCAAGCTTGGAGTTTTTGAGTGCTGATCTCGGACAATGTCAAGAAGCTTGACGACATTCGGTCCCCCACAAAGGTTCTGGAGAATTTTTATCTCTCTCTTAATCTGCACAAAGACCACTAGAAAGATCAAATTCTGTTCTAAATGTTACAACAAATGATCCACACACATGACATAGTAAACAATGGCGCCATTATAATACCGTGTCGCTAATGCAGTTATGACAGAACACATACTAAAAAGTGCAGAATGGGATCATTGGCAACTAAATCAAACAAAACACCAGAACCCAAAACCCTAATTTTCAAGAAAGCAATTACTTCACCTTCTTCTTCTTAACAGGCTTGAGGATCTTGATTATGCAGCGCTCATTCGTATTGACATTTATGCCTTCGAAGACCTCGCTGTATTTTCCCCTTCCTACTTTCCGTACAACTTCATAATCATCTTGATCACTGAAGAAAAGAAAACCCAGAATAAAAGTTGTAATCTTTTTAAATAAATACAAAAAGAGGGTCACAGGGTACCCATCATTACCACAGAGAGCACAGTAGATATACCATAAAGCCCTAATTTACAAAATCAACAGCTTACTTTACTGCAAACTTAAACTCAAAATCAAAATCAACAGCTTTGGAATGAAAGGTCCCAAATTGGATTAAAAATTTGAGAAAATCAACAAATTGAATTGACAGAGAGAGAGAGAAGAAGAAGAAGATGAAGAAGATGAAAGTAAAAATGGTTACCCCCATTGAACGGTGAGGGACTCGTAGTCCCAGTACTCTTTAGGGCGGATGACATTGACGTCAGCGTAGACACGAGCTTTGGACATGGCTGCTCCTCCGAGATTATCAGAAGCCGAGATCTGATGAGTGGGTTTGGCGGTAGGGGGAACCTGTGTCTCGTGCGGAGGGCAGGGGGAGTGGGTGCGCACGATAGGAGGGTGCGCGACAGGCGCACGCAAGGCAACAAGGGTGCACACTAGCAGGAAGCGAAGAGGTATTGCTGGATTGGGCGCATATATCATGTGCTGTATAGCCTGTATTATGTAGTTACCGCGACGACGACACCATTAACGCCAAACGACGCCCAACAAAAAACCTGCGTTTTGGGTTCGTTGGTGGTACTTTGCCCTTTCCCGATTAAATATCGCTGGCGGGGAGTTTTGCTTGCCTGTAGTTGTTGCAACATAATATTTTGGGTCGGAGCTGAGAATATGATTACGTGGCGACGGGTGAGTGGCCATTCTTAATGATTTTTCCTTAATTTATTATGTTGAAAGAAACCAACAGTTGATCTATCATAATTCCAACTCATTACCCTACCGGCGTACTGCCATCTAACTACCATATACTAATTCCAACTCATTACCCTACCGGCATACTGCATAGTGCATACTGTCGTTGCATTCCTGTAAAATAATTCCAACTCATTACCCTACAGGCTACCCCATGACAGAAAATGCTTTCAATTATTCTGTAATTTTTTGTTCTCCACAATCCTTGTTCCTAAACACTACTTTTTTTATGTAGAAATTTTCACCACATCCCTCGGTTTTTCAATTATCTCACATATGATAAGACTTCTAAAAAAGTTCGGAATAAAAATTTATAGCATTTTTGGAGTAGGAAACGGAAAAAAAAAGTATTCCAAAACATTTTCCTTGTATTTTATTGTTTTTCATGCAGGATCAACGCTTGGTGGGTTGGAAAAGAAAAAAAAACAAAGGTTGGAAGTACACATCGTGCTCCAGTTGCAATAATGTGCTCTAATCACATACTCAAAGTGAACATGATTAAAAAATTACTTTAATTTAAACTATTACATTAGTGTTGTTAGATAGCACAATCACATACTGTTCCATGCAAGTATTTCCTCTTTACAAGTGAGAAACTAGGGAAAAAAATGTTGAGGAAACTAAAAAGAATGCTTTGTGGCTTGTGTTGGGATTGGAATATTGAATAGTTCATCTTCACACAGTGACAGCTTTAGGTTGGGTTTGCTCAAAATCGAAAACTTCAAACATGAGGCGCCTTACATCTGGTTTCCCATATATGGTGTATGAGAGGCCATGAATGGCTTGTTGAACAGCAGTTGTGGCCGGATTCCTTAATCTTCGGTTGTGCTCATATGCATCCTGAACCTGGTCGGAATAGATGATAAACTGATGGAGACGCTTCTCCCTCAAATACCTCCCGCAGAATTTGTTCATAAGAACACGGCGATGTCTCTCCGCTAACCACTTTCCAGGAGCATCTAAATGTTTCATCAGCAACCTTTCAGCCATCACAAGGTCCTAAACAAGATATAAACACACAACCACAGAACTGTTAACTAATATAAGTGGGGAAAGAGAAATATCAGGTCTCCTACACAATTGACAAATGAAATTGCATTGATGCACTGTAAATTGTTACCTGGATCTTTTGGCCAACATATTCTAACCGCTCATAACAAAATCGAGGATGCTCAAATTTATGCTTCGATGGATGCAAGAAAGAAAGCTGTATGTAAATAAGAAATCAAACAATACATCAAGATGCAGGGCCTGAACAGATTGTAATCATTAACAAACATAATTTATCCACAAACTTTTTCTTTTGGTGGTTCTAAACATTTGGGAACAGGCTGATCCGCACTGTTGTAACCTAGTGAACTTTGAGTGCAAACAAAAGCAAATGCTAGCTAGATATCAGGCGATACATAGCAGAACATGTTGCCTAGTGAAGAACAAATGCTTCAAGGTCCATGCTCGACCGCACAATATGATATAAAGGTTATAGAGATAAGATTACACTCAACAGGAAAATGCACATTTAGAGATGAAGGGCAGCAAATAAAACACCTGTAGCCCAAGTCCAAGTTCAATGTTCCTTGCTGCAGTAATGTCTGGAATTCTATCAGTCATTGCTAAGGGATATCCCAATGCCCGCATGACTTGAGGTCTGCTCTCATAATCCCATATATTTCCTCTGAACCGATGCATACCTGGTGGAACACAAGCCCTGAAGAGCCTTGGATGTGCAAAAAGAGCATCTTCTGGGGGCTGTAGAGGGGGAAAACATATTATTTGCAGGAACCTTCCAGCATTGAAGGGAGAAATAAACATAACCATTTACTTAACATATGGGAACCAAATTGAAGTGCTGGCAACTTAAATAGTCACTCTAATACACATGACATGAATAATTTATCTGAAAAGTCACTGCACTTCAATGATTCTAAAATTTCTGCAACGCATGTCCACGACTAGAAGATCAACAATGACTTTAACATATGATCATAAACAAACCTCAACAGTCAGGTTAAAACAAGTGCCTTGTGATAAGCCTTTAATCATTAGTCTTATATTAAGTACCCTCATGGTTTTACAAAGTGACGCAAAATATCTGACCTTCTGAAAATCCCAGATGGTTTGGAGTGTTTATATGTTTTGTTTTTATGGATAAACAACAATAAAATTGAACAGAAAAGAAAACATTATAGAGCTTGCCTTGTATCCTGCAACATCTTGCCAGCTGAGTTTTTTGCCTTCAAATTCAACGGAAACATAATCAACATCTTCAAGTTGTCTCCGTAATTTTGGCTGGCAATCCTCAGCTTCTGGGTCCATTCCAAATACTTCAAAAAGAACACGATATACTTCGGGCATCCCGAAACACAAATATATAGCTCCAAACAACGCCCAGAATACAGACCTGCCCAAAAGACACAAAAATTTTGAAGCCCAAATGTTAGCAACTATGAAATTTCAAACTGCAAAAGAACCCCATTCAATTGCATGAATTTTTATATATAAAAAAATCTTTTATGTATTGCCAAAGAAACTACGATCTTTTTATGGAACGTGACATCCAAAAGTTAATTGAGCAGCAAGAGATAATTTATGCTAATAAATTATGATATAAATTATTTATAAGAACTTACAGCTTTATTTGTCATGAAAAATCAACTAGTATGTTGGAATTAGGTAACAAAGATTTAAAATACACCCTAAATTGAGACTAGGAAATGGCCAAACAGTTATCATGTCTTCAAGTTCCATTCTTAACCAAAATAATGATTTTTTTCTGTATTAGCTATATAACTTTGATAATAGAGGAATGTCAAAAGCAAAGAGAAATTTGTAACCAAATAAGCCAGCCCCAAACCCTACATCTCCATTCTATTCCTTTGGCAAGAATTTTCAAGATATAAGATTATAAATGCTATATGATCCATCACCAACATAGATGGTGATCAGTGTAACCTAATCCCCACATATGCATCAGACATTAAGACAAGAAGAGTTCTTATCATATGCATGCACTCCAAGTCACAAGAAACAGATGAATAGTTAAAAAGAACTGATGGCAATATCTAGTGATATAAATTCCTATTGCCACGGTAAGATTGCAATTATCTCCTTTACATTGTTTTGATATCTAACTAAAGTTCTGCACTTCAGTACAAGTTATATTCTCAAGGATCCAAAGCAATGCAATAAAACATTTTTGGATAGGAAGTAAGGAAAGATAATTGAAATAAGAAAAGAAAAACGACCACTGAACTTACTTCACAGGCGGCTCTCGGTCCTTCCTCTGCAACTTATCCATATCATCAAAAGGAAATACCAGGTTCTGCAAGCTAGCTGCTTTAATCCACCCGGGCAAGTTCCTCTTCCCAATCAACCCAAACACTCTCTCTCTCATTGGACCAGGAGCCTCCCTCGGATACCTTTGCAGAAAAAACTCAGCCAAACCCAATTCAAGCACATACTGACCCAAAAACCACAGCCTCGAATGCGCAGACCGCACATGCCGCGCATTGGTCCTCTCACACGAGGGATGCTGAAAAGCCATGTACAACAAAGTATCGAATTGCTTTGCTGGGTTATCGTCCCCGAACCTATCAGAAGGCTCAAGTGGGTACCCTAGCGCTTGCTTGGCCTCAAGCATGTACTCTTCTATCCAAGCCTTATCGGCATTGTTAAGCCGCGAAGAGGGCAAGCAAGAACTGAGTAAAGGAAAGGACTTTAGCGATAATTGTGGGCTATTGAGAAACCTCTGTGCTAGTCTCTTGTCATCCAACGGTGGCCTGAGTATGAACCTCTTGGGAGGTACCTTCTTCTTCGGAGAAGTGGCTCGTTTGCGCTCAGAGAGCTCTTTGAGGAGCCTCTGGGGGCTGTTTTTGGGGAGCTCTTGTTGTGGGTCTACGGCAACAGCAAGAACATGGAAATTACGCGAGTTTGGGAATGAGAATTTGGGGGTTTTAAGTCGAATTTGAGTTTGAAATTGTGAAAATGAGGATGAGAAAGAGTAGGTGTTGTAAGTGGAGGGGTTTGAGACTTGTATGAAGGAAGAAGAAAGGTCCATGAGTGATGCGGGTTTTTTGTATGAAAGCTGAAGAGGTGATGTGCATTAAGAGGTTGGGTTATTAGAAGAAATGGGGTGTGTGGGTTTGATAATGAATTTGGTCCGCCATTGATGGAGGGTTTCTGTGCGGTTTTTGCAGGGTTTTGGGAAATTGGAAGTTGGATAAGGTGGAGAAGGCGTGGCGCGAGTGTGAGCTTCTGTTTGCTACTGCTCGTCGTTAGATATTTTTGTTGATGGTGAAGACATTTTGGCCAGTGAAAAAGTGTCGTATAGCTATTTTCAGTGTCGTCTGTACCAAGTTCGATGATACTGGGCAGCAGTGCTTCGTTATGACTTGTGACGGGTAATTAGGGTAGGAGCGGTCCGTTTGATTTGGTTTAGGCCTCAAATTACAAATTATACATAGAATCAAGGTAACATTACAGTTTAAATTGGTTTGGTTTAGGTCACAAACTAATAGTATGATCAAACCATTAACTTTAGTAGCTTAACCTACAGGATGTGTACTAGGTCAGTTCTTAGTGAATTCCAGAAAGGAAACTTGTTCTCTTGATTAAAAGCCTTAAACTACGTATTCTTGGTTTTTATTATAAGCTTGTGATTTAGTTTTTGATGCAGGAAGTAGGGAAAACAATTCTTAATTGTTGGTACCAAAAATAAGGCTTGTTGTCATTATGTTAATAAAAAATGACTCGGTGGGTAATAAATTATCAAATTGGTTTGTTTTAGGTCTCAAACTCGTAACATGATCAAACCTCCAACAGCATCTCCAACAGCATCTCCAACAGCCTCTTCAACTTGTCATCAAAACTGCAATCTTTTTCTCTTTCCTTAGGACTAGTAAATTGACTTTGGTTCTTCAAACATTTAATTTTACTTTGTAAAAACAAAACATATCTTGAAAATGTTAAAAATATGCATTTTTTATTTTCATATAATAAATACATAGACATTTTTCACACGTTTCTATATTTTTCATTCTTTTCCATGATATTGCATTAATTGAATTGAAGAGTCTGTTGGAGCAAAAATGATTCAAGTAGCAAATAAGAACATCTCCAATAGCCTATTCAACAACTTTGGAATTCTAAAATAGGTGAGGCATATCATAATAACTCTCTCCAACAAGAGAGATTATAGACTAGTACAGTACTAACACATCAGCATATGATACTTCCATTCAAATTTTGCCACGTGTCACATTTAAAAGAAATTAAAACTATTTACACAGCTGGATTTTGACTTCCAAATTTATCATTTAGAATAAAATTAGGAATGAACAGAAAGAAAAAAAAAATCCATCAACTGGCAATCCCCCTCCTCCCCCATCTCTGTTATATTCCTCCCTCCCATCCAATCCTTAAGTTTCCCTATTGAGTTGTCTTCCTCCCCGTCAAAACCTCATGTTCCAACTTCTCCTTATTACTTTGTATTCTAACCATCACACTCTGGGCTTGTTTGTTACACATGACTGTCTTGGCATGGACTATGCCAGTGACTGCCTGTCTTGGCTTGGCTTGGTCTAAGTTGAATAACACTTATCCTGCGTTTGGTGTATGCTTGAACTAGGACTAGATTTTTTATTTTTTCAAAACTATATATATATATATATGTATATACGTATAAATACATATATTATGTATGTGTATATATGTATTTTATAATATATATATATAAATAATATATATATGTATATATACATACATATATAATATATATGACATATATGTGTATATACATGTATATATGTATATTATAATAATATTATATATTATAAATAATATAAATATATATATATGTGTGTGTATATATGTATATTATAATATACATGGGTATAATACATATACATATATATATGTATATTATAATATATAATATATCATATATATATGGGTATGTTATAATAATAATATACATGTATATACGTGTATATATGTGTATTATAATATATATGTGTATATACGTGTGTATATGTATATTATAATACATACATGGGTATAATATATATACACATATATGTATATATACATGTATATATATATATATATATGTATTATAATGTATATTATATATATACCCTTATGATATTATTATAATATTAATATGTATATGTGTATATGGGTATATTATAATAATAATATGTGTGTATATATGTATAATATATTATATATGTATATATGTGTATATATATACATACATATATATATATATATGTATATACATATATTATATATGTAGATTATAGTATATGTGTATGTAAGTATGTAGATTATAGTATATGTGTATGTAAGTATAATAATAATAATAATAATAATAATAATAATAATAATAATAATAATAATAATAATAATATATGTTATTAGTATTACAATATAATATATGCATTTTATACATTGGTGAGCATGAGACTAGTTAATCCTCCATTTCCACATGGGTTTAGTAGTTCCCTCCTAAGGATGTGTTTTTGGTGGGCTCGGTATTAGCAATTCTATCTAAGACTAGAATTAGATGAAACAAACATGGTACTAAATTTAGTCCAAACCAGACCAACCCAATCCTGTGTAACAAACGACCCTTCTGAGTATTACCATGAGGGAAAAATTCTACAGAAAAGCAAACTCAAGTGAAAGGCCCAAGTACTTTTGGGATGTGAAATTAAAACAAACTATAAAACAAAGTAGTTGCTGCAGAGAGAGAGAGAGAGGTATAAAAGGTAGGATTCATTGATACTTCCGAGAAAAAAAGAAGACGAAGACTAAAAATTGGTAGATATAAGAGCAACTCCACCCATTTTCCCTTGCCATGGCAAGGGGGGAGGGGGAGGGAGCTAGGGCAGCTACTATTCACGTGAATAGTAGCTGCCCTTGCAAAAAGCAATGTGTGTTTCCACCCATTGCCATGGCAAATGGCAACTACTATTCATTTTTATTTTTATTTTTATTTTTTACATGTGATTAATTTTAGTTGTATGTATAAAATTAATAATAATAAAATTGCTAGGTATGTATTAAAAAATATTTCTGAATAACAAATCTAAACAACCCTTCATAATGCTAGCTTGCGATGTGCTAGCTTCAGCGAATAAAACCAAATCATCGGCAAAGAATAAGTGAGAGACTGTGGGTCCGGATTGGGACGTCTTCACAGGTTTCCATCTTTTTTTATCCACAGACTCAAGGATTATATGAGATAACTTCTCAATGCATAGAACAAACAAATACGGAGAGAGGGAATCTCCTTGCCTTATGCCATTGCTCGGTTGGAAAGCTGCAGTAAGTTCCCCATTAATACAGACTTGGTATCTAACAGAGTTAACACAAGCCATAATCAGTTTATGCAAGGGGAAGGCATACTTAATTCCTCCAGCACATTCTCAATAAAATGCCAATTCAAGCGATCATAAGCCTTAGATAGGTCAACCTTCCAGGCAGTGAAGCCTTTCTTACCTTTAGATGTCCTGAATTTATGCATCAGCTCCTGGGCAATTAAGATGTTATCAGTTATATTTCTCCCAGGCACAAAACTCACCTGGTTTGGGCTGATCCATTGTGTCATCAAGGGCCTTAACCTGTTGACAATAATCTTGGAGATAATTTTATACAACGTACAACATAAACTTATAGGCCTAAATTGAACCATGGAATGAGGATTATCCACTTTAGGCACAAGAGTAATCAAAGTGTAGTTTAAGCCCTCAGGAATAGAACCATCTTGAAAGCTTTTCCGCACCATATCTATAATATCAGTAGCATAAATATCCCAATTATTTTGATAGAAGCTTGCAGGAAAACCATCAAACCCTGGAGCTTTCAAACTACCAATGCCAAATAAGTTACCTTTGATCTCTTCGACATCAGTACTCCTTAGTAAACCTTGCAAATCCAAAGGGTTGATTCTAAGGAATAACTTTGGGAGATTAACAGCTGCAAACAGAGAGGAAGAGTGAGAGAACAAATTTGAAAAATAGCCAACAGCCAAAGCTTTTAAACCTGCAGCATCTTCTACCCAAATGCCTTCCTCATTTTTAAGCCGTTCAATTTTGTTTCTTCTCCTTCGAATAATAGTAGATATGTGGAAAAATTTAGTGTTTCTATCACCCTCTTGTAACCACTGAATTCTTGATTTTTGTTGCCAGAAAAGAGCCTCTTGCTCAAGCAACCCATTAAACTCATCAATTAGGGAGAGTTCAAGTTGACTCAGAAACTGTTGGGGACCCCTACATAAGGCTTTTTGAATTCCAGCAAGCCTTGCTAAAAGCCTAGCCTTCCTTTTCTTAAGATGACCAAAGGTAGTATTATTCCACTGCTGGAGGTGACTAACCAAAGCATAAGACTTTTCTAGGGCAGAACCAATTAAAGTCTCCCACTTCTGAGCAAGAAAGTCTTTCAAGCCCTCATGCTTTAGCCACATAGCTTCGAAGCGGAAGGGTCTGCAATGCGGATTAGAGTGAAAGCGAGATTGGAGACTGATTTTAATAGGGCAATGGTCAGATTTTGTTCTAGGTAGATGCCTAACATTTGCCTCAGCAAAATGGCTTCTCCAGTCCATATTACAAATAGCCCTATCAAGTCGTTCAAACACTCTCCCATTCGTCCAAGTGAACTTTGGTCCAGCAAAACCCAAATCAATCATATCATTGTCTGCAAACCATCTCTTAAAACCCTTTAGTCTCCAAGACTGACCACCACCAAGTTTGTCTTCCATTTGCAACATCTCATTGAAGTCCCCAGCTAGTAGCCAAGACATGTTGTGACAACCAGCAACAAAATTCAAATAGTCCCACAACCTATCCCTCATAGAGCTGCAAGGTTTGGCATAAATAGCTGTAAACATCCAAGGAGTTTGTCTAGGCCAAGATATACAAGCTATAATGGCCTGATCCGACGTGCCCAAAACTTCCACTTTAACATTGTCCCCATGCCAAAGTAACCATAAGCCACTAGAGAAACCAATAGAATATACAATTTCATAGCAAGAAAAGCCAAGGGAAGTCACCACATCCAAGGCTTTCTTCCCACTGATACGAGGCTCACATATGAACAAAATATCCATGTGATGAGTACGGTTCAACTCCATTACATTAGTTTGAAATTTGGTGCAAGCAGCACCTCTCACATTCCAACAGACAATATCCATAAAATTCAAGAGAAATAGGCATAAAAAACCTTAGAGGCTAAACCCCCTTTTAAAGATCAGAGTTCATACCTCCAATGTTTGTGGAGGTAGTTCTTGACATATCCCCAATTGGAGACCTCACTTGAACTTCAGAAATATCCATTTCCTCATTAGGATAAACCACATCAAGTGTAGCAGACGTGAGATGGTTCGTGTCAGTACCAGTATCACAATCCTCCACCTGGTCATTCTCAATTTCAGTTATATTTGGGGGTTGGTTTCTTTTGGGGAGGATCTGCCACCAGAAATAAAGTTCATCTTTGTCAGTGGGATTTGGTTTGTCGTCCCAAGGCTAAGGGAGGATTAGGTTTTAAGAAATCAGTTAATATGAACCAAGCCTTACTTGCTAAGCTTGGATGGAGAATTCATGGTAAAGCTCAGGGGTTATGGACCAAGATCTTTGAAGCTAAGCATCTGAAAGGCAAATCCATTCTTGATCCCTCTCTGGAGAGTAGGAAAAATGGTTATCCAACCTGGAAAGGTATATTGTATGGTGTGAATCTACTTAAGCAAGGCATGAATTGGAGAATTGGGAATGGTAACTCCGTTCAGTTTTGGAAGGACCAATGGCTCCCTGAGGGACCGTTGCTACATCATGCAGGAGCTCTCAATGTCGTTGACCATAATTGTACTGTGGACAACTTCTTTAAAAACAATTGGTGGGATATTGATAAATTGAGGACTGTTGTAAATGAAGACGTTATCCACAAGATTATTAACTTCCCTATTGGTGTAGGAAGTGATTTACAGGATACTCAGATTTGGAGTGCTGCTTCCAATGGAGTTTTCTCAGTGAAATCAGCTTATGATATGTTGTTTCGTGATGGTGAACGATCTGACCCTGGTTTGGACATTTTGTGGAAGCTGCATGTACCTCAAAAACTTAAAATTTTCTTTTGGCTGATCCTACATGGGAAAATATTAACTAATGAGCAAAGAGCCAGAAGACAATTTACTACAGATTCCTCTTGCAGGATATGTGATTGGCCTTCTGAATCTATAATCCACCTTTTGAGAGAATGCCCCATAGCTCAAGAGGTTTGGAAAACTATTAGAGTTCCTACCTCAGTGTTCCCCCTTGCTAATGCTCCTATTAAAACCTGGTGTGTAGGCAACCTTTACTCTAAGACCACTTCGGGAGAATGAGTTCCTTGGCACACTATTTTTATATTTACTTGCTGGTTCATTTGGAAGTGGTGTAACCACCATATCTTTACTGAAGATTGGAGGTTTCCTCATAATCCTAAGCGAACTATTTATTTGGCTGTGAAGGATTGGCTCTCTGCTGTGAACAACGGGAAATTTAAATTTCCTTAAATACAGGTGGCTCTTGCTTGGGATCCTCCAAGGAATGGTGATTTTAAATTAAATGTTGATGGTACGCGCAAGACAGTTACAAGTGATATTGGTGCTGGAGGAGTGATTCGAAACTCTACTGGATTGGTGGGTTCTCGGTAAATTTGGGAAAAGGTCATATTATGAAAACGGAGTTATGGGGTCTATTCTTTGGTTTGCAGCTCGCTATGAACCTCAAAATTTCAAATATTTTGATTGAAATGGACTCTGCGCTGGTTGTGGGCCTTATTATGAATCCTGCAATAGCTGGTACTCATCCTCTTGCTGGTCTGTTATATGGTTGCTGGGATTTAATGAAGAAGATCAGTACTTGTGCTATCCAGCATGTGTACTGAGAAAGAAATTATGTGGCAGATAGGCTTGTGAATGGCAGTTATAATATGGACTTAGGCATTCAATGGTTTGACTCTGCGCCTCCCTGGATTGCAGAGGCTTTGGCAGATGATCTGTTAGGGGTTTCCAGACCCCGTTCTATTCGGTTGTTGTAGTTTGTTTTGGGGTTTTACCCCCTGTTTCATAAAAAAATATATAAATCAAGTTAATCAATCGAAGATAATTTCGTTAAATTGCCTAATTATCGGAATTGGTTTTAAATAAAAACAGAATTCCATAAATCAAGGTCCTAAAGAAGGAAAGCTATTTAGGTCAAGCATCCTGTAAGAGCCTATAAATAGGAGGCCCCAAGACAAAGGAAAGAGGCTGAAAAATACACCCAAGCACTCAGAAGAACTAGAAAACTCTCTGCATTCTTCACATCACTTTGGAAGATCCATCAAGCACCGCAAACACGTGCCGGTTCCTTCACCCTACAAAATCCAAATCACTCAACAAGCTTTGTGCTACTCTTTTGATCACGATCAAGTCTCTACGACCCTTATTCAAATACAAATTTTCTTAAACACTTTGGAGATTGAATCAGAGGATTTCACATATAGATTGTAATCCTAAATTTCATTAATACAAAAGATTATTTTGTACACATGTTCTTGTCTCATTTGTCGCAGGAAAATTTGTGTTTACAAACATATACAACAAATTTAAAATATATATCCAGATTTTTCTCCTATGCGGACGTTTAGACATTATCACCATGCGGACACTATATATTTTTTACTACCCATCTCTGCTTTCCTCTCTATTTACAATGGCGTCCGCACAGTAATAACATCCAGACATCCACATAGGAGAATAACTGTATGTCATATTAATGCTATCAGTAATCTTAGGTTTCATTGCAGTGATAGCCCCACTGAAGCTGTTGAACTGTTAAAGGTATGTTGGCTAGAAGTGCGTGGAAGACTTACAACCACAAAGCTGTCGCCAGGAATTCGGTATGAAATTGTATTTGTGGTCAAGCTGCAAGCTAAAGCTTATGGATGGGATGTTCCAGTGAATCTCAAACTCACTGTCCCACACGCTTCAGATAATCGATGGAGTAAAGTTAATTTGACGGATAAGGCAAGAGAGAAATGGATAGAGATTCCGGTTGGCAACTTTATGGAAGAGCGGACTTGTTATCAAAGGTGTTGTTGTTCGGCCAAAGTACTAATAACTTGGCATATGAGCAGAGAGATGATGTTCTGGTTTTTTCATTTCAATGCAGAAATGAGAGAACTGCATATGTAATAAATGATAGCATATAGTTGTTAATTTGCAAGAGCCTTCTGCAGGCGCAGTTTTCAAGTTTTAAAAACCTTCTATTCTATTGGCATTTCCATTTTTATGAAAAAAAAAAAAAACAAACCAATTGCAGCAGTGGCTGTTTAGATTAGCAAGAGCCATGCAGCTCAGTAAAGTAATTCCACACAGAGGTTCAATTCATGAAGAAAGAGGCTGGTTCATGGGTACGGGCGGCTTTGAGATTTTAGGGGCCCGGTAATGAGACGTGATCCTAAAAGGATTTAGTTTCCTGTTTATTTGTATTTATTTCATAGATTTGCTGTATATATTCATTGTCTCTCAAGGACTTGATTCTTGCCTAGAATAGGAAATCCTTTGTGCAAACACCAAGCAAAACACTGTATATAATTATCACACGATTGTTCAATGAAAATCATCGAGAATATTCAAAACCTTTCATGGTATCAAGAGCCTGAGACTCACAATCCTCGATCCTCAATTTTCTTGTTCCTTGTGTTCTTTTCGACACCCATGGCTTCTTCCTCCTCTATTGATTTTCCTAGCATTCATCATGTTATCTCCATTCGTCTCGAGCGTGATAATTATCCGACATGGCTTGCTCAATTGTTCCTGTCCTTCGCAACTGCCGCTTGCTCGGCTTTGTTGACGGCACTTCTTTGTGTCCTTCTCCGAGCATCCCCGACCCCAAGGCTAAGGCTGATGAATCTGCTTCTTCGTCTCTCCTCCCCAAGCCAGAGTATGATGACTGGGTCCAGAAAGTTAGCTTGTTCTCTCTCTCTCTCTCTCTCTCTCTCTCTCTCTCTCTCTCTCTCTCCCATCAACGTTTCTCTTCACCATAAAGTTCTCACCACTGTAGCTTCCAAGACGACCGCCCATGACACTTGGGTGGCCTTTGAAACTCATTTTGCTTCTCCGAATCAGAATCGTCTTCTTCAACTTCGCATAACCCGTGATGACTTTTTCATCACTCATTTCCTTGATCGTATTAACTCGATTGCCGATAACTTGGCTTTGGCAGGTGCTTCAGTTGCTGACTTTGATCTCCTTGCTATGGTTATGAACAACGTTGGTCTTCTTTATGAAAATACTGTTGCCGCTGCTTAAGCTCGTGAGAAACCCATCAGTTTGCCTGATATTGAGGCTCTCCTCTTGTCTGCGGAACGTCGCTTGCAATCATCTTCTTCTCCGGTCATCTCTTCTGGTGCGACGGCTATGGTAGCTTCTCGTGGTGGTCGCGGTGGCCATGGTTTTGGCGATCGCGGTAGGTTTGCTGGTCGTGGTCCAGATCGTTGCAACTCATTCTCTCCCTCACAACCTGGTTTTTCTTCTGGTCACTGTTCCCCTAGCGCTTCCTATGACGCTTCTCGTTCTGCCTCACATCAACAACATTTTGGTAGCAATTTTGGGCAGGGTGTTCTTGGCCCACCTCTTTCTGGCTCTACTGCTTCCTCTTTTGGGCCTCCTTATGCTCGTGGGCCTCTCCAGTGTTTCAATTGTCATGGTTTTGGCCACATTGCAGCTGTCTGTCCCTCCAAGCCGTCTTCTGTGCCTCCTCCTTCGTCTCGTCTTCTAGGCATGACTGCTTAATATACTTCTCATGGTGGCCATCAACAGTGGGTTGCGAACACTCATATTATCAACGACTTGAGCCACTTATCCCTTGCTAGAGAGTATCATGGTTCTGACAATGTTGGAGGTGTGCTTGGTGGAACAGGTTTGCCTATTAAAAACATTAGTCACTCTCGTTTCTCTCACCTTAATTCTTCTTTCCATCTTAATGATGTTCTTCACTGTCTCGATGCCTCTCTTCCTCCCTTATCTGTTCATAAATTTGCTACTAACAACCATTGTTTCTTCATTTTTTTTTCCTGATTATTTTTTTATCCAGGATTTGGCGACGAGGAAGTCACTTTTCTTGGGCAAGAGTAGCAATGGCCTATATCCCTTTTCGTTTACACCGAATGAGTCTTTTTAAGTTTTGCCTGATCATGTTGCTTTACTAGGCGTCCGTGTTGACCGCTCCATGTGGCACTCTCGCCTTGGTCATCCTGCTTCATCTACTTTGCAATTTTTGTTATCTCATAATAAATTGCCATCTTCTAGCTCTTGGTCTAGTTCTTTTTGTCAATCATGTATGTTGGGTAAAAGTGTTAAATTACCCTTAATCCTTCCTTTTGTCTCTTCTTTTCCACTGGAACTTATTCACTCTGATCTGATGTATGGTGTTCTTCAAATAAATCTATTTCTGGTTTTAATTATTATGTTTTATTTGTTGATGATTTTTCTTGTTATTCTTAGATTTTTCGGATAAAATTGAAATGAGAAGATTTTTTCTCACTTCGTTAAATTTAAGGCTTTGGTTGAAAATCTATTTTCCACTACGATTAAGGCATTTCAATCCGATGGGGGTGGGGAATACACTAGCCATCAATTTAAGGATTTTTTTTTATCTCATCATGACATTCATCGTTGTCTTTCTTGTCCACATCATCCTGAGCAAAATGGTTTAGCCGAACGTAAGCATCGTCACATTGTTGACACTAGGCTCACTCTTTTAGCCCATGCCTCTATGCCTCCTTCTTATTGGGCTGAGGCCATGCACACTGCTATTTATTTAATTAACCATCTTCCTTCTAAGTTGCTTCAGCACAAATCACCCTATGAATTATTGTTTCACAAAGAACCTAATTATTTGTTTTTAAAAACTTTTGGGTGCGCATGTTTTCCTTATTTACGGCCATATAACAATAATATATTACAATTTCGGTCTTCCAAATGTGTTTTTCTTGGTTATTCTTTGAACCATCAGGGTTATCGACGCTTGGATCTTGTTTCTAATCGTGTTTTTTTATTGCGTCATGTGTTATTTGATGAATTTTCTTTTCCGTCCCATGCTGCTCCTGCTCCAGACCATTCTCCGTCGTCGGACCCGCCTATTATCCTTTCTGGCCCAAGTTTACCTTCCTGCAACCTCTGCCTAGTCCCCTTTCTCCAGTTCCTAACCCTCCCGCCTTTACAGAAACTCGTGCTTCCAACCCTGTCCCGTCCATCTCTGCCATCACCCATGCCACACCTGCTCCTGCGCCCACCTCCCCTGCCGTGCCCACTGATCCCTCATGCTCTTCTCACCCGCCGGTTAGTCCCACTGTGCCTTCAACTTCTCGATTCTCTCGTACCTACACTAGGAACCCCAACCGCAAACTTTTCTTCTTGCCTCCCGCTCCTATTTCATATGGCACATCTTCTCCTCATATTTTTGATACATCTCTGGTAAGTGACTCCCATGCTCATTCGATGGTTACTCGTGCTCAAACCGGTACCCGTAAACCCAATCCTAAATATGCTAATCATGCGTTGGTTTTATCTTCTACTGATGGTACTTTTGAGCCTACCTCTTTTTCATAGGCTAATCAGCATCAGGAATGGCGTATTGCTATGTCAGATGAGTTTAATGCTCTTCTTCGTGCTGGGACTTGGAATTTGGTCCCTCGTACTCCCACTATGAATGTGCTGCCGAACAAGTGGGTTTTTGTGTCAAGAGGAATTTTGATGGCTCTATTCAGCTTTACAAGGCTCGCTTAGTGGCCAATGGTTTTCATCAACAGTGGGGCTTGAACTATGGTGAAACCTTTAGTCCAGTTGTTAATCATTCTACTATTCGTCTTATCTTGGCTCTGTGTGTGCAGTTTGGTTGGATCGTTCGTCAATTTGATGTTCAAAATGCCTTTTTGCATGGTTACCTAGATGAAGAGGTTTATATGTGCCAGCCCCGTTGGCTTTGTGGATCCTACCTATCCTGATCATGTCTGTTGTTTACATCGGTCTCTTTATGGTCTCAAGCAGGCTCCTCACACTTGGTTTCAGTGTTTCTCTTCTCGTCTTTTTCAGTTGGAATTCACTGCCTCTAAGTCTGATTCTTCCCTCTTTATCTATATTCATGGTTCTGTTCGCATCTATTTGTTGAGTTACGTCGATGATATTCTTGTCACTAGCTTTGATCCCGCTCGCATCACCACACTTATTTCTTATTTGGGTCGTCAATTTTCTATGAAAGATCTTGGGCCCACTCATTATTTTTTGGGCATGGAACTTGCTCATACTTCATCCGGTCTATCTCTTACTCAGACCAAATATGTTGTGGATCTCCTCAAGCGTGCTAACATGCACGAAGCTAAACCCGTGCCTACTCCGGCTGTCGGTGGACGTCATCTTAGCCTTTCTGATGGTGATCCTCTCTTTGATCCTACTGAGTACTGTAGTATTGTTGGTTCTCTTTAGTACTTAACCCTTACTTTCCCGAACATTGCCTTTGCTGTTAATCAAGTTTGTCAGTTTATGCACCAACCTACTACTATTCATTGGCTCACTGTTAAGCACATTCTTCATTATCTTAATGGCACATTTACTCATGGGTTACTCTATTCGCCCAACAACCTTCATGTCAGTGCCTATTCTGATGCCGATTATGCGGGGGATCCCGACGATTGTCACTCCACTGGTGGCTATTGTGTTTATTTGGGTACTAACTTAATCTCTTGGAGCTCCAAAAAGCAACGTGGTGTCTCCCGCTCCAGTACTGAGTCGGAATACAGTCAGCTTGCCTACAATGTCGCCACTTTGTCTTGGTTACGGGCTTTGTTTCTTGATCTTCATCTTCCAGTTCCTTGCCCTAAACTTTGGTGTGACAATATTAGTGCTCTCTCTCTTGCCTCTGATCCGGAGTTTCACTCTCGCACTCGCCATGTTGAGGTTGATTATCATTTTGTTCGTGAAAAGGTGGTGCATTGCTTATTGTTCTACCGTTGATCAAATTGTTGATATCTTCACTTCCTTCGGTCCAAGCTGCATGTGCTCCCCCGCCCCGTCAGCTTATGGGGGTGTAATGAGACGTGATCCTAAAAGGATTTAGTTTCCTGTTTATTTGTATTTATTTCATAGATTTGCTATATATATATTCCTTGTCTCTCAAGGACTTGATTCTTTCTTAGAATAGGAAATCCTTTGTGTAGACGCTAAGCAAAGCACTGTATATAATTATCACACAATTGTTCAATGAAAATCATCGAGAATATTCAAAACCTTTCATTGAAGGAAGTTGAGGTTCCACCCCAAAACCAATTAGCAATAAGGGAAGTAGCCCAACTCCTTATAAGCCCTTACTAAGTTTTTCAATTTTCCAATGTGGAACTCGGTACAAAACGAGTAATGGGGCCTCCTAAAACAAAGTCTTCAATGAAAAAAAATATATAAAAAGAATTTCAGCCCAAATATTGATAACAAATTTAAAACTAAAACTCATTAACATCAGTTAATGCTAGACTTACCATATTTTTCATACCACATGATGTGGCAGCTGATGTACAAACATCTCTATGAACTGTGACCTTGACATAGAAAAGAAAGGGACCCCTGTTTCTCCTGCTATGGCCTTAGCCAGCAATGTCTTTCCAGTCCAAGGGAATGGTCCAACTGCAAAAAACTTCTCTTGGGTTTTAAAAAATTCAACGATCTCTTGGAAATATTTCTTTGCTTCCTCAGCCCTTGCCAAATCGTCAAATGTTACCCTTCACATTGCTGTTAACATCAAAACAATTGTGTAGAGATGTTTGTACATCAGCATGAAAATTGATTGAAAATAACCACAGAAAACATATTGTGGAGAAAAAGAGAGAAGAGAAAATCCAAACTTGTAAAAATGTGCAATTCAAACAACCATAAATAATTTTAAAAGAAACAACAGCAAATGAGTTACATAATACATACACTGTATGCATACGAGTTATATAGTAAACCAATCATGTAGATAAGCATTTGTAACAAAATCAGTGATAAAATTCATTCAGAATAAAGAGAAAAAAAAAATTTGACACATCATTGAAGTTGAACTACTAAGGAGATATGAAATACTGAATTCAATTTCAAAGATAACAACCTTGTTCATAGCAGGCATGGCACCAAAATGAGATGGGTTGGCAGGGCCGGCCCTGGGGTGGTGTAAGTGGCGCCACCGCACAGGGCCCCCGATTCTTGAGGGCCTCTGAAATTTTTTTTATTTATATTATATATATATATTAATATTATATGAATTTTATAGTATAGCGTGCTAAATATTTGCACAAAAGTGTGTCTGGTGGAGTTGGCTCCAATGCATATCCACTTAATAGAAGAGTCCGAGTTCGATTCTCATTGAAGTCAGTCTATGTGTTATCTAGAATTGTTGTAGTCATCTAGAAAGCATTTTGAAAAATGACAAGTTTTCTGATGTCGATGGGGAGGATTTATTTGTTGAGTTGAATTGTTGCATCTGCAGAAATAAGTTTTTCAAAATTAAAATTGATTATTTCTTGTATTTAGTGGATCAAGCTATTGGTTCTTTACGGAGAAGGTTTCAACAATATTAAGAGTATGAGAATATTTTTGGGTTTTTGTTTACTTCAGAGAAGTTAAATTCATTGGATGACTGCGATTTGAAGAATTGTTGCAGTCATCTAGAAAGCATTTTGAAAAATGACAAGTTTTCTGATGTTGATGGGGAGGGTTTATTTGTTGAGTTGAATTGTTGCATTTGCATAAATAAGTTTTTCAAAATTAAAATTGTTAAAATCATACTTGCGATCAACTATGTCGCAAGAAAGATTAAGTTCCCGTTTGGGAGTGCTTCTGAGACAATTAAAAGTGCTTTTTGAAAACCCAAAGCGCTTCTGACAGCGTTTGGCAGAAAAGTTTAGAAGCGCTTTTGGACTATAGAAGCGCTTTCTGGAGAAGCACATGTCATGTGCTTCTTTAGGAAGTACTCCCAAGTGCTTTTCCAAGAAGCACTTCAATTTCTTATGAAAATTTCAATGTCTTTATAATAAAAGCACTTTTGCTAGAAGCGCTTATAAGCAGAAGTGCTTCCTAGAGAAGCAGTCCCAAACGAGCCCTAAATAGACTAACTTTGATTTCAATTGAAAGTGAACTTCTAGAAAAACTTGATTATGAACATTTGATTGATGATTTCTCTTCTAAAAATTCAAGAAGATCAATTTTCAGACATTAATATTATCTTGGCTGTGTTTTTTTCTTTTGGGGAAAAAGCTCTCGTAATAGTTTTAATTCTTCAAATAAAGATAGCAAATACAATGTGAATGATTTTTGGATAGTCAGGTATGTTTTTGTTGTTGCTTTTGTGTTTAATACAATATAATCTAATTTGTTAATGACATTTGTGTGCAACTACTCTTTAATTTGTGATTGCCAATTTTTTTTCCTATTAAACACAGATTGCTTATTGGATGCAGTAAGGGACCTTATAGGGGCACAAGGAGCTTATTTTTGTACCAAACATACTAATATTTAACTTTATCAATTGGAAACATTTAATTTTTTATGAATTTGATTTCTGATTGTCATTACATGTTTATTGATGATGAATTTTAGTTATAAAAAAAATTGTTTATGACATTAAGTTATGACAAATTTTTATTTATAGTATTTTCGTATTAGATTATGTGAGGCCCCAATTTAAGTTTCGCACAGGGCCCTCAAAATCTCAAGGACGGCCCTGATTACCAGCTGGCAATTGAGTGAGAGAGAAACTAACAAACTCCTGAATATACGGAAAGGAAAAACTAACTTATTTGGGGGGAAATAGCTAGGGAGTACTAATGAGCTAAAGCACCCGGCCCAAAGAAAGGGTTGGTTCCTAACATAATGGGTTTGACAAAGATGTCCTCATCAAACTTTCTACTGTGATTTGTTTTTACGGTGTGTGCTTACATAGTTGTTTAAAGTAAATACATAATCTGTGTCCTGTGTATTCCATGACATAAATGAATGCTGAGTTATTCGGGAAGGTCGTATTTAGCAGTTAATTATTTGCATTTGGATACATGCATGACATAAATGAATGCTGAGAATTTTTACGAAAGTAGGAAATGATTCATCACATTGTAGTTTAGTGACTCCATGTTTCAATCTTCTAATGATAGCATATACATTTTATTCTGTTCATCAATTATTGAGTCAAATCTCTTCTCTTTTCTTATTTCATATTCAACCTCACATGTGATGGTACTCTCTTTTATCTATGGTCTTACTCAGAATTAATGGTGTTTCTCTTAAAGAAATGTCCCCTTGTTTTTGTGGCCAAAACTTCCCCGGGCACTTATATGTAGTCTTACTAGAATTAATGGTGTTTTTTTATAGAGAAGTTCCTCTTCAGTTTTGTGTCTAAAACTTGTAAGCCTTTTCAAAGAGCCCAGTGAATATGGACAACCATGTTGGTATAAAGTGACAGGTCCAGAACAGCAAAATCCCCAGAGGACAAGTTTTGTTCTGAAAGGTACAAATCTAAAATATTATTGGTTTGATCATGGCCCTTGTAGAATTACATATGATCACATCTATTAGTAGGTGCTGAGTGTGCAAATTATGTTCTTCCAATAGACCTTCATTTTATTTGTGCCCCCCACTCAAGAACCTTTTTGAATAAAATCAAACACTTCTGTTAGTGTAGGTCACACATCTTGTCATCTTTCTGAGGCATTTTAGGCTTTTAGCTGCTGCATATAGCTCCACCATTGTCCTGCAGTAGCCATTCTGTTGTGTAGCCCAAAGGGTATATCAAAATTCTTTGGCCCTTTGGCGTGTGTTTTCACTCAACCTATATGTGCCAGGTAGGTCAAGGGAAAAACAGAAAACATGGAAAGCTAGAGGGCAGGGCTTGCTAGCTAAGAAGAATGCCGAACAGAAGAGGGGTGCAGCTGGGTAGGCTGATTGAGGGGCCAGCAAGACTTTATTTGCTGCATTATTTGATATCAGAATCCAATGAGATGATGGGCATGAAATTATTTCATAGATTGAGATCAGTTTTCTGCCTAATGATCCATCACCATGGTGAAGGGGCCCTTAATTTATATGATGTGAAGCCACATTCTGTGTGGAGCCCTTTGATGTGTGCGAGTGCTATTGTTTTCTTTAAGTTGTGAAGCATCATTTATTGCAGAGGAAATCTATTGACAGTCCCACACACACACTCTCCCTCTGTGGAACTGTATAATTCCACTACATAAACTCCCAATTCTATTGTTTGCAAGCAGGTGATGGTGGGGACAGAGTTCTTCCTGAGATGCTTAACTGGTAAAATTCACGGTGGGAGTGATTTTCGTCCTTAAGAATATTCGTCTGAAGATTCTATCTTCCTCTTCGCTTCTCTTTCTCCCTGCAAAACCAATCGGAGTAAAAAGACCACACCCGGTGGGTGTTGGCCAAAGGCCCCCGATGCCTAAGTTAGGTCGAGTGTTTGTAGGAAAAACAATAGGTTTTTTTTTTGGTCAAATAGGAAAAACAATAGCTAACAAAGGATACGGAGTTCTCGCGGGGAGAGAACCGGGTGGCCGAAGCGTTGTGTGAAAGAGAGAGAAAGAGTATGACAGCTAGGATTTGTGAGAGAGGATTTCTGTAGTGTTTCAAACAAAAGTTTAGAATTCTCAACCCTTGGTGTAGCCTCGAATATATAGAGCTCTCAGGAGCTAGGGTTTCAGGAGGAATAATTCCCCACATGGAAGGAATTTATTCTTCCCCCAAATTGGCAAGATTGATCAAATTAAGGATTTAATTAGGAAATCCCCAATTGATGGCAATAATCTCAATTTAATCAAATCAATTCCCAATTAAGTCAAATAATCCCCAAATGGAAGGAGATCAATTTGACCTAGGGTTTGCTAGAAATAATCGGTTTCCACATTTACCACTTCCCATGTAGCCAGGAGGGAAAATAAAGAGCCTCTGTCTCTCTCTCTCTCTCTCTCTCTCAGATGTTTTTGTTTAGGAAGTACAGGCTTTGATGACAGTGAGGGTTCAAACTGTAAAGGCTCTCTACTTTGTGCTCTGCTTTACATTGAAAGAGTTAGAAAGTAAAAAGAAAAAAGAAAAATGATTTTGTCAAAGTCTCCAAATTGCCATGAGTTGTTCTTCTATAACCATCTTTGTCTGAGGTTTCAATCTAATTCTTATTTTATGTCAAAACCCACCTAGATTTTAGCAAATAAGACCTAACAAAAGCCAATACATTAGGCAACTAATCCTCAAATTCATCTACTATGGAAGGCTTCTTACTGTTAAGCCTCATGGATTTAGAAAATTTTGAAGTAAAATGAAGATGGGTACCTTTTTGTGGATGGGAATGTTTCGTTCCCACGTGGATATCATACCTTTAGCCGCCACTTAACATGCAAATCATCTCATCCTTTCGATCCAACTCCGCTATGCCCACACCACACACACACACACTATAAGCTACATCTTTGTGTTCTTTTCTTTACCCATGTGCCTGCCAATAATATCACAAATGCCATTAATTTTCAGTTCCCTTCTTCTACTTCTACTACCCCTTGATTTGTTGTCTTCATTCTCTAATTTCTCTTGCCAAAAGAGAAGGCCATTTTGGGTAACTCATGAAAATGTGAAGATTACTTCTGAGGCTGAAGATGGATACTGCAGTTTTGTTAGAGCAACATTGAAAGCTTGAGCTTCAATTTCCTATTCTCATTATTGTAGAATGAGGGCCTAGCTAGCTTAGCTTGTTCAGCTTCTTTATATATTGAAAGTTTGAATGGGGGTCAAAAGAAACAAAACTGTACTCAAGATACCGTACGTACTAGTAGTGTCATGAGCCTTCAGTGTTGCTTCACTGAAGTAATCAATCTCTCTCTTTCTCTCTCTCTCTCTCTGCTATTATTTGCTTCAGTTCACTATATAATGGAGGACTGAACATGATAAAGATTCCACAATCACTGCCATGGCGGATATCGATCATGGGGAAAGTACTGCTGCACCCACCACTGCCAACATGACTTCTAAGAAGAAAGAGCTTCTTTCTTCTGCCTTGAAGAGAACCAGTGAATGGTTTGCTTCATGAATTTTCTTTTCCCTTTTTAATTACTTCTGTGGGTTTTGACTTTGAAGTGTCCTTGCTAATAAGATAACTTATTTCTCTCTTGTAGTTCCCATGATTTGATTTCTCCTAAATATAGGGAAAAACAATAATTACTGTAATTGAAACTTGCAGGATTTTTTCTCAGGAGATCCTCAGTGATGTTAATATTCATGTTGGAGGAGTTTCCTTCTCATTGCATAAGGTATTTTTGTACTTTTGATTCTTGTATCAAATTATGTGACCATTAACACCAAAAACAATTATTTGGTACATATAATGAATATATATGTATAAAGAACTAATTTTTGTTCTTTTAATGTATGGATAAATCAAAGAAGCATGGAGAGGCTAAAAAATAATCTGGCATAAACTAATTAAAAGTAACTGATATTGGAATTTAACATCACTTGCCACAACTGCAGTTTCCTTTAATTTCGAAGTGTGGATACATAAGGAAACTGATATCAGAATCGAGTGATGCTGATCTATCTGTCATTGAACTACCTGACGTTCCGGGCGGAGCAGAAGCATTTGAACTTGCAGCAAAATTCTGTTATGGAATAAATTTTGAGATAAGTACAGAAAACATTGCAATGCTGCGATGCGTGGCAGAGTATCTTGTGATGACTGAGGACCATGCAGTTGGAAACCTTGTGGGAAGAACTGATGCCTACTTGAATGAAGTGGCACTAAAGAGCCTAGCAGGTGCAGTTTCCGTTTTACACATTTCAGAGAGCTTTCTCCCAATGGCAGAGAAAGTGAAATTGGTCAGCCGATGCATCGATGCAATTGCTTTTATAGTCTGCAAAGAGAGCCAGTTCTGCATGTCTGGTATAGGAGATAGTGTCAATGAGAGTGCGGTTTCTTCAGCAGTGTATCATTCAAAACCTGTTGTTGATTGGTGGGCTGAAGATTTAACTGTTCTTAGAATTGATATCTTCCAAAGGGTTCTGATTGCAATGATGGCAAGAGGGTTTAAACAATATGCTCTGGGACCAGTACTCATGCTCTACGCACAGAAATCTCTACGAGGTTTGGTGAGATCTCACTCCACAAAACAATATTTTTCAGTTTAGTAGTTCACATCTTTACTTGTAAATTCTCTTTTGGAATAGGAACTATTTGGAAAGGGGAGGAAGAAAATCGAGCCACGACAAGAGCACGAGAAGAGGGTTGTCTTAGAAACAATAGTTAGTCTTCTGCCAAAGGAGAAAAATGCAATGTCAGTCAGCTTTCTTTCTATGCTGCTTCGTGCTGCAAAAACTCTCGAGACAACGGTTGCTTGCCAGCTAGATTTGGAGAAGAGAATGGGCATGCAATTGGCTCAGGCTGTTTTAGATGATCTCTTGATTCCCTCATATTCCTTTACTGGGGACACATTGTTTGATGTGGACACTGTGCAAAGGATCATGTCAAATTACCTTGAGTATGAAACGGAGGGAAGCCGTTTGCTCTATAATGCAAAGGATGAGTATGTTGCCCCTCCACAGACCGACATGGAACGAGTTGGAAAGCTAATGGAGACCTACCTTGCTGAAATCGCCACAGACCGTAACGTATCTGTCTCAAAGTTCATTGGCATTGCTGAACTTGTTCCAGAACAATCAAGGGCAACAGAAGATGGGATGTATAGAGCCGTAGATATCTACATAAAGGTGCACATTCTTGTATATAATTTTTTTTTAACAGTAATGATACATCTGCAATGGTTATTTAGACTTTCTATATTTTACAGGCTCATCCTGCTCTAAGTGACATGGAGAGAAAGAAAGTCTGCAGCATGATGGATTGCCAGAAGCTTTCCCGTGAAGCCTGTGCTCATGCTGCTCAGAATGATCGCCTTCCTGTTCAAACCGTGGTCCAAGTTCTATACTACGAGCAGCAACGCCTTCGAGACGTCATGAATGGCAATCTCATAGGTGGTGAATCCTCTGTTCTTCCTTCCAAAGGGAACTTGTACTCCACTGATATCCACCCAGTTCCTGATGAACTCTCCATCTTACGTAGACAAAACGAGGAGCTGAAAATAGAGTTGGTGAAAATGAAAATGAGACTGAAAGAACTTGAAACATCAACTATGAGAACATCAATGAGCAGTCCAATGGGAAACACTTCAACATCTGCTGATAAACCTCCTCTGCCTCGAAAATCATTTATAAACTCGGTGTCGAAAAAATTAGGGAGACTTTCTCCTTTTGTGCGCACAGATGGAGTGACACCTTCCAATCCCAAAGGCCGCACCAGAGCTGCCAAAGATCGGCGGCATTCCATATCTTGAGGCATTGGTTTGTTACTGAGCTCTATAATACTTTATGAGGAAATCTAATGCCTTTGTTCGCTTTGTTTCCAAGGCTTGAGAAAATTAGTAGCTTCAATCTATATTCTACCTTTGATCTGCTTGTGTGATGTCAATGTAAATAATATTGTCATTGTGCTTTGAATAAGATTGGATGATTCAAAGGCATTGAGTATAAAAGAGTGGAATGGCTGAGTGTAATTTTCTTTTAGTTGATGTTTCTCTCCATCCAAAACTGGTAGCCACAGTAATGAGTTTGATGTAATCTCCAACTAGTGTGGTCCATTAGATCATCAAGAAGAGACTGTAGAGAGAGAGAGAGAGAGAGAGAGAGAGAGAGAGAGAGAGAGAAAAAAAGAAAGAAAAGGGTTCATAAACTTTAATTTCCATTACATGAGGTCTTCAGGTTATGAGTGCGTCAAGGCCATTCCATTTCTGGAGGAACAAAATAGAGATGAAATATGAGAAAATAGCATCCAATATCAGGAAATTACCCCTCTATCAGTACCTTTGAGAGATTTTGTAATTATCAACAATCTGTCATATGCATATGCCTCTGTGAAGATTCGGGTCTTATTGATCAGAAGAAGGCAATTTGATTGAAAGAGTTGCTTCTGTTTTTAGCTAATGCAAGTAGGTTGAAGTCTTAAGCAATGAATGATGGAGTCATTCTATAGCGAGGGCCTTATCTAAGGTCCTTAGATGAGGCCCTATCTCTTAACCGTTGGATCAAACTAACCAATTTAATCCAATGGCTAACCAATTTGATCCAACAGTTAAGAGGTAGATGATCCAAGTAGTGCCTACCCTCAAACCAAAACTAGAGATTCTGGGCCTCCCAGAGGTGCAGTACCAGATCATTGCTGTTTGTGGGGTCTGCATTGAAATTATTAACTCCTTTGTGATAAAGAGACTTTGAAAAAGTAAAGACTAGCTACAGCAGGCAGAGTAGCAGTATAGCATGTTGATCATGTCGGAGGGAAATTATCATGGAACCCAAAAGAGATACTTTCCAATATATGTGACTCCACTGAAGGACTCTGATGACCTTAGCAGAATCTAAAGTTTGACATTATTGTTTACTTTGAGTGTTTGTGGCTTGAAGCCTTAAATGGGAAGGTATGAATCATTGAGAATGTTCATGTTGTTTAAATTGTTTAAATGACTCTGTTTGCAGATAATATTCCTCCAAAACTTTCTAATTTGATGCCAACTAGGTTTCCCTGCAGAACACAATGAAAGTTGAAATCCCCCAAGTCAATCAGAACTTATAATTCAAAATTTCAAATTCCATGACGAAATAAATAGCACTCAGAGAAGTCAGACTTTATCACTTCAGTAGCATAGGACTTTAGATTCCTTAGATTTTCACATCATTATTTTACCAATAGTGATGCTGAGGTGCAAATGCAATGCAACAAAAAGCAAAGTCAGTAACAGAGAGAATTCTGCATTTGGTCTCTTCTTGATCCCATCATGAATAACTTATAAATGCATTCTGATGGAAATCTACTTAAGAACCCTTTCTGATGGGAACTTTTTCCATGTGATTAGTTATAGCCAGAAGATCTTAGCCAAAAGAAAAGCATGCAAGATGAACAGCTTTATTTATTTATTTATTATTATTATAGAGAATTTACTTCCTTTCAACAAAGGTTGGAGTTCCACATGGAACATTGATAAGGTTTGACCAGACAATTTCCTTTTATCAGTTGATATTTAACTAAAAGATAAATTTTTTCTTGTCAAAGTTCAAAAGCTTAGCAACAGATAATTTTCTTTTGTCAGCAGCAGCTGTTTGTACAGCATATTGAGATGAAAAGATTCCCCTTATCTGAAAGGACAATCAGACTTATTGGTACACAACAGCAATTGTCCTTGAATCATGATGGAGTTCTACTTCTAATTGTGTTGAGTCTCTTTGTTCAAGTGACTATACATCTCCAAATCATGATTTTCATTATATTTCTTTTAGGAGACTAAAATAAGATAAAAATGAGAATAAAGCAAGGGAGACAAATGATCTTTATACAAAACGCCACCCATCATCACACTAGAAGCCAACTAATTAGAATCCCACCCAAAACATCAATCACAAATTAGTCAATGAGAAGAGGTCTAAAATCTTATCATATCAACCTAGAAGATTTTTTTTTTTTTTTTTCAAGTCATGTTCAAGCTCAAAACTTGGAAAAGCCATGGAGGCAGTTTTAGCCTCTCATCCTGTCTCAATTGTTCTTCAACAGGATCAATATTGCTGCTGATTTTACTTCCATTTCTGTACCCTGAGGTCATGTCAGGCACCTGGCCATGTTTTCTCTGATGGGTCCTGGAACTACTTGTCCTGTTTACATGGCTTGATCCAGTTGAAGAAGAAGAGAAACTTGGCCCTGAATCTGATGTTAGTGGTGCCTCTCCTCTCTTCCTTCTGTTGGTGTTGTTGTTGTATCTAGTGGGGCCCAGAGTCAACTCAATCTCACTCTCATCTATGATCTCTAACACCCCATCATCTCCATCTGTGTCTGCAATGTACTCTTCTGCTGCTGCTGCAGGCTGTTCTAAATCTAGTTTCCTTTGTGGGTTAAACTGCTGTGCCTCATGCTGATGATAATTCAACTGACTGAAGCTGGTTTCATTCTTTAAATTCCAACTCTCTTGGTTCTGTCCCTTTGGCCTACTTTTACCAATGGAACTCTTCATCAATATCTTCTGGATATGATATAGACGATGAAGTTCATATACCTGCAGTGCAAACTCAAGTCTAAAAAAACAATGCTACAGAAACTGATCAGCTATAATTTTATGTCTGTAACAATGGCTAGAATTATTACCTGCTCTTTGAATGTTTCTTCATGCTTTAAAATGGCCATCCTCATGCACTCCTTATCACATGGCTTAAGAAGCTTCTCCATACTGAAGCTAAATTTGGCTAGCTTGTGCAAATTGCTGATTTGTGACCCCAATATCTGAATTGTAAAAGTCTGACACTTTTATTTCCAAAACTTGTATGCTCAGATCAGATATGCAGCTTGATTTGCATATCCCATCTGACAATGCTTCTCCTTCTCACCTAGTATATCTGCCAAATGAAGAAAAAAGGCAGCAAATATATTTAGAGAGCTAGGATTTGAATGCCCTACAAATATGATAGTTTGTGTTCTGCATAGAAACAAAGAGAGCACTGGTATGATGAGTTTCAAAGGATGATAGCAGCAACTGCTTTTAGTATAATTTGTCTGCTTGTTTCCCTATTCTCCATCCCTCAGCCATTTTGGACCACAATAATAATTTCTTATGCAAAAATATCTTACAGCTTGACAGGGCATAACACTTATACCATCACAGTACCACCCTATTATATGTGGCCAATTCTCTGTAAATATTTTTGTTCTTCTGATTTTCCTGCATCTCAGCTTCCTACTTTGGATTTTTTTTTTTTTTCCATTTTGACTTGAGAGGTAATTAAAATTCTTTTCTGTTCATATTTATTCCCTACTTCCCAGATGATGATATCACAATGTCATATACAGTTGCAAATAGTTATTAATTTTCATAAATGACAGTACTATTCAACACTTTGTGATAAATGGTTTCTGTTTTCTTTACATTTGAAATATGATATTCTTTATAATTTTCAAGAAAGATCAATTAATTCTGTTGTTGAATCATTTTGTCTTATTTGTCCAACTGAATTGTCAAATTGGAAGAATAAGATGCTCTTTCCTTGTGGTGTCAAAATAAATTCACTCTCTTTTATATGTATATTTCATGTTACTGCATTATACACTTTTGACATAATTGATCTTAAATTTAACATCTGAGAATTCTAAAAATGTGCAGAACCAATGAAGTGATCATGAGCTGCAAGCTGAATTACTTTCTTGAAAATCAAGCAGATGCAGATATATCAAAACCAGCCTCCAAAATTCAACATGTTTTATACATTCCAAACAAATTCAAAACCCAAATGCATGATTTTGCACAAGACTGAAACATAAAAAGAATGATCAAGTTTGAATTTCTGACCTGCAGGCTGCAGTAAGAGGTTCAAGAGCTGAGGAGAGAGATTAACTACAACTTGTGTTCTTTTGAAGAAGAAGCAGAAGAAGCAAAAGCCAACAGAAAAAATAAAAGCACTGTTTGAAAGAAAGGCAAAAAGCTCCTCACCACACACACACACACACATATACATACAGTTAGCTCTGTTTGATGGAATATGAGCTTGCCTTCACATTCCCCATCAGTATATACTACAACAACTGCAAGTACATGAATATATATATATATATATATATATATATATGAAGAATTTAAGAATCTCTCTCTTTCACACACACAGAAACCAAAGCTGCTGCTGCTGTAGTTGTTGCACTTGGGTTTTGAGGCATGCCAAACAAATCCCAGTGTCCTAGCCAATGTGATTCAAGGTTAGTGAAAGAGATGCCTCCTCAGACAAGTCCAGCAGTGCAAAACATTATTAAATTGAAATGAAATATAATAAACAGATATTGATCAGTTTATATTCTATCTTAATTAATTATATATAATTGCTGTTAAGGATCACAAAACAAAGGTACATTGCTCAACTCAAGACAATGATTAGAATAACAGCTTAAACCTACAACACAGTGAATCACATGCACCCAAGAATTATATATCTCAAGCAACAGTTGTCTCGATTAGATATGCACTAATTCTATAATTTTGTGTACAACAGTACAAGGCATGTTAATATGAAAAGGAAAAGACACTGGTGGCATGGCCTGGCCTGGCCCGCCGACAATTAGATCACGACCGTACGATAATTGGTTACCTTTCAAACACTCCATCGAGAACAAAGGATCTCAAATCAAACACATACACACATATATAAGCTTAATTGATTGTGATTTTCTATCTTTTTTTTTTCTTTTGGCTTATAATTTGTCCATTTTATTTTAATTGAAGAAGGGTGGAGTTTAAGAAATCGTGCATGTATTCTATGTATGCGTACATTGTAATGTATGATGAGTGGGTTGAGTTGTCAAAATCTGAAAATGCAAGTATACTGAATTGGGATCTATAACAAAAAAAACAAAAACAAAAAATTTAGGTGGAATCATATGGCGAATGGTCATTTAGTTTAGTGACACTCAATCTGCATTTTATTGCATGAGATTATGTATTCAAATTTTATGAATGCCACTAGCATACTTATTGAGGGAAGTCATGAATCGAGCAAGTTAAGAATAGAAAAGATAATAAATAAGTACGGACTCAACTACCCCTAATCATACATATTGTAAAATAGGACTCAGATACTCTTTGATTCTGTATGTGTTAATAAATGCATGAAAAATCAAGAATCAAAATAATTTCAATACCCATTTCAGCAATTTTCAAATAAGTAAACATGTCATAAGTCCATGCAGTCCTCGTCTATTATTTGACATCATAACATCCAACTCATATGATTTCTTATTATATACCCACAAATATGTGTACATTCATAAAATAAAAAATTGTTAAAAACATTATAAGATTATTGCTATAAATAAGAAATCATTTATAAATCAATAATGACTTCCAGACTAGTTATTCTGCATGATATAAAATATAAAACCCTGGATAGATATCTAAAAATGAATTATAAGAAAGATATGTTTACAAGTAATGTTGGATATTACCTAAAAAAGAAGCAAAGACCAAGACCCCAGCACAATGATTGATTATACCCGTTTGTTGAACATGTGAGTGGGGGTGTAAAGAATAATCAAACCGTCCAGATAAGGGGACCCAAATATGTGCAATGACTATAAAACACACGGCATGTATACTGTTGAGACGGATATCTAGAAAAATTAAGGGCGATAAAAGAAAATACTTGAGACGGTCATATAAAAAAGTACAATTGCAAAAATATAAAAATTCGAAATATTTTAAGTCACGCATAGCGTGTGTGATAGAAAAAAAGCCTCCCGCACATGCGGAAGCGTGTACAAGGAAGCTAGTGTTAAGTTAAAACAAAATAATATTATTATTATGTAATTATACGAAAAATAAAAAATGAAAAACGAGTGCAATGCAATCTGCAACTGTTTCAAAGTCATGGTTTTGTGCAAACGGAGTATAGTCTAGTTAAAAAGGATCTTGATTAGCAATTGCAGATTAGTGGTCTTAAATTTAAATTTATATAGCACATTAAAAGTGTATGTGAGAAAATCTTCATCCCTAATATCTCTTTTATAAAATAAAATATATATAATAAAAAGTCGTGGTTTGTGTGGAGTTTCGTGATCTCCTCCAGGTATTTTATACTTTTCTTTATGATCTCGTGATGTATTATTTACTTTATTTTATTTATTATTTACATGAGAGAGAGAGGAGTTGGTGGTGGGACACGGAAGCACGCGTTGCCGGGGAGAGGAGGTGCAGTCGTATGGGGCGGTGGGTCCATTGGGTTTGCTGAAAAAGCCTGAGCCACTTCCTTGTGCTGTTCTTTGGTCCCACGCCCACTTGATTCAGTCATATTCACAATTTGGAAACTATTCACACAAAATATAATTTCAATTCAATTCAAAGAGGAGGGTAATATTTTTCAAACTTATGTTACTAAATAAATAAGACTTGTATAGTTCCGAATGAGGCAGAGTCAATCTTTTTTACAAACAAATAACAATATTCAACCCCAAAAAAAAGCAGTATATCGCGAATGCAAAGAATTATTGTATGATAATGAAATACAATCGCATAGGATTTAAGGTTGATTATATCGTGTGACTATATTCTAGTATGACATAATATTTACTCCAAGTATATAGACTTTAATTTGCAGGTAAAGATAAATAACAACATAAGAAAGTGAAAATATGTATATATTTTTTAAAATAATACTAAGGAAATGAAATACAGATGGTTGCGAGCGATGAGGGAAGGGAAGGGTCCAAGACTTTAGAGTGTGTCTCAAGATTTCAAGACTTGACTCAGCGAAGGAATCTAATGGCTGCCATGCCATGTCGGTGTCCACTGGATCCTCAACCAACACCACCATCTATGATCTATGCCACTTCCAGTTTTTAAGTTCTCTCCGTACGAGAAATATTAGTTTTTAAAAAACAAAACTATTAAGTTGTAATCAGGGTTTTTGCCTAAACAAATAGATTGCGATCAGGTTCAAAATTGAGTTGTGCATCATCATCATGCATGGATGTACGGACATTTATCCATAGAAAAAGTTATTCATGGTAATTGCGATTTAAATGAAATTATTATTGACCTATAGAAAGCTTTTTCTTTTTCTTTTTCTCCCTTTACTATATACAAAATTTTGGCATTGAGAATTTGAATCTTTTTTTTGTGGGCTAGTGTTCTAATTTTATCTTTTGATTTCTTTTATTAAGAAATTCAAATTTGCGCTCCTACAGCTTAGCCCAAATGAGTAGTTATGCTACGTGATATAATTTGTTCATATATTATAATATAAGTGAATATTTATTTATACCATTCTCTAAAATTGGGAAATATCAACCATATGTCAGTAACTCATATTATAACACAAGCTATTATGACCACAAAAAAAAAAATAACACAAGCTATACCATGTGGTCATACTACCATATTATTATTTCTGATTTATTGTTATCATGCATGGAAAGAATGAGATGAAAGAAAGATCTTCGTTCCGATTTAGTATTCTAATGGCAATTAAAGCTATACAAATGCGTTTTATATGTCAAATATAAAGGTAAAATTCATCAAATTATAAAGAATTGAAGAAGATTTTATAAATGAAAAAGATTTACATAGGAATTAGAACAAGAATAACACTATATTATAAGGCCGGGCCTCCTTGAGTGAAGGATGCATTATCATATGTGCATGCAGCATGGCTGAATGAACCAGATGGTGCATGTGTGTTTTGAGTGCGTACGTACGAACCTACATTATGAAAGATGAACCAAACATTTATGGGATCTACCTAAATACTATGACTTTGTGAGCAATGTTCTCGCATCTCCTCTAGTTAGGCGGAGCTACACTTGGACCCGAAGTGACCGTGGTCCTCCCAAATTCTAGCATTCATGTAAAATTTATGAATTTTCGTAATTATTGGTCTTCTCAAGAAATGAAAGTCAGTTTCGCCACTATCCTTAATAGCGTGTACAAAATAATCTAATAATTTGTATGAAAAATGCTACCATCAATTGCACCTAAGCTCGTGGAGTATTCTCAACTGTTGATTAATTAGTATGAGTATCGAGTTTTCCTAATTTGTAAAGTGAAAGATTTTATTCTTATACTTGTCAGCGAATCACAAAAACATTAGTATATTTTTGCTGCTTACTAATTTAATTTTTTCGTTTTGTGTCGTTAGCATGTCTTAATCACACAAGGATGTGAAAGGTTAATTTGATCCACAAACTGCTAATATTCTTTTGGCTTATTAGGCATCTTCTTTCAACCTATAAAACGATGAGTAAATAATAGTGCAAGATTTCAAAGTGCAAGTGGATTATGTGAAAACATTGAAGACAAATTATGTAATGCATGCGTGTTTGACTTAAGATGCCAAAGAAAAACACACACACAAAAAGTTATTTTTCTGAACAATTATAAGATACAGCAGCGGCAAAAAGATAGCTAAATGATCATCTATCTTTTCTCCTTTTACTTTATTTCCTTAATTTCTTCTACTCAAGCCAACTTTTTCCATCAAGATTAAAAGCTTTTTTTTAGTACAGGAAAAAGGAGTTTCTTACATACACACAATTAAGATGTCATGAGGGTTCGAATCTGAGACCTTTTATCTGCAAATTAAGACCTATTTTCACGGAGTTAGACCGTGTTGATAAATTTTTGGTCTACTTTTTCCTTGCAAATGTTAATCACAAAGGTGACTAACAGATAAATTAATTAAGATTCTTCTTGAGACGTGGGCAAGTCCTGGTTTTCATTTTAATTATTTTCTCATCTGTTGAGAAGATTAATTAGGGTCACGACCCTCTGTCAATGCAAATTATTGGTTCAGTTCATTATCACGGGCTTAATTATAAAACTAAAGTGCCAAGCCAACAATAAACTAAGGAGTAATAATTTTTCCTTTCCATTTTCCGGGGAACCAAACACAAACAGTCGGGGTTATAAAATTATTTAATGCTAATGATGATCTATGGTGGAATCTTCGATCTAAGGTAATGTTAAGTTATTGTTTTGGAAAGCAATGCGTGATTTGGAGTTAGTGGCTGTACACGTGGCGTTTTCTCTCCCACGTAGCACTTTTAGGCATTTGTGGAGTTGCAGTGGCTAGATGCAGTGCATGGTGTGATTGGACCGTACAACCACATGTATGGTATGGGATTGCTTGTCAACCCACCAAGTAAATCTTTTCCTCGCTGTGAAAATGAATATTCAAGTTCACTGTATGTACGGCTGTGATGGCTGTTTATAATGATTCATTATAAGTTACATGAGTTGTGTCACGGTCAGTTGTTCACGCGTAGTATTGATGATTTTTTGGTATTAATACATGTGAGATTTGCAATTATTAAGGATTCGGAATCACCTTCTAGTGACGTTATCAAATCCTTAGCTATAATGTTTTAACAGTTTGAATTAATAACATGTTTACTTATGAGGGATGAGAATTGGAATTGTTTTAATTTTTGCTTTTTCTTGCGTTTACTAATATACTGGTATTTGAGTTATTTCAATGTCTGACTTCTTATACGTTTATTAACACGAATTCAAAATTATGTTGTATCCACGTTAATATCCCGTATACCCTCAAAACCATGAATTGGGTCAATTAGAGAAGAAATTGACCCGATTCTAATTAGTTAATTATCCTATTTTTAGAATTTCCCGATTTAAGTAAACATACCCTAATAGGAAATTAACCAATAATGTAGGGAGGGCAGTGGGGTGGAATTTCATCTCAACAAGCAAAGAATAAGGCCCCAGATAGTTGGCATTTTACATGTTGTTTCTTGAAGCTGACCTTTGGCCACACCCATCATACCATGCCTTCAAAATCTTCCAACCTCAAGACTTGGCTTTTAGCTATGTCACTATGTGTGCGTGTTCCATGAAAATGAGCTGAGCAAAATGGTCCAAATGTCATCACCATGATTTTTCACACACTTCCTTTTCAAGTTTTCAACAGCATCCTCATAGCCTACATACATAGTACACAAATAATTCAACATCTCTGACTTGCATTGCAGTGGGAAGGAAAAGGAACCCCACCAATACCTTATCAAACCCGAAATTATCTAAACACATAATTATAACACAATACGTCACAAATGAATTAGTCGTACTGCCATAGCTTCTAGTGGTAGTAGCACCTATTTTTCTTTTTAACGCATATATGATACGAGTTCTGATTTCTTGGTCACCTAGTGACCAAGGAATCCGTGGTCATCCACTTTTGGATTCAAATACAATGGCGCAATAGAGTTTCTTAAAAGGAGTGCAAAAATAGGTGGGCCATTATATTTGAATTCAAGGGTGATTGACGCATTCCTTAATCACTAAGGGTGCGTTCTAATCCGTAATCAAATTGAGATGAATTGAATTGAGGAGGAATTGAATTGAGGAGGAATTGAAATTAGGCGGAATCGAATCGATTCTGTGAAGTTGTTCTTAAAACTGTATGGAATCGGAATAGAATTAATAAAGTACATTTCTTAATTCAAATGAGAATCGAATATAAACTAGTATGATTACTAAAATGCCCTTGTCCCAAATCAAATATTTTATATACTTTTTTAATAAAATTTGATATAGTATATAATAGTAAGAAAAATTAAATTGCTTTTTTATTTTATAGACACACTAAAATGATTTTGTTTATTTTTATTTATTTATAAATTTAAATATTTCTAATAAGTATTTTTTTTTTATAAATGTAATTATTTCTATTAAGTTTTTAAAAAATAAATGTAAGTATTTCTATTAAGTATTTTTTTAAATTTATAAATGTAAGTATTTCTATTAGTTAATTCTTAATACTAAAATGATTTTGTTTTTATTTCTAGGATAAGGATAATCTTGGAAATAATGAAAGTAAGTGAGGGCGTAAAGGAAAAAATTATCATTCCGATTACGGATGAAATCAGGAATCCAAATACCACCTAAATGTAGAATCCAAATCACCCAAATCTTGGAATTGAATTTCATTTTTGTGTGGCGCGCACTATTGATTCCTCCTAATTTTAGTAAACACATGTATAATCCGTAATTAGAATCGGATTCCTTATTCTCATTCCAATTACGGGTTAGTAAACGTGCCATAAGTGATCAACCAATCAAGACTCGATATGATACATAGGTGTAGACAAATAATTTAATTCCAACCCCTGCTCTGTCTGCTTCCCTAAATTTTCCACCACCACAGGTCATTATCAATGTTCTATCTAGCCACAACTTTTTTATGGTCATGTTTTTGTTGCTCAATTGGAGAGTTTTGGATTTGATGTGGGGCCGCTTCTCCTTTGCCAGAAATGGTCCAGGCCCATTCTAGAGGTCCAACGAAGGCTCTATCCTTTTCTTATTGGTGAGAATTTATGTTAACGAGTCGTGTACGTATCGGGTCGTTTTCTCTTTGTGCTTAAAATTAGTGAATCGTGATTTGTAATCACGTTCGTTAATAATCATGTCGTATTTTGATTGATTCATGTGTCAAGTGAATGGATAAAATTTAGCACTAAGATTTCTTTATTTCCAAACTACACCTCTTACTTATACATTATTTATAAATAATTGTTCACTCGATCCTAAATACTTACAATTCCATTAAAATGGAGTTACTTGTGTTTGACATTAACCCGACTCGTTTATTATTCGTGTAGACATTGCTAACCTTCCTTTTTCTTGAGCAAATTGGTCACACTGCTAAACACATTGGACTTTATATGGGCTGGCCTACTGGAGTTAGAGAGACTGAGGCTTGAAAGACGAGCACATTTTATTCTTTAGGAAGCATTTAGAAACTGAACCTTTTTATTTTTGGATCGAATTTAGAAACTCAATCTATGGGAAAGACTAAAGGAGATTTGGGCCCATGTGAAAATTTGGACTACCACTGTTTTTTTGTTGAGAGGTGGCAATGAGTCATTTTAACATTGACCATGATGGAATGAGTGTCATTTTAACGACTGGTGAACTATTATAAACTCTTAAAATGTCATTTTCTTCAACAACAAAAAAATGTCATTCATTTTCATTTAATGTAATAAAAAATTATCCTAAAGATTTTAAAAAGAGGGAAAATTTTCATATGTCCCCTTGAATTATTTTCCATGTATTATATTGCCTTCTAGAGTTTCAATTTAGTCTTGAATCTCCTTGAATCTTCGAAACGTTCTAATATTCTAATGTTCACACTCATATGAAATTCACGCAAGTTATTTTAAAAATAAATTTTTATGGATTTGAAAACATGGAAACTCAAAATCAAATTAAAATTTAATGGAGTAAGTAGAACATAACAATCATTCGGGTGGCAATGCTAAACTTTTTTCTAAACGAAATTAAATGAACTTTCCACTTAGACCATTCTCACCTTTGAATTTGTCACGTGGCCCAACTACTCTCAGAAGCCAAAGTAGACGTAGTTGAATTATAAGATAGAAGACCGGCCGACATCTTGACTTGAGCATAGTGTGCAATTTGTTGTTCTGTGAAGGGTTTCTTGTGGCTGCTAGTAGCAGCCCCAAGTGCTAAACCTATCAAACTCAAGCCATCAGTTCCTCTCATCCTAATTTCTTGGTTTTAAACTTTAAGACAAATAAATATAAGATGCAGTTGTTAAAACCAGACAAGATATATAAGATAAGATGTTGGTTTCTTTGTGGGTACTCTGCTCATAATTTCTCTCTCTATTTTTTTTAATGAAAAAAAAAAAACGAGTGGTAGATAATTCTGATGACCAATAGTGTGTGAATTTCCCCCTCATAGTACATGTGTGTGAATTTCCCGTTCATCCCTTCCTCACTTTGGCAAAACAAACACAAATGCAGACAATTCTAATAATATTTCTTTTGGGGCTTTAAAAGAATACATATATACAGGATAATTCCAATTCCCAAATTCCCAATCAATCACATTATGAATTCTCATTTGCAAAGATTTAGTATATATATCACTGGAAATATCCTGATGGGGCCTCTCAGGGTAAAACTAAAAGGTGAAAATGAATTCGGGATTTTCAGAATTAAAATTATGTTTTGGGATGACCTTTTAGACTTTTTCCCTTTTGTTGTCATATGAAAAAACTAAACAATAATAAATACTACAAATTCCTTAAAATCATGCTAAGACTTTTTCTCCTTCAGTTTCATGAAATTCCCACAAATTGTGTTCATTTTATTATCTGCTTTTTTCTTTTAAATTAGAGGAAAAAGAACAAAGACTTTGTCGAAACCAGAGTAACAAACCTGCCCTAGTTCAGACAACAACAAGGCAACTAATAATTGACACCTTGATTGAAAAACATTATCATTAATATAACATAATAATTAAGTTACGTGCATGAATGATATCCCAAATTTCTAAATCATATCTTGTCCTTGAGTAACAACTGTAATATTCTCTTGGACCGTCCAAAACCCTACTTTTTTCTCTTTATTTTTTTCCAAGGCCATGATCCAGAAAACTTCAATTATAAAATGGCAAGAGAGATTACTCCAAAGTTGTTTAATACTTCTAGGTCAAACACTGACTTGGTATTCATTTATAAATTATAACTGATCCTTTCACACTCTATACAAGTTTGCTATTATAATAAATAATTATCAATCATTCACGCGCGCATAGACGAGATCAATGCCTTATATTAAGGCCATAAAATAGAACAACTATTGTTGTTCGTTTTATTATACAAAAATTTAGTTGGTACTCATCTCAAAATTGGGTCCACTTTCTCATTAGTCTAGTCAGCAAAATACATTCAGCATGATCCATCTTGGTAATTGGCCATTCCCATGTTGGTAATTGGTAATTGCTCTTGGTAATCAGCATAAAGATAAGATTCTGTTGTTAATATATCATTTGTTAGAGTAGTGATCTCTTGGTCACCTAGTGACCAAGGATCCGTGGTCACTCACCGTTGGATTTAAATCCAACGGTCCAATAGAGTTTCTTAAAAGGAGTGCAAAAGTAGGTAGGCATTTGGATTTAAATATAAAGGTGGGTGTGTGGATTAAGCGATCACTAAGTATTAACAATCCATGGTCACTAAATGACCAAGAGAACACTACTCTAACCTAAAAAAACAACAATCCTTTTGTTTTCTTGTAAACAAAAGAACAGTCTTTTTTCATATGTAACAAACCTACAAACCTACAAACCTACAAGTGGCTGGTCCAGCACCACTATTCTGGTATAGCAAGCCACAGCCCACAGAAACCTTAACGTGCATTCTACGTTCTATTTTACGTCTGTCTATTTTAGCAGCCTCCAAACCCACTTTCTATCTTTATTGGTGTTTCTTACATGGACCACGTTTTTATTTTTATTTTCCTCTAATTAATTAATATTCAAATTATGGCATAAACTCAGAGATTTGGACCAAGTTTGCAGCGCATTAATAGCTAGACAAAGGAAGCAAATTGGCAATTTGACAGCCCCAAATCAAGGTCTCTTTAAGACACTACATGTAGTCTACACTCAAGATGCATGCTTTAATATGAACCTTCTTTGCTACATCAAAAAGAAAGATGCTTTAATCCAACTGGCATAAGGTCATGAGGAAGAGAAATTATAGAATATTACAGTAGTATAGTCATGTGTTACATCTTGTATACGTGTTATAATATAAGTGGACGATATGGTTTATTTTCCCCCTTTTAGGAAATAGTATCAATAAATATTCATTTATATTATAACACGTGTACAAGATGTAGCACGTGGTCGTACAATAGTAGCAGGGCCGGCCCTGACTTTTTGGAGGCCCGGTGCCATTTAAGAAAATGAGGCCCTTTTTCTGCTTGATTTTTTTTTTTTTGCTTAAATATAAAACATTATGCACATGTATTCCTTTTAGTTTAAACATAGTAATTTCATTTAAATAACAAAGACAAAGTAGCATGTGAACAAAACATGAAAAATCACATTTAGGTCCATAATCAAATAGATCTAAAAATCTGAAAAGAACAACAATTCTTTACAAAAGTTCTAATGAAGTTCATATCACTCTTCAATGCACAATTGCACCCAAATAACTTTGTTTGCTTCCATCAAAACAACTTTGTTTGCTTCCACTACACCATCTTCAAATCAAAAAACAAGTGTTAAAACTGAGAAAGGATTCCCAAACTCATTATCAAGCGTTAAAACTGTGAAACTAACAATCTAAGTTCAAACAATACGAATTTTCTATTTTTAAAAAACTTATCAAGAGCTCCTTTTAAGTTTGAATCAGTTTTTCTATTTTTTCCTTTTATGCCTTTTTTGACTTCCATACTCATGTTTCCTAAACATTTTCCTATTGCAAGAAAGTTAAAAAAAATAACAAATGAACAAAACACACCAAACACAACCAATGAACTAATGTACTACCAATAAAAAAATAATAAACAACAAACAAGAGCAATAAAACCTAATTTATTCTTATATATAATTTTAGGAACTCCACTCTTCACTTGGACCTGGTTGATGCAAATCTACAATTATTTTATTGAAAAAAAAAATGTCAGCGTTGTTGCAAAGCTTTTGATTGACTGAATTTTGTGAATTCAAAAATCTGATTACCTTTTCAAGAGTTAATCCTCGTCGATTCCTCTCCTTTCTTAGTCACAGTCAATCTCATAGAATTTTTAAGGAGGTGGATGCAAATTGAAACTTTAGGATTAGAAATAGGAGAAAAGAAGGATGAGGCAAATTGAGAATTAAAATATTAGAGAGAGCTTGGAGGATTAACAATGAAATCTGTTCCATATAAAAGAAGAAGATTGGGATAACCATGGCTATTGGAAAGATGAAAGAGACGAAGTGTGGTCTTGGTATATGGAAGTGTGGTCTTGGTATCTGGAAGCGTCTTCAGTTTGTGTTGGTTGCAACTTGCATTTGACTTGGAGTTTTTTTTCTCTCTTATTTAGATGCGTGCTGTGTTGGTTGTTTGACTAGAGTGTTATTTATTTATTTATGTAGTTAATCTAAAATTATAATATTTTATTTTATTTTATATGTGGGCCAGTATAATAGTATATATATATATAAAAATTTGGGGCCCCTTTAAGTGGAGGCCCATGGCCATCGCCCTTCCAGCCCATGCTCAGGGCCGGCCCTGAATAGTAGTATTCTAGCCATCATCCAGTTCTTTCTTTTTATATATATTTCTCCAGCCAACCACACCATTCAATCTCAGTCTCTCATTTAAAATGTATAAAGACCTCTGCTTCTTCTCTTCCTCTGTGTCCTGCTAAATTCAATTTTTGCTCACATGGGTAGGCTCAATCCTATACTTGTTTGGTCGCTTTGCCTTAGTTTGTGCCTCTTTCTCTGTCCCACATCGGCGCAGCTAAAAACAAACTTCTATGCCAACGTCTGCCCCAATGTCGAAAACATTGTAAAAAATGTTGTCACTCAGAAATTTCAACAGACATTTGTCACAGTCCCAGCAACCATCCGTCTCTTTTTTCATGATTGCTTTGTCCAGGTAACTCAACTGCTAAATTTGCCATAAGAAACTCAAAGATTGACAAGTTCTTTTACCTGGGTTTCGATCAAAATCTGATCTTTGTTTTTGTGCTGTGAAAAATAAAATGTTTTAGGGTTGTGATGCTTCGGTTATAGTTGCTTCCACTGGAAACAACGAAGCAGAGAAGGATCATCCAGATAATCTGTCATTAGCTGGAGATGGTTTTGATACAGTGATCAAAGCCAAAGCAGCAGTTGATGCAGTTCCTCAGTGCAAAAACAAAGTCTCTTGTGCTGATATTCTTGCCTTGGCCACCAGAGATGTCATTGTTCTGGTTTGTTCATGATCACATTAACTTCTGCATCTTATTATTATTGTACCAATTAAGGGTGGGATTAGATGGTTGAGTTGATGTTAATGACAATTAAATCTGTTAATTATTTAATGCAGTCTGGTGGACCTTCGTATGCTGTTGAGTTGGGGAGATTGGACGGACTAAGTTCAAGTTCTAAAAATGTAGATGGGAACCTCCCCCAGCCAACCTTCAATTTGAACCAGCTCAATTCCATGTTTGCTGCCCATGGGTTGTCCCAGGCTGACATGGTTGCTCTTTCAGGTAAGACCGTGTCTCTATTGACCAATCATAATGTGATGGGTGTTGTGTGTGCGGGGAGAAATTCTTTGGTCCGACCGTTCGACCAAGTCATCCATCCGGCCACAAACATAAACAATAGAGCTCTCCGGCATTGGATGAGACTAGTATGAGGCCATAGGAACTAAAATATAGAAGATTTTCGTTGTTTATGTGTGGTCAGATGAGTGACGTCTATGCAGAAGTACTTGAGATTTTAATGACTTTTTTGGTGCTTTTAGCAACTGTGATTTTTACAAAACTTTTCACTAACGACTTATTATCCTTAACAAAAGATAGTGTAGATAATTTGTTATGGTACTAATAAGCGGCATCATGTTTTTGCAGCGGCGCACACCGTTGGATTCTCTCATTGCAACAAGTTTTCCAGTCGGATTTACAGCTTCAGCGCAGGGAACCCAGTGGACCCCAGTCTGAACAAAACGTATGCAACTCAACTCCAACAGATGTGTCCAAAAGATGTTGCACCCGACATAGCCATCAACATGGACCCAAACACGCCCAGAACCTTTGACAATATGTATTTCAAGAATCTTGAACTTGGGCAAGGCCTTTTTACCTCAGACCAGGTCCTTTTCACGGACGCAAGGTCTCAACCCACGGTAAAAACATGGGCCACAGACAACGCTGCTTTTCAACAGGCTTTTATTACCGCCATGACCAAGCTGGGCCGGGTCGGAGTCAAGACAGGCAATAACGGAAATATTCGTAGCGATTGTAGTGTTCTTAACTGAGAAGGAAATTTTTGGATTTAAAAATAAATAAATTTGAAGGTCAAACTGAATGTTGACTTTTTTTTTTTGACATTTACTCCTTTCTTTTTCCTTCTTTCTTTTATCATTGGTTTGTTATTAGAGTTGTGCAATTATTAGAAATCAATTTGTTGATATGAAGGCCACAATAATTTCCAGATTCTCGTTATAAATTAATTTGCAGAAAAAAGACTTTTGACTGTGTCTCGTGCATTATTTTAAAAGTCTTTCTTTTGTGGTCATGTAGACCCCAACGCTGAGTCATTTGAAAGAGATTTGATTTGATTTGAATTTTTTTTTTAATTTTAATAGAGGAGGTTTGATTTTTCAAGATGCTTATAGCTTGTCATTATCCTCAAGACTTTCTACTGTTCCTTGATGGTTTCCTGTATGCATCATTGTTTGCTAATCCTCAAACTTAATCTGGTGATAGGACCCTGTCCCACTAATCCTCGTTTGCTAATCTTCATCTTAATTGGGTGAGACCCCATATGCAATGAAATGCTTGCAAGCTTTTTTTATTTTTGGTTTGGTAAACAACCCATCACTTTAATGCCTGCTTAGTTACAAGCCCACACTACTAGGCTCGGCCAATGCTTGCAAGCTGCTTATATTGAACTAAATCTGGTCAGAGAGTTGTGAAAGAAAAAAAAAATTCAGGTTAGTAGAAATAAATTGTTTCCCCAATTGATACCAACAACAAAAATTTATTTCCCAAACAGATGATTAATATTGTAGGGTAGGTTCTTGACCTCTGGCTGCTAGTGAAGAAAAGTCTAAAACATCACAATTAACAAGTCATCTTCTACAGACCTATACAAATCATTTTCAATCCCAATCTTGATATATGATCACATTAGTCCACAGTCAAGACCTTCACTCGCATTATTTGTATGCAACATGCCCTTGTGTCTATCTGTAATGATGCAAGTAAAATTTGCACCAAGAGGGGGATTTGAGCAACATTTGTGGTAAACATGGCTGGCCTATAAACAAGCTGCTCATAGGGCCAGGGACCACAGATTCAATCAATCTAGCTCAGGGTGTACCTGGTTTCGAAAGCAATGTTCTCCTTGCAAAACAATAGCTCAGCAAACTTAAGTTAAAACTATAGAATCCCAATTTTTGAAAGGGGAGAGCTATTCGAGCTCTTTGTAGGGGCACGACTAGCATTCCCCTTTCAAATTTCATCCCTAAATGCACATGCTGTATGATGAGTGATAAAAAAAAAAGTAAATTTGGTTACAACTTACAATATATTCTATTTGTATTGATCCATAACCTAGAAGGGAAGTTGGCTGAAGCCAATAGTTGGGGGAGAGTGCAAATGAAAGGAAACAGGGCCCAGATTTGTGAAAAACTGAAGATAAACTGTTCCACGATTCTAAAATGAGCATGCAGGAGCACATTACAGTCAGTAAATTTGTCTGCAACACTCAACAACAACAAGACTTGACTCAACGTTTATTTCTTTTAGTATTTGGGTTCTCTCTCCCCCCCCTCCCCGGTTTACATCATATAACGACGATTCTAGTTCTCATTTTCTTCTTTCAAATATCTGTGTTTGGAGGTGGTAACTGTTTTGGGGATTTCATTTATTTATTTATTTCGGGGACTTGAGTTTTCCCTTTTCTTCCCAGTCAAATGGTCTAGAGAAGACAAGAGAGGAGAAGGGAAGGCAGGGTTTTTAAATGATGAATTGTTCTTCCATACACAGCAAAGAATATTAATAACAGAAGTATATGCTATAGGTACTAAACACGCATAAGAAGTTAAATACATACCTTCCACCTTAAACTTTTGTTTCTGCTTGACAGAAGTCCTAACTTATTCACGAGAAGTGCTTCATGTATATTTGTGTTTGAGTGTACGGCAAATAATTGATTTGAAGGATTTTCGCCTAGTAATACTAAAACACTGAAGTGATTTTATTGCCATGTGCAGATCAAGGTCCAAAAGTTTTCAATGAATGTCATCTTAAAGTTGATGAAATCTGTTAGCAACCACACAACACACAAGCACACGTAGACATACACACACTGCATTCAAACACGGAACAAGTATACTGTTATCTTATCAAATAATGATCTAGAATCACATGTAACAAGAAACTCAACAATTGCAGCCCTGGAAACTTTGAAGATAAGCTCTATTAAGAAAGATAAAAACAATAAAAACAATAGATATATGTCGAGGAGTGCCACTGACCTATTTGTTACAGCTACATTCAAGTCCCCATGTGTCTATACCTCCCAATGTCAAGGTATCTGCTATAATCAGCTCTGCACCTATACAATCTAAACGCCTTGATCTAATTTTCCATTACTTCTACTTTTCTACTGTCTGCCAGTGCTCACTTATCAAAGCAACAAGGTCAGATCAATAATATCAAAACTTATGGCTTGAGCCGAAACATGAACTAGTCAGTCAGTTCTGTTTTATGACGCATGCAAGCAAACCTTTTCAAGTTTGGTTGGCCAGTCTTCTCCAAGTAATAGAGGGTTCAAATCCATTGCGACCTGGAAGTCTAATAAAGATGCCGAACTGGGCCTGGTGGGTCTCTGTATGTATCTCACTGGACGCATCCCATTTGAACTTGCTTGACTATGTCCTTGATCTATGTGCTTCTCCACAGACCTTGAACCAGCTAAATCCAAACAGGGCTTTATTAATCTCTTTAGGAAAATCTCAAGGCCATTATTCAACAAGTTGACACAATCTTCTGAGATTCCCATTCCCTCCATCGCCAACTTTTGCTCCAACCTCTTCCTTAAAGAACTAGTATCAGGTAGCTCACCACTGCTCTGACAAGTGTCATTGTAAATAGCAGGTCCTGATCCTTTAATTAACAGCTTTTTTGTCCTTCCAGAATTTATTGAGATTCCAAGAGGAGCTGTGAGAGGGCTCATGCTGTGAATGCTTGGGCTTTCAGCAGCCTGATTAACCTCTTCCCCATCTTCGACAGAGACTGGTGGTCTGCTTCCCAAAGAAAGCAGCTCGGTTGCCTTTTCTTGTTCTTGAATTTTGGAGATAGGACCCTCACATGCACTACTGTGGTTCTTACCCTGAGGCCTAAAAGGGGCCAAACCGTCTCTTAACCTGCGATCGCGAAGATTTGGAGTTCTCCCTTTTCGAGGCGATTGGGGAAAATCTCTGCATAACAGTTGAAGACTACTTCTTTGACATCCATTTGGCACTTTAACACTTAGAGAACCTGCAATGTTGCTCTTTTTTGGTGGGGGAGTCCTTGAAAGGCATGCATTTTTTAGTATTGAACGGATGAAATGATTATGAAGACAGACATTTTCTTTCCCTATTGTTGCAATGCAGAGTCTATCAAAGTCGGGTTTGCTAATCTTGAGACTCAAATATCTTGTAACAAGATTAAAGTACTTTCCCGCTTTTTGGCTCCCAACCTTCTTCTCAATCTGAGCTTTCAGTTCTGACGTGTCTATCCGAGAAAATTGCCTGCTTGCTGGCATTCTGGTTTCAAATCAAAACCAAAATTCATTGAATTAGAAATCTGAACCAACAACTGAAATCTAAACCAACCACTTATTCCTTATACTTTTTGAAATTCTTTTGTTTTCATCTTTACCATAACTCGCCAGTGAATTTAAGCTTTGAAAAAAATGTCAACAGTGCCCATTGATAAACCCAAACATGACTACAGTATAAACTGCACAGAATTATATATTATAAAAACCAAACAAACCCAAATTCTACATCTCAAATCCAAACCCAAAACCCCAATTGATTTCGTTTGATCTTTTTTTACCTAGCTAGTTTCAGTAAATAAAATTGAAAAGGACCTGCTGGAACAAGCTGTAGTTCAATTCGAAACGAAGGGTACAAAAACCCAGATAGTGAGTTAGCTGAAAAGGAAACATTTCAACTTCATTCAACTAACAAAACACTCAACTACCCCAATTACAGGCATAGCACAGAATTTTCTCACCCAACTTAATCCAAAATTTAAAAAAAACAAAGTTTCAAGAACTAAAGCTCAAGCCTATAGATTCAAAAGACTTCAAAATAAGAAAAATTCAATTCCTTTCGTAGACCCAGTTCAGAATTTGACCAAGAAAAACGAACCCAATAAAGCAATTCAGACATTGAAACGAAAAAACCCAAGAAAAATACAGAAAATGGAACCAACCTGAATTCAGAAACTACGAAGCAGGATTTCCCTGAGCTTCACTGTACGGAACTGTAATTTTTCGATCACTGCATCTTCTACTTCATAGGGCTAGTAGGCAATACGCTGTTCAGAAGCTTCTTAGGTTGAGGCGAGTCAAAGACACGTGCGTTTAGGAAACTGCCAATCATCGTAAGAGTTCATACATACTTCGTTTACTCCCAGGTCACAAGGACACGTACGCATTGCCTGGTTATTAGACCACCAAAATTTTTTTTGTTTCCGCAAAATTTTCCTTCAATTTTAACACGATTTCTTATGTTTGTCATCTCAATTTTTTTTTTTCAGATTTGTCACCTAGATTTTTGGCATGTCAATCTAAATTATCTATAATTTAGCCTTATTTTCAACTCATACATGTGGGTTTAAAAGTTAAAATCTTGCATAAATCTAAACATACTTTCAACTCGATCACTATCATATTAATTTAAGTTACATATATACATAATATAAACTTGAGGAAAATTGTAACAACACTATTAAATTTTTACTATGAGTGTCACTTGACAAACTAAACTTGTCATCGTGCCAATTTACCATATGGACTAAGCTTTGTGCCAAAATGCCACCAACTCTCAAGACCGGAAGGATTCCAATAAGAAAAAATTACTTGCGAGTCACTATTTTATTCATTTTACTCTCTAAATGGTATTCAATCTTTGGGGCAAATTTTTCAAAAACTCCGTTTTGGATTCTTTTAGTGGGTCTAAAATAGTATCTTTTGATCATTTAATGGAGTAATGGGTGTTCAAAAATAATTTTAGGACTCGTGATTACAAATTTGGGGTTCTGGCTTTATTGCATGATAGTAAAAATGAAGGTTATATACAATTTTTAGCCTCTAGGAAACAAAATCATATACTTAATTTTATACTCTGAAGCTCTTTAAAGAAAAATCCAAAGTTGGGTGATGGTCATGGTCATGGTTGAATTTGATAGCAAATTTGTGATTTTTCTTCCAAGAACTTCAAAGTATTATATTCACTACATGGTTTGTTCCTTCAATTTTAATTTCCCTAGTTTTTAAACGATTTAATGTTTATTTTCTTTTTGGATAATAAAAATGCAAGGGTTGAGCTTGCGAGTTGACTAATAAAATTAAGCAACTTGAGTTTATTCGAATCCATCATAGGTTTGGGTTAAGTTTTCAACCCAAACAAACCCAAACCAAAGCCCAACTCGAAAATGCATATATGGTACTCGTTATTTTGTTCCGCTTTACAAATCAGTTTCCCACCAACTTTAGTTTGGCTCTATAATCTATTTTTAACAATCTGAAGCCCCAAACGAAAATATACAAAAACAATAAATTGGCTAATCTTGGATTGTATAATAGAAAATTGAGTCTTACTGAGAATTATTTCGGGTGGAAAGTAAACGGAAAAATATGCTATAAGTATTCCTTATTGCCTTTATGTGAATTACATTTTTTACGAGTGATAATCTAAACTACACTAATGTATAAAAAGAAAATCGAAGTCAAGTACTGAGGGACCGACACGCCTCTTAACTTTAGTCCACATTTGCGAAAGTGGTTTATATTTGACGGCATGAATCCTAACTTCAATATAGCATAAGACTATCTGAAAAGAGAGGACATAATTATTATATACAACACAGACACACATGGAAATTTGCCAAAATAAACAGAAGTGTTTGAGATCGAAATAGTCTCCTATGGAAGTGCGCGAAATTGAAAGTTTGTGAGACATTCATTTTCCTTTCGTTTCACGACTGAAACCAATCATAATTTTGTGGAATCTTGTTCAGATTCCCCGTACAACCGAAGCCAACTTACAGTTGGTCCACAAATATTTGTTTTATAAAACGTAAGACAGTTTAAGAAGCAGGCCATATATACAGAAGGCAGATATTATTAGCAAATAATTCAAAAGACATCCAACAGCAATTAAAGAAGACAGAAGCTAATTAATTATCATTCTATGACTGATGCTGCTGCTCAACTTTTTTTTTTCTTTTTTTTTCCTTTCCTGACTGCAGAGAAAGCAAAATAGGTTCGAGGACTAAACACTTTTTTGTTTTTTAAGAAAGAAAAGAAAAAAATACACCTGGTATTCATCTGAAGAAAGAAAAGAAAAAATTATCACTTTGCAGAGAAAGAAAGGGAGGGAGCCTTTAGGTTATTGGCACAAACCAACCTTCATCATCTCTATTAGAAGAAGATGATTAATAACTAAAATTAGCTAAGAGAAGAGACCAAATATCAAAAGAAGAAGAAGAAGATTAATTCTATATTAATTAAGTTGTCAGATCATCTCATCCATGAGAGAAATTCTAACTTGTCAATTTCAAGCAGGCATCCAAGCAGTGGCAAACACAACATTGTGACCTTTCCATGTAAGCACAACATCTTCTTCCTCTCTCTTCAACCCCCAGCCAGCTGCATGTTCATCAAGCATGGCCTTCACTTCCAAAACCGCATCTTCCCCAAACGAAACGCTTCGGAAGTTGGCGTTTCTCATCCGCTGCACCCACCTGCATTTCTGCTCAACCCTCTCCACCCTCTGGAACCCCTCGTACGCTATCACGTTCTCGATCTTCCAACACACATCCGCCTCGTACCACTGTCTCTGCTTGCTCCCCCGCGGCAGAAACGTGTCCACCGTGTCATAAGGTATCCACAGGTAGTTGAAGGCCGACCTCAATCTACAAACTAGATTATTTGATGTCAAATCTGCATCTTCGTCCACCAAAATCACAATAGTTGGATCCAAACCTCGAAGGGCTTTCAGAAACATTGTCCTGAGGGACGAACTAGTACTCGAAGAAGAGGATGAGGCTACATCGTAACCATAAGAGCTGCTCGAACCACTACTACTTAAATTTGGATTTGGGTTGATTGACGGAAGGGTCAATGTTTCTTCAGGAATGTAATGAAGCATCATGTGGCAATTTACCACAAGCGCCTCACCACTCTCCGCGTACACTAAATTTTGTACGCGGAGCTGTTGGATTAGGTTGGCAAACCCGTCTGTATAACTGGACGGGATGACCCTAAACTCTAAAATTATATTTCTGGACCTCGCGAAATTTACCAGCTTGGAACCCAGTTCCTCGTATGAGAGGTCCAGCATTGGGGGGACGTCCTCCGTGGAACCCGCCACGGTGAGCTTCAGCAGCGGAGGGCTCACATTACCCTCTTGACGACCGGCAATGGCCTCAACGAGAGTGGGGATTTGCATGCAATGGGTCAAGCTGAGGTCAACAATGTGAATGACAGAATACCCTTCAACAGCTTCAAGAATGGCGGCATTAGCTGCTGTGAATCCAAACCTGTGCCAGGGGGTAAGGTCGATGAAGGAGGCGAGCTCGATGACGGAGAATTTGTGAGTGTGGATGGTGAAGTTGGCCTGGGAGTTGGCCATGGCGGCGAGGAGCTTGCAGCTGCCGATACGGGCTGCGCGGGCGATGAGGGCTCGGAGAAAGGCGCAGGTGAGGCGCTGGTTGCTGTCTCCGTCTTGCGGGGCGATGTTGTTGAGGACCCAGAGGATCTGCTGGGCGAGTGTGGCGTCGTTGGTTTCGATGGCGTTGGCGCAGTGGACAAGCAGCTGCTCCATGCAATTGGCGTCGCCGAAGTTGGTGCCGAGGGCTTTTGCGGAGGTGGGGAAGCCGGGCCAGGGGCGGGTGCGGTGGGTTTGGTTCTTGTTCATCATGGGGAGATTGGAAAATGGTGCGGTGACAATTTGGTGCAAGGATGGGGGTGGTGCCTCAGTAAATTGCATCATTGAGAAGGGGAAGTACTTAATTCAGAAAAAAGAAAGTAAATAAAAGAAAAGGAAGAAGAAGAAGATGGAGTTACTGTGAGGAGGTGTTCAGAAGGAAAGAGACCAGACTGGTAGTGGGTAGGGTTTTGGCATTGGGAAACTTAAAATTGGTGATAGCAGGAGGGTTGGGAGAATTGATCTGCCAAAATTACGAATGGAAACAAAATAGAGGGTTCAGCTTTTTTTGTGTGAGGAGTGACAAAATATTGGCGTTGGTGGTTCTTGACATGGGGGATGAAAAGGGACTGATCAGGACGATTGAAACTCTCATCCCCAAAAGGAGAAAAAAAAGAGAGAGAGAAAGAGAGTATAAATTGGAAGTCAAATTGGGCAAAAGAGACTGATCCTAACAGATTTCAGGCTTTTTTCTTCTGATGGAAATTCAGAACCACTGGTGTAAAGTGACAATATTACAGAGGAGATGGATAGATATGTATCAGCAAAAGCTAGAAAGCTAGGTGGTCTAGGTGGATGGTGCAATAAGGCAACAGAAGATTGAACAAACCTTTTTAAGCTACAAAATGGTGTAATCCCTTTTCATATCTTCCTTTTGCTGCTTTTCTTGATCAGGTAATTAGAGAGAGAGAGAGAGAGAGAGAGAGAGAAGGGTGAATGAATCTGATATATGATATGATGATGAGACAAAGGAGGAGCAGAAAGGGCTGCTGTGGGTGTGCTTGCGTATGAGTTGCGTTTTGGTGGCATGTGAAGTTAGCCGGCCAGGGGGTTGTCTGTATGTGGAAGTTGAGATTTTGTCATGACTGGGAGGGGAGGGAAGGGTGGGATCGGATGGCAGTTGATCTTTTTTTTTGGTTGAGAATTAGAGTAGAGTACTTTATCATCACATAACTCATCATCATATTCATACATAGAGCTTTCATTGAGAGACATCTTTATAGAGCCTACTCTGTATTATATTTTCCTAATTCAAACCGTCTATTTTTTAGATATTAATTTAAAGATCATCTTTACAAAAAAAATCACTTGAATCCAATATCATTTGACCACTTCAATTGAATTATTGAAATTTTAGTACTTTCTTGAAGTACCGTGTTCATTGATTTTGTATGAAACAATTGGATGTCAAAATAATTTTCAATTTCTCTAATTTTTTGTAAGAATGATATATTAATATAGACTTAAAAATATATGGTTTGGATAGTTGAAAAAAAATTCTGAAAGGACTCTAAAAGACATCCCTCAAATATATATATGTGTCACGGGCCGCCATATATCAACACCATCATCATATATCACGCATATCATGAACAAATCATTTTTTTTTGGGGAGGAGGGGACGGTTTTAGTTTTCCTTCTTCTTTTGTTACCATGAATCATCCCTTTCATGAGCAGTACTATTTTGGCGCAACGCCTTTTGGTAAAAGATTCAATATACAAATAATATAGAGGAAATAAAAAATCAAACACAAGTACTCACCCCTTACAGTAATATTATTTCTACCATATTACTAATTACATTGCTACACCAGATTCGTGAACCTCATCTACCATACGTGGGACTCTTCTCTAATAAAGGGTATACAGTAAATATGGTACAAATAGTATCGCTTAATTACATAAGCTTACAAGTTAGAAATCATTTTTAAGATACTATCTTTCTTAAAAAAAATTTGGGTGTGCAAGTCACACTGCCACATGATGTTACCATTTCAAATATTATAATATACGTTGATGACATGATTGACATTTCATAAACCTAAGATATAGTTTAAATAACTACGTTCATTGACATGTTATAACATGACTCAATTTTTTTTAAGAACTGATAACATGAATCAATTGGTAACACAGTCTAGACTTCAAAAAAATTTCCATTCATACACACCCTGATAACTTCTTAAACAACTAAGAAAATGTGCAGCTCTGGTTTTGAAATTTAATTTTTACTTTGGGTGATCTTTTGCAAGAAAGAATATGAAAATTCTAGTCCCGAAGTGATCCTCAAATAATGATATTTGAATCTACTTTGAAAAAAATATAAATTGGGTCCATCTTGATAGCTAGGGAAAATGTATAAATAAATAAATAAAAGACACAAAAACAAAAACTCCTCTAAAAAGGAAAAATAAATACAATTAAATTAGGAAAAAATTATTTGAACTTTTCTTAAATTTGCCACTTTGTACATGTATCCACTTTTCTTAAATTTACTATCTTCATTATCAACAATGTTGTTGTATATAAAGTAATTAGGGTAAATTTCATTTTACTACCCTTAAGTTTCCCAAAATTAAGACTTTGATACCTAAAGTTTTTTTTGTATCAACTTCGTACCCAAAGTTTGGTCTTTCTACCATTTTCATACCTCCGTAAGTTATTCCATCAAATACTCTGTTAAATGATGATGTGGTGGTCAATGAGGTTGAAATTGATGACGTGGCATGACTTTGACCCACAAGATTTGCACCATGTGGACCAACAATTAAATAAATAATATATTTTTAAAAATATATAAAAAATAACTAAATTAAAAATAATAATTAAATACATAATAATTTTTTAAAACAATAATGATGTGGCAATGAATACTGGAAAATATTTATAATATAAAAAATAATGGAATTTTTTAAAAATAAAAATAAAAATAAAAACTCTCTCCACTTTTTCTCTCATCTCATCTCCCTCAGCAACCACCATCAACCCATCGTCATCCCTCACCCCTCTCCACCCTAACCCTCCCTCGTTTCTCATATATGATATATATAAAGAAAGATATAAAGATTTTTTCTCTTCTTTAATTGGAGCAAGATTCCTCTCTCAAGCAAACAATCCAAGAAAGAAAGATGAATGATTAGGTGCAGGGGATTGAAATTTCTACAGCAACCCTCCATTTCCTCTTTTTTGTTGAGACTAGAGGGCTCTGCGTTCCTCCAACATGGACAACGATGTTGTACAACGAGTCTTCCAAAAAACCAGTCGCGCCGTCGCCTCTCCCAACTATCACCATCCCACCCGACCACGACACCCACCTGACCAATTTCGCAATTTCAGAGACCCAGCGAAACCCTAGGCCCCAATCAAAATTTCCCAATTGTGAGCTTCATTCGTAGAAACAACCATGGGACTGTGACACGAGAGAGAGGGAGATGGAGAGAGATAACCCGAATCTAATTTTCTGGGTTTTGTCGCGAAGATCTTGGGGCGTGGCTGTGGCTGGAGGTTGTTGCCGAGTGGTGGTTATGGAGAGAGGGTTGAAGGAGGTAGGGTTGGGGGAAAGGCTGTGAAGGTGCATATCGGTTTGGTCGGGAAGGAGAAGATGAACGAGGCTAACATGAGATGTGGGAGAAAAAAAAAAGAGATATTTTTATTTTAAAAGAACAAAGTGGGTAGTGGTGATGGTGCAGATCTGATTTTGCAGGCACTGGGTTGTGGCTTGGGAGCTGGAGATGGGTGCTAGTGCTGGAGATCTTGACATGGAGATGGTGCTAGTGCTGGAGAAAAAAAAATATTTTACTTATTTATTTATTTACTTATATTTTGTATTTGTTTTAAAAAATTATTATATATTTAATTTTTTTTAAAATTTAGTTATATTTTATATTTTTTAAAAAATATTATTTATTTAATTGTTGGTCCACGTGGTGCAAATCTTGTGGGTCAAAGTCATGCCACGTCATCAATTTCAACCTCATTGACTACCACATCATCATTTAACAGAGTATTTAACGGAATAACTGACGGAGGTATGAAAATGGTAGAAAAACCAAACTTTGAGTACGAAGTTGATACGAAAAAAACTTTAGGTAGCAAAGTCTTAATTTTGGAAAACTTAAGGGTAGTAAAATGAAATTTACCCAAGTAATTATATATGGCATCAAAAGATGTAAATTTTGTCTTTCTTTAGGAAATCCATTTGGCCAAAAGTGATGGTCCAAAAGTATATTATTGTACATGTGTATGATCATGGATCTAGCTTGTTGATTGGTCATCTTTATTTTAGAGAGAGAGAGAGAGAGAGAGAGAGAGAGAGAGAGAGAGAAGATATCTATACAATATGAAAACAGAAGGTCGACCTCATTGTCCTCGACAATGACCATTCCTTTGTCGCATCGATGCATGTAAAACTTTGGCTTGCCATGAGAGAATAATGAAACTTATACATGTAAAAAAACTAACAAGTTGTATATCCTTGAATACCTTTTTTTTTATATGATTTTCTTTTTGTCCATCTTCTGGTGGATATAATATTATAATTACGCGCATGATCAAATTTATCCAATTTCAAACTCATACAGTACATACGAACAAAATTGTTAGGTGTGCGTGGAGCAAATATCCAATACTGCGTGAGTTGTTAGGTACGTGAAATGATATAACGGGTATATAACTCATTTAGGTAAGAATACTCTTTCAAACGAGTCGTTTTTTATTACCTGTAAATCATAGTTTGAAGTAACAGATAATTGAATCTTAACTATATATTATACCAAATAACAGATAAAATACTCTAGCATACGTAATTCGGATTCAGTTTGATCCAAGTCTTGTCCCATCCAAAATAATAATTCAATCAAAGCTTTAGCTAGTCTTAAACTAGACCTTAAATTGCAAGTGTGAGTGAGTTTACAAATAGGGATGAGTTGGCTAATAGATCCAGAGATGCAGCCCTTGTTTTTGTCATGTGCTCACTAATTATAATATGGCACCAACTTGTCAGTTGTCACCACACAAATTAAGACTGAAATGATTAAGGGCCATGCATGAAAAGAAATCATATATAAGCTTAGCTCTCCACTCCACCCGTCATTTTATCATTACTTGTGTCTCCTTCCATATTTCATATTCTTTCTTCCCCAAATCTTATACACATGAAGGAAATATCTTATATATTCTTATTCTTTCATATTCAGACACTTTTTTTTTTATACAAAGTGATTCCATTTCCGTCAGCTTACTCTGCCCCACTCGATATGCTCTTTCAATTATACTTCAATTCCAACATTCTCTCTCTCTCTCTCTCTCTCTCTCTCTCTCTCTCTCTCTCTCTCTCTCTCTCGATGGATTCCAATATTGCAATTGCACAAACAAATCGGTGATGAGATCTTATCCAGGACCAGGACCAGGACCAGTTTTGGATATTCACTTTTATTTGATGATGCATGTGAATGGGGTCCAGGGGCTCTCTCTTATAATCTGCCCTTTGTGTTTGGATGCTATGGACTCGTGATACACAAATCTCTTTTTTGTTCCTTCTTCAAGGACTGGTCACTGCTTCTGTGCCTTGTAACACCCCCAACCCCACCTTAAATTGACCACTCAACCTTTACAACCACCCACAAAGAAAAATGACTCACAGCTTCCTCCAAATCTACACAACCTAATATACCCTTTCAATATAGGTGCATATATATCCCCTTTTCTTTTTGGGAAATTGATCACTTCTGAGATTTTATATTCGACATTCTTTTGCACAAAGTTACACCCTACTCCTTTACCAAGTACAAAACCCTAAACTAGTCGACCCTAAACTTTATATATAAATGATTGAATTAGTCCCTATATCATCATGTTAATTATTGATTAACATAATATTTTATTGTATGACTAACATATAACATAATGGAATTGACAGAAGTGAGACACATATACAACAAGTCATCCAGCTATGAAGAAATAAAACATATATATCCCCTTTTATTGAGGGACACCCTTTAGGGTCTCCTACGAATTTTCTTTCAACGATCTAAATCATCTATTTTTCACATCTTCATTTAGAGATCATCTTTGCAAAAAATCATGCAAATTGAAAATCATTAAGGCATCTAATTGAAACCGACAAAATCAATAAACACGGTGCTTCAAGAAAGTACTTAAATTTCAAAAATGTAATTGAGTGGTGAAATGATATCGGATTCAAGTGATTTTTTGTAAGGATGATCTTTGAATGAATATTTACAAAATAGAAGGTTTGGATTAGTGAAATAAAATCGGAGTGGGCCCTACAACATTGTCTCTCAAATATTTATTTTGATAAAATAAGGCATGCATTAAAAGAAACTAATTCTTAACTGTTTCTTGAAACCTTTTTGAAGTCTTTTCTGGGTCCAGTCCAGGTTTCATTTTCTAAGGCATCTGCATCCTAAAACAAACTAAAAATACATCATGCATAAAATTTTTGTAACCAAAGATCGGCTGTCTCAAAAGGTCTCAAAAAGGGTTTGTAATGTTTTCTTCCCAACCATGGTTTTTATTTAGTGAACGCTAAAGAACCTTTCTTTAACCTTCTCTTTCGTGACCTTCTCCCTTCTCCTCATTTACACGCCACAATTTCTACACTTAAAACAATGTCATTATTACATTAGACAACCTTTATGTCAAAATCTCCATTTTTTTATGCCGCCAAAGTTGAAACTTTGCACTGTTCAAATGAAGAGGAATCTAATTAGACAAAAAGCAACCCACCTTTTTCTTCCCAAATGCAGATGCAGTGAAATAATTTAGGTTATCTTTTCCAGGCTTATTTCAAATGGCATGCATCTCTTGAGAAGAAGAATCCAAGGGAAGCATACAAGGAGAATGATGTAAGTTAAGGAATTGAATTTTAATAGTTTTGGATGTTTGGAATTTTGAGGAGGATTCCTTAACCTGATGAGAAACAAAGACTAGACGACATATTGGCCAAAGCAAATGCATGAAGCATTTTTTTTTGGAATTTCTCACTACAGAGAATTCTCTGGCACCTATGCTCTCCTTGGTTTTTCTCCCATAAGACAACACTAAGAACAAAGGTGTAAGCATGAATCTAGGAATGTAACCATGTGCTTGAGATACCCAAATCAACACATTTCTTTGTGTTTCAAAATTTAAGCACGCTGTCTTAGGATTATGTATATACTAAGTTTATACAGTAACAAGTAGTTGCACAAAAACATAGCAATGCCAAAAGTATAAAGACACTTGCTTCGAATGTTGAGCTACGGAAAAAAGGACAATTTAAACAAAATTTTAGACCTGAGTTTTTTGATGCCACCCAATGATTACTAAGAGTCCCAATTGGATTTAAAATATTTATATGCTAATTGGTCAAGCATCTAATGGCGCTTTAGGAATCATAATCTAATTGGTATATTTGATTTTCAGGGGCATATTCTTGTACTGATGGTATATAATACAGATGATTACATCATGTTGTGGTACTTGAAACTTTTGTCCAAGAGTGATTAAGTACTTGTACGCCTAAGCGCACGAATCCATCTTTCATCACTGTTCCTCTAAATTTTTACACTTTCGGTCCCGTTTGGTTCACAGAACGATTTGAGAAGAAATCACTTCTCATGTCATTTCCCAATGAATGAGTAATGGAGATTCATATCTCATGTTTGGTAATCCTGGCAAAGTAACCAAGAAATACCACTTTATTTCCTTTTACATGTTTAGTTTGTGTAAGAATGTAAAACAAAGTTTGTTTAATTTTCCAATTATACTCATATGCTATATTGTAATTCTATATTGTTAATAGGGACATTATGGTCATGCAAATTGTGTATTTAATGTTGGCTCATTTTCCCAAATTTTTCCATGAAGAGGAAAACAAAACCCAAGAGGAGAGGGCTTCATTTTCTCCTATTTTTCTATGAGCTCAGCAAGGCAACGATTTCTCATGCCAGGACTATTAAGATTTTAGAGGAACAATTTTTCATCCCCAAACCTCCTTTCTCATGAACCAAACAGGGCCGAAAGGGTACAAATAACTCATTTTGATTTCTGCTCTTCAACTATCTTGACCCATGATAGTATGTATAACTTGTACAATTTTAAACTCACTGAGCCAGTTCTAGTCTAGACCGAAATACTCTTGATTTATACTTGATATGTTTAATTATTTTTTTCACTAGCACAGCAGCTGAAACTCCAATCAACCCAGGGGTATAGCCAAGACTGAATTCCAAATACTCTTTCACAGTGCCCTCAAATTCAGGTCCATAATTGAGACAACTTGTTTTGAGAATACGTGGAAAAACAAAAACAAAGCTCAAGCTTGGGCTGGATCCATAGCTTTATCTCCTTATGGGCCTTGGGCACTCTTATGTCCTAAGTAAAAATAGATCCAACCCATTTCATAATCAGGTTTGACATAGTGCAAGAATTCTATAGTGACGGCCTTATGCATGGCCCTATCTTTTAACCCCTACTCTATGAATGTAGGGAGTAAAGAAAAGAAATATCCAACTTGTATAAATAAATTAAAAACTGAATGTGAACAAAGAAATTTTTATATATAGAAAAATAGAATAGTAAAAGAAATAAAAATTTAAAAAAAAAAAAACTGAAAAGGTGATGGGCCTTGAAGATGGCCCTAGAATTTGAACACGCCTAAGAACTTCATCGCTTTAAGGTTAGGTTGAATGAATCAACTAGAGTAAGAGTTGGAGGCAAAAGATGGTGCTCTCAGAGTTAGAGTTGGAGGCAAAAAGGTGTTGGCAAGTATTTCACAATTTATTGGTTTTTATCTTTAAACGCATGAATGAGTACCGAACCTCATACGCAGCACCGAATTGGACCAGAAAATGGGTTGGGTCCACCAGGCCATGTACTGATCACGTGCAAGAAAACATTCCATGACGTCATCACGTGCATCCCCCGAAAGCCGACGGTGTTTGGGTCGAGAAATTTTTAATGTTGACACCACGCGTGGGCATCATCAATGACTGATACGTAATTACTCTTCAATTTATCAGATTATTTTTATGACATGACGTACCGCATTGAAAATATTTCACATGCCCTATATTTAGTAGAGGCACCCACGCACAGACTTAAACACCCAAAAATTACTCGTTTGGGTCAAGGAAATCGGCGCCCTGGATGAGGTCGATGCTTTTGTAATTTGTACGTTCCGGCGATTGAGGGAAAGGTCACGTGGAGTCTCGTGTCCTACACCATCCCATGTCGGCTTATGCTCGTACACAGCACTGCTCCAATTTTGCAGGCCGGCCTTCTTTTCTTTGAATCCATCTTTTGCTTTAAAGTTATATATCAAACAAAAATGGTGATCAAATCATTCAAATTCAATGGTCAAGCCCACCTTATATTATGTGCAAGTCTTTTCAGGTTCAAATTGGCATTCATTAAACAATATTATATCATAAGTAACCTCTTAGTAATACTACTAAATTATCAATGGAGTGTTAGTTGAATTGGCTCACGTCTTTGGTATGCTTTCAAGTGGTTCTGAATTTAAACTCCCACGTACCGTATGTGTGAGTTTTCCCCCTCCCTTTCCTAATTGGCCAAAAAAACAGAAGGTACAAATACTCTAAACGGATAGTCTTCACGGTCAGTACAATTCTGTAAACCCTAGGAATGACATGAATTAATGACGCTTAAAATATACTAATTTCTAGTTTGCATGCGATGCATGTTTAAAACAAGAATAAATTAGATATATATGTGAGATTTAAATGCATGTATGGAGATACATCATTAGAGACTGTGCATCACATCCGTCCAGATTTGATACCGTTTGGTGGTTGAACTTGGACCGTATGATATTAGACCAAACTCGTAAAGAAGTTGCAGATAACAAAAGCATAATGGCGTTGTGCTGTAAGTAAATAAAGGCTAGTGCATGATTGGCTCCTTCGGTTGAACCTATATATTTTTGTCCTCCTCACAGACCACACCAGGCATCAAAGTCAACGAGATAATTGCATTCAACTATCAATATAATGCACAGATTTTACTGGTGCGTATGTGTTAATGAACCGACAAAGAAATCAAAGTAGGTCAAATATGGGAAAGTTTTTACTCTTCCCAGAAATTTGCGTGAAAGGAAATTTCAGAGCAAGGCAGGCACTACGTAGAAGTAAGAGCCACTGACTCCAAATAGCTTTTTTCATAACCTTGGCATTGATGGATATATCACCTTGAGAGTTGAGACTGCTACTTCTAGGGTTTTTAGTAGCCTTCAGATCATTGAAGCCAAAGAAAATTACATATCATGCTTCACGGAAAAGGATTTTAATTTCTGTTTCACGCATGAATTATATATGTACTTCGAAAAATTGTAAAATTTCGACGTTAAAGAGACATTGACTTGCTTGTATCTTAAGTTGCCAGATTGTCTGATAAAATAACATTAAAATCATATAATAAACAAACAATTAAAATGAATTGTAGTGATTATAAGTTTTAAGCTGACATGCCATGCATGATTAGCATAAAGAAGAAAGTACACATGGGGCGAGTAGAAAAAAGGATATGTGATGCATATATAACACAAAATATTATATGATACATAATTTCAATGCCGTAGTGATCACTAAGGTTGTACTAAAGAAAACTTACAGACAAAAGAGGACTGCATATTTTGATTTGCATAATATTTTAATGTAATTATATTTTTCACGGAAGAGATGGACTACGAAAGCTTTTATATTAAGGCCAAATGTCTGCTTTAAAAGCCAAGTTAAACCTTGAAAATTTATTCTGACAAAAAAAAATGGTTGAAAATTTTATGCACTTTTAAACCTGAAAGGCACCTCTATTATTTTCTCTTACATGCTTAAGGACTTGAATTTAGGTTATACTTTTCTTCATTCTATATTAGCTATAGGGGTCTCAGGAAAAGGGCATTGGCTTGTAGATTAGAGGTTTCATGTTCAAACTCCAATAACATCTTAGTTATGTGTGTGTGTGAGAAACCACCTGTTGTATAGTTTAGACTATCTCTTATACTTTTTTTTTTAAATTAAAAAAAAGGCTATAAAGGACTAGGAAAAAGCAAACAATGGAATGAACTTGGATTTTTCATAATTAGATATTTTTTTTTTAAAGCCAAGCATATCCAGCATTCCGAATCTCAAAGGGCCAGCGTGAGTAGCAAATAAGATCATCTCCAATAGAGTTGCTATCTTCTCATTCCTAGCTATTTTGGCTAAAAAGAAGGAAAATCCTAAATGTAGAAGACTCCCTACTTGGCTCTCTATTTTGGAGAACCAACTTTTGGCTCGCTACATCTAGCAAGGAGGAGAGAGAAAGTGAGCCTCACCAAATGGAAGCTGTGCAAGAGAGAGAGAGAGAGAGAGAGAGAGAGAGAGAGAGAGAGAGAGAAAGAGATTTGGAAGGTCGGTGGGGTTGGTTTTAAACTTTTCCTTTTAATATATTTCATTTGCAAGAGAGAGAAGAAGAAAGAGAGTGAGAACAAAATAATAAAATATTTGAGATTAGCCAAAATAGAGAACATTATTGGAGAAAACACATTTTAAAGTAGTTTGCTATAATGATTTTCTAGCTATTTTAGCTAAAATTTGGCTAAAATTTGGAGACTCTCTTGGAGATGCTCTAATAGTAGCACAACGTCATGTCGTCCACTTTCTGGTGGCCCAATTGGCTTTGGCAACTTGCATTAAAAATTCCAACAAATATGGGTGATGTGCACTTAGTTGAAAATGAGGATTGTGAGAAAATGTCACCATATCAAATACATAAACTGTGGAAATGGAACATAGGCTAAATTTTGTTTCTTCTTAGTTTTACTTGTATAATGCAATGATTAGTTTTTTTGTATAGTACAACCGAAGCGATAATATAAACTATATGGGAGGTTACTGAACTAGACCCGTTGAAGTGAAATCGCATTTAAACTCACATGGACTCTCACCCAAATTTCACTTTGGAATCCGAGCCGACCAGGCGTGCTCCGACACTGGCAAGAAGCCGAGCACAAATGACTAAAATGCCCTTTAATTTAAAATTTAAAGAATTTTAAGTTGACTTCGCGAAAATTCAAGAGTCTCCTTGTAAATTGAACGTTTCCCAAAATTTTCACCTCGTCAAACAAGCATATAAATAATCAACCCAACTCACAAAGATGCACAAGTTAAGTTGCCTCAAGCCAACAAATAAGAAAAACAAGAAGGCACCGTCTTACAATAGTCTAGACATCAACGTTGTCACCAGCTTAATCTCAATATTCTTATTCAATGAAATCTTCAAGTCTCAAATATTAATTCGTCATTAGTATCGACATTTCTTAACATCTTTTGTATTCAAAGTGGACCGTAGCTAATCATCAAGCTACAATCATTTCAGTGGTTATATTAACATGCACATCAACATTATATGAAAAATTCTATTAAGTAGAATCATTATCCATTTCCAAGCCCATAGACCAATTCTTAAATATCCTTCCTCGTGGGTCGCACCTGGGAGATTAATCTAGGCGCCATACCTCCATGAGGATCAAGCCACACGTAGCTCTTCCATACTAAAATATTTTCCAGAAAACCATACACCAAGCCTTTTCGCTAATCCATGTATTATGTATGTGCCCCTAAGGGATATATGCATAAACCGAAGGTAGCGGAGGGGGAAAATCGTCTAACCACCGTAGTGAAATCGGGCACTGTTAGGGATCCGGGCCAACCCCGTGCAAAAATAGAAGCAGGTGGCATGCTATATTCTCGTAATCCGCACTGTATATCCGTAGTGCACTTGATTCCCACATCATTGTGTCTCATCCATTATTCATCGCTTATGATCATTTCACAATTCTTTTCCTCGCGAAACTCCTGAGCAGCCAACTGAGAGTCACACTCTCGCCAACTCAGAACCACAAAGTTTCTCTCGAGCCGTCCTCGGCCGAACTCGGAGAACCACAAAGTCTTCTCTCAGTCGCGCCTGCTCCGCACGGTTCGAGCCCCCGAGACTGTAAGGAAAGTCATGCGCAGACTTATTCAAGGCAACTAGGTCCGTAGACCGGTAATCACCAATATCAATATTTATATAATCCGTAAGCAACAATTGATTTCAAGGCAACCATTTAATCCGAGGCAACCTGCTCAAATACAATAGCTTAACATATAAATAAATCAACTATTCATGAAGTTCAATTAAATTCGATTATGTGATTTATAAATAAACTTCGTAAAAGAACAGCTTTCAGAAAACCTTCACTAAATCATTTATTGCATAAAATCCATTTATCCCGTAATTAAGTCATAATATCAATCGCCAATTAAAAAGGATAATAATAATAAGAATTAATCATACTACTAATCCATAAAGAGAATGAAGTCTTTAGATATAAGTATAACAATTTAATGAATCTAATTAACCAACAATAATAATAAACCAATAATTAAATAAGAATAACCCGGCATGGAAATTAATTAAAAGTCTCGACCCCGGCCCAAAAAATGTTTAAACTTGATAAGGATTATTCTTACGCCCACTTAACTCCACCTTTAACAGCTTAAATTAATTAAAAGATTCTCGGATTAAATATTTGATTAAAATATTAGTTTAACCCAACTCACGCCCGTAGGGTTTAAAACCCCAATTAGTGATCCTATAAGTTCCATATAGGTTCCATTTAGTTTATTAAGTTTATCCCGAAAGCTTACCGACGGACGGCCGATCACTCACGATCGCACGACCTGACTGGCTTCTAATTTAAACTTTAAGCTCAACGATCCCGGAAGATCTCGCCTGATCCACAATCCATCAATTCTTACACAATCCTGTAAATACTTTTAATAACATACTGTAGAATGGGATCGATCCAATCATCCAACCTTATCGAACCCTGACAACACGCACAAACTGTAAATCCGTTCGATCGTTATACGAACTCCAAATTCGGATCCGAAGACGCCACGCGCTCATGATGACGTAAAAATAATTTGTGAACGGCGTTGCAGTGAAAAGTGGGCCTACACGTGGGAACCTGCACTGGCAGTCCCAAAGGCATAAAAAGCGATAAAATTGGGCGATCGGTCAAACTCCAAACAAAAAAGCTCTCCTTCCATATACAACTAGTTCTCGACCTCCCGAACACTTTATTCAACTACGGGCAAGTCCAATTCGAACCCTAAGTGGCTCAAAACCTAACCTCAAAACCGGCTGAAACTTTAACTCGAGATTTGGGTTACTCTACGCTACAAATCGTTCAAAACCTACCCCCACCATCAGCTAGATCATGAAAATAGGTAGAAAAGCATACCTTACTCGACCGAATTGGTGGCCGGAGGAGGGAGAAATGAGCTCCCGAAATTTTCAGAAAACTGTCGGAACCGCCTGTTTCGTGGCTGATTCCGGCAACTACGGCGGCTGAAGGAGGCGGCGACGGGCTGGGGTTGGAAGAGGGAAGTGTGGTGGTTCGTTTGGGACTGACCTTGCCGGAATGGAGGTCGGAGATGGGAGAAAACACAATCTGAAGTTCGTTCCTCGCGCAGGAGAAATCTGGGTTTTTAAAACTGAACTTCGAAATATTTATGGTTATGCCACTGGCCTAATCTTGACCGCCATTTCTTCGTTACAACTCCGATTCGAGCCTCACAATATACCCATGAACTCGTATCGATGAGCACGACATAACGGGTGTACTCACTTCCCAAATTCTTTCTCAAACTCAAAATGACCTTTTTACCCTTCTATAATATTAAATGTTATTTTACTCCCAAAATTTAATTACTTTATCTTATTTTATTTTATCAAATTTTAAGCCTTTCAATTTATTTTCTTTTTCTATAGTCAACTCAACTTAATTATTTAATTTATTATACTCGGGGGTAAAATGTTTTTACTTGAATAGCTTTAATGATTAAATATTAAATTAGGGACGGGGTGTTACAAAACCATTGCTCATGAGTTTAAAATAAAATAAACTTTCGTCGTTGTTTATGTGTTTTCTTGAAGTTAATCTAAAGCACTAAGCCAAACTACACCCGCAACTTAATTAATTAACAGAAGAAATTGTTTGATTTTATTTATTCATTTGTTTAACACCTCTTTTCTTGGCAATTTCAGAGAATCAATCCATGTAATAAGAAACCATTACTTTAACACCAGCAATGACCTGGCCATGGGCGAAGTCGCATAGGATATTTGTTTCACAAGAAAACGTTGATGAGAAAGGAACAACTCAAAGGATTCAGCATAGAAAATGCAGTAGTTTTCCATATCGATAAATAATATTTATGTGGCGTTGGCTTTCTTTTAATTTTATTGAATAAATTGTTGTGGATATGAGTTTTGGAAATTTAAAAAAATGGGGGAGTGACAGGCAGAGAGCAGCAGCAGATGCACCAAGAAGCTTGGAATTTGTCGTGGTTGCCTAAATTCAATGAAAGGGAGCGGTGGTGAAATTCGCGTCACACTTTCTCCCTCTAATTGTCTGCTCTACAATTATTTTGATGCCCACTCATATATGATACATCCATAACCCACCTCCACGTGTCATTCATTTACCCAAGCCTAACAATTGCTTTTCGTATTAGTTTTTAAAAAAATTACAAATAACAAGAAGAGAAAGATGCTTCGAACTCGAGACTTCCTTCCACGTTGAGAAGAAAAATATTTATAAATAAGAGCTAGTTAAATTTAAATTATTAATCCATCATATTTATCAAAATGAGTTCGATTCTATGCGTATGACTAATTCGCCTAGAATTATTATAGTATATAATAACTACTACATTTTCTTGGATTTGAAATATTATGATTTCATTCTAAATATATCTATTTCACACAAAATTTGCATATTTTAAAAATAAATCAATCAATGTGGGCGTGAAACAAATAAATTATTATTAAATTAAAAAAGAATTCATGAAAAATATGAGTTTAAAAAAGAATTCAGGCAATGTGTTTGCTCCTTTATATTCGAGTTCAAACTTCCTCCATATACATTAGAGCAGTTTAGTATATCGCTCTTGTAAGTAGGGGATTATTCACCCATCTAGAAAGGTAGGCACACATATTGGTTGGTGTCAATTGCCCCAAGTAAGTACCACAATCGCTCATGAGAAACTCCAAAAGGTCTTCAATTAACTTGAAGCAAATAGGTCAAGTTGGATACATGTAGCCATCCAAGATCTCTCCAAGAAAGATATACCAATTGACAATTGGATTTCATTCTTTGTTCTTTTGTTTCGTGTCTTGGTTTACATTTTGTCTTCATTTTATGTTGTAAGCTCTCTATAAAAAACCAAAGATGCAGAAAACCAACAATCAACAGCTCTAGATAAAATCGAAAATGGATATATAATTGGATATGAACGAAGAGAGCCAAATACTAGAGACATGTCTCTTATTTGTAACTAAAACCAATGCTCATTTCTCAGTCCAATTCCAATTCCAAATACTTCCTCTAAACAAATTCCATCCCAATGCAAATAATTATAAAAACAAAATGGAAATAAAAATGAGAAGTATGTAATAAAACTCATTTCTTGCATTGAATTTATATATAAACCTTATAAATTGAAGAACAAAACTTAAAAAAGGGCCGGCTGTAATATTTTAAAATTTTGAATAATGGATAAAATACTTTGTATTCTTACTTCTGATTGTTAGAAGAAAAAAAACACTAATGGCATTGTTGTAATTTTTTAATTATATATATCTATTGGACTTACATGTGAAAAGCCAAATAAAAATCTACAGCCAACAAAAATTATCTATAGATAAATATAAAATAAAATAAATAAATAAAGGGTTTTTAGGTCTAATGTGTTAAATTTCAGAGACGGGCCAGCAACCCACCACTAGCAACACCGATATTGTCCCCAACTTAACCACATGTTTAGCATGTGTGGGGTTTTATACAAAAAGCCTCGGTGTTATTAGAAGTGGAACCACTTATTATAAGTTGTAATTTATTTCGTCAAGTTTTCGATGTGGGACTTTATATTCTTCAAAATAATGGTTCCATGAACTTTGACCAGATTCGCATTTGGTTCCTCAATTTCGAAAATCGTTCTCGTGGTCCTTCAACTTCACTTTCATTAGGACAAATGGTCCTACCGGTAATTTTGTTATCTTTTCTATTAAATGTAGGGGCAAAATAATATTTTTGTATTATTTTTAATTGACACCATCTAAATATTCCTTTCAACAACCACCACCAAGCCTTCTTCACCCTCACCATCTCACCGAGTCCCAATCCATCTTCCCTCACAAAGAAATATTCATTTTTTTTCATCAACAAAATCGACAATATGAAATAGAGTGAGGGGCATAAGCCATCGTAGGGAGGGTGTGTATGCTTTGGGTGGGGTTGTGAGTTGTGGGTTATGGGTTGTGGGAGCGCCATCAATTGTTGCTAGGGTGATGGGTTAGTTGGCTCAGTGTCGAGTGGAGGTTGTCTATGGCTTTGTTGGATTGGAGAAAGGGAGATATATCATTCCTCGATTGGTGGTGGGTTTTAATGGCCTTGGCTTGGGGAGGGAGGGAGATATATGGATGGGGAGAGTTAAGTGCAGCAGTGGGGGAGTGGGTGTGGGGTTTGGGTGCGCCAGGAATTGCCCATGTACCCCAGGAGTGAAGCAATTTTTGATTTTGACCCTCAAATTTAATAGAAAATGTTAGAAAAACTGACGGCATGACCATGTTCTAACGAAACTAAAGTTGAAGGACCACGGAAACGATTTTGGAAATTGAGGGACCAAAATGCAAATCGAGTCAAAATTTAAAAAACATTAAACCTAAAAATCCATAAACTAATCATATTAAGATGCGTGTGAGACAGATTGAGAAACTAGTATCTATTTACTGTTTTAGTCGTTTTGACACCGTATTTTCAAACATTAATATTTTTTGTTTGGGTCAGGCACATGGTAACCAATCATGTCATTGTAAAACTGTTCCCTATGGGTTGGTGATGAGGCACGGAATGGAACTAGTCTCTTCAAGTCACACTCATTTGATGAATAATGTAAGGGAGTAGCACAGACAATGTGTGCTTCCTGAGGTGAGAGCATCAAAGACCAGCAACAACACAACACACCGCCAAGTGGGGAGGAGCCGTGGGAGACTGAGGCACTAGGGGAACCCATATTGTTGGGGATGAGAGAAGGTTCCGTGGGGCCCATGCCAAATGCGGCGAGACGCAGCTCTGCAGCACCGCGAGATGCAAAATCCCCATTCACCCTTCCCTAGCCCCGCGCTTCTTTTGCTATCAATCTATTATTGTTTTTATTTTACTTTGTGTTTTTTAAAAGGTTAAATGCATGCTGATGTCAGATATTCCCTCTCAATAATAATATAAATAAAACATATTAATATTTTTATAAATAAAAAATAAAAAATTGGTGGTGGATGGTGATGAAGAGCGGACCCCACGCACTCATTTGATGAATAAGGGAAACGCTAAAGAAAGAAATAAAATATAAATAAAATATCTAAAAAAGGCATATTTTAAAGTATTATTATTATGAAATAATTAAATTATAGATAGGACAGCCAAAATCGACGCTGACAATGGTCCGTACTGTCTTTACTTTGCCATTGGCTGAGAGAGACGCACAAACTACAAGCCTCGTAAGCAGTGGGCCCCTACCCAACTCAAAACCCAACCCCTTTTGATTCCTTCCGCTGCCTCTATCCGTTCTCCAAAAGCCGCCTCTACCGAAAGCCCACCCACAGGCTGCTACAATTTTTTGCTTCTTCATCATTGCTTTACTGTAAATGTGATTTCTACCCTCTCTCCACTACGCAGTTTTTACTGCGGTAATTTCACTCTTGTCATGACTCATATCTCATCTTGAAATAAAATAATAACAATGTTAATCATCAATGGTAATGGTCCATGAAATTGTACCTTTGTTTCTTTTTGCATTATTCAATTCAATTTTTTATTTATCACTTCCTCGAATAGTATTGCTTGTAGAAATTTCGTCATTTCATCAATGGAAGTACAACACATCGACACAATGATAAATTGTCACATGCCACAGCGACAAAACGAGTTATCCATTTTGATAACTACATTGACATAATTCGATACAGTTGGGTGACTGAAGATCTACAGGAGAGTCTTTAAATTTGAATTAAAACAGTTAGAAAGTCATTATAACAAATTACTTAAAAATAGTTTCCATCATCAATGTTCTCTACTTTTGCTATCCTCTAATATTTTATTATTTCTCTCTCATCCTCCCTAAATGTAAGAGGTAACAGAGTGTTGTGTGCCTAGGGAGAGTGAAGAGGAAGAAATGGAGAACCCTCAATTTCTCTCTCCTTCTCTCTAAATGTAAAGAGCCACCAAACTTAAATAGGGAATTCTCTAAAATAGAGAGTCAAATAGCAAGTCTGCTAAAACTGCGTTTTGCCCTCATTCTAGCCAAAAGGATCAGAGTATAGCAACTCAGTTTGAGATGCTCTAAAATGAAGCTCGGGTACAAATTCATGTACCATTGTAATTAAAAACTCTAATCATCTATTATCTAGTTTGTTAAATTGTTAACAATAATCTGACATGTCGAATCACAAAGAACATAACATTTCTTGAAAGGGGAATGCTAGCATTCTTGAAAGGGGAATGCTAGCAACCTTCTCTCTAACCTTCTCTTTTGGACATTCTCCATTCTTCTTATGACACGTGTCAATTTCTACACTTAAAACAATGTCATTATTACGTTAGACAACCTTTATGTCAAAATCTCTATTTTTTTAAGTGTAAAAAATGACACGTATCATGAGGAGAATGGAGAAAGTCCAAAGAGAAGATTAGAGAGAAGATTGCTAGCATTTCTCTTCTTGAAATCCTGGAGGATGTGAGGATATGTGTGGACCATTTGTCTAGTGACTTTGGATTATCAGGAGATTTTGTTGTTCCAAGATCTAGAGGTTAATCAATCAACTGCAATTTCTTAAGATCATTGGATTGATCAAACAATTAGAGCTTTGTGATTACCAATTAGAGCTTCTGCAGGTTTGAAACAAAACCCACTCAAATTAAATTATGGATTTGACTAAGAGGAGGACAATGATCCAACTACTTAAAGCATCCAAAAACGTCAATGATCTAGAAACCAGCTCACTAGAATTCTTGACCAAATCCAAAATGCATTAAAAAGAGAGAGAGAGAGAGAGAGAGAGAGAGAGAGAGAGAGAGAGAGAGAGAGAGAGAGAGAGAGAGAGAGAGAGAGAGAGAGCGAGAGAGAGAGAGAGAGAGAGAGAGAGAGAGCTATAATTAAAGCGGTAATTGGGTTTGGTATGACTCAGCACCAACACATATTATGCAAGTTGACGAGTTAATAAAGATGAAGCTGGACCAGCCAGAAAACTCTCCATTCATCTGAGAACTCTGAAACCAGAAATGAAAAGGAAGAAGAGGAAGATATATAATTATAATTGATGGAGATTATTCATATAGCTTATGCTTATGGGCAGATTGATAGTAGTACTCATGGCTAGCTAGCTAGCAGCTAAAAAAGACTAAAAAACAACTAAAATCAAGAAGCAAAGGAAGGACCACCGACAAACTCTCATCTTTCTCTCATCTTTTGGCGTCTCTGATAAACAGTAGGAAAAAGAAAAGAGAGAAATCCTGTGCCGCCGGAAATCATCAAAAACTCGCCGGGCATGGATTCCGGGGAAAAACCATAAACAAAACAAAAAAAGCTAAGAATTTTACAGCAGAGACAGATGACTCGCGTGAGTATATAGCCGCAAGTGTGAACGTCACATTCACAAAAACAAAAACCAGAGAAAAATGGAGAAGACTCAGGGGAATAAGTTGAGTAGCTTTCTCTCTGCTCCGACTCCATAAGAGTGCTGGTTATACTGATGATGATGATCTGGCCAGCCGCTCTCGAAGCACGTGGTGACCACCGACTCCTCGGAGTTCATCGACGGCGTTCCGGCTCGTCGGGTCTCGGGTTTGGGCTTCGGTTTGAAAGTCAGGCTCGGAGTCAACCGCAGATCCAGATCCGCATGGTGCTGGAGCTGAAGCACCTTCGTGGACGACTCGTCGGCGGATCGCTTGCGTTTCGGAGAGGAAGCCTTGGCGGACCGGGAGCTGGTGAACCGGGACGAAGAACCGGAGTTGTGGCTCGGATCTCGGAGCCTCCACATGTCCGTACAGTTGTTGACGCCACCGCCGTCGGCCTCGGAGGTTTCGTCGGGAGTCGAGCCGCCGCCGAGGAGCTCTGGTATCGGCCGCAACGTGCCGCCGCGGAGCACGGTCTCGACCGCGGCCTGGCACACGTGCCAGTTGCCGGTCCAGAGCAGCCCCACGGCGCCGTTGACCGGGTTGACCGTACGGCCGCAGGCTTCAAACAACAGAGACTGGAACAAAACTGAAAGAAAACAGAAAATCAGAAATGAAAATCGAAAAGAGAGATGTGGAGATGGAAAATACGAGATTTTGGTGGGTGAAGATAAAGTACCGGGACGCTGAGAATCGGGGACGGCGGAGATGAAGGACATGAGGCCGGCACGGCCGAAGAACTTGGCGACGAAGACGGTGGCGTGGCCTTGGGCTTCGGGAGTTTCAATCCACTGGAGGCAAGGGCGGAGCATGCAGGATTCGCTGCAGCCCTTTCGGAGAACTCGGCATCCGTTGCAGCTCATGGTTTTGTGAAGAGGGGTTTGGTTTGTGAAATATCAGTCAGTCAGAAGTGGGAGATAGAATTACATGAATGAGAGCAGGTTGAGGTTGAAGGAGGACTGGGATTTCTTTGCGCCCAAGAAAAGTAGAGAGATGAGAGGGAGAGAGCAGGAAATTAAGCTAAGCTGGCCAAAGAGGGCTCAGGAGGGTGTTATATAGATTGAAAACTAAGACTTGAAGGGAGAGAAGAAAGAGAGATAGCAGAGTGCGTGGGTTGAGAGTTTTAACTAGGGAATTGGGTGTGGTGAGAGAAGAGAGAGAGAGAGATGAGGAGATTCCAAGGAGTTGGGCGAGAGCGGCTCCGTGTTTCCGCGCAGGATGTTCTCCACCGTTGGATTCGTTGCTTTCCTTTTCATCTTATTTTTTGCCCCTTGCCCCTTTGCCCCTCCTTTGGCCCCTTTGCTTTGCTTTTTTCTATCTTCAACTTGCGAAGGTGGTTGCGTCACACACTAATTAAATCAAATCAAATCAAAATATTAAAAAAAAAATGTATGGTAGATTGGATTAGATGCTTCTTGATTGGATTAAACAAATGAACTCCATTCTTAATACGAGTCGTTCATCTTGAGAGATAAAATCACAACTTGACACGATTTATAAACTTTTTATATACGTCGGTTATAATTTACAAGTAAGTAAATTGACGTCTTTCTTATATGTAAGGAAGCATATAATGTTGTTTTAACAGAAGGGGTCTTGTTCATTCTTCATTATTCATATCCAAAATAACAACAATAATAAAAAATATACATATATATGTTGATGTTAGCAACTTAGTATTATAATTAGCATGGAAAATTGGAAATGAATTGGTCCATGACTCTATTGTATTTGTATGGTATGGCGTGCACATGTAGGGCAAATGTTTATAATTAATAGTTAATTAGGGGGTAATAGATGGTATTTGGTAGTGGGAGAGGGTCCAAAGGATATGGTATTTAAAGGGGGATTAATGATTGAGGAGGGAGCTTTGCTTGGTGCAAGATCAGGAAACACACACACACACACAAAAGCACAAAGCATTGGCATCGCAAGCGGTGCAGAGGAAGTTTTAGAACTTTGAGGAGGAAGGTTTTGAAAGTTTTTAAAATCAAAAAGTGGTGGGAATAATATGAGGTGCAATCAAAATGAAGCATGTAAGTCATTGCCTGGGTGGGGGTGGTATGGGGGCAGTCACCAATTAGGGTTCATCTTTATTCTTTTTGTTTTATTTATTTATTAATGAAGGGAAAATAAAAATAAAAATACTTATATATTTTGTTTGTATTTTGTCATGCTACCAAACATAACGTGGAGTAACATGTTGAGATTCTTTAAAGATTTTGAAAGCTTTCTTTCCTCCACAATTTTAAAAACCACGTTATTCTTTTTGAGGTTTCAAGTAATAGCAAGCATTTGAATAAACGCTTCAAAAAGTAGTGGTTCACAATTATTTGTGGAGTAATTTCCACCAAGGTTCTTTATGATTGTTTTAGGGGACATTGATATTTATTTTATCGAATTATAAAAAATATATATTATATTGAAGCACATGAGTCTTGACTCAAGTGGTATTTGGTGGGATGGGTTAAAAGGTTAAATTCTAGATTCAAATCTTGATGTAAGCCAAATTAACATAATGAAGTATCAATCAATTAAAGAATCATTCGGCACTTTCAACAAGCGCTTTTAACATGCACTTTGAATTATTATAATTGACATAAGAGTACGTGTGGTTGTTAAGTTAAAACGTGAATCGTCTGTTTTAATATTATGAAAGAATTTGACCATCCAAGTGAATAACAATTAATAATTGATGGAGAAACTCAAGATGTTATCACACATTCAACAATTAATCTATGGGCTGATTTTCTCACACATTCAACATAAGGGTTTCCATATTGTAACCAATAACTCATGCTTCTTGTGTTCAACATGACGAAATCAAGCTTATAGCAGCCTATAATAATAAGCAAGAAAACAAACAGCATATGAACTTGTAAAACTTTGGTTTATGTTGATAATGATTAGATGATCGTGTTTATATACATGAGGAATGAGGAATGAGGAATGAGGGATGGATTGTGTGAAGACGCAATAATAGATGTACATGTAGGAAAAGATACAAGAAAGGATTTACATGTTGGGGTCCGCGTGATTATATTAGGTGTCCCACATTGTATATAGTTATCAATCTCCACCGCGGCAATGATCTACAAACACAATCATCATCAAATTGTGGGAAGATCTCAAGAGATCTCATTTTGGAGCATCTCTCGCAATTTGCATTGATATTATTTAAACCGCATTGTAGCATTCATGTGTGAAGTTCAAGTACTTTCTTGAAGCATCGTGTTTATTGATTTTATTGATCTCCATTAGATGTCTTAATAATTTTCAATTTGCATGATTTTTTGTAAAGATGATCTCTGAATGAATATGTGGAAAAATATAAGATTTGGGTCGTTGAAAAAAATTTCATAGATAACCCTAAACGGTGTCCCTCAAATAAAATTATTTAAAAACTCGTTCAATAGAAGTATATATGTTTTGAACACATTTTCATTATTGTTTGGTTGTAAAATATATGTGTGAGGTTGTATTAAAATGGAGAAGCATAACATAATCCAAAGGCTTGTCATGTAATTTACTTTGGTCTATTTTACTATTGTCGAACCTTATCATCATCGCCGCATATAAGTACTTGTCGCCTCTGAAAGGCATCAAAACTATAATATATATATAGACATACAATAATTCCATTGTTAAAATATTGAGAAGAAAGAAAGGGTTCATTTCACTTGGGAGAAGAAAGCATCTGGTTGAAAAAAAAACAAAAACAAAAAAACAAATATTGTTTTTCTTTTCTCTCTTTCTTTTAGGGTTATACAAAGCATCTCATTGACTTGTAAACATTTGAAGTTTTAGTCCTTCACGGTTTGTGCAAGTAGTTTCAGCTGCTCAACCCACTAACAATACTTGGGGATTATAACAAAAGTGGTTTTGAGTGGAAAGTTATCCTATAATTAGCCATATTCAGTTAAAAATGAGCCAAATAGCAAATATTTGGAACATATAACTGAACACACACATTAAAAATGTGCAAGCATGGCATCACATCAACACAAAAGCACAATTTCTTCATTTTACGGACGAGACTCCTGAAATTATGGAATCATGTAAAACTTTCGTACAATTTATATGCGAGATACTTGATGTAAGAGGTTGAGATTGAACTAATTTGTATAGCATTGCTCATTACACAAATTGACAAGTAACTAATGCATGTGTATGGAGACTTAGGACCATGCGTCTATTAACTGAACAATTTTGAGCCTTTCTTTCTTACCTACAAACCAATCTCTTACATAATTATTGATTCACATCACAAGGAGTGAAGTAATTTTTGAAATAAAATAAAATAGGGGGAAATGTGAGCAAATTGGAGTGTCGCTTAGTCTGACAGACGTGGCGTTCTTATCCCTAGCGTGAAGCATGTCACCCCCCAATCAACTCGCAGGTGCCGACAATTTCCTAGCAAAACCAAACTTCTCAGAAAATAAACCAGATTTGCCTCTGCTCTCTATGTACCTATATATCTATGCTTAATAATTAATGTCTGCCCTAATAAATAAATAAATATATATGTATATAGAAAATTTTAGTTGAGAGATCCTTCAAATATGTTTAGTTGAGAGACATACTTGTAGGGCTCACTCTGTATTGTATTTCATTAATCCAAATCGTTTATTTTGTAGATACTCATTCAAAAATTATCTCTAAAAAAAATCACTTGAATCTGATATCATTTGACCACTTAATTGAATTTTTGAAATTTTAAGATTTCTTGAAATCAGTGTTCATTGATTTTGTATGACACAATTGGATATTGAAACGGTTTCTGATTTGTCTAATTTTTTGCAAGGATGATCTATGAATGTAGATTTAAAAAATAGATTGTTTGCATCGTTTAAAAAATATTTGTAAGAGACCCTAAATGGTGTTTCTCAAATAAAATTATTTGAGGGATCCCTCAATAGAATGAGATCGTATATATATATATATATATATATATATATATATATATATATATACATTTATTCTCTTATCAGGATGTCCGCACGTTATTATCTTGCAGATATCATTGTAAGCCGTCAAGAAAGCGTGGATGGATAGTACAAAATATATGACGTTCGTACAATAATAACGTCCGAATACCCGCATAAGAAAATTTATGTATATATATATTTTTTTATAAATAAATATAAAGGTTTATAATATTATCTTTCTCTTTCTCTTTCTCTTTCTCTCATAATCTGATCTGATTGGATTAACTTATAATCACTGTGTTGTTTATTTTATTTTAGTGGGTGCAAAAAATGTAGTGTTTGGGGACTTGATTGACTTATTAATCTTTTTTTGGTCAAATAGCTAGCAGCAACGGGCATGGGATTTGGGAGTTGTTTTCAGCCTGACTTATGAAACAGCTAGCAGCACTGCAACATTGCAAAAACTACACGTAACTTGAGGAGGTAAAGGTGATGCTGAAGTGACCCATGAGATGGAAAGCCTCTTCCCAGGATGAATTTCAAACTTGGGTAATAATATATAAACAAGAAAACTACTACCATCTGTCGTTTATACGCACGTGAGAGATTATAAGTCGTTAGTGTATAAATTGATAAGAGTGTTTGTGAGTTGCTGTATTGTGCGACCCACCCACGTGCTTCAACGACTCACAATAACTAACTCATGCTGTCATAATTCATACATAAATATACATATCTAAATAATCTTGGAAATAATCCATTCCAGCTAAAATTAAGTTGGACTTTTGGTGGTAGATAAGTGTTTAATTACTATCAATATGTCCTCGCACGAGAGCATTTTGAACCGCCAATTTAAAGTTTTAGAATCTAGACTGACAGTGGCCTCATTTTAAATGCATTGCTTGCAATATGTATGATTGCAGCAGCAAGCAAATACATACATAAATTTGAAATAGAAAATTAAGACATGAAGTTTTGCATCAATATTATTTCAGAAATACTTGATATAGAAATTAAAGCATTGGGTTATCTCCATCCATCAATGTGGATTAGCTTACTCAAAGCTGATTTGGAAGAACAAATGAGTTTTGCTAATCGTCCACGTGTAAGTACCTGTTTATTGTTAATAATTGTAATCTAATCTTGCATTTACGTTTATCAACGACTCACAACCATTCATGAGCGGTTTAGCTTTTCTCCAAAACAAATAATCAGCAATCAGTGGTTTTGTAGGTGGGGAGGACACAGTTAGAGACTGTAGAGTCCTATTCGTCAGTCACAACATAACAAATGGAGCTTTTGGTTTTGGTGAATTAATGGCCTCATCTACAGTACATAGATAAGGTCATGTGACAAAAAGTCCAATTTCCGTACACATACCTAACTTATTGTTATTTCCTATGGGGATAATGTTAGCATTATGATAGCATACTCAATTTATTATTAGTTCCTAATATTTCACATATTAGGATATAATTGACACCGTAAAAAATACCCTTATCACTTATTGGGAAAAGAGGCATTGCACCATTAAAAAAATGGATATTGTTGACAGTCATGAAAATGACGCCAATGGTCCTAAACTTGAAGTAACATGTTCATTGAGATAGAATTTCCTTAGTCTAATGTAATTATGCCATTAATACTATCGCAGTAGTTTGTACACCATAATCCTAGGCCAAGTTTCCAATTGAATTGAATAACTCACTAAATTTAAAGGCATATTAAAGGAAAAAATGGATCCCGACACTCAAATTTTGTCCAAGTTCAAAGAAATTTGTCCATTTCAATTTCCGAAAAATAGTAGGATATCAACATTTACTAATGCATTATGATCCCTTTTATTTCCCACAATGAAAAAATCTTTAACTCTACCTTCATTTCTTACTTCAACATGCCTTAAATTTTGTGAACTATTTAATCAAATCAAATCCTAAGTACTAATGTGACCCTAATAATTAGAGATATTTAGTTAAATACCCATTCTTAGCACTAATAATATAGATAAATCCTATACCATTTAATTTCTATAAACAAGCCCAAAAAAAACCCAAAAAATGAATTTAATGCCCTATTGAATTTAATTTTAATTATTAAATTACTTTAATGCCCTATTGAGTGTTTTGGGTTTTTTATGAACTTTTGGGATTAGGCTTGTTTTAAAAATCATGGTAGTTTTGTAATTATAGGAAGTTTGAAGTCTCTTTATTATATCAGAAATGAATTTTGGGTGTGTTTAAAATCCATTTCATATAGGTTTTTATAATTTGACTTCAATATTTGGTATAATAGTGAATCTCCCATAAAATTATTACAAATCCCTACAAACAGCTGTTGGGACCAGCAATCAAGTAAAGGAGAGCAACAATTTTCCTCTATAAGAGCATCTCCACCCATATGAAGTTTAAAAGAAGCGAGTTAGCTGCTACTATTCATGTGAATAGTGGCGCCTTCTTTGTTTCCACCCCAAAGGAAGGCGAAATACTATTCATTTTAATTTTTCCCTATTTTTTATACTTAAAAATTAATTTGGATAAAATTTAATAGTAATAAAATTGTTAGGTATGTATAAAAAAATGTTTCTGATTTTTAAATATTTTTCAGATTTTTTGGATTTATTTTAAATTTTTTGGTTCTTGACGTCTATCGACGTCAAGAAATCGGCTTCAGCCCAGGCAAGATTCGCTTGGGCTGCCTGGCTGGTGGGACCCACGCGAAACTGGGCTGGAGGCTGCAGCGCTGGAGCCATCTCGGACTTGACTAGGGGCCTTTTGCCCGGTTTTGATGCTGCGGTGGAGATGCTCTAAGAACAAACAAAAGCACAAGTCATCATAAATAAAAGAAAAATGCAGCAAAATCCTAAAGATTCCAATTTGTGGGGTCCTCTAAGAAGGCAACTTGGGTTAGCTTAATGCCAATTTCCCATCTCAGAACTATGATGATGGATAATTAGCACTTTAATCGAGAAATGTTTCCCCCTTCAAGCCAATTTGTGATAGTCAATTGCCAGCAAACTTCTCTCTAACCTTCTTTGGATTTTATCTCTTCTCACACGTGTCATTTTTTACACTTAAAAAATAGAGATTTTGACATAAAGGTTGCAATGTAATAATGGCGTTGTTTTAAGTGTAGAAATTGACGCCATGAAGAGAAGAAGAAGATCCAAAGAGAAGGTTAGAGAGAAAGATTCCCTTGGCCCATAAACCAATCGGATTGGCATCTGCTGCAGTAGAGTTTCAAACTTTTAGGTGTTATATCAAGGTGTACGATGTTGGAATGAAATCAAAGACCACTAAAAATTAACCACATAGATCAAGATAAAGTTTCCCAGTACAGGGATTATTCTTTAATCAGTGGCTAAAACTTTTGACAGTGTACCAGAGCAGAAAGTTCTTATTCTCAGGCAATGGCACCAGTTAGAACTCTGGTGTTACATATATCATGGCTATTCATATAACATGAGCACAAAAGAAACCTGACAAAATTTCAATCAGCTCAATGTGGTCCACCCACTTGAATGAAAAGAAAAGTATGACTAAGTGGGGTACCTATCAGGGCTGTCAAACTCCATCTCAAGATGAAAGCTGCATTTGATGACTTCAGCCACAACAAGAAGTCTTTGCATCTTTTTGTCTTACCTTTCCCAATTGCCTTCATCAAAATCAAAACAGCACCACAGAAAAATCAAAACAGCAAAACTTGGACATAGTTATGGCATCTTATGGACCAAGACTGGTTGTGCCTATAGATGTGAAGAAGAAACCGCGGGAACAGAAGCTTCCACTTCACAACCGATGGCACCCGGACATACCACCGGTGGCAGAAGTTACAGTTGGAGAAGTTTTTCGAGTCGAAATGGTGGATTTTAGTGGAGGTGGTATTACCAAAGAATACACAGCAGAGGACATCAAACATGCCAATCCCTCCATTGTAAGTTGCCCTTTATATTTGTGTGTTTTGCATCTTTTCCACTTCTATTGCATAAAGTTTGGAAGAGCATAGAAGAAATGATATCAATGGTGTGAGCAGAGTATCATGCAGTTCTAATTTTGACCAAACATAATCAATTATTTGAAGTCCAACACAATCAGTTTTTCCATGACAGATTCTATAGGAGTTACGAATCATTTCTTCATTGTTCAAGACTTCAGATTTCTTTCAATTGCATGTTTTACCTTTCGTTTGAGTTTCAACAATAATTCCATTGAGGGACACTTAAGTAGCAACTCTACATGTTTCCAGGTAATATCTATGAGAACAGGAAAATGAACAAAGCAAAAGGATTTTATTCTGCATATACACATCCAAACAACTCTGATTCCTATTGCCACGTCTACAAACATGTAAGGCTTTTTAGGTCTAATGCTCCCTCAACTTACACTCGAGTTGCATTTTCGTCCCTCAATTCGCAAAATGGTTGTGGTGATCCCTCAACTCCACTTCCGTTAGCATCATTAGTCCTACGTTAGATTTTCTGTTAAATTTGAGTCCAAGTGGTCATTTCAAGCCCAACACCATCACTCTCTCACCAGCTCCACCACCCACACCACCATTTTGTACCTAAACAAGCCCGCGACAATCACAACCCGCACGACCTCCTTCATTCTTCCTTCCCTTACCTCACTCAGCCTCAACTCCACCACCAACCACCCCCCTACAACGAGATCCCGCAGCAGCCCCAATCCTTCAAATTCCCACACGACCCCACTCCCATAAGACCATTCAATTCCTCCATGACTTCCCACCCATATACCTATTACGAATCCAATACAAGGGGAGGTTGGAGAGAGACGGAGGAGGTGGTAGGAGGGGTGGGTATTGGGGGGTTGGGTGTGGAGGATTTTGGTGGCTGCTGTTCTTCCATGTGTATCTTAGAGATTCAACATAAAATTAACAGAGGAAGTGAGGGAGAAGATGACTGATGCGGATGAAAATACGGTTTTGTCCATGATGCTAACGGAAGTAGAGTGGGATCATACGGTTTTGAACATGAAAAATACTATTTTGGCCTCAAATTTGACAGAAAGTCTAACGTAGGACTAATGGTGCTAACGGAAGTAGAGTGGGACCATTGTGAATCGAGGGACGAAAATGAGGGACATTGGACCTAAAAAGCCAACTTGTAATGCTTTGATTTGTCAGCCAAATTAAAATAAGCAAAAATGTTGTGTTGTATTGTATTTGTCCTATATTGGAAAAAGCTAGATGAGGGGCCCTTGGAAAAACATGTCAGTCTCATTTGTCATCCAATAATTGTATTGATGTCAACGTCCAACGCCCTTCCTCTTCCTCTTCCTCTTCCTCCAATGGGATGCTGTTTTGGCCTAACAAGTATATAAAACATACATCCTTATGCTCCCTGTTTTTCCAGTATTTCATCTATGGCTCCTAGGACTCCAAGACTAGTTGTGCCAATAGACTTGAACAACAAACCATGGCAGCAAAAACTACCTCTTCACAACCGTTGGCACCCTCACATACCCCCAGTGGCTGAGGTTAAAACTGGTGAGGTCTTTAGAGTAGAGATGGTTGACTGGACTGGAGGTTCTATTAAAGATGATGACTCTGCACTAGATATAAAATCTATAGACCTCTCAACTGTAAGTATGATTTTATCTTATTTAACAAAAACTAAAACACTTTTAGTTCAAGTTTATGAATATACAAACAATACTAAAGTAAGTTTTTAAACCAATAGAAACTCCTATAACAGGTCAAACATGTTATATACTAAACCCTACTATCCTGATCTGAAGACACTACCAATATAATGTATCAGTAGTATGAACAACTAGAACATCTGGAATGGTGATTTAATGTTAAAGACAATAAGTTTTAAACTGCTCCAGGTTCATTATCTTAGTGGGCCAATTAGAGTTTTGGACAAGGATGGCACTCCAGCAAAGCCAGGTGATCTTCTGGCAGTTGAGATATGCAACCTGGGTCCTCTCCCAGGAGATGAATGGGGTTTCACAGCAACATTTGACAGAGAAAATGGAGGGGGTTTTCTCACTGACCATTTTCCTTGTGCAACCAAAGCTATTTGGTACTTTGAAGGGATATATGCGTACTCACCTCAAATACCAGGTGAATTATCAACCATTTCCTTTTCTTGTGCCAGTAATGTTATGAAAAGATTCATAAAGGTACTCCTCCAAGCTTTTAACTAAGCCTATAAAATAAGCACAAAATAGGGCTATAATTTTTGCTACCGACATAATTTTATATGCATGGCAGGAGTGAGATTCCCAGGTTTAACCCACCCCGGAATAGTTGGAACAGCACCATCGATGGAACTCCTGAATATATGGAATGAAAGGGAGAGAGAACTTGAAGAAAATGGACTCAACTCTATGAAACTATGTGAGGTTTTGCATCAACGACCATTGGCTAACCTACCATCAACAAAAGGTTGCGTCCTCGGAGGGGTATGCTAAATTGAAAACTTGTTAGGGAAACAAAATAATGATGAAAAACCTTGCAACAGGACTAAATTTCCATAATAGCTTTGCTGCGTACTAAAAGAACTGTAAAATTCTGCAGCCTACTGCACAGAGATACAATAGTCATGATGTTCAACTTCTATCCCTAAAATCTAATTATACTAACATGTCGTGGTCATACATAGATCAAAGAGGGCAGTCCTGAATGGGAAAAGATAGCCTTGGAGGCTGCAAGAACAATTCCAGGAAGAGAAAATGGTGGCAATTGTGACATTAAAAATCTTAGTAGTGGTTCAAAGATATACCTTCCAGTATTCATTGAAGGAGCAAATCTTAGCACTGGTGACATGCACTTTTCCCAGGGCGATGGTGAAATTTCATTCTGTGGAGCAATTGAGATGAGTGGTTTCCTGGAGCTCAAGTAAAAATTTCACACCTCATCTCTTAACATTTCTGTAGCCAAACTAGAGGCTTTGTTGAGCAAAGACTGGAAATGTTTAAAACTAAACTTTCTACTTTCACAATAGAATGCGGCATAACATGCCACACCCGTGTACGTGCGCACACACACACACACACACAACATATAAATATATATAATATAATTAACAGTTTATCCTATATAATCCTGTTATTAGGTGTGAAATTATAAGGGATGGAATGAAAGAATACCTTACACCAATGGGGCCCACTCCTCTCCATGTGAACCCAATCTTTGAGATAGGCCCTGTCGAGCCAAGATTTTCAGAATGGTTGGTGTTTGAGGGCATCAGTGTTGATGAGAGTGGGAAGCAGCATTACCTAGATGCAACTGTTGCTTACAAGCGTGCAGTACTGAATGCTATTGACTACCTCTCTAAATTTGGATACTCCAAAGAGCAGGTTTTTGATCTCTCTCCATACCACATACAATAACATGCCGTGCATGCTATTGTAGTCTTCATTACTGATCTAGGACCTGTCATGTATCAGAGCTACCTTCTGTTGTCATGCTGCCCATGTGAGGGAAGAATTTCTGGAATAGTGGACTCTCCCAATGCCGTTGCAACCTTAGCAATCCCAACAGCTATCTTTGACCAGGTATCTATTTCTGGCCAACCCACTAACAATAATATATTACCTTTATAGTACTTTACCATCTACAAATGATTCCAGTTATACTAAGTTGCTTTTTAAACTGCCTAGTCAGATTACTGAAATTTGAATAGCTACATATCTATATGCTTAATGCCAAAGATTACATTCTATTCATAGATACAAATGTAAATAAGAGTCTTCTCTCCTAATTTGTTTCACAATAATTACATGATTCAAGAAGCAAAACTGAGCTCTTACAGGCAAAACAAAAGTATCACAATTCACAACGTATAAGAGCTCAATTACACAGTAAACTTCCATTTTATTTGTAACTTAGATGATCCCTCAAGGTATAAGCTATTGATAGACGTTTGAAATTGATCAAAAACTTTTTCATGCATAAGGAGAGTCAATATTCTTTCCTGTTACAAAACTCACAAGAAATTGCTCTAGTGAACAGTAATGATTGTCATAAAGCCTGCTGATATGTTCAAATCATTTTCTCTACAAATGACAAACGTACATATGCACAGGATATACGTCCAAGAGCAAACAAGGTGCCAGTTGGGCCTCGGATAGTGAGGAAACCAGATGTCCTGAAATGTACTTATGATGGAAATTTGGCAACTACAAGGAACCCTAGCTCAGCAACATAACTATTGTCAAGAGTGCTCAGTAAATAAAAGCAGACACTTCGCCTGTATCTTCCATGCCTACCAAGTCATGCATGTACTGGGATATACAGAAAGTAGAACTGAATTGTCAAAGTAAACCATCCAAATTCTATATAAGCAACACAAACACATTGCACACAGGGGAAAAGATCATGAATAAATCGTGCAGAAAAATTCAACACTATTTAGCCTATCACTTCATGAATAAACCATGCTCTTAGCCATTTTGTCATCGCTCTGATGTCAACCAAGCTGCTAATTCTAAGTTCTAATCAGCTGAGTCCACTTACACATTGACTTATATTGGCAATAATTTTTGCAAGCCTGCATCTTATGGTTGATTTCCACTATTCATCTTCTAAAGAGCCTATATATAACAAGTTTATGAATGCTTCTGTGAGTATTGAAACCTATTGCATTTCATATATATTGCATCTCATATCTAAAATTCGCTAACTTAACAAACATGCAGGTTGTCAACACAGAACTAACATTCTAAGGATAGATCAGATCCATGATATAATTTTACATGGATGGTAGGCTTTACAGAATATAAACCAAGCTGAGGAACAAACACCTGCAGGAGTTGTGTTGACACTCACATGATGTGAGATTCAGTGGATTTATAACACAATATAAACAAAAAGCATGCATCAAATTGAACTAGTCAACACCTGCTGCCACATTCATCAAATTTTATATGTTCACTAAAATCAGAATAAAAAGTGACACATATGGTAAATCACTTGGTTACCATAACATTATATATTGATCTTCATTAGTTCAACAGTAAAATTAGTTGGAATATGCAAAAAGCCGCAACACTTCCAAAAGAAAACAGGATGTCAGAAATTGTTTATCAAGCTCATCCAAAGACTTTAACTTGAAACTTCAAATCCAAAATCTTTCCTTTATCTGAGTAACAAATATATAGCAAAGGGTTACGATAGAATATGGTGCAATTAATAATATATAGAGAGTGTCCTATGGTGTTGCAGAGCAGGACACTGAATGCCAAAAGACCAAAGCCAAAGGTCTAACTCAATACTCAGCACCTGAAAAAGAAACCCCACAAGTAGAACAATCATATTAGGAAAAAGAGACTGAGTAGTGATGGTAGAGAAAAGGAAAATGAAAATCTACAGATTCAAGAAGATACATGTTTATCCTAGTTTCAAATGCAGAGGAACAAAATGGCCTAAACACAATTCGCTTTGGTGGGAACAAAACTGATGCAGGACACTTACAGATAAAATAAATAATCTGACTGTTTTATTACATAAATGTAGCCATGAGAAGAATCTAAAATTCATAAACAAACATAACACACTAGGACCACAACAGAAAATAAGCTAATTGGAACTGCTCCAGGCAATAGTCTTTAATCGTACCTGCTTCCCTGATTTCATGCTGATCAACTCCTTCATTTTCTCCACAGCATATATGGAGCAAGCCCGTAGTTCAACTTCCTCCTCACTGCCTGCATATATTTGACTATTAGCCTCAATCGTGCTGGCAAGGGTCGCACTATATTTCAGTACACCAAGCTGCCGAAGCACAGCTGGAACAATATAATCCGCCATAATAGTAATTGAGCCAATGTCATAAAATTGTCCATATCCTTGGCCGCCAAATGCACCCCATAAATCTGCTGCAAATATCTGCGCTCTTTTATACAAGAATACTTGGTGGCCTTTGTATACTGAGTGGTCTCGGAAACCTAGAAAGTTTAACTAATGACAGTCAATATGCTTGGTTCCTGGGGAATAACCCCTACAAACTGTGCAGCCAAAAAATATATTTTCAACCCTAAAATATACCAGGAAAGTGACGAGTAACAAGAGCTACAAGCTTAACAGCTGATTTTCCACAGGACTCCACAAGATTAGATGCCATGCCATCAAAGCTTCTCTCCAGCTCAATCCCAACCTAGACCACAAAAGTTAACATTTTGGATATTAGGTTAGGTCAAATCATTAGTTTCAGAACCAGACTAATCAAGAAATCAAACAATAAAAAACTTCTATAAATGGAAAGGTAAATTTCACCTCATGCAACAAACGAACTCTCTCATCCTCCAGAGGTAGTGGCCTAGGCCATTTCAACAGCTCCCGTAGTTCAGGACCTTATAACAGAAACAATTTCAATCAAATTACTATTCAGTAGAACAACGTTACAAAGTCAAAATGTAGAATTTAAAAGTGCCAAAAGGCCATTTTAACAGCTCCCGTAGTTCAGGACCTTATAACAGAAACGATTTCAATCAAATTACTATTCAGTAGAAGAGCATTACAAAGTCAAAATGTAGGATTTAAAACTGCCAAAACATGTTTACAAGAGCTCAATCCTCATCCATAAATTTGAATTTTTACAGAGTCAAGAGTCTACCTATTAATTGACCTCTCTGTCCTATTATTAATAATCGTTTTTCTTCTACCAGGGACCATGAAGTAAACTTGATATATATCCCAATTTGTGTGCACCTCACATTGGATGTGAAATAACATCTGAATGGACATAAGAGATGTGTTCAAGAAAATAAGTACCAGTGTACTTCTGAAGACGATCCACATCAAACACAGATTTGTCATTTTGTAGAGCTGCCTTTAGACCTGCTGCCAAATTGTCGTAATTTAAGTCCTTATCTGTCAAGAAAAAGTAAATAAAGAAAGAGTCAGCACAGAAATTTAGTAGATCAAACTACAAATATTTGTACAAAGATATGAATAAAATGAATCTATAACTCGCCCAAACTCTCATACTACGTCTTGATGTTTGGAAACATTTTCCCTCTATTATAGTTTTATTTTGCAGCCTTGAGGATCCATCTTCTTCGTTTTTACATTCTTAATTCTAGTGCTTAAAGTAAACCGAAATTTTTGTTTGCTTACAAGCATGGGTACTTTCAGTTCAAAATGATAAACACAAGTCATGTGTAAGCTATTTAAGCCAATGAACAATCAGCTGCTTGTTTTCAATGCATTTAGTATTTGCTCAAAGGGATATAAAGTTATTCGATATATGATCTTTTTCTTCAACTCCATACACTGTAAGCAACTAAAATATGGTTCCATAATTAACTATATGAAACTGCACAACAAAGAACTCACACGGGGATGGATACACACATTGAAGTATTACTTTTTTGAAAAGATACACATTGAAGTATTACTTTGACATGAAAAGACTTCAAATCTTTATAACATGGGCAGCACGGGAAATTAAAATACTCTTTTGTACAATGAAACAAAAGCACAGACAACTTAAGTTCTTAGTTGTATCACAATGGCCAACAGCTTGGCTCAGTCATAAAACAAAATTTTGAAAGGTGGAAAAGCATAAATACCTCTACAATTTATGCTTTGATATGACTATCTCTACATTTTGTTTAGAAATGAATCCACTATTGTAGGCCATTATACTTGACTTAATCATAATTTCTTAAACCAACAAGCAACAAAGTAAAAGTAGTAAACTTGACAAGGAATTAGACTAGTATGTTCAAAAAATGAAAAAAAAGCAAAGAACCCATAGTTTAATTCAGTCTCATTGGCATCCATAGTTAGAATAGAATGATATAAGAGACGTGGTTGGTACCACCTACCAGGCCAAAAGCAAAAATTCAAAGCATCCAACACAAACAGGTACTGAACGGTGAGAGGCCCGTTGTCAAAATAGTGAATTCCTTCGAAATCCCAATTAACCTTCGGGATTGTGTCTATAGTCTCCGCCACTTTCTCAATCCCTTCACCCCCAAAAAATTATATAAAAAAACAGTAAATTAAATGAAAAAGTGCACCAAAGCTAAGAAGCATAAAATGGGACATGCATTTGCTCAGCTGAACAGAGACAGAGTGTGGAGAGACCTGAGGAGTCGACGACGACATGAGAAGAATGGCTTGCGACCCAAGCAGAGCTAGCCCTAACATCGTCCATGGCCGCAAGTCAATAAGTCTGCGAGTGCCTGTCTGAGTTGAAACCCTAGGAATTTGGTTTGCTTTATATATGCGCAGCCAGAGATAGAGAGAGAAGGGGGGGTGGCTGTGGTGTTGGACTTGTGCTGGTTTTTCCTTGTTCGAAGTTTCCCGCTTTCGTTGGGGGGGCGCCTTTTCGTGCTCCTCAACAGGATAGTAACAAATTAATTATAATAAATATATAAATAATAATAATAATGCCTTTTTTGTATTGGTGGATTTATTTATTTTATTTTTCCCCATTTTAGTACTTTCTGACCCTGGTTCTGAAATTCCATTCTGGGCCACAGACTTTTCCATGTTTAGCCAGAGACCAACTCACGTGCAAGATCTAAAATATCGATAATATCTTTGATATTTTCATCGAAATTTCCGTATTTTTGGACTATCGATATTTTTGATACCATCGATATTTTAGATCTTAACCAGTATACTTGGTTTCAGCCATGAACCAAAATATCGATAATATCGACGAAATATCGAGGATATTATCGCTTTTTCGGATCATATATATTTTGAAACATATCCATACACATATCGTACGAATATCGATAATATCGACAAAATGTCGAGGAAATGTCGATGTAGATAATTTCGCTCATACTTCAGCAATATTTTGGCAAAATATCGAGATGATATCGCTATAATATCGAAAATATCGATTTGCACATGAGAATGAGTTTACTTTTCAAGTTTCAACTTTCCAACTACTCTTCACAATACACTTACTCTACCCATAGAGATGAAGAAGATAGTGAAAATTTTGAACCTCATAGGAACTCTATGTGGTACTAAGTCACTCATGTATCTTATCATGCCATGTATAAAGTGTAAAATATTGTAGTAAATCATTATATATAAATGATTATGGTGTGTTTAATTTTCTTTCACTAATTACTACATATTTTCTACACTCACAGTGTTTTTCAATTCACTATATAATCAACTTAAATCAATTAAACCCATCATGCAATGCATTTCCTTCCAATTTTTTTGATAAACTAAAAGATAATTGACTAAATAAACATCCTCCAAAGTTTCAATTAAAAATTTAAAGTTTTTCTTACAATTTTTATCGATATCGATAGTATCCCGATATTTTCATCGAAACTTTCATGTTTTTGGACTACTGATATTTCTGATACCAACGATATTTTCGACCTTGCTCACGTGTGAAATACCCTACAGGCTACGGTAGGCAGCGAGACTTTGTGCACGTTTTTCATCTCTCTTTGGGTTGGTTTGGTTCAAAAAATTTAATTAAATAAATAAATTCAGTGTGTTGTGCCTTTTATGGTCAAATTCATGAATAACTGAACTGACCACTCTCTGTCGACTGACCCAGGATTGGGATTTGGGATGGGGGAGAGTATTGTATCGTCCAATTGTGGGGGGCCTGGTTGTCTTTGTATTATGGTCGAATTAAAGGCCCCATTTGTTATGGTCCAAGTATGGTCTGATTGGATTTAGGTCGAACGAGGGATAAATTTGGTCTCATGGGGTTAGGTTTGCTTAAATACGGTGTTATTATATTTAATTCAACTAATGTCATGCTTACTTATTATGAATGAGGAAATTATGAATCGAAGAAATAAGAATTGGATTAAGTACTCCCCTAATGAATCATATTCTGAATTTTAACATATATTTCACATAATTCATTTACACATACATAAAAAATTATAAATTGAAATCATTTCAATACTTAATCATTGATAAGTAAATATGTCATAAACGTAAGTGCTATAATTTGAGTGGATTTTATGTGCCATCATTATGTAATGTGGTATGTAATTTGGTCAAATGCGTTTATCATATATGTTTTATTCTCACCTATAGGAATGATTAATATTAAAATATATATATATAATTACCTTTTTTTTATGTACGGGTGCATAAACTAACGAACCAAAGAATAATGAGTGACTTTTTGAAATGACTTATTTACTAGTGGTGCCCCCTGAAACTATGGTCAAATCCTACATTGCCCCTGGAAGTCGAAGTGGCCCACCTTGCTCCCTTTACCAAGGTTTGGTGGTTCACTTTGCCCCCCATCGTTAACTTTGTTAAAAATTCTGTTAAAAAAATTACATGGCACAAATGAGACCCATCCTTTTGATGAAATGTATGCCACGTGAGTGCCAAATGTGAAAAACAAATAAAATATTTTGTTTAAAAATTTTAACAAATAGGAAAAAATATTTAGAAAAATACTAATCTCTTCTCTCTCTCTCTGTACCCGACACCCTCATCCACCAACCCACTTGGGGGCAGCCATCACAGCCCCACCCCTCCGCGCCCAACAACCACTCACCTACGACACAACCTAGCCCCCGCCCCTCTCTCTTTTCTTCTTCCACTAATTTCCAAATCCTTGTATCTAAATATGTAAATCCATTAACGACAAAGCACCCAGAAGCCATTCCAGCGAAGCAATTCGATCACTGTAATCGGAAACCACATGGCGGTAATCTGCGGGGAAATGGGGCACGCAGAAGCCCTCCAGTCCAAAATAATGTCATCCTTCTCCAGCATCCAGCTGCCGTAGCCCTCCGACGCCGACGAGCTCGGATCGCACGCATACTTGAGTTTATCTTCGACTGAGCTATCGTTGAAGAAGGTGAGGCCAGCGTGCTTGATGGCGTTGACTATGCTGGCTGGAACGCCGTGTTGGTGACGTGGAAGGCGCCCCAGTCCCGGCAAGCTTGCCCGATTAAGGCCCGAATCGAATCACATCGGTCGGGTCGAGGCCGAAAAGGTTGATGAGCGGAATGTTGGTTGAAGAAGAAGGTCGATTGGGTCGGTCTTTGGGGAGGTTGAATGTATTAGGCGGGACTTGGTTGAGGCCGGTTTGGGCTAAGTTTTGAACTACGATGGGCTCACGATATTTCCATTTCTATCGAATTGGAATGAATTTACATAGAAAGAAACAGAGCGATGTGATGATGAAGACGATGATACCGATTTTATAGTCCGGAATGATGAGGGGGGTGTCTTGAGATGATGAAGACGATGTGATGATAGAGGGGGCTGTCTTGAGAAGTTGTGTGGTGGGAGAGGGTAGTGGCTTGTTGGTAAGGGTTGGTTTCTGGGTGGGAGAGGGTAGTGGCTTGTTGGGTGAGGTTGGAGTGGTGGTGGTGAGGGTGGCTTTAGGTTGGGTGGTGGTTGTGGTCTGCTGGTGAAGTTAGGGGAAAGGAAAGGGACGACACAGAACGAGATGGAGAAGAAGATATTTTTTAATATTAATTTTGCCATTTTTTATATTTTTTATATTAACAAATAATTTTTCTATTTGTTAAATTTTTTTAAAATAAAATATTTTATTTGTTTTTCACATTTGGCACTCACGTGGCATACATTTCATCAAAAGGATGGGTCCCATTTGTGCCATGTCATTTTTTAACAGAGTTAACGATGGGGGGCAAAGTGAACCACCAAACCTTAGTCAAAGGAGCAAGGTGGGCCGCTTCGACTTCCAGGGGCAATGTAGGATTTGACCATAATTTCAGGGGCACCACAGTAAATAAGCCTTTTGAAAATGGCACACGCACAGTCATATTTTATTCTCTAAAAAATTTGATCCTCTTTTTGGCTTGAGAGAATAAAATATGTTCGTTTAATAAGTATTGCAATAATAAAGTCTTTAATTGATGATTACAAAGGATTTCATATGAAGGTTGGAACTTGGATTAGGTGACATGAGTTGCTGGTTCATGACCGACGTGGCCATCGATGATATGGTCCCAAAGAATTACTTGTTCTAGGTCCGATTCTTGAGATTCTTCTTTCCTGCTCCTACTCCAATGCGAGTCACTTTAGTGAACCAAGACTTTGACAAAATAGCCTAAGATTTTCACTCATTTTATCACATGTTTACTAATTCGTAATTGGATTAGGAAAAATTGAATTGAGGAGGAGTTGGATTAGATTACGAATTTCTATTGAAGTTGTTTACGAAACCATATAGTTTGAGTAGAGTTAGATTCTGGATTTCTATTGAAGTTGTTTACTAAACAATATGGAATTGGGGTAGGAGTTGTGTTAATTACTAAAATATCCTCGTTGCTGGGTTAAAGTAAATGGCAAATTTAGAATTCTTAAAATTGTGTGAGCATATAATAGGTAAAAAAGATGAATTCCTAATGAGTTTAGGGTTAAGGATATCACCTCCCACCCAAGAGGAATTCAATTCCTAATTTTGTGTGAGCCCCACATACTTTTTACTTCCTTGATGTGACGTAAACACAGGAATCCTCCATAATTGGAATTCAATTCCTGATTAGTAAAAACACCATTATAGTATCTCCAACAGCCTATTCAACAACCTTTGAATGCTAAAATAGGTGAGCCACATCAAAACCCGCCTTATCAAACTTAGTCATCAAAGCTACAACTTTTTATCTATCTTCAAGACTTGTAAGTTGATATTTGCTCTTCAAAACATTTAATTTTACTTTGGAAAAATAAATCCTACCTTGAAAATGTTAAACACATGCATTTTTTTTCTTTTCAAACAATAAATACATAGTCATTTTCACATGTTTTCATTTTTTTCATTTTTTTCCATAACATTGCAAAATTGAATTGACAAGTCTGCTGTGACACAAAATATTAAAGTAGCAAACAAAGGTGTTCAAATTGCCATGTAGGTTAACAAACTTCAATTTAAAAAGTTTGATTTGCTACTGCTGTTGGAGATGTTCTTACCAAAGAAATACACGATTAATTAGTTCTCTTTCCTCTGTGTGTTGTTTTTTGGTTTTGCTTAAATACCTAAATGAACCATATATTTTATTCGTTTGACCAATTTAGACAATGTGTTTGTTTTCAATTTGGCCAATTTAGTCCATATATTTTACTCGGCAAGGCATGGGCTCAAGGGCGTTACTATGCCATACAAACTAACGTAGCAAGTGGAGGGAGTAGGGTGGGGACCATTGGGTGAAGGAGATCGCCGTGGGAGAAAAGAGACTTTGTATATTTGTTCATCAATTATAATTTTTTTTAACATCAATTTTCATAATGATAATAAATTATTTTAATAGTAATATGGGGGAATAGACTAGAGTATTTAATAGTAAATTGAAAATACACGAACTAAATTGGCCAAATGGATTAAACATATGAATAATTTTGTCATTTTAGCATATGTCGTCAATTATCTTTGCCATGTTCAAGGTGGTGATTCGGTGTCGGTTTGAAAATTTGCTCCACTAACAAACTTTAGTTTGATGGACAATTTCGATCTCTCAGCTCGACTTAGTTTGGTACCCTCGATAAAACACATCATTTTTATTTGTAGTCAATTAAGAGCATCTGCAATCATGCTCCATTTTATTTTATTTGTTAAAATTTAGCTCAAGACCCACAAAATCTATTTTAGGATGAAATATTTTTGCTCACTACTTTAACCTAAGGTGTACCCTCATCACCCTTCTCAACACTTGACACGTGTCCATAGGTATAACCATAGTTAACTATTTGTTTTGTATTTGTGGAACCATGGTTATGCACATGGACACGTGTCAAGTGTTGAGAATGGTGGTTAGGGTACACCTTGAGTTAAAGTGGTGAGCAAAAATTCTCTCATTTTAGGAGCTCTTTAACAAATTCGAACTCCAATCATACTCTTTAGTTTAGGGAGTCATAAATACTATAATTATTTTTTAATTCAATACAAATGGTCCATTTCTATAAAATAAATAGGGTTGAATACATTTTTGGTCACTTGGGTTTGGCTCAAAATCAAATTTAGTTACCGTGATTCCAATTTTCCCAATTCCATCACCATATTTGCAGTAGTTAACAATTTCAGTCAAATACCTCAATTTCGTCAATTTGTTTAATTAAAAAATATTTGATATTAAGTTAATAAAGGTCCAAAAATTGGAAGGGATTGAATGAGATCTCGACATGGAGATGGTGGATTGTGGCTTGGGAATGAGAGATGGGTGCTAGTGCTAGCGTCGTTTTGCACGCTGCACTGCCATCGGTCGGATAAAAGGGCGGCAAAGTACTTGGAGTGTCGCTGGGCGTGGGCTTGAAGGTAAAGGACGATGTCGTCCTGGTGCTAGGCGTTGGGGTTGGGAGAAGAAGAGGATATAGGTTTTTTTTAATATTTTAAAATTAATATTTGTATTATTTAATTTTAAAAGGAATGCATGGTTTTAATAATTTGTAGACCGAATTACCCATCCACAATTTACAGAAGTAAAAAAAATTTGATAGAAATTGAGGATTATACTTGAATTGCTTCAAATTAAAACCATAGGGGCGAAAATTGACCAAATTGAAACTATATGGACCAAAATGGTAAAAGTGGCAAACTATAATGACCAAAAGTGACTTTTTACCTAAAATATTCATGAAATAAAACAACATAAAATTATAATAAGTCCGTAAGATCCGTGTCTTGAGCTTGGAAAGCAGAGAACGGTGAGCAATCCCACATCGCTCGGGAGGGAAAGGTGATGTGCCTTATATGTGTGGGCACGTCTCTAACTAACACGAGGCCTTTGGGAGCTCACCTGGCTTCGGATTCTTAGTGAACTCCGAAGTTAAGCGAGTGGCGCTGGAGCAATCCCGGGATGGGTGACCCATCGGGAAGATATTGCTCGTGAGTTCCCAAAGTGACAAAACCGTGAGGGCGGAGGCCCAAAGCGGACAATATCGTGTTAGTGAGTCGGGTCGTGACAAAGTCACTAAGAGCATCCGCAATGGTTGTCTTATGCTTATTGTGATGTTAGCCCAGAAAGATTGCAATTGGGTGTCTCTTATGCCTATTGTCCTTTTTGGGATGTCATAGGTCCTTTTATTCCATCTCCCAATCTTAGGTGCACATGTTATCTATTTTCCATCCATCCATCCACCGTGCACAAACTAGGTGCCGCAAAAAAAAAAAAAAAAACTAGGAGCCGCACTTGCAATCATGCCACAAGAGAAGACACAAAGTACCCAAACACATATACTCATGAAAAATATATTTTTGACGGCCAAAACAACACATAAAGAGACAAAAAAAAAGTGAAATGATAAAAATGGAATAATAACTAACTAAAATGATAAAAATAATATTTAGTATTAGTAAGGGACTTGTAGTTCACGTGGTTAAGAACATTTATTCTTGCATTCGATATATATATATATATATAAAAGCGATAATTGTATTCATAAATTGGATGCAAAGACCATTCATCAACCACAAGGGCAAATACAAATGCCCACAAAGAGGTAATACAAATATGGAAGCATAGTAACCATATAAAGTTAATCCGTATACATGCCACAAAAGGCCAGAGAAATTTCAAGATAAAAGTTCGCATGCTCGAACAAACCGCATACATGAATCACAACGTCCAAATCTACCAATATAACTATAACTTTTAACTCTCACAAGTACAAAATACAAGTAGAGACTAGAAAATAATCAAACACCCAACACACGAGGAGTTGATGCAATTATTACAAAATAAGAAAATTGCAAACAAACAGCCAAAAACCAATAGAGCCACTACCGCCGTTGTTGCCACCACCACCATAGACGTCGTCGCCGCCTTGGAGACAGAGAACACCACCGAGATTGTAGACAGTCACCTTACAACTAAAACACCAACCAACAAAACCACAAATCCAAGCAGATCTAAACACAAGTAACCTCCCCATGATTAAAACTCGAAATCCAGTAGATGGGGAAAGGGAAAATAAGTGGGGAGATAAGGAAAAGAGAGAGAGGGAGAGAGGAGGGGGAGTGGCTCCCCATCCCCTCCCCAAAACACAACAAAAGAGGTTTAAGAGAGAGAATATATATATAATTTTATTTTATTTTGAATACAAGAGATAGTCAAAACTTCAAAGGAGATGGATTTCTCTCACACACACTATCAAAGTGACATGAGACTTTGAATATGAGACTACTGTCTACAAGTCCATGCCATTTTCTACTTGGCTAAACCCTATTGGCTCGAGATCTTATATTCGAGTACTTTATCTCCAAATATCGCTTGTATAAGAATTTATTAATTTATTTTGTTTGTATAAAATTCATTAATTAATATGTGACTTAAAGTTATTAGAAAACTATTATTCTCAAGCACATCCATCATCATTACTCATCGTTGAGTCATTAGGCAATCAGAGTATTATTAAATATACATAGTTAGCTCAGCTGCTCCAAATCCCCATTTGTGAAAATTAAAATATAAAATTTAATTATAAAAATAATAAAAAATAATTTGGCTTCTCATATGAGAAATGGTTGTCTTAAAAAGAAATTCAAAATAATAATCATGTGAATAAAAAAGGAATAAACAAAAAAGGAAGAAAAGAGAGAGAGAGAGAAAGAAAAGGGCAAAGAGGGACTGGGCATCGGTCCTTCTGCTACTTTTTGTATTGGGCGATTTGATTGATGGCCATAAGGCCCTCCTTGGAATTCACCGTCTCTCACCACCACCACAACCTACTCTCTCTATTCCTCGCACGCCCTCACCCTCCTCTCTTCTCCTCTCACCTCCTCTCGGTTTCTCAGTCCTCGCGCCCTCTCGTCCGCCGTATCGCGTCGTCGGCGACTCCCGTTCCTCACCGCCATACGACGTCGCACCGCCCACCGAGGCCGCTTCATCCTTTCCCAGAAACCCTGGCGCAGAAGATCTGTAAATCGATTCGCCGCCCTGGCGCCGCCTCCAAGGCTAGGATTTACTCCGATGTCAACGTGATCCGACCCAAGGATTACTGGGACTACGAGTCCCTCACCGTCCAATGGGGGTAATGAACTAACAACCCTTTTCTGTTTCTTGTTTGGATTGCGAGAAAAAAAGAAGGAAATTTTGGTTTGGTTGGTGGGAAAATTGAATAATTTAGGGATGTTTTATTGTTCTTGGATTAATTGTGGTTGTACAGGGAGCAGGATGACTACGAGGTGGTGAGGAAGGTTGGGAGAGGAAAATACAGTGAGGTGTTTGAGGGGGTTCACTGCACCGATAACGAGAAATGTGTTATCAAGATTCTCAAACCTGTTAAAAAGAAGAAGGTGAGTTCTGAATTGCGTTGCCTTTCCCTTCTTATGTGTGTATATAAGGAGGAGATTGACGTTTTGGTCTTATTATTTGGTTGTAAGTAATTGTGCTCCCTTAGTAACGTTCTTTGGTTATTTCTATTTGTTTCTTTCTTGTTGTCATGCGCGTCTGATTTAGAAATCTTGTAGTTGTGGGATCTTAATGAAGTTAGATCTGAAATCTTCTTACAGCTAAGTAAAGAAACCAGTATTATCGTATTCCCCCCTCCCCCCCAATATGAAGTAAAGTGCTCTTCTTGTATGACAGATTTCTATAGAATCAGTGAGACTTACATTTTTTATTTGGCATTAAATGCAGATTAAGAGGGAGATTAAAATATTGCAGAATCTTTGTGGAGGACCCAACATTGTGAAGTTGCTTGATATTGTCAGGGACCAGCAATCAAAGACCCCTAGTCTCATATTTGAATATGTGAATAATACAGATTTTAAAGTGCTCTATCCGACGCTCTCAGATTATGACATACGATACTATATCTATGAACTTCTCAAGGTAAGCTTTGGCATTCTGGTTCTGAAATTTTAAAAAAGGATGACTTGTGATTATATTTTCATTCACTTAGAAGAAGCATGAATTATATGGCCATAATGATGTGAGATTTAAACTGAGTTAATTCTTTACATTTGCAAGGTTTGAAATGTCAGTTTCTTTCTAAGGCCATAATAAGGTCGATTTCTTTCTCTTTGTGCCTGGGAGTGATGGTGGAGCTTGTAGCTTCATTCCATTTTTCTTCTTTGCAGTTTTATTTCCCACTCTACACTGGAAAAGTTCAAATTTTGTCAACCAATTTTATAAATAATCGAACTTAAGGCAAACTTGAAGTAACGATCAATATTTTTGAGTTGTAGTATGGATCAATGATATATCAGGCTGGCTGTTACTTGGTTTATGCAGCTTTGGGGAATGGCCTAGGTGCAATTTAAATGTTTCAATGGTCCTACAAGAAAAAGGTGTAGGCTGGGCTAGTGCTGCCATTGCCACTTCTATTTTTGATCCTCATTCCGCCCCCATCATTGCCTTAAAAATGTGGACAGTGGAACTTCTTCACCCCGCCCCACGAGAATATTAGCCCCCCAACCCTGCCCTGCCACCTTTTTTATTTTAATTTTAAAAGAATGTAAGTAATAACACTACTTCAAATATGGACAATAACACTATAAAATACATTTACACAGAACATTTATATAACAATATAATTTCATAAAGTAACAAAAAAATTAAACATTAGAATTAGTCATGGAATTTTTCCACCCCACAGCAGTTGTCATTTATTCTCCCAAATCCGGCCCATTAGGGGCATGGCCCTGTGCGGCCTTGGGTTCACGGCACTAGTCTCCACTTTTAAATTTGGTTGGGAAGCAAATATTGACAGAGGCTGTACATGGTCCCCCTAAGCAAGGTGAGAGCACTCTATCTTTTGAGGTGATCAACACTAAGAGTTTCTATGGAATTTCCATGACGGGGTTGATCTTTCTGCTTGTAATTATGAAAATATTGTAGGAGAACATGCAGATAGCTAGAACTCAGGATGGGGTTGAGGGACCTATAGGACTAATATTTAGGCAGCTCCCTTTCCAGACTTGTTTCTTATCTTGAATGTTATTTATTGTTTGATCTTGAAATCTACTTCCCTTATACCATTACCAAATGAGAAACTTATTGAGATGCTTATGTTTCAATGTACCCATATATAAGGTGCTATTGGGAGAGACTGAGAGATGGAACAACTCAATTACACAGGATTTATATAGGACATCCCATAAGAAAAAGAAAAGGGAATAATCATCTCTTCAAGCTTGGAGAAAATCAGACCTTAATTTAAGGCAATTTAAATTTTAAAATGTGGAGGTATTTCTGTTAAATATTTTGTGAGTTTCTGTTTGAGCCAACTAGCTTCAAGGGCCTGGTGCTTATATACATGGATACAGGTTTATGTTTTGTTCTCAATGCTCAAAGTGTGCACTTCCATTTTCCAACTCAAAATTTTAGTTCTTCAGCTTGTAAGATTATTTAACTTGGTCATCTATGGATCTCTTTGTGTAGGCTTTGGATTATTGCCACTCGCAAGGTATTATGCATCGAGATGTGAAGCCCCATAATGTTATGATCGATCATGAGCAGCGTAAGCTTCGCCTTATAGATTGGGGCCTTGCCGAGTTCTATCATCCTGAGAAGGAGTATAATGTTCGTGTTGCTTCAAGGTTGTTTTCATAACTTTTACTTCACAGAAGACAATAATATTTATTCACATTTCATACATTCTTATCTGAACCTGTGATAACTATTTAAAATTTTTCTGTTGTAGAAACTGTTGCTCTTGCCTAAAACCTTCTTGTATATAGAGAATTTGATTGTGTGGAAAGTTTAAAATTACAATTCTATATTTGAATGTAGGAATGTGGGAAGACACTTGCTGGACAGAACTTCCCTTATTAAAGCTACATTGTTTTAGGAAACAAGTCCCCTTCTCCCTCCACGCCCACCCTCATTTTCTTTATTTTGAGGACTTTTTCCCCCAAATCTACATTCTTTCAAAAAAAAATTCTTTATTCTGACTTGAGGAGTGATATTGGAATAGACCGGATGTGGTATGGAAATTATGCCACATTAGTGCAAAATCATACCTGCAATATTTGGAGTTATTTGGGAACAGGGGAACCACAGCAAAGCAGAAAATAGATGCAGGATGAAGGGGATACTTTTAGTTTATACTATGAAATGATGGTTATTATATGTAACATAAATTTTCTTTGTTCAGATTTGTCTTATGCTCTTCCCCCGCCCCCCATTTGATTGCAGGTATTTCAAAGGTCCTGAGCTTCTTGTTGATTTACAAGATTATGATTATTCTTTAGACTTGTGGAGTCTTGGTTGCATGTTTGCTGGAATGGTGAGCATTGCCCAACCTATTTTGTTCTATTAAGGCACCTTATATATCACATACTTCTGAGCTCATTATGGTTATGCTGGTATTTGGCCTAAATATATCAAGTATTGTGTCTCCTCTCCCCCATCTAGCCCAAAATCAACCCCTGATATGATGAAATTTATGCATTTATCGGGGGATGCTTGAATATATGCAATAGTTTTTCTATCCTGAAATGAGTACTTCAGATGTGATGGTTAAAACTTTTCTTAGTGATGCATGGACAGTGGATCTTGATCTGCTTGCTTATTTATCCATGGGTGGCAGATAGCAAGGAGATTCAAAATTTGATACCATGTCAAAGTATGTGATGCTCTCATGTGATGCTTATTCTTGAGCCTTGTGCTGTACAGATATTTCGTAAGGAGCCATTCTTCTATGGACATGATAACTATGATCAGCTAGTCAAAATAGCAAAGGTATGCGTGCTAGTTAAAAAGCTTCTTTGTCTTTTATTGTTGTTCTTATTGTACTTCAACAGTTAATCTTTTGCCTCTACTTTGTCAAATTGATTCATGTGCCCATTACATTGAGAGAACCAATAATGTGGATTACTTGTTTTTTAATGAGTGGAATCCTTCATCATATGTCTATGTGACTGCATTTGACACTTGTGCAAATAAATGTATTTGTGTGTGTTTCTTGTTGTGGTGTATATTCAATTCATATAACAAATGATGTGGCTTTCAAGAAGAAAAGAAAGCACTGTGTGTGTGTGTGAAATATGCTATATCATGTCTAGTGTTGCTTTGAAAAAGATGAAAAAGCTATTGAAATCTAATTCAATGTCTCGGAATCTTTTGCTCAAACAGGTACTTGGGACAGATGAATTAAATGCTTATCTTCACAAGTACCGAATAGAGTTAGACCCACACCTTGCAGCTCTAGTTGGGAGGTAGGTGGTTTTCTCATGGTTTGTTCTTTATTCCCTTGTTACCAGGCATGCTGACTTTTCCCCCCCTTAAAAAATTTCTGATGTAGGCATAGCAGGAAACCATGGACAAAATTCATTAATGTTGATAATCAGCACTTAGCGGTTCCTGAGGTAAATTATTTTTCATTGTGTTGGATTCGTTTTGTTTTGAGTTTTTCATAGTCTTTAATTACTTGTGATGTCCTTTCTGTAGGCTATTGACTTCGTAGACAAGTTGCTGCGTTATGATCACCAGGAAAGGCCAACTGCAAAAGAAGCAATGGTAAAATCCTAGTTCTTAATCCGGGACTGTTCAAAGCATGGACCTTGAGTAGGGGCAAGCTCTGTATGGGCCCCGCCCCGCACCCAAATTACTGGCTCTTTCTCCTTCTTACTGTCAGAACCCCACATGTATCTATCCCAATTCGTTACACCTGAACCTCTTCCTCACATGATAGATGTTCAGAAGTGAAAAGGCATGATGTTCTTTTCCCAGTAATGGACAGGAAAATCATCTTAAAGAGTACTGCTTCTGTCCATTTAACCAACCATGTGAGGAAGAAGCTTGATATACATATGAGGTTTTGACTCACTACTTCTGTAAGAAGTAGAAAGAGCCAGTCTAGATCTTTACAGTTAATGGGGTGTGGGGCAAGGCCCATGCTTTGAAAAGTCGGGGGTTAAGAATCCCTGACCATCGGCACTATGCTTATGGTGTTGCAATAATAATATGTTTCAAACTCAATTGTAAAATGAAGTAAACCTTATTTATGTCATGCAGGCCCATCCTTACTTCTATCCGATCAGAAATGCAGAAAGCAGCAGAACTCGCACCCAGTAGATTTGAGTTCTATATGTTTGTCTAATCATGGTGAGTTCTTGGTTGGATCTTCCCTCTGTAATCTGCCCTCAGTTTTTATGGCGGTGGTTGAGTTCAGATATAGGGTTTGCCAGTGTTTGGGTTGTTATAAGACTCTCAGTTCTTTTTATTTGTTAGATTTCTGTGGACTTGCTTTTTCAATTTTTCATGTGTGCCCCAAACTTGTGAATGGGTTAGTAATTTGATATGAGGCTGGGTCGTAATTTGATTTCCTCCATTCCTCTTTAATCAATGGAAAAGATTTGTATTCTGATTCTGAAAGGAGTGGGTGCTTTCTTTCTTCCTCCATTCTTCAATCATATGGAAGATTTGTCACTTTGATTGTACTCGTGAACGAATTTTACAAGAAAATGGCAGATAATGTTACGTACAAGTAATTTACTGGCTAATTCTTGCTGATAATTTACTTGAAGCAAACTTTTAACTGGTGATGTTTAGTTGATTGGAATGAATCTTGGAATTGAATGAGCATTCTATTGTTTCCTTCACATAATATATAGATTGTTCATATTCTTCTTTTCATTGTTACCATTCTTGATAGTTCACTTGATCTAGAAGCTTCAATTTCCGAACTCGGACTTGAATCGGGATCTGGTAACTTTGTCATGTGATGATAGAGATAGATTCATAAGAATCTGGCATGGACTGGTCCGCTATCAGTTAATTTTCAGATTTTAGAAACAAAGAATATCATGCATTATGGAACTATAGAACAAGATCTCTTTCCCTCTGGAGCAAGCCCCCACCCCGCATGCATGGTTGAATTATTGAATAATACTTTAATTGAGTTTTTATATATTGAAAAAGATAACATATATACCAATTTCTTTTCTTCATTTTTGTTATCCCCATACTGGCCTACTCTTCGATGGTTGGAATAAATATTTGTGGAGTATTTATCGTTTTCAACCATGTATATTCGTTTTCAACTCAATTAAATCAAATACAGATTTATTTTTGGTACATTTTGTAATTTGATTTGATTTTAATTGATCAGATCAAGTGCATGATCTCTTTTTCTAGGGATAAAACAATCGAACAAATTGTTTCTTTAATCAAATCAAATTCAATCATTGATTGCAGGATTGCTCCTTGGGCTGTTGGTATAAGCCCCTTGGGCTAATGGTTCTTCTCTTTCGGCTTCTGCTTTGGCGTTGGGCCCCTTTTGTATCCAAAAAAGAAAATTTCATTCAAAAGATTTGATTTTTTGTTGTAATATATATATATAATTCTCAAATAGTTAGAAGATGAAGGAAGCATGACGTCATCTGAATTAGAACATGTTCGAGTAATCGAACTAATTAACGACTTATTTTTTTTTCCCCAAAGTTAAGAAGGGGAGGGGGTTTTCGCGCACATACTATTAATGTGCTATGAGTATTCGAACATGATATCAGTGATTTATAAACCAAGACTTTTTTCCACTTGAGCTAAATTCATTGACGAAACTAATTAACGGACTTGAGATTGGCGAAACCATTTGACCAACAAGTTATGTAATTAAGTAATATGTTAGTCTTTTTGAATTACTTTAATTAGTAATTATATTTTAATTATTATTTAATATATAAAAAATTAAAGAAAAAGTTCACAAAATAATTAATTTATACTTATTAAGTCTTTTCTGAAATGGTTTGGGTGTCTTAATTAAATTTCTCCTTAGCCCAAGAGACCTATCCATTACTATTAGGTCATTACTTTTAAAAAATAGTATAGCCGCCCGGCTATACTAGTTTCCTTTTGAATTTTTTTAAGAAATAGTATAGCCGTGCGGCTATACTGATTTTTCTAATTTTTTTTTACATAAAAAATCGTATAGCCGACCGGCTATATTAGTTTCTTTTGGAATTTTTTAAGAAATAGTATAGCCATCCGGCTATGCTCGTTTTTTCACTTTTTTTAATACCAAAAAATAGTATAGGCCCAAGGCTGTACTCGTTTGACACGTGGCGCATAGCTTTTTTTTATATAAATAGTAGAGCCGCACGGCTATACTTTTCAAATATAAAATTTAATCAGGGAAAGTTCGCCGACATAGACTTGTGCCGACGAACCTTCGTCGGATAGGTTGTTTTTAAAAATTTAAAAATATAAAATTAGTTTCTTTACCATTGTTTTTTGGCCTACTTCTTTAATTTAATATATGTAATTAAGTAATATGTTATCCTTTTTGACACATGGCGCATATTTTTTTATATATATAAATAGTATAGCCGCACGGCTATACTTTTCAAATAGAAAATTTAATCGTGGAAAGTTCGGACTGTCATTTGACGAACTTTTGTCGGGACAGTTTTTTTAAAAAATTTAAAAATTTAAAAATAGTTTCTTTACCTTTGTTTTTTGGCCTATATATGGTTTGGCTTGCAGGTTCTACCCATCAAACAGGTTAAATGAGAAAAGTGATGTATATAGCTTTGGGGTTGTGTTGTTGGAGATTATCACAAGTAGACCGGTTATAACGAGGACACATGAGAGAATTCACATTAGTCAATGGGTTGGTTTCATGCTAGCAAATGGTGACATTAACAGCATTGTAAATCCGAGGTTGGAGGGAAATTTCAATACCAACTCCGTCTGGAAAGCTGTGGAAATAGCAATGGCGTGTGTATCCATAAATGCGATGAAAAGGCCTAGCATGAGTCAGGTGGTGGTGGATTTGAAGGAGTGTTTAGCAACAGAGTATGCTCGAACGAAGCATAGCCTTGTCAGGTAGTACTAGTACTAGTACATGATGCTGCATTGTTGTAGCTTATCCAGTTATATATAGTACCATGAAAAGAAGCATGAATTTAGGCTTTTGTTTTGGCTCTGTTCTAGACTTCTAGTATTGATTTAAGTGTTAGGCTTCAGCTCCCCTAGTTTGTAATCTTCCATTTTTCTTGCATGTTGTTTAAGTCCACATGAATTTGGGATTTGGCCTCTTCTTTTAGGTCTGTTCTTGTATTAAACTTAAGGTCATATTACCATATATACTAGTCCCCATCTCCAAAGTTTGTAGTCTCAATTTTCTTGCTTAGTGTGTTCACATTTTCTTGTTTTAATTTCTTTTGTGTTTTTTTCTCTGAAAGTTCAATGGTGCGAGGGAAATTAACTTTATTAAAAACTAAAAAGATATAGGGGACTTGATATCTGATGTCAATTACAACTATCCTTGATTAAGACTTTATGAATAGTGTCCACAGGCACTTCAAACCACTCATAAACATGAGTATAAAATAGAGCACATCTAACAGTCCTAGCATTAACAGGCCTAACATTTCAGCACACATCACAGCAGCCTCCCCTGCAGTTACAGCCTCTTCATGCGGTGAAATGCAACTTCCTTTCTTTGATCATGACCTTTGACTTGGCTGTACCCTTCATGCTACTAACCAACCAATGGCTAAATAGTTAAGCAGAGAACACAAAATGTCTTTGTCAATTTATGTCTTCCTAAAAATATTGGTGCTAGTGTGTGTGAGACAAACCTCCGTTCCTGTAGTTTAGACTATCACTTGTACTAAAATATATATATATATATATATATATATATTGGTGCGTGTTCAGTTTTGAAAGGAGCTGGAAAATGTTATTCCTAAACAATGACCCTTCGTTTGAGAACTCACTTCATATCGATCACTTTTTAGGTCATCTCATTTGAAGATGAATGAATTTTCATAGGAAGTGCAGGGCCTATTCAGTTTCAAGGTCCATTTTAATGCCCCAAACTCGTGTTAATCTCTCTTTTTTAATGAAAAACTTTTTTAAAAAATTAGACCATCGTCAAGAAGCGAGCTAGCTAAGCCAAGAGGGCTCCTCCTCAACCCAAACCCATCTCTCTTAAATCGGAGGCCGTATGGAGAAATCCTAGCAAAGAATTATGTCAATGGCCATATACTATAAAATTTGCTTTTCTTGTCAATAATCAAATTCCTCAAAAACTTTTAGACTTCTTGACCTTCGCGTATGAAATTAAATAATTTCTCAAAGACCATAAACCCACCCCCAACAAATCTTCAATCTAAATTCCTTGAACCCTAAAGCCATCATAGAGAGACAATTCCATGAACCCTCAACCCATAATAGAGAGCAGGGATGGAGAGGGAGAAAGGGAGAGAGGGAGAGAGATTGGAAAAATGAAAGAACGACGGGAGCCATGGCATAAAGGGGGCAGGTGGAGGCTTTGTCGGCGAGCTCAGGGAAGTGGTTGTTGGGGATTTTTATTATTATTGAGTTTTTTTCATTTTAGTTCTATTTTTATGGTTTTAAATTATAAAATTAGACTTTTAAATCCAATTGTATAAATAGTTAATTTTTCTTTAAAAAATAGTCCACTTGACGCATTTTGAATGGAAATATCACCAGATGACGTGATATCGTTCTATTCTATAATTTCTAGAGAAAATGAGAATGGAAAAATCAGCTCCCATTAACAATTGATCATGGGATAAAAACTTTAATTCTAGAATCACCTTAATTATAGTTTAGCCACTCTAGTTGGCCAGTGGATTGAAGCCTAATATTATATCAATGGGAAATTTGTGCACATAGTATATTTCACATTCGACTTTTTTGTAGTTTCCACAGTGACTAGTTAGCCTGAAGCAAAGATGTGTATACCAAACCATTCTAGTACTCATAATATGTTTTATTAGGCAATGGGATTAAATAAATAATGTGATACTTCACTTTCTAGCATTACTCGGTCAAGAAATATCGTAATCTGTATATACTCATATTCATGTCCAAGTCTTCCCCCGTATTTTACAAGCCTTCCGCAGACCCACTGTCTTTCAAATGCAGGCCAAATTTTCCACAAAAGTCAAAGTAAATTGGTCATAATTGTTAACTATGCGTAGAACATGTCATCAACATGACATACGCGCAAGAGCTGCTGCACCTACATGAACGAGACGAACCAAGTCAATTGAGCCCATGCAATTTCCCTTCTGTCAATTTCAATGAACTCTCCTGCTCTGGGCTAAAGACTCAGCAGATTTTTGTTCACCAATAAAATAAGATAGATGAATTTTCGTAGGAATTTCCCAATTCACGATTATTCAACGACATCAACCCTAACCTCATTTTACACAAATCTGAAAGTTCCTTCATGGTTATCGCTAATTCAATTATTTAAAAAGAAAACAAAATGAAGCATTTTAGTTTTAGAATATGAGAAATACAACATTTGTTCAACTCAAAATGTATAGTGGGTTCAAGTCCAAATATTCGTATAGTGTGTATGAGTTTAGTATATTGATCAATAGGTCAGAGTATGTAAATGGGGAAAAATCAAAATCATCGTCTCTGTTTTTTTTTTTTTAAATATTTAGAAAATCACTTTTTGACTCGCTAGAGTGAAAGTGGCTCTCTATTCTATCTACTATCTTATAACCTTTCAAGCCCACTTGAATTGAAACAAAAGTGAAATTGTTATATATTTTCAGTTTAAAAAGATAATAAAAATCATGATTAACAAAAATAGTATTGTTGGACTTGGAGTACTCTTTTTCCGGATCCCAAGCATCTGCATTTAGCATTGGTGCATTTTCGTGTGTATTTACTAAAATTTTGACCATTTGATTAATTTAATGATATTAATTAATCCACATCAGCATAGTTGTAGTATCTTAAAAAATCAGATGGTGTACCATATCACCCCTTCCACATTCCCGCATCTCTACTATCACAAACCCTCTTCCTAGACTCCTGCGTTGCCATGGCTACCATCTCTTAAAAATCAGATGGTGTTTACATACTGCAAAAGTGAAATGTTTCAAATTGACCACCATAATGAGGACCTGGTATGAGGGAGCCCTAAATCCCCTCAACACAACTTGTTCTCGCTTGTCAAGGAAGATAAAGTAGAGTCTCCGACAATTTACCTAATAACTCTATCAAGGTGGGGCTAAAATAGCTAAATTGGGAGTCGAAGTAGCAAAGATGGGAGCAAATGTTTGTTGAAACGCCTAAAAAAGGCTAGGCAAGCAAATATCTGTTAGTAGGTAGTGTAGGCTAATTTATTTGTCCTTTTCTAGAGCTTCATCTTCTTCTAAGAAGAAAAAAACAATAAATGAAAAGTTGTCAATGGTAGAAAGCTTTTTGCAAGAGACTCAGAAGATCCCTCTTAGATGCATTTACGAAAAGTTGTTATGTACGTATTAAACTGTCATATTCTCGTTTGTACGTATTAAACCGTCATTTTTTTGCTTGTACGTATTAAAGGGTCACTTAGTCGTTCTTACATATTAAATCATCACTTCGTCGTGTATGGGTAAACGAGAAATTTTGTGTTGACTGTAGTATAGTGTTACTATTTCATATGTTATCATATTAATACAGGTAGACGAAATGTTTATAATTAGAAGTACATAAGGTATGTTATTAATAATTTACATGTGTTATAACATGGATGAAGCTAATGGGTCTAGCCTAGTGGAAAAGGGCCTTGATTTGCTGACCATAACACTATTTTGCTATCCCCAGAAAATAATGTTATGCCACGTGAAAAAGTTATCACACATGACATAACGTGATTGTCTGGGAATAGCAAAACAGTGACACTCCTATTAATTGTATTAAAAATATAGAACATGGATGAATTGGTAAAACCATATAGCCATATCACGGTCACTATGTCACTTATACATACTTTCTTCTTTTTCCTTTGCTTTTTCTTTTTTCCCATTGCCTCTTACCTGGTATAAACTAGTAAGCCTTTTAGGCATTAACCCAAAAAAAAAAAAAAGGTACTATAAAACGACCTAGTCTCCTACCTATAATGCTCCCCCTTGAATGGATGACAGAAAGTTGCCAAAGATAGAGAGAATTCTTTGTAACAGAAACATCGATGACCTCATTAAACGGATCCAAGAAAATTCTCAAAGATTGAAAAATGGTTTGTAAAAACTTGGAACATCCAAATTCATTACGCACGCAACATAAATGTTCATCCTTGTCAATGGGCGAAGCAATCAAACCGCTTCCCTGAAATCCTTGAAGAGATAGCAAACAGTTTTGAAGGTTTCCCAAAAACAGCTTGTTGACCAACACTTAAGAACAAAATTGCACATGCTACAATCCACTACCTTTTACCAGATTGCCATTATGTAGTTATAGCTACATGTATTTATCGTAATTAGTTATGCTTGCGTATGCATTCGTTTGGTTGTGGGATTCGACATATAGATATACTTAAATTTATTTGATACGTGTGGTTTGTGAAATTCAATAAATAAATATATTTAAATTTATTTGATACATGTGATTACAGATGATTACACATATTTTAAAATGTTTTTCGTTTTCTTTAGTTTATGTCAAAATTATTGAATCTATATATTTCTTTTTAATTTATTTATCATATAATAGGTGATCTGTCTAGTCAACTTTGGTTACATATTGTAGCTCACCTCTATCAATTTAGAAGATAATTTGGTCAAACTTGAAAGAGAAAGGGCAAAACAAAGAGAAGGGAGATGATCATTGACCCTGAAACGACAAAGATCCCCCATCCCCACCAATTAGTAATAGAAAGTGAAAGGACATCATCTGTAACCCAAATTTAGATTGAAGGGCATGGTGTCCTTAGTTTGATGGGTCCTAGTGCCCTTTCCTAGAACTTCCAACCCAAAAGAAAAGAAAAAAAAAAGAGTAGAAAATAGAAAAATGCAAGCCTTTGTTAGATTGCCTTTCTGTCATCACTTCCCCCCTACTCTCCCTTCCTATAACTGTTTCTAGGGATTTGGGGTCCTCCAACCCACCCACAAATCCACCAACTTAAGGGATATGTCCCAATGTTTTCCAAAGGATATATAAATATCTTCCCCAATTGAAAATTACTCTTCCCCACTTTTGACCACAATGGGGGTGTAGTGCACTCACTTTGATTGAGGGTGGGGATTGAAGATAGAGTGCAACATAATAATTGGAGACAAAGTTAAGACATAAAACTTAAGCTTAACTAAGCTAATGAAACATTTGGCATATAATCCGATATTGGGAACTGGTATAGATGCAGGGGACCATACACCACCAGCCTTACAACTCATGCTCACACCATAATTTATTAATTTTCTAATTTGGTGTGAATTTATTTTTCGTATTTTCAGATGATACCCAATATTACATGACATTATTAGGGCATAAGCAACACACCAAACCATTTTAAAAAGAAGAGAAAAAGTTTGTTTTCGTTTTCCCTTTGAATTAGGTCAAAGTATTATAGAGACTTAGAAGTTGGAATTACAAGGCAATGTCGATAATTGTCTGTTCATCTGATAATTTTATAGTACATGTAAAAGGAAAATGCAAGGGTCCAAGTGAGTCTACATTTCATTATATAAAAAAACTAGTTAGGTATATAATTGTTGTTTAGCATAAATATACTGTGCCAAGGTCAATGACTGGTTCTGGTTAAACACTTGGGTAAAATCCACATGAAATCTTACAAATAAAGTGGTAACAAAGATACCCACGATCGGATTGGATGTAAAATATATGATATAGTTAAAATTCTATCTACTCTTTTTGTTTCTTTTGGATAGAATAACTATATGTTTTGGTGAGGAGAAAAAAAATAAACCCAATTGCATCTACCCATAATATAATGATATATCCATACCCTCCATCTCCATACAGTTATTCTCCTCTGCGGACGTCCGCACATTATTGTAAACAGGTATAATATTATATATATATATATATATATATTCATGCATGCATGGAACTGATCATGATGGGCTTTGAATCTTGATGATGATGTGCAAGAGGCTTCTGAATTTGTTCTTATCCAGATTCAGAAATAGCTAAGATAGGTCTGAAAATGTCTCATGTTCCATGCTTACCGTTTCAGTACGTTTTGTTTTTGTTATAATATAAGAGCTCAGCTGATAAACGAGCAAAAGAGATAAAGGATACACGGTATTATCCAGAAACAACCATATATATATATATATATATATATCACGACTTTGGGGTGATGCAGAGACTCCTATCTATCTATCCCACACTTCGATTCATTTGTAAAAAAATTGTTATTATTTAGATAAAACTTTTGACCCTCTCGCTCTTTAGTGAAGGAAGACAATAATAGCTGTCACTTGGCAGTGTGCGGTAATTTATAATTAATTTACCACTCAAGTCTGAATAAGGGTAAGTTTTTTTTTGTTTTTGCGTTACTGTGTGCTAGTCAAAATGAGCCCTCTATATCCAGCTGTAGCATGTTTTGATTGGACCGACTGGGACAAAGATGAAAATCCATTTTCAACGCAGTTGTTTTAATTGCATGAGGTTGGCAAAAACAACTGCATTCAATGCATTTTTTTTTTCTGCTGTTATTTGTCTAAGATGCTTCCAGCTTTTGGACGAAGGTTAATTTGTAAATAATAATGAAACCAGATCTACACTAGGTAAATGGTGATGGAAGTAAAGGAACTTCAATGCAGTGAAACCATGGCTATTATGAAGATCATTACAAGAAGCTCATAGTTTGAAGAAGGGAGAAGGTAAAGCATTGGCTGGTACATTATTCTAGCACACAAATATTTATGTTCCCAAATTATGAATCTGAATCGTATATATTATGGACAAATGTTACCAATGTATTAAATACTGTAAATTGATTTCCGGTACTAACCAAACACTATAGTCTGAAAAACTAGATATGATTTGCATCAACTTCATCAAATTAACTAAACAAAATGTCTTGATTGGTATATTCAATCAAGGTCCTTAGTTGTCTTTATCTTGTCAAATGCATTGACTCAAGCGTCCTGGCAAAGTGAACAAATTATAAGAGATTTGATTGTTTTTTGTTTGGGACAGAGGTCGGGACAGAATGAAAGGTCTTGTCAAAGCATGAAGATCACCAGATATATATCGTATATATGAGAGAGAGAGAGAGAGAGAGAGAGAGATGGGTGATGGGGCAAAGGCACGTCTGAGTGAGGAGGGGACATGGTGCATAATCTTGGGGATTCGTCTGAGCCTGGGCCGCACCCTAGTGTCGGACTCTTACCATACAAATGCCCAAAACCATACAAATAAAAACAAACTGCAAGAAATGACAGCTCCTCCAGATACTTCTCCCTAGCCCTTCAATTTCAAATTCTCCATCTGATCTACCCATTTTACAGCACCACCAAATCTCACCCCTATCTCTCTGCCCTAATTGTCTCCCGCCTCTGCCATACACCCCCAACATTCAAAGCTGTGAACCCAAGCAAATGGACATGGCTCTACTCTATGGCAGTATAGCACATTTTTCAAATGGAAATAATTTGGCTTCATAAGACAAAATAATAGGGTAAACTGACAACACTACTTTATACAAAAACAAAGTAAAAAAATATTTTATGAGCTTCTATATATATGGCATCCATCTGATCATCACATTCACATGAATTCATATGAATTCACAATCATATGGAGCAAAGTTATATATACGAGAGAAAGACGTGTATAAGCTCGTCATGCCACGTAATCATCATATACTCATTTTCTTCTTATACAAGGGTTTCATATATCTTAAATTTTAGTTGCTATATGGGTTTTTTATATTAAAGAAAATCCATATTGGGTTTATGATTATACAGATCATATTAGGTCATCATGGGGTAGTAGCAGAAGGGTCAAGCCTCTAGCTTGCATGTCACCGACCCGAAAAACATGTTGCGAGAAGGGAACAAGGGTCTGTTTAAGGTGGCTCAAATGGCTATAAAAAAAAATTAGCATTTTCATGTAACTTTTAGACCAGGAAAATCCAGCTTTGCCGGGGTCAATTTAAGGTCTCGATGCCAAAGAAACCTTGCCAGGTTGACTAAGATTGAGTGAGCCTTTCCAAGAACTAACCCAAATGATCATGGCTGCCTTTTTTATTCACACAAATTATCAACCTCGGAATAATAAAACGAAAAGGCCATGCCATCAGTGAGTGGGAAGCTGCATGGCAATGGCACGGCTGTTTTCCTCGAGCCACACTCTCCACTTACTAATTATTTTCTCTAATCCAAAAAGATTAAACCTAAACCCTCAAGGGTCAACTTCAAATTCTACTTTCCAACTGTCCTAATTAGTTTTTAATTAACCCCTAATGACAACTTTGCTATTTGGTCGTTTTCCATTGGGGCAAAAGACAATTTGCTTGATCATCGAGGAGAACATGTTTGCCTAGTTGTACCAATATTATATGCACCTAGGCCTTCAAAATTTTGACACGATTTCGTCCCTCTCGCTCTGGACTTCCCCATGTGATGTCCAAGATGAGACATGACCTAATTCTGCTAGGACGTGTTTGGCACCTGCCCTACATGTATATATGATTACGGGGTAAAAAGGCATATACGGAGCCTAAGATTGATGACAATGGAAGGGAACAAGATCCCTAAACACAAATTTTTTCGAGGCAATTGTCGTGGCATTTGTCCCTAACTGTTTTCTTTTCTCCAATTATTTTATCATCTAGGGTGAAACATGTAAACATGATACGTGTCGCAGACCCATGTTCTTCTTTTTGACCAGCCCAACAAGATATTAACTATTGCAAAGTGATTTTGTAGTTTGCGCATGAGAGCCATGAGGAAGGGGAACGGCATATAATCTCTTCAAACAACAATGTGGTCCTGCATATGCCCTAGCTAGCTACCTAGCCAACTCTTGTTTTGATTTCTTATTGTTGTTCTTTTCAAGGGCTTTATAGTTGATTGGCCAAAAATGGCTTAATCAAGGAACAAATTGGGGCTTTAATATGCAACAAAAGCCAAAAACTTCGCAGGAATCATGTGTTCATATTTGCATCATACATATATAATATGCTCATGATCATCTCTATTGTCATGGGGATCAATTTTATCGAGATCGGATCGAAGCTTAATTCGTGTTTATTCAGTAATAAATGAGATTCAGAATAAAATCTTACATAAAAGACATTAATCCTCTAAAAAAGAATTATTCTAAAGATTAAGTACTTGGTCAATAATTAAAAGTCCTAATACTTTTTATTAGGATAAAAATCATTTCAAATATTGCCCATGATTCCCAATATTTCAATAGAGGCTCCATAATCGCATTAACAGAATAATATGGTGGATAGATGTACGTAGTTGGATTCTTAGGATCACCCTTAGTTAGGCTACAATAGATAATTTAATGAAGATTAAGAGAATCCCATCATCATCATGGCTTATTTACATCATTGTCACTTTATTCTAATCCCATATATATACAATGTTTTTCAAAGTATGTGCTTGTAATATGCTTCTTCAATTTTGACCACTAATCATTTGAAAATAAATTGATTAATTAAGAAGCATTTTAAATATTTTAAGCTACAAATCTTATGTGTGGTTAGTTGACCATATTTTATGGATGTGGATTAATATTCTTCACTTCACGGATGAGTCTACCATCGTTGATCTCGTCATCTCGTCAAACTTTTATAAATTAATCATCATCGATCGTTCATTAATTCATTATTGTTAGTATTTTTTATATAATAATTCTAACAGAAATTGGTCGTTTACGTCACTAATTGTAGCACAAAATATTGCACATATTGTTTATATAATGATGATTATTATTATTTAAAGACATTTTCTATTGAGAGATACGATAATATACTAAACTCACACACACTAAACGAATGCTATGACTCGAACCCAAAATTTTTACTGGAGAAACAATTGCTACAAACCATATATAATGATTATTAAAATTTAGATGATAGCTAGAATACCAAATTTGGAATATTTGACAAGATTGACAAGATCGAAGAAAAGAAGGGAAGACCCCATAGAAGTAGAACACAATATATGAGTAGAGCGTACTTGATGTGTATTCTACCTTTACAAGCAAAATTGCAAGATATCTTTCTTTAGCTTTTAGAAGAATCGATGACGTCGAGTGCAAAAAATGGACTGACTATAATAAAATGGAACTTTTGTCGCTGTAATTGGAAGTGCATTTTAGTTTTTTTGTTCTCTTTCAATTTTTATTTGTATATGTCGACAATGTAGATCACTATCCTAAGCTACATCAACTACTATTCAAATTTAACATAATATCAGGATGAAGCAAATAGTCTTTGCCCGGTCAAATTAACTATGCACGATGCTCCACGTCATCCAATATAACTAGACCAGTATGTTTGACTCAGTTTTGTCCTTATACTAACAGACCCCACATATATTTCAACCGGACCCACAAAAAGTCGGGTCCCACTACATCTTAATCTAATACCTTTGTATCTGTATGTCTCTTTATTTAGCATATCAATCATATATACATTTGTTATATGCACGTCCCCCTCCCCAACTTATACAAAAAATGTCTTTATATGTCTAATATAATTTAATCTAGTGTACAAAATAATGTGTATAAAAAATGCCTCGCGTGCCTATTATTTGCTTTTCTCACAATTTTTTTCCGTTAATTATTTTAGCCCATTATCAGAAAAGCGAAAACAAATCAAATTTACACTATTCTTTTGTGCCCCCACTTCAACTTCTCCTTTCAAAACCCAAAAATAAAAATTATCTATATATATATAAAGCAAAAAGTAGAGAATGGTAAAACATTCAAAATACTAAAAAATGTCATTGGTTAATGCAAAAATTAAGAATATAAATTATTAATTAAATGAGAATAATATGATAAATTCACACTTTTTCATATTAAAAGAAATTAAAATTAAAAATAAAATCAGATAATGAATCCTATTTTTATAGAAAATAACTACCCATTTTTATTTTCTTAATTCTAAAAACTAAAAAAAGAAAATCAATTAGCACACACTCACGCGTGTGGCAAGGGACTAGTTTTAATAAAACATGAAAAACTTTATGTGTATTATTAACTTATAATTATACCAAGGTTTTAATTTTAAGAGAGAGAAAAAAAAAGATTGAACTGCCCAATTAATATTAATTTGTACGCCCAATTCATGGTGACGTGTCTACTTCCTTTGAATTACCCAATCATTGTCGAAACCCTTTTTTTTGTTTTTGCATGCAATCAAATGCTCGCCACGATTAAAGTGGCAGCACTTCCGTGCCTTGGCGATCCATCGTCCACCATGCACACTCCACGAAAAACGGAACCGACGGCTGAGATTTGACCGTTGATGCTTAGCATTTTCAAATCAAGTCAATGTCTATTTTTTAGTATAGCCTCTGCAGATTTATCAATTCGCATCAGCGTAGGCTTCCCATCGAGTATAGTAGGACTGCGGGCCTGCGCTGCTTAGCTGTCCGTGAATCACACAATCGTGGCCGTCCATCTGGATTGACGATGGTGATCGAGAAACGCCACGCTATCAGTTGTTAAAGCGAAGGCCGCTTTTGCAGGGGCCGCAGCGCAGCACTCACTCACTTCTCACACTCAGACTCGGACGCATCAATAGGCGTCAGTCAGCTATTAAAATCGACGGCCGATAATCCAGGGAGTTGCGTCCCGAAAGGAACGGCATCCGTTGCGCCACGTCGTCGAGTTTGCGTTAGAAAAAATGATGGGAATATCTAAAAGCCAGTCATCCCATTGGTCATGGCCTCATTAACATAGAATGACCGTATCAACATATTCACTTGTCGGTTAATGTGAATTCGGTCATTTGGCCATTGTAATACGTTTATTTTTTTGTATTCGAGTTGAGAGAATCTTAGAATATCGTTTTTGACGGCCAATGTAATACGTTTTTTTTGTATTCGAGTTGAGAGAACTTTAGAATATCGCTCTTGTCAAAAAAATTAAAAAATCAACCCATTATTTTCCACATTTCAGATGGTATAATGACGATGATGATGGTCATGCATGATGGATGGATGGTTAGGGAAAGAGAGGGGGGAGGGACTAAATTTAAATGGATAATGATTAGAAATGGAGTAATGATGGAGCGCCTCCTTCCGTATAAAAGAAATTATTAAAACCCAAAAATAATAAAAACCCACTCTAAAGACTGCGCGCAGCCATAGCCGTCATTTCCTCTATTTTCCTTATGATTTCTATTTTCCGTATTTATAACTAACTTAAACTCATTATTATAGCTAGTGTTGGAAAGAGAGTGAAAAAGCTAAATAGACAGGGACAGAAGAGAAAAGGGATAAAAGAAAAAACTCATAAAATAGCGCAAGCAAGCAGCAAGCACCAAATTAAATAAATAAAACTAGGATTTATAAAGAAAGAGAAAATATTTAGGAAAAAACCAAAGGGCTAATTTTGTACCAAATTCAAATAAAATTAGTTCTTTGGCATTTTCCTAAATATTTTCTATTTCTTTGGCTAAAAACCAAAGAAGGTGGGGAGATTCTAGAGAGAGAGGAAAAGGAAAAGCCCAAAAATCAGGTATTTAATGGAGGGCATAAGGGCACTTGCTGTATCTCTGCAATGACGATCTACTCACTACCTAAATGAGATAAGGAGACGAACGAACAAGCGCGCACCCTTAAAACGCCTCTCTCTCTCTCTCTCTCTCTCTCTTTCCAAGTTCCATCCCAATCCCAACCAAAACCCCAACCTTTCGTTTTTTTAATTTTTGATTTTTATAAAAGAATTTGGGGTTTTGGGGGTTTTTGATTTGGGGCTGGCTGGGGCCCGCCTCAGCCTCCGGCCTATATATGGTTCTGTTATTATGTGCTGCGAAGCAAAACGTGAGCTGTGAGGCCCTCTCTCGCCTTGATTTTCTCCATTTTCGAAGCTTCAGCTCAGCTTTTCTTGCTTACATCTCACGTTATGCCTCCACTTCACTCTCTCCTCCACTCTATTTTGCGCTCTTGAAAAAACCCCAGCCCTCCTCCTATATATACACACCCTCAAACCCAGGAGAAAACACCAACCCTTTTGTTCTCTGCTGGGTCTTCTGAGCAGTCCGCGACGCTGAGTTTCGTTTTGATAGGTACACCCATATAGAGGAAACCGATATATATATATATACACACACATACAATATGGTAGAGGATCATAACAGGAGGGTTAATAATATAGTGGTGTTGAGAGAATTCGACCCGAGCAAGGACTGTGCAGGGGTTGAAGATGTCGAGAGGAGATGTGAGGTGGGTCCCGGCGGCGAGCTCTCCCTCTTCACCGACCTCCTCGGCGACCCAATTTGCAGAGTTCGTCACTCTCCTCCCTATCTCATGCTGGTAAGTAAATAATAATCACCCGTATTAACGTGGGTTTTATTTAATATTTGATTTTTTTGATGTCCATTTTTTTAAAACAATTTTTAATTTTTGGGTATGTACGAATAATAATATTTGATGGTCGTTTTGTTTTGGATATGTGATTATTTTTGTAGGTGGCTGAGCTGGTGGGGGAGGAAGAAGAGGAGAAAGAGGTAGTGGGAATGATTAGGGGTTGCATCAAAACCGTTACATGTGGCAAGAAGCTCTCCAGAAATGGCAAAAACGTTACCCATCACAACAAAAACGACGACACCCTCAAGCCCCTCCCGGTTTACACAAAGCTCGCTTACATCTTAGGCCTCCGCGTCTCTCCTTCTCACAGGTAAATAATATCCCAACACACCCACCTTTTTCATCATCCCACCCAACACACACCCAAAACCATAAGTTTAAATTTTATTTAATATTTTTCATGTAATAAAGTTATTTATTTATTTAAATTAATTGTACAGGAGGATGGGAATAGGGTTAAAGCTGGTGCACAGAATGGAGGAGTGGTTCAGAGAAAACGGAGCTGAATATTCGTACATGGCCACAGATAACGACAACAAAGCCTCCATAAACCTCTTCACCGACAAATGCGGCTACTCCAAGTTCCGTACGCCCGCCATCCTCGTTAACCCGGTCTTCGCCCACCGAGTCAAGCTCTCCTCCCACGTCCACGTCATCAAAATCTCCCCCTCCGACGCCGAGTCCCTCTACCGCCTCCGATTCGCCACCACCGAGTTCTTCCCCCGCGACATTGACGCCGTCCTCAACAACCGCCTCTCCCTCGGCACCTTCCTCGCCGTACCACGTGGCACCTTCACCGCGGGAACCTGGCCCGGGTCGGATCAGTTCCTGGCCGACCCGCCCGAGTCCTGGGCCGTCCTCAGCGTCTGGAACTGCAAGGACGTCTACACCTTCGAGGTCCGCGGCGCGTCGCTCGTGAAGCGGACCCTCGCGAAGACGACGAGGATCGTGGATCGGGCCCTACCGTGGCTGCGGCTGCCGTCGGTGCCGGAGCTGTTCAGGCCGTTCGGGTTCCACTTCCTGTACGGGCTAGGAGGGTCCGGCCCACGCGCGGAGAAGTTCATGAAGGCGCTCTGCGGCCACGCGCACAACCTGGCGAAGGAGCGCGGGTGCGGGGTGGTGGCGACGGAGGTGTCGAGCCGCGAGCCGCTGAGGTTAGGAATTCCTCACTGGAAGAGGCTTTCGTGCGACGAGGACTTGTGGTGCATCAAGCGGCTCGGGGAAGACTACAGTGACGGCTCTGTCGGTGACTGGACCAAATCGCCACCTGGGATGTCCATTTTTGTCGACCCCAGAGAGTTCTAATAACGTAAAGATTCCAAATTAGCTTTTTTTTTTTTTGGTTCCTTTAAATTTTAACTTTTTCTATTTTGGGTTTTAAATTTTGGGCCTGGCTGGTCCTTGTGGGTAGACTAAGCAAATGTTGGGGGGTGGGAACGGAGGAAAAAAAGAAGATATGGGTTTTTTCGAGTTGTTAAAGGGGAATATACAAAAAACCCCCCTCCAACTTTTTTCTTTTCTTTTTTTCTTTTTTTGAGTTAGCCATGTAACTTTTTGTAAATGGATGTGGCTTTTTAGATCCTCTTCTACCCAAACGCAGCCTTTGGTTTCATGTGGGGTTCCTTATCTTTAACCAACTTTTAAAAAAAACACAAAGGGTTCTCTATGATCTCAAAATCAGATTGAGGAAATCTTGGCCTGCGTGACACTTACTGTGTTTTATTATGTAATGGGAATATCCCTTTGAAAAATTATGCATGCAAAAAAGCTCAACCCAAAATCACTTTTTGGGGGCCATATAGTAATAGTAACCAGATCATTTGTCCTTGATTTGATCCTTTTTCCTCAATCACTTCTTGGTTAATCAGGTTCTTATGATTTTGCATCTTTCTAGTTAAGGGGGTAGTGGGAATATATTTTTTTCTATATAAAAAAAAAATGCTTGAAATGGACTAGACTACGCTGTAAAATGATGAGGGGGTAAATTCGTCTCTTTGGCATTTCTACTAATTTCACTTATTCATGTTTAGTACTAGCGTACTCTTTTTGTCGATGAACTTTCAGCTTTTGTGGTTTCGGTGGTGTCGGGGGATTCTTCTTTCTTTCTTTTTGGCTTTTTGGCTTGTTGGTTGTTGTTGTTTTTTTTTGGATATGATGATGATGAAATTGATGGGCGATTTTGGCTTTTAGCTTCTATGTGGGTTTCGCATTATATTTATTTGTACTGAAAAGATGATAACGAGTGGTATAAAGTTTTCACTTCGGGAGATGATGTTCCCACTATTTTTTTGTCTATTTATTTTTTTTTTTGGTTGAAAATTGTATGTTCATACTTTTGTTTTGTCCACTTAATGCTCTCTTGTATTTTATAATAACAAATATTAAAAAAGAAAAAAAAAGTATAAGTGAACAAATCAGCACCTTTCATTTTTAGTTCTATTTAATTATTCTTTTGTTGTTTTCTTGTTTGTTTTCTTTTCTCCATACGAGCATTAAGCAGCAGCCTTCGCTTTCTCTCCTCGTTATGGTGCTTCTGATTTGGACTTTGGGACATTTTGGTGGGTGCATATCATGCCTTGACATTTTATATACAAATTATGAAAAATCTCTCTCTCTCTCTCTCTCTCTCTCTATATATATAATATAAAATAAACAAATAAAAATAGAGATAGAGATCTGATGGTCCATTGTGCATTGATGGGTTACGTGGCCTTTTCTCTAGCTATAGCAAAAAAGATGACAAAAAGCTTTTGCATGAAAAGTGATGGTATTATCCTTGATTATATTTATATGAATATGAATATAGTAATGGCACGCATGCCCCAAGTGTTTGTTAGCAAGTGCTTCAAGATAGCTTGGGGCTAATATATTTTATTTTGATTTACTCCCTCTTTTGGGTACGACTATTTGACAAATATAAATAGAACTTTATATCACAAAAGCGTCACTGGGTTCTGGCTATCAGTTGCATCCTTAATGTTTTTGTGTCATTCATGGTCGCCGAGGTTAGTATGTATCATCACGAATGGTCACTGCAGTTAGGTTCAGTTAAAAACTCCGTTAGTTCTTTGACGTGGCATATATATATATATCACAAAACATCCCCGGCGCTCACGCACCTATCACAAAATGGTCCCTACGAATTTTTTTATTTTTTCATTTTTAAATTTTATGAATTTTAAATTATTTAAAAATATATATTGTATTTTAAATACACGTGACACTATATTATTGGAGATTTGGGCTCCACATATATGCCACATCAACAAACTAATAGCGTTTTTAAAAATAATTTAAAATTCATAAAATTTAAAAATGAAAAAACCAAGGGTTTAGGGTTCATAAATGTTCCTCAAGGTTAAAATCCTTATATAAATGGTTTTTAATTTTAAATTATTTTTTAAAACTTCATTAGTTTGTTGATGTGACATATATGTGGAGCCCACATCTTCAAAAATATAGTGTCACGTGTATTTAAAATACAAAATATATTTTTAAATAATTTTAAAAAGAAAGCCAAAAATTTATGAATTTTAAATGAAAAAAATTTCGCAAGGACCATTTGTGATAGGTGCGTGAACCTTAGGGATGTTTTGTGATATATGTATATGCCACGTCGACAAACTAACGGAGTTTTTGACGGAACCTAACGGCGGGACCATTCGTGATCACACATACTAACCTCGAGGACCAAGAATGACACAAAAACATTAAGGATGCAATCTGATAGTTTAGTAAACCTTAGGGATGTTTTGTGATATAAACCCATATAAATATTGTTGTTGTTGTTGTTGGTCCACTATCAACATATTTAATAGTATTGTGTGTCTTTTTGTTTGTTTGATTTCTTTTTCTGATGGTGATTTCAAGTGTAACCCTACATGCGATTATTCATTTAGAGGGAGACAAATAATTAAACGTATTGGGCAGTGAAGAATCCATGAAATGGGAGATGGGTCAGAGAGAGAGAGAGAGAGAGAGAGAGAGAGAGAGAGAGAGAGAGAGAGAGAGAGAGAGATAGGTGTTGCATGCAATGAGTGCCATCAAATGAGTCTTGTGGCCTTCACGGGGTTTATGCTATCAAGATCATACGATTTATGAGGCGATGAGGAGAAGGGTTGGATTGGTTGAATGACAAATTTATGTGAGTGTGTTAATTAGGTCAAATATCTATATTTTTCAAACACTTACCCTCACGTTTAAGCCCTAATTAAAATGAACAAGCTATGAAGAAAGTGATTGTCGACACCCAAAAGTATGGCCTCAAAAATTATCGAGGAGGCGAATACTCTACCCATGAATGAACTTTGAGGCAAATCAAAAACCGAATCACCATCGATATAAATTGTAAACGAACAACCAATTCAAAAGCTCAAGCATGTCCATATTCGTATCCAACCAACATAAGTTGTACATACATTTGTAATAGTTTTTGTTTATGTATGTCTAAAAAGATAATTACATATTAACGAGATTAATTATTTTAGGATTATCAACCGACACTCAGTAAAGTTTGAATTAGGTAAGTTGGATTGAAAATGTTAGGCAAAGTTCTAATCAACCAAGGTTGTTTTGATTGATGGATGTTAAACTTAAACCTAATTGTAATAAAGTAAGATATCTAGGTGGAAGCTCTCACTATCCAATTCTAGTCTTTTAAGTGTAGCAGGAAAAAGATGTCCAAAAGGCAAAGGCATGCAGCTGCTGCCTACCTACATATCGAAAAGGCTAGGAAAGAGATTGAACAGTTGAGAGTTGCTTTTGTCAAGTCATTCTTGGGTTGACCCCATATTTTATTTCTTGGTGTGGTTTTGTTTATTTGTAGGTGTGAAGACAGTGATAAAGAAATTACCAGTGGAAAATATGGTCAAAAAAAAATTGGTCGGCTTAGTGTAGCCTTATCTTTGCTGGTCTTCTTGGCAAGTCAATGGCCAAAGGGCTGAAGTCTTTTTTGTTTATGTTAGGTGGAATACAAAAAGAAAGACTGGTTAGAAGAAGAGCATCTTCTTTTGAGGTGTTCCACTTTCTTAAATGGATTTTGCTTTATTTATTTATGTTTTTTTTTTCTTTCGAATCCCACAGATATTAGGGGAGATGATAAAAACCTACATTGACTAATTGCTTGCCTAACTCCTAATCATAAGAATATTTTTGGATTCTTATGTTAAGATAAATGTTCCCTTGACGTATAGTCGGACGCCATCTTGCCTAACTCCTAATTATATGAAGATTTTTGGATTCTTATGTTAGGATAAATGTTTTCCTTGACATATATAGTCTAACATATAATGTTGTTTGACTAACAATTTGAATTATTTAGTTAGATGATTTTTTTATATTAAATTTACAATTTAAATTAACAATCTCCCGGTAAACCATGTCAAATATCTTATAGACGACAATTGTTGAAAAAGAGAAAAGAAAAAAAAAAAGAATACTCGATAATGAACTTTTGGATGGGGTCTTAAGTGTCGGCACTTGGTGGTTGGGCCACACTGTCAAAAGGGGTAAAGTAAGCGTGGGCTAAACAAATTAGGCTCCCAGCCTTCCACGGGTTTGATTGAATGGGATGAGTTTGGCCCATTTAGGTAGAAAATGTCAACATTGTTTTTCTCGTTTCCGTATTGGCTCTTTGATTGTGTTGGTCAATAAAGATTTCTTATTCGGCTGCAATCACTTTACACTGGGCTCAACCTTCCAGGGCCCCAACGGGTCAACATAGAAGAACATGAAAAGTCCAGATATTTACCAAACCATAGGACCACCTTGGTCTTGGCCTCAAGGCGGGTTTTCTTCGGTGCTTCATTGCACCGAGTGCGAACAACGGTAATGTTTATATTTGAAGTGGTAGTGTATGTGCTTGGAGCCGTAGTATTATGCTTGAAGTGGTAATATACTTGTCCGGCCTTACCACTTCGAGGGAGCAATATACTAGTCCGACGACGTGAAATTGCGTTTGCACCAAGTGCAGCACTGTACTGAAGAAAATCCGCTCTCAAGGATCATCGAAAAGAAGAGTTTGAGCTGTTTCACTGACTGATTGGAAGAATCAGGATTTGATCAAAAAGTTGTAAGGCTTAGCTCAATGAAGATTCCACCATATTTTTTAATTTGATCCAAAACTTTTCTATCATGCATGAAGCTTTGGGCCAGGACCAACCAAACTTTGGTTACCAAAGGACTGCAATTTTGGGCCACAAACCACATAGTGGCAGAGGCTAAGTTGGCAATTTCCCCTCACTCAAGGACTGGGGTGTATGAGAATGATATTGCATTGCACTAAACAGTTGCTCTTCTCAGATTAAGAATTGGATGAGTGATAACAATTGCCACTTTACAGTGTAGAAAATAAAAGCCCAAGGAAGATGTGCAACTACAAGAAGAAGTTTATTTAGATCATAGTACATCAAAACTGTGTCAGTATCTGAGCCCACATTAGAAGTTTAGAACTGAAAACCAACAGATAATCTGGGAACAACAATTAGATAATGAACACTTCTTATAAGAAATGAAATTTCTGGGCTCTTTTGTTACTCTAACAATATGACCTCTTTTGCTCAAAATCCCAGTGGAAAATCAGCTAAAAACATGTCAGTTGATTCTAACTCCTGATGTCAAATACGCGAGATGGAGTTACAGGTCAAGAATGTATACATTTGATCTACTGAACATGCCTGGAACTAAGATACTGAATGCCTCCTACTCCTCGACCGGGTGGATTTTGTTTCTTCTGCATTGGTAGAAGTAGAACCAGGGCTCTCCGATGTGTTAGAACTGCTAATTTCACCATTCCTTTCTTTGCTTGACCAGAGCTTAGAAAATATCTTTTTTGACATGAGCAAACCTTTCATTTTACTAGCAGCAACTTTTTCAGAATTATTTGTAGCACCGTGATTCGCGTTTCTATCATTGGCTACTCCCCGATTCGCATCACCTAACCTTAGAGTAGCAAGCTCCCCTTTTAAAGCTTTGATTTCCTCTGCTGTCGGCACAGCATCCCAGTCCTCTTCTGTGTTGGTTGTAGTGGACCTTGAGCTCCCATGAGACCCACCAGGGAGCAAGGCTCTGATGGACCCTTGTAGATCAGGTGTGCTGTTGCCGCCGGATGCTGAAGCCCTAATCTGTTCAAAGAAAAGGACCTGCACAACGACTCTTAAGGGCAGCCGCTCATTTTGTACAGCATGCATGCAGGCATCTGTTGACAACTTCCTGCAATCCATTAATTTGCATATTCTCTTCCTCTCACTCTTGCTGATCCCTGGGTGTTCCTGCACCAACACACAACGTATCGGTTACACAAATGTGTTCAAAACTGAGAAAGTACTCTGCTATATTTATTTGTATGTAAGTCGCACACATCGACTAGAAATTGCATTTACAAAAATTCAAGTCATTAAATATAATAAACAAAAACTAAACATTTGTATTTTTTAAGGTGAGAAATGATTACCGGCAGTTGTGCAGGATGCATTGGAGAAAAAATATACAAAGAAGTCTCAACAACCAAAAAAAGAAAAAAGAAGAAAGGGGAGAAATGGAGGAGTAAACAAAATGCAATTTGTTAGTTATAGCTACAAAAGTGTCATGACTAACCTTTAGATACATGTCAATGGCACGATAAAGTCCATCATGGGTTGGTCTTGAGAAGTTTGATACCATTTCAGCAAGCCTGACAAACTTTGATGCAGGTAAGTTGGGATCACGTGAAACTTCGGTAAGGTAGCCATCAACCAGTTTTGCCACCTTCACCTTGGAAGTATCTGATAGGAACCTGGGGCTTCTAATCTCCTGGAATTCAGCTTCCATTGAAGGATCAGTCTGAGCACTTCGATCAAGTGTCACAAACTCCTCAATTAGGTTTTGCACTATATCAACTTCATACATCAGTGCTTCCTCAGTTGGGGCTTGAATTAAAAGATCAGAAACTGTAGCCTCATCAAGCTGCTGACCAATTTTGCTAACCAATTCACTTTTTTCCATTTCTCCACATTCTAACAATATTGCTGCTTTTAACAACTTAAGTAAGAAACTGCAAGGGGCACTGCCTGCAGGAAGTAAGTGGATTACAGTCTCCACCAATGATCTATTCTTTATGACATCACCACCCTGAATCATACCCTTGCTAAAACCCGATAACCTTCTGGTAGAATATGCCTTTAAGGCTTCCCCTATTACATCACCAGAGAGTTTTCCTTTGGTCTTAATTATATTTATCACCCGCTTGTATAAATCAAGTTGAAGCCCACAGAGGTCTTCTACCCACCAGTCTTTTGGAACTACCTGTTGTTTTCCCACACCATTCCAGTGTTCATTCCCATTATTGGATGGTAGTTTTTTTAGGTTATATGTATATGACCATTCCACCTTGGAGGTATCAACGGAAGCCTTGGAAGCTATGGAATCAAGGCAGTGGCTCACCACCTTAACTTCCTCGGACCATGGAAGAAGAGGCCTGGTAGTCTGAAGAACAATAATTGAGTCTTTCCAGCTGCGGAAGATGCTAGAGTTTAGGAAAACTTCAACCTTGTAGACAAGGTTTCCTTTCTCAACAGTTTCATACATCTCCAGGTATTCTGCTGCACATCGAGTTGCAACCACATTGTATGCATTGAGAGTGACCGTCATGCCGTAACAGAACTTGGCACATATTTCAAAAGCAGCAGGTCCACCAGGAATATCATGGATGTGGATCTCATCACTGTTTTCATTTGTGGTTGCGACCAGTTTCTGCAGGCGTGCACTCTTGGACAAAAGCGGAAACTACAGAAGCATAAAAGAATATTAGAATGAATGCAGTAAGGAGCTTACCAATTCAACTAAAAAATTGTTGGTATCCCAAAACCCCATCACTGTGTCTTAATCCAATGCAAGTTTGGCTTGTTTCGTTTGGCAATCAAACAGATGCCATTGCAATGGTTTGAACCCAGCCTTAACTGCGGTGAAGTAAATGACACAAGGCAATAGTGAAAAATGGCTTTAATAGGATCAAAACCATGTCGCCTTGGAATATAATTTGAGAGAAAATCACGTGACAGTGTATATCCCTATAGTCAGGCAACTCTGAAATTGGAACAAATTGACCCTCTCACCTAGCTGGGTTATGAGTTCAGAAAAAGTATATTACTGTCTACCCATCAATCCATATTAATGTTTAGAAAATAACAAGCGACTGACCAAAATATAGGATCCTGTTTAAGATCAAACAGATTTTATACCTTGTGCAAATAAAATTTCACATCTCCGACGTTAACAACTAAGTCAGTTGCCAACTCAGTTGCGACGTACCTGTATACACAAATTTTCACATGTCAACCACAAACTTGACGAAAACTATGCACTGACTTGAATGAGAATAATCTAAGCAAACACATAACAAAAAATTAGAAATTACATTGGCTTTGTTAAACAGAAAGTTAATACAGAAATCATGTAAATTTTCTTTTAATTTTAACAGACTTCCCTGCCCATAACCTTTTATTTTGACCATAAATTCGCAAATCTAGTTTAGAAAGCAAAAGATTGTTGAACATTAACAGTGAATGATCAACTTTCATGGATGAAATTAATTTCCCTTATCAATGTGGGATGGCACCCAACAAGGAAAAGTAATTTCAGATGGAGCATACAGAACGTATATGTACGTATGCTCATACATACATATATACATAAATACATTATAAAGTTACATACGTATATTATTCCATCCTCAAAGTCAAAACCTTTAATACAATGACACAATTGAAGTGAAATCTTAGTTCCTCATGTAGCTACTACACAGACAACAGATCAACGCTTGAAAAAGTCAATGAGTCTAAACATGAACAGAACTATTAAGACATTTTGAATTGTTACCAAATCCATGTTGAGAAAATTAAGGCCAGAACTGTACTATTCACAGTTCTACTTATAACCTTGTGCCTCCACTAAAGCTTTTAAAATTTACATTTGACTTTTCAGAAAAGTAAATTGATAAATATCTCCCAAACAATGGCGCATATAAATATCAAGGAAAAATATGAAGAGGGCTAAATATACTAACAAGTTAGCAACTGGGTTTACTAGCAAGATCTTATACTCACCTTATATTGTCTCCATCAGTCTGGAAGAAATCAGGTTTGGATCCAAGCTTCATGAACTTCATTTTTGGCAAGAGATCTGCTGCTATGTTTTCCTTCTTCTTGATTTCTACTAAGCCTGCAAATGTCTTCACCGCCAATTCGATATCAAAGTTCCCCAGACAATATAAGGAAACTCCCAAAAGTGGTGATTAAACAGCTGAATATCTTGGATGTTCAAGGTAAAAAAGAATAGATCTTAGGAAACTTTGCTGTTCTTCTTAGTATGACCGAATCTTTCCCACAAACCAAGGCTAAAGAAACTAAGAGTAAATGGGATTAAGTGATTTTTAACAAATTGTTCACTTGAATGAAAAGAGACCAAAAGGAGGGGTTGCTTCCTGAAATGGCTACACAACCCAAGGACCACGGAGAAACAGGGCCAGCTCAGGAGACATGAGCCATTACCAACTGACCATCCCAAACATATATAATTCTCAAAGCCAGAAGAAAAAAAAACCCCCCACTTGCTTAAAACTAACACCACCGCCCTTGCCTTATTTGTTTATCCTTCTCATATATCCTTCTCAGTTCCTTGTTTTGTTTTTCCAAAGGGTCAAAAACTACCAAGACCTTTTTCTGGCCCACAAAGTTTCAGAACCCGAAACCCACAATCCTCATTCCTTTACAGAAATGTTCCTTCCTCACTTTGAAGTTAGAACACCTGCAATAGCAAAACAACATCGCTCGATCTTAGTTGAATTAACCAACAAAAAAGCATCAATTTTTGGGGTGTACAAGCGAGCATCAGTATCAAATACCAACATGTTTGTCTCAAACCACAAGTGGAACTGAAATACTATCAGATTTAGAACTCAGAATGTGACACAGAATCAAACCCGAGAACATCCCATGTCGTTTACCAAATAAAGCATTGAAATTCCACCCAGAGCAACACATGCTGTCATGCACAGGTTGAATACGCAAACCAAATACATACCCTTCTGCCATATATTACAATAAATGCAAAGAAAATCTAGCACAACCAAAGATCAAAATAAACAAGGAAGAACCAAAAACCCACCTCAAATGAAGACCAGAGAGACCAAACTGAGCAAAAATTTCTCAACTTTCAGAAACTAAATGACAGTATGAAGCATAATAAAGCATTAAGCAAACAAAGAAAGGAGGAGATAAGGAGAGAAAAGTATGTATTGAATCCAAAGCTAAGAAATTTAGAGAGAGTCTGAAGAACCCACCTTAAAAATGTAGGAGTGGAAGCACTGGTTTCTCCTTGTTCAAATCATTTTGGTAAAGTACCAGGAATCAATCTCAGTGGCACAAACAAACAAAACACAATGTGTAGAGACACTGCATGAGATGAAAGCACGATATCCTTAGAGAACCCCACAAAGCTAATAGCCCAGAAAGAGACCACCCATAAAAAGATGAGCTGTTTGCTTATCTTTGACAGCCACCAGAGCTACACAAAACACAAAACACAAAAAGCCAAGCTCAGTCTGCTAGCACTTCCCACTCTCTCTCTCTCTCTTGTAACCCCCTTTTGAATCAGCACCACCGCCCCCACACGTCTAAATCAAACGGTTAAATATGGAACCATACAACATTTTTTTTTTCAAGGAAAACATAACCAGTAACAAGAACTTATAAATGGTCAAAGATTGAGCTTTTCTTATAACATATTCTTCGCTTGGTACGTGAAAGTTCAAAGTAACACTCTTTTTTGTTTTGTTCTTTGGTTTTAAAAAGGCTTTGAAATGTTAGTGAAGTGGTATTTAGCTTTCACTTAAATAAAAAAAAATATATGTTTAGATAAATTATTGAGTGATACCGAACAAATAGAAACAAATTGGGTGAACATAATTTGGGTACGGCCTTTGGAGTAGGCAATGGGGTTTAGATTTTCATGTGTTTACTATCACATTGGTATTAGCACTAAGGAATTATTTTTATTTGTAACTTTCATTGCGTTTATTAAAACATCAGGAATCAAAACGTATGTGAGTTATACATCAAGATTCATAATCTAATACCTAAAAATTCAGAAATTAGATTAATTAAAGATATTCTCTTATCTCATTTTGACCTTTCCTTAGTGTAACTTGCATCCCTTACTTCTTCAAAGTGAAAAAGAAAGAAAAGGATTATAATTATATAAAAAAAAGCCTCATAGCAACTTGATGGATGTATAGCAAAGAGGTGAATCTCATAGTCCTTGTATTTGTGTACATTTAACTATTTGTTTTCTCTATAGACTATAATTATATGTCTCACTTACCTTCATTCCTATTCATGTGTGGCTATTATTAAATTTCCCATTCAGTGAATGCGCTTGAAATCACAAGGCCAATTGATGCCATTGCTGCTGGTTTGCTAATTCAATGAACCAAGAACATAACATTAACTGAAGTCAGTCTTGTATTCTGCAAACATCTGATAGCTAGGATTATCTCCATTGTTTATTGTCTGGTCCAATCAAAATCATGGACATTTCTCTTCTTCTCTTTATAGTGGACAATACAAATTGGTGACCAGAACCTTTTTTTCCCTTATCCAATCTTTTTTGATTCCCTCCACCTTTGCTCACATGCAATGCAATGCTCCAAATCCACTTCTCCAATGTCACTGAGAAAAAAGAACCAAACTTTTATTCAGTCACTTGGGTTAATTTTATCATATTCTCCTCGAAACACATCTCGATAATAATGCTTCAATAACTTATTACTTTTACTTTGCATCGAGAATCTAATAACCTGCAACAACTTCTTTTTAAATTTTTTTATTATTTTATATATCTTTGTAATTTGGCACACCTGATCATATACAGCACATGAGAGATTTTAATATCAAATGTGAAAGTTTGCATCTTTATTAAGATCTATGAAGAAGAAGATCTATGTGTGCAACAAAATTTGGGTCACAATCTTTGGAAAGATCTTGTACATGAGAATTGGTCGGATTTGAGACAAGCATTACATGGTTTTGTCAAAAGGGTTACATAATCCCACATTGCAAAATTAGGTCCTGCAATCTGCCTAGCTAGCTAAGTTTGGGCTTCTCAATGGCATACCACAGAAAAATTTGCAGGGATGTGCCCCACAATTGAAGAAGATAGGGGAAACATTGTGGATGCCAATTGGACATGGATTGGCCTTTGTGAACTGTGTCCCATACCACGTGGTCTTGCTAATTGAGCTTCTCTGCCCAACATTATCTAATTGTTACTTTTCTTTCTTCTCTGATAAAATTATATTTCCTTCCAGCATGATGGAAAGTTCCCCAGTCTAGGGCAAGGGACCACTTCCTTAACCCTAATTATGGATCTTGTTTCCTGTCTGTTTGATTGAGAGAGTTCAATATTCATCTTCATGTAGATGATAGCGACTTTCCAGATTCTGTAACAACTACATAATTTTAACACTAGGGTTTCGAGTGGAGACATATGATCCTCAAGCATATGAAATTTCTGGTTCAAAAGCAACCAAATGAAAGCAGAGATGAACTGCACTTACAACTCATCACAGGGCTTGTATTATTTGCAGACAACATAACAAAAGAAGGAAGCTTTATGTGAATTGAGGTACTTATGGCAGGCCACATGGGAAGAGATTCTCATACTAATTTGTGTTGATGGCATTGGAAACTTAATTATCATATACTATTGTGAGGACCATATGGACTCATTATGATAGTTGATGTGATCTCATGACAATATAACTTTAATTATTTGGAAAAATCTTCCTGACATTCTTTACAAAATTATCAACATGATCGTCACTGATCTGTGTGATTATTAGTTTGTTGCTGAAATATTTTCCAAAATTCATTTTTAATATTGTAATGAACTAAAGCTGTTCCATGACGCCGTCCTAGCTAGATGATAAAACCAGACCTGCCAAGATTAGGCAACATACAAATTGCAGTTAGAAAACGAAAAGTTAAATTCATGCCAACTAGTTTGTTGTTGTTGACCCCAAAAAGATGAAAGTAGAATCTTTCCCTGTTGGCTGTTGCAATTCAGGCCTCTCTTTCTTAATGTTTGGTTTAGGATGTCTTTTTGGTGTGATGCTTGTCGAGCACATCATTTAGGAACAACTTTCATTTCATTGGCAAGCCAGGCCATGAAATGATTATTTTTTATTATATATTGTAAAGTTACTTGAGTTTGGCAACAATATTCATTTGTAAGGCTGGTTGGCCATAGCTGGTACTGTTTAGCAGTTGGCTCTAGTGACTTTGTGATTATGATCGTGATATAGACTGATATATATTGTTAGCTCATTCTCTGATAGCTTAAATTTTTAGCGCTATTGGTTCTAAATTGATATTGGAACTAGGTTTGCAAGAGGTTTTGTGTTCAATCCTCTTATTCCCCACTTTTTTCTTGGTTTGCAGGGTGCATCGTAGGGGTTGCGCTTATATACGATTGTCTCTTTTGGTATGGCTAACCGCTGCAAAAGGGTGAGGCAGGGTGTAAACTTGATATACACATTGTCGACTCATCGCTTAAATTTTGGGGGATTAGTGTTGTTGGTCTACTGAACGACATGGTCATTGCTTGGACTCCACATAAAATCACAGCATGCTAATTAACCCAAAAAAAAAAGAACTTTGTTGGATGAATATGCAAATTAACAACTTGCATGTGAACCATTTAGATTTTATATCGGTATACGTAAAATCTCTCAATTTAAGTTATATGTGTATGTTATATCAGGACAGGGCAGGATGGTGACAAGAGGGAGAGGGCCCAGCTGGGCTTTTGTTCTGTGCTGAAAGCATGCGCGTACAGAATGTAAAGGAAAAGTGAAAAGAATCCAAATGGAATCTATATCAGAAATTTCTTGAATAGAATATTTGCAGCTCTCCTATTGAAGTTTGAAGTAAGCCATGAGAAAATACAACATGATTCTTTTATTATTATTGGTTACTTAGTTGCTTTACATAAAATAACCTTAATTAAGCGTTAAAGCACTCTGTGCTGCTGACCTTTTGCAGGTGTGGTCCAAGTCCTGAAAGTTAGGCTTTCATTTTTACCTTTATAGCTTTTGTCGAGTGCCGAAGTACCAACCAAAAACATGAATATGGTTTTGTTCTCTTATTAAAGTACAGAATTGCAAAACCTATTGGTCTCATCTTTGTAATTTGAATTACCCAAGCATTAATTGAATCTTGATCTAAAACATGATAAATAGTTGATTTTGAGCATCCACAATAGACTTCCTAAACCACTTCCTTAGACAAATTTTAGGGAGAAATTGGAAAAATACAACTCCAACCATGCTCCCTATTCACCTCCTAAAATAAGGAGAACATCTAGGTGCTCCTAAATCTGATGAGAGAGAAAGAACTCCTAGTAGCTTCCTATAATTTAATGCTGCTTTGTTTTATGCATACTTTAAATTTTTAATTAATGCGAACTTTTCTTAATATATTTTTTTTTATAGAGATGGACCAATTATATTGAAAAAATAACTATTTTATTTATGACTCCCTAAACTAGGAGTAATTTTTGCATGTTTCGGGTACACCACGTGGCTGGTGTACCATCCAATGCACATAAAACATGTGGGTATTTTATAGAGAGTATGATTGGAGTTCAAATTTTATAGAGAGTTCCTAAAATAACTTTTATGTGTTTTTAGCTAAATTTTAACTAAAAAATAGAGTATGATTGTAGATGCTCTTAAGAGCATCTCTCTCTCCCAAATGGAAACAGCCTTGACTTGCATACTAGAGATTTCAAGTTCGAACCCCCTTGATATTTTAGTTGTGTGCGTGTGTGTGAGATCCTCGTCCCTGTGATTTAGACTATCGCTTGTATTTTTTTTTAAAAAAGAATCTCCTTCTCCAACTTGACATTTTTAGCATGTAGAAAAAATAGTTGAAACTCACTCCAACCATGTTATATCCTCTGTGGAATATAACATTTGTCTCTCATGCTGTTATTTTTGGTTGTTTGACTTTGTGATGTTATTTTATTATCATTTTTCAATTAATGTGCCTAGAAAGTAATAATCCGATGGAAATATTTTTACTCACCACTTTAACCCAAGGTGTACCATCTCACCATTCTCAACACTTGACGCATGTCCACGAACCTAACCATAACTCTTTGCTTTGTATTTGTGGAACGATGATTATGCTCATGGACACGTGTCAAGTGTTGAGAATGGTGGTGATGGTACACCTTAGATTAAAGTGGTGACCAAAAAGTAATATTTTAATTTGACATGTTAAGTGGAATGCAAAACTCTATTATATGTCAAATTGCCACATAAGTCATCAAATTCAAATTTAATGTTTGATATTTGACATCTCTCTTTGGTAGATGAGGTGAACACCTACATCAATTAAAAAGTATCAATAAATCATAAAAGAAAAGAAAATATTAAATTAATTTTAATTGATGTGGTTGTCCACCTCATCTGCCACATAAGGTGGTATAAGAATGTAGTATACAAATATGGTAAGAGCAAAATTACATAACACTATTTTTAGTACACCTATGGTTAAAACTTTGGAAGTAAAATTTGGTGCTGGTTGTAGTTTGATTAAATTGTTGGGTGCATTTATAAGCCTTCTTTTTGTTTTGGGCCTAGGCATTTGGAAGCCGTAAAGAGTTAAAAGAGGCCCTTTTTCAGTCCAAAATAGAAAGGCTTTGAGTTTGCAAGCCGAAAACCCTCTCAACCGTAAAAGCGTCCGCTCTGATTAATTTCTGGTTAAATTGGCTCAGTCGGTGAGTTCCCCGCGTTGCCGTCGACCCTCTTGAGCCGCCATTGAGTTGCATTGGTGCCATCTGCTGGTGAGTTTCAGATTTGATAGAATTTTTCCATTTTACATGATTAATTTGTATAATATATTTTTGTTGTTGTGCAAATTCTGATATGGATGTTTTGGTACAAACTTGTAATTTTTTTCGTCGGTGCAAATTCTGAGTTCCCTTCGTTTTCTCTTTCGACGGAAACAGTTTGATGATATGTGCAGTTCCCATATTTTTCTTTTTCTTTCTTTTTCGTTCAAATCATAATACTTTGGACAAAAGCTCATGTTTTGTATTTTGTTTTTGCAAATTTTGATATGGGTATGTCTTACATTGGAACTTGCGATTGTGCTTGACTGGGTAATGTTTGAAGAATTGGGTCTGAGAATTGAGACTAAGTTGGTTGTGAAGAAAGTAGTTGGAAAGGTGTAGCTAGGCTAAAATTGAAGCAGAGGTCTTTCTTGATCATCTTTGAGCTCATGAGGCTCTATATCCTCCTGCTTATAATCTGGTTGCTCATCATCAACTTCTTCATCTGCTACCAGCAAGGTGACCTTTATGGCTCATAATCCCTCATGGCGTAGGCTGAGTAGGGAGCCAAGAAGCATGGACGCATACTATTAGCATTTGTACTCCTCAAAAAGTTGAACATGTAAGGTTGTGTTCAATTTTTAGTAAACATTAAAATGCATCGGCTGATACACAAACTTAGATGGCTAGAAAATGGGGATACAGATATTCAAAACATTCTGTCACTGTTAACTTCTTTGTTTTCCGCAGCTTTGAAATTAGGCGTATAAATGAAAGAGATATTGAACACACTCTGTCATATTGGTGAATATTATTGTTTGGTTTGTTTTCTGTCATAATTTGTTTTTTGCATTTCTCTGTACCAAAAAGGCTTGCTATGTTATGCTTGGTGTCTCAGAAAATAGTTATTAATTGATTTGACAGTAATATAACTCTTTCGTTCACAGTGACTCTATGTTTGCATGCGTTGAAAGCTCTTGTTATAGCATCATGAACCTCCTGTGTGATATCTGAATTTCTGTTGAAGGGTCAGCTCCTTTTTAGTAGACATTTGCCTCATTGTGTAGATTTTGGGTGTAAAATCATTCTACTTTAAGCTGTGAGTCTTAGCTTGTGAGATGGTTGTTTAGATCATTTTCTATTAGTGTTCTTTTTACCAGTGTTCGAAAAATCGGCCTAGCGGTCGCCTAGGCGCTAAGCGGGAGGACACCGCCTCAATTTCACCCTAATCGTTAGGGGTAGTCATCAGGGAGTTAGGCTGCGACTGGGTGGGTCGGGTCCTTTTTTTTTTTGTGACTTTAAAGAAAACCCACACAGCCTCTCTCTCTCTCTCTCTCTCATGACAAACCACCACCAGGCTGCGACCTCCTCGCCCACCCGTCACGACCACCCGCAACCCCCTCTTTCTGTTCTCTATGCCCTTTTTTTTATTGTTATTTTCTTTTACATGCTTTTTTTTTTCTTTTTTTTCTTGTGTTTTCCTTTTTTTTCCCTTAATAATATATTCTTTGTTTTGTTGCTTGTTTCATATGCTTTTTTTTACAGCTTTGATAATTTATAAATATAAATTATGCTTGGTTGATAATTTATAATGAGTATGTTTTTTTTCTTTTCTTTTTTGCAGCTTTGATAATTTATATGAGTATGCGTGTTTGATAACTTATTTATAAATATAATACTTGTTTGATGACATCTTTCGGAGCATCCTTCGAGATAGAGAGTTCGTCGTCGTTGAAGCGTGCTTCAAGTGATGTGGGATGGGAGTTTGGGGTATTGGCGGATCCTATGAACTTGGATAAGTTGAAGTGTAAGTTGTGTGGGAAAGTTGTTAGTGGTGGAATATATAGAATCAAGCAACACATAGCCCACATAAGGGGAAATGTAGCCCCGTGCCCAAGGTCTTCTTATGAGAATAAAGTCAAATGTAAAGCCGCATTAGAAGGAGCACAAAATAAGAAGAGACAAAAGAATAGATGCGAAGGAGAAGTGAGGAAAGAAGTTGAGCTTCAACAAATTGAAGAAGATGAAGACATTGAAGTTGTAAGGTCAAGGAAAAAGCCACACTTTGTTGGGCTTATGGATAAGTTTGCATCCTCTATCAATCCCGATTATTCAATGGATGCAAGCAAAAGAATGCGACAACAAAATATCCATGATACACTTTTCAACCAAAGAACACACGAAGTGCATCAATATTTGGCTCGATGGGTGTATGAAGATGGCATTCCTTTTCATGCTATCGATAATGATAGCTTCAAAAGATTTGTGGAAGCCGTAGGCCAATTGGGCCCAGGTTACCGACCTCCAAGCCAATATCAATTAAGGGAGCCATTATTGAAGGAAGAGGTTGAGAGAACTAAAAATTCACTCAAGAAGCAAGAAAAAGAATGGGCTAGCAATGGTTGCTCAATTATGGCCAACCGAAAAAGAAGAAGCATCATGAATTTATGTGTCAATTGCAAGGAAGGCACCACTTTTCTTTCTTCTAGGGAAGACTCCGAGGAAGCAGACACCAGGTCATATATCTTTGAATATATTGACAAGTGCATTGAAGAAGTTGGGCCACAAAATGTTGTTCAAGTGGTGACGAACAATGCTTCAAATAATATGGCGGCCGCGAATATGTTGAAGGAGAAGAGGCCAAACATGTTTTGGACTTCGTGTGCTGCTCACACATTGAACCTCATGCTTCGAGCAATTGGTAACCTACCTAAGTTCAAAGGAGTGATTGAGAAGGCAAAGGCATTTACTATCTTCATATATGCACATCATAAGACATTGACATTGATGAGGAAGTACACGAAAAGAAGAGACATAGTGAGGCCGGGAGTCACTAGATTTGCAACTTCTTTCCTAACTTTGCAAAGCTTGATGGAAAAGAAGAATGAGTTGAGGTCTATGGTTGCTAGTGATGCATGGAATCAATGCAAACATTGCAAGACTACAAAGGGAAAAGCGGCATATTCCACCATTTTGAGTATGGTTTTTTGGAATGGGGTATCCCTTTGCTTGAGAGTGTTTGCTCCTTTAGTTAAGGTGCTTCGCCTTGTTCATGGGGATAAAAAGCCATCAATGGCTTTTTTGTATGGAGAACTACTACAAGCAAAGGAAGAGATTAAAGAAGTATTTAAAAATCAAGAGCCCAACTATCGTCTAATCCTACAAATTGTTGATACAAAAGCCCGTGATCGGCTTGATAGTCCATTACATATGGCGGCTTACCTCTTGAACCCTTATTACTTTTTCAAAAATCAAGACATACAAAATGATTCACTTGTCATGGATGGGGTCCTTACTTGTGTTGAGAAGTTCTTTCCCAATGATCTTGATGTGCAAAATCAAGTGATAAATGTAGAGTTGTTGAAGTATATGAAAAAGGACGGTGGCTTTGGAAGAGCTTTGGCCGAGAGGGGATGTGCTAAGAATGATGACAAATATGATCCAGGTATGAATGTTCTCAATTCATTATTTATTTACTACTAAATTACTAATTAATATATTTCTTTACTAATATTATGCAATTTGTGATTTTTTAGTTGGATGGTGGTCCATTTATGGAAATGGTGTACCCAAATTGCAAAGAATGGCTAAAAGGATTCTCTCATTAACTACAAGTTCATCGTGTTGTGAGAGAAATTGGAGCACTTTTGAGGGGATACATACAAAGAAAAAGAATAAACTAGATGCAACAAGGTTGAACAATTTAGTCTATGTCCAATTCAATGCCAAGATCATCAACAAGAAGAAAAGGGAGAAGGAGAAGGGAATAGATGTGCTACTTGCTAGTGAAGCTAGTAAGACGCAAGGATGGATTGTTGATGGTGGTGATAGTGTCCTAGAGCCTAGGAGAAGTTCTAGAAATGTTGAAATAAGAGAACTTCATGAAGAAGATTTTGTATCGGATGAGAACACAGAAGGAGATGGAGATGACGAGGATGTTGAGTTTGAGTCCGATACCGAGAGAGTCTTGGAGGGATATGGAGAGGAGGAAGAGTTAGACTTAGAGGCCTAGCCTTTCATTTCAAGTTTTTTTCTTTGTAGTACTATTATATGTTTATGCTTGACTTTTTCCCCATGTTTTATATCAATTATGGTACTTTATAATTTATATATCCTTTTGTTTTGCATGATTTTGGTATAAATTTATAATTTTATAATACAAAATAATTATTATTAAAAAAAAGCCTAGGCCTCGATAACTCCACTAGGCGCTAAGCCCCTGCCTGCGGCCCGCCTACCGCCTAGCAATTTTTCGAACATTGCTTCTTTGCTTTTCATTTGAATCTGTTTCAGGTTTTTCTTTCGTTGATTAATTGGTGTTTACAGGACCGCACTAAAGTGCTTCTGTTCACTAGTATAACCCAGTTGAGACCGACATACTAAAAGGAGCCTGAATCACAATCTTCATCCTAAGCTCACATTAGCGCCTAGGATTTCAGATTATTAACTCTAATGGACCCTAGATACACAGGAGAGATACTGAAGTAAGTCTTTTCCATGGATTATTTTTGTATGAATATTAGTTACATTGTTTTGTAATTTTGTTTGTTTTATTTTCTGTATATAGGCATTTGGAGAAGCAAAGTGAGCTCCTTAAGGAAGCCAAAATATCAATGTCTGAAGAATTGCATCAGTTGAAGGTTGTCCCTTAATTCCTCAGTTAGTTTTATGATTATGTGCTTGAGTCTAAAATTAAAATTAAAATATGCACGTATGTTCATATGGGAAAGTACGATGTACAATTGGCAGATGCTAGATGGTATTGATATACTGTGGTACTGAAGATTCTAGATGTACAATTTGCAGGTAGAAGAAGAAATGCTTATGCGCAAGTTCTATGAGATCATGTCAGCTCATGGTAAAGTTAAAAAGGTCAGTTCTTTCTCAGTTCTATCTTTTTATGGTTTCGTTTACATGATTGCCTAGATTTGGACCAACTATTTTAAATTTTCTGAATTTTCTGAATTGTTCATCTATTTTATTTTACTCTCTTCATAAGGGAACCAATAGTAAGGCTGTAAAAGGGATATCATGAGCATATCCATAAATTATTTTTGAAATTCATAATGGTTGGCAAAGCTGGTGATAGCCTGTAGTTACACACAGTGTTGCTTGGAGAGCGGTCACATTTTGATTTTAAGTGGATTTCTTACATATCAAAGAGGAACGCAACAAAATTTTAAGGACTCAGAAATAACTGATATAAACCAAATATATCAGCAACCTTTGATGAATCTGGCTAGCGGCAACCTTGTGGTGTATAATCAACCTCTGACAAATTTGTGATTGCAATTGTGGTGGAGAAAAACCAGTAGTTCTTTTTGTTTATTTTTCCTTTTGGTATTTGAACACATAGTTTGTTGTTTAGTCGGCATGTAAGGTTCAAGTTGCTTTTTGCCTGTTTTACGTTTTCCTTGAGTAAGTGAATACTGTTGTTTTAGTCTTGGCAGTTCCTTTGATTTATGCACTTATAATTTGCCTGTTGGTTTGTCTGATCTCTGTGCATTTTGGCAGAATGAAGATCCCAGTAAAGTTTCAGATGATGGTGAAATTGGAAACTCCACTGCAATAGACTATAGTCACTACTACTAGCAATTAAGAATGCAGATGACTTTCAAGTTCTGTTTTCACATTCTCGGATGACTGTAAATATGCCGCACCTCCTTTTACTACTTAAGCAAAGTTTTGATTGATCAAATTGATCAAATTGTTGTGGAGAGCGAATGGGACGAGTCAGATCCCACAATGAGGGTTCAAGATCCAAAAATTTACATCACGCTCAGATGATTCTGGTTTCTCTATCTGTACGGTGCACATTGTACACTCTTGCTTAAATCAATTGTCTTCGATACTAATGATTGATAAAATCCCTAATGATAAATATAATCTCTTCCTTTTTTTTTTATGCTACACCAATTTTGTTCAATTTGTCAGGCCACTTATAGCAGCATCAGTGACCTTATAATTGATTCTTTTATTTATTGTGCCACATAAGTTTTCATTAAGCTCTTCCAGCTTCTTAGTATGCTTTGGTTTATCTTTGGTTAATCACCTCAATAATTTCAGACGTGGTTAAACCATATCGGTGATTAGGTTCTGTTAGTGCTAACAATGAATGCATAAGCTGCATCTCTGATTATAGCAAGAAGAGGGTTACATATCAAGGATTACAAGTCAAAAGAGTCTGCCTATTGTGCATAGATACCAGATGACTACTTTGAACTAAATAATTTTTCTTCAAATCCAGACTGCTAAACTAGTATCAAAATCCAAGGGTTACAAAATTACAAGGTCACCTTAGAATCAGATTTCCTAAAATTCAAGTCCTATCGTGGAAAAAGCAGCCAACAGTCTGAGTGAGTTGCCCCTCCTAATAAATTCATGTGAGAACAAAACGACACTGAAGATAACCTGCAATTAAAAAAAGATCGTCCATATAAGCAAAGCTTGCAAAAGAGGAAAATCAAAAACTATTCAACAAGGAAAAGTCTTACTTGGGTCGTTGTTGATTAACATGGCAGTCCCACCAAAACTGCACGTCCCTCCATTCCTCTTGCTCTTCTGCCAGTAGCTATTGAAGGCATAGGAGGCATGGGCTAAAACAGAATCGGGACTGTAACAGTTGCCATCAGGCATAATCGCATTGCAATCGGCAGCACCATCTCCGCAAGCATAGTCCATTGCCACCTGCAGAGTGTCTGCAGGAACAGTAGGCTTAGCCACACACCACAGCTTATGCACCACTCCCACTTGAGGGGCTGGGGCCCCTGCATCATGTCTTGGGTTACATGGGGGCAATGTGAAAGGAGAAGGTGGAGGGGCTTGATCAGCAAAAGGAGGGTTTTCTGGGGCTGAAGAGAAGGACATTGAGGGTGGAGAGACTATTTGGGTTCCTGGGGAAGGCATTTTTGGTGATGGTGGTGAGGCTACTTGGGCTTTTGGGGAAGGCATTTGTGGTGACGGTGGTGAGGCTATTTGGGGTTGTGGGGAAGACACTTGAAGTGGTGGAGAGACTATTTGGGGTTGTGGGGGATGAGGTTTCTTGGCTACATTGGCAGGAACAGAGAAACCAATAGAAGAGTGAAATGGGGGTTCAGAGATTTTTGGTAGTGGGGTTGGTCTTGCTGGAAATGGGTCTACAGGTCTGGAATCCATGAAAGAAGAGAGCTTTCTGCTCCAGGGTTTTCTCTCTTCTGGGTTGCTGAGTATGACATTGATCTTGGTGAGGTCCAAAAATCCAAGCTTTTTCAGGGATTCTGAGTGAAAAGACACCAACTTCATGGTTTCACCAGGTAAAGGTGAGAACTTTGGAGGTGGGTTCACAGAGTAGGTTGAGTTTATACCTCGGAGAAACTCTAGCAGAGGCCTTACAAATTTCTCAGCTACATCCTCTCTATAGAAACCAGAGTTTTGGTTTAAACAGCCGGAAGAGAAAGCAGCTGAGACTTTGATATCTTTCTCAAGACCCCACCTTGTAAGAGAGTGATAAATGTTCTTGAGTGCTGGTAGGACCAAACCCAAGTTGTGCTCTTGCTCTTTCAGGCACAGAACAGTGTTGCCGACGACAATGGTGGTTATGGGAGTGGCAGGGTAGTGAGCCAGAACATGGGTTCTGAGCCAACCTTCAGCCATTAAAACTGAGCTTGATATCTCAGTGATCTCTCCGGCATTTACAGAAACAGCTAGAGGACGGCCGGAGTGAATTGATTCTTGAAGTACCCCAGGGACTGTGTCATAGAGGTTGATGAGTTGAACAGATTCTTCCCCTTCACCTGCAGAGAAATAAAAACCAAGAATGAGGCCTTTGTTGTTGTAGGACAGCAAAAGAAGAAGTGAAAGAGAAAGAACACCCCAAATGGCAGTGACAAGTAACAACTTTGACATTAACATAAAAAAAAAGGGGACATTTATTTGAACTGGTTGACGCTTTGCTTACCAGTTACACCCAAAGAAAGGAGGAAAAGAAGGTGAAAGATGAACCACACCATCTTCAGCATTGGTGTTGCAGAGACCAAGAATCTGTGAGCAGTGCCTTGAACTCTCTCTCTCTCTTTTTTTATTTTTATAATGAAGTCTCTCTCTCTCTCTCTCTCTCTCTCTCTCTCTCTCTCTCTCTCTCTCTCTCTCTCTCTCTTTGTATATGTGTGTGTAGTGAAAGACTTGAGTTTTCCCCTACATGACTTGTTCTAGTGGTAAAAATTAGAACACAGAAAAAGTGTTATGTTTTAGAGAAAGACCAACCTGTCCAATAAAAAGCACAAAAAGTAATACAAAAAAATGGCAAGAAGCTGTCGAGCAGCAGAGTATCCAATACCAATCACTGCCTAGGGAAGTAGGAATGATGCAGAACCAAAATTACATAGGAGGGGCCTTTTTGTCCTTCCATTGGGACGCGTGGAAGACGAAAAAAAGGTTGTGTGGGGACTCGGGAGTGTGATTAGTGACAAAGCCCAGGAATCCAAGACCAACAGAGATGTCTAGCTCTCTGTTTTGCTTGAACAAAGAAGGGGAGAAGAATTTTCTTGTAAAGGATATAATTGTGGCGGTACTTTAAAGGGAATTTTGGTTTTTAGCAAATGAAGTGGAAAATAATTAGAAAAAGATAAAAAAAAAAGACTAAAATCAAATCTAAAATAAAATTAGTCAATTGGTCTTTTTCTAATTATTTTCCATTTTACTGGCTAAAACCTAATAATTCTTATTTTTTAAATTACATATGCATTCTTTGTGTCGAAAAATTTAAATGTATGACCATGCGTAATGAACTTGAAATTTCGCCCCGTGTAGATAAGTTTTTCTCCCACAAAAGACTTGTGACCAAATGGAGCAAAATGTAATTAGACTGAATGCAAACGGCCCAGCATTTTTGGTCATTTCAATTCTTTTGCAGTCAAGAGTCATGAGTGGCCGTTTTCTTTGTAAGGTCAGTGGGACCACTAGGCATAAGAAAGGCCCAGGTCCAGTGGAGCCCAACAGTAAAGGACAAAAAAGTACTGGATATCTGGGATCCGCTGGAAAAGTGAACTGACAGCTTGGGCGCCAAGCAAATATCAGACGATAGAGACAAGGGAAGGACAGGAAACCTGTTTTATTTTCTCTCCTTTTTCACTTTGCTAAAGAGAGACCCGGAGTTGATTTTGAATTAAACAAGATAACATAACTGATCACTGTCAAAATAAGAAGATTGCAATATGGTGGTGTCACTGATCACTTGCTAAAGAGAGACCCGGAGTTGATTTTGATTTTATGAAATACAAGTTGAAATTCCAAATCAAAATGTCCCTTATCAAAGAAAATGAATCAGGCGTAACAAGAGACTTATAACTTAAGTTATTAAGAACAATTATCTTTATGCATATGAGGTTATAGGTTTGATTATCCTCTCTCCTAATATCGCTTATATTGTAAACCAAAGAGAGGGAGAGAGGGGGAGAGTTCAAGGTACTGCTCACAGATTCTTGGTCTCTACAACACCAATGTTGAAGATGGTGTGGCTCATCCTTCACATATGAGGTTCTTGGTTTGATCAAATCTTTCAAATAACTAATTTTTTTTTTCTTTTTATAAAAAAGAAAAAGAAAAAAGTTTGGGCCTCCGATAAAATGGGACTTGGGTCGTTTTTCCAAAAACAAAAAAGGAACTTGGGTCATGGAGCCTAAGCTTAGGCCTCAACTTTCCTAATCATGGGCCAAACGAAACTGGGTTTTGGACCTCTAGCTCTTTTTACAGGCCTAACTTGTTGATTCTGAAAAAACAAAAAACGTTTTGCAGTCCCTGCAGTTACATAATAAGACCACAGAATTATGCGGTGCAAATTGCACAAACTATTCTACCTGATAAGAAAAAAAGGTAGTACTTGAAAATCATTAGCGTTGTGACCTAATCTATCAAGCTAATAATGCATGCACCTAAAAATACAAAAAAACGAAAGATGATATTGGGACAGACTTGACGTGTGTGTTTAGACTTTCATTCATGATTAATGTTTGGTGTTTTGTTTCGTTGTTAATGGGAAATTATTGCCTCTCTGCCAATTCACTTTTAATTTTCTGATTGCATGGACATGAAGCAAAGCTAGATCCTTGACTTGGCCTATCAGATTAGAACCCTCTACACTCACTCTACTGCCTCATTTTAAACCCTAGGAGGATAGGGCTTTTTGCTTGCCCTTAATCCTTAATTAGTAACGTTTGATTTGTTTAAAGAATATTCTAATTCCTTCTTGGAAATGCTCTTGCTTATGATTATTATTATTATTATTATTAAATTAAGTCCATAACCACAAGCTTAATATTTTGCTTCCAAGACACTGTAGGACCCAACTGCCAAAGAAATCCATACTTTGCTTGCCTCCAGCACATTATCTGCCTCTAATTATTGATTTCTTTTGTTTGGTAATGCTGTCACAACGACAATATATATATATTTTTAAATTAATTTTTTTTAAAAAAAGACTACAATAAACCTTTTCAATGATTTAAAGGGTGTCATTAGAGCTTGCATGATTAATTATTAACTATAAAATATGGCTAAAGACTAATTTTTAAGACAGATAAACTCAAACAACAAGTAGAATTGTCGGTCAATAGCATCTCATAGCAACTGAAAGAGCCAATCAATTGGTAAATTTGGCCTGTTTGCAAACATAAAAAAGTAATTAAGAACTGCCCCTTTGGTCTCTTTCTTTCTTATGTATCTGTTTACACTCTGTCAGAATCAAAATCTACCATCCCCAAAATATTCATATGCTCTAAGATGGTGACATCTTGTGCGTTTTCACTTGTTGGAGGATCATGTTCTTCTTTATCAACAGATACATTACAGGGAGTACAAAAACAAAAAGTTTATGAATATGTGTCGAAATGTTATATACTCGTAAGCAAGAATAAGTCATTACATGTAAGAAGCCATGTATTTTTTTTTTCTATTTTTATTAAATGATGTAGTAACTGTGAGAGAGTTGAAAAAATATTTCTCGTGCCCATCTTCAAACCAAATTGAGCAAATAGAAAATATATTTAACTGACCTAAGTGTGAGAGAGTTGAAAAAACATTGGGAGAAAAGATAGATTTTTAAGCATCTTGAACATATTCTCTGTCATGTTTTGTGGAGAATACATTAATCTAAACCGTTCAATCCACGTGGGCATATGGATGGTATAACTTGTCAAGTATTAAAAATATTAATTAAGCACATGCAACTTATAACCCTAAATCTTAAATCAATCATTTACATTAAAAGTGTGTCCAAGGATCATGTCCAAGAAACAATAAGACAGAAGAAGGTAGTTGAGAAATTCTAAAGCACAATTAGAGATTAGGACATATGAACATTGACAAGGAACTTACAAGAAAGTTTATTTATTTTATTTTTAATTCAACAACCACTACTTACTTACTGGTCTCAAATGAACATTGTCCTACAAATAAATACCATTACAAAAGAAAAAGGGACAAAAGATGAAAAGTGATAAAGCATATGCTCTTGGGCGTGTGCATGTCTCCCCCCCACAATAAAAGAGAGATGTATACATAGATAGGTTCGGTGGATCAATCTATCGGAGAAAGAAACTAAGAAAGCACAAACCAACAAAACGTTAACTTAGCCCATTTCACTTTGTCCCAAAATGACATTTTATCCTCATCTCCCAAACCCCAAATCAGAATAAGCATATGTACTCAAGTTTGCTTCAAATTTTGTACACCCTCTAGAACAGAAATGATGACAATATATGTGTATAGGCAAGATATATTCTTCTCTTAAGATTTGTAGTAGAGGTGAAATAATTTATTGCTTTGTATTTTTTATATTTCTTGACCGGACGCTGGTTTTCTTATTCTTCTTTTGTTCATTTATACTCCATATTTGTTGGAAATTATATGTTCTCATTCATCTTTTGTCTATTTACAGTCCCTTGTTGGAAATTGTATGTTATAATAAAAAGTATTAAAAAACAAAAAAGAGTGTAAGTGGATAAAAGGAGAGTGGGAAAATCAGCACCATTCCTGCGATTTCTTTGAGATTTACTCGATATCAACCTTCAAAAGAAAGAAAATGTTTGATTTCCACTAGTATTGATCCGGAATTGAAAGAAAGAAGGAGCAAGAAGGTCATTGAACTCTAATTAGCCTTTAAAATCCCGAATTAAGTCAAATTTAAATCAAATAAACCCTAATAAAGTTACTTGTCTACTAACCAAAAATAGTGACGGCCATCAATATCAAAATTATATATTCTCACTCGATCTATCCATGAATTCGAGTGTTGATATGATCTACACTGGCGACAGTTTCAACATAACAAAATAGAATGCTGAGAAAATCTCAAGTGTAGTTGTTCTTGCTAAGTGATTATGTACCAAGCATTAAAAATAACCCTCTTAACTCTCTCTCTAAACAGAAGCGATTTTTTCCCCCAACCCTAGCCCCCTTTCTTAAGCGCCGCTCATGGGGGATGTGGTCACTGACCCTCGTTCCCTCTCCCCTTTCCTCCCCATAGTTCCCCCCTCTCCCCCTCTTTCTCTTCTCTTTTTATGTTCTCTCCCTAAACCTTTTTCTGGTTTTTTTTCTCTTTTATTTCCTCCTCTTCCTCTCTCTTTCTTTTCTGGGTTGCTCAATCGTCCCATTTCTCTTGCCTTTTCATTCCTCTTCCACCTCTTGGGGAGCTGCTCTGTTTTTGCATAGAAATTTTTGGTTTTTTGTTTGTTTTCCTTTTTCCTTTTTGTTAGTTTTTGTTTTTCCCTTATCTTGTTTGCTCTTTCTCTCGTTCTGCTACCTCCCATTCTCCCCTGCCTTGGGCTTTTTGGTGGAGCTAGTCTTCTTTTAGTTTGAGCATGTTTGGCTGTATCTGTGGCTTTCTTTGAGAGTTGGGTGCTTCTCCCCTCTATGGTGTCTGCTTGAGCCTTGTGCTCTGTGCTGAGATTAAATGTCTCATGCCAATTTTGTGTCCTTCATTCTCCACCAAACAACCCCTTCAACCAGATTTATTTCTTTCTCAACTTCTCATCCTCTTTTTGCCTTATCCTCTTTTGGGATCTGGATTCTCCTTTGGGATACAACAACCATATCTATAAGCATTTTGTCGCTCCTTTCTCGGCTTGTATTTAGAGCTTTTGCTACGGTTCTTGCTCTGGTGCTTGCAACAATACTCTCCATTCTCTTGGTGTCGGCCTTTTGGTATATACCTTGGTGTTGTGATTGGTTGTTGTTTTCTCTTAGGTGCATTGACAGATTTGGGTGTGTTGGAGAAGGTGACTTTTGGAGGAACGTTCGAGGGCTGATGTGTTTCCAATTTTTGGGAAATATCTGTTTTTGGTGGAAGATTGGTGGGTCTCTATGTGCAGCAATGCTGACTTGTATAGTGGTGGTGTATCCTCTCCTTTGTGGCCATTATGGTGCGGTCTCCATCCCCTTTGTAGGTGACGGTGGCTTTGTATTGTAATTTGGTTTGATTTTGTGATAGGGAAGACTATTATATTAGGCTGTACTGGTTTTAGTTTAATCTTCTCTGTGTTTGTGGTAATTTGTTCCTTTAGCTGGTCTTTTCGACTTTTGTATTCTCTGTTTGTTTCCTCCCAATTTATGGATTACATGATTGATTATGACTAAAATGAAAATGTACCAAGCATTAAAACAAGAGTACACACAAACCTTATAGTTATACTGTAGAGAACCAAAAGTGACTGTGTCTAATTGACCAACACCCATCAACCAATGACCTACAACAAGAGACATATTCCATGAAAGTGCCACTCGGGGGTTGTTCTATGGACCACATTTTGTGGTATTGTGGTCGCATTGTAGGAGATCTCAACTTGGAGCTGTGGACTTAAAGGTAGTAAAATAAAAGTAAGGGGAGACTCCGGATCCAACGGCACCAAGTGGGAAACATTAATGGAATATGTGCCTTGCCCCCTTGGGCCTCGACCTCAACGAAAGGTAAATAACAATTATAAAAAATAAAATAAAAATAAAAATAAAATACAAAGAAAAGGACATCAAAAGACATGAACGTGGTCCTTTTTAAATCAGCACAATATGGTCATCATCGTCCATTTATTTGATTGCAACAACCAGCAAAGTAGATTCTCATCGTAAAAGTCTCATTCGTTCCTTACCAGTTACCCCCCCACCCACTGTAAAGTAAAATAAATACCAAATCAAGAATAATAGCTTGATATTGTAAAATGTTTAGATCCCAACTGAAGTGGCAATATTCTTATTTTGAAAATCACTGTGATCCTCAGATTTCATGCCACTTAGTAACTAAAATTAACTATTACTCTTCATGCCTCTAGTGTTATTGATTATAATCTGGGGTTCTTGATGAAAAGACTCTTTCGCATGTTTAGAAAATTAATTTGTTTTCAAATTTAAACAACATGATATAGTTTCGATTTAACAGTCAGGAGGCGAATTAAAACCTTGTATCTCCATCTCTCGACTCTTATTTGTTTGGCTCCTCGCAATAAATAAGAGTTTGACACTTTTTAGTTGTGTCAACTTCTTTTATTTGAAATTTGATAAATATCAAAGTCTCATTTATTCTGAAGATGAGCTTCTCCTCAATTTTAAAGAGCAAAATAATACTGTTTTAATTATAGTTCAATTTGATTTGCATCATGACATGACCATAACATAGTTCTAAACTAATTTAAGAAAGTAAATTAGTTTTATAATAGGTGGGTCGCTTATTATTTTAAAAATAACCCCAGTGATAAAATAATTATGTATATTTTTACACGTTATTTCTTTAAATATAAATCAATAAGAAAAAAAAAAAGGGAATGCGGCTACTGCTGAGGTCAGCGGCTACTTGGGCATCCGCATCCCAGATCTTGCAGCCAACAGAAGCTTCCCCACTCACTCACTCAACTCACCCCCTTTCTCTCTCCTCCTCCTCCATTTTCTCTCCTTCTCTCTCCTATTTCAATTTTTGTCTTTCCAATCCAACCAAAACAACACAAAAACAAATTCTCAAAACCAACAACAAAACGCAGCAGCGAAAAAAGAAGAAGATGATGAATTGGGTTTTTCTGAAACAAAAGCAAAACCAGAAAACAACACTCACCCATTAAAATTCAACATGAAATTGAGAGCTCCTGATCATCATCTTCGTCATCATCACTCAGCCCTCTTCTTCTCCATTTTTCTTTCACTCTCCCTCTCCCTCACTCCACTCCATGCTCTTCAAACAGTCACGGCAATTCACAGACGAATTTTGCACCAGCCTCTGTTTCCAGACAGTTCATCTCCTCCGCCGGAGATCGAGTCGCCGCCGATTCCACCGCCCCCGCCGCCGGATGTCTCAAGTCTTCCAACCGACCAGCCTTTCTTCCATGAATTGCCATCTGGGTCGACCCCAGATCAGCCCCAATCCCCTCCGCCACCGTCAAACGCCACCGTTCCGATCCCACAAGCATCGCAGCCGACCAAGGGAACCAAAAGAGTCGCCATTGCCGCTTCCGTCGGAATTGTCACTCTCGGCATGCTATCTGCCCTCGCCTTCTTCCTCTACCGCCACCGAGTCAAGCACCCGTCCGAGTCTGAGAAACTCGTCAATGGCGGAGGACCCGATTCCCAGAGATTCGCAGACGACCCAAGAATCCCACCCTCCAGCTTCCTCTACATTGGCACAGTCGAGCCCAGCGGTACGTCGACGACCAGCAGCGAAGCCGTGAGTGGACCCACAACGGCCGAATTGAACCGGTCTCCGTACCACAGGCTCAACTCGGTCAAAAGATCGGATCGGTATCGGCCGAGTCCCGAGTTGCAGCCGCTGCCTCCTCTGTCCAAGCCTCCCCAGAACCTCAACTCGCCTTCTCCCGTGTCGTCTTCCGATGAAGAGAGTCATGAAACCGCGTTTCATTCGCCGAACTGCTCTTCTATCAGCTATGACGACAGCTACTACACGCCGAGGCAAGGCAGTGTCAATGGAGGCGCCAATTGTGCTCCGATTCAGGTGGCAAATTCAATTCCCCATTCCAAAAGAACTTCTCCAAAATCGCGCCTTTCGGTTTCTTCCACCACAAGGAACCAGGTTGCTCCGCCACCTCCGCCGCCTCCGCCTCCGCCTCCACCACCGCCCCCACCAATGCCAATTCAGATGCAAGCCCGCGATGCGCAACAAAGAGCTCCATCTTATTCTCATAAGAGGCCGAAATTCTCTTCCCCTCCGCCACCGGCACCAAATTTGGCGCGGGTATCTAGAGCTCCCGCTCCACCTCCGCCGCCACCTCCACCGTCTCGACCGCCGATATTGAGACAGCAGGAAGTTGGGGATTCGGAAACAGTTACAAAGGTTTCTGCAATGTCAGCCCAAGTGTCAGCAAAGACACAATCATCCTATGCATCAATCGCAATAGGGTCTTTTGAAAATGGGACTAGAAAAACTGCTGAGCCAGTTGCTGATGAGAGTTTGGTGTCTTCGGAGAGTTTGGAAGCTGATGATGCTGGAGGTGCAAAGCCCAAGTTGAAGCCTCTGCACTGGGATAAGGTTCGGGCAACCTCGGACCGAGCCACAGTATGGGACCAGCTGAAATCAAGCTCATTCCAGTGAGTAGTTTCGGTTCAGTTGGCATTGCTGCATATTGTTTAGTTTTTGTTGTTTTTTAGGCTCTGGTATGCAAATTCTGATTTTGGTGATCTATTGGTTTCTTTGTAGATTAAATGAAGACATGATGGAGACTCTTTTTGGCTGCAATTCGGCGAATTCGGTACCAAAAGCGAAAGAGCCTATTAGAAGATCAGTTCTACCTCCTGTTGAACAAGAAAACAGGGTTTTGGATCCAAAGAAGTCACAGAACATAGCTATACTATTGAGAGCACTGAATGTAGCAAGAGATGAGGTCACTGATTCTCTTTTAGATGGTAAGTGATTTCTTATTCTTCCCTTTTAGGATGAGTAATTAGCTCCTTCATTCTCCTTGGTGATAAAGAAATTTTCAGTTAATATTTTACTCAATTTACTGAAAACATAGCAATGTCTACCAAGAACAGCTAACCATGTGTCTGTAGATTCACTTTCCATTGTTCCTGACTCATAAAACTCATAGATATTGTAAGCTCTATTTTGCGTGGATATCGTGAATTCTTAAAGCATTTCAAAATAATGAATTAAATAAGTTTCTAGTAACACAAATTATTTTGAGGTACGCATTATATTTTAAGCCAAATTTTTGGGAAAGAGAATAAGGAGATATTGTTAAAAGTTTAAGTGAGAAGAAGGCATTATTGTTACTTGAATAAGAGTAAAAGCAGTTTAACAAGTTACCCTATAAGATCGGATAAGAGTAATTCTTGAAAGCAGCAAAAGAGTAGTCATACCCTAAAGCCATAAGACCAAGTTACTAGCATCAGGCATCATTAGTGGGCTCACTGTTGATTGGTTCCAAATCTTACCATTAACCATTCATCATCGTAGGGCTCCAGCTTCTAATTCTTTTTTTATCTTCGAAGTTGACATTTTAATAAACCAGTAATTTTTCCAACCAAGTTTTTTCAATTCCCTACAACCTCCCTTGTGAGATATAATCTATTGTCTTAAGAGTTTTGCATTGGAAGCAATAGGTTCATGCATCCCTGCGTAATCTTTGTCAACAGGAATACATTGCCCTGTTGGATGAAAGCGTTCAATACTTTGAAGTTTTATCCTATATTTTAACTGCAAAAGCAATAATTACTGCGACAGATGTTTAAACTAGCCTGTAGTCCTACCAATGGCATTCTTAAAGGTATCTGGGTGCGAGCGAGTCTTGGTTTACTTATAATTATAGCCTCATAGAATTTAGATTGACGTGTGAAATTCAATTTGTTCAAGCAGCTTAACCCATTATGTATCACATTCAGATAAACAGGGTCAATCTTTGAAACATTCCTATTCATTAGAACTCAAAATACAATTATACAAGCACACATAAAAGCTACATCTAGATGTCACCTTTAGCATGAGTCAAAAAAGAGCCCTGCAGGTGGATAGTAATCCAACAAAGATTTTTTTTTTTCTCATTTATCATTGCATATTCACCCCTTGAAAGTTCCATTACGTGATGTCAACATATAGCAGTCACTAGAGGATGCAAGAGTTTGTTAACTTTCTCTCTCCCCTCCCATGTTTTGATGGTTTTATTTACATTTGCTGCATCATGTGCATTATGTGCTTTTACATAACAGGTAACCCAGAAGGCTTGGGCGCCGAGCTGTTGGAAACTCTGGTAAAGATGGCTCCAACAAAGGAAGAAGAAATTAAACTTCGAGACTACCAGGGTGACGTCTCAAAATTAGGGACTGCTGAACGCTTTTTGAAGGCAGTGCTTGATATCCCATTTGCCTTTAAGAGAGTTGAAGCAATGCTATACAGAGCTAACTTTAATACAGAAGTGAAGTACTTGAGGAAGTCTTTTCAAACGCTGGAGGTATTTTTTCTGAAATTGACAATTATTGCTTTCTTGATTACTTAATTCCATGAGACGTAAAAACTCACACCCAAGATCTTGCCATTCTTCAGGAAGCAAGTGAAGAACTAAAGAACAGTCGATTATTCCTTAAACTCCTCGAAGCTGTTCTCAGGACAGGGAACCGAATGAATGTTGGGACCAACCGTGGTGATGCTAAATCTTTTAAACTTGATACACTATTAAAACTAGTAGACATTAAGGGAACAGATGGAAAGACCACATTGCTCCATTTTGTGGTCCAAGAGATTATAAGATCTGAAGGTTCAGTGGTTGACTCCACAAATGAGAATGCCAAAAAAATGCCCATCAATACGAAGGAAGATGATTTCAAAAAGCAAGGATTGCAAATTGTGGCAGGGCTGGGCAGAGACCTCAGCAACGTAAAAAATGCAGCAGGAATGGACTCGGATGTCCTAAGTGGCTATGTGTCGAAGCTTGAAATGGGGCTTGAGAAGGTCAAACTGGTTTTACAATATGAGAAACCAGATATGCAAGGGAAATTCTTCAACTCGATGAAGATATTTCTAAAAGAGGCGGAGGAGGAAATTCTTAGGATCAAGGCTGATGAAAGAAAGGCATTATATATGGTGAAAGAGGTCACTCAGTATTTTCATGGGGATACAGCAAAGGAGGAAGCCCATCCTTTCAGAATCTTCATGATCGTGAGAGATTTTCTAAACGTATTGGACCAAGTGTGCAAGGAAGTGGGGAGGATGCAGGATAGAACATTGGTGGGCTCTGCTAGATCATTTCGGATAGCTGCAACTGCTTCTCTACCAGTTCTCAACAGGTATAATGTGAGACAAGATAACAGTTCAGATGATGAAAGCTTGTCACCTTGAAGTTTGTGTATATGAAGCACATGAACCTTTTAGGAGGATATGTTAATTATTAGGTGGATACTACCACGGCCGTCGATGATACGTCCAATTGAAGAAGCAGCAGGACAGCACCCGTATATTTGTTTTGTTTGTTACAAGCATGTCAAAGGAATTGAAGAAGGCAGAAGGGAAGGCACTTTTGAAAGTCTTCCAATATAAAGAAGATCCCATTCCACATAGAGAGAGTTCCAGCCAGTTACCCAGGGGAAGCAACAGATTTTGTTTGAGAATCGGGTATGCATAGTCCAACAAGTTAAATATTGAATAATATTTAGAAGATCAAATGATATGGGAAGGATCATCCATCTAAAAGAAAAGGCATCAAATGAGGACATGTACAACAGATGAAAAAAGGAAAAGAAAAGTTACAAATATTTAGATTTTTTTGTTTTTTGTTTTGGGTTTTTTCTGCTCCAACACATACGCGATAGATAGGCTTAGGTTTCTTCATCTAGATCCAGAGTCCCACACATTTTGAAGGAAGCAGAATGTTTTGATGTCGGTGGTCATGATGTTGGTTGGGGTCTGCATTTATTTGATAAAATTATAAAATCAATAATAAGTAGCTATTCTTCAGCATTGTTGTCTTCTTTAATTCTTTTCCCTGGCCCACTTGGATAATATGTCAAATCTATTTGAAGAAATGAGCAAGGAGAAGAGACATATTGTCAAAGTTCAAATATTCAAACTTTAAGGACAACCCAAGTTCGATCACTACTTAAACACAAGCTCACTTTAAGAAAAGCAAACAAAGACTAACCATCACTGTAAACACCTTTAGGCTTTATGAAAGCCAAATAAATCTAGAAATCAATGGCTCAAAATTTTCAATCTTAGATGGCTTTATGTTCAATTTTTATCACGCATGGGGAACGTAATTGGTTGGGGATAACAAAACAATGTTATCCCCATGATATACGAGCTAATAAATATGGTTGTTCAAGATTTAAGTTTTTAGATATAACTTATACTTTCCCAAATATACTTAAAACTAAACATGATCTTTTTTTTTCTAGAACCAAAATACATATTGAAGTCTTTATATTTGTGAGTTAACCGGGATTCCGGAATTTCTTGAACAGACAGGAAGTGATTCTCTGCTTGTTATAAATTACAGATTGAGATAGGAACACTGGTTTAATCACAGCAAATGTACAATTAAATCAGGTTCCGCTGGAACAAAGACTTCATTGCCACAAAGAGCTGACCATCGCTGATGAAATGAACGGTGCTCCCGCGATTCTCTTTGTTGTCAAAATCTTCTTCACTAACATTTTCCACCTAATCTCGTCTTTCTTACTCTGTTTCTTAATTCTCTCCTTAAAATTCCTGAAATGAAAAAATTTCCCACAGTGAGTGAAAAAATTCAGAACCTAGTGTAAGAGAGTAAGACATAGCATGCAGTCTAAAACAAAACAAAACCATTCAGAACGTCAACTATCAAACCTATATAGACAACTGGCCTATGATATCTCCTACTCAAATCAATCTAGCAGTGTATTCCATGCATCTGTTAGCTAAATTTGTCGAGAGTACAAAATCTCACGTCTGGAACTTTAAGCCTTGCGACACAATACATAAGGTCTTAGACCTCTCCACCCATTGTCAACTGGTTTGAGGAGTTGAATGCTGTTAATTCTACATGGTACTAAAACAGACAATCCACGTAGGCCCAGTACTGAGCCACACATGATCCACGTCACTAAATATAAGTTTCCTACGTGTTTGGCTCAAGTCCTACCGCACATTAGGGGGCTTGTTGCCTTTCCACCCTGTTGGTTTATAGGATGGAGAGGTTTAGGAAATGGTTGGTTTAGTGTTTAGGACAATAGCTTGATCTGGAATAGAAAACTTTTTGAAAGAGTAACAAGGTAATTTTATTTGAATGGAGGAGGAAAGTTACAAAGCTTTAGAGATTTAGTGGGATACAGGACAACTTGTTAGTTTTCAGCTTGACAGCTTTTTTTACATAAGTGGGCTGCATGCATATTTATAGAGTTCCTAAACCGACTCTCTAAGTTGGCAATTAACTAGTCAAATCGGTTGTGCACAGTCACCGACTTTCTAAAGTGTTTTCAGCCACTAGTTGTCTTACAATTCTAGAATGATCTAGTTACAATACATTATATAATTAGTAGGATGTTTCTAGTAGAGAACAACCGACTTTAGCTTGTTAACTTCTCTCAAATTTTCTAGTTTCATCACAAGTGTGCATTAATTTTTAAAACTTCTCCTTAATGCACATTTGTGTTACTCCGAGCATGCTTCGTAGAAGTTCAAATTTTGGTCTTGGAAGTGCCTTAGTGAAGATGTCTGCAATCTGCTCCTCTGTCTTGCAGTACTTGAGCTCAACTTCTTTGTTTGCTGAGACTTCTCGTAAGAAGTGATGCTTGATGGCGATATGCTTTGTCTTGCTGTGGAACATTGGATTCTTCGCCATTGCTATAGCAGACTTATTGTCGCAAAGTATTTCAGTAGCTTATGTTTGGCACTCTCCCATATCTTCAAATATTCTTCTGAGCCAAATAGCTTGGCATGCTGAACTTGCTGCTGCTACGTACTCGGCTTCTACTGATCATTTAGCCACAGTCTCTTGTTTCTTTGATGACCATGAAAATATACCAGACCCAACTGTAAATGCATAGCCTGATGTGCTTTTCAAGTCATCCACTGATCCAGCCCAATAACTGTCTGTATAGCCAAATAGTCTTGGATCTTTAGTGGACTTATACCATATGCTGTAGTCGATTGTGCCCTGCAAGTATCTCAATATTCTCTTTACTGCTCCATAATGTACCTGGCATGGATCTTGCATAAATCTTGATAGCAAGCTTGTCGTGTACATAATGTCGGGTCTTGTTGTTGTCAAGTAGAGCAAGCTCCCAATGAGACTTCTATAAACTGATCCATCTGCTTTGCTTGATCCATCTTCTCATTGGTGATGAGTGGAGTAGCAAAGAGAATATTGAGATACTTGCAGGGCACAATTGACTACGGCATATGGTATAAGTCCACTAAAGATCCAAGACTATTTAGCTATACAGACAGTGATTGGGCTAGATCAGTGGATGACCTGAAAAGCACATCAGGCTATGCATTTACAATTGGGTCTGGTATATTTTCATGATCATCAAAGAAACAAGAGACTGTGGCTCAATCATCAACAGAAGCCGAGTACGTAGCAGCAGCAAGTTCAGCATGCCAAGCTATTTGGCTCAGAAGAATATTTGAAGATATGGGAGAGTGCCAAACAAAAGCTACTGAAATACTTTGCGACAATAAGTCTGCAATAGCAATGGCGAAGAATCCAATTTTCCACAGCAGGACAAAGCATATCGCCATCAAGCATCACTTCTTACGAGAAGTCTCAGCAAACAAAGAAGTTGAGCTCAAGTACTGCAAGACAGAGGAGCAGATTGCAGACATCTTCACTAAGGCACTTCCAAGACCAAAATTTGAACTGCTACGAAGTAAGCTCGGAGTAACACAAATGTGCATTAAGGAGGAGTGTTAAAAATTAATGCACACTTGTGATGAAACTAGAAAATTCTAGAAAATTTGAGAGAAGTTAACAAGCTAAAGTCGGATGTTCTCTACTAGAAACATCCTACTAATTATATAATGTATTGTAACTATATAATTCTAGAATTGTAAGATAACTAGTGGCTGAAAACACTTTAGAAAGTCGGTGACTGTGCGCAACCGACTTGACTAGTTAATTGCCAACTTAGAGAGTCGGTTTAGCAACTCTATAAATATGTATGCAGCCCACTTATGTAAAAAAGCTGTCAAGCTGAAAACTACCAAGCTGTCCTATATCCCACTAAGTCTCTAAAGCTTTGTAACTTTCCTCCTCCATTCCAATAAAATTACCTTGTTACTCTTTCAAAAACCCAACAAGTGGTATCAAAGCAAAGCAAATGGATCAGTTTGTGGAAGTCTCATTGGGAGCTTGCTCTACTTGACAATAACAAGACCCAACATCATGTACAATTGACTATTGAGATACTTGCAGGGCACAATTGACTACAGCATATGGTATAAGTCCACTAAAGATCCAAGACTATTTGGCTATACAGACAGTGATTGGGCTGGATCAGTGGATGACCTGAAAAGCACATCAGGCTATGCATTTACAATTGAGTCTGGTATATTTTCATGGTCATCAAAGAAACAAGAGACTATGGCTCAATCACTGTCTGTATAGCCAAATAGTCTTGGATCTTTAGTGGACTTATACCATATGTCGTAGTCAATGGTGCCCTGCAAGTATCTCAATATTCTCTTTGCTGCTCCATAATGTACCTGGCTTGGATCTTGCATAAATCTTGATAGCAAGCTTGTCGTGTACATGATGTCGGGTCTTGTTGTTGTCAAGTAGAGCAAGCTCCCAATGAGACTTCTATCAACTGATCTTTCTTTAGCTGACTCAGCTGCTGCACAGTTGGATTTTCTGGATTATTGAAGCCACTATCAATTATGTCCCATAAATCTTGAGACATAAAATAGGTCTTCATTTTCATACTCCAGAAGTCATAGTTTTCTCCGATAAAAATTGGAAATGGAATAGAAGTTTGGCTAGCGGTAGACATGATGGAGGACAATATCGAACCCTTACCCCCAAGGTGACTGAACTTTGCTCTTTCCTATTTTCTGGTTGTTGAAGGCCAATAAGCCTAGTCCTCTATAAAGCCTTGTACTCATCTATTGTTGAATAAATAAAATCACTTTATTGTTCTTCAAAAACCCAACACACCCATTGCCAATTGATTTTGGGTTGGACGCTCTAACCTCAAGCCTGCAACGGTTATTGAAACTAAATGGGCAAAAGGATGGGGACTTATAGCTCTAGGGATTTAGAGCACTTACTCTCACACCCATGGCAAGAGTTCGACCCTTGTGTCCCCCTCCCCATAATCAAAAGAAATAAAAAGGAAAAAAAAACAAAGAAAGATTAGTAGGCACACCTGCACAAAGGAACCCTGCAGGTATGGGAATTAGCACAAAGGCGGGAGTGTAACTCCAGCAGCTGCCACATCCTCTTGCAATGAATGCAACCACCAGGGACTCTCAACTTACAACCAGCAAAATGACGAACCAGCAATTCCAGTCCTTTACAGGCTACATACTTACAAGGAGCCTGGTTCTCTTTAAAGTCCTTATCAGATGGTCCAATTGTTTGACAACCATCTTTGTATATATGAACAAGAGCCTCCATTGCCTCATATAATAGCAAATATATTTTCCTCTCATTTACTTTTTTGATCCTCTCCTTTTGCCTCTGAAAAAGAATTCAAACATGAATGAACTTTAGCATGACTTTCCATGGTGCTACATAAAGATACAGAAAACAAAAGAAGAAGCCAAACAGATCCCTTACATTATCTTCTTCAATCATGGAATCCACGAGCTCCTTTTCTAGTGCAGGGTGACTCTTCTTCATCACTTTCCATCCTGTAGTTGTACAAACAGTTTTAAAGTTCTTCAGGATCATACGGTGACAAATGAGGCTAAGTCGAGGGGCATCACACAGTAATGCCAGTTGAAATATGTCAACTACATTCTCTGTGGTAAGCAAGCCATGCTCCAGCTTCTTCTCACACTCTTGCTTCAACTGAGGAACCAAGTAGACATGAGAAAGCACTAACAAGTGCACGACAAACTCCTCCATTTCCTTTTTTTCATAACTAAACAGGAAACACCAGTAACAATCAGTACATTGTTCCAACTTGGAATTGCAACAAATTTCAAAACTTGTGTCAAAAACATCCTTTAATAAATTTAGTGTGACTACTAGTTTGAAAATGGAGAAATGTTCTAATATTCCAGTAGTATTGTTCAAGTTTTATTGGTCTTGGTGTTGTTCAGGTTAATAAAGCATTCAACCAGAAAAAAAAAACTATCAAACTTGGTTTTTCAACATGCATCACAGGTACTAGCTAGAAACTGTTAAAAGATGAAGTTTCACATCCTCTCCTACGTTCAGGTATGAAGTCTCACTTAATGGCCAATTCCTAGGCATCACATTAACTCCAAGAAATTCAGTAAAAGACAAGCACCCATGGGGGAAAAATCATTACCAGGAAGAATACAAGAATCGAATAAAAACTCGAACTGCGTCATATGGAACTCCAAGAATTGAGATTGATCGTTGACGACGAAACCGGCTTGATTGCTTCAACAAGCCTTTCATTGCAGGAGAAGCCATGCCCTGTCAGAATAGCATCCAAATACAATGTTAGCATGCCTAATATCAACTCCATTGTCATATCTTACTGACAAGCAACAATGTCTACTTACAATTAGTATGACTGTGTTTACAAGTTTCATATGATACGACTACATCATTTTCTGGTAAAACAATTTATAAATAAGTGACTTACAAAATCATCTATTAAACACTGAATAGTTTGGCCTTTCTCTCCAACAACACATCTATTATCAAATTAAGGCTCTAGGAGGACTGCAACAGAATTTAGAGAAGATCACTTCACATATCTTAATCGATGTTGAATAACTAAACTTACAAGAATGTTAGCATGGGCATAGATAATGCCACCATCATCAGTATTAACAGAAACATCTGCTCTATAACCTTCGTCAAAGAGGCGCTCCCATGAATCTTTTGTTGCTGTAGAAACACAGCTGTACCCCCTTTGTGGTGATCCATCATTTGATAACCCCTTATGAAAATTGTTTGTCACAGGACCAGGCCATGGGGGAATCGTTCGGGAAACTTCCTTGGAAACAGGGGCAGATCCCTCATGGATGGTGTCCACCTTACACATTAGTGTCTAAGCTCCGGTTCTGCAGAAGTATGATAACCAGTTTAAGAGATATATCTCAGATCAAAAGGATTCAATGTGCATAATTAATTGCATATTTATAAAATATTTTACAGAGGTGGTATCTTTTTTTCCCCTTTTGGTGAGAGTATTTATCAATTTTGTATTAGAGAATTACCATCAGAAATGGCCTGTTTCTGAGATTAGGTCAGTTAAGGCATTGTTTTCAAGGAGGGAAGCAAGGGTACCGGTGGATCAAAGGTTTCGAGGTTCAAACAATAACCCACGAAACTAAGCATATAAGAACCAGATCATCTTTTGCTAAAAAGTAAAAAAGTAAACACATACAAATAGATCCAACAGCACAATAAGATCTCTCCCATATACAATGGAGAGTTCAGGACCTTTTGGATGTCTCCTAGAAAAGACATGCCGGCCGCAAAGAACCAATCAAACAATCAACAACAATATTCAAGTGCCCAAGACGAGACAATTCAACTTGCCTAATTCATGGATCTGATAGAGCCAACAAAAGTTTAATTATGCAAGTGGAAAAAAAATAATGAAGCCACCACCATTCATACACAATCTAAAGACAACCCTCTATCTCACTTTCATTAATACAATAGTGAATATCAAAGTTTCCTCTTTTTGGATTCAAAAATTTCAAAACAACCCACCTATCTCCAGTCATTCAATTCAATTCTCAGAAGAACAAAAGAAAAAACAAAAACAAAAATATCACATACCCTTCTGAAAAGATGGATTTTTGGGAGCAGAGCAGTGGAAGAATCACTTTCCCAACGACGATATCGTTTCCTCTGAGAAGCGTCACCCAAAGAACCAAGCCCTTTTGTTTGGTTTTTTCCTCCACTTTGGGTGTTCTTCCTCTCACTCTCTGTTTCTCTCCCTCTGTGTTGAGAGGGAGGCTGGGACTTGGGCACGACACGTGAGATTTCTGCAACATCCCAATCACCTTTATATAAAAATGGAGGGCCTCCTCTCTTTGTCTAACTGTCGGCTCAGTCCTTGCACCCCAAAAATATCGGGCGGTGAGAGACTCCCCGAAACGCGGCCGTTTTGGGGCATTTGCTGAATCACACACACCTCAGGTCAGGAGGAGAGGACCATGCATTTTTCCAGTCTGCTTTAGGCGCCTCCCGCGTTTTGCCCTTCAACGTTCCCAACTGCTTTAACTGTCATTATCAAAACAGGGGAAAGACAAAGATGTTTTGTTTTGCACAAAGTAAAAGATCTGCTTTGCTCAACTATTTTGGATCAATACAGCTCATCGTAATTTTTTGGGTACTAATAAATCAAACAATTTTTTTTGGTTTTGTCGGGGGGAAAAAAGTTGGCATGAAATAAATATATACTAGTTTGTTGGTAATGAGGATCTGTCATAACATATTAACATATGTGCATGGATGGGATGGATGGCAATTGAATAAAAGTGGACGAGGGAGACGTGCCTCATTATCAACCACATGACAAGGACATGTCTCATTTTCCACCGTCAGTTTTATGTGTACAATTACAAATTCGAAACCTCATAGTAGGTTAGGTATGAAAGAAAATGAAGCAACTACAATCATGATGATTTGGTCTAGTTGCATAAAATTTCTACCATAATCTCTGCTTTGTTAGCGGTTTAATAAAAGAATAATGTTAAGGAGACGACATATAAAGACCATCTTATATACCACCTAAAAAAGATCGGCTCCATGAGGCAACCGGCTCTGGAAGTCAAACTATTTTTCAAACCCCAACCCATATATATTTTCCTAGGCCCAATAGCTATTAGACCCGAAATGAAAGCTCCCATTCACACGACTATATGAGCCCAACTCGACAGGCCTAACACTTTACAAGAATTCTATAGTGATGGCCTTATATATGGCCCTTAGGTGAGACCCTTTCTCTTAATCGTTTGATCAAATTGGCTATTCGTTGGATCGAATTGGTTAGTCGTTGAATCAAATTGGTTAGCATGATTCAACGATTAGGAAATAAGACCTCACCTAAGAGCCATATATAAGTCCACACTATAGAATGACTCCAACACTTTATAAAAGCTATAGCTTAAGAACTCAAATACCAAATAACATAAAAGAAAATACAATAGTGAAACTATCCTAACATAAGTTCAGCCTAAGAGAAGGAAAAAAAAAAAAACAGACCAACCAACGTGATTTTGATTCTCTCTATTAGATGATTAGGGCTCGTTTGTGAGTGATTTTGGGAGGGTCATAAAATCTTATGAGGAAAAGCACTTTCACGTGCTTCTCCATAAAAGTGATTATTTGTCTATCTAGAATCACTTCCAAACAAGTACTTACTTTGCTTTCCAATTTTCTTTTTATTGGTACATATGTTTAGTTTACAGTTTTTAAATTTAGCAATCTATTGTTGAAATAACGAACTTATGAGAGGCCTACGCGGGAAGCCGTTGGACGACTACACCCAAACCAATATGGGCTGAGAACCCATTTCGAGGCCCAACTGTAGTTCGGCTTTTCCATTGTTTGTTCAAGCCTTTGCCATTGGTCTATGCTTCCTGAAAATATAATTAGCTTCCCTATGCCTTCCATATATATATATATATATATATATATATATATATATATATATATATATATATATATATATATATATATATATATATATATATATATATATATATATATATTTATTTATTTATTTCAATTGTTTTTTGTTTTAATCTTTTGTTTAACTATTTGTGGACTTGAAATATTTTTTCTTTTTTCTGAAAATGAAAGAAAATTATAAAGAAGATCCACGTTGGATCCCTATATTATGGACATCAAACTTGACTTTACAAGTTACAAAAAAGAAGAAGGAAGATTCGTAAACCAAGTGACTGTATTCCGATACGAATGCCCGAAGTTGGCCAAAACGTCAGCTACCATATTTGCTTAACGGAAAGTATTTTGGAAGTTTTGTGCCAATACTTGTGAGCAGAGATTTCGTATATCAACAAGAAGTGAGAATAAACGAGCGCCAAGGAGGAGAAGAGTCTTTGTTGAGAAGAAACTTGAAATGTATTTATTAATAAGGGCCAGAGCCAGATATTGCAGTTTCATTGAGAAAATGATTTTGGGCCTGCAGGTAAGGCTTACTGCAAAAAGCACTGTCGTGAAAGTTGCAACCTCAGGAAGCATATAGATGGAGAGAGGGACAACATAACATGTGCATGCAAGCTATTTCCCTCTTTTAAGGTGTAAAGAGGCAGCAACAATCTCATACAAGGAGTAAAAATCATGATGGATTTTTTACCAAATGCAATCCCAAGCATGAGAGTTGCACACTCAAAGGGGCATGGCTTCAACTTCCGCCTTCATGAGTATCACGTACTCATGTATGTAACAGGCATAGAAATCTTATGCAAGAATGTACTTACCACATATGGATGAAATCTCATACTCATTTCTAAATATGTAATCCGCAAACAAAACCGGCCTTTGGAGCTTTTTGTATAAAGTTTTTCGTTCTTAAATGTCACATTACTAACTAAAGTGTCGGATGGTGTTTGATGGATGCTACATGCAGGGGCCAACCCTAAAGGTGTGCAAGTGCTGCACCGCACAGCATGACCAACCAAACAACATTATCATACTTTACTATTAAACTATGCATATGTCTTCATGAAAAATAGTTGTGTTCATTAGTTTCATTGTTTTATGACATCAATTTATTGAATTTTTTATATACAGTATTTTCATGCCAAATGATGGAGAGAGAATCTCAATTTAAATTTCGCATAGGACCTTCAAAATCTCAGAGCCGACCTTGATTACATGGTTGTCCCTTTGCCCGCGAAAATGTTTTCCACTCATTGCATTGCAGGGCAATTTCGTCCTTTTGATCAGGGAGTATTGAATTACTAGACGTAAGAAGGAATAAATAATAAAGAAACAAAAGGACTCGCAATTTGATGGTGAAAAACCCTGGTCTTGGAACCATGATTTTCCCCACCTAGTCTGCATCTGTAAGCAATGCAAAAACAACAACAAAGAGCAACATCCCAAACGGTCAAAGCTAGTTGCTGACCATCTTGGGCTTGCAGATTTTTGCAGAGTCAAAGGTTCCCTTCCTCCTCCTGCCCTGCCCTAGCACCAAGACCCAAGTTTGCTGCCAGCCACCTCGCAAAATGCTAAGTAATAATATTATATTATATATATAAATATTTTTATTTATTTGATTATTATCGATCATATTGTATTATGAGTGGGTGGCAACTTCGGATAGATGAGGTCCTCAGAGGAGCGTCTTCTTCTTCTTCATGCTGCTACCACTGACTGGAGTGGTCCAGCTTTTCCACACGTGAAGACGCTCCTCCCTCCCCCCTCTGCAATTATAATTTTTATTCACGTGTGCCCTTCTTCAATCTTTATTTATTTTCTTAAGTCCCCTCTACACTCTTTTCTAATTGTGGCCCAAACCAAATTTTGATTTTCTATATATGTGTTTCAATTCAAAGTGCTAAAGTTTTGTATGATGATGATGTGAAAATTAAAAGGGTCAAAAACTTGGTCTTAGAGCTGGCATTTATTAATTGGATAATGTAACCTTTTTGAACATGCTCCTTTACTTACTTATCTTCATATGCATTGCTTCACTTTTAAGCTCAGTCTTGTATCACCAATTCAATAGTTATATTTCCTTTTGTCTTTGAATTCTACTATTAATCTTAACTTACATACTCCAACATGAATGCTTTCGCATAACATATATAACATGTTAAACTGTCTGACAAATAAAAAAACTTTTGAAATGTTATTTGTCAAACAACTTAACAAATTATGTTGATGAAGTATATTTGATACGGTGCAATCATATTTGAATGTATAAGTGTGCTGCTATTTTCACCACTTATCTTATTTTCTTATCTACCTTATATTCCCACCCATCATGTAAATTTGAAAAAAAAAAAACAGCAACACTCTCTTTCTTTGCACCTCGAAGATAATAGCTTCTTGTTTTCCCATCATATAATGAAAGAAGAGATTTTGAGTCCATCCCTGCCCAAGCATAGGTTGTTGATAGCTTTCTCTCTATGCCTTCCCTTTTTTAGCAGATTGCCCAATTTCTCAAGCACCTCTTCATTGGCCATTGCTTCAATTGCAGTTTTTTGCTCAAGTTATGTGATTGTTCTATCAAATGCCTTCTTTTTGAGTCTGAGAGAACACGCAATAGGATTGTATTTTTTCAAATTTTCATGGTGGGTGTGAGGAACAATAAGATAAGTAAGAAAATAGCAACACTCATGTATAGTCCCAATTTATATTATCGCAACTTGACATGTAAGGTATCTAGGAGGAAAATGTTACTATTCAGTTTTTATATTGAGGGAGAGAGGATTTGAGCTATTTATTTGGTGAGACTGGATTAAAATTCTTATCTAATTATCAGTTGCATTTAACCAATTTTACTGACATACCAGATTTTGGATCTTGCGTCATTTATCATTTTTGCTTTAGAGCTAAGCTTACTCTGCAGTTTTCCCTAGGGGTGGGCACTGTCTGGTCCGGTCCGGTTCTCACCTCACACCGAAATCGAAACCGGCACTATTTAATCGGTCCGGTTCGGTCTTGCTTAAATAAATTTTTTTTGAAAACCGGCCGGTTCAGTTCTAACCGATTCCAGTTTTAAACCAGTTTATTATTATTTTTTATTTTTTCAAAATTTTTTTTAAAAATTCAAATTATAATAAATAAGTTATTTTTTTGGTTTGAAAATTAACAAATGATCCAATTCATATAATGGGGAATGTTTTGAAGTTGAACTTGGAAAAATATTAATTGTAACATTAAAAATATAGCATTGGATTTAAAAAAATCTGTAAAAACCGGTCCGGTCCGGTGTGGTGCGGTGTGAAATCGGAATCGGAACCGGTATGATTTGTTGACTTTTTTGTTCAACCGATTTTTTTTCCCATTTTTTTCTCCCAGTTCAGTTTAGTGTTTCGGTTTTCCAGTCCGAATGTCCACTCCTAATTTTCCCTCTAAAAGAAATCCATGCCCAGCATAACCTTACACTTGTAAAATAACTCACTTCAGCTTTTGCCTTTTGGCCATACTGAGTGTTGCCTGGCTAACTAATAATTAATTTCACTTATAGACATTTTGTTACCAAAAACAATTTATTACTTATATAAAGATAGGTGCAACAAAACATATGAATTTTCACAAATTAATGACATGTTTACTTATTAAGAATAGTTATTGGAATGATTCTAATTTTTTATTCTTCTGTGTTTACTAAGACATGGGTATTGAAATTATTTCAACTCCTGACTTCACCGCGTTTACAACACATAAGGAATAAAAAATTATATGAGTTTCATCTTAAAATCCATAATAGAATACCCTCAAAATCGGGAATGGGGTCAACTAGGAGTACAGGCGATTCCAATATTTTGATTCCCTAATCTAAAAATTCTCTTATTCAAGGTTTTCCTTGTTCCTGGTAAGTAAATATGCCCTAAAAAGTTATATCATGTTTGTTTTTTCTTTTTCCGGTGATAGAAATTAGACTTGAAAGCCATGTAATGTTGATATAGACAAATGCCTTTAAGTTTTAATATATTAGAAGTTAAATAATGCTAAGACCCTAAACAAAACCCAATTGTTTTAGTCGGAAACCTTTTGCAAATAAAGTTGCAAATGGTTCATCAAATCCTAAGTGTCCAGAGAGAATCAGTGAATAATTAAAAGCATCCTTAACAAAAGGGACAAAAAGTAGGAATACCCAAAAGATGAAAAGTTATTAAAATTGTTGTTATCATGTTTGGACCATCATTCTTTCAAACTCGTGTGCTTATACGAATACAAATACATATGTTCATAGAATTTACCTTCTCCATGAATTTTAAGAATAAATACAAAAATATTTACTAAATTCTTTAGAGAAAGGAAAAAAAAAACTAGTATGGGGTTTTTTTTTTTTTTTTCTATTTGAATATTGAACTTATGATCAACTTAAAAATGCTTTCCTAATTTTGTATAATGAGGAAAGCTATCACAACATACTTCCTTATGGAATACATACAATAATGTTTTATGGTAAACTCTACATGCAATCATTACAAATGGCGCCTTGTGGAAATGAAGGAAAACAAGCCAATCAATAAAACAATAGATGCCATGATGTGGACAAAGCAAATAAGCAAAATTTACTTAACAATTCATAATAATGTCTTCACAAATATGCCTTTTTTTTTTCCTTTCCTTTGGCAATAATTTGGCATGACATTACACAACAAAGGCAGACAATAATTCCAGCTGGTACAAACAAGTAAGGTACAAGGTGTGTGTGTGTGTGTTTTTTTTTTCTATTTTCGATTCACAAATTCAGCAGAAAAAGACTATTCTTTTTGGTACAATAAGTTTATTGAACAAAAAAGAAAAAGAAAAAAAGAGCAATATTCCATTAAGATCTATAATGCTTAACTTCAATTCTTTTCTTTTTTTACTTTTTTTTTTTTTTTTTTTTGGTTCTACATGTTCAACTTCATACCTAAACACCAACGACATACATTCTGTCATTCTCCAACCCTTTGGACCCTCCCTTGGAAGAAAAGAAGGCACTCGAAGAGTGAACTGTCGATGATGATGAACCTTAGGACCAAAGGGCCAAATGAGACCCTTTCAATCAGACAGGACAAAGCTTCCCATCCTACAGCTGTCCAAAATTTAAGGGTACGTACGTACCCCAAAAGTAGTATACCAAATGTAAGAAATAGTATCTCTATTTATATTTTGGGCTTCTTCATAAAATGATTCGTTTGCATGACCCATTAGAAAAACTAATTGTTTAAAACTTAACAAACTAACAAAGTTTGAATTGAAATGACCAGGATAAGTGCATGCAAGTCAAGATATGGATTCTTTTCCTATATTATCATCTTAATTTTTGAGTGATGTTAAACGAATCCTAAAATTAACTGAATATACCCTATGATTTAAGTGCACCCTAATATTTAAATTAAAATATAAAATTAACTAAGTACACCCTATTTAACTACCAAAAATATTTATGATACACTCTAATACACTCTATCACACAACACCTAACCCATTCATGAGTCCAATTTTACTATTACCAAATGCCATGTGCCCGACATGTTTTCCTTCTATTTTTTTGACACACTTAACAACACTTAACCCTGTTAAATCGACCTCCCATCATCCCAGCCAACCCCGTCCTTCCTCCTCCGACTTAAGCCCTCTCGCATCCAACCCACCCACCACATTGCCCCTCTTTCTCTCTCTGACACAACCCAACTCCACCATTCCCCTGCTTACCGCTAGCCATAGCATTTAACGTTGCCCCCACCAAATATTAGGGTTGAATATGGTGAGTAGGGTGTACTTATTAAAATTACATTTGTTTGACAATTCAATATATCCTTTTTGGTCATTTTATATTAAGGTAAATTAGTAATTCAATAAATACTTTGATAGTAGGGTGTACTAAGTTAATTTTAGGGTTCGTTTAGCAGCACTCTAATTTTTATCTCAATTCACCACTTTGAGAAAAAAGAAAAAAAGAAAAAAGACGGACAGTTCTCTACACATGACAAGTACCGTCATGTTAAAATATATAACGTGTTATAAAACTTGAATTATAAATAAAAACATGTAACATATGTTATATTATTTTTTTATTCAAACCCTAGACATATCGTAATCCTCACTCATTACTCGACTCTTCCTCACCATTTTGGCCTAACTCCAAATGCTAATGACAGATTGACAATGCAATAGTCAAAATTACATTAATCTACAGGGAAGGAGATTAAACTTTAGTGCAAGGAGATAGGCAAAATGGCCAATTGATGAGAAATTTTTAAATGTTCTGGGTACACCACGTGACTGGTGTACCATCCAATAGACTTAGGACATGTGGAATTACTTTATAATTTACTGTATTATTTTTTATGACACATGGGCGGGCTGCATTGGAAATATTCCACATGTACTAGATCTAGTCGATGGTACACCAGCCACTTGGTGTACCGGGTACACCCAAAAATTACCCTCCACGTGACTTAAAACTTCCCACAATCTATGGATTTGATCCTTTTTATTTTTTTAATATTTTATGAAATATGGAGTTGATCCTTTGACTAACCTAACGCAATTTTAATTTTAAAGTGCCATTATTGAATAAGAAATTTTGACTTCCATAAAACTAGGGTATTAAATTGGAATTTAAAACCAGAATCTCCTAAAATTTGGAGAGAATGAGAAATCATAGGACTACTACCAGTATACTGTGTAGTGGTAGTCTATACCCACTAAACTCCCTAACCGCTAATTTAACTCCCCCTCTATATCTCATCCGGTCATTTTGGCGGCACCAAAACCGCCACTTTTCCTTCTCACTCCCCACATTCCACTTTCTTTAGTCTCAGCCTCTCTCTCTCTCTCTATAAAGATTTTGCACAATTTCATCACCGTGGATTTAGCAGTTGCTTAATATGTACTGTGAATTTGCACGTCCTGTTGACAGTTTAATTTGTTGATTGTTATTTCTTCCATCATAGATAGATGTACAGAGAGACTGAGGAGAATGAGGGACTCTGCAGACGCTTCTTCGTTCTCTCTCTCTAGCCTCCTCTGCCATGAAGATCAAACTTGCTTGAATCAATTGGAAGTTGAATCAAACACTTGCATAGATTCAATCCCATGTTTTGTTTCTGTGGATGAAGATGAGTATGTTGAGAACTTGGTCCGCAGAGAAACTCATTGCTTTGGATCCAAAGGCTTTGTACCCTTTACTAATTGCTCTGCCTCTGACATATGCTGGTTGAAAACTGCTCGATTGGATTCGATTGAATGGATTTTCAATGCATGTTACTCTCCTAAAGCTCTTAACTTTTCCAGATTCTTGTTTCTTTTTTCTGTCTCTCTCTTTTTTGTTCTCGAATCGGTCCCTGAATGTTTGTGCATTCTCTCTTTTGATTTTGCAGACAGGAAGAGTTTTTGGGTTCCAATTGCAAACGGCTTATTTATCTGTCACTTACTTTGATGGGTTTCTTTCAAAGCGATCCATTGATGTAAGTAACCCAACATTCATCATGTTTTGATCAATGGGTTTCTTTCCTTCTTTTTCTTTTTTTGATGTTTGGCTATGTTATGGTAATAATATTTGGATTTTATTGGTTTTCATATAGGATGGGAAATTGTGGGCTATTCGACTATTATCAGTGGCATGTTTATCCTTGGCAGCTAAGATGGAAGAATGTAAAGTGCCAGTTTTATCAGAGTTCCAAGTCCAAGATTATAACTTTGAAAGCAAGGTGATTCAGAGAATGGAGCTATTGGTCTTGGACACATTGGAATGGAAATTGGGTTCAATCACTCCTTTTGCTTATCTGCATTACTTCATCAATAAATTCTGTGCTGAATCTAGACCCGAAGGACTATTCTTTGATGCTATAAGACTCATTGTGGCAATGGCAAAAGGTAATCCATAACATTATAATATCCCAAATTCCCAATCTAACTAAATCTTCTTAATTTGTTATATTTCCTAATCAATCTCCTTCCTCTAATGCAGAGATTGATTTAATGGATACTCGGCCGTCTATCATTGCAGCAGCTGCAGTTTTAGCAGCATCTGCTGGTCAGTTAACTAGAAAAATGCTGGAGCTTAAGATGAGTGTGGTCTCATTCTTGCAGTCCCAAGAAAATTATGTGAGTCTACTAATTGTAATTTGTTCATTGATTTGTGTGACTCTGCCACTTGTTACTGTTCGTTAATCTTAATTATGTTACCATTGCAACAGGAACATATATTTTCCTGCTATAATCTTATGCAGGAAATGATGGAAAGAAAAGATAAGACACCACCCAAGTTTTCAATTTCCCCTAGTGTGTTATCAATCCATTCAAGCTCAATGGATGTGCTTGAAAATTCAGTTGGGACTAAGAGAAGGCTTACCTTCAGTGACTCTGATCACAGTTGTCCAACAAAGAAAAATCACAGGCCATAGTTAGCAGATATTCTTCAGCAAAGGGTTGATTTGGGCAATTTTTTTTATTGGATTACCGAGATTTTACAACTGAAAAAATGATTCTTGATATTAGATGGGGTTTATAGGTCTAATGAGTGTGTGTTATCTACCAATTTATGGTATATATGATTTGGAATTTGATGATTGGGGTTCCAATTTCCAATACCAAACAAAAGGTTTCAGCTGGTGACAACCAAGAGGATAGAGAAAAAGGGAAAGTAAATAAATAAAAGAGGACAAGTACTACTTTAGCCTACAGTAAGAAGTTAAGAAGCTGACTGATGTCCAAAGCCATTAAGAAGGGAATGAATTCGAAGGCCAAGAGAGTGGTAGAAGGCCATTGATGACTCTTTCGTCTATAGTAAATCTTTAGTAATATTTGCTGTCATAGTGCCACTATTGCTCACCCACTTTTTTCTTTCTTTCTTTCAATTTTGGTGTAATTTTTTCTTGTTATTATTTTATTATTTCTATGTTTCATGAAAGTGAACATTTATTTATGTACTTATACATCACTTGCTAACCCTACTTTTATGGGGGGAGCTTGGGATGCTTCCTATCTGTCATTCAAAAGGCTGAAAGCCATGAGGAATGAAGAATTGTTTTTGTTTGATTTGATATATCTGTGTTGCATTTGGGCCATTGAAAGTTATATAAAGGTGAGTGTGATTATATTTGCTGGGAATGTTGTGTTTCCCTTTTGATGAGTGGGAAACTTCTTTGATGAATAGGAAAATACTTCCTTTCACTATTAAGATTGTACTTTGGGATGGCTCTTTTTTTTCTCTCTCTTTTAATTCAACTTCCTAGTGGAAGATTAAGAATCAAACTTTTACCGTGAATGTGAGGATAAGTACTCTATTAACTTCGTGTCGGCCATTATTTAACAACAAGAAATCTGCATAACTGAATGATCTGAATAAAGGGTAGGCTTGTTTTAGATTCTAGATGAATGGCTTGAGATTGGTTTTGCAGATTAGTTAAGTGAGGACCAGGAGCAATTTCATTCAACCATGGAGGGCCAATATTGCTTTCACCAGCAAATGCAAATGCTGATTTCTGCACTGCACCCTTTCACTGATGCTGTAGGACCCAATTGAACCATAATTATGAACCTAAGGACCCTTGTTTTGGGGTGGGGTTGGTGGGATTGGGGCATGAGATTCATGGCAAAATGGTGTCAGAGGCTCCACCCATCCACATGCCTTCTTAGGGTTCATAGGCCAGTCTGGCACAGTACACTATTGTAATTTAGCCTGAAGCAGTAGCCATTCTTACTTCCTCCAGAACACTTTAGATATTATAATTGTGTATTGTGTAGCTCTTTCTCAGGAGGAGCCACAAGGCCCACACCTCTTTGCTCCCTCTGATCCAGAAAATAAGATTATAATTGTACCCCCAAAAAAAAAAAAAAAAAAAGAGGAAGAAAGGCTGAGAAGTGATGCATATTTGGGACACACTCATCTTCTGGTCAAGAAGCCTCAGGGTAAAGAGAACCAACCAAATTAATGAAAGCATAATTGGTAGGTTTAAAGTCTATGTTTCATTTTACCACTAGGGTTTTTTTTTTTGGTCTGAACCACTAGGGTTTTGGCTACTATGTTTTTATCTTCATTTTTAGTACCTCTGTTTAATCCCAAAAACAAAGAAGCCTTCTGTTTAATCTTCTGCAGAATTGGGGTACACACACTGTACCCACAAAGTCAAATGTATTTGGTCTAAAGACTAGTCTTGTATTCTGTTCTGCCCAAACAGACCTCAAAAATTACAAATTTCAATTAAAACTATACTGTGGTTTTGTGTGATTAGTGATTTAATATTGAGAATAGGCTCTCAAAACCAATAATGCAGGGGGAAAAACTACTTGGTTTTTCCATATTAGTGCAAAAATGAACTTCCATTATGTTGTTTTTTACCACATTAAGATGGTTTATGGAATTTGGACACCATATTTGCAGAATTGCAGTCTAGGATGCTCAGAAATATAAAAGGACCACGCTTTACATCCACATCATACAGACGGATCTTGTTGGTTTATGGTATGAAAACAACATTTCACTCCTTTTAAGAAGAGAAAATGACCTGGGAACCAAAGGGTAGAAAGAAGAAAGAAAAAAGAAAAATGTTGGACATTACATTACCATCTTGAGAGCATGGTTGTTAGAGAGAGAGAGCCAAAAGTTACTTTCACCTAGCTAGGCCTAAGATGGCATAATAACATTAAGTTGCACAAATATAATTCAATATACACTTTTTCTTTTACCCAAAAAAGGCAAATAGCGCATTATTGTAGTAGTTTCGAGTAATTACTTCCTCATACGAGGTCCTGAGTTCGCCCCTCTCAACACGAAAGGTTCTAAAAAAAAGACAATAGAGTATGGGCATATAATGTGTATTTTCTCCTCTTTCTTGGTTTTGGAAGAGGCAAACACATAGCAAACAAGCTGAACCCAATTGATTTTCCATCACCCCATTCCCATTGCTCCCACCAAGGCTTACAAGCTCCTTAAACTCAAGGGTTGGAGTGATGGTGCCTCATAAAGCACATTGTATCCTGAGTTGGAAGGCCAACTTTAATTGGTACCAATCCCTGCTACACAACACTTTATTCGCAAAAGGAGTCCAATCTGTCTGACTGCTTGAGCAAAGACATAAACCAAGTTTTAATATCATCAATTAGCAGCAAAAAGTTGTGAATTTGAGTTGCATCCACTAACCAAATAAAATTGCAATTTTTTTTTATTTTAGCACTACATATGATGATTTTTTAAAAAGAAGTAAAAGTAAAAATAAAAGAACGATGCTCGGTTCCTTACCTATCAACTTCCTGAAATAGGGAGACTTCTAGTAGCTCCTAAATCTGAAGAGAGAGAAAAGACTCCTAGTGACTCCCTATAATTTAATGCTGCTTTATTTAATGAGTATTTCAAACCTTTAATTAATGCTAATTATTTTTTAATAAAGATGGACTAATTAAAATAGAGTTATAACATTTATGACTCCCTAAACTAAAGAGCATGATTGGAGTTTAAATTTTATAGATAGCTCATAAAATAACTTTTATATATTTGAAGCTAAAATTTAACTAAAAAATAGAGAGCATGATTATGGATGCTCTAAGTCATGGTTGCTTGATTTTTAATTTTTTAATTACTAAACCTAGAGGGGAAAATTAGAAATTTTGCAACCCTATTTCTAGATACTGGGTGTGGTGATCAAATGTTTTGGGTGTGTATGCCCGAGAAACATCCTAGTCTCCAACTTAAGGAGCCCGGTTCGTTTTCGTCAATGCCTCAGCGCCAAAATCCCATTTGAAAATTGAAAGGATTTAAGCGGCACCAGTCTAGTTTCTAATGAAAATAACAGACAAGTCCTTACCTCCCGAGTATTATGTCTATTGCGTCCTCATTTGTCTGTCAGATTGATTTTAATCACAGACGGTGACTTTTCTTTCTCAGTTCATCCGAAAATCGAAGGCAACGGTCTCCCCTCGTCTTCTAAGTTCTCATTTCTGAAAATAAAGAAAACGCTTCGATCCGTAAAACACCGAAAACACTTCTGGCCATGGAGAAGCGGCTTCGCTCTTCTCTCCGATCCTCAGCTGACGAATTTCTGAGCTCAGCCACAAATCAAACCCTAAAATCCTCAAGGCCCGCTCTCAAAACCCTAATTCACGCCATCAATCCTTCCTCCGACCTCTCCTCCTCTCTCCCTCTATCTCTCTGCAACTCCATTTCCCAAACCATCCAATCCTTCCAGAACCTTCTAGACCCTAACTCCAACCCGAACCCTAAGCCTAGTTCCCCACGCTCTCCTCCCACCAAGCGCCTCCGGAGGTCATCTCGGAGGTCCAAGACCCGGTCCGAACCCGAACCAGACGATGCCGACCCGAATCCTGACCGGCAAAAGCAGCGGCTTCTTTCCGAGCTTCAAGTTTTAGCTTTTATCACGCAACTATGCGTTTCGCATCCCCAAAATGCGTTCTCGCCGTTGGATTTGTTGGCCGGAGTTCAGGAGCTGCACGACAATTTGATCATTTTGGAATCGGATTCAGTGCTGCTATCAGAGATAGCGAGTTTGTGCGAGCAATGGTGGAAGGAGGAGTTGCCGGGGCGAGAATCTCTGATTTCTCAGTCGCTCCCTTTCTTGCTGTCTCGATCTCTGACTCTGAAGAAGAAGGCGGATGTCCACAGAGTCTACGCGCTCCGCGAGGCCTTTGCGTGCTTCGATTTCGAGGATGATAGCATTGAAGACTTGAAGCAGTTGTTAATCCGGTGTGTGATTTCGCCTCTGTATCTAAAGACAGAGGAGGGGAAGAAGTTCCTTGCTTTTCTGTTCGGTTTGAGTTCGCAGCTGTTGAAGGAAGTGTTGGCAATGATTCGGTCTCAGGTTCCGTTTGGACGAAAGTCGATGCTAGAGGCTTATGGGGATGTTCTGTTTCGGGCTTGGAAAGTGTTGGAGGGGGACTCAAGAAGTGAAATTGAAAATGGTTTTTTGCAGGGTTTGATTGAGGGTGCAATACATGCCAGTTCTGGAGCTTTGGCTGCTTCAATTAGACGGGTTTTGGGAGGGTTTATAAACCAGAGGACCACTGCTGGTGTTGAGAAGCTTCTTTTCCAGCTCTCTGAGCCTGTGATATTTCGCTCTCTGCAGGTATTTTTTTGTTAATAAGTTTGTAATGCCAATTGCCAAAGACTGTGCTTTTGATGTATTTAAATGATTGGTTGGTGGTAGGTTGCGAATTCTAATGTTCGTCAAAATGCGCTGCATTTGATTCTGGACTTGTTCCCTCTTGAAGATCCTGATTCCACAAAAGAGGTGAAAGATTCGTTGCTTGATAAGCAGTTCTTTTTGTTGGAGAGATTACTGGCCGACGACTGTCCTGATGTGAGAGTGGTTGCGGTGGAAGGTTCTTGTCGCGTCCTTCATCTCTTTTGGGAAATCATCCCTTTGCCTACCATCACAAATTTAATTACTAAGATTTTTGATGATATGTCACATGATGTATGGCACGAGGTTAGACTTTCCACATTGAATGGTATTATGTATTTGTTTGGAAATCCCCAATGTCATCAAATTCTCAATGTGCTTCTACCCAGATTGGGGCATTTGATGATGGACAATGTCCTATCAATAAGAGTTGCCATGGCAGATCTCCTTCTTCTTGTAAGAGATATTCGAAATTTCCAGTTCCATAAGGTACAGAATGCCCTCAGAATCCTTAGTATAAGCTGTTGTTTTTTCTGATGCCTTTCTTGACATTAGTTGGTTTGTCTACTTCATTTCATCTTTCAACAGGTGGTCAAGTTAGATGTATTGTTATCTACCCTTGCAAATGATCAACCTCAAGTTGCTCAGAAAATCACAGGACTGCTTATGCCATCATACTTTCCCTCGAAAGTGTCTGTTGAAGCAGCATGCAATCGCTGTGTGACACTTGTTAAAAGGTCTCCGATGGCTGGAGCAAGGTTTTGTGAGTTTGCTGTGTCCCAAGGGGCATCTCATAAGTCTTTGGTGGAACTTGTTAGAGTATTGGTTACTTTGGTCTTGCTGCCTAATAATCTGGATGAAGATCGAGTTGAGGGTTTACTTCTCGCTGCTGCCAACCTTTGTCATACCCTAGCCAGCGAGCCATTTTTCAAGAATGCTCTTAAAGAGTTCTTTGATGGTGAAAAGCTGAAATGCTTGTTTGCTGCTGCGGCTACTGGGCGTGCTCAGTCTTCTGTATTCAACATTGTTTCAGCTGTCTCTCCAGATGATGTGACTGGACTTCTTGATGAATGCATGCACCAGGTCACAAATTGTAGTGGTTTATCCACAAATGTGGAGAGGCAAGCTGAAGTGAGGTCTGCTCACAAGTTGTTGCTCTCTTGTGATGCGGTTGATGGCATGCTTGAAGCTCTAACAGCCTTCCTGCAGAAAGCTGCATACCGTTGCCATATTAAATTTGGCAATGAAATACCGAAGCTGAGTGTTTTCTCTGCAAAAAGGAAGAAATCAAAGTCCTCTAGCAAAATTTCAGCTCGATGGAAAAACGTCGGTGGGAAAAAGCAAACCAATTTTGAGAATGATTATTCAATTGCAGTAGGAATAGCCTGGCAAATTAGAGACTTGCTTGTATCTGTCAACACTCGGAAATCTATATTGGGATCTCAAGTTCTAGAATCGTTATTTCTATCCTTAAAGGTCTTGTCTGAGGTCAGCATTGTGCAGTGCATGCATTGTGAATATATGGACACATCTCCGGTTTTGGCATATACAGATCTTGCTCTGCATATGTCTCTTCAAAAGGATCATAGGACTGAATCCACAAGGTCTAGTTTGGAGGCAAGTGCTATGTCTCTCAGCTGTTTTTCTGCTCATATCTTAATGGCTGAACATATCAAAACCAGAGTTTCTCTCACATGTGATGCTGTCTCACTATTTGTTTCATGTGTTATTTTGAAGTTTTCTTTTCTTTTCTTCCGAGATTATGATCTTATTGCTGCCTTTACATTCACTCATATTTGAAACTTAACCAGTCATTATTTTGTATTTCTATTCATGATTAACCAACTGTAATGTGTACAGTTTATATCAGATTTCTTATTTTGAATTGGAGAGATGCTTCTGTACTGTATACTGTTACATAATTGAATATTCATATTAGGGCTTGTTCTCAATCTTCCTGAACTTTGTGCGGACCAAAGATCATTGCTTTGAAGCTGAAGTAATCTATCTGACACGATTTCACTGTCTAAAGTCTTGCTTCTGTTTTCTTTTTCAGCAGACAGAGTTGGAACAGGCATTGGATCACCTGCTTAACTGTACTGACAGGCTATTTGGAGCAGGTGATTCTGGATGGTTTGGAAATATTTCTCCAGAATCTAAGCACGCTAGCAATAAGTCGTCCACTCGTCGTGAAAAAAGACACAGAGGACCTCAGATTGATGTCTCCAGTCCAAGTGATGGTGGTAAGTAATTATGGACAGGGCACAAAGGCACATAAGTTGAAGAGACTTACACTGTTAAGTAGGAAGCCTCTCTGGTGTTTATCCCAGACAGTTGCACATTGGGCAACTTAGTTGTTATTTGTGCAAGGTTCGGGTCTTTCTGGAACATTGTCTAAATTTTAACAGTGGGACTGCAATGGCCAAAAATTAAAAAACAAGGGGACTGCAAAAGATGTAAATTATAATCTCCAACCATATGCATATCCACCTTGTTCCACCATAAATAGCTTTATTTCATTGCTTCTCACAGGTACTGATTATATGTACTTCTGCCTGTGCTATTGTTGAATATTATTCATAAATATATGCAGGATGTGTCTATACTGAATCAAAGAAGTTATCAAACAAGGTGAAGATGCTTACTGCAGTCCTAAGGTTCGTGGTTGATGCTGCTACAATAGGTTTTGTTCCTCAAAATCAGGGCAGGTGCTTAAAGTTCACATCAGGTTATATACAATGCGTCACATCTACTTTGGAGCGACAATCTCGAGAGCAGTTTCAATTTGAGGAGGATTTGAAGGATATGATTCTCTGTCTGAAGAGCTCCTTCACCTATGCAGCCAAGTTACTTAATCTAGCTCTTAAAGATGTTACAGAAGCTTCACCACTTCTCACAGAAGCTTCTGATCTTGCGAACTCTCTTCTTGACTTAATCATCTCGATTGAATTGTACTTGGGCTCTAACTACGTTGCGCATATTGTGACAGCAGTAAAGTCTTGGCTTCCTGACTTGGTTTTGGCATTAGGATCTGGCCAGATTATGAAACAGATTAAGGGAGAAGCGACAGAAATAACTGCAGCTGATCGCAACAGGCTCCACTTTCCATCATGGCTCTTGATTTTAGCTAAGATTGAGGTCTCCGAAATGAGTGAAGTTAGGCCAGAAGAAGATGGAGGTTCTGAACCAGAGGAGTTTCCTGCTTTTAAGAAACTTCTGGACATGATTGTCATATTGTTGAAAGGAAACCCCAGCATACAGGATGTTTTTGGAGTGGATTTCTTGATTGCCGCCATAGTTGGGTTGGAAAAGAAGAATTTCAGGTTGGTTTCAGGACTTGTACGCTTTGTATGCCTGAAGGTATTCAGGCAAGATGAGAAAGAGTGGGGTGATATGATGTTGGCTTCTCTTCAAGACCTTTACCCTCAGATAGAGAGAGAAATGGAAGAAGAAAGCCAAGAAGATGGAAGGGAAAATCTGCGAAGTGCAAAGGAATTGCTTGAACCAATTTGGATGTATCATATGTATGAAACTGGGAAGGTTTCTATGGAGGAAGACTAGATTGAAAACATGAGCCTGAATGTAAAGAATAACTAGCCAAGAAATGACCAATTTGTGACAAACAGGGTTAGTATTGCATGTACAGGTTGAAATAAAATTCTTTTATTTTTGTATATTTGCAATTATGGTTGAAATAAAATTCGGCTATAATTTTTTTTTCTTGTATAAGCGATTGTCTAAATTATTCAATTATATAGCACCGCATTTCTTCACCAAAATGATGCCACTCTGTTATCCATTTAAATTTGAGCTCACTACCATATTTATTTTAACAAATAATATTATGAGATGTGTACATACACATTTAGGGTATTCTTGTAGTACAAATATTTTTATTGATGAAATAAAATAAAATTCAAACTTTACAATATGACTGGAGACTACATTCAATTCCAGTTTTGACCCTTTGTGTAATAAAAAATTATAGGCAAATATTAAAATTTTATATATAAAAACACATTTTTTTTCACCAAATGATGTGTCACTCTATCATCCATTCAAATTTGAGCTCACTTCGAACCATATTTATTTGAACAACTAACATTATGAGACGTGTACATATACATTTTTTTTAGTACAAGCGATAGTCTAAACTATAAAGAATGCGGTTTTTCACAAACACGCACACAACTAAGATGCCATGGGGGTTCAAATTTGAGACTTCTAGTCTGCAAGTCAAGGTCCTTTTCCACTAGGCTAGACCCCGTTGGCTTACTAATCCGTAATTGGATTAGGATGAATTGAATTGAGGAGAATTAGATTCCGGATTCGTATTGAAGTTGTTTACTAAACCATATTGTTTGTACCAAAATTAACACAGGTTAATTCCTACAGTTAGAAGAGCCAATCCTTGGTTGGGTGAAAGGCCCAAAATGTCAGAAGCTCATTCTGCACTTGTGAAAGCCCAAATAAAAGTCAGCAAGGCCCAAAAGCCCGCCAGCTGCAAACATTGACCAAAACCCGTGGTCAACAAAGCGCTTCGGAGATACTAGCGCATCGGACACAAGTGTCCAATGCTATATTTTCTATTCAAACATAAGTGCTACAGTCCATTTCAGACAAAAAGTGATTGAAACTGCACTTGAAGGAGACTCATTTCGCGAACAAATCAAGGTGGATTTTCTTTAGGTTGATAAAGCCATAGCTTAGTTTAATCACTGAAATCCAGGCATGACCCACCAGGTCAAAAGAGGTATGGCTCTTGACAAGTGGAGGAAGCGTAGTAAGTGGAGGCGGTTCCCATCACCATTTATGTGATTACCACCGCATTTAATGTGGTATGGCTACTATTTCCATCAAAAGAAGTCTAACCCACTGAGGCTGAAGAGCCATTCCCATGATTTTCCGGTTCAATCAACTAGCAAGATCATCCCCTTACACATCAGGAAATCTTCACTTTGAAGATTTCTTTCTCATTTCTGGGTCAATCTACGAGAGCAGGTTTGCAAGTGGTAGCAAGCTGTGCTCAAGTATGATCTGCCAAGTACCATCCAATGCACTGTCATCAGTGGGTTACTTTGCCTATAAATATGGAAACCCAATGGCAGCGCGACACACACAACTAGGGTGGGCATCAAAACCGGAATACCGATACCGTCCCGAAATCGTGTCATTCCGTGCCAATCTCGTGCCAAACCGTTTGGTGTTGATGCTTAAACGGGATGAAACCGTGTCATCCCGTTACTATTTGGCACGACACCGGTATCAGATTTGTGATCCCGTTTGGTGTCATACCGTACCGAACAGTAACAAATTAATATTAAATAATAAATATTAAAATATTAATTCCAAATTTTCAGATTTTGTATATCATTCATCTCTCCCACGAAACTTATTTTCAAATTTTCAGATCTAGAAGCTTTTTTCCTCTCTCCTTCCCTCCACCATTGATCGATCCATCTCAAATCTCAATCTCATCTTCTTCTCCTCCTCTCTCTCTCTCTCTCTGTCTCTGAGCTTTGTGGAAGCTGCTAGCCTTCCGGGGGCTATTGAGACAGCCTATGAAGGGCTGAAACGAGTTGGGCTTTCTACTGGCCAGTCCATTCTTGTTTTGGGAGGCGCTGGGGGTTGTGGAACTCATGTTATTCAGGTATATATATGTTCATTTTTGTTCTTATTCTTCTAGTTTAGCTCAATATGTTTTGGTTGTTTTTAGGTTAATGTTTGCGTTAATTTTGGGGCAGCTAGCAAAGCATGTTTTTGGTGCCTCTAGAGTAGCAGCCACTGCAAGCACTAAAAAACTTGATTTGCTGAGAAGCTTGGGTGCTGATTTGGCTATTGACTACCCTAGGGGTGGACTAGGAACTGAAAGGTATCAGTTTTGATACCGAACCATACCGGTCCCGTTTAGGGCCGGTATGGTTTGAACGTGTTTTGAAAATCTTCCATCCCGTGTCATACCGTCCCGATTCCCCTATCCGGGATTGACAACGGGATGACCTCTATCCCGTGTCATCCCGTACCGTGCCCACCCCTACACACAACTTCAACCAAAAAAGCCAAACTCAACGTCTCAAAACCAAGACTCAATGTCTTAGACTCAATTTCTTGCAAAGTCTCTCTGCATACCAAAGCTAAGTCTTGAATCAACTTCATTCGCTTTCTTTGAGTTCCTAGTTGACAACTCCTGATTGGAATAACACTGCCATTGTTTGTAACCTTTATGCTCTGCCAGCAATGCTTGGTATGATTTGATAGTTGGTTTCGATCTCCAACTCACTCATCTCAAAGTAAGCTTCCTATCTGCGATACGGGCCAGTTTCTAGCATCATATATTTCTAACCTGCCATCATAGGACAATACAACGCTGCCTCAGATAGACTGATGTTTCTGTCTGATACAACATGCCTTCTGTCCGATTGAACTTTTTCTAGTTTCTGTTGGTTTTATTTTACTGTATTTAAGTTCGTTTCAGTTTTCTCAAAGCTTGTAATTGATCATTAACGAAAGTATTGTATCCATCGGACAGTTTGCATGCAAAAAGTTGTTACTAAGTTCATTTCCTAGTCTGATAACGGACTAGAACGCATCCCATCATGTAGTTTTGTCACCATAATTGAGATACCAAAAGTCCTCTTCATTGAGGCAGAAAAAGAACCTATCTAAAGCCAGATTCCCCTCTTTGGAGCATAGTGGCTTTGATAATATAAAAGAGCGCAGTCACATCCACAATACATACATAATTCAAGCACCCTTTCATTCCCTTTTTCTATTAGAAGAGTATCACTAGTAGTGGCAGTCCTTTCGCAATCCTCCAAGGAAAAGTCTTTGAGCTCGTCTCAAGCTCAATTCTTTTCTTTGACTCCTAAGTAAACCACACATGAAGTCGCTAAGTTTCCAAAGTACAGCCTGCTCAGCGGCCAGGGGCATCACAAGGTGTTCAGATGCATTTCCAGACAAACACTTATGGATTGAGAAGAGTTGGATTCCGGATTCCTATTGAAGTTGTTTACTAAATCATATGGAATTGGGGTAGGAGTAGTGCTAATTACTAAAATATCCTTGTTGTTGGGTTAAAGTTAGGGCTCATCAGTTGGCCTGTGAGCCCATGGGCCGATAGGGGCCCATTGAGAAAAAGCTCAGCCCAGCCCGTTGTGGGCTATGAACCGGCCCAACCCATTGTTCATTGGGCTGGGCTTGGGCTAAAGTATCTAAAATCTAGCCCAACCCATTTGAGCCCATGAAAGTCTGTCCTGGCTCGCAAGCCCACATATATATATGACTGATGCTGCAAACCTAAGTCCAATACCTCTATGTTTTTGTTTGCTTGTTAGTGAGACATTATCTACTACAAACCCAAGCCAAATACCTCTATATTTTTTTTTCCTTTCTAATCAATACATAAAAGCACTTCAACCGTAAGGGTTTAGCCCAGGTAGGAGGGGGCCCTAGGCCCGGAAGGAAGCTCTAGCGTGGAAGACCCAGTCCGTGCAAGGTGTGGGATCCTCGAGCCCGGGCAAGCCCACGGGGAGATCTGGCCAGTCCTATTGCCTTCGGGCAGTTGATGTGAGCCATGACGCCAGGATTGCGTTAGTGCTGCCAGATTTTATTTCATGGTCCAAATTTTAATTTAATTTAATTTGTCCAACAATTGGATGTTTGAAGAATATATGCATTATTTTTGTCATCTCTAATGCAAAGAAAAACATATTATATTATTCGTTTAGCTGCAAAGTTCTATTTTATGAGACTTGAGATGTTATATGTGTACTTGCAGGTGTGGGAACCGAATTTAGTCATAACCCTAGGTCAAATAATTCCTTCCATTTGGGGATTATTTGACCTAATTGGGAATTATTCAACCTAATTGGGAGTTACTCAATTTAATTGGGGATTATCCAATTAAATGGAATGTTACCTAATTAGGTTGAGAATTGATTTGATTCCTACCACAATTCCCAATTAAAGGAGGAGTTACCTAATTAAATTAGGAATTGATTGGATACCTACCACAATTAGGGATTTGATTTAAATCCCTAAATACACCAACCTCACCAACCTCGTCTAGGAATCCTATAAATACATGGCCACACAAAGGGTTGAGGTACGTCTAAACTTCTCTCTCAAAATACTGCAGATATTCTATCTCTCAAACCCTAGCCGCCATACTATTTCTCTCTCCCACGCAAGGCTCCGGCCACCCGGTTCACACCATACATATATCTCCGTACCCTCTTGTTAGCTACCGTTTTTATACAAACACACGTACTAACTTAGGCATCGGAGGGCCTTTGGCCAACACCCCCCGGGTGTGGTCCTCTTATTCCTATTTGTTTTGCAGAGAGAAAATGAAGAGAAGAAGAAGACGGGATTTTAGACGAATATTCTCGTGGGACGAAATTTACTCCCACAACAGGCTTGAGAGATTTTCCCATGTTTGGAGGTCAAAACAACTTGTGTAGGCAACCATGCATAATTTCAAAGTTTAAGTTGATGGTGTAATCATAGTTGGTTAGCTTAGCTGCTTGCTTCAGTGTAAATGCCTTTTTTTGTTGGATGCTGGAAGTGCCTCTTATAATTGGCTAAGTTGCAAGATGTGGTGTCATCAAATGCTCTGCAAAGAGGTTCGTCACATTACATTAGTCATATATATGTTATATTAATCATACACTCTGTGCTTTTGAACATTCAAATTGAGATTGATATTTGTGTATGTCTACAATTGACATTAACTTTTAAGCCTTTCATGAGTTTGTTGATTTTGATTGTTTGGTCTCTTACAATCCGGATTCAGTATTTTTAGATGGAGTGAAAATCCAAAGAAATGCAGACCTCAGTGAAGATCAAAGCAACAAGAAGTGAAGTTTTATCTTGTTATGTTCAGTATTCAATTACTTTCCATGGACGATCATCGTTGACTAGGTTTCTAATTTATATTGTTAGCTTTGCCTGATGAAATGTAATCACATACTTAAGATAGTTTTTTTTTTTTTTGGTCACTTTGGTAGCAAGGGCTTACATTGCTTGCACTTATATTTTGACAATGAATAAAACTTTTGGATCACGACTTCTGAAGAGAACTAGCAAAATACTAGACTACTTATGCTAGTTACAATTAGACCCAAGCATTAATAGTTTGTAAGGTCAAATGAGAGTAAATATGTATTCCACTTATATTGTGAAATGAAATTTTCCTACATGGGTATTGATTTTTATTATTTATTCTTGAATGGGTGTTGAAAGTTACATATATAGTGGCATTCGCAAATTGCTATGAATGGGTTTGATGGCATTTTTGGAATGCTATCTTTGTTGATTTGTTATGACTTTTTGGAGAAATTCTAACTTTGACATCTACATGTAAATTTGGTATCTAGAAAGTATGTTCATAGTTTTAAGATCTTATTAAATTACATTTAATTATCTAAAAATTATTATATTTAAATATTTAAATAATTATTTTTTAGTCCAACACAACACCAAACATAGGTCTTCACTATTTTTACAATACAGCTTTTTAGTCCGACGCAGTACCAAACGTAGGTCAGTACTTAATCTAACTTAGGCCAATCCTAACTAATCCAAGACAGTCCTAGAATTTAATCAAGTCCATGACAGTCCGCCGTACTAAACGACCCCAAAGGGGATTACAACTTACAAGCTCTCTGGTTTAAATCTGGCCACACTCGCTGGAATCAGTCTTCCTTCTTTCTCTCCGCATCACTCTCTACAATCAGTCCACACAGCTCCTTCTCGGGTATTCTCTTCTCATGCTTCCTTGATGAGTAAATATAATAACTCGGATTTTACTCACGATTAGGATGGTTTCACTCACCTCTTGTCCAAGCTGCATTTAATCAACTCAACAATCCACAATCTCAACGAGCAACTCTGGCTCCACAAAAATCTAATAAAAGTTTGCAACTTACTTAGAATCCAAAATCTAAGATTCTGCTCACAAATGACGAAAATGCCATTCGGACCAACCTGGACTCCAAAGTGATCTATTATCGTCAAAACACTCCAAAAATTCTGCCTCGGGCCCACAACGTCAGATTACAAATCCGATAACACCAATGGACTCTAAATAGTCTCGACATCACATCACATCAATTTGGCACGATCCAACGGTCGGATCATTCTTGATCGCACAATCACGCACGATCGAATGACGATCTCTCGCCTTAACTTCAAAATACAATAACTGAAGATCGGGACGTCCGATCGTCAGTCCGTCTATACCTACAGACTCACAACAACACAATCTACCACATATATGAAATCAGACATTATCCAAAGTCCAATCTAACGGTTCAAAATTTGTGAGGCTCCGATCGTTGATCAAACGACAGAATCTCACAATTTTAAGCACACCGTCGTGCTCAGGACAACGATTACAATAACATAGCCTTGAATTAAGAACTTGAAACTTAAATAATCAAAAATTCACTATTTGAGCAAATTCGAAATTTGAGAATAAGGCTTTGAAATTTACCTTAAATCATAAGACTCATTCTCACGATCACGTATGCGAAAACGGTTCAACAATCCGAGCTCCAGAACTTAAGATATGAATTTCCAAAAATTTATTTCAAAAAAAACTTTTTTTTCTTCTTTTCTTCATTTGCAGAAGAAGAAGCTGATTGAATGAGAAGCACCGGAGGAGAAGAAGACGTAGGGAGAAGAAGAGAAGTCATCAGGTAGGTCCTCCAACACATGTGAACAATGTGGTGAACAGTGCCAGTGAGTATTTATTTTTTTGTCCAACTTTAATAATTCAACAAAAATTCATTCGAATTCCGAAAAATTCTCCGAAAATTACCACATGCTCGTAGCGATGTAAACTATTTTTCCATTCAAGAATCATAATTTTATAACTTCAATTTCTTGAACGTCATTTGAAAAATCATTAAATTAAACATAAGGACATTTTTGTCCGAATTGAGATTAAACACACTTAATTCAATTTTTTCCAAATCAAATCAACTTCATAAAATTGTCCACACATTTAATTAACCTTGTATGATTTTTCAGAATATTAATAACATTAAAATCCCAATTTTTGAGGTTATTACAGTAAAAGAGAGAGGTAACGAGGAAGACGAAGCTGAAGAGATTTTAGAGAATAAGGCTATGAATGAAGATAGAGATGAGAGAGGTGAGAAGGAAGGAGTTGAGCTAGAATGGGTGTGAGTGTGTGTTTGAGTGGCTTTTGGTTCTCTGAATATTTATGCGGGCCAGAACGCGGAGCAACTTTTGCAGGGAGAGCCTGATTTCGTGTCATGCTCATGTTATAACTGATGAACTAACCTATGGGTGTTGGCGTTTTGCGTGCTACACCATTTGAAAAGGGACAAATGGACGGTACAAAAAAGGTTAAAGAAATCATTGCCAGAGCAGAAAACTAGTTACATAAAGATAAGAAAATACAGTCTGAGGAATTACAGGACTTGCAAAGATACAGGAGACTTTGGCTTGGTTAGAATATAGCTACTGTGGGCTAATTCTATTCATTAGCTTATAGACAACAACCAAACCAATAATGGCTCATCATCTCATGCACCTTTGCAGGATGGGGAATTTTAAGAGATCTGTTTCCAAATTTAGGCTTCTAAACTCCCTAACTTTTTTCGTTTTCCTTAACAAAGAAAAAGAAAAATCTAACCCCTACTTTGATGTAGTTCAAACAGGAATCTTCTTTAGACCAGCAGCAATTGGCATCCCCAAAAATCCAATGAATACAGTGATGAACCATTGTGCCAAGGTGAGGGGTGCTGTGCTTGCAAATCTTCCCAGGAACTCAACAATTATGATTTGGAACAGAACTGTGGAGCTGAGGACTCCGACGAAGACGTAGTTATCCAATATGCCCTTGAACACATCTATTTCCTCCATCTCACGGGAGCTTATCTCATTAAAAACCTGCAAACCAGAACCAGGTCACATTTTGTGTAGCAGTAAACATCCAAGAGGGTAAAATTTTGAATTATCATGAATTAGCATGAGACCTTTTAGAAAAAGATTACCTGACAAAAGACGAATGTGTTGAAAATGAGAGTGTTGAGGATCACATGAGAATCTGGTCCGTCAAGACCAAACATTGCTGTTCCTTTTGCCTGAAGAAGCCATATCACTGTAAACTGATATAAAGACTGCCCTAAAATATTCCTCCACATAACATTACTGATAAAGTTTTGTCTCTTTCCGACCGGCGGATGCTTCATCAAGTCATTATTTGGAGGCTCAGTTGCAAGTGCCAGTGCTCCTAGTGTGTCCATGATCATGTTGACCCACAACAGCTGAACAGCTGTGAGGGGAGCACTCCCTGAAGAACAATAATTTGTGCAAAAGCACAAGCAGAAGTGAGAAATGATTTCTATGATGAAAAGAATGGGAAGTCGAAGTTGATAACAGAAGTGGGCAACAAATCAAATGTGAGCCTGCTAACCTGTCAAACAAGCTGAGGAGAAGTTAACAATCAAAGCAACTATATTAACTGTCAGCTGGAACTGCACAAATTTTTGAATGTTTATGTAAACTGAACGTCCCCATTTTGCCACTGTCACAATTGTGGAGAAATTATCATCCAGGATTAGAACATCAGCACTCTCTTTAGCCACCTGAAAGAAGGGGAGGTATGATTAGCTAAAGGTCTGTTCCGTAACACTTTCTTCACGATTAAGAAACACCAACAAAAGCGAAGATATCTATCATACAAAGCATTATACTGCAAAGTTATAAATACTCACCTCAGTTCCAGCAATGCCCATGGCTAGTCCAATATCTGCCTCGTGAAGTGCTGGGGCATCATTTGTTCCATCACCGGTCACAGCAACGACTTCATCGAATGTGGTCCGCAGGTGCTTCACCAGTGTATGCTTGTCCAGAGGTGAGGATCGAGCCATCACCTACAGAGGAACTCAAATTTCAGTCGCACAGATTCATAAACCATACTCAGTAAGAAGCAAACCCAACTGGTTGTGTGACTCAAAAGGAAATGGAGATAACACCTGAATTTTAGGAATGAGTGAAAGCAGTTCTTCCTGGTTCTTCTCCCTGAACTCCGGGCCTTCAATAGCTATGCCATCATCAGTGAGAATCCCACATTCCCTTGCTATAGCCTTTGCAGTATTTATATTGTCTCCTGTAACCATTCTTACTGTGATACCAGCTGAACGGCAAATTGCAACAGACTCCTTGACACCGGGACGAACAGGATCTTTAATTCCTACAATTCCTATACAAGTATAACCAGAAACAGGAATAGGATTCTGAGGAGAGAACCCATTTTCTAGTTCCACATAGGCAAGACATAGAGTTCGAAGGGCCTCACAAGCAAATTGCTCAATAGTAACTTTGAGATGGTTAATGGATGCTTCATCAAGGGGAACAATTTCGCCATTTGTATTGATCACCTTTTCGCAGCTGGCCAAAACTATTTCTGAGGCACCTTTGGTGTGTGCTCGCAGACCTCCCTCAGGAAGCTCCAGGATTACCGCCATCCGTTTCTTTGTTGAGTTGAATGGCTCAACTTTAACAAGTTTAGAAGCTTGTCTCTCTGTTTGGAAATTTCCACCTAGTGACAAGCCAAACTCCAATAGAGCAGTGTCTGTAGGTGTTCCCAATATCTCTTGTTTTCCCTCTTTGTTAACCACAACGTCTCCACCAGTGTTATTAAATATTGATTGCAGCAAAAGTTTCTTAGCAGACTCTGGCAGATCAGAGAACAAGCTAGATGCTTCACTGGGTTTGCTCACCTCCTTGACATTCATGCAAATGCATGATTTTACAACAGTCATGCGGTTGGTTGTGAGTGTCCCAGTTTTGTCACTGCAAATATTTGTGGCTGATCCCATAGTCTCACAAGCCGCCAGATGACGAACAAGTGCTTTTTCGTTCATCATCTTCTTCATGGCAAAGGCAAGGCTCAATGTCACAGCCAGTGGCAGCCCTTCTGGGACAGCAACAACAACAATTGTAACTGCAACAGCAAAGAATTCCAACATTTGCCTTGCATCATCTCCAGTCCAGCTCCAGTGTGTCCCCTCAGACAGTTTATGACTAAACAATCCTTGCACCATTACTGCAAAAGTCACAACGGCAAAGAAAAGGCCTATCTTCCCAATAATGGTTGCCACTCCATTCAACTTCACCTGCAAAGGTGTTTCATCATCTCCACCTTCACTCAGAGTTGCCATCAACTTACCCCATTGGGTTCTCATCCCAACTGTGGTAACCATCATCTTGCCAGATCCATCTTGGACCTTAGTACCAGAAAGAAGAAAGGGGTTTTCAGCAGTTACCATTATAGGCTCACTCTCACCAGTTAAACTTGATTCATCAATTAACACAGAAAACCCTGAAACAAATAGCCCATCTGCAGGCACTTGGTCACCAATAGAAAGGTGCACAATATCACCAGGCAGTAAATCATAAATGGACATTTTCTGCCTGTATCCATTTCTTGTAACTTGGATAACAATCTTCTTTTTCTCCTTGTCCAAGTCCTTGAACTGTAACGATTGGCGGTAATCACTTGTTGCTGTGACAAGCACAACCAACAAGATACTTGCAACAATTCCAAGGCCATCATGGGCACCAATAGGCCATCCTTCCGTTGCTATCCCAACTATCAAAGACACGAAAGCACATACTCCGAGGATCATAAGAGTCATATCCTGAAGGGCTTCCCAAACAAATATCCAAAAGCCCCGTTGTTCACTCTCTGTAAATTTGTTAATTCCATAAATCTCTTGTCTGCGAGTCTGCAAATCAGATTCGGTATTAAGCCCATCTTTTACTGATGTGGAGAGTTTTTCTGCAATACCAGCTACCCCACCATGAAATGTCAGCTTCTTTACATCATGGCCTTCAACAATGGATCCCAATTCATCAGCACAAATCTGAAAACCTGCGTCTGTAACTTCCTGAGGTACAACGTAGTCACTTGGTTGCACACCTGCAGACATTAGGAATTTAGAATAAGCGTGAACCACCTTGTAGTAGTATGATAATGTTTAACTTGATGCCAAAGAAACTCACCTTGAATAAATTGAAATGCAGCTTTAGAAACCAAAACAGCAATCCTCAATTTCTCCTGCAAAATTCAAACCGCAAAGTAATCAATAAATAAGTAAAGAATTTGAAGTTGAAAAATGTAATCTGAGCATCTTCGTCATCTCTTGAGGACGAAACACACCCCGGTATTGCAAATTTCTGTTCTCCTATCACCAAGTGTATTCTGAGTTCCCACACGGCAACTTATATCTCATTCTCCCAACACCAAGTCTATATACTAAGCACAACACCATGTAGCAGTTACCTACTATGGCATTAGTACCGGTCGAAAATTTGAGCAAAAGGAAATTGAAAAGATGAGATAAAAGGATTATTTTGAAATTATTGGCAGTACTGTCTTCCCATATTGTGAAAGTAAAGAATTTGAACTGATAGCACCCCTACGAACTACGGCAAGACACCCATAATAACCAATGGCAATAGTGATTCTAATCACAAATTATTGCATTAAGCACTGATGACGCGTTTACTAATCCGTAATCAAATTGAGAGGAATTGAATTGAGGAGGAATTGGATTGAAGAGGAATTGAAATGAGATGGAATCGTAATCGATTCTGTTGAAGTTGTTTCTTAAAAGCATGCGGAATCGAATAGAATTCCATAAAGCTGTTTACTAATTCAAGATAATCTAATATAAACCAATATGATTACTAAAATGCCCTTGTCCCAAATAAAATATTTTTTTTTATACTTTTTTTAAAATAAAATTTGAAGTATTTCTATTAAGTATTTTTTATTTTATAAATGTTAGTATTTCTATTAGTTAATCCTGAACACTTAAAATGATTTTGTTTTTATTTCTAGAGTTAAGGATAATCTTGGAAATAATGAAAGTAAGTGAAGGCATAAAGGGAAAAAAATTATCATTTCGATTGCTCTCTAAACCCGGAATCTAAATACCTTATCTATGTTGAAAATCCAAATTAGCCAAATCTTGGAATTGAATGCCATTTTTTGTGTGAGCCCCACACACTTTTGATTCATCCCAATTTTAGTAAATACATGTATAATTTGTAATCGGAATCAGATTCCTTATTTTCATTCCAATTACGGGTTAGTAAACACGTCATGAGAGGTTAATTCTCCAAGATAACAGATAAGGTTGAACATGATCTTGAAGTTCCACAACATTCAGTCAATTGTGTCAATATGGCGCCAGAGGATTCAAAATTCAAACATATTTGATGTGACCACCAAAGAAGATAATAAAAATTGCACCACCTGAAAACTGACCAATTTGATTTGAATGATCGAAATCCAATTCTGTCCACTACCTTTTTTTTTTGGTGCAAATTAAAAAGAATTGGGTTGACTTTATTTTTGAAGAATATTAAGTTCACAGCATCTCCAACCAGGACGCGTTTGACCTTGTTATATTAAGTTCACAGCATCTCCAACCAGGACGCGTTTGACCTTGTTATATTAAGTTCACAGCATTTCAAGAATATTCTGTTCTCTTTATTCAAAAAATAGCATACCATATTATTTTTATTTTTGTGTATTTATACAAATGATATTAAGGAAGGAGAATCAAACACGGTAACCTCAGATATAGGGACAAAGGTTCATGATCACTTGAGTTATAAGTCCCTTACTTGCATAGCATATTATTAATATATAATATACACCGGTAGCACATGAGGATAAGGCACTTCTAATAAGAAGAAGAGGAAGGAGAAGAAGAATGGCACAGCAGAGATAAGAAACAAAAACCTGATTGGTACGGCGCATAGCAGCAGCCTCGCAACGCTTGGTAAGATTGGCAGTGAAGCGAAACCTTCGTTTCGGGTTCTTGACAACGCTGCAAAGGTTCCTCCATTTCTGTAACGTTTCTTCTGACGAATGCTTTGCCTTCACTTCCCCGAACTCTTGCAAATAACTCTCCATCATTACCCTTCTTTCACCTTTTAAATAAACTAGTTAATTTATTACAATCTCCTTACAGAATAAAACACACACACATATATATAGATGTTGCACTATGCACGTATTAGCTTCAAAGTTCAGAAATGAGCAGCACGGAAATTGCGTAGAAAATAGCACTTTTCAGAAAAGGAAGTTTCAGTGACATTTCTGAGAAGGATCAAAGATAGTGAGGTGGGGACTTGACAAAACGAAAATGGAATAGCTTTGTGTTCAATTGGGTAAGCGAAAATAGAAAAGACTGAGTGGAGGAACAAGAACAAGAACAAGGACCAGGAAAACAAGGAATGAGGATCCGAAATTCTGGTGGGAATTACAATTACACGGCTTGGGAGCTAATGGCGGTTCATTGTTGCTCTTTCCTAGTCTTTTGGAACAATCACCGGCATCAACACTCAACTGTCAAATTACCAAGTTTTGGATGTTATTATATAGAGTTTGATTTCAAGCAGTTATTTCTTCAAAAATTTTAAATCAGACCCAACAAAATAATTTAAGAAAAAATAAAGTTGACGTTACATTTTGTCGTGTTGTTGGTCATTGCATTCCAAGTGAGACGAAAACGTGTCATTGACAATTTAGTACGGTGTCACTTTATTTTACTTTATTTTTTAGATTCGAGTACAATTTTCACAGACGACAATTTAATAATAAAAAATGTGATAAAAGAATGTAAAGAATGAGTCAATATCTATTTTTGAATTCAAATTTAATGGCCCAATAGAGTTTCTTAAAAGAATTCAAATTTAATCGCCCAATAGAGTTTCTTAAAAGACAAAAGTAGGTGGGTCATTGAATTTGAATCCAAAAGTAAGTAATCACGATTTCTTGATCACTAAGTAACCAAGAGATCAGAACTCTATAAAGAATATATTTAAAGGAAATTTAAAAAAGCTGACTACCAGACACTAGTACTAACCGCGTAACCGCGTTGGCTACGCGTATATTAGAAAAGATGACCAAGACTTAGGCTTTTATCATAAAAGTAAAAAAAAGGCTGAAACTTCTTCAACAGTCTTTAGAGACGATGCCAGATGATGATGCTAACGTCCCAACAGGCCTCCCACTAATTTTATATTTATCTGTTTTTTGATTTCATGTTTAACGTCGGAACTCCACTCTTGCACGTATCATGTCTCCCAACTTTAGTAATGATGTGTCATTATCCGTCACCATGCCTCGAAACTTTTATAACATGTTTGTTAATTTGAAATTGAAGTGAGTATGAATCAAAGTACCAGCAATGTCTGCAACCAGAGTCTAACCCCTTCCCAGGGACTACGTTCTCTTTCTTGCACCAAGGTCATGCGAAATGTTGAGGCAATTTGGTCCAATATTTTTCAGCATCTCCCATTCCCTGTTATGCATGCATATAGCCTTTTTTTCCTTCACTTTTTGGAGGCCTCTGGCTGTCAAGATTGATCAAAGTCAAACCTTCGAAATGTTGTACTAGCTATAGCCCTCTCGTCCATACCATGCAATTAACCATAAACAAAAGATGTATCTCTCAAACGTGTATAATCCTCCTGACACATTATTAATCATGATTCATGCTTACTTAGCATCAAACTTTGTGTAATTTACAATTAAAATATCAACTCGTAGTTAGTTAGATATGCTAGCTCAATAGATAATTTTGAAACGAGAAATTATTCAGTGTGACCGTCATACCGTCACGTGGTGTTATCAATTCACTCATATTATAATACGTGTATCTATTTATTATTCATCATGTCGTTGACTCATATTATACATTATAATTAATAACACCACATCCCTATTTTCCCTTAGAAACATCCTCTTTGACGTATTTGGATTGGAATTCAATTTGAACATGGCGGTGCTTGATAAGGCTTTGCTTTGCTTCATTTGATTCAAAAACTTCTGCAATTGTATCATTTATAATTCTACAAGCAGGCCGATGAAAAGTTGACTTTAATTCCTTTTGGGCCCAAAGTGCTTTAAATTGGATTAGCTTTTCATTCGTGTTCGCTGTGACTCTGTGAGCCCAACGAAGATTGTACTTTGAATTTCCCTATTTTATTTTTTCATAAAATTAACCTATTTATGACTCGAATTTTCTTAAAATTAACTTTTGTGTGTTTTTCATTGAAAAATTAACTCTGACCACATTTGTATACCACATTCTCATATCACTTTATGTGATAGATGAGATAAACAGCCACATTAATTAATATTATTTAACAAATTTTTTTCTTTTATGATTGATTAACACTAAAAAAACTGTTAATTAAACTTTTATATATAATTAAAATACACTTTATTGATTTAATTGATGTGGCATATGTGATATAGAAATGTGAGATAAAAATGTGGTAAGTGTAGCATTACTCTTAAATTATTAGTGATTCATCTGATAATTTTCTGTTAAGTTAATCATCAAATCATTGATTCTTATTTCTTGACCCTAAATTAATAACTAATTAATTCCACAAATCAAGAAGAGAAGAAGATGAAGAGAAGAAGCAGAAAGGTGTACCTGAGGTTTGGGGTATTGAAATCAACGGTTGGTTGGAAAGAGACGTGGCAGCAGGAGACAATGACAACCGTCGATAAGAGCACAAACTTGCCACCACGAAAATAAACAAAGCAAGCCCTTCACACTTTCATTTTCGTTTCCTCACCTGTCTCTCTCTCTCTCTCTCCCAAAATTACAGACTCTCTCTCTTTCTCTCTGTCAGTCTCTGCAACGATGAGCAAGGGACCTGGACTTTTCTCCGACATCGGCAAAAAAGCCAAAGGTAAAGAATCGGTTTTTCTACTGATCACTCACTTCTCTTCTTCATCTTTGTACTGTTCTGCGCTGACTCGATTACGTAATTTTCTGTTGAAAACGCTGCGTTTTGGCTTTGTTTGCAGATCTTCTAACGAAGGACTACAACTCCGATCAGAAGTTCACCGTCTCCACCTACAGCGATGCCGGTGTGGTAGGCACTCTGAGCTCTGATTTGATATGTATTTAGCCTCAGTGGCACAGAAAACGTGTATATCTAATTGAATATTTGAGAAATGTACCTTTTGTATCGTATTTTAGGGTTTGGATCGGTGTTTTTTTTTTCTTTTTCCTTAGTTAGATGACATTGGCAATCGTATGCTATTTTTATCATCTTGTTCGAAATGGAGTTTTAAGCGTTTGATAATTGAGTCATTCTGTGATTTGTAGCCGTGCTCTGTCCAAGGAACTCAGTTATGCCTTATATTATATTATAATTGTTTATTTAATAAGTTATGTTTTATATTTCACCTTTTTTTTAGCTTTGCAACTTTCACTTAATAAGCATTTGATAAGTATGTTTAAACTGTTGTTGCATCTAGAAATTCTTTTGAGGTTGGAGTACTAAATTTTGGTGTACAATTTGTCCTTTCTGCTGTTGAACAGTTATGTATGTCCTTATCTTCGTTTTTCCTGAAAAATGGGAGAGGATGGATTGGGGAGGGGTTGTCAAGTTTTCATGCGTTTTGTGCTTGAAGTTCTTTTCTATTGGGATTTTTGTAAAAAAATATTCATTTACTCTCATGACAATGTCTCAATCTTCCCCCTATTCTTGTGTACATGTGCAGTGTTGTTAACTGCGGATTGCCTGGTTTTGGAAGATGTTACTCTTTGTTGTCGCACCCTGTGCAACTATTTTATTTCTCTCATTTTATCATATGTGTAGACTTTTGTGTGCAGGGAATTTGGTTACAGTTACTATTTAAAATAATGTTAAAAGCTAAATCTCACAACTATGTTTTAAGATTCACCCTGATTAATATTTAAGCAATATTGTTTTGAAGCATCAAAACTTAAGCTAGTAGTACCTTCTATACTTTTGGTATTTGCTTCATGAAAGTGGACACCTGAAGTGTCAACCCTTACAGTTCTTGTGTAGCAAGCTGGAAGGGATATCTTATTTCTTATGTTGAGTTGTGTTCATCATTTTATATTATTATTAGTATTACAGTTATTATTCGAATTGATGTTTACAACTCATAATTTTCATTTCCTACTATGCTTCAAGAGCCATGCTGGACAGATTTAAATTCTTAAGTTTACCCTTTTGAAGCTTCAAAAGCTTGAGTTAGAATGTTAGTTTGGCAATAAAACTGTTGGCTGCTTAGTATTCAGGTTGATTAATAGTGCAAAGTAAAACTCTTTTAGATCAAGTAAACCTTGAGATTATAGTAGTGTTGGTTTTTGTGTCTCTTCCTGGAAGTTGTCTTGTGAGTTTATCCCTTATTAATTGAGCCATAATATGAGTTTATGTTCCAAACCTCTTCTTTTTGCCCCTTTTAGGCCCTCACGTCAACAGCAGTGAAGAAAGGAGGACTTTCCACTGGGGACATCGTGACACAATACAAGTACAAGAACACTGTGGTTGATGTCAAAGTTGACACAGAATCAAATGTGGGTTGCGTCGTTTGTTGAATATATTACAAGCAATATTCTTGTTGTTTTAATCATGTCCACTTTTCTCTCTCAATTTGGCAGGTCTCGACAACCTTCACGATCAATGAGATTGTCCCATCAACAAATACTATTGCTTCATTCAAAGTACCTGATTATAACTCTGGCAAGGTATAAAATGTGGGATCTTTAGATTAATAAATCTCTATATTGGGAATTGTGCTTAATTATATAATAATTACGTGGTCTTTATTTTGTAGTTGGAGGTTCAGTACTACCATGACCATGCAACCTTCACTACAGCCATTGCCTTGAATCAATCGCCAGCCATTGATTTTTCAGCCACAATTGGTACCCCAACCATTGCATTTGGTGCAGAAGGGGGTTATGACACTACTTCTGGAAACTTTACAAAGTACACTGCTGGAATTAGCGTGAACAAACCAGACCAGTCTGCTTCAATAATTCTGTAAGTGTTTGTTCCATAACCATAATCAAAGACAATAGTTTAAACTCTGTTATCGTAAGCAATTTTTGTCTCGTTCTCTTTTGTTGTAAGTATTTAGAATGGTAGGAACTTTTGTAGTCTTAATATTCTGATATCATCTCTCTCTCTCTCTCTCTCTCTCTCTCTCTCTCTCAGGGGTGACAAGGGAGACAGTATAAGAGCATCTTATGTGCATTTTCTGGATGTGTTGAAGAGGACTGCTGCTGTGGGAGAGATCACTAGAAAGTTTTCCACAAACGAGAATACTTTCACAGTTGGAGGGTCATATGCTGTTGATCTTTTGACTGTAGTGAAAGCTAAGCTCAACAATCATGGAAAGCTGGGGGCCCTCCTGCAGCATGAGGTCATACCAAAGTCGGTGCTGACAATATCTGGGGAGATCGACACCAAGGCCCTGGACAAAAATCCCAGGTTTGGAGTGGCCATTGCCCTCAAGCCGTGATTTTTAGGCGTTAATGATGCCTTGCTGGAACGTAATACCTGGTTCAATTTTTTGGCTGGCTCTTGAGAGGAGCACTTAATAATTAGTTTCCACAGAAACATGTTTCCTAGTCCTTGATCACTGTGGATGGATTGTTTGATGCTCGGGCTCTACAGTGGTCTTCTTTTGTTCTTTTTCTCTATATTCTTTTGGTTTATAACTGTAGGTCGCTAAGGCGTTGCACATTCTAGGCTCCTTGTATGGAGAAACCTTAGAATTCTGATTGATAGAGAATTTGTTTACATATGTTGTGCCAGGTGATATGCCACTTGTCTGTTTGAATGAATCCGCCTGCCGAGAGCAACTCCAATGGTTTTTATAAATGCAAAATTGATCTTGCCAACAAAGTATACGTCGCCCCGGTTGTGGTTAGTTTCTTTCTAGTTTCTCATAAAGCCTTTATCGCAAATATGTGGCATTAGCATATTTCATGCGCTGAATCTTTTGGGCCAAGTTTATCATGTAATGACAGTTAACTTGGCGCTAGTCATATTTGAGTCGATGTAACAATATATGCATACCACATAAAAATACGTTTGGGAATGCAGTATAAATTACTCTTTTATTCTTGCCCTTTTTATCCCTTTAACAAATAGCTGGCCAAGGTCAAATTCGACTAAACCTAAGCCCGACCTAAAATTTGGCTAGGCTCACTGGTTTGAGCTACCCTCAAGTCCTCACTTCGCTGGGTTCAAAATAAATGAAAGATTACTGATCTCAACTATTTTGGAAATTTTCGTTTCAATAAGAAGGAAACAGCTACAAGAACATGGAGAAAAAATCCCAGCAAACAAGGCGCCAAAAGTCGAACGCGAGGAACAAAGTTGGGACATAAAACAACATTCAGAACCAATAAACAAACTCAGCCACCATGCTAAGAAGCAAGAATCACCAATTGGCAAAAAGGATACTTTTTTATTTAAAAATAATAATGAATAAATAAATAAACTAGGATACTGATACAAATTAAACACTTTGTGGTCCTCATTTCAAGTGTTAGGTGAAGACTCAAAGCAATTTGTTCAGAATAGAATAGCTAGGGAGAGTTGAGTTGCAAACTGCCGTGCTCAATGCATGTTCAAATTTCATAATATATCTATTTTATCCTTGGCAGCCGTGAGCCATCTACACAGTCGGATCAGCTGTCGGCCGTAAGTTGTGCCTAGCAGACTGAGAGCAAGGGATTTGCAGAATGGGGCATATCTACGGAGTATGAGAAGGGTGAACTACACAAATTTAAGTAGAGGGTTGAACGAGAGAGCTAGAAAGAAATGAGTAGTAGGATCTGTTACTTGACTAGAATAATACAATCCTACAAAAAGTTGAATTTAGTCTGAGAAGGAAACAAAAATGCCAAAAAGCTGGGATGAAAAGAAAACAAATCATACCAAGTTAGGATCTCAATAAACAGCAAGGAAAGGATCCAACAGGGAACTGAATATTATATGATACAAGCGCAATAACAGAGGTGAAAACTAAACAACGAATTTCAGAAGGCAAAACATACAATGATGCATCTATGCCACATAAATCAGTGTTATTCTCCAATCCTAAGACCACTAGCCAAAATTACTTCTTATCATTCTGATCGATGAGTGAGATTGAGATAGAATGGTGAAATAATTATAGATTGAGAAAAGCAAACGCAATTATTTATGCAGACTGATGATAAAGTACCACGATTTGCTAATTCAAGGTCATTTTGAAGCTACAACGAATCCATGAGAATATAAAGAAATGCTCACCACAGCGACAAATTTTGTTTTAATTTTCATGAGCATAAATCACTCATCATTTGACAGTAATAGGAACATGCCACAAGACATGTATAATTTTACTAAGATAGAAGAAACGAGAAAGTAATCAACCACTTCTAGTGTCATAGTAATGTATAATCTTACTAAGACGGAAGAGACAAGTTTGTTGAACAAATTTAGAACCAACCGTAACGTGTAGAACAGAACATGAAAAATAACCTTTGTTGGCTCCAAAAACTGACACACCTTACACATTATTATTCTACAGTATCTCCAAGAACAAGTAAACCCACATACATCACATCACGGATTCACTGCCCATAATGTAATGACAGCTCAATATCATACTAAAATGGAAGTAAACGAATTCACTCACTTGCATTCGTTTATTTTCATTTTAGTATGATATTGAGGTTGTCATTACATTATGTGCAGTGAATCCGTGATAAGATTTACTACACACACAATTCGGAGTCAAGATATCTATTTATATTCTAGAGTAGCTAAACCAATGTCAAATCATGTCCTAGAGTAACCAAAATCTCAATCGGAAGGCAAAATCATCAATGCAGCAAAAACCCTAGTCCATATGCAATAACAATGCCTATATTACATTGTAGATTCACCCTTCCCTCTTCTCAAACACAACACCAAGCATATAACACTGCTATTGAACACAATAAATATACTACCCTTCATTTGGAATAACATATGTACTATGATGCAAATAAAAAACTATCAGCAGAGAAATCACAAACCAACAATCAATCAAAATCAAAATGAAAGCATATAATATAGGCATAAATAAATAAATAAATAAATCCAAAAACTATTTCCAGGAATACCATAGCATAAAAAAGGAGGACAAAATCCATGTCTCAAAAGACCCTCAAAGAGATCATTAAACGCCAAATCCATCAATGCATAATGAAAATTCAAGTGCTTACAATAAAAGACCATTTGACTGTCGCTAATCTTACTAACAAAAACACAAACCCAAATGAAATCAATCAACGTTCTGCATGATATCCTCAGCTGTGAACTTGGTGCCCTTGTCCTTGTCAGCAGCGGCGCGACCCTTGGCCTTGCGGTCGAGCAGAGACTTGCGGTCCTTGTCGATCCTGAGCTTGGTGATGACCACCTTGGATGGGTTGATGCCGACGTTGACCGTGGAACCGTTGACCTTCTCTCGGGTGATCCGCTCGATGTGGATGACCCACTTGCGGCGATACACCTGGACAACCTTGCCCTCGCGGCCCTTGTAGGTCCCGCGCACCACCTGGACCTCGTCGTCCTTGCGCACCGGCATGGATCGGGCGTTGTGCTTGGCGCGGAGGTCTGAGGAGAGGGGCGCGCTCATCAACACCCGCCGCACGCTCGACGGTGCTGTAAAGTGAGCCTTGCGGTTCTTCCGCCTAGAGCTGGTGACGCGGGGATTGTACTTCATTTTCGCTCTCCTAGGGTTTGGCTAGGGAATTTTCTGGCTGTCATTATAAAGGGAAGATTTGAGCAGACGACGTCGTTCTAGTAGGTTTTCTGTCTGTCCGTTGGTCACAATTGGGGATATTGGGCCGGATGAACATGAAGCCCGCATTTGGCTGTGAGTTCTACTTATTTAAGGCTGTATAGCTGGTCTGAGGCCTTTTCGACCAAAACAAAAATGAAGCTAGTTTGAGGCCTAAATAGTACTATAAAGCCCACTTAAGCCTCGTTTCAAACACGGCACGAGATATTATTGGGCCCTCGATTCGGAGTAATTTTTGGGTGTTCCTGCACCAACCACGTGGATGAGGGCGTGTGGAATATTTCCAACGCAATTCGCCATGTATCATAAAAATAATGCGATAAATTAGAAAGTAATTAAATGCCCCAGGTACATTGGATGATGCATACAATGCGCGTGGTGTCTTAACATTTAAAAATTTCTCTTCGATTCGAACACAGTTCTCCATGATATGTGGAGGAGTTGTCCAAGTGAATAATCCGATATCATCATCGTTAAGTTCCTTAAACATATGACGTGGCGCCATTTTAACCAAAATTTGTTGTGTTTAATTTCACCTTCGAAACGTGGCCTTAACTGTCCATTTCCATTGTGTGTTTCTTGCCAATTTTCCATTGTTCAAACCTTTCTATTCTATGTATTGATATTTTTGCTTCTGTTGATGGTATGTTGTGTGTAAGATGAACATTGTGTACTAAGTTCGAAGGCCAAAACGTCTTACCATTAGTATACTAAACTCCAACCCTATTAACCAAATGCATGTATTCATTTTTACATTTTTCCTATACTAGTAATTTTTGGTTTTGACCGCCACTCGACTTGTTTTATGCATTATGGAAACAGTAACGCTACGGACACCAACTATTATACCAACTGATGTGGCATATGACATTACAATTCATGTCACTTGCCACATCATCTATTTTAACTTGCTTAACTTTCTATTTTTTGTCTATTTTTAATTAATTTATTTTAATCTATGAGTCCTAATAGTTCAAGAGTTCCCGCAGCAGCACCTTCCTTTATAGCATCAACGTTGTTGCTAGTATACAGTCGCCATGGTGCAACCACCACTTGAACCCAACCTTTTAGGCCGCAGCATCTCCTCTTCATAGTGGAGATGCGGCCCCGTCATAATTCCATTGTTCTTCCTCCATATAGGATTACCATTTTTATTTTGCCCCAAATGTTAAATTGGTTTCAATTCTTCCTGAGTCCAAAAGGGGTGTTTTTGGTGACTGAAAGTTCCTTCATATATTAATTACAATAGAGACATCAAGTATGATATATTACTATGCAGGAGTTATTTAAGCACCCTTGGCAGCGGGACATCTACACCTCGGCAAAAAAAAAATTGTTGATTATGTTTGGGAACCTTGTAAACAAATTATTATGGCCCAATGAGTTGGATTCAAGATTGATGGTTGGGGAGTGGATTGTGGTGGTTACTTCACAATAGCAGCTGCGTCGTTGCGGTTATGTTGGAGGAATGTGTTCGGTGGCGGATCCAGGAAATTTCATTGCGAGGGTCAACGTCTAAAGGCTTTAAAAAATTATACAAAATATACCCATAAAAATGAAACGATAATTTTATAATTCATAATTAATAGAAAAAGTACATTACAATTGTCCACGACGAGTTTTCATATTCAAAACGTTGCATTACTGATTTCATTATCAATACAAGCAAACACATCTCTCTCAATATAAACAAGTAAGCTGTCACTCAACCATTGGTCTTCCATTCGGTTGCGAAGTGGACCTTTCACAATATTCATAGCAGAAAATGCTCTCTCTACTGAAGCGATTGCAACCGGTAAAGTTAAGGCTAATGTAAGAAGCAAATAAACATAATTATATGTTCTATGCAATCCTTTCTCCACCAATTTTCTTGCAAGGCTACCAATCCCTTTCAATTGAGAAAAATCAGTCATCGTACGCATATGATTAATATAAATCTCAAGTTGATCTTCAAGTGCCAATAGATCTCGGGGATTAAAATCTTGAGGATAAAATTCAGCAAAACGAAGTACCCTTTGTTTGTCAAATGCTAAGAATGAATCATCCGGACTCAAAATGCCAAACAAAGAAGTAACTTAGTATTTACCTCACTGAAGCAATGATTTAATTCCGCAAGTTGCCACTCAATGATTTGAATAAAGATGTCGACACGATAATGATGGAGGTGTGTTATTCTAGGAGCTCTTCGATGTGATCTCCATTGAGCTACATATGCATCATCCATGTTTGGAACCAAGATATCATGTTTGGCACAAAAAGAGGATACTTGATCAAGCAAGGCTTCAAATGCATTCTCTCTCATGCGTTGTAGTTGGTCCTTGCAAACTTTGACTAAAGTCATTGCATTCCCAATATCTTGATCTTTCCTTTGTAATGCTTGTGACAAGTCATTTGTAGCTCCCAATATAGATATCATGAAAAATAAGTGAAATACAAAATCAAAAGATTGTATTTCTCTCAATGACCTATTTGCTTCACCTAGATTATCGGTGGAGCCATCCTCAATAATCAATTTAAGCACTTTCACCACAGATTTAAACATGGAGATGATACTAATTAATGTACCATAATGAGAGTTCCAACGTGTATCACCGGGACGCTTGAGACAAGTTTCTTGATTTAAGCCTCGCACTGTTGGAAAAGTATCTTTTTCAAGAGCTTCCGTAATATCCTTTTGTAGTTGATCTCTAAGCATATCACGACGCTTACACGATGCTCCAACAATATTAACCAAGCTATTGCAAGATGTGAAGAAAGTGGCAATATCAGCATTTCCCTTTGCCACGGCTACAAGAGCTAATTGAAGTTGATGTGCAAAACAATGAATATAATAGGCACAAGGATTTTCCCTCAAAATCTGTGTTTTAAGACCATTGAACTCACCCTTCAGATTACTAGCTCCATCATATCCTTGTCCTCTTAGCATAGAAATGCTTAATTCCTCTCTTGAAAACAATGTGTCAATAGCCTCCTTAAGTGAGTTTGATGTAGTGTCGCTAACATGTTGAATACCCACAAACCTCTCAATTACATCCCCACTTTTGTTCACATAACGAAACACCACCGCCATCTGTTCTTTTCTCGACACATCACGCGATTCATCAACTAATAAAGAGAAGAATGCACCATCCATATCCTTAATGATTTTCTTTATAGTTTCAGTGGCACAAGCATTCACAAGATCCTTTTGAATTGTTGGAGCTATTAACTTGAGATTTCCGGGAGCATTTTCTAATACAACAGCTTTAACTTTCTCATCATGATCAGCAAGGAATTGTAAGAGTTCCAAATAATTCCCCTTGTTGCTTGAAGTGTCACTCTCATCATGCCCACGAAAAGGAAGACCTTGCCTCAACAAAAATCTCACGCAATCAAGAGAAGCATTCAAGCAAATACGATAATCAATACGAGCTTGCTCTGATTGCTTTATCATAACTATTCGGATGTGTTGCTTTTGATTCATAAGATCTACACAATATTGTCTAGATTGATTATGCACACTTCCAACAAGTCCAACATGTTGCCTAATTTTATCTTTCTTCTTCCAATTCCTAAAACCCATCTCTGTGAAGGCGTCACTACACCCTTGACCAATTTTGAAATTGGATTTGAAGAGATAACAATAAAGGCAAAATGCAGCATCTTTACTAATACTGTATTCCAACCAGTCAAACTCATCAAACCACTTGACATTAAAACGTCGATCATACCCTGAAATATCAGTTTGTGGAAATGCATGATCCTTAGGTTGACACAGACCCTTTTGTAGATATGCTCTTCGAACTTCGTCTCGAATGTTAGGATCATAATCCAACATTTGAGGTCGAAGTCCAGGGTCCACAATAAGATTAGCCAAGATATCTTGTAGCTCACTTTCTTTTGAACTATCCACATCTCTTGAAATACCCACATCTCTCGAACTCGAACTACCCACATTACCCGAACTAGAAGTAGTTGATCCGAACGTTCTCTTAAAGTAGCGTTCCATAACTGTATTGGTAGAAATAACCAATCAAGCATCAACAATAAAAAAAAACCCCCCTAACTTATGCAAACTAACCAAAATAAAAGCCCCTAATTTATTCAAACTAACCAAGATATATAATCTAACATAAAAGTATAGCCCTAATTTATTCATACTAACAAGCCAAAATCAAACCTCAACAACAAATAACAATAACTAATTGAGAATAGCAAAAACATTTAAACATATTTATTAATTAATTAAAGTATAAAGAAATTAGGATAACCAAGAGATATATTCAAACTAACCAAAATATAAAAGTAAAACCCTAATTTATTCAAACTAACTAACCAAAACAAAACCCCTAATTTATTGAAAATAACCAAAATATAATCTATAACATAAAAGTAAAATCCTAATTTATTCAAACTAACTAACCAAAAAAAACCCCCTAATTTATTGAAAATAACCAAGATATAATATATAACATAAAAGTAAAATCCTAATTTATTCAAACTAACTAACCAAAAAAAAACCCCTAATTTATTTAAAATAACCAAGAACTAATCTATAACATAAAAGTAAAATCCTAATTTATTCTAACTAACTAACAAAAATCAAAACCCCTAATTTATTCAAACTAACCAATATATAATCTAACATATAGCCCTAGTTCATTCAAACTAACAAATCAAAATAAAATCTCAACAACAAACAACAATAACAATTAATCAAGAAAAACAAAGACATTTAAGAATCTTTATTAATTAATGAAAGCATAAAGAAATTAGGATAACTTACTTTCTAATTTGAGGGACAAATCCACCTTTTGAAATCAACTTGAATTTGGGGATTTAGGCTTGGGGACTTCATTCGCCGCCACTCACCTCCGCCGCCGCCCAGTTTGTGGGTAAGCCACCCTTGAATTGGGTGGAGGTTGGTGTAGTTGGGTTAGGGTTGGGGATTTAGGGTTGGGGACTTGAGTTGTGAAGAGAGAAATGAGAAAGGGAGGGTTAATTTTCGGGCAAAATAGCGAGAAGGAAAACAGGCGTTGCTTGTTTTGTTTAAAACACAGGGCCAAACGACGTCGTTTTTGGCCAGGTTTTAAAAAAAAAAAGCCTTAAGTGGAACTACGTCGTTTCGACGTCCGATAAAAAAAAAGGCGTAAGTGGAGCAGCGTCGTTTTGACGTCGACCGAGAGAAAAAAGAAGTCGCGCGCACGCTGCGTCTAGTCTTGCCCCTTTGGGGCATTTCGTCAGCGGTGGTGCGCCACTTCCAGGGGTCAATGGAGGATTGCAGAGGTTGCAGGGGTCAATTGACCACCCTTACTCCTCTGTGGATCCGCCGAATGTGTTGCAGGATTCTTGAACTATGGAGACTCAAAGACTAAAATAAAAATAAAGTAAATAAAAGAACTAATAAAGAAAAGAAAAGATAAAAAATTAAGCAAGTTAAAAATAGATGATGTGGCAAGTGACATGAATTGTCATGTCATATGCCACATCAATTGGTGCTCGTAACATTATTGTTATGGATATGACGTGAAAGCGAATTCATCTTTCCGAATGGTATTTCCATTATTTCAATTGATTGCATGAATAACTGATATAGCAATAATATTATTCTTCTGCATTGACCTTTTTCTTTGGAAAACAAATCCAAATTGTCAACAATCCCCTTCTCTAATTTTTTGTTCAAACTTCGCTTAATTTCATGCCGCATGTCACATGCAGTGACTCACTTAATAAACAAATAAATGAAATAAAAAGCCATCAATATGTGTAATTATTTGTTTGAATACAAAAGTCCATATACGTTTTCATGATCACGAAGCACAGCAGCAGACCTTCACAATTTTTTCGCTGACATACTTGAAACTTTCACCACGTGCCATGCCCCAATAAGCCAGTCTTTCTGTAGAAGGAAAGCCCTCAAGAATTTCCTAGTGATCTAGACCAATTTAAAATGGTGTCCAAATCAGATATTTCTTAAATCAAACGTTCCTACCAAAACAGAATTTCGGTCTGAAACCATACATACGAACATATTTATTTTTTGGTAATTTTTTTATAAAAATGTATTGAAGGAAAAGGAATGAATATTTGGCATGCATTTATGAGTGATCACATGCACGCCATAAATATTCAACCCTAACGAAGCAGCAGGGAATTCTTCACCCTTTCAAAAAAAAAAGAGGGTAAAAACCTAATGGCATTTAAAGCTGCATCAATAAAAAAGGGGATCAAAAATCAAAACTGTGTTTCTCAAGGAGAGAGAGAGAGAGAGAGAGAGAGAGAGAGGAAGAGTAGCTAAGGCAATATGAGGGGTTGGAAGAACTTGGGGGTTGTTCAGACCATCTATGAGGAAGAAGACTATGAGTTCTCCTCCGCCTCTCCTTCTCTCTCCTCAGCCCTGTCTTCTCCTTGCACTCCGCTGCATTCTAGAGTAGAATCATGGTATTTCATCTCTCTTCTTTTCCTTTATTTACATATTTTCGAAATCTAGTTTATATATATATATATATATTTTTTTTGTGTTTCTTAGGTCTCGGGCAACAGGGCACAAAGCAGAAGTATTGATTCGAGTTCAGGGAAAATGTTTCCACCTACACAAGGTTTGTCAATTATAATTTTGATAATTCTTTTTTTGATTTTGTTTGCCTTTTGTAATTCTTTTTTTACATGGGTTTTTTTTGTATTTTGAGAGATGCGTAAAAGAGGAAAAGAATTTGGCAGCCATTTGAGAGGAAACGATGAAATTATGTTTACATTGGGTGGGATATTTTGGTACATTGTCCTCTTGCGAGGTTGAACAATTAGAATCTGAAATTGGGATGTTTGGCCTATTTGGTTTGTTAAAATTGGGAAATTTTAGGGCAAAAGTTAAAATACTTTGGTTATATTGGTTGGGATCGAAATCTTGACCTAAAAACTATAGTCATTGTGGGGTAAAGTGCTTTATATATTAATCTTGCAAAAACTGGTTGAAATTTTATAAAAAAATCAAACTTCTTCCTGAAGAAGCACAAAGCACCAAAAGAGGAGTTTTTGATACCTTTATGTGGATGGAACAAATTCAATATTTAAGTGGTTGTTGTATCCTATAGGATCTTGAGCCTTATTTTTTGTAAAATACAAATAAATACATAGTCTCTAAATGTAGAGGATTCGGAATCCGTATGCCGTATATATATTCAAAATAAACATTTTCTTAAGAACTTTAAATTCATTATAGTTGAAATGGTTTCATTAACAGGTCGATTTAATAATACAAGTGAATTTAAAATAATAATAATAATATGTCAATGTTTTTGTTTGGTTTTCATGTCTTGTCCATCTGAATTCAGAAACGTATAAAATGCTACTTATTTTCCAATCAATGACATCCATAAATACTTTTCTCATTTTCTGTTCATTCATAGGATGCCCTGACATCAAGAAGCACATATTTAAAACGTCAACTAACCGATTTCGTATCGGACTTCACGCTGCCTCTAAACATTTCGGCCGAAACGTTCACTCTCGTGGCCGAATTCTGTTATGGAGCCCACCTCGTCATAACGCTGTTAAACCTCGCGGCTCTAAGGACAGCTGCGGAGTTGCTTGAGATGACGGAGAGTAACGGTGACGGGGATGACAACTTGCTCCACTTAACGGACACCTACTTCCGTCAAGTAGTAGCCGTTAATAGAGATTACACATCCGTTGTCTTCCGTTCGTGCCTATCCTTGCTTCCCGAAGCAGAAACGGCGGCGTTTCTTGTGAGTGGGTGCATTGAGGCGTTCGCTCTGTCAAATGACGGTGACGGCGGGGCTGATTGGTTGAACGAGGTTATAACGGTGTGTCCCGAGGATTTTCAAATAGTCGCCGAGGCCATTCAGCGCAGTTTTGGGAACCACGACGTCGTTTATAAGCTCGTAGATCTTTATCTCGTGGTAAGGCAATCAATCATTTTATGTTTCTTTATGTTTTTCTTTGTCCTTTGTAACTTGCAAGTGTCAATTTAGCCACGCGTTATGCCATTTTGTTTTTGCTGCGCTACAAGTCAAAATTGAATCTAAATATTTAAACCTACATATATAATTAACTGAATGGTTTAATTATATAATTTTACCTGGTTAGATAAATAAAATATGATCAATGGGGTTTACCACAGTGGTTGAGGTCCTCTCCCTCCACCCATGGCACCCGTTCGAACCTCAATGATGCTAATTGAGCCCTCGCTCATAATGTAGATCGCTGAATTAATAAAACAAAATAAAGTGTCACTAGCCTTTGTCAATAGTTTTAATTTTTTTTTTATAATTAAAATTTTGCATGTTATTCTTGTTTATAGAACAATTTTTCATTAGACATGCACTCTTATTTTCTTTTAATTTATTCAAAATGAAAAGAAACAAATTAAAAGTTATTTTATATAATTCTTTTCTTCACAGAGATACAGTGGAAAAATTACAGAGGACGAGAAAACTCAAATATGCAGCTCCATTGACTGTAGCAAGCTCTCACCACAAGTCCTCCTGGATGCAGTCCAAAACCCCATAATGCCCCTACGGTTCATAGTCCGAGCCATGTTGATTGAGCAGCTCAACACTCGCCGTACCATTATCTCCGCAGCAGCAGCAGCAGTAGCAGCTGATCACACCCAAATCCAACCTCATGATCATCATGACAACCAAAAACTAATAGAGCCCGCCGGTGAGGCCACGACTCTAGGCTCTCTCCTCCAACGCGACACAATGCTCCGCCAATCCGCGCAGCTGAGGGCCACAATGGCTGCCACGAGCTCGCGGATACAGAGCTTGGAGGAGGAGCTCAATGGCATGAAGAAGCTGTTGGATGAATGTCACGAGAAGCAAGAAAATAGTATATTATTAGAGGACGGGCGTAGGTCTGCGAGCTTTCACTATGGCACTAACGAGAATAGCAATAAGATAACAAAGGGTGACAAAGCATCTGCTTCTTCGGCTAGTTTTCGGATTAAAGGATCAGCAGAGAGAAGTGAAGGGACTAGCAATTGGTCATCTTCTTGTAAAGGGACACCGAGGACGACGAAGAAAATTAGCGAGAGGTTGATAAATGGATTGAAGAAGGCGTTTAGGGTTTCGGGTTCTGCTAAAGAGGCTGCCTCCAAGGACAAGATCATGAGGTATGGAGGAGATATTGGCTATAATAAAGATGGAGCTATTGTGATCCAATAGGGTTTAGGATCCGGTAAATTACCTGTCATTTTTCGTAGCTGATCGCGGAGAAATTATTGTATAATACGTGACTACTTTTCCTCTCGGGATTTTTATTGATAATTTTAGGATTTTGATTGTATGATACATGATACTTTTCCTCTCGGGGTTTTGGGTCCTTTTGAAGCTCAATTTTTATGCATATCTCTTCTTGGGCCTTACCATTTTCTAAATTTTTTCCTTTCGAATGGTCTTTCTGGACTTGTCCTTAATATCTGCTCATTTCCTTTGGATTAGCATTTCCTATTTACCTACTAATCATAGTCTGATATATATCCCAAAAGATTTCTTTATGTTTTTAATGAGTTATTTCTAAATGCGTCAATCTGTGATTTATAGAAATGAGGAATGGGATACGTATTGGGTTTGGTTTTTTTTCCTTGAGAAGCCTATGTTTTTAGGGTCAATCAATGTTCATTAAAACCCCAAAAATGAAAACGAAACAAACAGAGAATACAAGGGCCGAAAATGCCAAATGCATAAACAAAGAACCACAAGCACAGGGAAGATTAGACTAAAAACCAGTACAATCTAGTATAACAAATCTTACCCACACAAAATCAAAACAAAATACAAAACCGAGCCACCGTTGCAGCAAAGGGACCGGAGACCTCACCAATCTGGCCACAACGGAGGGGATTCACATCCTCCACACAGGTCAGCATAGTTGCACATAGAGACCCACCGATCTTACGCCAAGAACAAAATTTCCCCAAAAAACAGAAACACATCAGCACAAGAACATTCCTCCAAGAGTCACTTTCTGCTTCACATCTGAGTCAGCTTGTGCACCAAGAAGAAAACAACAACCAATCAGAACACCACCATGGTATATACCAAAGGATCGAAATCAAGGGAGTGGAGAGTATTGATGCAAGCACCAGAGCTAGAACCACCATGGTGCAAGCACCAGAGCAAGCACAAGAGCTCTGTATACAATCAGATAAAGACGCGACAAAGTGCTTAGAGAAGTAGTTGATGTATCCCAATGGAGAAACCATATCTGGAAAAGGGAGAAGGCAAGAGTAGGAGGGTATGTTGAGAGAGATGTAAATCTGATTGAAGGAGGTGTTTGACAAAGAAATGAGGACACAAAATTGGCTTAAGACATATAATCTCATCCCAGAGCACAAGGCTGAAGCAGTTACCAGGAGAAGCAATCAACTCTCAGAGACAGCTACCAATTCTCAGAGACAGGTACTAACTCTCAGAGACAGCCACCAACATAGCCAAAAGGCTCAAACACAAAATAAGACCAGCCCCACAAAAGAATCCAGGCATGGGAGGTTGAGAACTGTCAGAAACGAAGGAGAAAATGGGGGGAGGCGAGGGGGAAGAGGGACAGACCTCCTCCTCCCCCAATGGAGCCGTGCAGCACTGAGAAGAAAATGGGGGTGCTAGGGTTTGAGGTAGTGGCGGTCCATTTTCGTGCCAAAACCCTCCCCGTAACCTCCCGAGCGCGTGGGTATGCTTGGATAATTTTTCGGAGATTGTTTGAGCAAAGAACCAATTTTTGCCAGTTAGAATTAAATAGGGTTAACTTGGGTTCGATAGGTTCGAACCGTTGGATCGTAACGAAACTTGGAAAGTAAGTTATCGGCAAGCTAAGAAACCTTTGGGAATTCACGGATCGTCCATCGGAAGTCGAAAACCTTATAAACGACCGAATTGGACGCAATTAATAATTTAATCGCATATTGATTTCCGGGGGATTATAAAATTAAGCTGTCGGTTAAAATCAAGCCTAGCGGGCTTAGGAACACTTCTCACCGAGTTTGAACACTTTTAGGCCCGGGGGTCGGTATTTTTAATAAATTATCGTGCCGAGCGATTGTTAATTAATAAATGGTTTTAATTTTGCCAATAGGTGCTCAAGCTTTGGTGGATTTGCAGGAAGGCCCCTCTAAGGGTCAGGCTAGCTCGGACCAACAGTGAGTGGACTTTTATTTTATAAATGAATTTTTACGCAATAACTGTTTTATTAAATACTTATCTTTGAATTAATTAGTAAATATGCTTTTGAACTTATTGTTGAGATTAAATGGAAATTTTAGTATTATTCGAATATGCTTTTATTCCGAGCCTATGATTGATATTTTAAATGGGATTTTTGATTATGGAAATTGAATGGCTCAAGGAAAATATGAAAGGTTTCAAACCACTCTAGGTACCCTAATGATGTTGCTTTAGAAACATTATGCTTCCTACGGAATAAATATTGATATTGGTTATTACCCTGTCTACGAACATAGTTACTTTTGATATAAGTCTGCGCGCGTATGACTTTACGCCCCACGAGTCTCGGGGACGCTCAAACCGTGAAGAGCGAGGACGCGGCTCGGGTAAACTTTGTGTTTTCCGAGTCTTGCGAGGATGCGACTCGGGCAAACTTTGTGTTTTCCGAATCTTGCGAGGACTCGGCTCGGTTTACTTTGTGTCACCGAGTCTAGCGAGGAAATGGAATTGACGGAAATATAAAAAGGGTACACCTAGGTGGATTTTAGAAAGTTTGATTTGAGATTATTTCTTTTTCTTAAATAAGAATTTCTGCTTTGGTGAAATTATATGAATATGTATATATGTATGCCTTGTTTTATCGTACGAATATAGAATTGTTTTATAAGGTTTTAACAGTGGGGTTAGTATGTTGCTATGCTATTTTCTAAAACTTTATTTTTGTCCACTCACGTTTTTCAATGTTTTGCGCCCTAGGCAGTATATTGTAGCTGAGCACCACCACCGGCCCTTCATCACCACCACCGCATTCCCACGACTCTGTGTAGGGTCCATGACCCGAAAACTTTGTAAACTAATTAGTGTAGTAGCTCTGAGTGCCCTAAACTTTTTGTAAGGCCTGAGGCCGTACTTTTCATTTCTGTTGGTGTGTGAAACTTATCTTATGCGTGCTGGAAGTTGTGGCTAAAAAAATTGTGTTTTATTGCAGGTGTGAAATTTGGGATTTGAGCCATTTATAGGGGAGACTCTGCCGAATTTTCGGCAGAAGTCAACCCTTAAAATTTGAATTTCTTGGAGTTTGTTTTAACATGGGCAAATTGGTCAAGTGTGCCCGACACCCTACAGATGTCGGACACAGACAGGGCTTGACCCGAATTCCAAAGTGGAATTAGGGTCGGGTCCTGTCAGCCTGACGCTCAATGTAAGTACTCAATTGTCTTGAAATGAATAAATTGTCTCAGAGAGTACTTTGATTGAATTCAAATTCAAAGACGTTGCAACGTATTAAAATATATAAAATTATGAGAAATGTTTAAAGAATCCTGAAGAGACTATGAAGAATAGCACATTCAATTGTTCTCAAAATATACAAGAATATGTACGAATAACTGATTATACCATACAAATAGTTAATGTTCGTATGAGCTCATTGTTTTTCAAAATGTGATAGCATATGAAATTATTCAAGTCATTGTATGTAGAAAATATTTATGAAAATAGCCTAGATAGTGTTGTATTATTCTAACTTCAACATGGATTATATAAATGAAGACACACATACATCCTCCAATGATGCTATAAGAGCAAGTTTTATACAGGCATTACTAAAGCTCAATCCGTGAAGGACAAATGTGATAGCAATATTAGACCATCAAATAATCCAAGTATGGAATAATCAGGGGGAGTAATTCTTCAGGAGGAGCATCCAACAATATTGCAATATTACAATATTGATTCACGGAAGCAGTGCCAACTACGACATTTAGAAAGATGGTCACCAATATGGCTTAAGGATATTTTGCAAGCATCCAGATTTTTATTCCACTGGGTTTTTCCTAGCAAAGTTTTAACGAGGCAGCGTTGGACACGTGTCAGTGTTCTATACACGAAATTTTGTGTTACACATGGTTATGTACTCTTTTTCCATTCGACAAGTTTTTGTCTCACTGGATTTTGCTGGTAAGGTTTTTAATGAGACATATTCCATGTATGGTGGACATCCAAGGGGGAGTGTTGTAAATCCAAAATTAAGATGGATGCCCACCATTCCTACTATATCTTTCGGCCTAACTAGGCCTACCAAATGTGTATGTAAACCTACCAAACCTATCAATGTGATTGAATAGTAATTTTTATGTATTTTCTATGCCTTTAAATAGGCCTCTAAGATTAATGAGAAAGAATAACAAGGAGGAGGACAAGCCTAGAGAATTTCTATGGCTCTCTATCTATACTCTCTTAAATTCTTCTCTCAATATCCTTAGTGTTATAACAAAAGACATAAAGTTAAACAACAATCGCGTAATAAATAGGAAAAGAGCGAAATAGTATCCAATAAATAAGTCATGGTAGTGAAAGTGAAACCATATGCATAATCACATTCACAAAAAGAGAGCCAACAACAACAAAAATGTCAATTTAAGGGACGGACCCAGGAATCTTATCTCATAGGGTCATAGTGTAAAAGTTTTTTTTTTTTTTTGAGGTGGTGGAAGCGACGGCAAGCTTTTGGTGTCAGCGGCAATGGAGGAGATTGGGGTTAAAGGTTTGGTGGGGAGGAGGGGGTTAGGGTTTTTTTGGGGGAGATTGGGGATTTAGGGTGTGAAGAAAATAATGAGAGTTTTGGAGCTGCTGGGATCGTTTGGAGGGTTTGGGAAAATGTTTTAATTTTTGTTTTAAAGGCCTAAACCAAAACGACGTCGTTTGGCGTGGTTTTTTTTTTATAAAAAAAAATACGCTGGTCCAAAACTATGTTGTTTTGGCCAGCTCATTTAAAAAAAATATAATGCACTTCCAAATCCACATTTTGGTTGGAAACTTCCCAAACCCTCGTTGCTTTGTTACCACCATGAAATCAGATTGAACATTGTTTTAGCCTAATCCTATTGCCTTTTGTTGTGACATTATCCACCTACAAACTCTACCACTTGTATTTGTTGTTTTGAAATGTTTTATTGATTACGATTAGATTAGTTCCAACTTATATGTCACCAAATGACACGGATTGACTAATGTAATAATATTACATTTTTGGAAGTGGGTGTATTTTTCTGATTATATAAATATTTAAATTTTCTTCGATTTTGTTGAAAGCCGCTTCCTTGAAATGAAAATCACGGGCACTTAAAACTGAGTTTAACCTAATTGTTAAGAGATAAGGACCTTAGATATGACCTGAGGCCTCACTACAAAATGACTCCAGAATCCCAATCACCCCCATTTTTGGGCTTAATGCTGAATGGAAAAGACTCCTGGGCCAATGTTGAAATAAGGCAGTTTATGGGCTTTGCTCATCCTAACTTAGAGCCTGACCAGCGGGTTTTTTAAAAAAGAAGAAGCTCTGTGCTTCTTCTTCCTCCTCACACACCAGACCAAAGGAATAGAACCTTCAGCCATGGGGTCACAGACAGAGGTCAATAGGACCTTCAAGCTTGTTTTCATGGAGTCCATAGGGTCGTTTGACCCCATTGACCCCACTGTAGGTCCGTCATTTGTGGCGATGACTATGGGGTATTGGGGTAGTCAACATTGCGCGACATCATTTGTGGCGCTGACTATGCGAATCACTGGATCACACAGACGGCTGATAGGAGGAGCGGGCGCGACAGTGCGTAACAGATGTGTGCTTTGGATAATATATTACGTACAATATAAACAGATTATTGGCGGGGGTGGGCCTTGTTTTTGGCTACACGTAAGGGCTGAAAGTGATTGATCTTGGCCGTGTGTTTTTTATTCTTTTTTAAAGGTGCTGGCTGCCATTTGATGGTAAAGTTGGAAATAATTATTCACCAAATAGAAGTGAGAAATTATTTAATTTAGGTACCCATCACAAAACCTTATTTTTACATATGCATTTTCTTATTCGTTGTCATTATTTACTATTATGTTTTATCTCACACATATATATCAATGATTTAATTTTAATATTGGAATAACACATTTGACGTGAACTCATTTCTCTCTAAAAATTTCTCGATTTTCAGCAGCTCAACAATTGATATCAAGTTACCAATGACATTCTAAATTACTTTATAATACGTAGATGGGGGATCAAATTCGAATATAAGAGGAGCCAACCAGTGGTGGAGCTAATAGCTTTTTTTGGGGGGGCTATTATTGTAGTTTCAAGGTTTTATAGCCTTATATTTCAATTGATATAGCAGCATGTGTTTAAGAGTTATTGACTTTTTCATGAAGCTTGGAGGCTACAACCATTGAAAGCCTGTATGTGACTCCGCCTCTAGAGCCAACACACTACTGTAGTCAATTGGCCTTACTCGCATGTACAAATACGTTTAGTTTTATATATGGGTACGTTTGGTTTGGTTTTATGATTCATTTTGCTTTCAATGTACATATATTTATGGGTAAGTAGGTAGGTTTAATTTTTTAGTTCATTTACTTTTACATCTTAAAAGCTGACAAAGAATATGGGAGGGACGTGTACCCCACGGAGTCCCAGTGGAATACCAAAGAAACAACACGTGTAAAATCTTTGCCAGCAAAAAAACACGTGGCGAATTATAACTGGTCTCAAGCATAGCACCACTCTGTATAAGAGCGCGTGGCACTACACTTCCTTCCCTCGATACACCTTGCAGTGCAGCACAACTGCGTTTCTCTCTGAGCTCTCTGTCTCATCTCCTACAAGCCTGTCTACAAGTAGAGAAGAGAAGCTCAGAAATGGAAGCAGAGCCATTGGTCTCAACAATACGTATCTCGCTAACCAACCACTTCCTCTCGCGCACAACCAGTCAACCTCCCTCTCCATGTGAGCCCTCCACGGCTCTCTAATTTTACCAAAGCACTAAAAAAATCCAAAAGCACAAACATACGTAATTAAAAAGCCGGGTTGCTGAACAATTGCTTGCTTGTGATCTTGGCATTTTGGTAATTAATGAGTGCGGTGGTGAAAGGACCGCGACCGTTGATTTGTAGTCCGCCGCGGGGCGCTGAATCTGGACCGTTGGCGGTGCCGTCGTTGTCGGGGGCGAAGCTAGGGTTTTTTAGGGTGAAGGGAAGCAATGCGATTGGATCCAGGTTTTTGAGACCGATTAAGGCAATGGAGGACCCTAGCGTTTCTTTGAGGAATGATTGCGCCGCCATTTCTGGTACCACTCTCTTCAATTTCAAGTTCTCTCTGTTTTTTTTTCTTAAAATTTGATGCAAGTTTTAATGTTTGGCTTGCATTGTGGAAGCAACATTTATCCTTTTGGATTTTTTTTCAAATTAATCAAACACTTATTTGGGCATTTTGCTGTTTCAATTTAGATTCAGGAGTTTTGAATGTGGCTCTCTGTTTTATTTAATTTTTAAAGATATGTTTGGTATTTCGAAAATTACTTTTTCTTTTTGGCCTTGAGCCTTGGGTGAGAATTGGGTGGGCGAGAAAAGTAGATTCTAGAGCAAAATTCCTTTGTAACAGCAAAATTGACTTTTTTTTTTAATAATTAGATTTTTGAATAAAATGGACGAGGAAGGTGGGTTAAATGATTGGTTCTGGACTCATACTTTGTTTGTTTTTATGGTGGGCTGAGTCTTAGTGCTTGTTAGTGATCAGCGATTAGTTTATACTTTCTTCTTCTTCTTCATCTCCTATGCCATACTGTTATTACTTTGGTCAACCCCTCTTTGTATCTTCATCTTCTGTATACAACATTCATGCTGCCAACTCTCCTCAGTGCCACCAGCGGCCCATTTTGAGCACAATTAAAGCATTACAAGTCCGTCGCACAAGGTTGATGATTCAGTAACCATAAAAACCTTGCTTATTTATTTATTTATTTTCAGTTATTGTGGGTTTCTTGCTGTGTTGGTTATAAATTGGCCTTGAATTGAATATGGTATATTGAATGTTCATATTTGTTTGAGCCTCAAAGTACCTGTTTTCTGATGACAGATCTGGTGAATATTAGACGTTTTTTCTTTTTGTAGATGTTTTGTTCTTTTCAATTCTCTTAAAGAAAATTGAATAAGGATCGGTGCTTTTAGATTATAGAGGCTATGAGCAGAATTAATCATTTTATATGCTGTTGACACTTTGATGAAATATATGGGTGTTAAACTTCAGCTGAAGCAAAATTCTCAGCCCTTGAGCATGAAGATTGTTATTGTTCTATAATGTTGTTAAGCCATGGGTTACCAGGAAACTTAGTCTTCTTCAATGGATGGATTTAGGGTTCTAATTGAAACTAACCATCTAACTAGGTAGAAATCTGCGCCAGATGTCAACCATGGAGAATCCAACAAACATTGTGTGGCATAAAAGCTCAGTGGAGAGACTTGATAGGCAACATTTACTTCAGCAGAAAGGCTGTGTCATATGGATTACTGGTCTTAGTGGTTCAGGTTTGTTTCTTTCTATTCACTTTTGCTATATGAAAGGCTAATCACCGTCTCTGTTAGCAACTATGTGATTGTTATTGTATATGCACACATGAAGTTTTAGCTCTTTTGTTATTTAATAACTCATGCAAAAATTATTTAATTTCTATAGTTCTGGAATCTTTAAGATTTGACTGTTTTCTTGTGTGCATATTTTGATATGGGAATTTGTGATTTGTAGTTATACTTGCATAGCAGTAATCATGCTGCTGGTATAACCCTTCTGGAATTATACATCTCAATAACCAGAAGGCAAGGTGATGATACCTACATGAAAGGTGGTGCCATCATTTGACCTCAGCTTTCCCTTTCAAGAAATATGTCAAAAGAGGATAAAGAAAGGAAGTTGACATACTATGAGTGTAGACTTCTCTCGTTCTCTCTCATACACACGCACACACAAACACAAACACACACAATGGGTTAGAAAGATATCACTTAGTAGCTACAGATCTCTTTCTGTGTGCTTTCCTTTGCTACCCATCTCTGCTGCTTCTTAGCTGTAGTATTGTTATTATACCTTAACTTGATTACATTAATATTATGTAACACAACTAAGTACCCTGTAATTTTGTTTTTTGGCTAATAGTTATAGCCTCTTCAAGTGCTAATTCATTGATTAAAACAATTGAGGTTATCCATGCCCAAGTCAGTTGTACCTTTTTCATCCTTAATTGTTTATGCATGACCCAAACTCATCTTTTCACAGGGTTCAATATTCTTCATTCATGTCTCTGTCAGGATCCTTGATATTCAACTATGAATACAGATAAATGGTATAATCATAGAACAGTGCAGCATAAGCTTTTTCATTTGTTTTTTAGTCTTATCAACTTAACAGGAATTTATATTGTGTAAATTTTTTACACCGAGCAATTAATCTTATGACTTTCTTTAGAGCTATTTTAATTTCACATCCAAACAAAGAAGAGCCTTGTCCAACTGAGCTTGCTGTTGTTACATCATGGCCCATTTTACAGATTTTATGTTGGTGGAGCTATTCGTGAATATCCAAACAATAGTTAATAAGTGCATCTGAAACAGTATTAATTTGATAATTACAAATATTTGTCCCCATTTTAATAAAAATATTATTTGTTCCTTGATTTATGAATGTCATCCTTAGGCGATGCTCAAACAAACTATTCAAGGCCGGATCAGCAAAGGAAACATACATGTTGATATTTTGCATGATTAAATTGTCATATTTAAGATCAATCAGGGTGTTTACTGGATGGTACACTATGAAGGAGGAACTATGAAAGAAGAAAGCTAACGCATTAACCGTCTCCATCAATTGGAAGACTTTCTAGATATAGACATTTTTGTATTGCTTATGACTTTTGGTGCAACTTTGTTGGACTCTGATTGTGGATTCTTCCTGTTCAATTTGTTACTCTGTAGTCTTCACCTTATAACCCACACTCTCATATCCTGGTCTCTAATTTTAGGAAAAAGCACTGTGGCATGTGCTTTGAGTCAAGGCTTGCACATGAGAGGAAAGCTGACCTACATCCTTGATGGTGACAATGTTCGGCATGGTCTAAATCGTGATCTTAGTTTCAAAGCAGAAGATCGTGCAGAGAACATACGAAGAATTGGTGGGTATTTTTGTAGTTAGAATTTATTGACGTTTCCATTTATTTTCTTATATTTTCTTTTACTGATTTAATTCTTCACAAAAAAAAAAGCTGAGGTAGCTAAGCTCTTTGCGGATGCTGGCATCATTTGTATTGCTAGTTTAATATCTCCATACAGAAAGGACCGAGATGTCTGCCGTGCATTATTTCCTGAAGGGGATTTTATTGAGGTATGTGATGTCTTTAATATGAGGAATGGATTCAATCCAAAAATATAGGGAGTGAATTTAGTTTTCTATTAACACCAATGATGACCTGACAAACCTCAAATTTCTCAGGTGTTCATGGACGTGCCACTCCATGTGTGTGAGAATAGGGACCCGAAGGGCCTTTACAAGCTTGCCCGAGCTGGAAAAATAAAAGGTATCCTCTAGGAGCTTATGTTTAAAGACGATGCAGTGCTAAATGGATCTATCATTTTTGTGTTATTTCTTTCCCGAACCCCAGGTAAATCAGTTCTCACCAGTCATATAAGTGGTGAATGATTCGTTTGGCATTCTGCAGGTTTTACAGGGGTTGATGATCCATACGAGCCACCATTAAATTGTGAGGTATGTCTGTAAAGGAAATCATACATCTGTGTAGGGCAGCATTACTTTGTGTTTATGAACGAAATCAAGCCTTTAATTTCCTTGTTTTAAATTGGTTTTTTTCTTTCTTAATATGCTTTCATCTTGCAGATAGTATTGCAGCAGAAAGGTAGGGACTGTGTCCCCCCAGGTGAGATGGCCGAAACTGTGATATCGTACTTGGAGGAGAAGGGATATCTGCAGGCGTAATAGAAGACAAGGGCTTCCAGTTCTTCGGCGCCAGGGCTGCTTTTACCTGTATCATAACATCCTGCAAAAAAGCCATTAGTTTTTCCAGTCAAAAAATAAAACTAAAGAGTTTCTCCTTCCCTGCGGTTAGGAAATTGCTCGTTTCCTGCGTACTCCAGTTCCATCCATCAAATTAATTAATCGATCGATTAATCAATTTTATTTGGTTCGAAAGCTGCCTTGTGCAATGGGGCTTTCGAGACCATCCAGATTGCAATAAAGCAGTGGAACTGGGGAAGGAGTTCATGTATTCATTTGTGTGATTCTGTAATGAGATTTAACATGTAGAATAATTTTTGCATAGCTGCTGCACTGCTTTGCCTATACTGTACGTATATTTGTTGAGGGTGAATTGGTGATTTGCCCCTCAACTTCGATTTACTCAATATCATTTTTTAAGAAAATAAAGGATATGAATTTTTTTTTTCCGCCAATTTCCCCCCTCTAAATCCACAATATTTCATCCAATTTGCCATTGAAAATAAGGGCAAAATGGTCATTTTGTACATTAAAATAAATAAAAAATAGAAAATTGAAATACTCTCTCTCTTTTGCAGGTTCGCGTGGGGATGGGGTGGGTTGTTTGGTGGCGTTGGGCGGTGGTCTAGGGGTGGATCTCGCGTGGGGATGGGGCTAGGGGATGGGTCTTGGCTAGGGGGCAAGGCTGGGGAATGGAATGGGTCCGGGTCTTGGGGGCAAGGGCTGGGGATGGGTTTCGGTTGGGGTGGATCTCGCTTGGGGATGGGAGGAAGAGGGGCTTTGGGGTTGATGTGCTAGAGGAGATAGAGCTGGGGGAGGGAGTTGGCGATAGGGTTGCTGGTTCAGTGTCTTTTTGTTCTTTTTTTTTTTTTTTGTGGTCAATTTTCCTCTTTTTCTTTAATTTTTTTCCAAATAAATAATTTTTAAAAATAATTTAACTGAAAATGGGATGAAATGTTGTGGATTTACATGGTAGGGGGAAAATTGGAGAAAAAAAGAAGTTCATATCCTTAATTTTTTTTTTTTTTAAAAAAGGATAGAGGGTTAATTGAAAGCTAGGTACAAATTCATGTGGCAATCACTAGTTAACCCATTTGTGAATTGAAATCTCTTAGCAAAATGAAAAGGCGAGAAACTGAACACTTTCAATGAAAAGCCCAAATTTTTCTCTCTTACCCACTGCCATACCGCCAGGCGCCGAACCTGGTCGCCTTTGTTTGATTTTGTAGGATGCAAGCTTCTAGTTAACAAGATGCTTAAAATTGACTACAATTGAGTTATTAATATAGTATTAATGCACGACAGAAAGATTATGTTATAGAATATAGGCCTGGGCACGGTACGGTGGGGTTCGGTGGGAATGTGGTACTGATACCGGTACCGTATATTTTGAACGGTACGGTATGGTACGGTGGCGTGAATGCTGTGATGTGGTACCGTATCATACCGGCACAAAACGGTACCTGTATAAAACGGTACGGTTCCGGTACCATGCAGCAAAAAAATCCTAGTTGAACATTTGGCATTCATTCCAGTAACATGACCTGTAATGCAATGCAATCCAAATTAGAAATTCCAATGCCTTGCAATGCAATGCAATTCAACAATGCCTTAATCACTCATTCTCAAATCAATATCTCATTCTCAACAAAATTATAACCAATGAATTGAAATCCAACAAAATTGTAACCAATGAGCAGAATCTGTGCAACAGAAAGATGATAAGACATGCAATGTATCACTTGATGCATATTTCCATAATTCAGTCTTAACCTGAATAAAAGAAGCATATAAGAACATTATAAGTATTTCTTCTTCCTATCTGATGCATTAGCATAGTTTGCTAGAACGGAACTACCCAGAATTGTATTAGTTAGTAATGAGTATTGTTTCAGACTTAATGACAGACAGCCTTCAAAAGAAATGACCATCTCCCATCATCTTCAAATATAAATCTACTACAATATCCAGACACTCTTTATTAGTTGTTGTTTTTCCTAGCTAGTGGTGAACCATAACGAATTGAAGTGCTATATACGTGTCCACTACTGGGAAACTTGCAAGGAAACTATACCAAAATCTGATCTTATATCCTCTTTCAAATGACCAATTGAAGTTCCAGGAGCTCTGACAGAAGGTAAAAGTTGTGAATAAATATGGCTGAGAAAGGAGCCAAGGTGGATATGACTCAAGCTCAGGATCATAACCAACCTAATCTAGCATTCAAAAACCAAAACTCAGAACCTCAATCTCATCTAGCATTCTCAAACCAAAACTCAGAACCTCAAACTAATCTAGCATTTTCAAACCACAAAATAGAACCTCAATCTAATCTAGCATTCAAAAACCAAAAATCAGAACAAGAAAAACTTACCATTTCTTTGCATTCGTCGATTTGGGGCTGATCGAGACTCCACAGACGCTGGGCTGGAAGGGCTGGGACAGAGGCAGAGCAGAGTGAGGCAGACCGTCGTCGATTTGGGGCTGATCAGAGAGAGTGAGACAGAGAGATCGAGAGAGTGAGACTGACTAACTGAGAGTGAGTGAGAGATCGAGAGATCGAGACTGAGAGTGAGAGATCGAGACTGAGAGCGAGAGATCGAGATGAGTGCGAGGTTTAGCTTTGGAGAGAGAGACCTTGAATGATCGAGAGATTCGAGTGAGATCGAGAGAGGGAGAGAGTTGCTGGGCAACGAGAGAATCGTTCGTTCGTGAGAGATATGAGAGACTGACGGAGATAACGAGATAGAATGCAATTAATCAAAATTATAACACTGTGTGGTACGGTACGGTATTGAACGGTACCATATATCTGGTACCGCTCCCGTGCCAACCAGCTGAGAAACGGTACGGTATGATACCATATGAAGACGGTGGCTATTTGACACGGTATGAAAATGATACGGTATGGGTCGGTACGTGTTCGGTGTCGGTATTTCGGCATGAGATGCCCACCCCTAATAGAATATACGTTTTGCACTTTATCATTAGAGATTTTACTCTGGGTGAGTAATTTAAACTTCACTTGGTAATTTTTTGTTAGGTAATTTTTGTATTACATACACAAGTAGACTGTCACAGTTGCTTAGTGATTATTTACCACATGCAGGCGTAAATAGTTGTTTGGTATTTTTTACCACATACATTGCTTAGTGATTATTTACCACATGTAACATATATTATATATTATAATACGTATATATACATACACATATACATTATACATGTATAATATATATATATATATTATAATATATATAATATATATATATACATGTATATTATTATTATTATAATATACCTATATACACATATACATATTAATATTATAATAATAGTATACGTGTATATATGTAATAAATATTATATATTATAATACATATATACATATATATACATATATGTGTATATATATGTGACGACCCTGACCCATTTTATTAATTAAAATGAATTAATTATTTTAGTTAATTAATTTGGGAAATTAAAAGGATTTAAAAGGATTTATTGGAATTATTTTGGAATTAAATAATTAAAGGGGTATTGGAGGTCATTTAATTTACGGACGGAATATGGCGAAACAAGTTGCGCCATTATGTCCGGCTCGTCAAACGAGTCCGTTGACGGGCGAACGTTTCGATCTGAGCTCGGATCTTCGGAGGACATTTTGGTCATTTGAAATTTGATAAATACCCCACACCCAATCGTAACCGGTTTTTTTTCTCTCTCTCTCTCTCCTCCTTTCGCTTCCTCCTCCCCGCGAGCCCTCTCTCTCCGTCGTCTCTCTCTTCGAACTGACGGCCCGGTCCACGGCGGGCTCGAGACCACCACCGATCGACGCGTCCTCCTCCGTGCGGTCAAAACCCGTGTGGTTTCGTGGGACCTAAACGCGTCGGTGGAGTCGGCAAAGCTCGGAAATGTCGGCCAAAACTCCATCGATTCCGAGCGACTCCTCCGGTCGACTGGACGGCGGCTTCACGCAACGGGTAAGACCCTCCTCCACCTCCTCTTTGCTTTAAGCCGCAAGCGACAAAGATTTGATGGTTTTGGTCTAGGATCTAGAAACCTAGGGGTTTGGCTTGGTTTGGCCGTGTTTCACGTCGGGTTTTGAGGTGGTTGCCGGTCGGTTTTGTGGCGGCTCCCACCGGTTCCTAGACTCCCCTCGGTGGTGCCGAGTCGAATGGTGTAGGTGGTGTCGCCGAGTGGCGGTGGTTTGGGGTTGGCTCGAATCGCTTGAAGACACCCGCCACTCCACGGTGGCGCGTGTGGCGGCGCGTGGGCGGTGGTGGCGGCGGTTCGGTGAGTAGGTTGTGATCCTTGTGTCGCTACGAGCGCGTGGGAGTTGACGGATCGCAATTCGGAGTTCGTTTGGTTATCAAACGGATCTCGCCTATTGCGCGATTCTCGGAGTTCGATAAGATTGAACGTCGGATCGTGTCCATTTTTGGATATGTTGATCCTCGTATTTTTAGGAGTCTATAGGATTTGACGGATCGTGATTCGAGTCGGATACTCGGATCATTGACTTGAAGTTAAATTAAGCGTAATCGTCCGATCGCGATCGCTGAAACCGACCGTCGGATCGAGACCAAACCTTGGGAGACGTGTTAGTTAAACCGTAGTGAACCTTTAGGAACTTTCGGATCTAAGTTTGGAGGTCATGGGGACCCACTTGCCCGGTTTGACCTATTCGGTCGGTTTGACCAAGTTTGACCAGGAGTTGACCGAGTGTCTCCCGAGGTCCGCATTTGCTGTGTAGTTGACTTTGTTGGACTTCTAGGAATGTCCAGATCGTTTTGGAGGTCTTGGGCTCCGCGGCCCAGTTGACCGAAAGGGGTGTTGTGACCGCCGGTTGACCGTGTGAGTCTTCCAAGGCGGTCCCAAAGCTAAAAGAGGTAGTTTGACCTTAGAATCCTTTGTAGGGACGTACGTGCACGTTAAGCGGGTTTTATTAGGGTTTTAAGTTTCGATTCTCGTTCGGTTCACGACTAATCCAATCTTCGTATCTATCGCTTTAGATCACATTGTTGTGCACGCAGTGAGACCTTGGGGGTTATGCAAACGAGGACCAACGGTGAGTGGACTTTGTTTTCAAATGAGCATGATTTGAATGATTTGCATGAAATGCATGAAATGAGATTTAATGATTTTAAGTCTTGAATTTATTAATAGTTTAAGTCTTGCTTTGACTTTGAGTTGAAATACTTTTAAAAGGATTTGCATTGAGGTAAATGCATGATTTGGGTTGCCGGTTTATTGTGGGGGCCCTGATGGCTATTTTATTATTATTTATACCTTTGGGTATTGAACGGGACGTGGTGAGCAGCCAGTGGTTTTCGGGATTAAAATTGGGACATTATATTTAAAAAGGGTTGTTATATTATATATAAATTATATAATTGAATATTTGGGACGTTAACGTAGTCCGTTTGGTTACGTATTCTCGGTTTTGGCATTTAAAACCTTTTGAAGTATATTTACCTATACTTTGATTATATATATGTATATTTTCATACATATATATATTGATTTTGAATAAATACTTTGGAATAATGGGAATTGATTATACGTATATTCATACATATTTATATACATAGATATGTATATGAGATCGGGCTTAGGAGTTTTTGTACTTTTAAAGGATCTTTATGTTTTATGTATATATATATATATATATATATATATATACACATATACATATGTATATTTTGGATTATACGTTTGATTTAACGGTATATATTTACGAACAAGTTCCTTATACTTTAATTATATATATATCTTTGGGTTGGAATGTTCAGGCGGACGTGAGGTCCCTTATATAATTATATTGATATTTCGAATATGGTTTCAAAGGAATATGACGTTTATTTGGTTATGAATTCGATGCGGTCGTTTGACCCTTATGATTATTTTGAATATGAAAATATATGTTTGGGACGGTGATGTCCTTATGTTGAGTATATATACGGGTTATATGCTTGATGGACTTATTTATGTCCAGGTGTTCGATGTTTGGGGTTGGGTACATTGGGATTGAATGTATATATATTGTTATCGCGTGGCGATTTGTATGCGGGTAGCACCTTGAGAGATGTACTCCCCCTGTTCGATGATGATGATACGGTTACTTGGATATGGTTCGATCCGGTACATGCCTTAACGGGGTGTAGCTGTAGACCCTTAGCAGGGGTACGCGCGCATTGGTAGTTTCGACGTATGGGTATTGAGGATTCTGCCATGCGGGTCGGATAGCATAATCCATTACTATGGGACGGCTTGTCCACAGGCACGAGGCCATTGCGATGCCGTCCGATGTTCGGTTAAACTCCGGGCATGAGACCATCGTGAATGTTGTCCCGGTGTCCAGTTAAATGATCCCACTGCTTGATTGTTTCCCTGGTACTTGATTGGTATTGAGATTATATTATACCTATACGCGTGTGTTAGTACCTTCATATTCTTATTTCTTTTGGTGAGGATCTCTCCTTACTTGTCGTGCTTGCGAGCACGTGATTGGAAGTTGGGGAAGATGGGGAAACTTTACACTTACTTTGACTTCAAGATTTTGATTGGATTTCAAGATCGGTTATGTTTTACTCGTGGGATTGTGAATCCGGATTCGATATTTATATATATGTATATAAATGCTTTGAACTACAATACATGTCTATATTGCTGTCGAGTTGGGTTTTCTTGACGTATACGAATTATTCGGCACTTAAAGGTTTGTTTTACGTTATGAGAATTTTATTTCATCTTTATGCTTTACTTTAACAAAGCCCGTTTGTTTATGTTTTATAAACCTGGCTTAAGTTGATTTGAGAGGTTATACCGGGAAAACAAAAGGGTGTTTTGTTCGAAATGTTTAAAAATTTGGATTGCTCTCATGTAATTTGAGATAATATGATTTCTAAATCAATCACGTATATAAGGATTTCATATGCATGGTTTGCATGGTTTTAAAAGGTGGGGTTAGTATATTGTTTTAAGTATGCAAAACTTTGTTTTTGTCCACTCACACTCTTTCTGCTTTCAGCCCCAGATCGTAGTTGCGTAAACACTTTCGGCCGTGCGCTCCTCTTCTCGAGCTTTGACCGAAGGGTAGGATCTGTTGTCCTTGAACCCTAAACTCATTTTCCTGCTTATTCTTTTCAATGCTGTTTTCCTAAACTCTTAGATTGCCTTGCTTTTACTGTAAGGGTTAAATTGTTGTGAGGCCTGGGGTAGTTTATCTCAGCATGCTGGTGCTTGGGCTTTGTTTCTTGCTTGTTTGAACAGGTTTAAACTTTGGGGATTGTTCACTTTGTAGGGGAGACTCTCGTCCGATTTTCGTGAGAAGTCTCGCCCAAAGTTTGTTGTTTGTCGGGAAGTAATGGCCCATTGGTTTGTGGGCCGGCATGGGTTGGTGTTGGGCCCATCAACAGGTCGCTCGTTCCGGTGGAATTGGTCGAGTCCTGTCAATATATATTATACCCATGTATGTATTATAATATACATATACACACGTATATACACATATACATTATACATGTATAATATATATATATATATATATTATATTTACACGTATATATATGTGTATATGTATTATACCCATGTATATATTATAAAATACATATATACACGTATATATATATGTATATTATTATTACAACATACCCTTATATTATATATATATATATGTATTATACCCATGTATATATTATAATATACATATATACACCTATATACACACATATATATATATTTATATTATTTATAATATACATGTATTCATGTACATACACATATATGTTATATTATATATATTTATATATACATATATATTATACATATTATAAAATACATATATACACGTACATAATATATGTATTTATACATATATACATATATACATATATATATATATATATATATATATATATTTGCAAAAATAAAAATTCTAGTCCTAGTCCAGATATACACAAAACGCAGGATAAGTACTATCCAACTTAGACCAAGCCAAGCCAAGCCAAGACAGTCCCTAAACATAGTCCATGCCAAGACAGTCTTGTGTAACAAACGAGCCCTAAGACTGTTAACTTGATGACATGACAATGGCTTTTTAGTAATTTTAACATTTCAAAGTTTTAAAATTCAAATAAAAAATTTTATGCAATAGTTTTTTTAAAAAATCCAGCAACCCCTCCTTCCCCTTCCCCTTCTCCACCCTCCTCCCACCTCTCCCAACCACCCGCCCCCATTAATTTAATCAATCCATACTCACCATATTTTCCTTCTCCTTAAATTAATCAAACACAGAAGAAAAAAATTCTTGTTTTCCTTCCATTCATCAAACTTAGTTTCTCCTTTTTAATTAATCAAACCCATATCTTGGTTTGCTTCATATGGAGTTGGAACTCAAATTCATGGCAGAGGGGAGGAGGGGGAAGGGAGAGATAGAGATACATAGGGTGGAGGATGAGTTGGAACTCAAACCTCATGCCCAGATCTTTTCCTCACCCATGAAACTCAGCATCCCTTCCTCTCTGTCCAACAACTCCTCGCAACTCAACAAGCCCAACTTACCCAACTTACCCAACCCCATCTCTTCCTCTCTTTCCCCGTCGCTTCCTCTCTCTCACCCCATCTTTCTCTCTCTCTCTCTCTCTCCCCGTCACTGTTTTCCTTCCCCAAAACTTATCAAGATACCCCCACCCCAAAACCAGCCCCCTCATCCTTTGGAGAATCCAGCGGTCCTAGAACTTGGTGACTAAAACGGTGGCATGGCTTTGGGCTTTGGGAGTTAGATATAGTATTGTGGTTGGGTTATGTCCTCAACGAATTTGGAGTTTCGGGTTCATCAAATCTGTGTCATAGAGAGAGAGAGAGAGAGAGAGAGAGATAGAGAGAGAGAGGAAGGAGAAGGACGTTGATCGACATCGACATTGTTGCTGGTGATGTAAACGTGTCGGTGGTGGTGCGACTGGCTTCGCCGGAGGAGGAGGACCTGGGTTTTGTGATGGGATGTGTTAGTATTGATTTTGTAATTGGCATTTCCTAGAAATCAAATGGACTAAGTATAGATGGTAAATTAGCTGTGATAGAAGAGCAATTATGGTTGTCTAAATTCCAAGATATGATCTGAAGATTCATATGTCAACCAGCGATCCTTAAGGTAAATTCTTCATTCAATCATGCATTCTGATTGTGGTATTTCAAGAATGATTTCAAACTCACAATCTCATTAACCTTTTGATTAAGAAGACTTTTTTATTTAAGGGAGATTGATTCAATTTATAAGTTGTTTCCAGTTTTAATATTAAAAGTCTTCCTTGATTGAAAATCAATTAACCTGATTTTGGAAAATAGTCTATTGATTAGAAATCAATTGATCTTGTTTCCACTTGTGAAAACCTTTATAAAAAGCAAACGTTGGTTTCTTTCTTAGACACAGCTTTTAACTATCAAGAGTATTTCCTGAGTCTTTATTCATAAAAGAAAGCTGCTGTGTTTTTGTTGCTTATACGGATAAATCATCAAGAGTTAGATTATCTTGGTGATTTGTCCTTGCATTCATTTGCATTCATTTGCACAAGTCACAAGGATCACATACCTCCGGCGAGCTTGAATCGATCGTGTCAATAATCGGATTCAACATAAGGAGAGAAGGAGAAATCCTGTGAGAAGTTGAGTTATGAAGAAGTTGGTACGTTGTCTAGAGTTTCTAGGACAAGTTTGTATACTTCTTGTAATCATCGTTCTATAGTGGATTTGACTTGGACTACTGGTCCCGTGGATTTTCCCCAGAGGTGGGGTTTTACCACGTAAAATACTTACTGTGTTTTCTCTGTCTTTACGTTCTGAACTGTACAGGATTGATACTTCGTATCAATCCCTTTGGTGTGTTTTATTTGTATTAACATATTATTCCTGACTACGCAACACACAGACTTTACTCTTTGGGTTTGTTAAGCCATCCTATAGGTATTTTCAGGATGTCTCAGATCTGGCACAGCTCAAGGGAATTGATTGCTGGTCTTGAATATTGCTGGTTGATTGTATTGATAGCTCGATTGGGAATTTATTGCTGGGTTGAGAACAAGATGAGGGATGGGTTCTGGGTGGGTGTGTGGCCATGATGGTGGGGTGGTGGAGCCAAAACAAAATGAATCGAAAACAATCCCTATCTTCCCCACCCCAATATTCATTGTTTCCAAGGAAGGATGAGATGGGGTTTGGGTAATCTGGGTTGTTTGTTTTTGGCTATCTTGTTTTTTGGTAATCTGGATTCTTGTGTTTATCCAGATGGAGAGGGAGAGGGAGAGGGGGAGAGAGAGAGACGAAGGCAGAGATGGGGCTGGGTTTTTTTTAAAATTTTTGTTATTTTATTCATTTTTTAAGTTTTTACTTAATTTATAAAATAATTTGAACATATTTTTAACTATTTTTTAAATATTTTATTTGAATTTTAAAATGCTAAAATTATTAAAAAGTCATTGCCACGTCATCAAGTTAACAGTCTTAGTGACTAAGTTAACGGAATGGAGGAACGGGGGAAGCGGAACTAAAGCACATGGTGCATAATGACCCAGTATGAATTGTAAGGGGTAAAGCGAGATTTTTCAGTAAAGCACAGGGGGTACATCGATAATTAAGCCTATTTTAAAAGTAAAGCATCTAAGAAAATAAGATTTTCACAACAAATTAAATAGAAAATACAACATCCTTCCTTGTTAGATTTGTTGGTATTGGTATTTTTAATTTTTTTTGGATTAAGCAGGGGAACCCCAAGAAACCAACAACTTCGTGTTGGTCTTTGTGGATGCTCGATCAGAACATAATTTTTAAGTTGATCCAATTAAGACTAAATTGGCATCATTGCAGACACTGTTTTGACTGTAATGAGCTACATGTTGCCTTACTATCAAGAATATATAATAACATGATTCTTATTCATGTGCACTCACAATAATCGAATTTAACAAGAACTTTAGTTTTTCCCTCAAATGAAAGTGGTGATATACTACCAAACTATTTATTGAATTACTAATTTATCATAATATAAAATGACCAAAAATGATATATTAAATTGTGAAACAAATATAATTTTAATAAGTACACCCTACTCACCGTATTCAACCCTAATCAAACGTAAAGAAGTTTTCGTATTGCTTGGTGCCAGCGAAACAGTAAATAGTAAACTTTCAATAATTGCTTGTTGTTCGTATCGCTTGCTATTAAATCCCTCTTCGTATCGCATGCCATTGAATTGCTTGTTGTTCGTATCGCTTACTATTTCCTCAAGTCTCTAGGACCCAACTCCCTCGACAGCTTGCCTAGTTTTTGATTCGAAACCATACCATACGGTTTACCTTTGCTCCACTCAAAGGTAAAACAAAAGAGATATTATTGAAGCAATTAACTATTTCATTTTTTTAGTTTAATCCCCAGTTTCTAAACAAATGAAAGTTTACTATTTGGTATAAGAAAAAGGAAGAAAGAGATTATCTTTACTCTCCTCTGCCCACCAAAAAAAGGAGAAAACAACAAACCAATTTGAACCTTAAGCATTGCAGCCTCTTACTTTTTCTAATCAACAAAGGATTGTTGTAGCTTAGCCACCTCTTTCTCCAACTTCTCAACCTGCAGGACCACAAGAAAATATATTAACCTACAAGGATATGAATCCAAAAATTCACAGGAAAATCTTGTACTTGGCAATCCTAAAATCTAAGGGAGAAGATCGGAACAATCTGTACATAGTTGGATGACCAGAGGATGTCTACCCAAATGAACAATATGTATTAGGGTGTTGTATAATAGGGTGTATTAGGGGTATTTTTGGTAGTTAAATAGGGTGTGCTTAGTTAATTTTACATTTTGATTAAAATATTATGGTGTACTTAGATCATAGGGTGTACTCAGTTAATTTTAGGGTTCGTTTAGCAGAACTCTAAATTAAATACGAGAAGAGTTTCAGGATATAATGACCCATTTAATAAGTGAAAACTATTTATCAAAGTAGTTTTGATATAACAACATTATGATACAATGTGACTTTGTGAATTAATACAAGACATCTTTGAACGAGTTCCATAGCTTTTGATCAATGAGGAGTAAACGAACATCGATCCATCGGTTCTCTTGAAATCCATGATGGTTTGCAAGTCCATTATGCCAGTCGAGGTAGGGTTTATGGCACACTGTTTGGAGTCGCTCACCACAACTTGTGAGAACGCCACATCTTCAAAACAGGTAGAGTATGACATCACTACTAAAAAAACTCACACTAGGTACTGATTTTTATTTGTCCCTAAGTTGTTTTTTTGAGACAATCAATTGTCTCTACTTAACAATAGAGACTATGCAGCCACCATTGTTTTTTAGTGTCCTAGTTTGGGGTGGCTATTGGTTATAGGATACCATTTAGGGTATCAGTACTTCCTTATTTTCCCTTAAACAAATGCCTTATTAATTTCCAAGCCATTTCAATTAAGCCAAGCCATGTTTGAATGGCTCCAAGCTTTGCCTACTTATTTTGGAATGGTGTCTACTGTATCAGGGACACATCATGATATATATATTATGCAATTGTGTACTGATTAACCAATACTGATATGTGGGACAATATCTTCTCCATTAGAAACCTAACAATACACTCCAAGCTCTCTCAATACTGATATTGAATAATCTGCAATGGTCAAATATGATTTGTAGGGCTGATTATCAAATTATTCAATTTACTATATTTAATTCCTCTAGGTTGTGTAAATGTCTCGCACACTGCAGATCATTTGTTTCATATTATCCAAAAAATATTTACAGAGCAGATGAATACCTCATATTATCCAAAAGAAGACTTTACACTTACATACAAAGATGCACCATGAACGAACAAGGATCTCATGAAACTTGTAAACCATACAAAGATGCACCATGAACAAATCCCAGAGGCCAACAAAAGGCTTAAAAAAAATACATCATAAAAGAACATAATAAACGATTGTCAGGGGCGCCCATCTCTTGAAGGCCTTCATTATTATTAATGCCTTCATATCAGAAATTTCAAGCACCACACAGGGAGGCTGCTGGGAAGACCATCTCTTAAAAGCACAAGCACCATACACTATATGTCAGGTTGAATGAAACCATTTTATAAGATGCTCCCTCTTCCTTTGCTCTGCTTTTCAAATAAGTGTAAATACATTTTCCCGCTTGCTTTCAAAATTCATATTCTAAGAATAGGAGCTAGCGGGAAAAGAAAACCCCTTCATGCCGCCTAAAGTTAGCATTTGGGACTGATACTAAAAGAGCCAGTGGGGAGTCTAACAAAGAAGTAATTTAAAAACCAACTTCAGACAAAAGAAGCTGTCAAGGGAGCCAAGCTTGTTTGGGTTGGGTTGTTTACAGGAGAGCCGACTGGGGAGCTGGCAGCTGGCAGCTGATTTCAACAATTGAGACTAATAAATAAGTCCAAATATTAAGCCAAATTATTAAATTCCTTTTAATTGTATTACACACTGATGTCTATCTCAAAAACTTTACTTGATACGGTGGTATTATCAGTTTCCATAATAAATCCAAAAGCTACTCCTATGAATTTGTATCTATATATCAGTCGCTAGTGTGCAATTTTCTAGTAGTGCATGCAGCAGAAGGTATTTTGGTTGAAGGCATGGGTTGTGCAGGCCTGTTGGGACATGGTGGAGAGAATTGAACTACATATGAGAAAGAGGAAAAGAGAGATTTGGAAAATGCCATGATCAGAAAAGGAAGAGTTTGCTTGAAAGAAAGAGTTTATGTTTACTGTGTTAATGTGTTTCTCTGTTTGAGGCATCTATATATAAAATATTTTTGTTCTCTGCCTTCCAAAGCAACCACTACTTAAAGTATAACAAGAGTTCTTATTGAATCTTTTAAGATTTATATGTTTAATTGCTTCCAATATCTCACACATTTAAGTATTTTGGGTGAATGTGATGTTTTAAGTTGTGGTATAGCTTTATGACTCACATAGTTTTGTGGATGTATGAGTTTAATGTTTGAAGACGTGTAATATAAATGTTCAAGCAATTGATTGTCAGATTGTATATAAACTGCATGCTATCACACGTAAAGAAATGGTCCCATGTTAATTTCATTTCTTGGTGGAAATGATAGTTTTATTTCAATTATTCTATCACACTTTTGGCATCGTAAATGGTAAATGATTACTTTAATACAATGATATTGGTATTTCTATACACGTTCATGCGCATGCATAAGAACAAAGTAAACTATATGGTAAAAATGTTACTTTAATACGATGATATTGGTATTTTTATATGCAATATTTTTATTTTTTCTTGAATAGGTATGATGACTTATTTTAAAGATAAACCATAGAAGAAACAAAATAAAATTAGCAGATAAAAATAAGATTGCCACAACAAATTAATTAGAAAATACTTCTTTACTAGAGTTGGTTGGTGTTCGTCTTTGCAGATGCTTGATTAGAACATAATTTTTAGGCGGACCCCATTAAAACTAAATTGGCATCATTGCAAACAAGTGTCTCATTGAGAGTTACCGGTCGTCTTATAATCAAGAATAAGCAGTTGTTTGATAACCATTTCATTTTTAGTTTTCATTTTCATATTTTTTGAAAATTGAAAACACATTTAGTAACATATTTCGTTTTCAAATTTAATAAAAGTGAAATCTAGTTTTCAAAATCACTTTTATATTTTAAAACAACTTGAAAGTGTTTTCATTTTCATTTTTTTTACGCTCCATTTTCATTTATTAATTTTACATCACCACAGATATTTCGGACCTCCAAACTTGGATGAGGGCGCTCGATTCTTGTGTTCGGCCATAGACCCAATCCAAGCATCGGGACCTACATATTCAAAATTAACAAAAAAAATCATCGTAATTCCAAAACAATTCACTGAAAAATACTACAAACTCTTTGTAACATGCACTTTCATTCTATTATATCACATTCACAATTTGACCCAAAAAATTTTATTTTCAAGTTCCACATAAAAATGAAAACTAAAATCAATTACCAAACAACTTTTATTTAATTTTCAATAAAAATTTTTTTTTTTTTGAAAAATAAAAAATGAAAACTGAAAAGGTTATCAAATGGGCGAAAAACGTGATAAATCAAACAAGAGAAAAGAGTTTCTAAAATTATATCAATGACTCATTTAATATGTGATAAACTACTGATCAAATAATTTTAATAACAGCTTGGAAAACCAAGACAGCTTTGAACGTTATTTTCTCTGCTTCGGTTAGGAAATTGCTTGTTTTTGCCTACATCAATTTCTTTCCATCAAATTAAGTAATTAATCTATCCATTAATCATCACCTTGTTTCTTTTGAACCTCCAGAACATTTGTCATACGTATTAACATCTCATCAAAATAAAATGTACTGCAACAAAGAAGCCCAAAAAAAAAAAAAACCATGTGGTCATTGAAATTACAAAATGGGTATCTTCAAAAGCTCCAATTGCAATAAAAGAATTTACTAACAAGGAAATAAAACAAGTAAACACAATCTCTTAAACTAATGTTCACGTCTTTCAATCTTAAACTCCACTTGCCATGTATGTGTTATGCTCAGCAGTGTTTTTTTTGGTGTAGGTAAAAAAGAAAATTCATTAAAAGAAAACATTACTAGAGCAATAAGACAAAAGTATGGTCAATAGATTGGAAGGATCGAGTTGTTCTATGGTGGGTGAGGGTGCCATGTTCCATCCATTGTTCGATTTTGTCTTTTGATATTTTTCAAAAGGATGCAAGATTCAGCTAACAAGATGCCTAGAATTTACTAGAATTGAATTATTTATTAATACTAATATTATTAGTATTATTGCAGGAGAGAGATTATGTTATAGAAGATGTTATTAGACACAATGGTGGAGTCATGAATTTTTATAAGGGTAGGTTAAATTTTATTTTTTATAGGAGATATATTATAAGTCTTTTTTTCTCTTGAAACAAAAAATGTAAATAAAATTTTATAAATCAAACAAGGCCACATTACGAGCAAATATAACACAAAGAGGTATAAAATATAAATAAAAATCAAATCAAACACATTATTCAACTACACTTGAGATCCGAGTTGAGTAAGTTCCTCAGGAATTGATATCAACATCGAATCTGAAGGTGTATCCTTGTTATCGTTACCACTTTTTTTAAAGAATGAATAAATAGTTTTTCCTCTCTTTGTCGGTCCATTATCATCATGTGACATGATATCCTAACAAGAAATACTTGACACCAAAAATCATATACTCTAATTAATAATTCAAGTTGCAAAAATAAAACATATATAACAATCCCCAAAATTTTTCACCCAAACCCTCAATCATAAAAACTTAACAACAACAATTAAAATTAGAAATTGAATAAAAAAGAGAGAAAAACTTACCAAGATTGAAGAACCCACTGAAGATAGGTTGGTACAATTTTTAGAGGGGGAGAGCTATTTCTTCTAGACTCACGAAGGTTCAAATATGGCATTTTGGGTGGCTAGAAGAAAAATTCCGATGTTTTCTTCTAATCAAATTTATATGGGTTATGGATTGCATATTTACTATTTCCTATATGCTTCAAGACTAGGCTTATTTCTACATAGAGAGCTGGGCTTATTTTAATTAGAGGGCTAGACTAATATTTACTTTACCTATATTCTGCTTAAACCATTAAGACTACAAAAAATAATCAACACTGGGCTGGAGCCCTCAACCAAATGCAGATCCGTCCTTGGTTAGACATTTTATGAAGGCGGAGTTTTTTAAACTTCACTTGATAATTTTTGTTAGTTGGATGCGTGCACAGCAGAAATACAAAAGTTAATTTTTCAATTTATTTCCATTTAAGATATGCATAAAAAATTAAAAACAAAACAAGTCTTGAATAACAAACAAAGACTCTTGGATTTTGAACTTAAACTTCAGTTGGCACATCTTTATCTTCTGCAGCTTGAATCGTCTTTCTTCTCCAGAGCAGAAACCATGTGCGTGCTTCTAATATTATCGCAAAGTAACCTAAAACTATAATGATGATGATATAAGACATCTTCCACCATTTTCCACCTTACAGTATATCAAATCCTCTCAAAGATTTATATGTTTAATTCCTTCCAATATCTCACACATATAAGTTTTTGGGTGAATTGGATGTTTTAAGTTGTGTTTGATTTTTGAAGACGAGCTATACGTTCAAGCAATTGATTATCGGATTCTATATAAAATGCTATCACATGCAAAGAAATGGTCCCATGTTGATTTCATTTTTTTGATGGAAATGATAGTTTTATTTCAATTAGTCTATCACACTTTTGGCATTTAAAAGGCAGTGATTAATAAATTACTTTAATATGATGATATTGGTATTTCTATACGCGTTCTTGCGCATACATGATGTAATATTGTTTTTTTTTTGTATAGGTATATATACTAATTTATTTTAAAAATAAAGTATACAAGAAACAAAATAATATTAGCATATACACATAAGATTGTCACAACAAATTAACTACATAAAAAAATAACATCCTTCCTTGCTAGAGTTGGTTTGTTTTGATCTCTTTGTGGATGCTTGATTAGAACATAGTTTTAGGTTGATCCCCTTCAGACTAAGCCTAACGATAAACTGAACCGTCATATAATTGTGAATCAAAACGACAAAATGCTTATTTGCTAATTGACAGCTCCGAGAACGATTGTTCCGTAACCCACAATATAGTGGAACCAGTTCCAAAACACCCTCTTCTTGTCTGTCTTCTTGGGCACAAGATTTGGAAAAATTAATGAGAAGTAGAAAATGGAAAAATTTATGCCGACTAAGGCAACACAATGACCTTTATATTGAACCCTTTATACGTTTAATTGCTTCCAATATCTCACACATTTAAGTACTTCGGGTGAATGTGATGTTTTAAGTTGTGCTATAGCTTTATGACTCAAATAATTTTGGTGTATGTATGAGTTTGATGTTTGAAGACTTATTATATAAATGTTCAAGCAATTGATTGTCAGAATGTATATAAACTGCTATCACATGTAATAAGAAATGGTCCCATGTTAATTTCATTTCCATGAAATGATAGTTTAATTTCAATTAGTCTATCACACTTTTTGCATTGTATAAACTAAATGGTAAAATTATTACTTTAAATTAATACGATGATATTGGTATTTCTATCTGCATTCTTGCGCATGCAAAAGAACAAAATAAACTAAATGGTAAAATGATTACTTTAATACAATGATATTGGTTCTATATGCAATATTGTTATTTTTTCTTGAATGGGTGTGCTGACTTATTTTAAAGGTAAACAAAGAATAAACAAAATAAAATTAGCATATAGAAATAAGATTGTCACAACAAATTAAATAGAAAATGCAACATACTTTTCCTTTTTAGAGTTGGTTGGTGTTTGTCTTTGTGGATGCATGATTAGAACATAATTGTTAGGATGACCCCATTAAAAGTTAAAACTAACTTGGCATCATTGCAGACAATATCTCATTGTAGAGAGTTACAGGTCGCTTTGCTATCAAGAGTATACAATAACATGATCCTCATATGTGTGCACTCACAATAATTAGATTTAACAACTCTAAATTTTCCCTAAAATAAAAAACGTGATAAATCAAATAAGAGAAAAGATTTTCAAGAATTATATCAATGGACCATTTGATCACAGTAGTTTTAATCACAGCATGGAAAACCAATGTGACTTTGAGAATTAAGACAATACTGCTTTGAATGTTATTTTCTTCGCTTACATTGCGCTTAATTTACATAAGTTTTTTTCCCATCAAATCAAGTATTTAATCGATCCATTAATGACTTTGTGGCAACCATGAGTCTCACCATTTTTCGGACAGTGTATCCTAATTCTAGGATAAAACCAAATTCAAAATAGATATGTTTCGTTAAATTAACTTCGAAGCATGTGAAAATGTGGGTCTTCAAAACATTTATTTTTGGGAGAATCAAAATCATTTCAAAAGGCTAAAAACATTTATTTTTCTTGATGGGTTTGATGTAAATTTAATAAATATTATTTCTTTTCTAGAATATTATCTTAAAAATGTTATTCATTATTATTATTTTAAGTCAAATATTTTGGAGATGCCTAAGGCTGCCATGTAGACAACTAACAATAATTTTGATTGAAACCCTAATGCCAAACGACATTGGAAAAAAATTGGCAAATTTGAGGTACTTAATTATTAAAATTGAGAGTGTATGAACAAATATGTCGTATGAGTACAACTGTAGGGTACCAAACTGAAATTAACCTTTATCCTTCGTTTGGATGAAAAAATTGAAAATTGCATAGAATTCTTAAACGTCGGAATCTAGATCTCCATCGTACAAATTTCAGGCAATTAGAGCATCAACAATGGGCTCCCTAAACTACCTCCTTAAATAAATTTTAGGGAGGAATTGGAAAAATATAACTACAACCATACTTCTTATCCACCTCCTAAAATAGGGAGACCTCTAGGAGCTCCTAAATCTGCGGAGAGAGAAATGACTCCTAGTGATTCCCTATAATTTAATGCTCCTTTGTTTTATGCATAGTTTAAACTTTTAATTAATTCTAACTATTTTTAATATTATGTTTTATACATATGGACCATTCATATTAAATTAAAAAAATAACTACAGTATTTATGACTCCTTAAACTAGGGAGTATAATTGTAGTTCAAGTTTTACAGAGAGCTCCTAAAATAACTTTTGTGTGTTTTTAGCTAAATTTTAACTAAAAAAGGAGCATAATTGTAGATGCTCTTAATAATTTCAGTGTTTGGATTTATGTATGTTGAATTTTGTAAATGATAGAAATTACATTGAAAAACAAATTCTTACTCAATAGAAATTTTGAAATGACGCATCTTCGGGCGTAGTCAAATAATTTTTTCAAACAGTATAGCCGCGCGGCTATACCATATACATAGAAAATTTGAAAGTATAGCCGCACGGCTATACCATATACCATATACATAGAAAATTTAAAAGTATAGCCTCGCGGCTATACCTTCTAAATAGCATAATATGAATTTCTTTTTTTAATTAAAGAGTAGTTATGTTTCAATTATTATTTCATTGCTGAATAAATAATATTTAAATATTTAAATATTTTATTATAAAAATTAATTACATTTTTATTAAGCAATTTAATTTATGAACTTAATTAAATTATTAGTACTAATTATTCACTAAATAAATAATAGTTGAAACATAATTACATATGAAAGTAATTAAGCTAGGTTAATAAATAATTTAATTAGTAAAAATAAAAATTTTATAAAAAATTTATTGACTTAAAGATGCTAAGTCTATATTTATTTTGAAATAACCTTTATCGACAAACGTTCGTCGGGACAGATGTATCCTGGCGAATATTTGCTGGCAGAATTCTGTCCCGATGACATTTCGTGGGCTCGGTCAAACATTTTTTTGAAACAGTATAGCTAAACGGCTATACTCTATAAATAGAAAATTTTGAAAGTATAGCCGTGCGGCTATACCCTATAAATAGAAAATTTTGAAAGTATAGTCGTGCGGCTATACCCCATAAATAGAAAATTTAAAAGGTATAGCCGTTAAAAGTATAGCTGAACGGCTATACCTTCTAAATAGCATAATATGAATTTCTTTTTTTAATTAAAGAGTAATTATGTTTCAATTATGATTTCTTTGGTGAATAAATAATATTTAAATATTTTACTAAAGGAAAAAAATTATAAAACTTAATTAAATTTTTATTAAGTAATATAATTCAAGAACTTAATAAAAATATTAGTGCTAATTATTCACTAAAAAAATAATAATTGAGACATAATTACTAAGAAAAGTAATTAAGCCTGGTTAATATATAATTTAATTAGTAAAACTAAAATTTTTTAAAAAATTATTGACTTAAAGATGCTAAGTCTATATTTATTTGTAAAATAACCTTTACCGACAAACGTACTTCGGGACAAATGTATCCCAACGAATATTTGCCAGTAGAATTCTGTCCCGACCACATTTCGTCGGCTAAGTCAAACATTTTTTGAAACAGTATAGCCAAACGGCTATACTCTATAAATAGAAAATTTGAAAGTATAGCCATGTTGCTATACCCTATAAATAAAAATTTTAAAAGTATAGCAGAACGGCTATACCTTCTAAATAGCATAATATTAATTTCTATTTTTTTAATTAAAGAGTAATTTTGTTTCAATTATTATTTCTTTGGTGAATAAATAATATTTAAACATTTTATTAAAGGACAAAATTTTTAAAAATTAATTACATTTTTATTAAGTAATGTAATTCAAGAATTTTAAAAAATATTAGTGCTAATTATTCATTAAAAAAATAATAATTGAAACATAATTACTAAGAAAAGTAATTAAGCCTGGTTAATATATAATTTAATTAGTAAAACGAAAATTTTTTTAAAAACATTATTGACTTAAAAATGCTAAGTCTACAGTTATTTTGAAAATAATCTTTGCCGACAAACGTTTGTCGGGATAGATGTATCCTGGCGAACATTTGTTCCGACGACATTTCATTGGCATAGTCAAAAATTTTTAAATAGTATAGCCCTACAGCTATACTCTATAAATAGAAAATTTGAAAGTATAGCCATTCGGCTATACCCTAGAAATAGAAAATTTAAAAGAATAGACACACAACTATACCTTCTAAATAGCATAATATGAATTTTTTTTTTTCATTAAAGAGTAGTTATGTTTCAATTATTATTTCTTTGGTGAATAAATAATATTTAAATATTTTATTTAAAAATATAAAAATTAATTACATTTATTAAGTAATATAATTTATAAACTTAATTAAATTATTAGTACTAATTATTCACTAAATAAATAATTATTCATTTGAAGAAATAAAATTATAAAAATTAATTACATTTTTATTAAGTAATATAATTCAAGAACTTAATAAAAATATTAGTGCTAATTATTCACTAAACAAATAATAATTGAAACATGATTACTAAGGAAAGTAATTAAACTAGGTTAATATATAATTTAATTAGTAAAACGAAATTTTTAAAAAATTTAATGACTTAAAAATGCTAAGTCTATATTTATTTTTAAAATAATCTTCGCCGACAAATGTTCGTCAGGACACATTGAAATGGACTGGGCCGTGCCCGTGCTTGTGCTCGGGCCATACTCGGGCCCAAGAATCGGCCCATTTATTTTGATATTTTTTCACTTCAGTACAAATATCTCCTAGATATAACTCCCAAAGACCAAAACTTTTTTAACCGACTGCGTCGCCTCATTGTTGAGGAAAGAGAAGGATATATTATAGACACGAAACCTACTGACTCAGTGAGCTATGAGTTGTGACCTCTCCATCTCTCTTAGAAATAGGAATTTTGTTGTTTGACGCAATTGTTAGGTGCATCTCTAACTCTAAGCATCCAATCCAGGCGTCCAATTCCATAAACATGCAATTGTCTGCTGTGCTGAGACGTTGTTGGATGCTAAATGGAAGTCAATTTATTTTCTTTGAATGGTTAAGTTACAACATCTTGGTTCGATGTGGAAATTAATTTGAGTTTTCTACTGTTATAACACTTACTGGCCTCCGGTAAATATGTGAAATTGTTCCTATAGTTGAGCAATCCGCTTAATGGAATGATGGATATTTATAAAATGGTTAGATGGAAACCTGACCGTTTGTAGTTTCATTTATTTGGTTGAATAGATTGATTTACTCTAGGAAATTTATGTTTCAACATGTTTTTGTGCAATAAACTTTTGTTTACCTTAAATTGTATTTTGAATTTGAATCTTAAATCCACAAAGCAAGTAAGGTTCAACTGATTTTAGAAATTTTTGAATGGATAAGACATAATCACATGACCATTAGAATAATATAGAATGACATTGGGAAGTAGATTTCTCTTAGAGAATAAGCTGAGAAAGATTTAGGAGATTGTTTAAGTTATTAGCTGATAAAGGGATTTGGTTATGTCACTTAAGTGGGTTTTGACTTTTGAGACCAAAAAAAAAAAGTTAAATGGGCCGTGCTTGAAGTGGGCTCGGGCCAAGCCATGCCCATGTCGGGCCACGGGCGGCTAGGTCCATTAAACCTCATTTTTTGATCCCGGCCCGACCCAAATTTTAGTGCCGTGCCGGCCAAGCCCATTTAATATTCGTGCTTGTGTCGTGTTGTGCCTCATTTAAACGGGATGGGCCGGTCCGTCCCGTTTGACACCTCTAGGGGGAGGGACTTGCAATTGGGTTGGCTGTGCAAGCTTTAGTTAGGGACTTGGGCAGGACGTGGGCTCCACCAAGACTGGGCAAATTTGAAGGCAAAATCAATCCAAGTTGTTGTTTGAGGGCGCTGATATAGCAAATAAATTTTTTTTTAAATGGAAAAAATTTCAGAAAAATTACCAAAAAAATCAGATTTCTTTTATACATACCTAACAATTTTTTATTTATCAATCTCATACATATAAATAAAATTAATCACATGTGAATATTAATTACTCTTGGGTTGCCATGACAATGGGTTGAAAAGCACAAAAAATGCTAGGATAGATACTATTCACGTGAACAATAACCGCATTTACTTGCCCTTGCCTTTTGCCATGACAAATGGGTGGAAGTGCTATTAACAAGTGATACTGATTTAAAAAACTTCCCCTTGGTAAATTGGTAAAATTCTTTTTTTGTGGTTTTAAACTTCACTTGGTAAATTTTTGTTATTTGGTAAATTGTTGTTTTGGTCATTTTTTTTATTGTGTGTACTATTACGTAGTGATTATTTACCACATACATTCATAATAGTTGTTTGGTAATTTTTACCACATACACAAATAGATGGTTTAAATAAATATGATATAAAGTGATTATCTAATTTATTTCTAGTTTAAAATACGCATACAAAATTAAGAACAAAACTAATGACAAACAAAGAGACGTAGCTAGATCTAATAACAACTAAAAGTTTTGGACTTAAACTTCACTTGGACATCTTTATCATATGCAGTATGAGACGTCTTCTTTGTAAAAACCAGAATCTATTTCCAGGCCTCCAATATTACAACAACGCAACCTACCATTATGATGGTGATAAGGTAAGACATTTTCCGAACTTTTTCAGGCTGCAGTATATCAAACCCCTTCAGAATGTTAACAATTGCGAGAATGATTGTTCCGTAACCGTAACTCACCAGGTTGTGAAACCAATTCAAGAGACTCCAATTCCATAAGACTTTCTTGTTGTCTGTCTTCTTCGGCTTCAAGCACAAAGAAACCAGCATCTGAAGCGTAGCTAGTGATAACAGAAGAAGTATTTGGAAAACTAAGGAAGAAGAAGACTGAAAACAGAGAGAATATATTGAGATTTTTCTGTATGATTTTCACTGAATGAATATTACAAAGCACAGTTTAGCTTATATACAATTGTAATGACTGAAGGCTTAAGTAACTAACAACCATGCTTAACAGATGCCAACACTACCACGTGAATAGCACGTGGGTACTCTAACAATACTAAACTAACTTGAGCTGACGTGTTCATCCATCATTCCCCCTCAAATCCAGCTGGGTTCCCAAGCCGTAAATTACCACAATGCTTTGTGAAGATTGGACTGTGTAACCCTTTTGTAAATATGTCTGCAACCTGTTCATCTGTTGGAATATACTGCATGGAGAGATCTCTTCTTTGTACTCTTTCTCTAACAAAGTGAAAATCTACATCAAGATGTTTGATCCGTGAGTGATACACATGATTTGAACTCAATGCTAGAGCAGAAAGGTTGTCACAATGTATAGTAGGAGGTTGAGGTAGAAACACTTTCAAATCAAGCAAAACTTGTCGAATCCAAGCCAAATCTGCTGCTGTATGAGCCAATGCTCTGTATTCTGCTTAGGTTGAACTCCTGGAGACTGAGTTCTGTTTCTCAGATTGCCAAGATATAGGATTATGGCCTAAGAAAACCACAAAACCAGTGGTAGATCATCTAGTACTTATGTCTGTTGCCCAGTCTGCATCACTGTAAGCATTAAGTTCCCAAGCACCACTAGTAAAGGTAAGTCCATGGTCCAAGGTACCTTGAAGATAGCACAAAATCCTCTTAACTGACTGAAAATGTAACTCTAAAGGAGTTGTCATGAACTGACATACTGTGTTAACAACATAAGAGATTTCAGGTCTAGTAAATGTTAAATACTGTAATGCGCCAACAATGCTTCTGTAGATTGTAGGATCAGTCAAAGTATCACCTTCAATTTTCAATAGTTGACAATGTGGTTTACAAGGGGTAGTACAAGGTTTACATGAACTCAGCCCAGCCTTAGCAAGCAAATCTTTGGCATATTTAGCCTGGTTAACAAAGATATCTCCAGCTGCATTATAAGAGATCTGTAATCCTAAGAAATAGTTCAACTTCCCCATATCTTTCATATCAAAAGTTGAGCTTAACTCATCAACAACTTCTTGCACCAAAGCCACCTTTGAACCAATCAATATTATATCGTCCACGTATAAGAGAAGGATCACAATATCTGAACCTAGATGCTTCACAAATAAGCTAGGGTCAGAGTGAGATGATTCAAACCCAAGGGCTGGAAGATAACCTGTAAATTTGGCATTCCAAGCCCTTGGAGCTTGCTTAAGACCATAAAGAGACTTCCGTAACTTGCAAACATAACTGAGATGTGTTGGATCCTCAAAACCTTGTGGTTGACGCATATAGACTTCTTCCTCAAGATTACCGTGTAAAAATGCGTTCTTAACATCAAGTTAACAGAGTGACCATCGATTCATTGCTGCGATACTTAAGATCAACCTTACTGTGGTGTGTCTGACCATAGGGCTAAAAGTTTCACTGAAATCCAGTCCATGAGCTTGGCTGAAGCCTTGGGCAACTAATCTTGCCTTATATCTAGCCAAAGTACCATCTGAGTTCTTCTTAATACGATATACCCATCCACAACCAACAATATTTTTATGAACTGGCATAGGAACTAACTCCCAAGTACCCTGAGCATGTAATGCCTCAATTTCGTCCATCATAGCTTGAACCCAATGAGCAGATTGAGAAGCAACCTTATAAGTGGTTGGTTCAGTAACATCATGTAGAACGGGAAGAGTGGTATAATAGCACTGATAATCTTCAAACTGCTTAGAATTAACAATACTTGCCTTTGATCTAGTCTGCATAGCATGAGTGTTAAGAGGAGGAGACACAGAACTAGACAGGGAGGTAGGCAAGAGAACTTGTAGTTGCTGATCATTAATCGCAGATAAGACTGAATCAGCTGGAAGACAAGGCATGATTCTGAGTAGATTCTAAAGATGAAATAGAAACACTCTGTGAACTATGATTTTGTGAAGAAACATGTTGAGGAGATATAGAACCAGATATATCACTAGGATTTAAGGCATGCACACAAGAAGGAAGGGAAACACAAATTGGTAAAGTCTGAGTCTTGGAAGAGCATGAAACTGGAACTGAATCTGTTGAGATGGAATAAGACTTAAAAGGAAAAACAGTTTCATCATGAATGACATGTCTAGAAACAATAAACCTTGCGGTGGATTTATTGTAACAAATGATCCCTTTATAACCTTGAGAATATCCCAGAAAAACACACTGAGCTGTTCTTGGCTGAAGCTTATGTTCGTTATAAGGTCTTAGATATGGGTAAACCGTAGTACCAAAAATCCTAAGAGATTTAATATCAGGAGCCTTGCCATACAAGCTTTGAAAAGGAGACTGATATCGTAAAACTGAACTAGGCATAAGATTGATGAGATAAGCAGCATAAGCAACTGAATGAAACCAGAACTTATAGGAAAAGCAGAAGCAACTAGTAAAGTAAGAGCTGTTTCAATAATATGGCGATTCTTCCTCTCTGCCAAACCATTTCGCTGAGGGGTGTATGGATAAGAGAGCTGATGAATTATCCCTTTTGAATCCAGAAAAGAAGAAAATTGCCTACTAATGAACTCACCACCCCCATCACTTTGAAAATACTGAATAGTAGCCTTAAACTGATTAGTGACAAGAGCATAGAACTTGAGAAATTCTTCAAACACTCCAGATGTATTAAACAGTGGATAAAGCCACAAGTAACTAGTACACTCATCAATGAAACTGACATAGTAACTAAAACCATCTATAGATTTATGTCGAGAAGGACCCCATTCATCACTGTGTATCCTTTGAAAAGGAACACTAGACTTAACATGATCCTTAGGAAAAGAAAGCTTGTGCATTTTACCATGTAAACAAGCAGTACATAATGCTTGAGAAGAATCAACAGAAACAGATAAAGAAGAATCTTGAAGCATTCTTTGCACAACGGTATTTGTTGGATGCCCTAACCTTTGATGCCAGATAGAGAGGTTGACATGTTGTCCAAGATATACAACTGGAGCTAAAGAAATAGAAGAAACACCTCGAGATCTTTGAGAAGCAGAAAGAGGATGGGATATAACCTTGATTACTCTTGCCTTGAAGAAGAATTCCCTTGGTTATCTTGTCCTGTATATAAAAGTCAGAGACATCAAATGTTATAAAACAATTATTATCTTTACACAGTTGATGGATGGATAAGAGATTTTCTTTGAGCTTTGGAACATGCAAAACAGATGGGAGATGCAGTGAAGTATATTGGGCACAAGAGATAGTAGCAGTGCCAAGATTCTGAATAGTCAAACCTGCCCCATTGCCAATAGTAACATTCTCATCAACATCACAAGGAGTCACATGATCCAATTGAGATGAATTTCCAACCATATGATGGGAAGCACCACATGTCGCAATCCAGGACGTGCTCGGAGAGAAAGAAGTCCGGCAGTCATAGCATTCAGAGAAGAATGAGGTGCTTGGCCATGAAATGAGTAGTTTGACTGTGAAAACAGTCAAGAGCACCATGCCCACGTTTGCCACAGATTTGGCATTCAACAACACTGGAAGTAGAATAGGAGGAACTAGCATTGCGGTAATAGCAATTAGCAGCTGTATGTCCACGCTTGCTACAAATTTGACACTCAGGCACCACATGAGATCGATAGGAATTAGAACCTCCATGAAAACCAGAAGTACTACCACCCCGAAACTGAGAGGAGACATGTCGACCACCATTAAACCTTCCACGACCAGAGGTTTGTGCAGAAAAACCTCGAGAACCAGAGGCACGAGAAAAAGAACTTTGTGGACCACCAAAACACTGAACATGTGGTAAGGGATGAGAAGGTGTACATAAAATACCCTGTCCTGAAGACACAGAGGAACTTTGAGCACAAGATGAATTAGTCGCATATAACGCAGTATGATGAACAATACGAGCCTCAACGGTTTGTTCAGCAACGAGAAGCTGTGCTCTGAAATCCTTGAGATACAATGGAGTATCTCGTGCGATCAAGACAGTCTTGATCATGTCATATTCGGGTGGTAATCCATTCAAAGCAGTAATAATGAAATCATCATCAGAAATCTTGATACCAGCAGCATTCAATTGATCTCGAAGATGTTTGAGACGAAGCAAAAATCGCCCGATAGAATCTCCACCTTTCTGTGCAGTTTGCAACTCAGTTTTGACATGGTTGATCCGAGCGCGAGAAACTGAAGCATAGCGATCAGAGAGGTTGATCCAAGCGTCGCGAGCTATTTTGCTTCCAATGACGTATTCAATCACCTCGTCAGACAGAGAAGCAATGAGTAAACTCAAAAGCGCCTTATCAGTACGAATCCACTCCTTATAAGCAGTGGTAAGCTCAGAAGTTTCGCCTTCCTCATCAACAATGGCAAATTGAGGAGGTGGAACCGAAGAACCATCGAAATGCCCAAAAAGCTCGTAGCCTTGAAGCATAGATTCGATCTGATAACTCCACTTCAAGAAGTTATCATCAGCAAGACGAATCGTAAGGAGGCCAAGAAGACTCTCAATTTTGAGAAAAGAAGAAGCCATGAAGAAATTAGGGTTTTAGAAATTTTGGATTCAAAGAAATCTGAGAAAGCTGAGAAATTAGGAATTGCAGAGAGAGAAGAACAAGATAGACGAAGGAATCTGAGAGAGACGGAAGCGGAATATTAGATCTTGATCACCACCATGGGCGCTGATACCATGATAACAGAAGAAGTATTTGGAAAACTAAGGAAGAAGAAGACTGAAAACAAAGAGAATATATTGAGATTTTTCTGTATGATTTTCACTGAATGAATATTACAAAGCACAGTTTAGCTTATATACAATTGTAATGACTGAAGGCTTAAGTAACTAACAGCCATGCTTAATAGATGCCAACACTAACACGTGAATAGCACGTGGGTACTCTAACAATACTAAACTAACTTGAGTTGACGTGTTCATCCATCAGCTAGAACAATAAGAGTGATGCATATGCATCGGTGCGCTTTATATTTAACCGTTTAATTGCTTCCAATATCTCACACATTTAAGTATTTTGGTTGAATTGAATGTTTGATGTTGTGCTATAGCTTTATGGCTCACATCATTTTGGTGTATGTATGAGTTTGATGTTTGAAGACGTGTTATATGTTCAAGCAATTGATTGTCAGATTGTATATAAACTGCTATCACATGTAAAGAAATGGTCCCATGTTAATTTCATTTCTTGGTGGAAATGATAGTTTTATTTCAATTAGTCTATCACATTTTCTTCATGGTATAAACTAAATGGTAAAATGATTACTTTAATACGTATGATATTGGTATTTCTATACGCCTTCTTGTGCATGCACAAGAACAAAGTAAACTATATGGTAAAATGTTACTTTAATACGATGATATTGGTATTTCTATATGCAATATTGTTATTTTTTTTTGAATAGGTATGCTGACTTATTTAAAGATAAATCATAGAAGAAACAAAATAAAATTAGCAGATAAAAATAAGATTGTCACAACAAATTAATTAGAAAATACAACATGGTGTGCTTGATTAGAACATAATTTTTAGGCTGACCTCATTAAAACTAATTTGGCATTATTGCAGACAATGTCTCATTGTAGAGAGTTACCAGTTGCCTTATTATCAAGAATATACAATAAAATGATGCTCATGTGTATGCATTCATAATAATCAAATTTAACAACTTTAGTTTTCTTTTAAATGAAAAACGTGATAAATCATCTGAGCTTGAGTGGGGTTGCTAGACCATAAGTTTGTTTATGTAGTTTTGTTTCTAAGCTTCGTCTCCCTTAGAACCAAAACAAAAACAAAAACAAAAACGGGATAAATCATCTGAAATTATATCAATAACTCATTTAATAAGTGATAAACTATTGATCAAATAGTTTAATAACAACGTGGAAAACAATGTGACTTTGTGAATTAACACAAGACGGCTTTGAATGTTATTTTCTCTGATTCGATTAGGAAATTGCTCGTTTTTGCCTACATCAATTGCCTTCCTTCAAATTAAGTAATTAATCGATCCATTAATCATCACCTTGTTTCTTTGAACCTCCAGAACATTTGTCATACGTACTAACATCTCATCAAAATCAAATGTACTGCAACAAAAGAAGCAAAAAAAAAACATGGATGTTATATATGGTCATTGAAATTAAAAAATGGGTATCTTCAAAAGCTCCAATTGTTATAAAGGGATTTACTAACAAGGAAATAAAACAAGTATACACAATCTCTTCAACTAATGTTCACATGTTTCAATCTTAGAACACACCCAAAGCTCATTTACAACATAACAAAGAAGCTTCGAACTGCCTATAAATTACAAAATTGCCATCGATTTCTTAAAACAAACCAAACCCCAAAACATGATAAATAAAAAAAACCAAAACATTCAAAAGGCATCAAAGTAATTTACTAATCAAAATTAAATTAAATAGGTTCAGCTGTCATTTTTTGGGTTTGTTTATTGAAATTAAATAGTGTAGAATTTATCTATATCACTAGTGCTAAAAATAGGTATCTAACTAAATATCTCTTTTTTTTTGGTCAAATTACTAATGAGCCCAACAGAAAAAGCAAGGTTAAAGGCCCAGCTTGAGTCTTTCTCTTTGCACATTTGGTATTTCGTATGCGTTCTTGCGCATACATGATGCAATATTGTTATTTTTTTTAATAGGTATATATGCTAATTTATTTTTAAAATAAACTATACAAGGAACAAAATAATATTAGCACATACACATAAGATTGTCACAACAAATTAAATAAATAAATAAAAAACATCCTTCCTTGCTAGAGGTGGTTTGTTTTGGACTCTTTGTGGATGCTTGATTAGAACATAATTTTAGGTTGATCCCTTCAAACTAAGCCTAAAGCTAAACTGAACGGTCATATAATTGTGAGTCAAAACGACAATAAGTTAATTTGCTAATTCCAAAATTAGTTCAATTGGCTGTTGGGAACTAGGGGGAGATGATATAGCTTCATCAGTGTGTCCTTATTGGAGCCTATTTATTGATTATTTACGTAAAATTTTAGACTTAAGAAAGATAGAGAATATATACGACAAGAGTGCTCAAGCGATAATCAGTTAGTAAGTTATACAATAATAATATTTTAATTTGGTTGTTCGAGTACTATTCATTCTTTAGGTCATAATTGAAAGATTATCTTTAGAAAACATTAGCCAAAAGGAACAAAGTAAGGTAAGTAGCCAGTTACAATAGAAATTCTTGTTTTCATTTTACTTCTAAGTTACAACCTTCTTTTGCAAGAGGATGCAACAAATAATGTTATTACGAAGGGGGAGTATTTTAAACTTGAATTACTAATTTTTGTTTGGTAATTTTTAGTTACATACACAAGTAAACTGTTGCTCAGTGGTTATTTCTACATAAACGTAAATAGTTGTTGGGTAACAATAAAATATATATATATATATATATCAATTTATTTTCATTTGTACTTTAAATAGTAAAATATGCATAAAGAAATTAAGAACAAAACTATAAATGTTATTCATTACAATGTTTCAAACTTCGATTGGCATATCGGTTTTCTCCTCTGCAGCTTGAGTCGTCTTCGTTTTCCAAAGCGAAAGCCATTTCCAGGCTTCCAATATTATGGCAATGCAACCGATCATTATGATGGTGACAAGGTAAGAAATTTTCCAAATTTTTCCAGGCTGCAGTATATCAAAGCCCTTGAGGATGTTGACAATGCCGAGAACGATGGTTCCGTAACCCACCAGGTAGTGGAACCAGTTCCAAAACACCCTCCGCTTGTCTGTCTTCTTGGGCCTCAAGCACAAAGCAACAAGCACCTGAAGGGTAGCTAGAGCAATAAGAGTGATGCCTATGCATCGGTGCCCTTTATATTCAATCCCTGAAGATTTGAGGCCGAGCCAAACTCCTGTTGCGAACCCAGCAACCCCACCAAGATATCCCAGCATTTGACACGCCCTATGAATATGATGTAAGACTGAAAATAAATCTGCTATATTCTTTAAGAAACTCACAATACCACTAGATCACTTAGATGTAAATCTGGACTGTTGATCTTTGATGAATGCATGCTTGCTTCAATGACAGATGCTTCTGCAACTCTACGATCTCCTTATGCAGTACAATCAATGGGGCTAGAGGGGTGGATTCTGCAGTGCGATCGAGAGAGCAGGGACCTATCATATTTATACTGAAATGGTGCTATACTTTACAGCTCTCTTCCCATTAAAGAAAACTGCAAAGCCTTTCCTAAAGCACTAAGTTCTGTTTCCATGTTCTTCATTCATTAGTTATTTAACTAAGATATCTTGATGCTCATTACACAAAGTGAATGGCTGCACATGGACAGTTTTATTATCTTTACAGCTTTACAGCTTTTGTTTATATCTTATATTATTATAACACAACTTGTAGGATTGCTATAGCTTTAGTTTATCCGGTTTACACTGTATAAGCAGCTAGCATTGTTGTATATGGACTCTACTTCTGCATATGAGTTGTATTCCACTAGGATGAGTGTAAAGCCCTCATTTATGCTTACATTCTCCCACTCAGGGCTAACACTCAATCCATAGCTCAAATGCGCTTGTACTGTGGGCCATGAGTTCACAACAACAAAGTCCTTTAATCAAGTTCCGTCGGACAAAAGTATTTATGCAAGACTGCAGGGAGCAATGTTCGCTTAAACTTAAAACATTCCCCAAGATCATGTACACAAAAACTTTTATCTACATGGAATACCAACCAGATACAACCGATCAATGTTTCATATAAAACTGAATTGTGTAACGTGTACTTGAATCTTTATAATGAAACATCCAGTGGTCCTCCTTAAGACTATCTTGAGTTTTGATAATCACGCTCCTTAATTTCAATTCAACCAAAATGATTATCAACAATCTGAAACTTGATGCATATATATAACATCCATTGACTTCCTTAAGACTATTTCTAGTCATTACCTGAGTTTTGATAATCATGGTTCCTTAACAAATTAACCATATTAAATGATTATCAATAATCTTTATCAACAAACTGAAATACTTGATACACATTCAAAACAAATTCAATCTTAAACGCAGAGATAAGAAAACCTGAATGAAGCCAAGTATGAAATGCTTCTCCCACTATTCTGCTAAGTGAATGCTTTCCAAGATCTTCATCTTTTCAACATGGCTCTTAAAATAGCTACGATGACACAACTTTATTAAGTGGATTTGCAATCACAGCACTTTTGTGTCTATGTAATCCATCTTGACATGCCTCTCCTTGATCTATTCTTTAACCAACAAGAAAATGCTTGGTACTTGTAAATCTTTAATAATTTCTTTAGAATATAACTCGCTTCCGTATTATTACAATAAATCTATATAGGCATGACAATAAATTCAACAATCTTCATTCCAATAAACTGCCCCTTCATCCAAAGCAAGAATACATAACCAGAGTTCGACGATTTCAAACTATCTCGACATCCCGCAAAAACTTTATCTCTCTTGTAAACCAGCATGTTACTTTTGCCTTTGCAGTATATCTCGAACACTTTCTTATGCATTCCAATGAGCGCTTCAACATTGGACTAGATTATACTTAATACAACATAAAAAATGTGATGCTAGTAATCGTAATACCACCTGATCGTATCCTACCTTCATAAGCAATCTTTAAGGCAATTAACAAACCATATTAATTCCTATTTAAAAGCTTGAAATTTCTCTATTGTTTCAATGTTCAAACCTTGAAGAGACCAATTTAGCCAAACATTCCGATCGGTTGTCAAAATTAAAATTTCTTTAACCCACAAACTCTTAAGCAAACCAGATTATGTATTATCTATATAGCTTTACATCTATATTTTCATTATGGATCAACACAACTATTAACAAATCACAAGTTGTATTAATCCCAAATTTAATAGTTTATATTCTTGTATCAATCCCAACTTTAAAACTTCATATTACGTATTAATCATTAAAATCTTTTAAGCAAAACGAAAAACAATCCTTATGACATGAGATGAGTTGTAAGTTATATATAACATACAAAACAAAACAAAAAAAGAAACTAAGCTCCCACCGATCTGCTATATCATAACCTTAATAGCAATGTAACTTTTTCTTCTTTTTATCTTTTCTTTTACAAGCATAAAAACATGTATAAAAGCTTAGTAACGATCACAACCTTAGCACATCTATATGAACTTTAGTTTTAAATACCTTCAAGTTCCTTTTTTAGGAAAATATGAACAACTAGACATACTGCTCTATATGTTCATACAAAAACATAATCTTAACCATATTAACTCCGTAAAATATGCCAAAGCCAAAATAACTCAAAATTGCAATTAACCTTAGGCTATGGCTTCACTTTGAGTTTCTTAATTGATGCATACTTTAAATTTCAACTGAATAGCTTGACAACCAAAACAAATCAGTGAAAAACTTTTGTGAATAAAACTTCATGAGCATGCAAGCATGCAAAATGTGCTGTAATTAACTTTAGGCTATAGCTCAACCTTTTGGTGAGTAAACTTTATGATCTTACAAACTAGGGCAGTGGCTTTCACTTGAAAACTTTTGGTGAATGAAACTTAATGAGCTTATAAAAATAGGGCAGTGAGTGTGAAGTCCAAAAAACTATACAACATTTCTCCCACTTGGGCAAAACACTCACTACTCTTGGAATTGAATATACACCAAAACCTTAAAACTTTAAAACATGATAATTAGTATACTTTGATAAGATAATATCATACCACTCAGTATTACTTTAAATAATTCACAACACCATAGGTGCATCAAACAAAAACAAAACATGCCAAATAAAAAACCAGCAACGACATGTACTCACTTGAAAAATTGTCACAATTTCTTTATTAGTTTGATTAACCTCAAATTACTTAGAATCAAACTAAAGACATAAATCTTTACAATAACAAAATTTAGAGTCGTTTTATGTCTCTTTAAAGGTCTAAAAAGACTTACAAACTTAACTTTATAAACCTGCCAGCACAAAACTTTTCCAGAACAAAGGTTACTTTCAAATTTGCAATAATTATAATCCATATTCAATAACCACGAAAATTTGCAGTTCATAAGAAGACACATATATCTTCATCATGCAAAAATCCACAGGTCATTTGAAAAGCTTTAGATGAGTCATTCATTAATCTTTACTCATAGTCCAGAATCTGTCAGGAAAACTTCTGTGCATCTCTATCAACTTTATAAATCCACCAAAAATTCAATTCTTAACAAATATACATGAAATCAGTGTCTAAAGAAACTTAGAAAGTCTACTTTATCATGTAATTTTATCATGAGCTAATTCGATACAAGAAATATCCAAACAGACATCATATCTTGAGATTTCAAAACTGAAAACTGAACAAAAATTTATGAGAAACTGACGTGTACCTTAAGGGCTTTTGAAATACTTATGTGTCCAAACTGTATTTACTCCATACCACTTGAAAACTAAACCAAATAAGTCAGTGTTCTTAAACAAAAACAATATGAAATTCTTGAAACAAACTGCAGAGGATTTAAATGAATAGAGTACTTTAAAAAAAAAAAAAAAACAAAAAAAAAGATGCTCTTTAACAAAGTGAGTTGTCATGTAAAAGTTCGAGTTTCTTTTAGGCTATCAAAAACATCTTTATTCCCACAATTGTATGTATGCTATATTCTCACTTTTGAAGAGAATACAACCTGTTTATAAAAACAAGATCACAAGACTAAACCACAACATGTCTTATCTTGTGCCATTATGGATTGAACCATACTAGTCCTCATTTGAGAGGAAAATTTCATAATGCAATTTTGATCATTTAGCCTTGAATATTTAAGATGTTGTATTTGAAGAAGTGCTTGGCAATTCAACCAATACAAAATCTTTCTTTAAAAACATGATCACGTAAACTTTAGTTAAATCAGTAGGAAATTTATCTTTGATGGCAACGAGGTGCTCATCTCTCGATTTTATTTTCTTTAGTGATGAAAATTATCTCTCTTACGATATGAAAATAAATTCTGTAACAAGTGCTCTTGCTACAACACCCAAAAACAAAGCTATATACTTCAATCTTTAGAATCAAGCCAATTCATTTATACACCACCCTGTTAGACAACTTTAATTCTCCTTATTTCTATTCCTTATAGTTTTTCTGAAGTCAAGACTTTTCCTTGCAAGGTTGTATACTATATATTCCTTTTACTAGAGTTGCATTAAAGCATAATAGAATTTCCAGATTCATTATAACTGATTAATAACCAAAACTTAATTATAAACATGCTGAAAAGAAATTCCAGCATATATCAAAGCTTGTAATTCAATGTATACACAACAAATTGTCTATAAAGCAAGCTAACATCTTTTCATAAATACCTGCAATCGAAGGCAGGTATTGAATTAAAGGCAGAACCAATATATACTTCTTGGACATTGAATTACTCTCAAGGTTCTCTTTAGTCTTTCTGTCATTGCTCATGAGCCTAAACCTGCAATTTTGTTAGTCTTATGTCATTTCTCATGAGCCTATGTCTGTGTAGTTGTGCTTCCTCTGCTTGCAACATTAGTTCTTTAGTCTTCAATGCAAGGTCCAACTCCATAATTCCAAGAACAATAGGCAAATCCACCTTCCACTTTCTCGTAGTTAATTCACGTAAGTGGCTCTTATGGAGCCGAGGTTCATGGAAAGGGCATTCAAAACTGTCATTCACTCGAATATGCAAATGTGAAAATCTTTATCCCTTAAATCTGCATCATATTCTCATCTTTGGACAGAGTATATGATGTTTTCTTTATTATAACACCAACACATGATTACCATATGAATTAGCTTTATAAAAACTTTTCACCTTTAGGCAAAAAGATTTTATTATTCATATGTATCATATATTGTATTATACCACTCGCTCATTCAACCATATAGAACAATCTTGCTTTGGCATGAACTGCTTCACATGTTATGAATACAATGCAATTGGTGATCATATAAAACCAGGAACCGTGAAGATGTAATGCAAATCGAAGTGCTTTTGGCAATATCATTTTGCATAACACCATTCTATGAACATGATCACCATAGCTATCTTTTCTCGTACTCAAAAACAGATTAGTGTCGATATAGCATATAAAAGAACTGAATCGAAAATTAATCAGTATTAAGGATTCAAGGGATTGTGAGGTAGCTCGATACCAAATGTAAGACTGAAAAATAAATCTGCTATATTCTTTAAGAAACTCACAATACCACTAGATCACTTAGATGTAAATCTGGACTGTTGATCTTTGATGAATGCATGCTTGCTTCAATGACAGATGCTTCTGCAACTCTACGATCTCCTTATGCAGTACAATCAATGGGGCTAGAGGGGTGGATTCTGCAAAGTGCGATCGAGAGAGCAGGGACCTATCATATTTATAATCGAAATGGTGCTATACTTTACAGCTCTCTTCCCAAAGAAAACTGCAAAGCCTTTCCTAAAGCACTAAGTTCTGTTTCCATGTTCTTCATTCATTAGTTATTTAACTAAGATATCTTGATGCTCATTACACAAAGTGAATGGCTGCACATGGACAGTTTTATTATCTTTACAGCTTTACAGCTTTTGTTTATATCTTATATTATTATAACACAACTTGTAGGATTGCTATAGCTTTAGTTTATCTGGTTTACACTCTGTATAAGCAGCTAGCATTGTTGTATATGGACTCTACTTCTGCATATGAGTTGTATTCCACTAGGATGAGTGTAAAGCCCTCATTTATGCTTACATATGAAACCATGCTGGATCAGCTGACTTGAAATGCCTCGCCACAATAGCCCCAACAGGCATCAGTATGCCCCAACTGACGGTATTAATAATTCCATGAGAAATCTTCAATTTGAACACAGAACTTGTGGCCCTCCTGATTGTTTCCACTTTCCCAGAAAGAAAATCCAGAGTTCCAAACGACTGAACGTTTGGTCCAGAAACCGAGTGCATCTGCGGTGTGTTTCCGGACAAAGGTCCTTGCTGCCAAACATGGTTGACCATGGTGACGTTGTTGGGAAGCCCTATGGTGGCGAAGATAACGATCTGGTTGTTCTCATAGATGGCGGAGACATCAAACAAAGGGAAGCTAAGATTTCCTTGCTCCAAACGAGTTGCGTAACTTTTAATGGGCGACGAGTAAATGTTCATGGTTCCGTCAGTTCTTTTGAAAGCAACGATGGCTTGCGAGCCCACCATGCCAGTTGAGGTAGGGTTTATGGCCCATGCAACCCATCTGGAGTCGCTCACTACAGCTTGTGAGAAGGCCACGTCGACGGTACCTTTGGATGGGTAATAACTCCAGTGGATTGTCGAGTTCAAAACTCGTAGAGTTTGGCATGCATCGAATGTTTTTTGGTTGACTGAATGGGGTGTGCAAGCTGCTTGTGACATGGTGACGAAAACTGAGCTAGATATGAGAGAGAGTAAAAAAAGACACTTGTAAAAAGCCATGGGATCGGAGGAGATTGCTTTTGAAAGGAAGGGTTTCTGTTGATTGTGTTTGTGTATTTTGGTAAAAAGGAAGGGTCTCTGTTGATTGTGTTTGTGTGTTTTAGTAAAAGGAAGGGTTTTTGTTGACTGTGTTTGTGTGTTGGTGTACGTTGGTGCGTCTATATATATATAGTGACTTTTGTATCCTTTCCTAACTAGGAAAGGAAACAAAAATTTCACGATTCCAATTCCTATTTTGATTGCTATTTAAAAAAGAAAAAGAATAAAGAAAATTGGAAACCCTCTACTACACGTACATTATCTTCTTCTCACCATCTGGCCTTCACCTCCTACTTCATTCCACCCCTTGCATCGATCCCTCCTTCCCACACTAGCTGGGCTGTCTTTTGAATTTTTTTATTTACATTTTCTATTTAATCTGTTAACTTTTTTTAAAATTAGGTAATATTTTAATTATTATGTTTCTTAAATAATTAGACATTTGTTTATTAAAATGGTAGAGATTTAGAAATGACTCAGAATCAGAACTGATTTAGAAATTAAACATTAATTTGAGTTGTCGTCACGTGCCTTTGATAACTTAAAACACATTTATCGTTCTCTCTCTCTCTCTCTCTCTCTCTCTCTCTCTCTCTCTCCTGTTCTACAAAGGACTCAGAACTGATTTACCATATTCTTCCACAACTAAATCAAACCTTGCTGCCTTTTATTGATCTTTGCATACTTCAGACTCTGATCAACAATATTACATGAATTTTCATCGTCTCAAATAAACTTGAAATGTCAGACAATAAAATAAAATAAAAGCTGAAACCTCCATATCTTTTTTTTTTTGGTTAGAATGAAACCTCCATATCTGTGACAAAGAAATATGTCCGTCAATGTCAATTTCTTAAAATACCCCTATCAAAATCGCAAACTAAAGAGAAATAAATAACTCAGATTACTTTAAAGTAGGAGAGGAAGGAGCAAAAGACGTTTCAGTTGCCTTGCCTTGCTTATGAAGTTCTATTTAATTTTTAATTGTATTCTTTGAACTTTTGATTTTGCATTTAATGCACTTAAATTGGTATACCCTAAACACTAAACAGGGAGTGTCGATTCTGAGTTTAGGGTTTAGCAAACCCTAATTCAAAGTTGCCTAAGGTGACTCGAAATAGCAAAACCCTTTAAAAATTGGATTAGGATGCAAATCATTAGTCTAAAGTTTGAACCCCAATGACACCCCGCCCGCCCGCAAAATTTGAAAAAAAAAACCAATGAAAAGGATTTAGCATGCTCTCAAATTGGACTAACTATAAAAAATTGGCCTAACAATGAAAAGGATTTAGCAGGCTCTCCAATTAGACTAAGGGCTCATTTGGGAGTGATTTTGGATAGGTCAGAATCACTTCTAAGAAGAACCACCTTCCATGTGCTTCTCCATATAATCACTTTAAGTGATTTTAAGTGATTATGGGCAGAAGCACCTCCCATGTGCTTATCTATAAAATCACTTAAAACTACTTAAAGTGATTTTCCATAGAAATACTTTTTGGCCTATCCAAAATCACCTCCCAAACAAGCCATAACTAGAAAAGATGCAAATAATTGATTTGACTTAGGCCCAACCTAGCCTAACCAAACCGCTCAACATAATAACTTTAATTTGGTTTGGTTTAACCTCAACCCCAAATAGATTTGTTCCATAATAAGTAATTTTACTTGGATTTGAATATGAAAAAATTTGGTTCCTTAAAACTGAAAATGAGCCTCCTCAAAACAAATGAAGTTTTGAAACTTGTCAAATTCCTCTAACTAATTTTTTCTTTGAAATTTTTTTAACTTTTTTTTAAGTGTCAAAACTCTATTTATTTTATGGAGGAGCTCTTCCTCAATTTTAAAGAATTTGAATATTTGTTTTTTTTGTTGGATACTAGGATTTGAATATAAAGCTGATCCAAATCAACGCTTGTCCACATTTACATGCTAGGCTTGCATACACCCAGATTAATCGCAAGTTAGTTTTATTTATTTATTTGAGCCTTAGGACTTCTCAATAATTGAATAATTAATGGGCTTCTTAGATGTAGGTCCAATTTGTTAAGATATAATGGATGCAGAACATCAATATTAACTCATCAATAGAAGTTCTCCAAGCCAGCATGTGGACAGATAAGCAATTGATTTGTCCTTCCTTTTTAACATATTTACTGCCAGTACCACTAAATAGAAAAGGAAAACAAAGCAACACATCCTAGTAATTATGGTGACTCTTACAATCATGCTCATTCCCAATCTCTACAGATTTCTTGCATCCACTACAAGAAAACTTAGCTATGGCGACAAACTACGAATTTGTCACCCGAACAACCTTCTGACGACAAAATTCTTCATTTGTCGGCATACTTCACTCACCAAGTTTTCCAAATAGCGCCGAATTATTGCCGACGAAAAGGGGGTGTTATGCCGACGAAATAAAGTTTTGTAGCCAGAGGAAGCAATATTTTATCTAAAAGGTTGTGGAGACGAAAGCATTTGGCCAGGTTTGTCGCCATAAGTTATGTCGAACAATCTTCTGGCGACGAAATTATTCATTTGTTGGCATACATCACGCACCAAGTTTTACAAATAGCGCTAAACTGCAGATTTGTCGCCCAAACATACTGCCGACGAAATTAGTTTGTGGGCACATGTCTATTTTCTCACGACGAAATGGTTTGTAGGCACATGTCTATTTTATCCCGACGAAATGGTTTGTGGCCACATGTCTATTTTATGCTGATGAAAAGATTTGTGGGCACATGTCTATTTTATCCCGAAGAAATGGTTTGTCGGCACATGTCTATTTTACGCCAACTGTCTATTTTCTCCCGATGACCCAATGGTTTGTCGCCACAAATGCATCATCTATTTCATATTTCAGATTTATATTTATATTTGATGTTTGTTTGTCATTAATTGAATTGAATTTATACATTTATTTTGTGATATTCCAAGTAAAAAGCAATAGTTAAGCAGCAACTCAAGTAAAAAAAAAAAGGATATCATATTCCATGGAAAACCAAACTTATGCATCTTAAAATAGAGGAAGCTTCACATGAATGATGAGTACCTTTGAGATATGCAATTGACATTTTGCGGATTCCTATCCTTTCCAAGGGGAGTATTTCTACACTTTCACTTTACTTTTACCCTCCTGTTTATGACCAAAAAAAAATACCCTCCTGTTTTCTAATGCATTGTGCTTTCTACTGTCCTTTCCATTTGACTTTCTTTTGTTTAAGTTTGGAAAGGGTGTAAAAAACAAACAAAAACAATCAACAACCGGGTGGTGCTTTCATTTTTTTTAGCTAACGAAAAAACAAAAAAACAAAAAAAAACATTAAAAAACATAAAAATAAAATTAAAAAAAGAAACAGAAAAAGAAAACCCACAACCCCACACACCACCCATTGCAATAATACATAAATCATTTTTTCATGGCGCTCTGTGTCTCCACAATGTGAGCCTTTTGTTTGGCCTTCTGAACGTCATCTTCTGGGTTCTCACGCACAGCCTCTTGGGGCTCATCACTTGAGCTCCCAAATATCACACTCTTAGCTTGAGCACGACTTGTATCGTGATCTAGTTGCTTGCGTTTACCCGGTCGCTCTAGGGCCTCCAACTACTTTCGCATGTCTTGAGAGTAAAAATCTACCATCTTTGATAGCTTTTTATTCTCTTCCTGCAAGACTTCCAGCTGACGTCGATTCGCCTCCGCCGTCCTTGACCTCTCCATTTTCAAGCTCTTTATAACGCCCTGACAATCCTCAACCAAAGCCCTCTCTGCCACCAAATAAGCCCTTAGTACCTCCACCTCACGGGATTTCACAATTAGGCGATGACCCACACTTGCGACATATGCAGCACTTTGCACGCTTAGTGCCATGACATCGCTCACGACTCAGTTGTCATCCTTTGTCCCCAGCACACATACATCTCTTGGAGTCCCTAAATTTCGCGCAACCCCAAAGGAGACATCGTTGTCCAGGAGTATTGAGTTGTTTACTGTCACGGGTCCTCGTGAGGAAGCAAAGTAGGGCATCCACATTGATGCCGTTCCTTGACCCCATGTCTGAGTCGGTGGAGCTAGGTTGAGATCCAACGAAAATTGGAAAGAAGACTCCATTTGATTTAAGTTTTCTCTTCTCTCTTCTCTTTTTTCTTTTCTCTCTTGTGTGTTTCTGATTTTGTGTTTTTCCCTTTTATAGACGTCTTTTTTTGCTGAACCCTAGCCACTACGTTTCTGATTTTCTCGCTCCCCCTACAGCGTACGTCCATCAGTCATTGCGCCAGTCCCCCACCTCACTTAATTGTGATTTGGCCTTTCTGAACGCTGATTTGGCCTTTCTGAACGAACGCGTTCAGAAAAGCCGGCTCGAATTTCCAAGACGCCAATAATTATGGCTTGGGGATGCTCGAGGGGCCTCTGCGCGTCAACACGTTAGTCATGAATTTTGAATGTGGTTCTAAGAAGATTCCCCCATTAGTCATGAATGAGTTCGCTCATGGGTCTGGTATGGGTGTTCTTTTTGTCAACTGTGGTTTTCTTCTGTCCCAATTCTATTATGCTTCGGTGGCTTCTGTGCCTTCTTTTTGTAATAGTGTGGCTATCAGGATTGTATTCCTTTTAATTTCTTTGGTTAATGAAAGTTTTGTTTCCTTAAAAAAAAACCTTTAATTGTTTATTTAACAACCCCGCTCATGCCAAAGATTTTCTAAGCCTATTGTCTTTCCCTCTCTCTCTCTTGTTTTTTTCACTCAAAATGCTTGACAGGTGGTAGTATTTGATTGGGTTGGGATACCAATATTAGGAGCAAATTTTTTTTTCTTTATGGTTTATTTCTTTATCTTTGGATTTGACACCCGACAAACCACCGGGTCTTCGTTCACAACATTAATTATATCTCTTCCCTCTGCTTCTCTGTGATCTCTGCGATCTCTCCCTCAATTTCTTTCTCTCACCGATTCTCCCGACTTTTCATCCAATGAAGTCTCCTTGTGGAGCCTGCAAGTCCTTAAGAAGAAAATGTAAGGAAGAATGCATTTTGGCATCATATTTCACATATGAAGAAGCTGTTACAGATTTCTCCCAAATCCACTATATCTTTGGCGCAAGCAAAGTGTCACACTTTCTATCTAAACTTCCAATGAATAAGCGAGCAATTGCGGCACGGGCGATGATAGCTGAAGCAAAAGCCAGGGTTATGGATCCCGTATATGGGATTATGTCCTATATTTTATATCTCCAACAACAGATTAATTAATTAATACCCTTTGACCTTGAACTTGTAGAAAACTATATATATTCAATTAATCGACGAGTATATATATATATATATATATGCTTTTTCTTTGAACTTTGCAGGTGCTGAACCTACAAGGACAGTTGGATGAAGCACGTGTGCAACTAGCTTGCACAGTTGCTCAGCAAGCAGCAATGGAAAACCCAACTGAGCAAGCACAACCTCGTGTTAGTGGGAGTTATGAAAATTCAGTAAATATTCCAGCAGAAAATGTCTCAAATGGCCTCCTCAATAATGAGGGTACTTCTTCCATGTCTTCTTTTGGCATGGAATGGAGTTTTGAGGATTATTATGTTGGTGAAGTGCCTCTGCGCCTAGATCTAACTTGATCAAGATATGATATAGGATCCATATATAGAAGTAGGGGTGGGCATCAATCCGGCCGAACCGATAAAACCGACCGAATTAAACCGTAATTACCGGTTTGGTTTGGTTTTGACCAAGAAAAAGTCAAATGGTTTAAAAACCAAACCGGACCCTATATGATTTGGTTTTGTTTGGTTTTGAGCTTTTGTAAACCGGCCTAAACCAAACTGGACCGTTTATGTCTATATTTATTTATTTATATTTTATTTTACATGTGTAATACTCTAATTAGTTAATAACTATATATGAATATTTGAATTGAGTTATATTAGTTCGTGAAATATGAAATTTTATGGCATTTTGAGTTTTAGGATGGTTTCATACTTTAGAAAATGATTTATGTATGACGTAAGTTGTGAATTTGTTGGTTATAATTAGACTAACAATGTTGAAAAATGCAAAAAAGAAAGAGAATTGGGCTTAGGCCTAAACCGGCCGAACCAAACCAAACCAAACCGTCTTAAATTGGTTTGGTTTGGTTCGAATTCCTTTATAACTTTTATCCAAATTGAACCGAATCAAACCGTTATATTTTAATTGGTTCGACTGTGGCTTTGAGGTGAAACCGATCCAATCCGGACCGTGCCCACCCCTATATAGAAGACTTCCTCCAAGGTAACATGCTTTTCCTCCTTCAACAATTGGATTGTAGAATTCATTGAACACGTTCCTTCATACCTTATAATATTATACACACATATAGTTTGATTGTTAGATTTTGAGAATTTCCAAGTTGTAGCTAGCAAATTGAGTTTCCATTTTTACCCATTCTTTTTCTTTTTCTTTTTTTAAAAGAAATATTTGTTTATTATTCAATAATTTTTAAATTATAGGTGTATAAATTAGTAAGATTGGCAGAGTTATGCTATGTACTTGCCATGGTACAGACATTAAAAGTCTCGCAAATGGTTCCAAATACAAAAAAGTACCATGTTCCCCTTATCTTTCTTTGTAATATTTCCAAATAATTTATTGTTGTTTTTCTGGCCTCACTCTCACATCAATATCCCACTTTCCTAATTCCAAATTTTTCATGCCGCAAACTTGGCTTTCAATGTATTATGCTATATATATATATATATATATATATATATATATATATATATATATATATATACTCTTGTGTGTTGGAATTATAGAAAAGTTTATATAGATCCAAATTCCCAACTAGAAGTTGGGTTTAATCCTCGGATTTGGTGACTTTGATACAAGTCCTTTGACTATTGTGCCACATAGGATTACATTCCTTTTTAAATATTGTATGATATAATCTTTTTATTTTTATATTTTTAAAATAATTTTTTGTTCCAATATTGCCCATTATCTTAGATTACTTACCTTAATGAGATAATTAGCCAATATTATATTTCTTTCCTTATCCAATTTACCCTTGAGCACATAAAACGTAAGGAATAATGAATTTATTAATTGCAGCAAATTTTATGGTGGTTTTATAATAAATTACTAAATTTATGGTAAGTAAAGCACCTAATTAGGAAGACTTTTTTCTTTTTTAAATGTTGTACATTGACATAAGAATGAAATAATGGAGTGAGTTTACTGCTCAAAGGAAGCCAAACACTCGTTAAAATAGATGAGAAAATAATGGAGCTTCGACTTGGGGTTCATCCCAAGGCACAAATGATCCGCTGAAGCATGGTCTAATATCTATTTGCTGTGCAGTCATAGTATCGACTTTTTCTTCTTATTCTTCTTCTACTTCTTCTTTTAGTATTATTATTATTTTATGTTGAATATATGCTCAATTTTGAATCAGGTTCAGTCATTTTGTTCTTTATAGTTGTTCTTTTATGTATAGTATACCTGAGATATAGGTAATACATTTTTTGCCTTTTTGTTTATGAATCTAAGTTATAGGTAACATACGCTTTACCACTTATCTTTTTTATGTACTGGAGATATAGGTAGCATATACTGTCTGGCTTATGTTTTTATGCACCTAAGTTATAGGTAATTTAATATTCTGCTTGTTTATTTTTCTACCTTACTTATAGGTAAGATGTTTTGTGGTTTGTTCATATATTGTCCTATTGTCCATTGCATAGGTATAATAAGTGTGTCTTACTTTCATTGGTTAAATGGTATATATTAGGTAAATATTATCAAGGAAAGAAATCAAAATTCAATTACAAAGAAATTATGCATTAAATTTAGATTTTCAATATGTTTTTCTTATTTATCTCAAAGGGTAAAATCGACACAACAAAAAAAGTAAATAAAGTAAAAGGAACTACATCTAAAACTAAAAATGCGTGGACTAAATCCAATAATAATTAATCATTTTGGACCTAAATCTAAGAACCCCTTGGAATTATGATAGTTATTCCTCTAGTATATATTATTGACGGGAAAGAACAAAAACAAAAAGATTGAAGCTCACTCTCTCTCTCTCTCTCATTACATTATTAGAGGAGGATTTTATTTTCCCCACTCTTCCATTTCGGCTGGTCGATGTTGTACCTCTTGCACAAAACACAATCCACATGGCTCTCTTCAACCAACACAACACATGCACATGCTTACAATAATTAAGTATTAACATTTTAACATTCTCTTAATTTAATGCTTAATTGTTGATCATCAATCTTCTTGATATTCGTAGGTTGTGAAGCACTTAGTGTGAACCTGATTATTGCTATAATTGACATGCCTGATTAAACTGTGATGTAATTCTTAATAAACAGCAAATGTCCCAACGTTGCTTATCCAGTCTCAACAATTCACTGATTGATTCTCTATTGATGCACAACCTTGCTTTTATGTACAGTATGAGGACATGTTGGAAACTGGGCAGCCTTTGATTAAATGGAAATTATGAACTTGTATTTTGGGCAGCCTTTCATTTCTTAGTTTTATCAACTTGTATTCATTTCTTATGAACTTTAGAATGTTTATTTTGATGGAAATTGTGAAACTGGAAACTGGACAGTCTTTGATAAAATGGAATATTATTGTGTTAGCTTTTGATGGAATGATACAAGGGGGCTCTGGGGTGGTGCAAGTGGCGCCACCGCACAGGCCCCCCGAAAAAAATTTCTTTATATTATATATATTAATATTGTAGGAATTGTATATATATATATTATATCGTGCTAGATATATACACAATGGCGTGTTTGGTGGAGGGGTCCAGCGCATGTTCATTTAACCAAGGGTCAGAGTTCGATTCTTCATGAAGTTAGACTGTTTGCCTGTTTTTTTATTATTATTTTTGCATTATAACTAAAAACTTTACATTATTATTATTATTAAAAAAAAAGACAGAAAGCCTTGAAATAAAAGGAAACATAACCACATGAGGCCTGGGAAAAAGAAAAAGAAAAAACCTAACCACATGAGGAGTATATACATCCCCCAAACACTTTCTACTCATTACCTATCATTCTTTAAAAAAAAAAAATGTTTTCTCCTCTAAGAAAAGTACTTTCTTCATTCAAAACAAAACAAAAAAAACTTCATGGCTTCTTCTTTCACTTAAACTCTGATTTTCTGGTAAGTAATCATCATCATTCATCAATCTTTCTTTGGTTCTTTTTTCAATCCTTTGACAATTTTTGTTATTATTTCAATTTCAGGAATTTCAACACAAAAAAGAGAAAACCCTAATTCCTAAATTCATAAAGACCACTCAAAATCAAATAGTCAGATTCAAATCTCAATTCAAATTCAAGTATGTAACTAAATTTCAATCTATTCTATATATTACATGACTTATTTTATTAAATTATTATCATGTTGATGATTGGTTATATGAGAATATAGTTTTTAGAAATATTTATCTATTTCTTGCTGGGGTTTTCTTCCAGGTTATAGGGTTTTGGAATTTTTCTTTGTAATCTAAACATGCCACCTACTAGAAAATATGTTTCTGGATATACAAAACGACTTAGAAAAAGAAAAATCGAGGAATTGACTTAATCTCAAAGAGGAGCTCTTGATAGATTCATTGTTAAAGAATCACATGCTACAATTGATGAAAATATTTCCAATGAACAACAACAAGATGATGTTGAGGAATTGTAAGATATTGAAAACAATATGGATGAATGTGTGGGTAATGCTGAGCTGAATGAGAATGATGACAATGAAAACGCTGATATCGATGATCACAATGAAGATGTTGAAGATCTAGACATAGAAAATGATGACAATGAAAACATCACTGATTTATTCAATGAAGAACCAAGCCAGTCCATTCCATTGGATATATATGATCCAAGAAATTAGGATAATATTGATCCCAAATTCCGTGACCTATTAGTGGAAAAAGGTCCTGTAAGAGATCTATTTATAGGAAAATGTCCTAAAGATCATTTACATAGACGTTTCTCTTTAACATTTTACACTCGTCATTTGCCAAATGGAGACCAACATGATAGAGATTGGCTAGTGTATTCAAAGGATCTCAACAAAATATTTTGTTTTTGTTGTAAGTTATTTAAAAAAGGGCCACAGAAAAGTCAGTTAGCAAATGAGGGATTTAAAGACTGGATACATCTTAGTGGTAGACTTAAAGAGCATGAGACAAGTATTGAACATATCAATCATATGAGCACTAGGATTGATTTTCGTATTAGATTGCAGAAAAATAAAACAATTGATGGAGTTGTTCAAAACCGAATCAAGAAAGAGAAAGAGCATTGGAGGAACTTATTAAAAAGATTAATTTCAATTGTGAAATATATTCGAAAATATAGTTTGGCTTTTCGTGGAAGTAATGAGAAGATCCATGATATTAACAATGGAAATTTTATGGGCTAAGTTGAAATGATTGCATAGTGGGATCCAGTTATGAAGGAGCATGTTCGACGTATGGATGATAAAGAGACTCATTATCATTATCTTAGTCATAAGATTCAAAATGAATTGATACTTTTGTTAGCTTCTAAACTCAAAAGTGCAATCATTAAAAAGATTGAAGAAGCTAAATATTTTTTTGTGATTCTTGATTGTACTCCAGATGCTAGCAACCAAGAACAAATGAGTTTGATAGTAAGATATGTGGATGTCTTTACTAATCCAATAAAGGTTGAAGAATTCTTTTTGGAATTTTTGATTGTGAATGATACAACAAGACAAGGACTTTTTGAAGAGTTGCAAACGGTGTTGCAAAAACTCAAGCTTGATATTGATAATGTGAGAGGACAAGGCTATGACAATGGATCAAATATGAGTGGGAAATACCAAGGTGTCCAAAGAAAACTTTTGAATGTAAATCCTAGAGCATTGTACACACCTTGTGGTTGTCATAGTCTTAACTTAACACTTTGTGATATTGCAAACTCTTGTGGAAAAGCAAAAGACTTTTTTGGAGTCATACAACGTATTTATACATTGTTTGCTAATTCTACAAAGCGGTGGAAGATATTGAAAGACCATGTTAAAAACTTAACTCTGAAATCGTTGTCAATTACACGTTGGGAAAGCCGTATTGAAAGTGTAAGAGCAATCAGATTCCAAGCTCCAGATTTAAGAGAAGCTTTACTTCAACTAGCAGAAAGTGACGGTGACTCCAAAATAACAAGTGAAGCTAATTCTTTGGCAACATATGAACTTGGAAAGAGTTCGTATTGGGGATGGTTATTTGGTATGATATATTAGGTGATGTCAATGTAGTTAGCAAAAACTTACAATCTGAAGACATGCTTATTGATGTTGCTATTGATAAAGTGAAAGGGTTGATTGCTTTTTTGAAAAGTATAGAGAAAATGGGTTTCTGAAGCTATGTGTCTTGCTAAAGAAATTGCTACCGACATGGGAATTGATCCGGTGTTTCTGAGAAGCGAAAAATTCATAGAAAAACATTTTGATGAGAATACTTGTGAGCCATCCCAATCAGTTCTGAATCACCAAGAAAAGTTTAGAATGGATTATTTCTTGTATTTAGTGGATCAAGCTATTGGTTCTTTAATGAGAAGGTTTCAACAATATCAAGAGTATGAGAATATTTTTGGGTTCTTGTTTACTTCAGAGAAGTTAAATTCATTGGATGATTGCGATTTGAAGAATTGTTGCAGTCATCTGGAAAGCATTTTGAAAAATGACAAGTTTTCTGATGTCGATGGGGAGGATTTATTTGTTGAGTTGAAAGTTTTACGGCAGCTTTTACCAAAAAAATATATCACAGCTACTGCAATATTAAATTTCTTGAAAAGATTAAATTGTTTTCCAAATGCATTCATTGCATATAGAATCCTATTGACTATTCCTGTTACTGTTGCATCTGCAGAAAGAAGTTTTTCAAAATTAAAATTGTTAAAATCATACTTGCGATCAACTATGTCACTAGAAATATTAAATGGACTAGCTTTGATTTCAATTGAAATTGAACTTCTAAAAAAACTTGATTATGAACATTTGATTGATGATTTCTCTTCTAAAAATTCAAGAAGATCAATTTTCAGACATTAGTATTGTACTAGCTGTGTTTTTTTTTCTTTTGGGGAAAAAGCTCTCGTAATAGTTTTAATTCTTCAAATAAAGACATCAAATACAACGTGAATGATTTTTGGATAGTCAGGTATGTTTTTGTTGTTGCTTTTGTGTTTAATGCAATATAATCTAATTTGTTAATGACATTTGTTTGCAACTACTTTTTAATTTGTGATTGCCATTTTTTTCCCTATTAAACACAGATTGCTTATTGGAGACAGCAAGGGACCTTGTAAGGGCACAAGGAGCTTATTTTTGTACCAAACATTTAATTTTATCAAATAGAAATATTTAAATTTGTATGAATGTGATTTTTGATTGTCATTACATATTTATTGATGGTGGCTTTTAGTTATAAAAAAATTGTTTAAGACATTAAGTTATGGCAAATTTGTATTTATAGTATTTTCATATTAGATTATGTGAGGCCTCAATTTAAGTTTTGCACATGGCCCTCAAAATCTCAGGGACGGCCCTGGTTCCAACATCAAATGGCTTTGGCTTGGGACTCTTATTTTATGTGATGATATTCCTTTTTGAAAAACTTATCCAACACGTGTTCTGCATTCACTTGTAATATGCAAATAAATTGATTTATTATTTTTCTTCTGGTCATTAATCATTTCTTGTGATGCCCAAATAACACTAAAGAGCACAAATAATATTGGTGCCCAAAGCCTAATATTGTAGTAATGTGGGCAAGTCTCTTCATGTGTATCAGTAATGAATCTATCTTTGGAGATTAACAACTTCCAAGTTAATCAATTTCTTTCTTCTTTTTTTGGTGAAATTGGGGGTAGAGCCTAAAAAAAACTAAACATCATGCATGGGAATCTCAATGTTATTGTCGGCTAAAGAGGATACAACTCCTATGCTTTCTCTTTTACTTTAATAATAATCTCACTCATCAATTTAATAAGTTGTTGAGTGTGATTATTACTGATAGAGGGGCACATCAAGCATGGAAAGTCTCACCAAGTGGGCAACAACATAGGGATCTATATCAAATTTTCTAATAATTATATGGCTAATTTCAATTTAGTCTCCTATAGTTACACCCTTAAGTTATGTGCGTATGAGCATTTTCAATTTCTCCCTCTCCCACCCCAACCTCCTCGTAACTCAACTCTCCCCACCCTATAGCCACGACCCACCACCCACTCACTGACTCTCTTTCTCAGGTCTGCTGGAGTGGTTGAGGAAGGGCTGTAAGATTGGACCAAAATGCCCCTCTATATTATAGTAATTTGACAAAAACATTGTGGATTATGCTTTAATTGTTTGGAATTCAAATTACAGGAGCTAAAAATGACTTTTTGGCTTAATTTTACTAGAATTTATATATAAAACTAATCTAAATCCAACCGTGCCCAGCTTAACTTGCCAAATGGACCTCGTGAATTCTCAGGTAGCAAAACATCATGCCACATTGCTTGTGAAAATTAGTCTATATTTGTTTGTCTAGAATTTCTACTTCATCAAACACGAAGAAGAAGCGAAGCGAAGGACAATACAAGAATCGACAAATCAAAGTAAGTTAACCAGCAAGGTATTTCAACGTTTTAATTGCATTTCTCTGGCAATACAAGGTAGCCATTTTTCACCCCTTATTTTCTTCAGTTGAGCAACTCTTTCCTCTTCTCTTTTGGCTGCTGCTTTTGCTGCTTCATCTTTAGCTTCTAGCCTAGACAATGATCTCTGGCATTTGTCTCTTGCTGCAGCCATTATGTCTTTCCCATCAACAACAACAGATTTGAGTCGCCGTCTAAACTGCGATCCATTTAGACAATACCATAAATGGATAAGGAAAGTAGAGCCATTGTGTAAACAAGAAATCACCAACTCAAACTAAGATTCGTGGATAAATAAGCAAACCTTCTTTGATTTCTCATTAATTTCTCTTCCAGGAAGAATTCTTGGTCTCTTTCTCAATGGTTGTTCATCTGACAGCATTCAGATAACTTTCAGTTAATCATGCAAACAGTTTGGCAATTGGCAGTGTGGAAATACATCAGTAGGATACTAGGATGGCACCAGAGAATGGTCAACTCTCCAATTCAAGCATTAAAAAAAGGCATGTTAAAACTCAAAAATTATCCTATCCTAACACAACTTGGCTAAAAATTAGCAGTAACTGGATGATATCACAAACCCAATTACATTTCATTTATAAGAACAGTTTTCTGCTCCAAGATTACTCTTTACTCAAATCTAGAAATCGAATATTTGGGTCCTCAGTATGAATGAAGAAGAGAAAAAAAAAAGGTCAGGCAGTTTCACTCCGCTATTATCTCAACAATAATAAAGCAGTAGGTGGACACATCATGATTATCTCCTAATCCCTTGTTTACAAATAAAACATTTGATGGGAATTACTTACCTATGTGATCAAACACTATCCCAGGGGGAGCATTTTTGAACAAGCGAATACAACCTTCATCTTCAACAACCACAGCTTTATCATCTGGTAAATGAATGAGGGGATCATTCACAATCTCCAAACTCTTTCCTATGATTTCATCCAAAAGTTTTTGTGCCTGCCATCAAGCTTGCTATTTTAGTTTTGCACAATTTGGCCACAAAGAGGCACATATATACATACACATATATATACTTCAAATTATTATCCCACAAAATGTTTATTTCACAAAGAAACTACAAACCCATTAAATTGAAAGAGATGAGAAACAAAGTGCAGATAATTTGGGGACTGATTGGGCAGGCTGACCTTGATTTGGTAGTGTTTGGGCAGCTGCTGGGTTTTACTCTGGTTGTAATCTCTGCCACCGCCGCCTCCACCATTTTCATTAGCGGAAAAACCATTCATAAATGAAGACATAACAGAGGAGGCACCCGCAGCCGCCGAGTTGATGGCTGCCTTCCACTCCGAATCTCCATCTTCCTCGCTACTGCTGCTAAACTCGCCCATTTCTACTGATACAAATTCTGGGTTTCAGGTTGGTCCTGAGCTTATAAGCCTAGACCCATTGGGCTGTCAAAATATGGGCTTAATTATACGACATACTTATTTTTACCCAAAATACTGATCTTTTAAAAGAAACGACATTCGACCAAAACACCAAACGACGTAGTTTTTAACATAACCGCGAAACATCAACGGCAAAACGATTTTCTCCTCAATCTGGAAAATAGTCGTAGGCTGCGCCACACCGCCTCAGTTGCAGCTTCAAAACAGAAACCCTAGGGGAGTTCAGATTCTGATTGGTTGCGATTACCCAGAGATAACAGAGAGATTCAATTGGGAAAATCAGGAAAACCCTAAGTAGAAATCTGAACCCAGTGAGGTCATTTTCCGTACAGATAATACAGAATGGGGAAGAAACAGCACAGCAAAGATCGAATGTTCATCACCAAGACGGAGTGGGCCACCGAATGGGGTGGCGCCAAAGCCAAGTCTACCTCCACTCCTTTCAAACGCCTCCCGTTCTATTGCTGCGCGTACTCTCTCTCTCTCTCTCTCTCTCTCTCTCTCTCTCATAAATTCGTATATTTGTATTTGTAAATATGTAAAGTTCTGTTTTTGTTTTTCATTGCCCTCTTTGAAGTTTGGTGCTTTTGTTCAATTGTTTATGCAGGCTTACGTTTACGCCTTTTGAAGACCCAGTGTGCACGGCAGACGGCAGCGTTTTCGATATACTGTGAGTTCATCTGATTCTTTTTTCCTCTGATTGTTTCAAACTTCATTAGCGCTATTTTTTTTGGACGTTAAATGTGACATGTATGTTGTTTTTGGATTTTGGGAAATGGGTGCAGGAATATAATTCCCTATATCCGAAAGTATGGAAAGCATCCCGTCACCGGAACTCCATTGAAGCAGGAGGAGCTCATACCACTAACGTTCCACAAGAATGCTGATGGTTTGTGCTTGCTAACTGTACTTTTCAGTACATATTTACGAAGTATGCACACAATGATAGAGTCATGCATGATGCAAGAAAATATGGGATAAGACCGCCTTTAGCTTAGGTGAAGTTGGAATTCAATCTAAATTGGAACTATCATAGTGGATTGAGGTTCATTTTTTCAATCTTATGTTGAGAGCTTTTCTTGTAAAAGAAACAAGCCCGAGCTTAAAATTTTTTAGGTGTGACATTCTAGAGGGGCCAAGTCTGTTAAAGTACATAATTTGAATCAAGTCGTGCTGGAAATTTCTTTGCATATCTCAGATCTGTGAGTTGGAGATCAGCATAATCTTCCAAATATGTTTTTCTCTGTACAGACATGTGACTATGTTGGCTAGATGGTTTTTTTGTCCGCTTCACCAGTTTTATAATCCTGTTTTGGCAGTTCAGTCTTTGTTTTGGTATCTTGTCTTAAGATGATGGTAAACATTTTCTCACTTTTTGTGCAGGAGAGTTTCAGTGCCCTGTTTTAAACAAAGTTTTCACTGAATTTACACACATAGTTGCTGTGAAGACAACAGGAAATGTCTTCTGCTATGAGGTTTGTTATCTTGCTCTTGCTTAATGTATTTTTCTCTATGTTGTATGTCATACATATAGCTGTTTTGTAGACTTTAATCATTTTGCTTTTGCTTTGTAGGCAGTTAAAGAACTAAACATCAAGACCAAGAACTGGAAGGAGCTCCTCACAGATGAACCATTTTCTAGGCAAGATCTGATAACCATTCAGGTACATGATACATTTCCGATAAATCCTGTTTTGTTGTACTAAACTCTTGTAAGTCTTTGTTCTATGTTTCAATGTCTCACGGATTTTTATGGATGGTCTTTGCAGAATCCCAATGCACTTGATAGCAAGGTTCTTGTGGAATTCGATCATGTTAAAAATAGTTTGAAAATTGATGATGAAGGTGAGCTAGAGGCTTCATTACCATTGTGGGTCAACTGAGGTATTCTTTTTCTTGTAATTAATTTTTGTTGTGTTATCTTATTTTTTGTTTCTTTACTTCTCTTCTTCAGAGTTCAAGAGAATGAGTTCCGACCCAACCTATAACATAAATGTAACTGGAGATATCAAGCAGATGCTCAAAGAGCTTGGAACTGAAAAAGGAAGGCAAACTGCTCTGCATGGAGGAGGTGGCAGCAAGGCACAAAATGAACGGGCTGCTGCACTTGAAGCCATTTTAGCTGCAAGATCACGTATTAAAGAGGATCCTAAGTCAAATTCGAATGGGGAGGCTCCTCAGGCGTACAGTATTGTAGATGCTGCTTCTGCTTCAGTGCATGGAAGAAGTGCTGCTGCCGCAAAAGCCACATCAAGTGATAAAACTGCAGCTCGAATAGCTATGCACAAGGCTGGTGAGAGGGCACCAGTGAATGCAAAGATGGTCAGTGAATTTTATTTATAATCTCTTCTACCTAATTCTAAATGGTAGGAGTTCCAGTATGATTATTAAAATGAATTCAGTTCTACTTTTAATAGAATACTGTTCTTCCAGCATCAATTATCTTTGCTATATGTCTGTTATAACACGAGTATTAATTCCAGGTAAAGAGCAAATTCACCACTGGTGCTGCTTCGAGATCCTTCACTTCTACCGCCTTTGATCCTGTTACTGAAAATGAATTTGAATATGTCAAAGTTGAGAAGAATCCGAAAAAGAAAGGATATGTACAGCTACATACAACACATGGTGATTTGAACATTGAGCTACACTGTGATATAACCCCCAGGGCTTGCGAGAACTTCATAACTCTTTGTGAACGTGGCTATTATAATGGAGTAGCTTTTCACAGAAGCATTAGGTATGGTGGAGTGTTCTAGTTTAAGTTCTTTATTTTTTCCTTTGTTGATCAATATGACCACAGTTAAAGATATATTATTCTCTTTTATTATATAGGAATTTCATGATTCAAGGTGGTGATCCTACTGGTACCGGAAAAGGAGGAGAATCTATATGGGGAAAGCCTTTTAATGATGAATTGAACTCCAAGTTACTTCACTCTGGAAGGGGTGTTGTCAGTATGGCTAACAGTGGGCCCCACACTAATGGCTCCCAGTTTTTCATCCTTTACAAGTCTGCAAATCATTTGAACTTTAAGCACACGGTTTTTGGTGGAGTCGTTGGTGGCTTGACAACACTGGCAACAATGGAAAAGGTTCCTGTTGATGACAATGACCAACCTTTGGTAAGTTTATTATTTATTTTCTTGTTCAACACTAGATACCTATACATGTTTAAAAATGACTCTCAAATTGTCACTCTTGATCTTAATTATTCTGGCATAGACGGTATGGAAAGCCTGAACAAAAGATTGTAGGATCTCTATACCATTTTATAACATATAGTCCAAATGTAGTTCCATCATTGCCTAATTTGTGTGTGTGTATCTGTCTTTGAACGTGCACGGGTTTATGCACACGGCTGTGTAAATATCTTTATGTTTTCATCTTATTATCAGTAGTAGCTGAAAAAGTTCCATGGGTTTCAATCATTCAATCATGTTGGTCAACATACAACTTGCTGAATATTGTTTCAACTATGTTCAAGCTCTTGCATTCACAGGCCTCACTTCCAATTAATTGCTGTGTCTTGTGCAGGAGGAAATTAAGATAACAGGTGTCACAATTTTTGTTAATCCTTACACAGAGCCTGATGAAGAGGAAGAAGAGGCCAAAGCTGAGGAGAAAGCTGAGGATGAAGATAAGGTTTGTTATTATATCCTTAAATTGGTCCTGGTGCTTATCATATCTTACTCCCTCTTTAACAATAATAATGCAACTCATTTGTTGTTACTTTCAGGACAAGATTGGGTCTTGGTATAGCAATCCGGCTACAGGAACAGTAGAATCTGGATCTGCCGGTGGTGGTGTTGGGAAGTACTTGAAAGCAAGAAGTGCTCTACCTGAATCTGCTGCAGTTAATGCTGGTTCGACGGAGCTTGCTTCGACAAAGAAAAGGAAATTGGGAGTTTCTGCAACAAACTACAATAATTTTTCTGCATGGTAATTGGTAAATGTCCCAAATGTTGTATTGTACCGAATGTAGATAATGTTTTGGATGAGCGAGTGGGAAGAGCATTGTAATCTGTTCTTTTGAGGTATAATAAGAGCAGATGTGGAGCGTGCAGAGGGATAAAAACTGTCTATGATTGTACTTCAAAGCAACAACAGAAGTTTTGAATTACAGGATTGACATTGTTTAAATCATGAACACATCCATCAAAATTGAAATATTTATCAAACTAAGATTTTGTCTAAGGAGTTTTAACTCTCTCCCTCCCTCTCTGTTATGTGTTCATTTGGAGCCTTATGTACATCCGCTGAGAGAGAGAGAGAGAGAGAGAGAGAGAGAGAGAGAGAGAGAGAGAGAGAGAGAGAGAGGGACACTACACTCGTGGCAGGCAAGTGTTTCTCGTTCACTTAGGCGAAATGACAGTGGCCAGTGTGTCCATCCCCTTACACCCAAATTTGAGTCTTAAAAAGATTTCTCAAGTTCAAATTCTCCATCCTCAAAAAACCACTCATTACACCATCCCAAGACTTCTCAAGTTCAAATTCTCCATCCTCAAAAAACCACTCATTACACCATCCCAGCTATGGTACAACAAATTACCTGCAACTAATATTACCAAAATGAAAATTAAAAAACTAGCTAGAAGAACTAATTGATTTTAGGATATTAAAATATTTTTGAGAAGGGTGGTCTAATAATTAAGCACATGCATGCTGCTTCTCTACTGATGACAGCGGGCAGAAGCAGGGAACATATCTCTGAATCACTACATGGAGCTCAAACAATATCTCCTTTTCAGAATTACGAATCCATAAATTTATGATAAAAATTGCAGAGCTCAAGATATATATTAGAACTTGAGAGAGAGAGAATGAAAAGCACTTGAATTCATCAAAGCATTTCTGCAATTTGATATCGTATTTCAAGCATCTAATGCATTTACAAATGTTGTTTTCACGACGGTATGTGAAAATAGAGATTGTGTTTGTTAATGCATAACTCAAATCATCCAATTCAAAATCAATTAATAACAAATTAAGAGACTCAAAATTCTAAATAATTCGATACAAAATTAGTTATATTGAATAACACGATCGTACGTGTAATTAATTTGGACCCGACACACAAGTAAGTAATCTTGTTTTCTTTTCGGTCACAACATTCATTTCGTTTCTTCGACTATTTTTGGTGTTAGTTTTCATTAAGTTTTACATTTCTTCTAATAAAAAATAAATAAATAATGTCTACGAAACTACCAAAAAATTCATTTGAACGCGTGACAAGAGACTAATCATGTAGTTAAATTACTACCCACATGACTTGATAATAATAATCAAACTCAATTTTGATAACAATTACCCGACAAGTAGGGTCGCTCAACATCATCGACAAAGAGAAGAAAAGGAATAATAATCTCTTAAAATATTTAGTTCCGAAGAATGACTAGGAAAAAGGCTTAGACATGGTCATGACAACAACTTGGTAACTAGTTGTCTCATGCCACTTAATTGTAAATCGTCACCTTAATTACCACGATAATTAAACTGTGGTCCATGGACGGACGATGTGCTATAATTATTTTTAATTTCCATAAACTCATGAGTCATGACAAACATTATTTGTTGACTAGTATGTCGGTCTAAATACTCCCAAATTAATTATTTCTTCAAACCATAATCTACGTTCAATTCCTTTTTTAAAATGACTAGAAAAGATAATGATTTTCTAAACTCATGACTAAGAACATAACAAGTTGCCACATCGCCATCCTAATCCGAAACAAATTTTGTATTATTATTGTGGCAGTGACATTTCATCTATATTATTCATGTAATAATAACAAATAATACTAATTAAAACAAAACATCCATTAATTTTAGCCTTCAAATTCAAAGTTTGTCTTCTTCCCTTCTCTCCTTACTAATTTATCTTATGAGAAATATACCATAATGGGCCAAGCAAATAAATAATTATTTATGGAAAATTCTATATTAAATCATGTTCATTGTTTATTATTTTTTACCATATGTTTGCCGGTGGGGTTGGAATTCTTCAGAGGGAATATTATCTTCTGTTAATTCTTGGGAATTGAGTGGCTTTCCCAAGGCAAATTCTCGACTGTTGGTCACACTCGAAGGGAAAGATGCCAAGATGGTTTAAAAATGATGATGGCTCCCAAGAAAACTTCCTTAAACCCACTTCTCAATCTCTACAAGGGACAAAGAGTTCAAGCATGGAGTTTTCCTAATGATTCATGAAAGAAACCCAAGAACAAGAAGAATCCACACATGAAAATTAACTGATCACCTTGACAATTGACATAAGAACAAGAACTATATAATTTTCCTAATCTTTTTTATATATTACTTGAGGAACTAGTTAGCCTATTCTGCCAAGAGGAGACAAAGATTTTTTCTCTAGAAGGAATTATGTTTGAGCTTGAAGACAACAAGGTTAGGACAATGGAAAAATCAAGATGGGACTTGACTTGGGGACTTGGGTTGCAATCATATATATATGTGTGTATATATAGATGTATGTATATAAAGAACCAGATTGGCCTAGCGGGTTTTGTTCTTGAGATTTTGGAACTGTACCAAACCATACAATGAGTAAATCTATGAACAATGATGGTTGGGTAATCTAGAGAAATCAAAGGCCTAGCAGGGCTATAGCTAGCCTGGTGGTGTTATGGGGTGGGTGAGATTAGAGAGCATGTGTGCTTATAAACAATCAAATGTACATCTCATCATGAGTGGCTAAAAAAAAGAAAGGAAAAGTGGGGAAAAGAAGTGGAAGGCCAGGCAGGCCCCCTGGATTTTGGTGAAGGGTGCATTTTGGTGTTATTACCTAGATTAAGATATGAGACATTGGTGTGTGGGGCTGATAATGTAACAGCTACGAAAGGAAAAAGTGGTGGGAGTTTTGGCAGAGTTTGAAGGGGGAAAGGCTTTTTAGAACTTGGGGGCAAGGAAATGTGAGTGTGAGTGGGTTAATTATATTTTTTTTGAAGGTTTGTGATGGTGGCTTTGATGATGGTGATGATGCACGCCGGCAGCTTTACTTATGTCTCCATCTCTCTCCCCCCAAAACCCAGTTGGCACGCCTGCTCCCACTCAAACTATTCCAATCCACAGAGAGAGTGAGAGAGAGAGAGAGAGTCAAAGAATGAAAAGCTAATCCACTAGCCATTTGGTGATCTAGACCCTGTTAACTTTTTCTCAGACTTTTTTCATCTTTTTGTCAGATTGGAATTCTATTTCTAAACACTATAGCTGAGTCCATTCCGCATTATGTTCAACCCAAAAACTTGTAAGTATAATTTCACTCAGTCTTGGATTGGTCCATCCATACATGTTAAAAAAAGGAAGAAAATAAAAAGACCCATAAAGAAGAATAAGCTAAGCTATAAAAGAAACCAACCCCACTACATATTTTCCTCATCGATTACACAAAAAGAAAGGAAAAGCAAAGCAAATGTTACCCACTTAAGATTCCCCAATTACCTTCTTCATCCACCTCTTGGCAAGATAATGCACTAATCATATTAATTTCCTACATTTCATGTAAAGCTTAATTAGTAAAACATGTTCAGTTGTGAGACACTTAATTACAAATTTTCATCTAATCAGTAGTATAAAAATAGAATAACAAATTATATAATTAGTTATTTTTTCAATGCTGTCATGGATATTAGTTTATTGGTGCCAATATTCTTGTTACTTATCCAACAAAACCTCCTCATTCCTACCTATAACCTATGTTATTGAAATTAACCCAGCTAAAATCCAACCTCAAGATATCCTAATCATTTTCTATCCCCCAGTCTCCTTCAGTTAAAAACACAAAGACCCATCTATCTGCTGTCCCCGAACAACCCAAAGCACATACACTCTCTCTCTCTCTCCTTCTCTTTTCTCTCTCTCTCTCTCTCTTTCTCAAAGTTAAGTTTATTGATGCGGGTCTTTGCAGGTTAAATGGATACCTTGTTTAGGCTAGTCAGTCTCCAATCTGATCACCATCAATCTTTCAACAACTCAACCACCACCAGAACCTCAACACCAACAACTACCACCACTACTTCCAGCAGCTCTAGATCCTCCTTCCTGAGCCCCCCTCATCAAAACCCTCACCCTAATTACCCCCACCAAAACGACGACGTCGAAGAATGCTTCAACTTTTTCATGGATGAAGAAGACTTCTCCTCGTCTTCTTCCAAACACTACTACCCATCAAACCACCCAACCCCTCCAACCCCAAACCCTCTCCTCACCACCACAACCACTCCCACACCCACAGATTTCTCCTACTCACCCGCCCTCATCAACTTCGAGCTCTCAAACAGCAAGTGGGCCCCGGACCTCCTCTTGGAGACCGCCAAGGCCATCGCCGACAAGAACAGCTCCCGCGTCCAGCAGCTCATGTGGATGCTCAACGAGCTCGGCAGCCCGTACGGCGACACCGACCAGAAGCTCGCCTCCTATTTCCTCCAGGCTCTTTTCAGCCGCATGACAGACTCCGGCGACCGCTGCTACCGAACCCTAATCTCCGCCTCGGAGAAAACATGCTCCTTCGAGTCCACCAGAAAAATGGTGCTCAAGTTCCAGGAGGTCAGCCCTTGGACCACTTTTGGACACGTGGCGTGCAATGGGGCGATCATGGAAGCCTTCGATGGAGAGCCCAAGCTCCACATAATCGACATCAGCAACACTCACTGCACCCAGTGGCCGACGCTGCTCGAGGCCCTGGCCACCCGAACCGATGAGACCCCGCACTTGCGCCTCACTACTGTGGTCGCCACCAGAGCCAGCGACGGCTCTGGTGGTGCACCAGCGCAGAAAGTAATGAAGGAAATTGGCGCCAGAATGGAGAAGTTCGCCCGATTGATGGGCGTGCCTTTCAAATTCAACGCCGTCCATCACTCAGGCGATCTCTCCGAGCTGAATTTATCAGAACTGGATATCAGAGATGATGAGGCCCTGGCCGTTAACTGTGTCGGCACTCTACACTCAATCCAAGCCGTTGGAAACCGGCGTGATTATTTGGTGTCTGCGTTCCGGAGCTTGAGACCGAGGATCATCACTCTCGTGGAGGAAGAGGCTGATCTCGACGTTGGGGTTGACGGGCTTGACTTTGTCCACGGCTTTCAAGAGTGCTTGAGATGGTTTAGGGTTTACTTCGAGGCGCTGGATGAGAGCTTCGCCAGGACCAGCAACGAGCGGTTGATGCTCGAGCGGGCAGCCGGTCGAGCCGTCGTGGATTTGGTGGCCTGCCCGCCGTCAGAGTCGGTTGAAAGGCGCGAGACCGCCGCTCGCTGGTCAAGGCGAATGCATGGGGCCGGGTTTAACCCCGTGATGTTTAGTGATGAGGTATGCGATGACGTACGCGCCTTGTTGAGGAGGTACAAGGAAGGTTGGGCAATGACACAGTGCTTGGAAGCCGGCGCTGGAATATTCCTTTCGTGGAAGGATCAGCCCGTGGTTTGGGCCAGCGCTTGGAGGCCTTGATATACGGTGGCCGGTGATCGGTGATCATATAAAATTTCACACGTGTGATTGGTTTTTTGTGGCACGTGTGCATGAAATATGAAGTTTGTTAGTAAGGAGTCCTCTTGTGTTTGAAAGAGGGGAGGGAGGGAGATAATAGTGCTTGGCTTGAATAGAATTAAGTAAATTAATTTTCATGGGGTATTAATTATTTGTGATTTTTTTTCTTGATTTTTATTGAAAGTTGAATAGGTTGTTTTAATGATGGTTTTGTATGTTTGAATATCATCTTGAGGGCAAATGCCCTAATTTAATTTAGTTCACTTTCAAATCATCCATAATCAACTTCCGCTAATCCATAATCATTCAAATGTCTAACTTTGACTAAAGTTGGCCAGCGACATTGTCTCTATGCTTAACCCACAATTAGTCAATCAAAAGACAAAAGTACAAAATTAAGCAATTCAAGCTAGCTAGCCTGTACTTTTTTTGAATAATTTGAAATGGGGTGGTTTGGTATTTGGTGTCTTAGTTAGTTCAAGGTGAGATCAGCTAACAAGAATTAAGAGCTAATTAAAAAAATGGAAGCGTGTTAAATAAATTAATGGGTTAATTAATTATAATTAAAAAAAGGTCGTTGTCTAATTTATTGGTGGCATAGAATCTTAGGACGGCCATGGAGTTGGGATGGGTTTGGGGAATCACATGGAAAGGTGGTTTGGTCAATAGTCGCACAAAGGGTTTTAGTGGCCAGCACGCTGTCTATGATTTTGATATGGTCTTCTTCTTCTCTCTTCCTTTTAGAAAAGTTTTTATTTTATTTTTATTTTTAATCAAATACTTGTGATTTGCAGAGTCTTGGCTTTCCAGGCATGGCCCTCGCCACAAAGCCACCAGCTCCATCAAAAGCAAACACTTTGTTGGTGGTGTTGTTGTGGTGGTGGTGTATAAATTAGCGTTTACAGTAAGAAATGGTACGTACTTTTGGCCCACGGCAGGCAAATTCAAATAACACAAGAAATGTGAAAGTTATTAAAGAAATAACAAGCGTTTAAAGTGGGAACTCCTTTTAAGAGTTGCGTATCTTAATCCCTTTGATGACACTTGCTCCCTCCACGTCGACATATGCTCTCTCTCTCTCTCTCTCTCTCTCTCTCTCTCTCTCTCTCTCTCTCTCTCTCTCTCTCTCTCTCTCCCAAAATATCAAATTATTCAATATATATTTCATATGAGACCTAAAAATTTAGGATGTATATGGTGAGACCAACATAGCTGAGGCGATTAGAAGATATATATAGTGAATCTGGCACCATTCGGTTGAGTTCAATATAGTGAAGGTTGAATATACTAATTAGAAGGATGCGTCATTGGTGATGCCTCCTCCTTTGTAGGACTTGTCATTGGTGATATAAGGTTGTCCTTTTGCCCAGCAAAGCAAATAGGGTTGCCCATCGACTTGCGCAGTTTGCTCTTTTTTGTGATGAGCTTTTTTGACGGGTATGCGGTGCTCCTGATATCATTCATGAAGTCTCTTTTACGTTACTTTTGTTTCGTGGTTATTACTAAAAGTTCCCCTTGTAATGCAGATGCTTGTTTAAAAAAGCAAAAAAAAGAAAGACAATATCTGATTATTGTAGATGGAGTGGCCACATATATGTCTAGTCTTTACGAGTGTTTTCACATTTGGGTGCTTTTACAGAGAGCTGCTTGGCGTGGTTGCTGGACCATGCCCTTCTTTTAGCCTACGCTTTCAATTTTCTTCCTTTTGATCACATCGCCAATGGCCAGCTGTTGCCCTTTTCAACTTTTAACGGGACCAGGTTCATATGGGCAAACCCTGCCAAGCTCTCTTGTGGCCAAGAGTTTATACGTAAATGGATAATATACTTTTTTTTATCTAAATATTGAAAGGGTAGACTAAACTTTGATGTAACCACGCAAACGTAATTGTAGTTATTAGAGCGACAGGTTCACTTTTCTCTAATAAGATATAGTTCAATATCGCGTTATCGTAGCGTTTTAGAATTCAATGAGAAAACATACCATCTATTGTTGGATTTAGGGATTATATAGTTGAAAGACTATAACATCACTTACATGCGATGTGTGTACAATGCAACAAAAAGATCACATATAAACGCAGAGTATATGAAGAAAAAAAAGAATATGGGAGATAAAAGTATAGTAGTGTGTGATTTAAATCATTGCTAAATAGTTTAATATATGATAAGGACATAATTAAGTAGATATTTTATATGCGATATAATTAATTAAGTAGATGCCTGAGACAATATAATCCTAGTCATAAACCACAATATTAAGATTAAAAATATAAACCGACATATCTTATTATTTTGTTATGAATTCCACACTTCATAAGTCAATTGCGTAAAGCAATGTCTTGTTATAAACAAAAAAATTTGTGAAAGAAACTATGTGAAACGATGAACATCATGTATCGATCGGGACCTCATCATTCATTTTTCTTTAGCATGCTTACATAGCTTCTTTTGTACTACAATAGTTTCTTTCCTTATCCCTTATGATTATTGGAATTATTGCAATTCTTGACTTCTCTTGTATTTAATGTTTTAATGCAAGTGATATTTTACTTTCTACATTACGAGAAATTATAGAATATTATGGGAAGGGAGATTCAAACTCAGGTGCATAGTGGGGGAGTACATTTGCTCTAGTCAATTTGGCTAAGCCTATGTATGCATACTTTTCTTGCATTTACTAACACATAAGGGCATCCCCAATCATAGTCTCTAAATGGGGCTCTGAAAATGGAGAAATTTTTAAATGTTCCGGGTACACCACGTGGTTGGTGTACCATCCAATAGACCTAGGACATTTGGAGTTACTTTCCAATTTATTGCATTATTTTTTATGACACATGGGCGGGCTGCTTTGGAAATATTCCACATGTCCTACATCTAGTGGATGGTACACCAGCCACATGGTGTATCGGGAACACCCAAAAATTACTTCTGAAAATGGTGGATAGAGACCCATTTAGAGCTCCATTGGAATATTCTGGGCTCTAAAAATATCTTTCCCACAATGGGAGGCTCTACATCAAAGGCTCTATATGAATTTTTTTTATGATGTAATTTGTTTTACGTGTTAATTTTTGTTGTTATTAACTTAGTTTGTTTTATTGTATGTTTATGTTATGTTAGCTTTGTTTAATGAACATAAAAATTCAAAATTTGGAGTAGTAATTCTAAAGGTAAATTATAATTTTTTTATATATAAAAAGATCAAAAATCAACATTTCTACCCAATATATAATTAAAAAATGAAGTAGTAATTCTAAAGGTAAATCATAATAATTGAAAGAAAAAAGAAAGAAAAAAAAGAGAGAAAGAAATATCAAACCAAAAAAAGAAAAAGAAAAAAGAAGAAAAAAGATAACAAAAAACAAAAGGGGTAGACAAAGCCTTTTATTTGGTTGCTGTTAGAAAAAAAAACATTAAACAAAGCATGATGTGTGGCTTTTCAAAATATGGGATCCGCTTGGACTCTAGGGGGTCGTTTGTTACACAGGCTTGGCTTGGCCTGAACTGGACTAAATTTAGTACCATGGGGCTCTATCAGAGTCCACAGGTTTAGAGATAGCTCCAGTGGGGCTTTATGATATAGGGCCGCAAATATATTCCATTGGTGATGCCTTTTTGCACAAAGTTGAGCCCCGTTTAAGGCCCCCATTGGGGATGGCCTAGGAAATTAAAAGATTAAACAAATTCTACATCACAATCCGTAATAGTTCATCCCTTACCAATTCATTCTCTTCTCTATTCACGACTTTCTTGATTCATGACTTCCCTTATTTCAAGTAAATAAACAGGCCAACAGTTCAACTTTATGAATGAATGCAACTTCTTATTCTTAAACATAATAGGAGGATTTGTTAGAGGCATGTCGTTGGAGAGAAACTTTCATGCAACGGGGATAACACTTTTTATTATCCCTGACTAATAGCGCAATGACACACGGAATAGCTTTTCCTCATGTTATTGCATTATTGACCAATGATAGCAAAACAATGCTATCCCCATTACAAGCCCAGTATATAGTTTTTCTTCTTTCACAGTCAAATATCCGATCATCAAGTGCTAAGTCCGTATAATTGGCCCAAAATGGCGACAATTTAATTGTCTAGTAAATTTGCTGACATTTTGATTTTGCTTCTTAAGTTTTAATTTTTGCCATTTAAAATATGTAATTTACTAAGTGTTACCTTTCATATGTGTCCCCCCCTCATGCCAACTCTATTGAAAAATAAAAACAAATAAATTAAACTATTATCCTTATATTACAACAATTAGTAAACTACATGTGTTAAATTACGAAAATTGAAACTACAAACTATAAGGACCAACTAGCTAGTTGATATTCTAGTGGTATTTTAGTTCCTAACGTTAAAAAAGGTCTTAAGTTCAATATCCTATTTCTTATTAATTAATTACGTAAATCAAAATTATTACGGATCATGAGATTTTTAATGTTTTTTTGGTTTGTTAATACCTATTTTTAACCACTCCATGTGGGTCTTAATCAACTCGTAATATTTTGGGGTGGGGGACCAAATTTAGTAGCGTATTTGATAAGAAATTATGGTCCCAATCAAAATTGGTACAGGCTACAACATGCCAATTAGTCAATTCAACATTTTTTCAAAGTAAAAAAAAAAGGCAACAAAAGAGAACGTAGACATCTCAATGGCTCAGACTAGTATGGCGATTAAATGATTAATTAAGCTTGGCAATGTTTAAATTATTTTTCTCTTCTATAAACAAATTCAGCTTGAGTTTAGCATTTGCCAAGAAGTGTTGGGTTGTTTTCTGGTTTTATCTTCCATTAATAATATACTTAAGCATCATCCATAATAGCAAAGACAACAACATCAACTTTGGTCTAGTTGGCATCCTCAACAAAAGACCTAACTCGCTAATATATACAATCCATATTAGAAGTATTAGCAATACTGGTGGTAGTTTAGTAGTAGTATCAGATTCACTAATATTTCAGTAAATACTTGGATATATTCTGGTATATATTTCGGTCTCGTTCTGAGGATAAATTTTAAGATGTGACTGGCATACTGCCACGTGTTATAATCTGACTAAAGGATATAGTTCATATGTTATGAACCTAGAGTATAATATTAATATATAAATGCACGTGTTATAATATGAGTAAATTAATAACATCACGTAAATGTCACACTGCCGTTCTTAGCGATAAATGTCACGTGAATGTTCTCTTTCTTTTTGTAGGCCCGAAGTTGAGCTATTAGCGGACTAGCTTAGGCTAGCCCAATCAGCCCATAAAACACAAAGATCTTGTACATATGTATTATTTTCGGCCCAGCGCAGCCCATCCCTCACCGCCCTTCTGCTGCGCGTCTAAGTTCACCCGCTTCTTTTCTTTTTCTTCTAATTTTCGTTCATCATCTTCTTCATCCAATCCCCTTCTGATTCTTATTATCTTCTGAACTTCTTCGGTAACTCATAGTCTCATCCCAGCGGCCCATCCCTTTCTTATTTTTCGTTTTCACATCCAATTCATACCCCAGTTTGTTCTTCTTAATCGGCTCTCCTTCCTCAGGTATGTCTAATTTAGGGTTTAATTTCTAAATTTTCTTTACGGTCTGTTTTTTCATATCTACTTTCTTTCACATTTCATTTTCTGATTTGATTTTTATTTGAAAATTGAGAATTTGGGTCTGGTGTGCTTTCTGTTTGCTAGAACTCTGTTTTTCTTTTTCAAATAAAAGAATTTTCGAGCTATAAATATGTTACTAAATTGGGTATTCTGCTTAGTTTAATTTCTGTATAAAGATTCTGAATTTCTGAGTTTTAATTTTCAGTTTTATCAGGCACCAACTGTTGGAAGCTCACGCCGCTTGAACCTGAAAGGATGGTGAGTTATTTATTTGCTTTTGTATTCCTTGCTAAGCGTTATTGGTTTCTGAGTTGCACTAAAATCTACTTTCTTAGTTTAATGATGCTGTAACAAATTTAGGAGCAAGCTACATAATTTTGACATTCCTCTGGGGCAATTGCAGGCGACTCTTGCTGATTCATTTCTTGCAGACCTTGATGAACTATCTGACAATGAAGCTGATGTTATTGTGAGTATATTCTTCCTTAAATCATGAAGACCAACATTTACAAAGCTAGTGAATGAGATGTTAAAAATTCATTTCTATCTGAAATTCTGCACTATAAGTACTTACTTCTTTTTTTCTTTTTGCAGGTTGAAGATGATGCTGATGCTGGAAACATGGAAGAAGATGTTGATGGGGACTTGGCAGACTTGGAAACGCTTAATTACGATGATCTGGATAGTGTTTCAAAATTGCAGAAAACGCAAAGATATACTGATATAATGCAGGTTTGTTATAATAGGAATGTCCTGATTTTCTTCATGGAGTACTTTCTAGTATTGAAATCTTTATATTATTTTGTGCTCAATTTGATCTTTTAACTTCTTTACTGTATTTATATATTCTTAATGCTTATTCTTTTCTTTGATGCATTAGCATTTAGGAAGACAGCTGTTGCAGTTAACTTTTTTTTTATTGGTTGGGGGTGGGGGTTTAACTTATGGACATAGTTTTTAAAACATGTATTGTGTGCCCTGTTTGATGAAGTTTTTGATTTTTGTTTTTTAAATAAAGACAGTAGGAGGTTAAAAAAGAGAATTTATAGAAGAAATACAAGAGAGGTAAGGAAGAGAAGAGTGAGAGTAGTTCAAATTGAAACTAAAAACCATTTAACATTGAAACTAATTTTGGTGTTTATTTTAAAAGTTTTTATATGTGTTCTTTCTTTGTGGTTCAGTACTGTTCTATGTTCCCCTGCCCATCTTCTTTTTCCATTTTTATTACTGGAATGTGCATAATGACATGTATGTAATTGGAATACGGTGTTTAAATTGTAGAAAGTGGAAGAGGCACTGGAGAAGGGCTCTGATATGTCAAGTCATGGAATAGTTTTAGAGGATGATCCAGAATACCAGCTGATTGTGGACTGTAATGCTTTGTCTGTTGACATTGAGAATGAAATTGTAATCATCCACAATTTTATTCGTGATAAGTATCGCCCAAAGTTTCCAGAGCTTGAATCACTTGTGCATCATCCAATTGATTACGCCCGAGTTGTTAAGAAAATTGGGAATGAAATGGATGTAACCCTTGTTGATCTGGAGGGGCTTTTACCTTCAGCAATTATTATGGTTGTGTCAGTTACTGCATCAACTACAAGTGGCAAGCCGCTTCCAGAGGAAGTCCTTACAAAAACAAATGAGGCATGCGATCGAGCCCTTGCTCTTGATTCATCAAAGAAGAAGGTTCTTGATTTCGTTGAAAGTAGAATGGGCTTTATTGCACCAAATCTTTCTGCTATAGTTGGGAGTGCTGTTGCGGCGAAACTAATGGGGACAGCTGGTGGTCTTGTATCCCTAGCTAAGATGCCTGCTTGTAATGTTCAGCTTCTTGGTGCTAAGAGAAAAAACCTTGCTGGGTTTTCCACTGCAACATCACAATTTCGTGTTGGTTATGTTGAGCAGACAGAAATATTTCAAACTACACCCCCTTCTTTGAGGATGCGTGCTTGTCGGCTCTTGGCTGCAAAATCAACACTTGCAGCACGGGTGGATTCCACGAGAGGAGATCCATCTGGAAACACTGGAAGGGCATTCCGGGAGGAGATACGTAAGAAAATTGAGAAATGGCAGGAGCCTCCTCCTGCAAAACAACCTAAACCACTTCCGGTTCCTGATTCTGAACCTAAAAAGAAGAGAGGTGGTCGTCGGCTAAGGAAGATGAAGGAAAGGTAGTGCAGTGTTTCTACTCGTTTACCTTTGTTTAGTAATTGTTGATTCATATACTGATATTTAATTTTACAGATATGCGATAACAGACATGAGGAAGTTGGCAAATAGGATGCAATTTGGTATACCTGAAGAGAGTTCCTTAGGTATTTTTCTGTATTCTGTTAGTAAATTTAATTTGTAGATTTTCTTATGTTGCATTTTTATTTTATACATCTGTGTTGAGTCACTGTAGCCTGTTGAGTGATCATTATTAATTTTCCAATTTCATGGGGAAAAAGAATTTGGGCATGCCGAGATCTTTTCTTTTTTTGTCCTTAATGCACAGGTCCAATATGCATGTTTTATATTGAAGGATTTTTTGTTTTTTAGGGTCAAAACTTGTAGTCAGAGGGTGCTCCTTATCTCTAGTTTTGATTTATATCCCAATAAAAAAAAGGAAAAAATTCAATTATATTTTGCGCTGCATATTGTGAAGTTCTACAAGTAACAAGATTTTGTTCTTGAAGTTTCCAATTACACTTACATTCTGACACTTCCTACAATGAGGATCTCAATTTTCCATTGTAGTTGGGTTCCCATTTACATGAATGGTTGGGATCTGAGCAATTGCATGGAATATGTCTACCATGTACATTCTTAATCTTAATCCTCATTTTTTATCTTCCTTGATAATAGGTGATGGACTGGGTGAAGGTTATGGAATGCTTGGTCAAGCTGGGAGTGGCAAGCTGCGTGTATCAATGGGTCAGAGCAAGCTTGCTGCCAAAGTCGCTAAGAAGTACGCTTTTCCTTGCTGGTTTTAATTATTGTCTTCTTTTATGGCCCAGTGATTTAATATGGATCGTCATTTGTGTTTCTTTGCTGATTTATTGGTCTAAAAGTATGAGATAATGATCCTTGACCTGATATCATGAGCTGCATATTCTTTTCAGGTTCAAGGAAAAGAATTATGGAAGCAGTGGTGCTACATCTGGACTTACTTCAAGTTTAGCATTTACGCCTGTGCAGGTAACTTCACTTCTTACTTTACACTTGAAAAATCTCTCATATTCACACAGAAAATTACTTCTTGCATTTAGGAAAATCTTTGTCAATAACAGTTGCCATTTTCCTACAGGGGATCGAGCTCTCGAATCCACAGGCTCATGCACACCAGCTCGGCGGTGGAACTCAAAGCACCTACTTCTCTGAAACGGGAACATTTTCAAAAATCAAGAGGATCTGACCCATACAGCAGAAATTTTCTTATGTTCATGAGATTTTGCCAGTTGCCAATACCATGGATGACCTTAGTCTGAATGTGTAAATTATTTTACTAGATGAAGTCGTTGTATTACATCGCTGTATTATCTCAAGCATCAGAGACCAAACTGTTCCCGGTATACTATTTCGAGCTGAGACGTGTGCTCTTGGGAAGAACTAAACTGATACCTACCTTCTACACTACTTTCTTGGCCTTGGCCCTTTTATATGTGCATTACAAAGTTCTTGGATTAATGGGTAACATTTAGCAGAACAATGTTTTATTCATATTTCAGAGTGCAATAACCAAAAATTAGTTTTCTGTGGATTTTTTTGTTGTTGAAAGTTTAACTAACCACTTGCTGCTGGACTGAATCAGTCGTTCAGTTGAGTCATAGAGAAAGCAAGGGTTTCGGGGGTGGGGCCCAAATTTGGAAGCACATTTGGTTGGTTAGGAATTATGGTCCCAATCAATCAAAGTTGGTATACCTTACAGAATTCATGACCTGCTAATGATGACCATCACCCCTTTTCTTAATTAACTGCTACATACCATGTTTCATAATGACGTCTAGTAACAACTAATCATCTGATAATAAATAAAAGAACATTTTAACTGCCACATAGGGTACCACTAGCTGCCTAGCTGATCTCTCACGGAAGAATGGGCCTTGCATGCGGGGTTTCACACCAGGCCACCCATTTGATTTGAAATTGAAACAACTTCTAACATTTAAAAATAAAATTTTCGACCAAAAAAAAAACATTTAAAAATAAGACCAGCACTAGTTAGTAACGTAATTTATAAGCTGATACTCCTACGCCCTTTTGGGGAGGAACTTGAAATCAAAAATTTTTATTCTTAATTTTTTTTTTTAATACAAGCAATATTGGGAAAGGGAGTATCAAACCTACGACATCAGATGGTTACCTTAATGTAAATTATGGAGAGGCAGAGGGCTTGTGGTCCTAAGTTCGATTTCCCTCTCCCCAATATCACTTGTATAAAAAAACTAAAAAAAATGGAGAGGACAAAACATTTCCGCTTGTTTTTTTCTTTTATGATCTGAGACTGAGACAACATTTTCAATGACCCTTGCCAAACGTATTAAATACTATCTTCTTTGACATCCGGACATGTCTGAGAAAACATTCACTATGCTTCAGGCAAAAGGTCCATAGACCCATCTGTGGCTGAGCCCGTCACACATAAGACATACATACCCTTCATGCACATAATGAACTTCAACTAAGGACAACATCAAGTGATTATTAGCAAAACTGTTGGATAACAAGCAATCTTTCCCCGCAAGCATACACCCTGCCTCAAAGCTAGCTAATATTAACATAATCTTAAAAAAGAGGGGTGCATTGGCAGTGCTTGAGACTGATCATCCTACACACTCGCCTTTGTGTGCCGTGCGCAAGTGGACTATATGCAAACGCTCTTCATTTACAGTAACACAACAACCATGGCAAGCCAGTGAAAGAATCAGCATAGCCTTCATGTATGATACACCAGATGATATGAGGGAAACCTATATTCATTTCAACGAACTCCACCCCCGAGGAAGTCTCCACTTTCTATGCCAATATATTGACACTCGAGACCATAATGGGAACCCAAAATTGTAATCAAGGGGCCTATCAGCCGGTCCCCCTACTATCAAAGGCAACCAGACATATCTTGAGTCCCTTAAGTCTGCCGGGTTCCATCGATCTGCCATGAAAATAAATGAACCAGGAAATGCTGGCACAGGAACCACAAATGTGCTCTGTGCAAAAAATGTAGTAAGTCGGGACACTTTGTTCCCTCCCGCACAGGGGTTTCCCATAGTCTCCCATGGCCCCATGATCGACTCCGCTGCATGGGCCAGTGCCTCATTTGGAGCCCATCCAGTGCATCCTGAAGTGATCATGTAATAAGTTCCTTCATACTTGAACAGAGCCGGGGCTTCCCGATGTTGTCCCACGAGAACTCTTCTCACGATGTTTGTCAAATCAAGATAATCTTCAGTTAGTGGCCCAATATGAAGTTCGCTATTGTCCTCGGAGGAGTAGATTAGATATGCAACACCATCATCATCTTTGAAGATTGTCATATCCCTACTGTCAAATCCATGGGGTCGTTTGCTGTAGAGATAATCAAAAGGACCAGTTGGGTAATCACTAATGGCAATACCAATAGCAGCTTTGGTGTAGTTAACATCATCAATATGCATCCACATAACATACTTCCCTGTCTGCTCATTGTAAATCACTTTCGGTCTCTCGAGAACATTTAATTCGTGGAGATCATGTGTTTCATTTGTTTTTTCTGCTGCTAATACGATGCCTTCATTTTTCCATTTCCATAAGTCTCTGGAAGAATAGCATCCAACTCCTATGATGTCAACCTACATATAAGACAGAAATTGAATGCTTGAAAAAAAAAGGAATACTGCCAAAAGTTAGAGAAGAATTTTAAAAAAACACTCACAAGTGCAGCAATGGTGAAAAAACTATGCATCTAATGGTAATGCAACATGATGAGGTCCATAACAGCAACATATGGGTTACTGGAAGCCTTAAAACAGCGCCTGCTGGAAGAAGGGAAAAAAAACCCCTCAGAGAACCATCCAGTTCGTACATATTTTCAACACCCATCGAGTAAGCATTCCTTTTCAATCCCCAAATCCATATTGAACAACTAAAACTCCTGTAGGTTTAAACACCTGATGTCATTTAAAGCTGACAGCAAAATTAAGTTGTACCCAAAAGTTCCATTCTTTCCAAATTGAAGGCGATGGAGTTTTAAGATTTCATTTCTTGGAAAGATAGTTCTCATTACTCTTTAAATGACGCTGATCCACAAATCACCTACTTCACTTAGAAAATCTAACTGACAGATTTTTCACTGACATGGGTTGTTCTCACCTACAATGGAGAAGATTTCGTCTTGTGCATCGTTTCCAACATGAACAAAAAAGGGCAATTATCAATGAGGCTCCTAACACACTTCTTCATCAGGATTAACCAATTGGATGATTGAAAAGAATTCACATGGCTGACTCAAATCTCAATGGGATAGGTGAACAAGAAACCCTACATCTCAAAAAGCGCGATACCTATCGAACTTGAGAGCACATTATCAGAGGGTGAAAGCCCGAAGCAAGGCCTACTGGGCATTCGCCCCGACTTCATTCTTATTCTTTGTCATTATTTTTGTAATACGCATCATTACTATAACAAGTTTCCAATTATGCACACTACCCTCAACACAATTTTCAGTTCAAGAAGCAACAACTATGGAATCGCTACAGACCATTGAGTTTCCAGAACTTTGCCTTTTTGATATTGGCATGTCAAGACCCACGAAGAGAAAATAAAGCTCCAACTTAACACTCCAGCTCACACTAAGAAGGCATGTTATACAATTGTAAATGATAATTCAGTTGTATTTTTCTCCTAACCTGCCAGAACAATTTGTATAGAGGTTTCCAAGGAGATTTTTATTCATGTAAAGTATGTACGGTATGCAGGGGATAAAGTCTCATACAAAATAGCAACAGTAAAATGCATAGGAACTAGAAACTGAATTCCACAATCTAGAGTTGATATCAAGTAATATGAAGGCAACACACTAAATTAGGTTTATTGAGGTCAGCACAGAAAACAACTGGTATTCGGTCAGCACAAAAAACAACTGGTATTCATGGTTGGATTATGGAAACAGAAACGAACCACATATGCAAAAATGACTTACATTTAGCTTCAACTATATAACCCCAAAGCTTCTAAACAGAAAGCAAACAATTAATGAGTGAAAAACTAAAAAAATAGCGATTTCATCCCCAACAGCCTTAAGGACTGATATTTTAGAGTCAACATAGTTGAGCATAAGATGATGCAGAGGAAAAGTAAATCACTTACCCGGGCCGCTCCTTTTTTATGAGCATGATATGTAGGCCCATCTTTATACTCCCCATACCAATAGTATGTCCTCAATTTGTCATCATATAGAATACCACCTCCATGAGCTTGAATAGGATTTCCATCAGTATCCAACCAAATCCTCCCAGGGTAGTAGTAATAGCTATCATTCCCCGTATCCTTCATTGGATCTATAACATGCTTCTGGCCAGGAAAGAATACGTGTCTAATTTGAGAATTTTCATCAAGAAATTCATCAATCAGAGTGGTCGGTCGCCTAGGTTTTCTTTTTGCAGCACGTGGGGATCGCTTTCTAGGTGGGGGAATTTGGATATTTTCCTCTTCCACCTCTTCAAGTTCATGGAACTGTGGGTGATGAGTTGATCGAAATTGCATTTCTCCTCCCATCCTATCATTTTGGTGAACAAGGGAGTACAGCTGAAACATAAGAAAACATCCCACCAAGCTCCACACCACAGCAGACGTTGAACATCTGCTCCCTGCATTGCAATGGAAAGTGGTTGGTTTCCAGTATTTGTTCCTCATCCTCATTTTCTCTTCCTTTTAATTATCTCCAAGATTATGCTGCAATTAACAAAATGCAACCTATGGATATCCAATAAAACCCAACCAAATATAAGTCACCGCCACGCTAACCTATAATGAACGGAAGTAGTCAATTTTATCACCATTTATGAAAGAAAAAACTTCACCACAAATTAGGACTACAACAGTCTCAAATGTTTTAAAATTACACTATTTTCGTCAGTGATATACAGTCATTAACTTTAGAAAACTCCGCTGTCAACGGCTGAATGTGTATAACTGAATACTACTCGGCCAAAAACTGTGTAGGCAATCAGGGAACGAGTCTTGATAGTTAGAAATAAACAAATAAACAAATAAATAAAAATAAGATATGCCAATAACAAAGTTATATTATTTACTGGAATACAGTTCAACAAATAGCAACAGAGTTAATTGCAAATGAAACATCCAGGAATTAACCAATGACTTAGACCCATTTCAGTAACAGATTGAATCAATCAAAAAAGCTCAAAACTTGTGTATCAGAGTCCAAAACCTACTTGGCAGATCCACATAGTTCAACAACCCAGACATGGGTTTCCTAAAAATGGAAAAAAAAAATCTCTACTTTCATCACCCACAAGCAGAAAAGTGATCAGAGTCAAAGAAAAGACTTACCTGAGAACAGCTGAAGCATGAGTTGAACTGAATTTCCAGACATGGGTTTGCTACTGATGTTGTTGTTATAACAATACTTGAACCAAACTGGGCAGACGAAGCAATCCAGAGCAGAGAAAAACAGTCCACAGGAACACAGAAGAGGTTGGGTTGTTTGTGTTTTCTGATTCAATTGGATCTGAGGTTGATGATATTGACTTGGGACCAAAGGTCTTTGATGTTTGAGAAAACAGACATCTGGAAGCTTTTCAAATGAAAATTCTCTCCTTTTTTTCTTTACTGGATGCTGAATTAATTCTTACTTGATGAGCAACCACTTAGATTCTGACAGTTGATTAAACGGGCCGTCATTATATCGCGCCTACACCCATCACCGTAACAGGACAGGTTACGTGACACACCAAGTTCACGCGGCTCATATTACTCACGGAAGTGAGATTAGAAAGTCAAAAAAACACAAAATAGTGAAATATAATAATTGAAACATAGAATAAATATATATATAAGAAAGAAAAAAAAAAGCAAAAGGGAGACACACAAAATCATTAACAGCTTGCAGAAATTTTTTAGGCAAATTCAAATATGAATACACATGACATGATGTTTAGTTTATAATTCTTTTTTTCTTGCCTTGATGTCTTTCAATATGTGGACCAATGGTTGTGTTTGTTGCTTAACAAAACAACAAATGGTTGTCTTTGATGTGTCAATATCCCTTTCCACCCTTTTTAAAAAAATTAAATTAAATGATACAAAATAAAATATATAATAACGTTGTGTTAATTATGTGTTTATGTCCTGTAACAAAATAAGGAGGTAGAGATCATGTCTCAACTGTTGAGTTGAACAAATTTTTTAATAAATAGAGCTCTTTTCTTAAGCTTGCTTACTAGAAGGTCGTTAGATGTCTATAATTTATAGATCTGTTTTGGAACAAACTCTTACCAACTCAAATAGGAAACCTGAGCATTTTGCTTATATTGAAAATTGTGAGACTTCCTGAGAAGCTTGTGATATTCTCAGACTTACTCATCAAGAAGTACTACCCTCACTGAACATCATCCTCTAGCAGACTTATTAGCTAAGCCTCTTGATTTTTCGAGATTTGAGTTCCTATAAAAAGATCTTGGCACTAGACTAAAAGATTAAAGCTGCAAACCAGTGGCGGATCCAGGAATGTTTTAGGGAAAGTGCAGTATTTAAAAGTCTAAAAGCTTAAAAAACAAATTTAGGCAACTACATATCCTTAGATTTTAAACAATAGTAATTCCCTTAGATTTATTGTGGGCAAAACCTCTTGAAGAATAGTTTAATAAAGAAACTTGATAAGATCAACAGAGGGGCAAGTTCCAGTTTCTCCAATGAATTTTCCGACGAGAGGAGATTAAGTTAAAGTTTACCAGAAAATCTGTTTTCTTTTCAATTTGCAATGGATTTCAAGTCAACTTACTGTTTTTGTATTGAACCCCTCAAAATTTATACATTTAATTTCTTCCAATATCTCAACATTATTTTGCGTGAATTAAGTTGTGTTTGATGTTTGAAAACGTGCTATATTTTCAAGCAGTTGATTCTCCGATTGTATATAAAATGCTATCACATGCCAAGAAATGGTCCCATGTTATTTACATTTTTTTGATGGAAGTGATAGTTTTATTTCAATTAGTCTATCACACTTTTGACATTTAAAAGGTATAAACTAAATGGTAAAATGATGAATAAATAAAATACTTTAATACGATGATATTGGTATTTCTATACACCTTGTTGCATGCACATGATGCAATATTATTTATTTATTTATTTTGAATAGGTATGCTGATTTATTTTAAAAATAAAGCATACAAGGAACAAAATAAAATTAGCAGATAAAAATAAGATTGTCACAACAAATTAAATAAATAAATAACATCATCATAGACCTTGCTAGATTTGGTTGGCGTTGGTCTTGGCGGATGCTTGATTAGAACATAATTTTAGGTTGATCCCATTAAAACTAAATTGGCATCATCATAGACATTGTCTCATTATGGATCATGAGTCTCTGCATTTAGAATTCATGCATTTACCCGCATTTTGTGAAATCTAAAGCACCCAAATAATCTAATGACTTAGATCAGTCCACATCAGCTAGCTGGGACATTCTTTTGTTTGTCTTTCCAAATGATGGTAACGTCGTTACTCGCTTCACAACCCTACAACCCAAACTTTCTCCAATTTCAGCTTTCGACAAAAAAATAATCTCCAATTACAACAACTTTGATCAATTTCTCTTCTTCTCTCTCTGAAATATCAAATCTAAAGTCAAACAAATCAAACTCCAATTATTTGTTTGGGCTTTCGTTGGAAATATTGATAATTGGAGGAGTTTCATCAATGGCAGAGGTTTTGAGCAAGCAAAAGTTGAGTAGTGAAGTCGAGCATCTCATTCCCGTCGGCGGTGCACATATTGTCCCTAACTCTCCTCCAAACAGCTCCGTTGTGATCGGTTCACTGGGTTTTGAATATGATTTGAATGATGTTTTTGCCAGTATTCCGTCAAAGAGCTCTGAAACAGCAGGGTGTGGATTGCTTAGTGGTGTCAGAGTCTCCGGCATCGTCAAATCTAAGGGGAGCATTTTTGCTCACCACTTTAACCATAGGTGTACCATCACCACCACCTTCAATGCTTGACACGTGTCCATAGGCATAATCATAGTTAATTTTTGCTTTGTATTTATGGAACCATAGTTATACCTATGGACACGTGTCAAACATTGAAGGTGGTGGTGAGGGTACACCTATGGTTAAAGTGGTGAGCAAAAATGCACCCAAATCTAAGCACGATGAAAAAAAATTGAAGGAAAAAAAAAACCTCAAGCACGTTAACTATAACATTAACATCAGTTTTGGCAAAACAAAACAAAAAACTTTAACTCAAAGATTGATGATGTGATCATATGTTAGATGGTTAGATTAATTTAAGTGACTTAGATTTCACAAAATGCAGGTAAATGTAGGAATTCTAAATGCAGAGACTCAGAATCCGTCTCACTATATCAACATATCAGCCTTACTATCAAGAATATACAATAACTTGATTCTCTCATACGTGCAGTCACAATAATCAGATTTAACAATAACCTCAAATGAAAAGCGTGATATATCAAATATGAGAAGAGCTTCGGGAATATATAAATGACCCATTTGATAAGTGATCAACTATTTATCAAAGTAGTTTTAATAACAACATGAAAATAAAATGTGACTTCGTAAAATATTACAAGACGACTTTGAATGTTGTTTTCTTCGCTTAGGTTAGGAAATTGCTTGTTTCTACCTACCTCAGTTTCCTTCCATCAAATTGGGTAATTAATCGATCTATTAGTTTTCTTCTGAGATTAGAGGGACTTGTTCTTAGATTTTGATGGGCCTCGAGCCCGACTTATTAGGTTGCGTTAATTTCTTCTCTCAGCTTTTATCACAAAATTATTCATCTGTACTAAAGAGAAATATTACAAAACTAATTACTAGAAACCTCAAGTTCGATTCCCTTTCTCCATTAATGAAAAAAGATATTACACGAAATCTGTAAACCGTTAAAAGAAAGGAAGTCGCATTTTTTTTTCTTTCCAAATTCTAATTATTCCAAATGTCGGGTTTTAGCAGTCCAACACAACTTTTCCTTTTTGACTTAAGGTGGTGACTAATTATTTGCATTTGGAAGGTTTGATGCATTAATAGGGAATCAATTTTTGAAATTTTCACCATGTTTTCGTGACTCATCATCATCATCAGCATGGTGCGTTTTATTGTTTGGTGGTTGAAAATTTCTCTACACATTAGATTATTGATTAAAGTGATCTGTATTGATCAATGACTTCATTATCGCTTGTCAATCAAAACAGCTAAGAGCTGGTTCAAGTTTATTCGGTCCGGTTCTAATTAAACTGAATGTTAAAAGTAATGCACATTTGAATAATCTAGAAGTATCTTGAATGAATGATCTAGAATAATTAAAGCAAACCAAAGTCGGTGAACACAACAAAAAATCAGAATTATCTAGAACTAACAAAACCACTTGTGGCTGCAAATGAAGAAGCCCAGGTCGGTGGGCTGGTGTATGTTGGCTTCTCACTAGAGAGTTCTTAATAATTGTATATTGTAACATATCTAGAAGATCTCTAGATTTGTAAGACATTTGTGGCTGAAAAAATGACTTTGGTAAGTCGGTTACTGTGCAAACCGACTATCCAAAGTAAAGCTGCTGACTTTACTACTCTATAAATAGGCTAGCAACTTATGTATTCAACTATGTAAGAAAAAACTGAAAACCCACAGCTCTCCAACTCTCCCATTAGCCAACTCTAGCCTTGTACCTTTCCTACTTCAATCAATAAAATAAAATTACCTTGTTTCTCATAAAGCCATTGTCCTAAACACTATCAACCATCTCTAAACCTCTTCTCTCTTATTCCTACACTGAACCAGTCTTTGATTGATTTTACCGGTTTACTAATTATTATTTTTAGGCTGTCACGTTTGGATTGCATCTTTCCAAGATAAAAAGAAATGAACATTTAAGAATCTTTGCATATATACACTTTGATGTCCATGGATTAACAATGTCTTACGACCACCATGAAGTACAATTTTTATTTTTTTGGATTACTAATTGAATATAAAGGAAAGAAAAAGTATATATATTCATATTTGTTTGTTTGTTTGTTTTTCTCTTTGTTTTTTCCCAATTGAATTATAAGTTTCTCCTATGGTGGCAGGCAAGGGGTGATGGCAAATTTCGTGAAGCTTCTTCCCCTATCTTGAAAAACCTTTGTCACCAAAACTGTAACTAAAAATACCATGAAAATGGCTAGGGATAGCATGGAGGCCCATAGCAATCTCAATGCAGTCTTAAATGGCCTGCAATGTTGTGAAACCACATCTGAAATTCCATCCTTGACGAAGGAGCATTCTGATAAGCTCAGCAAAGTTGGATATATATCTAGAAAATCTTGGACAGAGTGGCTGTAAGCCCAGGCCATGTTGTAGGAGGCTCGGGAGATTAGTTTTCCATTTTTTCTGCATGTTTCCATGTCGTTTAGGTAACAAGTGATTCCTGAAATGGCCTACACATATGAATTTTCAATATAAGTAAATGTTGCAAGAGTCAAAGTTCAGGTAACAATTAAAGGCTAAAAAAATCCCTTTATATAAATAATCACCAGATAGAAAACTAACTAGTTTTGAACTTGAAAAGACAAAAATATATGAGTTAACATCGTGTTACTAATCAACTCATGTTATAACATGTGTATATTATTATGATTATATTCTAACGTAAAAACTCATCGCCAATCACATGTTATAATCCAAGTGTATTAGTAGCACCATATTGGCATACAATACTGTTGAAGTCACGTATATTTCTCCAAGATTCGAGTAAGTCTAATCTCATCTTAACCCTTCAACTCGATCCCGAACAAGTTTAGCTTGTTAAATTTTTTTTTGAAAATTGTTAGTTTTCTTATGTACTTATGCCAATGGGTAAATCTACTTACTTCTGGTAATTTTCCAACTGGGATGGCATCTGAGTCTGAGCAACTACTGGGTATGTAGCTGTAGTTAGGTGGCCCGGAGAAAGGATTGCATATACGCAGAAGTCCAACTAAATCATCATTTTGCTCGTCTATTCCAAGCGAATTGGCAATTTCTATTACTTTAGAATTCAACTGCAACACAAAGAAATTAATCATCTGTCATTAAAAATAATCAAATACATAATAAAAATAAATTGTTAATATGTTGATTATAATTGCTTTGACTAATATATAATATACCTGATTTATGAAACTGTGTATAGTGTAGCCAATTTGACCCATCAGCTTCTCTGAGCGCTCAGGATCTAAGCATGGTAGGATCGAGCTTAGACTACTGTTGTGGCTGTTTTGTTGAAAATCTTCCAAAGCTGAACATGTATCTTTTGCAAAACTGTGTAGCAACAAAAAAATTTGAGAAACATTCACATACTTGAATACACATGTTAGTACCATTAGTTAGCATACATGTCATAATTTTGGGTGGATCACAAACACACCACGTCGGTATGTCACGTGGGGTACTGAAACACCACGTCAATTTGTCACGTGGGGTCTAGGGTTTAGAGATCATACTTGAAATCTTTCTAAATTGAGAAAATAAGGACAAGGGAAATTGTTACTCACTTGTGAAGGAAGAAATCGAAGCCAGTCAAAACCCAAATTAGAGTTGTTAATATCCAGCAAAGAAAGATTACACTGAAAAGAAAGAAAAAAGAAAGTCCATATGTAGCATAGTCCAATAAAGAATTAACAAGAAGAGTAAGAAGGCTGAAAAGAAATCTTACACAACAAGTCCTGGGTACCAATGCAGCAAGAGGAGAACTGACCAAAGCAGCAATTCATCATTAGTTAATATACATATTAAAAGCAAGAAAAATCATACCAAAAGAAAATTTACCTAATGCCGAAACCAACAACACCAAGTTGACAGCTACAACCACAAGATGTACCACGTATCTAGAACACACAAAAAGAAGAATATCTTAAATGTAGCCTTAGTAAAATTTTCGAATTAGAAATGCTAATCAAAATATAGTAGTAGCGCCCGGCTGTTAGAGAGGACGTACGTTTTGAATTCAAATGTTATAGACGAGTTGTTGAATGCGAAAAAATATGAGAGAGGATTACTTACGGGGTTTGAATAACTCGATCAATTGTACGCCCATTTTTGTCCATAAAACGTTGAATATTTTGTGAGTCTTTTCCAAGTTGGCGGGATGTCACGTTAAAGCTCATAGCCAAGGCTGGATCATAAGGCAGCAAAAGGTATTGCGTATGTCGCATTGCATTTGTTACTTTTCTGATGGTTCTCCGCGCATTTTGAGCCTGGCTCAATATGGCTCCCTTCAATTTATCTGTTGTCTTCATAGATCTTTGGTTTTCTACCATCGCCAAACTTGATGCAACTCTTCAATTTAACAACCAAGTATGTGTGTTAGATGTCCTCTGTCTAAATCAATAAATTTACTTATTTATTACAAAGACATTGTCCTTTGAGACTCTAATTGGAGATGTGAGGTTGCTACGTGGTAAGTGGCAAAATATCAAGTTTAAATATGGCATAATGTTTTGTTGGTGACTGTCAAAACAATCCATAGTTAGAAGATTATATGTGTTCAAAGTTAATAAGTATTTTTTATTTATTATACACGTCACCTTTTAACTAGACCTCAATGTTACAAGAACAACTCCACGAAAGTAAATACATAAATTTTTGCTTAATTGTCCGACTCAATTTCTTCAAATCGTGAAACCAAACCGGCCCATGGCTTAAAAAAAAAGGGTTGGACCGGACCACTTGACCTACAATTATGCATGAAATGAAATATTGAAATTGACAGTGATACACTTACATGGCTAGAATTGTAAAGAGAAGGGCAAGCATGAACATGAACATGAAGTGACGGTCCAAGAAGTCTTTAATGGGGCAAGTACTCCTAATGCTGGAATTCTTCAAGAAGGCTATGCAAATCATAAATACAAGCCCACAGATCAACCAAACTCCCGCAATTACATATCCATGCACTCCTGTAAATGCCGCAGACTGGAAAATATGAGAAAAACACACAATAAGAAATCCCATTTTCTTTACAAGTTCAATTTTCCTCTTTTTTTTCGTTTTCTTTACTAGAACCCCCCAAATTCTATATACATATACGTGAGGTGATGTTCTCTTATTAGACGATCAAACATATTATGTTATTAGATTGTTAATCTATTTATCAAGATTACTACGAATAATGCTCAATGCTAGCTAGACTAAATATCTAAGAGAACATTATTGATCGAGTATAATTAATTAAGAAGGATGATGGGTAGGAACTTACAGCCCAGTAATGCTTGTTTTTTAAATCGTAGCCTCCATTATAAGACTTTAAGTGGTGCAAAGGATCAGGCCTCTTGAAGCTGCTCTGCTCCCCAAACACAACCCATGTGGGTGAAAACACAGACGTTGAAACCAAGAACACAACAAAGGGTACAAGAACTCCATTATTGGAGATAAACATGACCCAAAAAAAATTAATAAGCTGGTCTAATTAAATTTGGTGCAAGATGAAATGGATTAAAAAAATACAAAACGATCTTGCCTCCGATCATATGAATTGAAATCAAATCTTTTTGGTAGCTTTTAGAGGGAGAAAGGTGGTGTTATGTTGGTGTGACTTAGTGAGTAAGGTAAGAATAGCTTGTGGCCATGGTTTTTGCGGAAAAAGAACAAATGTGTTAGCAAGAGAGGGAGGTAACGAATCATGGGGCTATATTTATGGTTCTCTAGAGAAGAGAAAATTGACCATCTTTTTAGTGCTTCAATTTTGTCATGTCTAGCTTTCTGCCTAAGCCTCTCTTTTCGGAAAGGATGACTTCTGGATCGAGGGACTTGGCCTTTTATGCTCTCTTTTTTTTTTTTTTTTTTTTTGCTTTTGCATGTTTACAAATTACATATTTCCCATGCAAATTTCTTGGGTGTGGCAGAACGTTATTGGTGAAGTTTAGTTTAAATATGATAAAAGGACCTAGATGGGCTATCATAAATTTTAAAAAATATAATTTTTAGACGGTCTTACTTTTGATCGTTTCTAAAAGCAAATGTGAGTTAGGTTAGTTGTTCATAATAGGGAGCCCATCCCCTTTATCCAAAAAAAAGAGGAGTGCACGTGGACTAAATGAAAAATGTGGGCCCCAATTGAAGTCATCCCCATCCCAAAGGAATGTATTTGAAATTCTCATTTTATATAAGGCAATGCCTTGGTTTGGTGAGTTAAGTTATCAACTCAAGGGTACAAGTTAGACGTATGGCGGGGTTTAGGGTATGAATTGTTGAAGGGGCGCAGCATGAGCATGTCAAGTGACATGGGTCGTGTTACGGCAAAGTAGTATCTGATCCATCAATCAAACATGGCATGACATGAGCACAAAATAAATGGACCTGAGACACCAAGAAAACTTGAGTATATTAATATCTCATAAAACATATCTGCAGGCATAAAGCACTCACAAACGCAATTATCTCCCGAAAGAGTAAACAATAAAACAAAGAGGATAAATTTTGGCTCACTATGCTTGGTTGGTTTGGTGGAACATTCTCACTCGCAGAAAAAGGGGAAGCTTCCTTTTTGTGTATGAGAAGGGTGGTGTTCAGGCAAACAAAAAAAAAAAAAAAAAAAGCTTTGTCATGGTTATCATGTCATTTTGCTGAAAGACGGATCTTCCCTTGGAATTTTAGACAACAATAGTCTTCGACTCTTCGCTCTTTAAAGGTATGACGCAATTAGCGATGTCATCATTAGGCAAGCCAATTCCTTCCTTGGTCATCAGAATTCAGAAGTGTCCATAAATTTGCGCCTTCTTTCTTTTTGGTTTTGGTAAGTTTATGAGCACAATGAGCTTTCAATCTGTGAGGTGAATTCCTCGAAAAAAATATGTGAGGTGAATGTGTTCCTAAGGCAACTGGACCACAAATGAGTGATAAATACACGCACTTGGAAACTGATTTGGGGGTGATGGATTGGTTAGCTTTCAGTTCAATGTCTAACTGGTTATTGAAAGGTCTTCGCTTGAGCTGATTCTGACTTTTGCTTTTAGGAACTCCTCTTAAAGTGCATCAAATTGAGATTAAAGGGTCAGGTCCAAACCATATAAAGAAGTAATATGCATAATGAGAATAAATAAGTAAATATGGTTTGTTGTGAGTTGTTGATGCATTGTGAGATTTACTTACAGCCACCATAATCACGTTAACAATTGTCCTTAACATTTCTCTACCGACATATAATTTGATGAAGAAAGGAAGCATTAAATTTAAGCATTGGGGATAGAAAGCACTTAACTCATTATTTTGGCTTTTAATAAGATCCATGAATTTGGAATATATAGTTTGGCTTTTAATAAATTTCATGTATTTGGAATACTTAGAGTTCTCAATGTCTCTAGATTAATGAGGTTCATTAATTTGTGTGCTAGTTCAATATATGAGATGAGAATTGAAATTGAAATTAAACATAGTGCTCTCATCATCTTTTGCTCATAATGCGGGTTTGAGTGTTTATCTTGTCTTTTTGCCTAGTTCCAGGTATTCTGAGACTAAATGGGACTTGGTTGTTCGTAGTTCATGTTTTCCAACATCCATGTGCTCGAGTACTACTGCGCCATTACTCTTCCAAGATGCTCAGTTATATGCACCTTTCATTTTCCTCGCTCGTGCTACACCAGTACTAGTCATATGATTCTGTTCACAATGGCTGTTGATAACCCCCAAAACTACTAAACCAGCCATCAAATTTGTAATTCCTTTTAATTAGATCAACTAATCAAATAATCATGCACATCAAATTTGTGTATGTATTTGGTTCGTTTGTTCAAGAAATGCTTTTCTAACAGCACACATGCCTCAAGGTGGACAGGTTGAACCCAAAGTCTCCACCTTATCTTTTACTCTTCAGTGAAAGCCTTTCATCTAATATTCCTTGAGGCAGGTCAACTAGTCAATGTGAAAGCAGCATTGACATGTTGATCTTGTTCATTGTTATAACCTGTGGTGCCGGTGGTACATTAACATGTTGATTGTTGGCTCAAATGTGAGTAAAAAAGGTGGTGCTAATTCAAGCACATGGCAGCATGCATGGGTCGGTGGAGTCATTGTCTTCATTGGCTGCTGCATGTATTCTTCTTTTGGCTGCTGCATGTGGATCTCCATTGGCTGCCTTGGTTAGTAAATGGTGGGCTTCCTCATGGCTATAAATTGGCAGCAAATGTTTTCATTTGAAGAATCCCACCGAGTGTGAGAAGAAGAAAAATATCAAGAAAGACATTCTGCCAAAGAGAGAAAGAATTCTCTCAAATTGTTCTTTGCTTTGTATCATTGTTTTTCTTTTAAATCGTTGTGAGAGTGTGATTCGAGTGTATTTGGGATTTGGGTTTCTTGAGTGATAAACACTTAGTATACTCTCTTTGATTATAGTGGATTACTCCATCGTCTCCAAACTGGATGTAGGCATAGCCGAACCAGTATAAATCTTGGTGTTCTTGTTGGTGTTGTTTTGTTCCTTTTTATCTCATGCCAGTCGTTGTTTCCTTTCATCCACTTACATTGCTTGGTTGACGTTTCCGCACAACAAGTGGTATCAGAGCTCTAGTTTCGACTGGGGTTTCCATTTGGAATTGGCGATGCTACAGTACATATGCTACAGTACAGTGAATAGTGCCGAGTGGATTTGATGGCTGGAGATCAAGACAAACCTGTTAAGGAGAAGGAATCGGCATCGTCTTCGTCAACACCTACATCCAATAGACATCCAATTGCTACTACGAGGTTAGAGGTTGATAAATTCAATGGCTTTAATAATTTTGGCATGTGGCAATGTGAAGTTATGGATGTGTTATATCAACAAGAGTTGGATATTGTTCTGGAGGATAAACCCGATGAAATTGATGATAAGCAGTGGAAGAGACTTAATCTTCGTGCTTGTGGCTCTATTCGATCGTTCCTTGATAAGGAGTTGAAATACCCATATATGAAGGAAACTTCTGCAAAGGAGTTATGGAGGAAATTGGAGGAGAAGTACATGACCAAAATCGCAGAAAATCGGCTTTTCCTGAAGAAGCGACTTTTCCGATTTCAGTATCGTTCATGTATTTCTATGCACGAATACCTCAATGATTATAATAAAATACTTGCTGATTTAGCAAACCTTGATGTGAAAATTCCTGATGAGGATAAGGCACTATGTTTGTTAAATTCACTGCCTGATGATTATGATCATTTGACAACTACTTTGTTGTATGGAAAATCCGAGGTGAAACTTGATAAGGTGTCTGCGGTATCGGTGAATCATGAGTGTCGTAAGAAGGAACAAAAGACTCAAAATTCATAAATCGAGGCACTCGTTGCAAGGGGTCGAACAGAGGAAAGAAAATCTGGGAATTAAGGAAAATCTCGTTCAAAGTCGTGAGGGAAGTTTCTTGCTAAAGGGTCACTGGAAGGGTCAAAATGGTCACTGGAGGAAAGACTGCCCCAAATTGAAGAATAAAGAGAAGGAGAAAGCACATTCATCTTTAGCAGGAAACTTCCCTCGCGACTTTGAACGAGATTTTCCCGCTTCCCAGATTTTCTTTCCTTTATTCGACCCATTGTAACGAGTGCCTTAGTTTGTGAATTTTGAGTCTTCTGTTCCTTCTTACGACACTCATGATTCACCAATGCCGTAGACACCTCATCAAGTTTCACCTCGAATTTTTCATACAACAAAGTAGTTGTTAAATGATCATAATCTTTAGGCAATGAATTTAACAAACATAGCACCTTAATCTCATCAGGAATTTTCACATCAAGGTTTGCTAAATCAGCAAGTATTTTATTATAATCATTGAGGTGTTCGTGCATAGAAATTCCTGAACGATACTGAATTTAACAAACATAGTCACTTATCCTTATTAGGAATTTTCACATCAAGGTTTGCTAAATCAACAAGTATTTTATTATAATCATTGAGGTGTTTTGCTATCTTGGTCATGTACTTCTCCTCCAATTTCCTCCATAACTCCTTTGCAGAAGTTTCCTTCATATGTGAGTATTTCAACTCCTTATCAAGGAACTATCGAATAGAGCCACAATCATGAAGATTAAGTCTCTTCCATTGCTTATCATCAATTTCTTTGGGTTTATCCTCCAAAACAATATTCAACTCTTGTTGATATAACATATCTATAACTTCACATTGCCACATGCCAAAATTATTAGAGCTATTGAATTTATCAACCTCTAACCTCGGATTAGCAATTGGATGTCTACTGGATGTAGGTGTCGACGAAGATGATGCCGACTCCTTCTCCTTAACAGGTTCGTCTTTATCTCCCGCCATCAAATCCATGCGGCACTATTCACAGCCAATTCCAAATGGAAACCCTAGTGGAAATTGGAGCTCTAATACCACTTGTTGTGCGGAAGCGTCAACCAAGCAGTGTAAGTGGATGAAAGTAAATAACAATTGGCCAAGAGATAAAAGGAACAAAACAACACCAACAAGAACACCAAGATTTATACTGGTTCGGCTATGCCTACATCCAGTTTGGAGACGACGGAGTAATCTACTATAATCAAAGAGAGTATATAAAGTGTTTATCATTCAAGAAACCCAAATCCCACCTAGTGGTTGAAGTAGAAAAATTAGCAAAAAAGGCATTCTGCCAAAGAGAGAAAGAATAACCGCCATAGACAACTTGGCTCAGATTGGGAGCTCATTAGGCCTACCCAACTCATATCACAAGCACTTTTATATCTCTGGTAAGCATCTGGAATTACCTTGGGAGAGTTACCTCTGGCTTCTCTTCAGAAGTGCTTTTGAAAAAGTACAAGTTCCCTCGTCCCCTTCTGCTCACTCTTGTGCTTCTTTTATCATGTGTTGAACATCTTCTAATCGCCTTCGGCATCCCTAACTCTCTCTACTTTGCTTCTGTGATTATTGGGTTCTGTTTTGGGGCACAATGGCCATTGTTTTTTGCCATCGTATCAGAAATCTTTGGCCTCAAATACTGTGCCACTTTGATCAATGTTGGTGGTGCTGCTAGCCCTATTGGGGCTTATCTTCTGAATGTCAAAGTGGCTGGTAATTTATATGATGCAGAGGCCTTGAAGCAGTTGGAAACTTTGGGTAGGGTTAGGAAAGCAGGGTAGGACTTGACTTGTGAAGGAGTGAATTGTTACAAATTGGCCTTCATTATAATGGCTGCAGTGGCTTTGTTTGGAAGCCTTTTTTCAATTATTTTGGTGATTAGAACTAGGAAATTTTATTTACAAAAAGTTCAGAGAGGCAGCTGAATCTGATGTAGCTGCTTCAAGTGGCACGGTGCCTTTGACAGAAATAGAGGCCAAAGCAGCTGTTGCTGCTGCTGCTCACAGTTCAACCCCCTCAGCAGCAGCACCACAAGATCAGAGACCAATTTAGGGTAGGGAAAACAATGAGGTAGCTAATTGATTGCTCTGTGAGTGGATGATTGTTTGTTAGTTACCGTAATTGCTCAGAATATTCTTTTAATTTTCTATGGAAATCATTTACAAAGAAAAAATCTTGATCTCTCTTTATATTTCAGCAAATATTTGTTTCTTTTTCCTCAAACCTTATCATTCAGATCATTAATATGTTTAGTAATTACCTTTCACTGACAGTCAGTCATTTTACAGTTTGACTGCCATGTAATACATAAAACGAAATGCTGGTTTAATTGATCAGCAGAAAAATTGTGATTATAAGAAAATTGAACAAATTTTAATTCCTACATTGTGCAAACCAAACATAGGGATGAGAATCCTATTTTCCGGAAATGAAAATCTTCCATTCTTATCTCTTTGAATTAGATATGAGAGTTTTATTTCTACAAAAATATATTATGCGAATCAAACATACCCTTATAGATGGTTTCACCAAATTTTTTATTGAGATATGAGCTTTTTCTATGTTTGGTACCCTACTTTTGTGGTGGGCTTATGCTTGAATAAAATTCAGTTTTTGTCAAATTTATCTATTATTGACCAACTTCTAGTTTAGTGGTACCTTTTTTTTTCAAATATTGGAAAAGTCATAAATTCGAATCCTGAACCCTGTTAATAAAACAACATTCTAACTTATGCATTATATATTCGTTCGATTGTCTCCTTTTTATGTGATGATTTGAGATCTATTTTATTAATAAAGTTTTCAATTGCAAACAAAAATGAGAAGAAAAAAAGAAAAAGAAAAAAAAATGGCAGCTGTATTAAAAGGAAAATAACATTGACAGCAAGTATATGACCTGGATGATGAATGAAGCAGCAAAGGTCCAAATGATACAAATTACAATGGGCTCTCAGTACCCGCTGTGCTTAGAGTCGTAAGTATTAATCCCAAAACCCAACACATACAAGACAACTGAACCAGGTGGCCTCATTTGCCTATCTCCCTCCGCCACTCGAAACTTCCTCGACATCGGGCCGCGCATGTACAACCGGCTTCATAAACTCTACATCCACTACTATTTCGCCACGTCAAACCAAGCCACCTTCCTATTGGTCCGTATTATTCACTTGCACTACCCACAAAACGGTTAGTAAAACCCTTCTTAAACAGTGGAATCTTCATCTGATTGGTCCCTCGTAACGAGCAAGTACGGCCACCGATAGAAGAAAAACTTTTTTGAAACGGGAATATGACTGTAATCTTATTCCCTCTAATTGCTGCACGCTAGGTGGACAAAAACACTTTCTTTCTCAACAAAGTTGTCCACATGGCGCGCAAGAATGGAGTGATAGACAGATCTATTCCTGCTTTCAAGAAAGTTTTTTTCCACCGATAGGCCAGTCTTAAACCAATCTCGGCCGTCCATACAATCGGGTCCCACTTCATATCTGGACGGCCAAGATCTCACTGGACACTAGACAAGCAAATTCTCACAGATTCATTCATTCATTCATTGGGGTACCGGGTAGAATTAAATTTGGAATTCAGATAAAAAACAAAGACAGAGGGGACAGAGCAATCATATAATTTGTATTTATGAAAAGTGGGATTGGTAGGAAGGAAGGAAAACCAAAGCAGGGAGGGAAAGCTTCCCAATAATATAGAGGCTGAGTGTGTGTGTTTATAGATCTCTCTCTCTCAGTCTATTGATCTCTGCGCGAAATCAAAGATTCATCATTAATGGGTTTGTGGGAAGCTTTTCTCAATTGGCTCCGTAGGTTAGCTCCTCCATCTCTTTCTTCAATTTTCAATCTTTTTGGGTTGTTATGTGATCCAGTTTTCATACATTTGTCTCGGGAATTTGGGACTTTGCTCTAGCTTATCCTTATGCTTTGGGTTTAAAAGTAGCAATTTTGAATGAAACTTTGATTTCAATTTGTTAATTTGTTTGGCTTGAATGCTTATGGATTGGCTTTGGTTTTTGTAAAGAGATAATGGGAAAGGAACCCCAAAAGAAACAAGCTGAAAATTGGCTCCTTTTTAGTTTTTACCAAGCCTTTTGTTTTTTTTCCCCCTGGAATTCTGTCAATGTCTTTTTGTTTGATAACCAAACGGATATTTGAAAAGTTTTTACTTGTGGGTTTGCTTCCCTTTTGCTATTTCTGCTCAGAATTTTCCCTTTTGATACTGTAGATTCTGGATTGTGTCTTTGGCTAGGAGCCTAGGAATGATTGCTGTTTATTTGTTTTTTTTTTTTTGCCTTGGTTTGAATTACTGAGCTGAAATAGGCACCAAGTTTTGTAGAAATATGCTTGAAGCATCGTGATGGTTGTTGTAGAGGCTGTTAATGTGTTTTTTGCTGCTTTTTTGCATTGAGGCAATTATAGTTTCCAGAATTTGAGACAGATGCTTGAATTTAGCTGCTAAAGGATTGGTATAGGGAAACGACAATTGGATTTCTGATGTTGCAAAATGATAGAAATTGGAGCTTTTTCGGATTTAGCAATATCATGTGCTTTGAATAATATCAGTGTACCTACCAAATGCTTGATAAGTATAAAACTCTCTCTCTCTCTCTCTCTCTCTCTCTCCATATATATACCCTTTTTACTTTTGGTGGTGGTGGTTGCAATTAGATCCTTTTGTGCGCTTATGGATAAACTTGTGGCAACATTGTGTGTTCGATATTTAAATTTGTTTGTCTTACCTCAATGTATCAGTGATTCACATTGCCTACACTTACGTTATTGCATGTGATTACAGCCTCTTTTTCAAGCAGGAAATGGAGCTATCTTTGATAGGACTTCAGAATGCTGGAAAGACTTCTCTAGTAAATGTTGTTGCAGTAAGTAAATAAGCACAATTACTTTGGATTAATGTTTCTTTCCTAGTTGTCTACTTGTTTGGGCTGATGTGTTGAAAAATGGATTTTTTCTTAGACGGGTGGATACAGTGAAGACATGATTCCTACGGTGAGTAATGTTTTTAAAAGAGTTGTAATTGCAATTAAACAATGTTCTTTCACCAAATTCTTGTACCACTTATGAATAGCTTCTATGATTAATTGAATTAATTATTGACAGTGTGGTCATGCAATTCAATTTTCAGGTAGGATTCAATATGAAGAAGGTAACCAAAGGGAATGTTACGATAAAGTTGTGGGATCTTGGAGGTCAACCCAGGTTCCGTAGCATGTGGGAGCGATACTGTCGTGCCGTTTCTGCTATAGTGTATGAACCAATTTCCCATCTCAATTGACTTTACTTTTGGAGAACTCTCTAAATGAGCATAAACTTTATTTGTGGAAAAAATTACCAAATCAAAAGATTGATGATGGGATGGCTGTGTGTTAAAATTGTATACCTTGTCCTCGAACCTTCATTTTCTTATAAGCTGATGTTCTCTTTTGTGTTACCAGTTCGGATTGCTTGTTTAGTATGCTAGATGTCTCATTCAATAATGTCAAGCATGAGCAGTGATACGATGATAAGGAAGTCACAAATATCTGTTGGGAATTATGGGCTTAAACTATATTGTCACTAGTTATGAGTTTCAATGGGTTGCTTTCTTTTTAGCTGCTGCCGTGCTTCCCCCCTTCCCCCGTGCCTCCTTCTTTCTCATGCTTAAACATTTCCTCACCTGCATTGTTTGCTGGCTTGTAACTGCTGTGTACTATTTAATATTTTCTTGTGTTTGTCAAAACCTTTAGCTGATAGTCTAATGTTCTGGTTAATGGCCACATGTGTGTCGATAGTTCAAGTGTCAAAGACTCAAAACAATACATTGACTAATGATTCAGTTGAATTGATCCTAGTATTATGAAGACTAAAAGTTTTCCAACCTCTTGTTTGCTGCAGTTATGTTGTTGATGCTGCGGATCCAGATAACTTGAGTGTCTCAAAAAGTGAACTTCATGATTTGCTGAGCAAAAGTTCACTAAGCGGGATCCCCTTGCTGGTCCTGGGCAACAAGATTGACAAGCCGGGGGCTCTGAGTAAACAGGCTTTGACTGATGAAATGTAAGGCACATTATGCTTTTGTTATTGAAACCTTTTTCACTAAACTTATTTGCAGCATGTATTTTCATATACCTCCCGATCAAAAAGGAAAAAGAAGACGTGTTGTTTTGGTACTGATTATGGAATTGTGCTGTGCAGGGGACTGAAGTCAATTACTGATAGAGAAGTTTGCTGCTTCATGATCTCATGCAAGAACTCAACTAACATTGACTCAGTTATCGATTGGCTTGTAAAGCATTCCAAATCAAAAAGCTGAGAGGGTTTTTCTTCTTTTTTTCTTTTTTTTGGGTCTGAAAGCTGAGAGGGTTTGCTTCTCTGCTTTTGATCTGTGTGTGATATAATTATTTTTATAAAGGATTCATGTATGGATTGGTTGTTGGTGGTGGGCTTCAACTTGTCTAACTTGGTTACTGATTATTTTTGTTGTTGTACTCTATATTTTACTGTGTCATTTCTAATTGCAGACTCTGGGGTTGTTTTGGTGCTCTTAGGGGGGTGTATTCAATTGAGATTTTAAAAGACTATTTTGGGATAAATAAGTCTTGTGGTATTCAATTAAGACTTTTAAATAATCTAAAAAGTCTTGTGGTATTCCATTAAAACTTTTTGGATTTTTTAAAGAGGGTGTCCAAATCTAGTGGTATTCAATCAGGACTTTAAACAAGTAACAAAAAGTCTTATGGTATTGAAAAACTTGCTAATTTCGAAGGATTTTTTTATATGTGTAATTGTGTGAGACTTTTTAGTGGGAGGTATAAATACCAAACCCTATAAAAAATCTCACCCTAACCCATCAGACTTTTCACGTGAGATTTTTTTTTGGCTGCTAGAGAAGAGAAGATGAACAGACATGCATTGAGCTCTTCGTGAACAAGGTACTTTCCTTCAAATCATGCTGTGTTCCAATTTTTTTAACGTATAGACAAAACGCTGCTTTGAATTCTTCGATGCTCTTCTTGTTCTCATTAGCTTTTCCCACAGTTTCTCAACAATCAATCACTGGTTTTATTCTTTGCTGCCAGCAGTGTACTACTGGGCCATCTCACAACGTTTCAAGTACTTTTCTTCTTAACCCTTTGACTTTTCGTTACAATCTGTTTGGTTCCCCTTTTGCAGTGTTTATCTGTGAAAAAATTATAATCTTTCTTTTCAATAATTGCTAATTCTAGGTAGAATATAGTTTCCCAAAAATGGTTCCATTGATTATTTTCTTCTTTGGGCTGTTTGGATCCCTTGAAAAACTTTTCTCTAGAAACTAGAATTTCATGATATTTGAGAAGATCAATTAACAGAATTGCATGCCTACATTAGGAGTTTTTGTTTTTTGTTAAGCCTTTAATTTTTCATCAAAATGTACAGTGACAAAAATGGGTTCGTAGTCAAGGTAGCTTGGCTAGGGGGTGAAACTCTGTTTGTTTATAGGGAAAGTATAGAAAGGTGGTGTGCAGAGTTTGTTAGTCAGGCAATTTGTAAATGCAAGGAATATATGGAACTTGTTATTGAATGTTCTATGCTTATAAGAGAATCTTTCTCAGATTCGTGCTGTCTGGGCTAAACCCGGCCACAAATATTTTATTTTCTGGCGGATCCACTTTGTTGGTTTTCTTGGCAAGAGCTAATGAAAAAACCATTCTAATATTTCCTTTTGTTTGTCAAGTTTGAGTGTTTGACTGTTGAGTGTCTGCATGTGTTGTAGTAATAAATGTTTTGTGAAATAACTAATAAATTTTCTACATGTGTTGTAGTAGTAATTTAAATGGGGGATTCAGAACAAGGAAATAACAAAGGAAAGGGCAAAGAGAAAGAGAACTATGAATCTTGGACCATGGACGATACCAATGAGTTGTTGCACCTCTTGGTGGATGCTATCAATAGGGGATTGCGTGATGCTAATGGGTCACTTAGCAAGCAAAATGTAGAAAGAGTGATACTTCCTCGTCTTAATGCGAAAATTAGGTTCCCAAAAACTTATAATCATTACTTGAGCCGAATGAAGTGGTTTAAAAGCGGTATAACAAGATGTCTACGCTTATGCGTAGCAACTCTGGCTTTGGGTGGGACCCAATTGCAAAGACGTTCACTGCTAGTGATGAAGTATGGAAGGATTACTTGAAGGTGAGCCTAGTTCATAATCTTTTAAATATATTAATAGCTTACTAGTTTAGTACAATGTTATTTGCAATATATTAACAATGAATAATTTGTTCTTTGCTAGTCCCACCCAAGTCACGATAAACTTGAACAAAGAGTGTAGTTGATTATGAGGATTTGAAGATTGTTGTTGGGGGTGGAACTGCATCGGGAATGGCTCCATTGCATTGGGCGCCGATGATCTTGATGCAACAACTTATGGGGAAGAAGTTAGAGATTTCGGGATGGAAGACTTTTCATATGATCCTAACAACGATGCGTTCATAGCACCAAATCACTATGAACCATCCTACCAGCCTCCATCACCCCGCCAATGTAGTCCACCATCTCATTCCCTTTAGGTTCGGAGGTTCCCACCGAAAAACCAAGCCGCAATAAGCGAAGTAGATCCGAGTATGAAGGGAGTTCTAGCTCGGTTGGGACCAACAATCAAGCCAAAGTTCTTGAAAATCTTTCTATTGGCATTGGGACTATTTCTGCCAATTTTGAAAAAATATCTTACCTAATGGAGAAAAGAGAAAGAGATAGAGATAGAGAGAGGGATATTTGGGATGCTATAAAAGAGATACCAAATTTGGATGACAATACTCGTTACATGACGGGTGAATTGCTTAGTAGTCAAACAAAGAAAGACTTGTTCTTGAAGATGTCATTGGAAGAGCGCTCATCTTGGATAAAATTCAAGTTAGGATGATTTAGTATTTTGATCATCTTGGGTTTTGTTGAACTATATTTTTGTTTGTGCTATTTTGCTTCTACTTTGGTTGAACTATTTTGGTACTTTGGTTGAAGTATTTGGGTTATAATTTGGTTGAACTATTATTATTGTAATTTGGTTAAACTATTTTGGTACTTTGGTTGAACTATTTGGGTTATAATTTGGTTGAACTATTGTTATTGTAATTTGGTTGAACTATTGTTATTATAATTTGGTTGAACTATTGTTATTGTATTGTGGTTGAACTATAATCGTTAGGTAAATTATTCCGAGTTGTTTTATAATATTTTGGCATGAAGAAAAAAGAATAGGATTTATCGTGGTGTAAATGGATAGGCCATTCTAAACCCTATGCGTCTAAAGCACTATAGTTTGTCTATAGTGGGGATGTTATTAGGGTCTGAAGTCTCAACATGCTTTGGATGTAATACATAGGAAACATATAGATTGTCTGTTCAAGACTTTCCCAAGCGTAAAACGCGTGGAAAATTTTCAGCACGAGTGGACTAACGACCGTTTGTCAATTGCATTCTTTGTTTTGCAATTACCAACTTACTGTTTGTCAATTGTATTCTTTGTTTTGCAATTACCAACTTCTTGTTTGTCAATTGTATTCTTCGTTTGAAATGTTTTAACTATTGTTATTATTGTTTTGCAGCCTTATATATTTTTTTATATACGTATAATGTCACAACCGAACATGTATGAAGGTAATGACATAGAGGAAGAAGAAATTGATGACAAAGATATGCATGATGAAGAATTTTATGAATCCATTTACAGTTCGGTGATGGCAATTTATGCGATAATGCATGTCTTGAATCAATTTCTAATTATGATGCGTGGTGAACATATTGAGCGTCCATTAACTCGACGGCGAATTACTAGCATTGGATATGACTATATACATCAAGCATTAAACGATGATCCTGCAATCTTTCGACAAGTATATAGAATGTATCCAGATGTATTAGGAAGTTATGCACAATTCTTAGAGAAAAAACACTTTTGGTGGATACAAGATTTATTTGTGTAGAAGAAATGCTTGCAGCGTTCCCCCAGGCATCTGCCTCCATTCACATATTGGAATTCATGGAAGTTTGAGACTAGCATTTTCGTTTATGCGTGTTGAAAGTTAAACCGCACCATGTGCATCAATAAGAGGATTTTATTTTTTATTGAAATTGCCAGAGTTTTATTGTAATTTGTATTCTACTGTCTATGGCTGCTTGAATAGTTTAGAGATACATGGGAAAACCAGCTACAAATGATGTATATTAATAAAACAATACAAAAGCTATTTCCTTGAGTAGGACTTGAAAAATTAAAACTGAATTGCTCTTCTGTTTTGATCTGTGAGCTTATTTACCCTCCAAAAAAGTATCTTATGTTTATATGGCACAGTGGCACTAAGTCAAATAGGTGAATAAATCAAACGTTTAATATAAAATTAAGTAGAGAAACACAATATGTCATGTAGTAGTAAACATGGATTAGGTCAATTGGCCATGGTAGGATTCAAAGTTGATTCTCGCATACATTAAAATAGTTTAGAATATCGCTTTGCTAGAAAAATAAAAAATATGTAGTGTACGACCATAAACTCTCAATGTGGATCATTTCTACTACAAGTTCTTATGGCTCAGTTATTATTTTGCTCCTCGAATTATGATTCGAATTTCAATTTAGGTATTGAAAAACGTTCCGTTTTAGCCACGTCAGTCAACTCCGTTAAAGAATCCGTTTGAGCCTGGTGATGTGGCATGGTGGACTCATTTGTTTGCTGACATGTAAGCCAAGTTGGCGCCATGTTGTATAAACGGTCAAAAAGCATCAGTGCTGTCCAAACCGCTCACAAAAACCTTAGCGCCTAAAAGCTCACAACTCGCTACACTTTCACAGAGTCACAACTTCAGCCATGGAAGCTCTGCAAGGATCCCTCCCTCAACTCCCTCATACCAAATTCGAACCAGACACTGATAAAATCAAACGCAGGCTCAACAATGGAGGCGTCTACCCAACTCCCAAGATAGTCCACACCATCCGCAAGAAAGAAATTCAAAAGCACAACCGCAAGCTCAATCGCCTCGCAAAGGCCGACCCGTCGTCCCCACCTTTCTCTCAGTCCCAAAAACAAGCCTTGGCGGACGAAACCCATTTCCAAACTCTCAAGCGCGAGTACAGGGACTTCACCAAAGCGGTCAAAGCGAAGACAGGTGACGGTGAATCCATGGTTGGGCGGCCATGGGAGGGGATTGAGAGAATTGGGTTCCGAGAGCTTGCGAGTACGAGTGCAGAGTATGGTGGAGAGAAGCTGAAGAAGGAGGAGCTGAAAGCATTGAGGGAAATGTTCGAGGCACGGAAGCTTGAGGACTTGAAATGGGTCTTGGATGATGATATTGAGCTGAAAGAAGACTGGTTGGATGGTGAAAATAGGGTCTGGGACCCGGCTAAGCAGAGGAGACGCGGCGAGGGCGAGGTGATTCAGTTTCTTGTTGACAGGTTTGTATTGGGATTTTGGTTTTAGATGGATTGATATTGGTTTTAGAAGGCTACTATCTGGGCTTTTTGTTAAATTGGGTTTTTTGTTTGTTTTTGTTTGAGTTGGTGGTGTGTGTGGTGGTGGTTTTGTGGTGCAGACTTAGTGCTACAGAGTTTTCCATGAAGGACTGGAAGCTTTCAAAAATGATGAAACAATCAGGTTTGCAGTTCACCGAGGGTCAGATGCTTAAGATCCTTGGAGGGCTCGGTGCTAAGGGATGTTGGAAACATGCGTTGGCTGTTGTGGAATGGGCATACAATGATAAGGGCAATAAACATTGCAAAAGCAGGTATTTTTATGTGTTGAAAACCTTGGTTATATGTTTCAAGCACTATTTAAATGTTTCCATTTGGGAGTTTGGCAAATGTCATGTCACCCAAATTGGACTACTAAAGGGTCTTGGAATTTCTAAAAAATGAATAGTGGAAAGAAACTTGATTATCATACTTGCCTATGATGTCATTCAACATGTCAGAGTTTTTTTTGCCATTGTTTCTGGCATTTCTTTGATTCCAAAGCAAATATTTCTCTTGGCCCAGAGCCACATTGAGAAGCAAAGCTGCTACTGAATAAGGTTTGGCAGTGGGATTTCACCTGTTATCCAATCCACTCACGCAAACAATAAACTTCATTGTTTTAGTAGAAAATAAGATGCAGAAAATTTCTGATATTTCATTCATCTCCAATGGGAGGTATTTATAGCTATACAAAGGGTAGAGATGCAGCTGTACAAACACTAACACAGCTGTAAAGATAGCAGCTGTACTAACACTAACACAGCTGTACAAACAGCTATACTAACACTCACTAACACAAATTTGTACAAACACAGCTGTATATTCTAACACTCCCTCAAGTTGGTGCATGGATATCGCACATGCCCAACTTGTCTAGTGAAGAGTAGAGTTCCTGCTAGAAACGGCATGAGTCATCATATCTGCAAGTTGGTCTTCACTCTTTATATACGGCACTCGAATGACATTTTTGCCAAGTTGTCACCGATAAAGTGTCTGTCAATATCAATATGCTTTGTTCTCTCATGATGTACTGGATTATTTGCTATTTCAATGGCAGCTGTATTGTCACAATACAAAATCATAGGCTTCTTAGGTTCAAACCCGAGTTCCCTTATTAGAATCTTTAACCAAATAAGCTCGGTTATGCCATGGCTGAGTGCTCTATACTCTGCTTCAGCGCTAGATCTCGACACAACCCCTGTTTCTTACTCCTCCAAGTTACAAGATTACCACCAACAAAAGACACATAACACGAAGTTGATTTTCTATCAAGTTTTGAGCCGCAAAGTCGAGTCAGTGTAACCTTCCACATCTAAATGCCCATGTTTTGAAAACAATATACCCTTGCCTGGAGTATACTTCAAGTACACGAGAATTCGATCCACCGCACCTTGGTGTGCTTCACTTGGATTATGCATGAATCGGTGACAACACTAACGGCGTAAGACAGTCGGTCTTGTATGAGCCGGATAAATCAGCTTTCCAACCAACCTCGATACCTCTCTTTGTTAGTGGGTATCGATGCGGATAAATTGACAATCCATGGTTAACCTCCATTGGAGTATTAATAGGTTCACACGCCAATTTTCCAGTCTACGCTAGTAAATCAAGAACATATTTTTATTTGAGATAAGAAGATGCCTTTCTTAGAACGTGCAACTTCAATTCCTAGAAAATACTTGAGAGATCCCAGATCTTTCATTTCAAACTCTTTGGCCAAGTAACTTTGAAGATTCTCAATCTCCTGTTCATCATTACCTGTAACCACCATGTCATCCACATAAACAATTAGCAAAGTAATCTTGCTGCCAACACGCTTAAGAAATAGTGTGTGATCGCCTTGAGATCATTTAAAGCCATAGTTTCTCATGGAATGATCAATCGCCAAACCAGGCCCTAGGTGATCGCTTAAGGCCATATAAAGCCTTCTTTAACCTCGCAAACCTTTCCCCCTTTAGGTGTAAACCCTGGAGGAGGGTCCATGTAAACCTTTTCTTGTAGATCTCCATGTAGAAAGGCATTCTTAACGTCAAAGCTGTTTTAGCGGCCAATCTAAGTTGTGACCAACGAGAGAAGAACTCGATCGTACTCATCTTGGCAGCAGGAGCAAATGTCTCCGATAATCGATCCCATAAGTTTGGGTATAGCCCTTTGCCACAAGTCGGGCTTTATACCTCTCTATCGAACCATCCGAATTCTGCTTCACCGTGAACACCCACTTGCACCCCACGCTTTCTTGTCTCTTGGTAACTCAACCATCTCCCATGTAGAGTTTTTCTCAAGAGCCTTCATTTCTTCTACCATAGCGATTTCCATTTAGGATCATCAAGGGCGTCTGAAATTTATTAGGAATAGACACATAAGACAATTGTTGTGCGAAAGTCAAATGAGACTTAGAAAGACGGTGGTATGAAATATAGTTGGAAATGGGATACTTAACAATATTGGATGAAGGGAAACCAAATTTTTCGGGAGGGTGACGATCACGTGCAGATATCTTCTCCCACGGTCCTCATCATGTGGAACCAAGGGAGTTTCTAGTGGAGTTATATGATCGATTCGGATAATGAGTCAATATCGGAAGAATTAGATAAGATAGGGATAGAAGCATGTACACGAAGATCAGTCCCGGAAGAATCGATCGATTGGATGGTAGGATCATAGAGAGGAGGATCCAAAGAAGGAGGTGGCGGTGAAACATTCACATGTTTCTTTTTCTTCTTTCAAATGTTTTCAAAGTAACGAGTTCATGTTCACCAATATCTCCCTCACCTTGAGTAGGGAGAGTAGGGAGAACTTTAATTTCAGGTTCAAACCACAACTTCTCCTCGTCCGTACTTCTAATCTCCCCAAGAGGGGAAGTTGTGACTCCGAGAAATATGATTCCTGTTCACAAAATTCAACATCCATAGACACATATGTCTTACCCGAAGGAGGATGAAAACACTTATATCCCTTTTGAGATGGGGGTATCAGAAAAACACACTTAAGAGCACGTGGATCTAATTTGTCCCTGTGGAGAGAATGAACATGGACATAGCAAAGACAACCAAAGATTTTAGGAGGCAAATTAAGTAAGGAAGGACTGAGTGGAAGTGAGACAATACTTTGATGGGTGTTTGATAATCAAGCATACGAGTAGGCATTCTGTTAATGAGGAACGCAGCAGTCATGACAAAGATCATCAGGCTGTTTGAACTTGCATAGTAAAGCATAAGGACCGAGCCACATCGAGAAGATGACGGTTCTTACGCTCTGCTATACCGTTACATTGGGGTGTGTAAGCGTAGTTGTCTGGTGGATAATGCCATGCTTCTTTGGAAGAACTTCGATGAAGAGAAAGATTGACAAACTCACGTCCATTATCGGAATGAAAAACCTGGATTTGGACATGAAGCGGGTATTGATTAGTTGATGGAATTTAGGGATAATAGTACTAACTTCACTTTTACATGTCATCAAATAAACCCAACACACTCGAGTGCAATCATCAATGAAAGATATAAAGTATCGACAACCCGAAGAAGTAGGAGTAGAAAATGGTCCCCACACATCGGTATGAATACGAGAAAAAGGAGTAGTACTTTTATTAAAGCTTGGTGGAAATGAGACCCGATGATTTTTCGCATAAATGCAATGTTCACATCGAAGACTAGAAAGCTGAAACATTGGCAAATAAATGCGGAAATAAGCGTTCTAGATAGATAAAGAGGGATGTCCTAAACGGCGATGCCATAGAAGAATTTTTCTCGATCTAAACTGGATTTCCAGCTACGAAAACCACGGCCAGATTGGATATGAGATTGCCTGCCCCCTCCAAGTAGTAGAGACCCTCTCTCCTTACAGCACCAATCGTCATCTTCGTGAGACGATCCTGAAAGATACAATGAGTAGGAAAAAGGTTCTTGAGCAATTTAAGCTGTTGGTAATTTGGTGATAGAGAAGACTATTAGAGAGGTTAGGAACATGCAAAGCAGGAAGATAAAGGTAAAGTAGACGAAAGTGATAGGGAACCAGCCCCTTGAATCGGAGTGAGAGTTCCATCTGCAACTGAATCGAATGACGAGATGGACAGTAATGAGGTGAACCGAGATGAGTCACTAGTCATATGATCGGTTGCCCCTGAATCAATTATCCATGGATTTTTAGAAGAAATAAACGACACTCCATTCTTACCTTTACCGAAATAAACCTGAGATGGTTGTGATGTGTCGATGAGACCGAGTTAGCACGAGAGGACTTTTTCCCTTGCGTTGACTGTTTCAACTTGAACCATTACGGGTATCCTACAATTTTCCAGCAGGTTTCCTTCTCATGACCCTTACGATCGCAATGAGAACACTTTCTCTCTGAAAATGTTGAAGAAGTCCGAGGTGTTGTAGAAGTAGTAGTTTGCCAAGGTTGAGCCCTATTAATCGCCAATTTGAAGCTTCGGGGTTCCTTCGCAGCCATGGTGACTGGCCGTGCTTCTCTACGAACCATAGAATAAGCTTCATCAATATCGGGAAGAGGTGATGTGGCGAGAATACGTCCACATACTTGATCCAGATTATGATCAAGTCCGGCAAGAAATGTATAGACACGTTCTTGAGATGCACTTCTTCAATTTGGCGAAGTCGATGGATTCTCCAAGTCATTCGGACGACGGAAGTCAAGCTCCATAAAGGTGGAATTGAGTTCCGTGAAATAGATGGTCAATGGTCGGCCATCTTGACGCATCTGGAAGGATTTTTCATCAACTCATAGACTTGGGAAGCATCGGAAGCATCATGATACGTTTTCTTGACGGTATCCCAAACATCTTTAGCAGTCTCACAATGAATAAAATTCATCATGAGGGCAGGCCATAGAATTGATGAGCCACGACTTCACTAGTGCATTTTCGCCATCCACTTCTCAAATTTAGGATCTGAATCCTTTGGTGCAGTCCTAGTCCCGGAGATGTAACCATATTTTTCACGGGCAGCAATATGCATCTCAAGAACTTTGGACCAAAGACGGTAATTGGTGCCATTGAGCTTTACCCCAATTGAGGAAGGTGTATCTTGCTGGAAATTCATCATTGGGGCAGATGTTTCAGCACCAAGAGAATCTGAAGTTTCTGATTTGTCACCCATAATAGCAGCGGAAATTTGTGTTTATGGTAGAGAGAAATAAAAAGGAAATTTCTGATGTAGAAGTTCAGTCTAGCTGCAACTACAGAGCATACTCAGAGATTTCAGTAAGAAATGATAGAGAGAACACCAAAGTCAGTATACCCTTGGTGAAGATGATAGAGATCTGTGGTAACACAGAAATAGGAAGGAATAAGAAAGTAAAAGAGCAAATTAGTATGCTCTGATACCAAGTAGAAAATAAGATGCAGAAAATTTCTGATATTTCATTCATCTCCAATGGGAGGTATTTATAGCTATACAAAGGGTAGAGATGCAGCTGTACAAACACTAACACAGCTGTAAAGATAGCAGCTGTACTAACACTAACACAGCTGTACAAACAGCTATACTAACACTCACTAACACAGCTGTACAAACACAGCTGTATATTCTAACAGTTTTTTATTCAGACACAAACTCAACGTAAGATTAGAGTACACTCAAGTGGGTTTTTCATGGTTTGGTAGAACTTTGATGATTCTATAATTATATATTGGATAGGATGAGATGCAATAATGTAGTGCTTTTGATATAGGCAACAACTATTGGCCCGTGAACTATACCAACAAAGCTTCCATAATCTGTTTTCTACAGACTTTTTTTTAAAACTTTGTTTTTTATTAATGTGCATTTTGGTGTGTGACTCGATATAATGCTATTGACTCGGTTACAATTCTAGACAGACCTGTTGAAACTACTCTTTTTCATCTTGTTGACAAATTGATGCATGTTGTAGGTTTGTTTACACAAAACTTTTGGCAATTCTTGGGAAGGCACGAAGGCCCCAGGAAGCTCTTCACATTTTCAATCTGATGCTTGTGATGTCTTGTTCTTTTGTAACCTTATATTTTCAAATCCTCCTTGGTAGTTTATACAATTTTTGTTGGATAAATTCTTACATGCATTTCATTCAGGGAGATTTCCACATATATCCTGATGCTGCTGCCTACCATAGCATTACGGTTACACTGGGTCAAACTGGTCTTCTGAAGGAATTGTTGAAAATTATTGAAAGCATGAGACAGAAACCTTTCAGAAGCAATAAAAATATGTTCCCCAAGAACTGGGACCCTGTCGTTGAACCCGATGTCATTGTGTATAATGCTGTAAGAGAGTATTTTTGTCTATTTCAATTGTCATTCCTTGTTATACTTTAATCCGCATGTTGATGCAATTCTATTTCTCTTTCAAATTGGTTGCCAGCTACTGAATGCTTGTGCTCAGTCCCATCAGTGGAAGGGTGTATCCTGGGTGTTTAACCAGTTGAGAAAGAGTGGTCTGAAACCTAATGGAGCAACCTACGGACTTGCTATGGAGGTAATTACCTGGACTGCAACATGTCTCAACACATAATAGTTCAAACATAGGTCTTTGTTGTTATGACTTTCGTGAATATATAAATACAATATGATTCAGAGGTTCAAACCATGAAAGTATATTAAACATTAAAACTTCAGTCTTGTATTTAAAATACTTGTATTACCTACCAGTTATACTGCTAGTAAAATATATGTATTACTCTAAACCTTAAACTAAGTGGTCAAATCCAGATCCTTGTTTTGAATTCACACATCCAAATGCAATCTAAAAGTGTTATATATGGTGTAAACTAAAATAAGTAATCGTGAAAGAACTATATACTGATGTATCATGTTAATTTAAAATTATGATTCTGTGGTGCCTTTGGAATTACATGCTATGAGGAACTTGGGATCCTCAACCTGAACTTTATCCCAAAAATAACAAGGGTCAGCTGTATGAATCCTACTTCAAGAAGCTTAGTCTCCTCTGCCACTAGGATCTGTCCAAAGTCATACATTACCTCTCTAGTTATCATACCCTTGCTACCGATGCAGTCTCTCTATTGGACCATCCTTGAGTCTCCGATGCACTTAACTAAATCATCTCCAGATTGCTTTCTGGATCTTTGGTCTTATTAGTGCTACCCACCTTTGAACGGATATTTTTCAAATCTCAATTCTCATCTTATCCTTTTTCTTCTGAAAAATAATTAATCTATTTTTTTTTCTTTCTAGGATTGCCACACATGTATCTTTGTGTCCTCAAATGATATTTGTATTCGACTCTAACATTAGGTGCTTGTTGTTGAAGGTAATGCTGCAATCTGGAAAGTATGACCTTGTGCACGAGCTCTTCAGGAAAATGAAAAACAGCGGTGAAGCTCCAAAAGCTCTTAACTACAAAGGTAATTATGTTAGTATTTCATCTCGTATTGAGATGGATGTATGATTTTTGGTCCCTCTTACATAACGGTACGCTATTTCCCAGTTCTTGTCAGAGCTTTTTGGTGTGAAGGAAAAGTCAACGAAGCTGTGGAAGCAGTTAGAGATATGGAACAAAGGGGAGTGGTTGGAACAGGCAGTGTATATTATGAGTTAGCTTGCTGCCTTTGCAACAATGGTAGGTGGCAGGATGCTCTGGTAGAGGTAAGTTTCTTTGTCTATGGAGTTTGGATCTACTGTGACTGACTTTATTTGTTTAGGTGTGGTATACTAACCATGTTTGATTCAATCTGTAAAGAGTCTTCGGTTGCTTGCATCAGTCCTGTCCTGTTTTCTTTTCAATCACTTCCTGCCATATGGTTGATTTATTGCAATATAGGAGCTTTTGTGGTACAAGTCATACATGTTTGTATCAACTATCAATGCTCTCCAGAGCATCAAGAATTAAAGCGTGGACAATCAATTTATAACGTAGTTGTCATGAATATAGGTGATGGCCATTCTTTAAGCTGACTTTGTTACATTTTGTTAGAATATACAGCTGTGTTTGTACAGCTGTGTTAGTGAGTGTTAGTATAGCTGTTTGTACAGCTGTGTTAGTGTTAGTACAGCTGCTATCTTTACAGCTGTGTTAGTGTTTGTACAGCTGCATCTCCACCCTTTGTATAGCTATAAATACCTCCCATTGGAGATGAATGAAATATCAGAAATTTTCTGCATCTTATTTTCTACTTGGTATCAGAGCATACTAATTTGCTCTTTTTACTTTCTTATTCCTTCCTATTTACGTGTTACCACAGATCTCTATCATCTTCACCAAGGGTATACTGACTTTGGTGTTCTCTCTATCATTTCTTACTGAAATCTCTCGAGTATGCTCTGTAGTTGCAGCTAGACTGAACTTCTACATCAGAAATTTCCTTTTTTATTTCTCTCTACCATAAACACAAATTTCCGCTGCTATTATGGGTGACAAATCAGAAACTTCAGATTCTCTTGGTGCTGAAACATCTGCCCCAATGATGAATTTCCAGCAAGATACACCTTCCTCAATTGGGGTAAAGCTCAATGGCACCAATTACCGTCTTTGGTCCAAAGTTCTTGAGATGCATATTGCTGCCCGTGAAAAATATGGTTACATCTCTCCGGACTAGGACTGCACCAAAGGATTCAGATCCTAAATTTGAGAAGTGGATGGCGAAAATGCACTAGTGAAGTCGTGGCTCATCAATTCTATGGCCCCTGCCCTCATGATGAATTTTATTCATTGTGAGACTGCTAAAGATGTTTGGGATACCGTCAAGAAAACGTATCATGATGCTTCGATGCTTCCCAAGTCTATGAGTTGATGAAAAATCCTTCCAGATGCGTCAAGATGGCCGACCATTGACCATCTATTTCACGGAACTCAATTCCACCTTTATGGAGCTTGACTTCCGTCGTCCGAATGACTTGGAGAATCCATCGACTTCGCCAAATTGAAGAAGCGCATCTACGAAGAACGTGTCTATACATTTCTTCTTGGACTTGATCATAATCTGGATCAAGTATGTGGACGTATTCGCCACATCACCTCTTCCCGATATTGATGAAGCTTATTCTATGGTTCGTAGAGAAGCACAACGCCAGTCACCATGGCTGCCGAAGGAACCCCGAAGCTTGACCTTGGCGATTAATAGGGCTCAACCTTGGCAAACTACTACTTCTACAACACCTCGGACTTCTTCAACATTTTCTCGAGAGAAAGTGTTCTCATTGCGATCGTAAGGGTCATGAGAAGGAAACCTCTTTGGAAAATTGTAGGATACCCGAATGGTTCAAGTTGAAACAGTGAACGCAAGGGAAAAAAGTCCTCTCAAAGCTAACTCGGTCTCTCTTGACACATCACAAGCATCTCGTGTTTATTTCGGTAAAGGTAAGAATGGAGTGTCGTTTATTTCTTCTAAAAATCCATGGATAATTGATTCAGGCAACCGATCATATGACTAGTGACTCATCTCGGTTCACCTCTGTTACTGTCCATCTCGTCATTCGATTCGGGTTGCAGATGGAACTCTCACTCCAGTTCAAGGGGCTGGTTCCCTATCACTTTCGTCTACTTTACCTTTATCTTCTGCTTTTGCATGTTCCTAACCTCTCTAATAGTCTTCTCTATCACCAAATTACCAATGATTTAAATTGCTCAAGAACCTTTTTCCTACTCATTGTATCTTTCAGGATCGTCTCACGAAGATGACGATTGGTGCGGTAAGGAGAGAGGGGTCTCTACTACTTGGAGGGGGCAGGCAATCTCATATCCAATCTGGCCGTGGTTTTCGTGTAGCTGGAAATCCAGTTTTAGATCGAGAAAAATTCTTCTATGGCATCGCCGTTTAGGACATCCTCTTTTATCTATCTAGAACGCTTATTTCCGCATTTATTTGCTAATGTTTGATTTCTAGTCTTCGATGTGAACATTGCATTTATGCGAAAAATCATCGGGTCTCATTTCCACCAAGCTTTAATAAAAGTACTACTCCTTTTTCTCGTATTCATACCGATGTGTGGGGACCATTTTCTACTCCTACTTCTTCGGGTTGTCGATACTTTATATCTTTCATTGATGATTGCACTCGAGTGTGTTGGGTTTATTTGATGACATCTAAAAGTGAAGTTAGTACTATTATCCCTAAATTCCATCAACTAATCAATACCCGATTTCATGTCCAAATCCAGGTTTTTCATTCGATAATGGACGTGAGTTTGTCAATCTTTCTCTATCGAAGTTCTTCCAAGTGACATGGCATTATCCACGGAACAACTACGGTTTACACACCCCAATGTAACGGTATAGCAGAGCGTAAGAACCGCCATCTTCTCGATGTGGCTCGGTCCTTATGCTTTACTATGCAAGTTCAAACAGCTTCTGGGCTGATCTTTGTCATGACTGCGTTCCTCATTAATGTAATGCCTACTCGTATGCTTGATTATCAAACACCCATCAAAGTATTGTCTCACTTCCACTCAATCCCTTCCTTACTTAATTTGCCTCCTAAAATCTTTGGTTGTCTTTGCTATGTCCATGTTCATTCTCTCCACAGGGACAAATTAGATCCACGTGCCCTTAAGTGTGTTTTTCTCGGATACCCCCATCTCAAAAGGGATATAAGTGTTTTCATCCTCCTTCGGTAAGACATATGTGTCTATGGATGTTGAATTTTGTGAACAGGAATCATATTTCTCGGGGAGTCACAACTTCCTCTTCGTGGGGAGATTAGAAGTACGGACGAGGAGAAGTTGTGGTTTGAACTGAAATTAAAGTTCTCCCTACTCTCCCTACTCAAGGTGAGGGGAGATATTGGTGAACATGAACTGTTACTTTGAAAACATTTGAAAGAAGAAAAAGAAACATGTGAATGTTTCACTGCCACCTCCTTCTTTGGATCCTCCTCTCTATGATCCTACCATCCAATCGACCGATTCTTCTTGACCGATCTTCGTGTACATGCTTCTATCCCTATCTTATCTAATTCTTCCGATATTGACTCATTATCTGAATCTGATCATATAGCTCCACTAGAAACTCCCTTGGTTCCACATGATGAGGACCGTGGGAGAAGATATCTGCACGTGATCGTCACCCTCCGAAAAATTTGGTTTCCCTTCATCCAATAATGTTAAGTATCCTATTTCCAACTATATTTCATACCACCGTCTTTCTAAGTCTCATTTGACTTTCGCACAACAATTGTCTTCTCGTGTCTATTCCTAAAAAGTTTCGGGACGCCCTTGATGATCCTAAATGGAAATCTGCTATGGTAGAAGAAATGAAGGCTCTTCGTAAAAACTCTACATGGGAGATGGTTGAGTTACCAAGAGACAAGAAAAGCGTGGGGTGCAAGTGGGTGTTCACGGTGAAGCGAAATTCAGATGGTTCGATAGAGAGGTATAAAGCCCGACTTGTGGCAAAGGGCTATACCCAAACTTATGGGATCGATTATCGTGAGACATTTGCTCCTGTTGCCAAGATGAGTACGATCGTAGTTCTTCTCTCGTTGGTCACAACTTAGATTGGCCGCTAAAACAGTTTGACGTCAAGAATGCCTTTCTACATGGAGATCTACAAGAAAAGGTTTACATGGACCCTCCTCCAGGGTTTACACCTAAAGGGGGAAAGGTTTGCAAGTTAAAGAAGGCTTTATATGGCCTTAAGCAGTCACCTAGGGCCTGGTTTGGCCGATTCAGTCATTCCATGAGAAACTATGGCTTTAAACAGTCTCAAGCTGATCACACACTATTTCTTAAGCGTGTTGGCAGCAAGATTACTTTGCTAATTGTTTATGTGGATGACATGGTGGTTACGAGTAATGATGAACAGGAGATTGAGAATCTTCAAAGTTACTTGGCCAAAGAGTTTGAAATGAAAGATCTGGATCTCTCAAGTATTTTCTAGGAATTGAAGTTGCACGTTCTAAGAAAGGCATCTTCTTATCTCAAATAAAATATGTTCTTGATTTACTAGCAGACCGGAAAATTGGCGTGTGAACCTATTAATACTCCAATGGAGGTTAACCATGGATTGTCAATTTATCCAGATCGGATACCCACTAACAAAGAGAGGTATCGAGGTTGGTTGGAAAGCTGATTTATCGGCTCATACAAGACACGACTGTCTTACGCCGTTAGTGTTGTCGGCCCGATTCATGCATAATCCAAGTGAAGCACACCAAGGTGCGGTGGATCGAATTCTCGTGTACTTGAAGTATACTCCAGGCAAGGGTATATTGTTTTCAAAACATGGGCATTTAGATGTGGAAGGTTACACCGACTCGACTTTGCAGGCTCAAAACTTGATAGAAAATCAACTTCGTGTTATGTGTCTTTTGTTGGTGGTAATCTTGTAACTTGGAGGAGTAAGAAACAGGGGTTGTGTCGAGATCTAGCGCTGAAGCAGAGTATAGAGCACTCAGCCATGGCATAACCGAGCTTATTTGGTTAAAGATTCTAATAAGGGAACTCGGGTTTGAACCTAAGAAGCCTATGATTCTGTATTGTGACAATACAGCTGCCATTGAAATAGCAAATAATCCAAAGTACATCATGAGAGAACAAAGCATATTGATATTGACAGACACTTTATCAGCGACAACTTGGCAAAAATGTCATTCGAGTGCCGTATATAAAGAGTGAAGACCAACTTGCAGATATAATGACTCATGCTGTTTCTAGCAGTGGAACTCTACTCTTCACTAGACAAGTTGGGCATGTGCGATATCCATGCACCAACTTGAGGGGAGTGTTAGAATATACAGCTGTGTTTGTACAACTGTGTTAGTGAGTGTTAGTATAGCTGTTTGTACAGCTGTGTTAGTGTTAGTACAGCTGCTATCTTTACAGCTGTGTTAGTGTTTGTACAGCTGCATCTCCACCCTTTGTATAGCTATAAATACCTCCCATTGGAGATGAATGAAATATCAGAAATTTTCTGCATCTTATTTTCTACTCATTTAGTATTTTAAGGAGCTGCCTAGGATACCTACCCGTCAGACTCATTTGTTATTCCTGTGTACCTAATTTGAATATTCTTAAGTGGACTTGCCCCTGTAACAAATTTGTTCTAATTTTCTTATTAAAGGACGTATGTTTATAATAGTGATCATTTTGTGAGTTACAAAGAGAGGTTTTTGGTGCTTAATTAGAAATATGTCGTTCTACATCGTAAGCAATGTCTACCTTGTTAACAAGCTTTCATTTGTGGAGTGAGGCGTTCAAACTTTATTGAGCTAGATATTGGCATAAAGAAATGGCATTAAGATAACTTGTATTATTTGAAGGTTATTGTAAAGGCATGAATTTGCAGTTGTCCAAAAAAGAATTCAGTATTTTTGTTTCTTGTGCTGAACTTGGATAATAATGGATGTTGTGATAATTGTCAAAAGGTTAGGCCACTGACATTTCCATTTTTTTGGGTCAAATAGTTTCTTTTATGTTAGGTCGTGACCTATCTAGCTGTTTTAGAATTAATACTTATGGTGGACCTATCTGCCTGCAGGTTGAGAAGATGAAAAATGTATCAAACACTAAACCTTTGGAGGTCACTTTCACAGGCATGATAACGTCTTCCATGGAGGGTAGGCATATTGATAGTTGCATATCTATATTTAAACACATGAAAAACCATTGTGCCCCCAACATAGGGACCATAAATACAATGCTGAAAGTCTTTGGACGTAGTGATATGTTTTTCAAAGCTAAAGAATTGTTTGAAGAAATCAAGACTGTTAGAGCTGAGTCTGATTCTTCACTAGAAGGTGGTGGTACTTTGGTTGTCCCTGATCAGTACACATATACCTCAATGCTCAAGGCATCTGCCAGCGCTCTGCAATGGGAATACTTTGAATATGTGTACAAGGAGATGGCTCTATCTGGATATCAAGTAGATCAAACTAAACATGCATCGCTACTTGTGAAAGCATCCAGAAGTGGGAAGGTAAACTATATAGCTAATAGTTTTTATGTCTTCTTCTTACATCCACCTATTGTATTGTACTGGAACTCTTTTCTTTCTTTAGGATCAAAAAGAGTATATCTGTTAGATATTTTGGCTGGTGTCCAGTGATAGTGTTCATCCTTCCACTAAATTACCTTGTTTCCAATGAAAGCCAAGAACTTGGTAAGGTATTTAGTAAATATAATAACTGTTGGGGGACAAAAAAAGAAAATACTAGACAAATGTTTATAGGATGATTCAGCGGAGCTTATTATAGTTCATATTTTGTTTTGATGCAGTTTTATCTACTAGAGCATGCATTTGACACGAGTTTGGAAGCTGGAGAAATTCCCCATCCATTGATCTTTATTGAAATGGTATTTCAAGCTACAGCTCAACATGATTATAAGAGAGCTGTAACCCTGGTCAATGCCATGGCTCATGCTCCATTTCAAGTCAGCGAAAGACAGTGGACAGACCTTTTCGAGAAAAATGGAGACACAATCACTCAGGATGGCTTAGAGAAACTGTTGGATGCTCTACACAATTGTGATGTAGCATCGGAAGTCACCGTCTTAAATCTATCAAGATCATTGCTTCGTCTTTGTCAGTCTTACAGATCAAGAGGCTTATCAAGTTCCGCTCCTTTCGGAAGTGGAGCCACAGAAACATCATCCTGGGATGATGGTGATAATGAGGAAATTTATGGTAATGGAATTATGCCAAATCATTCTTTAGAATCGATTGATGGTAGCCATAACCCTAGGAGGGAGCCTCTTGATAAGAGTACCAATGTTCCTTTGGATGCATTTTCTGTTAATCACGCTAGCACCAGAAGAGATGTTGATGCTGTTACAAGGACAGTGTCTAGGTCATCAGATTATATTTCTGATGAAGAAGGTGAATACTCAACAGAAATTGATGAGGAAATTGAAGCACTGATTTATAAAGATGTTGATGATTCCCATGACTCAGATTTGCCCTCAGCACCCGAAATACTGAAAGTGTGGAAGGAAAGAAGGAAAGAAGCAAGGGATAGTCTTCCTCTTTCAACTTGGGCAGAAGTAAATTGAGGTGTTTTTTTACCCAAATCCGTTTAGAGAGGGGTAAGCAACTCATATTTCAATTTAGCCCCTTTTTGTCATTGTGTATATAGGAAAAGTATTTACTAAGGTTCTGCTGTGTCTCGTTTGCCGCCGATGCCTCTTAATGTAAATACCGAAATACGTCCCAAAGAAAGTCAACAACTTAGACTTCATGTTATCTTTTCCTTTGGAAAATATTTCTTGTGTATTATTTTGACGTTATGCAAAATGAGAGGAGGAAATTGAAGCACTGATTTATAAAGATGTTGATGATTCTCATGACTCAGATTTGCCCTCAGCACCCGAAATACTGAAAGTGTGGAAGGAAAGAAGGAAAGAAGCAAGGGATAGAATTCCTCTTTCAACTTGGGCAGAAGTAAATTGAGGTTTTTTTTAGCCAGATCCCTTTAGAGAGGGCTAAGCAACTCATATTTCAATTTAGCCCCTTTTTGTCATTGTGTATATAGGAAAAGTATTTACTAAGGTTCTGCTGTGTCTCGTTTGCCGCCGATGCCTCTTAATGTAAATACCGAAATACGTCCCAAAGAAAGTCAACAACTTAAACTTCATGTTATTTTTTCCTTAGGAAAATATTTCTTGTGTATTATTTTGATGTTATGCAAAATGAGAGAGAGAGAGAGAGAGAGAGATGGACATGAAAATTGAAGTACATTTGCCCAATCACTTTTTCTCTTCAATCAAATAACAGCGACAATTGCAAAGCGTACTCTTTTATCTACCTCGGCATGCAAAATCTCCTTTTCCTTTAGTTTTTACTCATTTACCTCATTGTTTAATTCTGAATATCAGAACACCTAATAAGCTCCGTACAAAATGATACCTGGAAATGTAAAATAGGAAATTCACAGATGGAGCTCTCATGTCCCAGATTTACAAACACAACCTATTTACACTAACTGACACATGAAGCCATTGCTGCACCAGCATATCGTTATCGCATGCACAGTTCTTGCTCAAAAAGGAGTTACCCATGTGCGAGTTTCATGTCAAGGTCTGCAAAAATTTGCAAACATGTCAATATAAGCGAGAAATTAGATGAAGCTTTACCAAAATAAATCTCCATACAGATTGACATGAATCCCTTATATGATAATATAAGCGAGAAAATATGAATCTTGAAGTATTTTAGCATGAAAAATATAATTTTTGAACTTAAATCACAATATATAGTAGAAGAAAAATTCATCTGCACAGTAAGCATTAGCGGAGACATCACACAGAGCAACTAACACCTTTAAGTAGGGGCTGCATGTGTCCAAATATTGGCCAAGCTCTCTCAAAATTCAAGTTCACAGGATGCAAGGATAGCATCTTAAAAGAAAAACTCATGGAGTATATTGACATTGTATGTTAAAGGTCAACATATGATGTGAAGTCGCATAAGAGAACTTTACCAAGTCTTCTACATTTCAATGCTTTCATTGCTGCTTTGGCAAAAACTTGTGCTGCTTCTGCTTCAGCTTCTGCCGTCTCTGCCTCCCTTGCTGCTTCTTCAGCTGCTGCAATGGCAGCTTCTGCTTCTGCAACTGCCTGGGCAGCAGCAGCAGCAGCCTCTTGTGCAGTCATGCTTCTCATCTTGCTTAGATCTGCATCCACTTGAGATTTAGTAAGAATGTTGACATTGCTCTTATCTGCTCTTGAAGAATCCTTCTGCTTTCCCTCCAAGAGCAACATTGAAGAGCTTCTTCTTTTTTCAGAAGAAGCTGAACTTGGTGCAATTCTGTATCTATGCTTTACCTTCAACACACAGACCAAAAAATAAGATCCATTCCTGAGATAAATATTCCTCATCATAAACTTCTCTCCCATTAAGTACCTTAGTACACATACCAATATTCTTAAGTCCTAATTATCCGTAATTGTCAGTCTTATCACCTAAATATCTTTGTCATATTAAATAGAGCTTCAGTATTTAAAAATCTAACAAATATTGAAATGGACCAATTTGCAAGCTTGCAGGCATTTTTTCATTCAATTAGATAAATAAGATCTCAGTCCAGTCCACACATACTACAGTAAATGTGCTCTAAGATTTCTAAACTTGAGAGACTAATTACCTTAATCAGTTTTCCGTTGGCTGCCATATGCTTTAATTTTGATGAGAGTAGCTTTTTAAGGTTTGGAGGCGCCCAATATTGCTCCTACAACATAAAAAATGATACATCAAAATGTCTCCAAAGACAACAAAGCAACATGACAAATACATACACAACACACACTCCCAGTTTTCCATTGATTTGTCCAGTTGGGTGAGATTTTGTCATTGTTTTTGAAAAGACTGACAAAGATCAAGTAAATAAGTTATTGATGTACAGCAATATGTTAAGAGTTTCAAATCCCAGCAAGTTGAGATTGAAAACAAAATAATAAATAATACAGCAAATATGAGGAAAGCTTTCCAAAACTATGCACGAAGAATTCACAAAATGTATATATACACCTCTATGTACATAGCAATGGCAGCTCCGTCAGAACCCCCTAGCTCCTTCAAATTTGTAATAGCCTCTAATATAAGGTGATCCAACCTACAACCAACCAGAGGAGTTTCCAATAGAACTAGTCAATAACCATGTTAAGAAAAAGATGATAGCATGACATCACTATAATATTTTTGGCCATTTTAAATTAAGGATGAGATATGGACTCTTATTGGAATCTATTTTTGTAAATTTAGGAGGAATTAACTCAATCATAAGATTGCCACACAAAATAGTATGCGGAACATCCTCATCTATCAACCACGTTGATAGTCTTCACTTAGTGCTAACCAGTTATTTAATCGATATCCAATTACTTCAATAGTTTTCAGATCCAATTATTGTCGTAGAATGAAAGAAGTAATGTCAACAATATCCATATAACCAGTGGTGATCTAACCTGGCAATTGGTTGTTTTGATTCAGTAGTCTGCAATTTTCCACCAGAAATGGCAATAGGCTTAGCATCAACAATTTCTTCATGACTTTGAATCACAGTGCTCACAGCCAAAGGGTTATTATCATGTTTGGGATTTGGTAGGTTCCTTTTAAGTGCAAGCTTAGCCTTCTGTCTAGACCCCCATATTGCGGTCACATTTATATTTCTCCACTTGTCCTGTCCAAGGAAACAACTACAAACATGAATAAACAAAAACACAAAATCTAATATTGGCAACCAAATCAAGCATGAAGCTGTAAAGTACAGTTTTAGGGTGCAACAAACAGAAGCACTTAACCAGATCAAATAATAAACCCTCCAATCCTATTTTCTTTTATAGTAGCTTGACAACATCCGCTAAGCTAAAGTTTTGAAAATGGATACCTTGAGATCAACATTTGAACGCAGATGCAAGATAGAATTGAACTCTGGATCTGTGAGTATTGTGCGCCATTTGCCTGCCCCGTGTTTAAGTACTCCAGCTTTAAGGGCTGCTTCTTCTTCCGCAGTCCACTTCTGCTTAGGAGCACCCATCAACCAAAGTCCAAAAATTTTCCAGAAGGATATCTGCCCAGTTAAGTTCTGCACCCTGTCAGCACTTCATAGATGATCAAACGCTTAAGAGACCAACAAAATAGCATTTTACCGTAATTTCGCCTCCCCCCTCTCTCACCTCTCTCAAAAGAAAACAAAAAACAAAATAAGCAAATTTAAAAGCCCTGCTTTAGGTTACCTTAAATTGAATTCCTCACTAACTTATATTCCATTACTTGAAAAAGCACCACATGTTCAAGTTCAAATTTTGACTCAGAGAGTGCCTATATATGCTCACACAAGCTATCAATGTACTCACACAAAAAACCAACACATTTTCCAATAGGGTATCCAACAAAATTTAAATTACAAGCTTAAAACTTGATCATATTAAGCTATCCTCAATTGTATCTTCTTATTTTTGTGTAAATCAAATGAAATTCTGAATTTGTAAATGAAGTTCAATTTCAAGTCCCTCACCTAAACAAATTCACATCAAATCCATGAAATGAATTGGCAATGCATATCGGCAAATCCTGCACCCAAAAATAACAGAAACGAAAGCTCATCATTCCTTTAATAAATTGAGTGTGAAATTTTAAAATTTGAAATTATGGCAAGTCGCAGATAAACAAAAACTATAAATAAAAAAGAGAGATGGGTAGCAGAGGTGTACCGGATCGGAGAAAATTACTGAGAAGCTGACCGGAAATGTGGGCAACCGAGAATGATTGAATTATTCGTAAGTTCAAAAATTGGGAATTTTGCGGAGTTTATAAATTGTTTTGTTTGTTCTTCAAGTGTAGATATTGTCTGAAAATGAATATTAGAAGAAGAAATTGTTAAGTTCCATTGGATTTGTGTGCCTCGGCCTTTCCTTTTGAGAGATGGACAGACGGACCTGCGGGGCTGGGACCCACCAAATGGTAAATGCTAAGGGAATACCAATGGATCTTCAGTTTCTGGAAATTAAGTTTAGACCCCCGGGTTTCCACATAATGTAGGTTTACACCCCTATAAATTTTTTTTTTGGTGTTTTTTCTTTTATCAAATCACATTTTACACCATCCAAGTTTGCACCATGCGTTGATTTGGTGTGGTATTATTTTCTTTAAGGCATTGCAATGTCATACACAAGCATATATTTTAGTGGCAATGTTACATTTCTGTTATTTGATGATTTGACAAACATAAGTCCCACATTTTAGGTGATGTAAATTTTATGTTATGTGTATAAAAGTAAAAAAAAAAAAGTTAAATTGTTTTTAAAAAATAGGAAACCAATAAATTTGGTCAAAATAAGTTGCAAATGTGATGTTATTGGGCCATATAAAGTTGTAAGAATGAGAGAATATTTTATAAAAACACTCATGCTCATATGCGCTTTTTTAAGAAGTGCTTTGATTACAAGAATGTCGAAATTTTTATAAAATCCAAAAAGAACTTTTGTAACTCATAAGCACTTATAAGTGTTCCATCAAATACTATAAAGAAAAGGCTTTTAGTTGTGAAAAATCAGTCACAAACATGCCACAAGCATTTTCAAAATAATGTTGGGGTACCCAAAAATACAACGATTCAATAAAGCTATGGGTAGTTTCTGTATACTGAAAACTAGAGGAGGGGAGCAGCAATTTTTATCAAAATAGTTGAAAGACAACACAGCACTGTCAATAAAACAGTCTGTTTTCACTTTTGTGTTCGTTGTTCAGCTGCCATTTTACATTTCACAGGGCGCGCGAGTTTGGTTCTTCCGTTAGATTCGTTTAACTGGCGATGGCGAGCTCTCTGCAACGCTTATCGAGCCATGCTCGTCTTCTCCGAACCTCGGTTGCCTCAGGGTCCAGACCATTCTCGGCCGACGCTTTGGTTGAGTACATGCCCGGCGAGATCGGGAAGGTCTCTGGCATTCCAGACGAGCATCTTCGCAGGAGGGTACGATCCTTTTCGTTTTCATTCTGAAATTCAATTTGAATTCTTTTCATAATTTTCAAGTAATTTCTCAACGGGAGCACATAACCCAAATTGGAGTTTTGGTTTATCAATCGACTTAGGGCACTGGGCATATGTCCAATTCATTAGTTTGTATGAAAATAGCAAATTTTGAGGCTTGGACTTTCCGTTTGTTATATTTTATTGAAAGCCACAAGCTTTACATGGTTACCAAGTATTTTTCTACTTTAAATTGATCATGGCTGGGAATTTATTCGTTTGTTGGCATACATGACAGGTTGTAATATACTCACCTGCAAGAACTGCGAGTCAGCAAGGATCAGGGAAAGTTGGGAAGTGGAAAATCAACTTTGTGTCCACACAAAAGTATGGCTTTTTTCATTGTTATAGTTCCTAATGAAAGAGATTTGTGTTCATGGTTATAGACTTTGGCTTTGCTTTTGATTATAATAGTTTTCTGGGTTGTATCTTCTGCTGTGGTTCTTAGTGGGTAGATAGGTTTTATATTATGTAGTTTCTACTGAGTGTAATATTGTGCACCTGGATTTTTCACTGAGCAATGTGAATGTTGCGTTGGAAGTGATACTTATGCTAATGATTTCATGTTGAATTGTGCACCAAGACAGGACTTAAACTAATCTTCTTAAATTTGATATAAAATGAAGCTACTTATTTTTTATAAAGAATAAATTACAATAATAACCAGCTAATGATTTTTCAGATTATCAGTGAATCTCTGTTCGTTGATAACACTTCTTTCAAAATTTGAACCTTTTGTGAGCATTCCTACTGTAAAACCTGAAAATTGTGTTGCTTTAGCTAGGTGGTGTCTTTCTTGGACTGTGATATTTCAAGTCTTCTCTCAGTCAAGCCTTGAAATAAACTTATTTTTGTTCTCACTTAATTATTCAATGATTATTTTGTTACCACAATTAGATGATTAAAGATTAATAGCTCCTCTTCATGATATGTTTGTAGGTGGGAGAATCCATTGATGGGCTGGACTTCAACTGGTGACCCGTATGCCCATGTTGGCGATTCAACACTGGGTTTTGACAGCGAAGAAGCTGCAAAGTCCTTTGCAGAGAGACATGGTTGGGATTATGTGGTATGTATTATTTGTTTTCTTTATGCTGCTTAAAATGAATTTCCTTGTCTTTTGACTTAAATATATTTTATAGTTTTTCCCAGCTTGTGCTTGACTTTCATGCAGTTGTCCTCACTTTGTCCGAGTTCTTTTTAGTATAACACAAACAGAAACTGACCATTTTAGGCCTTCATTGCGCTTCTTGAGAACTTAGGCATATATTCATCCTCCAAAGGGGGAAATAGAGCTAGGCATGTATGCTATATCCAGTCAATTATAGATATTACCTTCCAGCTCTAAATGGTTTTGTGCTTGCATATCTTGTTATTGGAGAAGACTAGTAGCACTATAACTGTTAGTTTACTTTCAGAACAGATCATTTTTTTTATGATGGGAGCAAGTTCTTTTATCCCTAAATTTTAAACTTTAACTTCCCTTTGACCTATTAACGACAGTTCTTGAACTCATCTGTAGGTTAAAAAGCGGCAAACGCCATTATTGAGGGTATGTGATTCTTTCTTCATATTTTCTGAAGCTATTTCCACTCTCATGCGATAACAGTTTCTTTTCCTTTTCCTTCTTTTTGTTTTTCTTTTTCCTGAAGGACCTGTATAAAAATTTTAGTTTCTGGCTCCATTGATTTTTAGCCACCATAAGTGATCATTTTCCTAGACGAAATGTTTAATTGAAGTTATACAGTTCTCTCTAGTTTTCTTTCTGCCAATTCATGCCATGGTTACCTTCTTGGCCAAACAGATCAAACTTGTTTGGCACAAGCTTTGTGTATGGAATAGTAGAGAATTTTTTTTTCTGATGGTATTGACAGAAATGTGAGTGGTGTAGTCCATCGCAAGTTTAGTAGTTGGAAATTGGCTACTTCCCTCTTTTCGCGGAATATGTTAAGGAAAAAATGGAGTAATGAGGAGTTTCCTGTCCTTGAGATGGAAATTTTCTTATTTGGTGACCAGCTTCCTCTGGATATTTTTTTCTCTTCTATTAGGGCTTTTTTTTAATTCCCTCTTGCATTCTTGGAATGTTTTATGCTCAAAATGATTATTTTCTATATAATTATTTGGTTTTTTTTCTCCCTTGAATTTTAGAAAGTATCTAACTGTATTTCGTGTTTCAGGTGAAGGCATATGCAGACAACTTCAAGTTTAAGGGCCTCCCTAAAACTGAGGAGGCTTGATTTTGTTTCAATGGTTTTGTTTCTTGGTTCTGTCTCAAGATGGAAATTGTGCAACAGAACTTGCAGTTTCTTCTGTCATATTTCATTGAACAAGTCACTTGATCCAATTGAAACTCTTTGATTATGATAATAAACGGGATTCATGCTGTGAAGTATCTCTGCCTATTAGATGACGTTACATATGTATTCCCTGCATCCATCGATTGTAGTTTTTTATTTCATTGTATTCCCTTTATGTATCTTCCATCCCCATTGGAGAAATGCATCAGAATGGATAACTTTGCTTAGAATGTGGTGGTGCAGTTCAAAATTCTGTTATTTCCCTCCCCTTTGCCTATTTATTTATCATTATACCGTGTGACAGTGTTCCAATACCACATTAAAAAATTTCCCGTTTTAGTCGTGTTCTAATACCATATAATAAGTTTTACCAATTTACTGGTGAGAAATAATTAAGACTAGACAGAAACAAAGAAATGTATTTGCTTCGATGCTTCTTGCATAACTCTACATGACTAACCTAAAAATGGTACAAACAATATCCACGTAGCCAGGCTATCTTCAACAAAGAAAATACGGCAACTCTGATCTTTTCCAGATTCGAGTTAGAGCAGCAGCTTTATAATGAATCAAATCCAACTCTCTTTTCCGTTTTTTTTTTTTTTTTTTGGTGAAATGGGGGTTGCCAAAACAAACTATGCAGAATGGTTTAAACAAACCATCCGAGTTCTAGGGACAGCCTGCAAGTCATCAACAAGTTTTGAAACAATCCAAGTAGGAGCAGACTCCAACACACAAAGCCCCAAATCGAAATTATTACTCCAGTTGTCTAAATAATCAGCTACCCCATTCTTCTCTCTGTAAACATCGAAGATTGAGCAATTACCAATCTGGTTCATCATCTCACAACTAGAGAGAAGGGCAGCAAGGGGATGATGAGCAAGCAAAGAAGGCTTCTGAATAAAGTGAACAATAGTAGCAGAATCCATTTCTACCACAAGGTTTCTAATACCTTTGTCAATCGCAAGCTTCAACCCAAAAACACCCCCAAAATCAGCCTCCAAGATCTGTCCTTTCCCTAGGTTCGCAACAAACCCACTGACCCAATCCCCATCAGAAGCACGAATAACCCCACAAACCCACTGCCTCTTTTTTCCGTTTTTAATATAAACAATTAGGATAAATCATATTTTGCATTATTCCAGACTTCTAGTCAAGATACAAAACTCGCAACTCAAAAACACTTCCATAATTCAGCTGCTAACCTCCTGAGGGGAAGTTGCCAGCAGCATTTTTAACCTCAAGTGAACGCCCTATTAACAGTAATTCCGCTAGTATCAGGTAACAACTGCTTCGAATAATACTTGGATTTACGAGACAGATTAATTTTCCTCCGACGCTTCTCTGGTATCGATTCAATTGAACATTCTGAAAAACCGCGTCTCACAAACCTGTGTGACAAACAACAGGCGTCATTCTTCAATACTGATCATTGAACCCTTTATTTTTCTTTAAAAAATAAATAAAGAAAATGGACGTAAAGCACCACTATAAACCCCAAGAAATATGTACACTAGCCATCTCTAACTCTCCACAATTTGTGTCCACGGATGATGACTTCCTGGCTACAAACCTAAGTAAGTTTTAGCCATCCACATAACTACAACAAATGGGACTGATACCCCAACCAAAAACCTGAACTACATTACAGTTTTTTTTTTTTTTGCTCCATATAAAAGAATCTGCAACGATCCTCCATTAACTAGTGAACTATCTACGAGCATATATAGCATATATTTCAAGTAGTAGGAACTAACCAATCTGCAGTGCGAGTTGTAAGCAAGAAAAGCTTCACCAATCCAAGATAAGATGCCTTCTTCTCAATGTAATCTGCAGATATTAAAATTCTAAGAAATTATGGAGGCACATGTAAGGAGAATACAGTTGGTAGATATACAAATAATTAAAATAAACAAAGAATTCGTATTTAACACGAACTCAGCAGAACCTCTTACTAGGAATGACCGTGGTCAAATGGCATTATGTCAAATTCTTTTTTTTTCTTTTTTTCAATTGGGTTCCAAATTTCAGTTGCAAAACATCTTGGATTAAATGAATCCAAGATGTTCAGTAGCAAAACAGAAAAAGAAAAGATGATATGTAGCTGAGGCCAGAGATGTCTGCTCTGAACTGTTACTGATATTTCATCCTATTTATGTAAATCTATTTCAATATGCAATGCAATTTTTTAGGAATATATTATATCGCTACCAAAAAAAAGGTGGAACTTTTCAGAAACGGTAAAATCATTTTATTTTCCTGTAAGAACAGTAGAATCATTTGAGGCTCATCAGTGAGGAAGAGAACGAATGCATATTTTCAGAACTTACTTCAATGGTACTGCAGCTATTGTTAATAAATTAAACCCTTTCAAAAAGTTAACGTAGAAACTATGGCCAGTAACGTGCATTAAAATTATAGAAAGAAAAAACAAAAGCAAAAAGTGCATAGCTATATCCATGCTTATTCAAGTTTGCACAGTATGTTACCGAGTAACTTATCTCCCTGCCCTTGACCGCGACAATCAGGAGAAACTGCAATAGCAGCAACCTCTGCACATCTATCCTCTTGGAAAGGAAAAAGAGCAGCACATGCAATGATCTGGCCTTCTCTTTCCACCACAATGAAGGAATCCAAAGCTTGAAGTAGCTATCGAACAAATAAAAATGAACGCATAAAATTCAATTCAATTTAAGAAAACATTACAAAAAGAATCCTGATCAGTTTTCAATTCAAACCTCTTCATCACTTCTCGGAACCAATGTGCCAGATGCTTCTAAAGGTAGTATAATTTGTCTTATTCCAGAGAGGTCTGATACCCTCGCCATCCGTGTTCCTTCATAAAGGTCACTAAAAATAACATTTGATGCACAAGTGAGTGGATAGATGGAGGAAAACTTGTGCATATTTAGAACTATAACTTTTTATCCTTCATAATTGTTGTAAAGTAATTCTTGAAGCTAGACTTTAATTAAAACCAAGAAGCTAGCCCCATATACCTAGTATCCAATCCTAGCATGATTAGCCATGATGATGAGAATTCTTTGGCACAAAAAAATGCTTGAACTAGTGATTTGAAGATACAAAAGATAAATATAAATCCAGGAATGGTTACTACTTAAACTTTATGCCCAAAATGGGATCTAATAACTCGTACAGTTCTACCAAATGACTTTATAACTGTAGCGTGGTTTGAAGAATGCCACTTGGAATTCCACTAAAATGCTGACCAGGCACAAAATTAGAAATAAGCATCAACCAGGAAAATGTAAATAGAAGATAACCACATCAAGAATAAAAAGCCTAGCAATCAGGGGACTCTCAGCATCTGACATCAGAAAGCCACCAAAGTATACAAAAATTCAGAGACATTTACTGCAAAAAATAGCATACCTAGCCACCATAGTCCCCATTCCGTCTCTTTTAAACAATTCCAACAATAAAACTCCCCCTTTAGTGCCATCTAACAGATGAACTCTTTGAACACCTCCCTGGAAATAAATCAGAAACTACCATTGGCTGAGTTCTTGAGACTCAACATATAAAGCAGCTGAAACTTCAAACTATGCAGTCACAGATTACGTGATGTGATCTCCTTTGACCTGAGAGTTTCAATCTCAGGTCCAATCTCATAGTTATATGTGTGCACGCACATATTGAAGTGTAAATCAGCAATTGGTCAATTTTGTTGACTTGCATTGGAAAAGCTCATGTTTATGAACAATATGAAAGAGTTTTTTGTTGAAGGTGATTCAAAATTTGGATTTTGAAATATAATATAATATTATATATATCTGTATCAAAAGTAAGCTCTGAAACCTCTCAACTTTTGATTAGATTGCAATTTAGCCAAATAGAGGCAAAAGAACATAAGTAAAACATCCTTACAACTCCAAGAACCTTTTTGGGGAAAAAATTCCTTCAACAATCATAGTCAGTGAAGTTCATAAACCAGAAACAAAAAGGGGGTATATTCTGGGCTTACCCTGCAAACAAAGGCTGCAGCAGCCAATTCGGAAAGGTAACCATTTAATCGACTTTGCCGCTCATAACCTCCAATAGCAAAACCTTGTTCACCAGACCACAAGCCATTCCCATTGTCAAAGCCAACACCATTGTGAAACATTGCGGTGTACTTTCCTTTGAGAGCATTTCCATTCTGTTGAGTAGCATTAGGATCATCATGTCCAAGCCAAGACAGATTTTCTTCATCAACAGCTTTCACATAGCTGGCTGCTATCTCACTTTGCTTAGCACGCCTACGAATCAACATGTCTGCTTCTTCAAGAGTCAAGAAGCGAATAAGGCGTCCACTCTCATCAAGAATTGGGCCATCTATTATGCAGATAAGTTTATCTGCTTCGATAGCCAAGGCACAAGCTGTTGCAACTTCATATGTGCTGAAATTCATAAAAGCATAAATCATCAGCTACTACGCACTACACTATATATAAGAATAATTGGAGCAGAAAATAATAAACCCACCAGATAATAAGCATTGTGTAAACTTTTTATTTGAGAGACCAACAAATAAAAAATAAAAAAATATTAGAAGTTATGTCTATATAGCATACTTGCAATTTAAAACTTCTCCAGAGCTGGAATAACCCAGGTTGCTCAAAATCACAATACAATCATCATTGAGCCTCTTACGCATGCGAGAAACATCAACTTTCTTGACTTCGCCTGTTGCCCCATAATCAACACCTGCAACGACTCCTCTTCTCTGCAAAACAAAACAACATCAATACTTTTAAGAATTTGGTAACTATCGAAACTCAAGCAGATGACTGAGTAATTAATGTGGCCTTTGAAAGAGTAAGATTCTTACCTTGGCTGCAAGAAAGTTACCACTCTCTACACTGACACCAACTTCATGCAATCGACTACTGTCACCATGTCGACGAATATTGCATATGGAGGGTCCTGGAGAAAGCTTTGCCTCTATCATCACAGATATCGCCCCAGCCGCTTCCTTCGCAGCTGTTAGAGAGTCTGAGTCAGTCACCCTGTACGGACCAACAAACTTTGGCTTCTTTCCTGCAACAAGTAACAATTAACATGTACCTGCTTAGTTGCAGCCTTATAGCACTTCAAATGGCTTAACAAAAAAATACCAATAATTACAGTGACACCGTCAGAACTCATTCTTCTCCTCCCAAAGCCCAAACCAAAAAATAATACCAATAATTGCAAGGACATAAAGAATTTTAACAAACTAACAAAATTACATCTTGTGCCCCACTCTAGGATATCATGCTTATTGAGAATATACAGTAAGAAGAAACGCATACAATAAAACACTCACCTCTCTCAGCCAAAAGTTTATCAATTTGCACATGGGTCCCTGGCACAAGAACAAACCTGATCCCCAGGTGATGGAGAAAAGCTATATCCTGCACAAAACGCAATATATAAATAAATATACGATAGCGATTGCAAGGGAAAATCATAACAAAAAAGACGTTTGCTTAAACGGAAAGTTGGCTCGCTAGTCTAACAATAGAGATGAAATAAAAAGATGTTATTTTCCCACGATTGACATTGTTTGTTGCATTTTCTCAGCAACCAAACAGTTAAAGAGAAAATTACGAAAGGCAGAGGACCTGCCTTCAGAATTGGGCCCAAGTGAGGGCTAGACACCATTTCACCCGATATGATCACCACGAAGGTGCCGCCGCGGTGGGCCCACAAGTAGGGCCAAGCCTCCCGAAACCACCGCACGAACTGCTCGTCCTCCATGCAATTGTAGTTCTCACAATCGTTGTCACTCTCTTCAATCACAGGGCCACACGCATTGCTGCACTTGAGCCAAATTCCCATCCTGCCCTTCGCTCTTCCGTTATTCACCATCGCTAGCCGCGAGGATTTTTCGGCGATGGTTAGAGAACAGTGGCGGGGCGAGGGAAGCTTGGTGGTTATGGCGGCGAGTCTGTGAGTTCCTAGAGAGCTGTACGTGGCGGCCATTGATGGTTTGATAGAGAGAGACACAGACAGACGCAGAAATCGTGACCTAATTCAAAAAGAAATGCTGGAATTGCAGGGTGGAGTGGAGTGAAACTGGGAAGCCGCCATGGCCGAAGCGGGCCCCAAACAGAAGTTTCGTTTGAATACTCGCCCACCGGTTCACTATTTTCGGTCGTTCGGGTTTTGTGGCCCCAGATTCCGCACCGATAAAATGCGCGGCATGTAAGAAGAATACTTTCATTTTCTTTAGATTTTACTTTTAATGTAATTTTTTTTTAAAAAACTATCTCTAATAAATGTCCTTTATTGTATAATTTACTTTAATAAAAATTGATATATTAAGTTTTAATTATTTTGTTAGATTGTGAGATCATGAATCTAAAAGATTGGATAAGTTTAATTCTTGTTTGAATATGTGGTTTATATGCCCAACAACAAGTCTTGTAAGAAAAACATCACACCTAGAATTAGGGATAAATTAGGGAGGATGCCACAGATGATAGAGAATGACATCGTGAGTTTTGGCTATTATACGCGGCATTGTAGTTATGTGTGAGAGAAATCCTCTTCAATATAATTGAGACTATCACTTGTATTCAATAAAAAAAAAATATATAAGAAGCCTAACATAATGAATAAAATAGGTAGACCGGTTCGAGTCAGTTTTCGGACCTAAATTTTGTCAAAATCAAGTTTTTTTTCATCTTAAGTGGGCACGGTACGGGATGACACGGGATGGAGGTCATCTCGGTGTCAATCCCGAATAGGAGAATCGGGACGGTATGACACGGGATGAGGCATTTACAAACACGTTCAAATCACGGTCCCAAACGGTATGGTTCTATCGGTATCGGGATCCCGTTTACAATAGTGTAAAAGTATGATCTTTCTTTTTTCAGTTTTTGCCAATTGCAAAAGCTGTTGCCAATTTCCAAGCAAAACAAAACAAGATGAAGACCTGTGAAATAAAACAAAACAAGATGCAAAAGCTTTAAGCTGCTACTAATTGCCAAACAAAACAAGATGCAAAAGCTACTGCCAATTGCCTAACAAAACAAAACAACATGAAGCCTAACATGAATCTCATGGTTTACAAGTTATTGCAGTTAAATAAATTATTAGGGTAGTGAGTGTATTTTACAAGTTATTGTAGTGAGTGTATTTTACACGTTATTGCAGTTAAATAAATTATTAAGGTTGGATTTTTTATTCTTGTGTGTTGTCCATACGTGCTCAAATTGAGCAGCTAGAATCATTTCAACATGAATCTCATGGTTTTGCTTAAAGACAAAACTATTTTCATAAACTATGCACATTTTATAGTAGAGCAACAAAGACAAAGAAAGAGAGAGAGGACAAGAAAAATTGGCCTTACCATTCCAAAATCGCGTGCATATGACAGGCAGGCAGGCAGCAGGTCCTTCTTCTACCTTCGACTTCGACACGGAGAGAGAGAGAGAGGACAAGAACAGAGGCAGAGACAGAGAGGAGGAGGAGAAGAACTATTGAGTTGAGACGGAGATGGTGACCGTGTGGAGGGAAGGAGAGACTTAGAGGGAAGGAAGGAGAGACAGAGAGATGGACGGACAGAGGAAGGAAGGCAAAAAAGTTTTGGATCTGAAAAAATTAGGTTTAGTTCGTGACTGAGGTGAGGGTGGATGGAAATGGACGAACCACTTTTAGTTTTAGACATATTATTAATATTAATTATTTAATATTAATTATTTCTGCTGATGCAGTATGGCACCAAACGGATCAACAACCGATGTCGTGTACAAGCGATAACGATATGACACGATTTTCATCCCGTTTGCGATCAACACCAAACGGTTTAGCGCGAACTAAATGCGCGGTTTTGGACGGTATCGGTATTTCGGTTTTGATGCCCACCCCTAGTCGCTACCATGGTGCATCATTGAAGACTCATGTAGTGACTGCAGCAGTCCAATAAGTTAGATAAAGGTGTGCTGTGGCAGTGGGACACACTAAAATGATTGGTAGCTAGAGCTCACAGACTCACATCGTACTTGGATTTTTTTTTTCTTGTTTCCCTGTTACTGATCCATGGGTGGTAAAAACCAAAATGGAGTTTAAGTTGTTAACACTAATACCCGCCATTAACATCTTAAATGAGCTGCAGATTAACAACATCTTAAATGAGCTGCAGATTAACAACTTTCCATGTCCACATGAACACAACTGAAATGTGTCTATGTTATAAATTCGTAGCCCACTCATATTATAACACGTAAATTAGAAATATCTCATTACCCTGTTTTAGTACCGTGGAATATTCTTTCCCAAAATGTGTGCTGCTGTGTGAGTGAGAGAGAGACCGAGAGAGATTGAAAAAGCCGCAATTACCTGGAGTAGTGCATCCAACAAGTAAGGACTAGCAACAATCTCCCCTGCTATGACCACAACAAATGTAGTACCTCCGTGCAAGAAAATATAAGGCTGAACTTCCCGGAGGGCCTTCACAAACTTCTCGTCTTCATCCAAAAAAACACATCGCTGAAAGTCATGACCTTCCCACCCATCATACCCTTTAGCCACCACCATTAACCTTCTCCTTCTCCGTCTTTCATGCCACAGAGGAGCCAACCCAACAGCCCCAACCCTTCGATTTTTCGCTTTGATCAAACCGTAATTGAAGAATTTGGGTTTACAGGAACATGAAGACCAAGTTTGATCAGGACCATACATATAATTTTGAAGGTAGTTCCATGGCCGTGATCTTAAAGTAGCCATTCTGTAAACTTGCAGGGGGATACAAAGACAGGGCAGAAATGCAGCAAAACGACAGAGTTAAGAGGAGGATGTAGAGAGATTGGTAAAGCAACTGGGCAAGGATATTGTCCTTTCTATATCAAGCAAAAAAAGTAGTGGACTTGCTGTTGAAGAAACAAAGAACTGTAGATTGTGAAATCAAAGGGAACTCATTCTTCTCAATTATCAAGTGGCTTTTTCTTATGTTGTATCTCTCTCTCTCTCTCTCTCTCTCTCTCTCTCTCTCTCTCTCTCTCTCTTATAATTTTCATAAATAGTTATTCTCTGGGAAGTCCTAAGATTCTATTTTCTGAGAACTTGTTGGATGCGTCTCGACTATTTTATGATCAAAGATGAAAGGGAAGGCTCTGCATGACATTTCTGTAATTTCCATCAAGCTGTCAGGTCTACATCAGATTTCTTTTGTCTAAAGATTTGTTTCGAAGTTTATGACTAGCAGCACTATATGTGACCTCATTGGCGTGCATGACATATTAAATATACACCATGAGAATGTGTCACTACATTTGGCCTTCATTGTAGGAGAAAATACTTAGCTACATTGAAAATATATATCATTGTGTCGGTATTTCAAACTAATCACCCATCAACGTTATAAGTTTTAACTTTCACTTGACGATTTATGATTGAGATATCGACACAACGACATCTTATTCCAAACTAATCACCTCCATCATAAGTTTTAAACTTTCTCACAATGATACGTAATTGACTTGAGATATCACCACAACGACATCTTTTTGCAACGTAAGTTCTTCTCACATTACAAGAAACCTTTAAACTATTGTAGATATTTAGTAACAGTACCTCATAGGACTGGTGATTTAAAAAAGTTGTGCCTTTGGCGGGGAAATGGATGTATCACGGGGAGGGACCACAACTATCACCTCAGTTTTGTTCACATATCCAAGTGGTTGTTTGATTGGAGAAAAAGGAGAAACAAGAAAAACCCTGATATATCTAACGCAAAAGTTTATGATGCTTGCTTAAGATAGAGAGAAAAAAAATTTAGCTATTATATTTATGGCAACGTTTGAGTCTGGTCATCTTTTATTTTATATGCTAGGTTTTGCACTACAAATAAACAAATTAGAATGAAGTGATTGCCACTTAGTGATGCAGTGCACAATGGGGCAAGTTCGATAGACTGTTCATATTTCAAAGGGCTTTCATATTTCAAGAATGTTTATGATTCATTTACACATGTGGTTCATGCAATTGAAAGTCTTGGTCAGATTCATGTAGTGGGAGTATTTAATAGGTTCTTGGTATTAATTATCTTTTGTAATTTTCCTAGACAATGCATATATGATATTATATATTGTTGGGTATTTATTAATGTAATTGTAGTAGTATAAATAGGTGGGTTTATGGAAGAATGTATCAGACTTTGACTCCTTGATGTTTTTGGTATAATCCCTAGTCATATTATTCCCCGCATCACTTAGCAAAATGTGTCATGTTAATTATTTCCATATGAGTTTAGACATTTCAACTATATAAAAAAAAAGTATGACTTATATTTCACCATAAATATATATAAATAGTCCTATCTTATTGAAAGATATTTTAAATAATGTTATTTCGTTGATACTTTGTGGAACTCACTTGGCATTGTTTTTCTGAAATGTTGTGGATGAAGACTGTTTTCAACAATTCCAACTGCTTTTCAGTGAAGTTTTGAAAAATTGACGGTCAGGTCATTGAAATATATCCTCATGTAAGTTGTGGATGGAGTAAATTTGACAAATGTTTACAAGGCATTGCTAAGGAATATTCTCTGTAATCCTCCAAGAGAAAAGTATACCATAAAGTTTGAACCATCCTCCATAATAATGGAAGAAAGATAAAGAAGGTACAAAGAATGATGCTCAATTAGAGCATCTCCAATGTTAGAAAAAAACTCTTTAAATTGAAGTTTGTTGACCTACGTGGCAATTTGAAGAGCCTTATTTGCTACTTTAATATTTTGCTTCATCGCCTCTTCAATTCAATTAATACAATATTTGATTTTAAACAATAATAATTAATAAAATTCTTTTTTTTAAAGATAATATTCTAAAAAATAAATAATATTTATGAAATGTACATCAAACCCATCAAGCAAATAAATATTTTTAGCCTTTCGATATGATTTTGATTCTCCCAAAACAAAATAAATGTTTTGAAGAAAGGTCAACTTACCAATTTTGAAGAGAGAGAATGGGGTTGCAGATTTGATGATGAGGTTGAAGAGCATTGGAGGAATTTTTCCGATGTGGCCACCTATTTGAAAGCATCCCAAAGTGGTTGAAGAGCATTGGAGATGCTTTCTTAGATTACAAGATTCCAGCGGCATATAAGAATTCAGTTGGAATCTGTTCTATTTTTTGGACCTAGTTAAGAAAAATTATATCTTTGTTAAATCTTTGCTTCCTCAGATAGTCATTTGATTATGAGATCTCTTGTTGTACTTGGCCTTTGGGCTTCCCTTGTTGCATCTTAGCCTTTAGGCAGATATGAAATCTCTTTTTCGACCAAAGAAAGTTAAGAAAATTGTTAATTTTGATATCTCCAGCAAGGTCGTTTCATCACCAATTAGGATAAGAAATTAATACTTCTTTTATCGATATTTTATCATTGTATGACCGTTGACATAGAACCAATTGCAGCAACCCCATAGGAAATGCAAGCATCAAATTTGTCTTACCTACCTGTGTTCTTGTGTATTTCTTTAGAATTGATCCAGCTTTGACTTTTTGGCACAAGTTAATTAAATTGCAACTTGTTAATTGTGCTCGCTTAAAGATGAAGCATCAAACTTGTTACTTGTTAATTGGCACAAGTTTTTAAAACAGAAGATATTTTGGTTACAGAGACAGGGCAGAAGAAACGCGGCAAAACGATAGAGTTAACATAAAAAATAATAAAAATTTGTCTGTTGAGTTGGGACTCGGTAGTTTGAAGGATCAGAGGACGCGGTGGCCTTGCTGTTGCAAGAACCGTAGGTTTTGTTGAAAGGAACTCAATTCTTTTCAATTATTCAATGGCTGGAATTTTTATTTTCTCATGTCTCTGTCGGAAATCTCATTCGTATTTCAGTCACTGCTCGTCATCCCCATCCTTCATACAAATCACAATTTAACATGTAAAAATAATTTATATAAAATATATATATAAAAAAATGCATACATATCAAATTGTGATTGGTATAAAAGTAAAAGTTCATACTTCCAAAAGAAGATATATAAACCCGAACGAATTATATGTCCGTAAAATTACAAACATGTTCACTTTTCACATGTTTGATATTTCTTTCTATCAAGCTTTAAGTGATAAATTTACATGAGATTTGAAACTTCACTGCATTTGGCCCCCATTGTGGGAAAGTTCAACAATGCTGATATTTTGAAATAACAGTAAATTGGTCACCTGGCCAGGAGATAATAATAAAGTTGTCCCACATATTGTCACATGTGGTTCCAGCACTGGGACCATTTATATCACCTCAATTTTGTTCATATACATCTAACATAGAGTTCCTCATGCTTTGCTTAAGTTAGAGAAGGGAAGTATTTTTACTATTTTAGTACGTATACTTCAACGGGTAGTGTACTTTTCATTACGTACATTTGTGACGAAAGTTCGATTCTTGTCATTCTCTTTTTCTAAGGAATATGCTTTTGTCACTGGAGAGAGTTGGATGAAGTTTGAACCATCCTACAAAATAGAAGGAAGATGAGGAAGGAACATGGAATTATGAGACCAGATTGCAGTTAAGTATCTGTTTAATTCGTAAGATTATTAGTTGGAATATGTTCTATTTGTTTGGACCAAGTTAAGTAAATATCTTCATTAATTTTGATCTCTCTAGAATAAAGTTAAGTAAAAGTCCTTTCATCATCAATTCAATTGGGACCGAACACCTCTCCACTTTGCTATCTATATGTATGTCCACTGGTTTCATCATTGACATCCAAATGGACTTATTTAGAATAACCTATTGAATAAATGACAAAGTCAATCATTAATAACTTCTGTTTAGGTTATCATCTTTTTTTCTTTTTTTGAATTATGAATTAGAAGCCTAAGCCCTCTTTGAGATCTTTGGGCCTGTTCCAGCCCCTTGGACATATGTCTCTCTTTTCCTTTTGGGCTCGCTTTGTTTACTAGTAAAACGGGTGTTGTGTAGATTTGGACTTTGGATGGCAGGATGAGGATTGGTTTTGAATACAAGTCGCAAAGGGGCTTTTGAATACAAACGATAGTCTAAACTACAAGAGGAGGGTGTTTCTCACACACACTATCAAAATATCATGAGGGTTTGAATTTGAGACCACTAATTTGTAAGTCAATGCCCTTTTCCACCATGATAGGAGAGGATGTTTCACACACACTACCAAAATGTCATGAGGGTTTGAACTTGAGACCACTAATCTGCAGGTCAATGCTCTTTTCCACCATGCTAGACACCGTTGGCTTAGCTGATATTTCTAATAACAGAAAAGAGATACAAGCCAATATGACTTCTTTTTGTCTTTTTAAAGCTGCCAATTTTCCCCCTAAAGCCCAAATTTGTCGCACTTTTTTTTGTCAGTTATGCCCACTTTTTTTTTAACTAAAAATTGACATGTTTTAAGGATCCGGATCCTCTGTTCTAATTTTCTTTGCTTTACTTTTGTTATCCACACGACACCTCATTAAAATTTATTCTAATTGACTTAAAAGTTGACACATCAATCTTCAAGCAAAAACCCAATTTACTCCTAATTAAAAAAGAAAAACAATATCCTAACCCAACTATAATGTCACACTTAACGTCCTATCCCTTTCTTCTTCTTTTTCTTCCTTCTTCCTGTCACACGTTTTCTTCCTGCCTATAATCACAATCCATTCTGGTTGTTGCAGCGTTTGTTAAGTGGTGGAGCTTTGGTTGTTTAATATTGTTATTATTGAACTCGATGCTACCAGGTATGCTTAAGTGTGTCCTCGGAGTCGTCAAATATGAAGGAGCTCCTCCAATGGAATGACCTCTATGGACAAGGTGGATCCATAAAGAAAAAATCTCTCAACTATTTTATGTAAAATAGATTTTTTTCCTTCTTTCTTTCTGTGTGTAGAAGTCGTCGTTTTCTTTATTCTTCTTCGTCCTGCTTAAAGGCGTGGCAAGATGGGATCTTACATAGATATCCATGGAAATCCCATTGCAAGTCATGTTCCCATCTATCAAAAGAACAAAAAGAAAACTTATTTCCCCATATCCTTTGACGTGACGAGGGTGGTTGAAGAAAAAAATATTCATTCGCTGTTTTCCTGGATAAAAGAGGAATTACGTTTCAAGACTTGGATATTGGGATTGTTTTGTAAGGTCTATTGCCTGATGAGTTATGGTTATTTTCTCGAATCAATGGATATGGAAAGATATATATTTTTAATTTTGATAGAGGAAAGAGAAGGGATTGTAATTACAGAATGTTTGGAGAAACGAAAGCTTGGTGAGAGATAAGATTTTGGGGGCAGAGGCAGGAAGAAGACGTCCTAAAGTAAGAAGGTAGAAAAAAAGGGGGAGACGATGTTAAGTTTGATGTTAGTTGGGTTAGGGTATTGTTTTTCTTTTTTTAATTAGGAGTAATTTTTTGTTTGAAGAATGATGTGTCAGCTTTTAAGTCCCTTAGATTAAATGTTAATGAGCTGGGGTGTGGAAGACAAAAGACAAGCTGGTAGAGAAAATTATAGTAGAGAATCCGAGTCCATGATAGAGACCACAATTGACTTTTGAATGCAAAGAATTTGTATATAACGAGAATATCATGCATGTTGTAAAGTCAAGAATGGAGCCCAAAATGGTAGAGCCCACTACCTAATTGATTGAAGAACATGGTGATGAAAGTGTAGTAGAAGTGGAATCCACATATTGAAGGAATGATTGTACATCCACGGGAAGCCAAGAGGCTTTGCCTATAAATGGACTTCCTCCCTTCATTGTATGTGATACACCATCTGAGAAGAAATGAGAGCCCAGACAGAGAGGAAAGCAAGGAAGAGAAGAAATAAGAGAAGGAAAGAAAGGGAGAGTGAGAGTATAGAAAAAGATAGCAGAGAGAAATTTTCCAAGAGAGAAAAATCAGTGAGCCACATATATTGTAAACACTAAAGTTGTAGCTTTATTATTTTATACAGTAAAAAGTTATTGTTGTTGCTCTCCGAGGACGTAGGCATGGCCAAACCTCGTTAAATATTGTGTCTCATTTACTTTACATGCAGCTTAATATTCTCGAATAAATAGTTCATTTTACAACAATGCAAAGAATTTGTATATAATGGGAATATCATTGTTTTGCTATTCTGACCAATTACATTCCCTCTATGGGGAAAAATTATCACATATATGATGGAACGTTGGAAATAACAAAATAGGTATATTCCCACAATATAGAAGTTTTTCTCCTTTATGACCGAAGCTATTTTATTTGTTTTCATCAATATTCTCCTACTCTCTGTTTAGATGAAGAAAAATAATTTGGAATTTATCTAAAAGTCAGAAATTGAAAAGGAGAAATTGATATTTCCATTGTTTGGCAACTTAAGCATAAAACTTATTAAATGACTCGCAAAAAAATTCATGGAATTTGGGGATCGAGATTTTCGAGTTTAATTTCAGCAAAAAGACTTCATTTTGCAATTTATATTGAGCAAGAATTCATTTTTCCCCGTAATTTATGTCATTTACAAAATTTGACATACATAATAAATCCAAACTTAAATTATTAATTCTCAGAAATTTAAACGATGGAGATTCAAATTCCATAATTTAAGAATTCTATACAATTTTCAATTCATTCATCCAAACGCATTGCTAATTCTTATCTTCCATTATTTTCTTCATTAAAAAAATTTCCCATTTTCGTATAGATTAACACCAAACAAGAATCTTTTATCTTATAACAAGAAACCCCTAATTTTTCTGATTCAACCACAGTGTAAAGGACTCAGTCGAGTTGGAGTTGTTGTTGTTGTTAGGTTTATTTATTTATTTTTTGATAGGTTTATTTATTTATTTATTATAGACTGTAGAGTATTAACACTAGTCACTCAAATCCATCCACTACGTAAATTCGCATTATTTATGCTTATGGAAACTTTATCTCTCTCTTCTCCCTTTGTGAGCTGTTAAAGCAGCGTGGAAACCGCGTCTCTCACTGCCTCTAAAGAATCCGTTTCTTGAGCTTATTGGTTTTCAGAGGAAACTTGGTTTCAGGTTCAGTCCTCAAGCTTTAGCCGACTCTCAAAAGTCTTATAAAATCTCAAAACCCAGTAGCTAATTTGTTCTCAAAGTCTTAAAAAGCAGGTCTTTTTGGTTGTGAAATTGACTCAACAGAGAAATACAGAGAGAGATTCAGAGAAGATGAGTTACTACAATCAGCAGCAGGCTCCAGTTGGTGTTCCTCCTCCACAAGGTCTTGTTCCTTTTAGATATTTTGATTTTGATTTTGGTTTCTTCAATTTTGTTTTTCAGTGATCAGTTTTTTGTTTTGGTTCTTTCATAATAATACTAGCAACTATTGATCATCAAACAGGGTATCCTCCAAAGGATGCTTACCCTCCACCAGGGTACCCTTCACAGGGTTACCCTCAGCAGGGGTACCCTCCTCCACAGGGTTACCCACAACAAGGGTACCCACAGCAAGGCTATGCTCCCCAGTATGCTCAGCAGCCCCCTCCTAGGCAAGAAACTGCCGGTTGCCTTGAAGGATGGTAAGGCTCCTCTCTCCTCGCTCCTCTCTTAGCTTATCTTAATAAATTGATGTAGACTCGTAATTATGAGATGGCACGATTTTGGTGGTTAAAGATTTACCCTTTTGTTTGTGTGTTTGATTTTTTAAAATTTTTTTATTAGTGATTGTTGCCAAATAGTCTAAAATAAGGTGTAATTTTTATGCCTGAAGAAATTGATATTTGTTTTGATGGTAAAAAATTTCCTCTTTTGTTTGTTTGTTTAATTTCTTTGTAAATTTTTTAGTGAGTGTTGTTGCATGACAGTATAGGCAAGTGCATTTTATATTCCTGAAGAAATTGATGCTTATTTTACATGTTGATTTTGAATTGGATATTTGGTGGAGCTGAAACTTCAACATCCCTTTTTTGTTTTGTTGTAAGTTGAAGCCTCATAAGGACTTTATTTATGATCCTTGAAATAGTGTGTTTTGATCTGCATGTCTTTTGCAGTTTAGCAGCACTTTGCTGTTGTTGCCTTTTGGACGCGTGCTTCTGATGGAAATCTTGACGATTTAATCATTGATGATTCGTTTGCGTTTGCTTTAGGTTGGGGTAAAGTCTCGTTCAAGTTTAGGATAAGCTGTAGTGTCTGGCAATATGTTTAACAGTGCTGTTTAGTTTGGCAATATGTAATGCAGACTCCAGGAATTATAGGATGGATTTAAGTATGGATATTGTCGTTCTGAATTGAATAACAGTTTATTTTCGACATTGTCGTGCAATTGTTCATCAGCTAAATGAATTTACTAAATTGTCTATGGTTAATGGTTCAGATTCAGAGAGTATGTGCGTGAAGTCTCTCAGGATTTTAGAACAATCCTCATGGACAAAATCTGACAATTCTATGACTTTCTTGTTTGTTCAGAATTCATGTTTTTGGATTATCTTTTGGTTTGGATGTCATGATCATAGTCTAAAATATCGATAATATGGACTAAATATCGAAGATATTATCTTTTTTCCGATCACAATGTATACATACACATATCGTATAAATATCGATAATATCGGAAAATATCGATGTTGATAATTTCGTTCACACTTCAGCAACATTTTGTCAAAATATCGATGTAATGGAAAAAAGGAAAAAAATAACAAAGCACATACGCAAAGAGGATTCAAACCCTTGCCATTCCACTCCTCCAACGCTTTAACCACTATGTTGCTTATGTTTTTGTGATAATACGCAAAGGGTAACTCTATACGCAGATTAAGTCACTTATGTATCTTACTATGCAATATATAAAGTGTAAAAGATGGTAGTTAATCATTGTATATAAATGATTATGGGGTGTTTAATCTATTTTCATTAATTACTACATATTTTCTATACTCATAGTATTTGTCAGCTCGCTATATAATCAACTTAAATCAGTTAAATCCATCATGCAATGCATTCCCTTCCAATTTTTTTGTGACAAACTAATAGATAATTGACTAAATAAACATCCTCCAAAGTTTCAATAAAAATTTCCAAGTTTTTCTTACAATTTCGTGGTTTTTATTCAATTTTTATTGATATCGATAATATTTTGATATTTTCATTGAAATTTTCATATTTTTGGACTATCGATATTTCCATCGATATTTTAGACATTGGTCATGATGTGTGGTATAATGGATGTAGCATTCTATAGATAGCCCTACCACTCGTGTCATTGGGATACAGCTCATAGTTGGCAAGTATAGTGATTTGCAAATGTTTAGAGATGCTTTGGTTTGGTGGGTTGCTAAGGTGGTCTCTTTCTCCTTAATTGTTAATTAAAATCGATAAGAGGTTATTTTAGCTACCTGGCCACTCCACCATACTCCCTAATTTGGGCTTAATTACAGTTGTTGGGGAATATTTAGGGTTTCTTGAGTACTGTTTATTAACCTAAACATGTCTTCCAATTTGGTATGAGCTCCCAAACATTAAAAATGGGACTTGGATTTTCTGCTCTGATTTTCTATCCCGATTTGCTTGACTTTTGCCTTTCAAACGCCACCTCATTAACGTTTAATTTAAGGGACTTAAAAGTTGACACATCGTTCTTCAAACAAAAAATTATTCCTAATTAAAAAAGAAAGACAATACCCTAACCCAACTAACATCAAACTTAACATCGTCTCCCCTTTTTTTTTTTTTCTACCTTCTTACTTTAGCACGTCTTCTTCCTGTCTCTGCCCCCAAAATCTTATCTCTCACCAAGCTTTCATTTCTCCAAAAATTTTGTAATCACAATCCCTTCTCTTTCCTCTATCAAAAAAAAAATATATATATATATATATATATATATATATATATATATATATATATATCTTTCCATATCCATTGATTCGAGAAAATAATCATAACTCATCAATCAGTAGACCTTACAAAACAATCCCAATATCCAGGTCTTGAAACATAATTCCTCTTTTATCCAGGAAAACAACGAAGGAATTTTTTTTTCTTCAACCACCCTCGTCACATCAAAGGATATGGGGAGACATGACGTGCAATGGGATTTCCATGGATATCTATGTAAGATTCCATCTTGCCACGCCTTTAAGCAGGATGAAGAAGAATAAAGAAAACAAGGACTTCTACACACAGAAAGAAAGAAAGAAAAAATCTATTTTACATAAAATAGTTGAGAGATTTTTTCTTTATGGATCCACCTTGTCCGTATAGGTCATTCCATTGGAGGAGCTCCTTCATATTTGTCGACTCTGAGGACACACTGGAGCATACCTGGTGGCATATAGTTCAATATTAACAATATTAAACAACCAAAGCTCCACCACTAAACAAACGCTGCAACAACCAGAATGGATTGTGATTATGGACAGGAAGAAAACGTGTGACAGGAAGAAGGAAGAAAAAGAAGAAGAAAGGGATAGGACGTTAAGTTTGACGCTAGTTGGGTTAGGACTTAGGATATTGTTTTTCTTTTTTAATTAGGAGTAAATTGGGTTTTTGCTTGAAGAATGATGTGTCAACTTTTAAATCCATTAGATTAAATTTTAATGAGGTAACGTGTGGAGAATAAAAGTAAAGAAGAGAAAATCAGAACATAGGATCTAGATCCCTCTATCATAACCAAATCGAAAACAGAAGAAAATAGATTATTATTATTTTGATGCGGAGGAAAATAGATTGTTTATAGATGCATATATGTTCTTTTACTATTTTAATATTTAAAAAAAAATTATACAGTTATAAGATTTTTAGGAAATAGTTTCATTTTAATTGTAATTTTCATGAAATAATTGAAAGCCTCAATTTAGAAAATGAGAGAAATATTCATTAAGTCTATACCGTGACCCTCGATAAGGTTGTTGATATTCACAGAAGATCTTTTCGTAATTCTCTTCATTAAGAAAACATTTTTATCTAAAAACAAAAAGATTGACAAAAACACTTCATAGTTTGGCATCGCTTATTTGGGGTGATAAGTGATTTTTAAAAATTTTGGGAAGTCACCCGTTTGGTAAACTATGAAAAAATCACTTATTGTTAAAAATCACGTGAGAGAGCTATAAGGAAAGCGGTAATGAGTGCTTTCATTTTCTCGATTATGCAGAATCCGCCAAGATGGATTAAATGATTATGCAGCAATTATTTTTTATTATATGGGAATTAGTACCAACAACACTTTTAACAAAAAGTTTACCAAACGCTAAACTCGCTTTCTAACAATTGATTTCTCTCACAAGAACTGACAAATGATTATTTTCACAAAGACAAAGAATGCCAACCCGCCTTCATATCAGTGTTCGCGCTTGACAAGTAACTCAGTTCCCATTAAGAATTGCAAATGAGAAACAGAAAGCATTCAGTCCCACAGAAAAAGAAATAGATATAATTAAATTTTTTGAATGTTAATCACAAAATAAATTGTACAAGTAATACTACAAATTGTTAAATTTTAGATTTCCGGGTTACATCATTGCGAGAGAGCCAAAAAATCAGCCTACTGTTAACTTAAACAACGATCCGTTCCATACAGCCTACAGGTTGCTCAAAAATAATGAACTGCACAAAACTATGGAATTTACAACATCACAGTTATTCCTGCTTCTTCCTTCCAGACTATGTATTTCAAAACACACATCTCGGTTTCTTTCCAACTCAACTTTGCCCGTGCTGACATTGCGAAGGACATGTTGTCAGCTGCTTGCCTAGCACCACTAAAGAAGCCACCAACGGCGTGGTTGATCAGCAACTTTTCTCGTGCTCCGGGGGGCTACACTGATTCTTTCTACATTTGAGGAGCACCATCTGTGAAAATCAGGAGAAGAAGCAAGTTCTTGCAAGGCTATGTTTGTCGTCTCTGCGGTGAACATTTCCCACTCTTCTTTTGAGAATTTTCTCCTTTCAGGTGTGGTGTGGAAGGTAGAAGCAAATAACCCCGAATCTGACAGTGGAGAAGGCGGAGAAGGTGGAGAATCAGGAATCTCCAATCTTCTGCTGTTCTTTCTGGGTGATTTCAACAATTTCCTGCAGGAACATTCCGTACATATCATGAATGGCCAAATAAAATCACAAAAATTCAAAAGAAAGTTAAGAAACATGCATGAATTATGAAACTGTAAATCATGTGATACAAGTTTCGAGAATTCAAAAGATCATTGCAAGCATGTATAACATCCACAAGTTATATATTATCCTTTTGATTCCTAGAAAAGTGAGAAATGAGTATCCATTTTTGTTATAACACCCACACTTGTAAGCATTATTGGCATCTGGAGACAACTCCTAAGTATGAGTTTACTTAGATTGTCGATATTGACAAAGGAATAGTTTGGTGGTTACTTACATTGTAGATATTGACGAAGGAAATGATGGCAGATCATAATAATGGAAGGCCATGACTAAGCTCCAGAACGGGAAAGACAGATACCTGTACACACGACGGAGGAATCTCCATCTAAAGATTTTCTTCAACATTACAGATACTAAGAATCCAAATACTGTAGCTTCCACTGCCAGTAGGTGATCGGCAGAACTCTGAAAGCAAGGGGATATAAAAAATCACTTTCTAGAAAATGAGACATTTACATGTTCACTGCTATTGAAATTTTGATAGACGATAATTGAAGTGTAGGCTGATACAACTTACCTGAAAAGTCATAAGAGCACCCAGAATTTGGATGGACCAATAAACAAACTGAGATGTCATTATATCAATTGATCCATCTTCTGTCAGAACCAGTTTGCGGACTGCCCAAAAGCCCAACCATGCTCCAGCCAGAAAAACAAAAGCCACAAGAAATATAGCCAACTGCAAAAACATTTAAAACATTTCCAAAGTATTACCCCAACAGTTACTGCATAATTCTTAGTGTTTGAGTCGCAACAAAAATAAAATAAGGTGCAGCAAGATCTCTTAAATAATTCATATGATACAAAGGTCAACTCCAGGGTATCATGTGAATGAAGAATGTAAAGTCTATTCACCCAAAGAAAAAGATACGTGTGTCCCACATACAAAACATATAACCTAAATATAATAAAAGCAACAAGAACAATAACTAGCATCAATGACCCACATTAAGAATAATGGTGTGACTTCAGACGTATCTTGAGAATCAATAACCTTTTTTCTGATCCATCAACCATTACACACCCCAAGTGACTAAAACCTAAGATGCAAGATGAAAACCGTAATATAACAAAAGCAAGAACAAGAATAACTAATATCATATGACCCATGTAAAAAACGACAGTGTGCTTCTAAGCCTCTGACGTATCATGCCATTCAAAAACTTGAATTTTGATTTTGGCATCAATTAGTACACACCTGAATAAAACTAAAATCCAAGATGGTAAGAGTAATGGAGTAGTGCAGAATTATAAGCAGATCTTACCTGAAAGAGAATACAGAGTACATCAAAACCAAAAAGCATATCAAAGAGTTCATATTTTATTAGAGAGAGATATTTAACAATTCATACTTTATTGGGAAACAATGTTTACCGGTTCATATCTTATTAGAGCATATGCAACTATATGCTGAAGTCCATGCAGATACGAGAGAATTTATTTCCCCTAATAGATGGCTGTTTATTGATTATTCCAGGCAGATCACTTAAAACTACCTTCTTTTTTCAATAAAGCAACTTGAAACTACCTACAATAACTTAATTTTTAATAAAAACAAACTCTAAGGCCAGCTTCGTTGGATAATCAACCTAAGTTTCCATAGTGCCCTCGATTGTTATGGTTGTTTAAACCAAGGAATAAAATATCCATAATATCCTCGATATTTCCACGAAATTTCCGTATTTTTGGACTACCGATATTTCTGATACCATCGATATTTTAGATATCCATGAACTAAAATATCGATAATATTGACGACATGGACCGAAATATCGATAATATCTCGATATTTCCATCGAAATTTCCGTATTTTTCGACTACCGATATTTCCGATATCATCGATATTTTATTCCTTGGTTTAAACTTGCAACAAAAAAACAATAATTAATCACTATATTCGGCTGAGTAAACCAGTTATACTCAACAATTCCAGAAGATTAAAATAATTTGGTAGCTTCCTACAAGCAGCAAACAGAAATCACAAATCATTTCAAATATAATAAAGGTTTTCAGCAAAACATGACCGAGATATGTAATCGAATAATCTGGATGGAAAATTACAAAGGCATTTTGCTTTATGGTGGACATACCAGGGCAACTATCAGAATAATTCAAGATCACTTACAGGATTATACATGTCTTCACTAACTCCGATCTCTGTGAGTATTGAACGCAATAACCCAGGTATGTAGCGGAGGAGAAAAGATCCCAAACCAACCTGATAAATTGTAAGAATTACATGGATCATAATCATGTAAATGAAAAACAGAGAAAGGTAAATAACTGCGCTTTGAATTTGATACATACCAAAGACGAGTATACAAAAATTGCAAGAGAGTTCTTCCGACCAGTTGGGAGAAGCTTCATCCCCTGTAAACAACCAGAAAAAAATAAAATGTCTGCTAATCAGTTATATCTTCTTGGATGACTCTAAGGACTTCCTTGGACATATAGCAATCTTATCAAGGATGTGGATTAGATAGGTAGCTTTAAAATGGTACATAAAGTAAACATGACATGATTAGTACTGGAAAAGAAGATTACATTACCTGAAAAAGTACAATCAATATGACAAGGACCACCCCTATTGCCATTCCACTGCTGTAATAAAATACTAATGATTTGCTCAGGAGGGACGCCAAGCTCATAATGATTATGCCCAATATCAAAAATATTAGGCGATACCTAAAAAATTCTGCAAAATATAACATTGGTGAAATGATCACTAAATGTAAGGATTAGAGTAAGAGGTAAAGTTATATGTATATTAGACTAAGAAGAGTTACCTTCTTCAATGGACACCTCAAAGCTCTCTAACAATGAACCAGCTGTCCGTATATCTAAGAGTTTGTGCTCAAAGGGTGACATGGACCCAGACCAGGAGCCCTTGGCAACCTTCTCCCACTGGCTGTGAGGGCACATCCCTATCCCCAGAGATGTATTTCTGCAACAAAATATTAAAAAATATATAAATTACTCTTATGTAAAAAAAATAAATGCATTGGTACTGTATTCTTCACTGTTTCTGTTTTCTATCAAAACTAAATCTTTATTCCAAGCTGGGGATTACATTACGAGAAACAAAATTACTCAGTTGATAGCTGATGCATTCTGGTCAGAATTTGAAAATAGAAGTTCAAAATACATTTGTAATGAAATAAAATAAGGCACTTGTAAACTTTCACTATAATTTTAACAATGCTATAACTGGAGACTGTTAGCAAAGGCACTTGTAAACTTTCACTATAATTTTAACATATGCACTTCACAATCATAAGTCTAACAGTATGATAAAATGTTTCATTAACAAAACAAAATTCAGAGACGTTGATATTAGCATATCCATTCAGTTAAATAAGTCCTGCATGCACAATGCGTGACAGGCAATTAGTATATTAACAACTTATAAGGCCCAAAATATTGATGACTCACCTGTGGAGACAAACCTCAATGGCCGGTATGCGAATGCTTGAATTTGTTGCTGATATCTTCAGCTTCACGGTGTTGGCAAACTTTCCAAGATATTTAAGCCTTGACAATCCACGGATATGAACTCTTTCACACAACACTAAAGTGCCAGGCTTGGAACCAGGAGAATTTTTTACTGGCATTCCATGAGATAATTGTAACCTAGCAGACTCGGCAGCAACTGCAAACCAAAAACATAAGAAAGGGGCATGAGTGCCCAAAGTGTAAAACTTCTCAGTCACCATGAAATAGGTCATTGACATCTGCCTAAAGGAACTAATCTCCGTAACATGTCCGGCAAATCTGTTAAGTGCCCATGGGTAGAACTTGCCCCTAAAAACCGGCTTGTAAAGGATGGGTGCCCAAGAGCTCTTACTCTAGGACAGGTTATTTTTCCAATGTGGGATCTTGAGTCCTAACAAAAGCTTTCCTCTAAGAGGCACATTTTGGTTCCGAAAAGAAAATCCCACTTTAATACATCCGACACCTATAATGTAGCAGTGGTATCAGAAAGAATAAACTGATATAATCAAGCATCACACACACACACACAAGATCCCATAGAAGTAGTAAGCAATACAAAAATTTATATTAAGAAAAACAGAAAATACTACTGTTGCCACAAGGAAAATGCAACACCAAACCAAAATTTGAAATTTCCCGTGGTCTTGATTCTTAAGAAAAATTAAGTAACCAATTAAACAAGTCTCCTCCCATTTTACATGGAAAACCTATATTTTGAGTTTTCGAATTCTTGGCAAATTCGTAGCAAAAGATTCAAAATTTCAACTTTCTTCTTTTTCCTCAGTAAGCTCAGCAACCCAACAACACAAACATTATAAACAAAACATTAATTTCAGGGTTTCAAATTTCTGTTTATAGTAATAAAAGCCCTAGATTTTATAACTTCATAGTCTGGATAAGCGCAATAAAATGTGAAGATTAATGGAAAAGAAAGTACCTAAAGAAAGCTCACTGGATGGTTCCACAGAGGAAGAAAACGGGAGTGAGAAGAACAGGAGCCAGAGAATGCAGGCGAAGATCCGACCCGGTTCAGCAGAAGCCATGGTTTCTCGGTTGTTCCGAGTGACAGAGAAGAAGAGAGAGGGGAAAAGGCGCGCGTTGAAATTACGTTGGCAAGAAGGGATTTTGCTATTTTGAAACGGATAGAATCTTTTCTTTTATATTGGGCCCAACCGACGCTAGTGAGCCGTGGCTGAGACGTGTTTGATTTTAGGAGGCTGGGCTTTGTTAAAAAATAAATAAGTCTTTAAGGGCCGGATTTAACAATTTGAATTTGGATTAAATCCCGCTTGAAGCCCAGGCTGAAGTAAATGGAATGTGAGGAAATATGTTAAGCCTAGAATGATAGTTCCTTCCTTCCGTCCAAATTGTAAATAAATAAATAACGTTGCATCCAAATTATAAATAAATAAATAACGGTGCATTTGGATGAGGGAAATAAATTTGGAATTCTGACAATAGTCAAAATTTCTAAATTGACATGAACCAATTCCCATGTTTGAATAAAAGAATGATAGTTCCACAATTGCTTTGGCATATACTACTGGGTTATTAATCGAAATGGTCCCCCAACTATTGCTCTAGTATCATTTTGGTTCACCAACTAAATTTTTCACTTCAAAGGTCATTCAACTCTTCATTTGTTATCAAAACAGTCATACTGTTAAAGTCTATCAATTGTTCTGTGAAATCTATGGACAAAATCGTCTTTTTGGACCAAACCATCTAAAAATAGAATAAATTAATAAATTAATAAATCATCTAAAAACAGGAAAACAAATAATTTGAAAATTATAAACAATTAAAAAAACTTAAAACAAAAGAAAACAAAATTAAAAACAAAAAAACAAAAACAAAATCACCATCTCCTCCATCGCACGAAAGCCCAACCAAGGTGAAGAAACAACACCTTCCTCTTCCTTCAATCCCACCCCATCCAAACCTCTATGCACCAATGCAGTTCCTAGTGCCAATAATCCCATAGTACATCGCCGCAACACTGGCTCCTCTCAGCCCCAACTCACAACATTTCGCTCCAATTCCAGTACAAGACCCAACCTTTACGCAAGGGCAACAAGTACCAGAGCCAACAACCTCTCGTTCCTAAGCTGCCTTCTCTATCTAGTAGTGAGATGTTGTTGGGTACTGGTGGCGGGCTCTAGTGTGGCAAAGATTGAGAGTGGGAGTTCGGTGTTTTTGGTTGTGGGGATAGTGAAGGAAAGGGAGAGAGATTGGTGGCAAGGACTCCATTGGAGAAGTCCTTGTGTCATCTTCAAGCTTCAATCAGGCGCTATAACTGGAGAGATAATGTGCTATTCTTCTTCCTTCGGATTATGACTGTCCTGGAGTGCCCAGATTTTGGTTTTGGTTTTGGCTCAAGAAAAATTGAAATGAGAGACCCATTGTTCGAGCACTAGTAGAACCGAGGCTTTTGGGTCTCTGATGACCTTGATGCAATCATGGAGAGTGGTGGATGAAGAAGAAGAAGAAAGAGAAGGTGCGTTTGGGGTTTTTTGTTGGGTAAAAAGTCCAATTTACCCCTAAAATTCGAGCATGTGCCGTGCATGTGATTCAATTTAACGGAAAATGTTACGGAAGGACCAACTTGATACGAAAGAGAAAATTGAAGGACCATTGAAGTGAAAAATTTAGTAGGTGGACCAAAATGATACTAGAGCAATAGTTGGGGGACCATTTCGGTCAATAACCCTATACTACCACCCAAGGTCTAAAATATCAATGCTCCAAAAACACCGAAATTTTGATGGAAATATCGGGAAACTATCAATATCGGTAAAAATTGAATAAAAACCACGGAAATTGTAAGAAAAACTTGAAATTTTTTATTGAAACTTTGGAGGATGTTTATTTAATCAATTATCTATTAGTTTATCACAAAAAATGGGAAAGAAATGCATTGCATGATGGGTTTAACTGATTTAAGTTAATTATATAGCTTAGCTGACAAACACTGTGAATGTATTAAACATGGAGTAATTAATTCAGGAAGATTAAACACGCCATAATCATTTATTTATAATGATTTACTACAACATTTTACACTTAATACATTGCATGGTAAGATACACAAGTGACTTAGTACCACATAGAGTTTCTATGAGGTTCAAAATTTTCACTATCTTCATCATCTCTATGCGTAGAGTAAGAGTACTTTGTGAAAATGTGGTGAGTAGTTGAAAAGGAAAGGTCACATACTCATCTGAAAATCTAATTAATTCAAAAACAACTCGAAAAAAGACTATAAAGATAAATAGTTTAGCTTATTAACACAAAAACATCAACAATATGGTGGTTAAGGCGTCGCAGAAGTGTAATGGCAAGGGTTCGAAACCCCCTTTGCATGTGTGCTCTTTGAGAAATTGTCGACATAAATATTTTCCCGATATTATCGTCGATATTCTCGATAATTATACGATATATGTATGGATATATCCTAAAATATCATAGTTTCGAAAAAACAATAATATCAACGATGTTTCGCTGATATTATCGATATTTTAGTCCATGCTACCACCAACCAAGTAACCTAAAGAAGAAAATTTGCAATTATAAAGAACAAAGTTTCTACTAACTTTTTTCTTTTATACAAACATTGGGGAATGAAAAATTTGAAGACAATACCTCGAATGCAAAGATAACTGCTCTTAATTGCTTGATTTTTTTTCTAACTTTTTTCTTTTATACAAGAAACATTGGGGAATGAAAGATTTGAAGACAATACCTCGAATGCAAAGATAACTGCTCTTAATTGCTTGATTTACAAACCCTTTGCTGATTTCAACTGAGTTTTAAAGAACAAAGATGTAATTTAAGATGGGCGTGCATCAACAAAAGTTGACAAGGAGAATCCAGCTGAAAAGAGGGTTTTGATTAAGGATGGGCGTGCATCAACAACCGTTGACAAGGCGAATTGAATCATTGTTCAATGATTCAATCAAATAAACATGAGCTTGCTAATTGTACACCTTTTTGCAAAGAGGAAGTTAGTGGACGGAGCACTAGGAAAAAAAAAAAACCTATTGGCAGTTCTTTGTTTTGTAGTACACTGTAAAAAGGCACATTCGACTCATTTGACCACTTGAATGGCTCACACTAAAATTCAATCTTTATATATATATAAGTCTAGGACGTCTTGTCACCATGGAACAGTTGCACTATAGAGCCATAAATCACGCAGAAAATAATTAAGACCGTCCAAGAAAGCACGCAAATGACTTCATGCATTTGTGGAAATGCTGGTAGGAGACTCTGGCTGTGGCTGCGATTATTGAACCCAATACATCACATAATAATGCAAAATTAAAGCTCTTCTGCATCTGGCCATCAGCCTTTGCAGTTGCATGCAGTGCAGTATGGGGAAGTAAATGCCAATGCAAGTCTTTCGAAAACTTGCTTATTAAACACACTTTCTTTTGAAACTGCAGCACCCCATCCAATCCATTTAATTCATCAATTAATTAGTTTGTAAGATCAGGACCAGTGCTACTACTGCAGCAATTTCAACTATCTAAAGTGTTAATATTCTCTTACTAGACTTATGTTGTTTGGCGGACCTGCGATGGTGAAAAACTGAAGTTGATTAGCCTAACAAAATGGAAATTAAATGCTTGACTTGCAGCTAATTACAATTAAAGAAAAGGGTTAATCTAATCGGGAAGTCGTAGACGTGTCCAAGTTGAACGAGTTACATACATGACATTAAACTCTGGAACCCTATCGGACTATAGCTAGCAAAGGCCTATTGTCTAAAAAAGCAAAAGAGAATATGCAGGTACTGGAAAGAGCTGCTGCTGCTCTGATGGTTTTTCGAATTTATTGGTGGGAGAGAGATTGACATGAAGAGAAATCAAGGGCTCTGATGAGATCATGATTCATGATCGTACATGTGGTGCATATATATATTTCATGTTCCAGTCTCTGCAATGCTCTGCAAGGCTGGCCTCCATTGCCCCCCAACACCACCACCTCCACCTCCACCTCCATGATTCCTTGACACATTTCTGTAGCTGCTGCTTGTGCTACTGCTGCCACCATTGCTTCTCACACGCTCCATCTGCAAAAATAAAATTAAATAAAATTAAAATGATAAATAAAGGAGATATTTGAGCATATGTGCAATATTTACACGCACGCACGCACCATGAGACAATGACAATTCATACAAACAAAAATTCTGAAGAGGTTTGATTATAAGAGTTGAAAACTCAAGTTCAAGCTCTAAATGATGGTTTTCTACCCTAATATAGATAATTTGGGATAAATCGAAAAGTTATAACAATAGTTTGACGTAATCCTCGCATTATGTCTATTTGATATCAAAGTTTAATAAAATTAAGTAGAAATAAAATAAAATTTTCTCAACGCATTAAACCGGATGTAGATAAAATAAATTTAAAAAACATTAGATATGTATATGTCCTTGTTAATGACAAGTTTCTGTTTCATTAATATAATGTTAAGCAAGTTTTGAAGGTCACCCAACCCAACTAAACCTGTTTACCTAGAAGTACGTCTAACTCAAATTAAATATTAAACAGTGTCTTCTAAGAAAAGCATAATTTGGTCATGTGTTTAGGAGTTGAGAACTACTTCAATCAGTGCCAATATTGGTAAAGGGTAAGTGAATTCTCAGCCCCACCAAAAAATATTCAAATGTCTGAATAATCAAGTGGAAATTTTCCAAATAAAAAAGTCCTGTTCTTCATGACAAAGGCCATGCCAATAATTGTACCTACCCTTAGAAACCAACCCTAAAACAAAAGAAGAAAAAGAACTTTTACAAACTGAAAACATTTGTAGCTTGATTATTATTTTTTTCTGGCCCACATGTTATGCACTTCAAATTCATTGCATGGTTAGTGGCATCGTAAATAGTGGCCACCATTCCTTATTGTCAAATATGGCAACATAAAATTCCTAATGGCTAATACCCTAACAATGCACGTTACGTTTGGTATGGAAAATTTTCTTGCTATTCATAATTCACATTTTGATACATAAACGAGTTATATCTCGTATTCTTCCCATATTTTTAAAGCGTTATATATATAGCTGTTGCAAAAACTAAAGATTCTTACATATATTTCTATCCTGAGGAAAGTTTCTGACAAAAATAAAACGTGTTAAAAAAAACCCACATGCCTTGAGATCCGTGGGTTTAAAGTAAGATCAGATTCTTCGAATTACAGACGATAATTTACTTAATTCACCAGTCAGAAACTTCAGAAAACTCAACATCTCTGACCTTCTGTAAAACCCTTTGGATCGAAAAGATGCTTTGATCAGTTGAAATGACAAATAAAAAGAAGATGCCCTATAAACCGAGAGACACTTTGTTGTAACAGGGATAACATTGTTTTACTATTCTCGTCCGATCACAATTTACTATGTAGAAAAATTTGTACACATTACAGACTGTGATTGGAGGGGATATCCCCGTTCCAACCAAGTTTTTCTGCTATAAACCAACAAGAAGCATATCCCCGCACTACCAAAGAAGAAAAAACAAGTCCTACAAAATGCTTGATATCCGAGCTTCATATTATATGAGTTATGACATCAAATTTTGAATCACCAAAACTACCCAAATGAGTATTATGAGCTCATATGATTCAACAATAATTATAGGGTCTCCAAAAGTGTAATTTTTTTAATAGACGTACGTTAGTCAGAGCAATGAGTGCGTCCTTTATACTTCAATTTTAGTTTCGCTTTTGGTAAATTAGATTATTTTAAACTATCACTCATATTAAACAAAAAATTGTAAAGTTTTGTATGGTTACCTTGATGGAGTTGTGGTTCTCAGACTTCAAATTTGGATTCGGATTCGGACCACCCAAGTCTTTCATCCTCATTTCCAGGCCAGGCCCGCCTGTATCCTTCAGCAACTTCCCCAGCTTCACAGATTTTTTAGCAGCAAACTCCTTCAACACATCTGTATACATATAACAAAAGAGATAAATTTCTTTTTAAAAACATTTCGTCCTAAACAAAGCAAAAAGGCAAATAAAAAGCGTGGCGATAAACATTGACCTTCGAAACTGATGAAGCGATAAACCTGTCCAATAAGCAGAGTGTCGTCTGGTCTGAGAAGCTTGAGCTGCTTCACAGGGGAGCCATTCTCAGACTTCATGGTGGGAGAGGCGATGAGAAGAGCCACGTAGTGGCCTGGGTTTGAAGTCATGACCTCATGGGCGCTCACAGACCAGTAAATTCTCTCGACCTTGTTGCTTCCCGGGTGCTGAATCAGCACCGTCGCCGCCTCGGCCGCTTGGCAATTACCCATATTGAATGTGATCCCAAGACTCAAAATTTATAAGAACTCTTCTGTTGATTTGCTCTGCTCTTTGTTGGGTTGCTCTGTTTTTTGGTGTTTAAGGTGCAAAATGGAACTTTAATGGCGATGGGTTTGCACTATGGAGCTCTAAATATGAATAGAGGGGGTATGGTGACAGAAGGTGACGTGGAGGCTGAGGTTTTGGGGGTCCCCTATTAATAGGGAAGGCCTTTTACTATGCACACCCAGTTAATGGTCTCTGACCCTTTCACGTTCACCAACGCACGTCAAGAATCAAAAGGATGTGACAAACTGACAAACGCAAAGACCTCGATCGCCCAATCCAATACCAAGAAACCCAATAAAATAGATTAAAATTAAAAATAAAAATAAATAAATAGGATTATGGAAGCTGGAAATTTCAGAGCCAAGAGCTGGGTGTGCAGAGGAAATTAGAGGAAGAAGAAGGGTGCTGCTGCTGGGTGCTTATAATATAGTGTAGATTCTATGTCAACGTTGAGATAGTGGTGGTGATGAAGAGGATGCGTATTTAAGATGGTGAAGAAAATGAAAGGCATATTATGGTTGAACACCAAACTGCAGAAGAAAAAAGAAAAGCAAATATTATGGCAGCAGCAGACGTGTTCGATCTGCAAAACTACCCTGGTTGGGAGAAATTTTTAAATGTACCGGGTACACCACGCGTGGTGACTCATCCAATGTGACCTGGTGACATTTGGAATTACTTTATAATTTATTGTATTATTTTTACGACACATGGCATTGACGAAATATTCCACACGCCCTACACCTAGTGAATTGACACTACCACGCGTGGTCTGACACACCCAAAAATTACTCCCTGGTTGGCTCAAGGAGTGGGGACTCTAGGGGCAGGGGACCCCACTGGATCTTTAAGCTCAGGTTCAATGATCACAGTAATCGATCTTGATCAAAATTTAAGGCTTCATATAAAAAATTTCACAATGTACATGTTTCATTTAGGTTGTTTGTATTACTAATTCATATATAATACGTATAAACACGGTACAATAAATATATTTTAAGCTGTATTAATATATAAATAGAAGTGTTATAATTCGAGATGATTTATAACGATACATGACAATATGACTGTTATCACCAAATATGAATAATTTTTGGAAAAATAAATTTGACTGTTAACTGGATGTTGAGATTGACACTGACACTTATAAAAAGATGGGAAGATTCCACCTATGAGTCTACGATTAACATTTCTGTCTCTTACGAATAATGCTATTTACTTTGCCTCTTTCGTTTTTCCATTTGTATGTTCTAACTTCTAAGTATCTGCCTAAATCCTTTGTATCTCAAAGGTAAAATTGCTTTTACCTTCTTTCTTTCACCACTTGTGAATCATCACCTACTTTTACCAAATTTAAACTTCCAATAAATGAATAGGAGGTTTGTAGTTCAAATGGTTAATTGTATTTACGAAATTCTAATTTGCACGTTGTGTATAAAGGATTACAAAATTAATGACTAACTTGAATCGAACAAAAAAAGAGGCTAATTTAGGATTTTAGTACTATGTAAGTTTTTATATTATCCTTGATGGTTATCTAATTTTGTCATCAAGCAATAAGTTTCTGTCTATTAAAAAAAAGATACAAAACCCCAACTACTAATTGAAGGAAAATATTAGAGGCACCAACTTTGGGCACCAACTCTCTAATAGAGCGTGGGACCCGTTGTATTAGCGGGCTTCACCTCTATTAGAGAGTTGATGCCCAAAGCCCCGAAATTAATGACTAACTTGAATCTAACAAAAAAAGAGGCCAATTAATATTTTCCTCTGTTGTGTTGTGAATGTAGGACCTGTTCCCAGCCAATTTATTATTCAATGTTCATTTTGGTTATTCTGTTTTTGATTACGTAACTGATTGTAAGATCTAATTAGACCAAATTAGGGGTTTCAGTGAGATTGTAACTGATTTTATTGGCTTGACCTTTCTTCCCAAACATGTCAATGCCCTTACCAAACACTAGAAGTTAGGCTAATTCTTAATAGAAGCTTTTCTTTTGGTCAACTCAACATAGCATAAGCTTACGCTTATTTGTCAAACGTATTTTGAGGGGTGAAAGACCAACCTTCCTCCCTAATGAGGTTTCACCAAACTGCTCGTCCCACCAACATTGCGGGAGCTTTTATAATGAGGGGTTTATAGTGAGGGGTTACTTTGAGGGGTTTAATCTCACCATCAAAAGGAGATCAACCACACCCCCCCAAAGTATTTTATTGATGGTGGGATTGGACCCCTCAAAGTAATCCCTCAATATAAACCACTCATTACTCATTATAGCATTTCCACCAAGATTGCACCACCTTCCTTCCACCACCAAGCCCAATCACCATCCATTTTTTAACTCCGTAGGGAGCGACATTGAAAACATGTCAAAAAGGGAACATTTCTTGATAGAGCATCTCCAACGTATATGTCAAATACAAAATGTTAAATTTGAATTTAATGATTTGTGTAAAATTTGAAAGTTTATATAAAATTTAACTCCATTCGAAATATCTAATATCAAATTATTTTATTATATTTTAAAAATAAATAAGTATCACATATATATAGGGCTAAGTTTCACATATATCTAGGTTTTTTTTTACCGACTAGGATACTTCAGTAAACAATACTAAACAGGTACCTTACAAGGGACCAACTTTTTCACATATATTCTCTGCTGAATACAAACAGACTTCAGAAAAATAATATTTCCCTATTAATGTGTTGGAGTTTTTTTTTGTCTGAAAAGATATCTTCATAGAAATGGTGGGAAACCACCAAGAAGACCATAAAATGAGAGTAGGTATGGCAATGGGTCGAATCGAGGGTGGGTATGCCATTCCCATCCCCATCCCCAAGTTAAGCATTTTTCCCCTATCCCTGCATTCATACCCGCAATATTCTAAGCGGGGATTTCTCATCCCCGCCTTCATTGGGGAACGGGTTCCCCTACTCGCCCCATTACTGCAGAAAAATCAATATAAAAAATTACTTTGTTGAACGAGAAAAAAAAACACTATAAATGCAAACATATGTATCAATTCAATTGTTATTAACTAAAAATCTAAACTATATAAATATATATATATACATATCAAAAATACATGTCAATTGAATTCGCACAATCGAAGAGATTTCCTATTATTAAAGAGATTTTATGTTATTATGTTATATATATAATAATAGGAAATCTCTTTAATAATATATATTCTTAACGGGTCGGGTTCGGGTTGGGGATTAAAATATCATCCCCACCCTCCCCAATCACCATACCCGATAATTTCCCCATACCCGTCCCCATACCCTTTTTTGTCCTTCATACCCGTCCCATTAGGGTCGAAGCCCCACGAAGATCCTTACCCGCGGGGAAAATTGCCATCCCTAAACGAGAGCCCCAACAAAAGGGAAGGGAAATTGATGGGCTATATAGGTTCTTTGTTTTTTCTTCATAAAGCTACATGGGCTACATCCCATGGTAGCCTTGTATGTAGTTTCGCCCTTACTTGTTGTGGTTTTTATGCTGGAACTTTTTTGGCCCGGTGTGGCAATGAGTAGAGGTACACCGTGTGCATTGCTGTTGTCGGTAACTCCCAAGGACGAACCCATGATTTGAAAATAAGGTGGGCTAAATTTACCTTACATACAACCCTACTAAAAGATAGAAAACTCAACAGTACAAGTGAATTTCATTGATAACAAGAAGTTTCAAATTTCTTTTAAAAAAAAAAAAAACCTAAGTAAATCTAGCAACATAGAAAAATTGAAGTAGGGATTTTAAGGTCAATTATAGCAATTACAGGATAAACTTATCCCTAAAAGGAAAAAAGTTGAAAGCATTTATCCATTACAAAAGAAGAAGAAAAAATTTAACCATTTTAGTCCATCTAGCCATTGAAGCCAACTTGGAAAATAAAAATGAAAATAAGGTGTTCAAGCCAAGGTAAAGGATTTTCTATGAGGGAATGAAACGAGTGTTTTCTAAAAAGGGTTATGTGTCACGTGTGTGAGAGGTTAGTTTATGTTTTTATTTCTATCAATTAACTAAATAAAAAATATGAGATTTTCTATGGGTGGGATGGGGGTGTGTGTTCGTGTGGGGTGAAAAAATCAAGTCACCTAGGCTACATGTTAACTTTGGGCTATAAAAAATCAAGTCACGTAGGCTATAGCCCAGGTTAACTTATGAAATTAATTAAAATACTTAAATACTAATTATTCATTATATCAAGCCATTCACTAACAAACTGTAGGATACTATAATGGGGGTTGGGAAGAGGCTCATAAACCGGGTTTAAAATGGAATTACAACGCCATTTCCAGCAGTGCCAAATAATAGCAGTGCACACAAAGGCCCATGGCAAAGCGCATTGGACTTCAGTTGCGATTTTCTAATGGGCAAAATGAAACCCAATATCTGAAACACATTCAACCCGTCAGATGATCTTCCCAGCTGAATTGGATCCCGCATCATAAGCCCTGTATTTAGAGGACCGCAACAGAAAATTTCCCTTATGGCGCTAGCCTTATATTGGCAGCCCAAGAAGAGGGCCCATTTACAAATCCTTCTTGACCTAGCAGATTGACTGGATGGGCTTTGTTCAAATTTAATGGGTTGCAGGGCCGCCATCCAAGTTCAACAATGGGTGGGTCCGGCTTCCCAAATAGGATATTTGGGGTAGGTCTAATATTTAGGCCTAAGATTGACTAGTCCAATAACCATTCCAATCCAATCAATGACACCTCACCGGTTCTATCTTCAAGTTTTTGTTTTTGTTTTTTTTCTTCATTCTTTATTAGGTAATCTTTGTTTCCTTGTTTTAGTAGATGGGGATAAATGACATAGCATTGCTTATGGTTATCTGAAAATGACATAGCATTGCTTATGGTTATCTAAAATTGTATGCCGAAAGAAATGAGGAAGTTTTCCCCTTCGCTTGCCATTCCTTAGATTTTAATTTTATGATGACAAGTTGACAACATAGGTAATGTTTCGTTCGAAGAAATGGAATACTAAAGGCACCAAGTTTTAAATCTTTTAACTCCGAATCAAAATTTAGAATTACGAACTCTGGACATAAAATCTCAAACTCAAAATTTGAGATTCAAATCCCAAACCTCGAGTTTGAGACTCCAGACGCCAATTCATAATCAAATTTTTAGTTATTTTTCATATATTTTTAGGATTTTAGCTTTTATTTTTATATATAAAATTTAGAAATATAGTCAAGACCGCCTCAAAACTCCTCGAGGAATGCTGACCTCACATATGGTGATGAAAACTCTAAAAGTCGTAAAAAGTGGCGAATTGTCTTTAATATGTCCAAGACTTTGCTAGTTTTCTATTTATTTATTTTCATTTTTAGATTAGTAATTTTTAAATTTGTTGTTGCCTTTAATTTAAGAATTTATATAAATTTGTCCATAGTGTATAATGTCGACACACATTGACAATGTCTGTTTGTTTTGTTTATTTAAATTTCCTGTGTGGTTGTTATCGTCTCGAAGGCCTCCGTGGTCTAACTAAGCACTTGAAAAAATATATTTCATTATTCACAAGACAAATCATTTTCCTCCAAACGTGCCAAACCCAAACTCATATAAGCCTCTCTGCCCGATCGAGGAATGTCCATAGGCATCTCCGCATCTCCTCAAACGAATCTCTCCTCTCAATTTCCAAGCTCTTTTAGCAACCGTTTTTATCGATCCCCAAGAAAACCCAATCATTGACAAAACTCTTGGCTTCTCATAATCCAAACACTCATTTTTGGAATTTTTTCCTAACGACAATTGTTTCATTTCTGATTATCACCGCTCGAATATACATATATAAAAAAGGCAAACACTAAAAATCCATCTGAGCCAGAAGAATCTTCTTCTGGGGCTTCTTTGATTTTTCTCAGCTGGTGGTTCTTCAATTTTCAGGTACGTTTTCTCATCTGGGATTTTCTCGTTGAGCTTTGCTTTCCCACAATTATGCAAATGATTGTTATTAGATTGTTGATGTTGTATGCCGCTTGGTTTCCAAGAAAATGCAGCAAAAGAAAAAGGAGAATAAATTACGAATAAATTCTTTTTGTTGGGTTTTATGTTCTATCCGCAATTGTTGAAAGCTCAATTCAAAAAGGGAAAATTTGATGCAATATTGGATCTTTTGTCTCCATGAAAGATCAATGCTTTAGAATCTGGGTTCATTTCTTGGTATCTTATCATTTTCATTTTTTTGGGGTCAACCTTGGCAACCAAAAAGAGCATTTTTCTTTTTGTAAGTGTAACATTGTGTGCTTGTGGTTGAACAGAAAATGGGCAGTGAGATCCAGAATTTTGAAGATTCAAAACTGTCATCTGAAGCAATGGAGGACCATCAGGCATGTTCACCGAAGGAAGGTAAAGGAAAGCGGCTGTGGAAGAAGGTGAAGTATCAGCTGGTGGAGTACCACACTTTACCCAACTACTTAAGGGACAACGAGTACATTTTGGGCCATTACCGGTCCGAATGGCCGTTGAAGCAGGTCTTGCTTAGTATGTTTACTATCCACAATGAGACGCTGAATGTTTGGACGTAAGGCTCTATCCTGTATATGAGTCATTTTTTCAATACATAAATGAGTTTTCTATGATTCTTTTGTCTGTACCTATAATTTGGTTAATAGGTCTGTTGCCTTCAGATAACAGCTATTAATTTGGTGCTTAATTCAAATAGGTTCTATATTTTTCCTCTTGAAGTTTATAATATTTAATGGGAAGTTACATTTGTGAATTATAATGAGAAAGTTAAAACTGTTTAGAATATTGTTATTTCTTCTGAAGTTTATTAAAGTGGTTAGACTGTATGGCATTTTAGTTCGAATACAAATTAGCTGAAAATGTCTTCCATATTCTTTGTCAAACCTACGGCGTTTCACTAATGAGAAAGTATGTCTCCTTGTCTTTTTTCTTCCAGAGTTCTCCTGTTTAGTTGTCTTTAACTTTTATGCACATAACGTTTTGGTAACTGAAATGTAGGAACTCAAAGGGCATAAACTTCAACACTTGGCAATCTCATTTCTCTAACAAATTATTACTTTCACAGGCATTTGATCGGGTTCTTCCTTTTTCTCTCCCTGACCATATACACTGCAATTAAGCTTCCAGAAGTCGTTGATCTTCATGCTCTACAGCATTTTCCTGATGTGCTGAAAAAAGCTGATTTGCACAAATTACATGAAGAATTCATGACATGCCTCCCTTCCTTACCCAACATGCCTGATCTGAACAGACTTAGAAAAGAGTTGAAGACTTCATTACCTTCAATGGATCTGCTGCCGTCACTCTCTGGTTGGCATGTCATGGAACTTCTGAATAATTGTTTGCCTCAACGATTCTCCCATGGCAACCAAACTGATGTTTGTGTTCTGGTACTCTTTAAGCCCTAGAACAAATGATGTTAACTTATCATAAGATTGCTGATATTATTTGTTATATTATTAATTATCTTTTAGGCGTTTAGAGTTTTCCATCATGTTCTCTAAGCTGAACCTGTTTGTATGGGAATTTCTTGCATTTAGTGGTCTCTAATGTCTGATGTCAAGAAATCCTCAAAGTAAAGAGAACTTAGAAAACAAGTTAAAAACGCAGAAATCATCTATTGCTCCAAAATTACAGGATTTGAAGACCGAATTAAATAATTTACTCTTCCATCTTTTTCGTTTGTAGACCCTAATGGGTTTGACAAAGATGTCCTCATCAATGTTACTCTCTGCTGAAATGACACTTTTTCTCCTGATTTTCTTAATTATCAACAGGGTCATCTCTTTTCTTTTTTGGGTTCTGCAAACAATTGATCTACTGTTGTTATAGTTGTCATATGTGTATAATATAACCCATGTGATAGTGCCCCTGGAATTACCTTTGAAGTTGAATTACCTCTTCATGGTTTCTGTCAAGTAGTTTATGCTACTTGTTGTCTTACATCATCCTCTTGTAAGAAGTGAGATGGTTTTCTGTCAAGTAGCTTATGCTAAATAGGGTCTTGCATCCTTTAATGAACATTTAACTGTTACTTTCTTCTCCAACCCAATAGGAGCAACAAATGGTTTATTTATGTTGAAATAATTTTATATTTTGGCAACTCAAATTATCGTATAATTGTCCATGTAAGATGACATGCAGGAAAATTGAGCATACTCTGCATTGATTGTTGTGTCCTATTTCCTAAATGGTTGACATCTAGTGCTGGATGCATTCTTAATGTTGAGCAGTTTACAATTTTCTTATGCGACTAATGGTACTAGAGTACTAGTTGCAATGAATCAATAGCCCCTTGAAGAAATGTATTAAATTGAACACAGACACTCAAACACACACAATCTAATTTTGTGAGTTCTTGGTGCACTTAATTGTATAAACCATGAGCAACTAAGATCCCCAATTCATGTAAATCTACTTCCCATTGTCAATGTTAATGTTTATTGGGAGATGTATCCAGCTAATAGCTTTCTTTTTATTTGTTGTTCTGAATATTGCAGAGTAGCATGAAGGAGGATTTAGCGAACATAGTAGCACCACTTATGCTGAGGCCAATCACAAGATGGCCATTCTTTGCTTTCTTGGGAGGAGCCATGTTTTGCTTGTTGTCCAGCAGTGCATGCCATCTTCTCTCTTGCCATTCTGAGCGAATGTCATATATCATGCTCAGATTGGACTATGCTGGAATTGCAGCCCTTATATCTACCTCATTCTACCCCCTTGTCTACTACTCCTTCATGTGTAACCCTTTCTTCTGCAACCTCTACATGGGATTTATAACCCTCTTGGGAATTGCTACAGTATTGGTTTCCCTGATACCAGTCTTTCAGAATCCTGAATATCGTATTGTTCGTGTATCTTTATTTTTAAGCATGGGCATGTCTGGGATTTTACCTGTTATGCACAAGCTTGTCTTGTTTTCGGATCAACCTGAGGCACTCCACACAACCGGGTATGAGATTCTAATGGGGGCTCTCTATGGGGTTGGAGCCTTGGTTTATGCCACAAGGGTTCCGGAACGATGGATGCCTGGGAAATTCGACATTGCAGGGCATAGCCACCAATTGTTTCACATATTAGTAGTGGCAGGCGCGTACACTCATTACCGTGCGGGGCTTGTTTACCTCAAATGGCGCGATCTAGAAGGTTGCTGAATTAGTAAATTAGGCAGATGGCCTCCAGTGTACTAGTGGGTGAGGTCTTTTGTTTGTTGTTCTTCTTTGGGTAGCTGAAGACTGAAGTTGGTGTAGTGTAGATATGTGATTGCCCATTGTCACTCTGTAAATTCAAGCACAATGTTAAACGTTGTGCTTGGTTCCAAAGAAAAAAAAAATTTATTTTGTCAGAAGTTGAAAAAAAAAATTGTCTTAGAGTATTTAGCCGGGCATGTGTAGAACAACTTGTAAGTTGTAATGTTCGTATCAAAATCCAATATAATAAAGACGCTGGCTGGCTTCCCTCTAGTTTGTATTTTAAATTTAATATTTCTTCTTTCTAACTTTGAAGCTTATTAGGATAGCCCAGAAAAATGGGGAAAAAAAAGAATTGTTTTGCTTTCATTGAGAGTCGAACTCAAGACCTCCCGCTTACTAAACGGGTGCTCTAACCAACTGAGCTATGAAAGCTTCTTGTTCATTTAACAACGAGCAGTTATTTTAAAATAATTGATACTTGGGCCTGTGGGCCATTATGTCAGACGGACACAGACAGAACATTTACGCGTGTCGTTTTCGCTGGTGGCCCATGGAGTCATCGGCAAGTAAGTGAGAAAAAGAAAAATTGTAAAAGCAAATGAAAAGCATAAAAGTTGTTGGTGATAAAATAAGCAACGATTTCGTAATAACTTATGTAATCTGCAGCTTTGGAAATTCATACAATTAGCTCAAGACTTAAAAGATTTCCCTCCTTTTTAGGGGGTGTGTGGAGAAAGTTTCTAAAGATAAAAATGCATATCTAATTATGAAATTAACTGATTTGATATTTTAGCTGATTTCAGTATATCTTTAAAGATACAAATGAAATGATCAAATTTATTGCAAATGCAATGTCTACAAAGTTGTCCTAATAAACTTAAAAAGTTTAGCAGTGAAATTAGTATAGGAGATGATCTATGTTGTTGATTTTTTTCTAAAGTAAAACTATAGGGTTAAAGCCGCACGCCCTAAAGAAATTTTTTGACTCCTTTCCTGCGTGCTACTAGTGCATTATGTTCTATGGGATGAATCAATATTTTATCTATCAGCAGGATGAAGTTTCAAATGCATAGTGACATTCTGAATGATGTTACGATCACGCTGAAAAATTATACACGATAGACCGAGCCAAGGGTTAAGCACAAAGACAGTGTAAAACACCTTTTTGATCATTAGATAAATCATAAAACACTGCAATAATTACCCACCATATTTGCCTCCATTGCTTTTAGGAAAACAATCCCTGTCTTCCATAAACGTCTTCCAAAACATAAAATCATTTTAGGCAAGTGTCACTTGCCTCCCAAGCCACACCCAAAATCGAAAATCCCCAAACCCCATTTCTCTATCTTAAAAAAGAATTCTTGCCCAGTTTCCCTCACACTAATTTTCTCAGCCCCCAAACAACTTTTATGGCGAAATCGACCCATCAAACAAAACCCTGTGGAGACGGGTTTTGTTTTCTCGCTGGCCTCTTCTTCGGCCTTTTTTGTTTCTGGTCCCTAACCCTTTGCCATTACAAACCCCATTTTGGCTTCATCCCTTTTTCTGCAAAAGCCTCAGATTACGGGGCGGAGGCTCCGATTCTCCATTCCGACCCGCCCCATGAAACCTTCTACGACGACCCGGAACTGAGCTATTTCATAGAGAAGCCGGTCAATAACTGGGACCAGAAGCGGCGCGTTTGGCTAGACCTTCACCCGTCATTCGCCGCCGGGTCACGAGATCGGGTCCTCCTCGTCACCGGATCGCAGCCGTCCGTTTGTAAGAACCCGATTGGCGACCATCTCCTTCTGAGGTTCTTCAAGAACAAGGTGGACTATTGTCGTCTCCATGGCCACGACATTTTCTACAACGACGCATACTTGCACCCGAAGATGGACTCTTATTGGGCCAAGTTACCTATAATTCGGGTCGCGATGCTGGCCCACCCGGAAGCTGAATGGATCTGGTGGATGGACTCCGACGCCGTGTTCACCGACATGGAGTTTAAGGTTCCGCTGGGCCGGTACAAAGACCACAATCTTGTGGTCCATGGTTGGCCCAATATGGTTTACGAGGATAAGAACAAAAGTTGGACCGGGCTCAATGCCGGCGTGTTGTTAATCCGAAATTGTCAATGGTCCATGGATTTGATTGATGTATGGGCCTCGATGGGCCCATTGAGCCCGGATTTTGAGAGGTGGGGCCAGATCTTATCATCGGTATTTAAAGACAAGTTATTCTCGGTCTCGGACGATCAATCGTCTTTGATTTATTTACTGTTTACGAATAAGGAGAAATGGGGGGACAAGACTTATTTAGAAGGAGAGTATAATTTGGAAGGTTATTGGTTAGCTTTAGTTGGGAAATACGATACCCTGACCGAGAGTTATATTAAGATGGAGCGAAACGAGGGCGTTTTGAAGAGGAGACATGCGGAGAAAGTGAATGAGTGGTATGATGCGGAGAGAGAAAAGTATCTCCAGGGGCGTGGCGGTGGGAGGAGACCTTTCGTGACGCATTTTACAGGTTGCCAACCGTGTAGTGGAGAGCACAATCCACAATATTCGGCGGATTCGTGTTGGAATGAGATGAAGAGGGCTTTGAATTATGCGGATAACCAAGTGCTTAAGAACTATGGTTTTGTGCATACGGAATTGAGTTCCTCAGAAGTTTCTGTTGTAAGGAATTAAAATCTAATCATAATTTTTTTAATTTCAACTTATGATCCTTAGAATCCGTAGAGTGGACCAGCGAAGCCTCTAATATATTATGAAATTGGAAATGCTGCCAAATTAGAGAGAGTCAATAGAAAAACACATGAGTTTGGTGGCCTATATATGTTTATGGATGAACTAGTTGTTTATGTTAATAAAATGAATTAAAATATTAGGGCATTAGATTAGAGAGGCAAAGTATAAACAAACTACGTATGGAAGGCATTATATATGTTGTGAATCTTCTGGCTCTCTTTGTGTTTATCATTGTTTACATGGTTATTGTACTGCTTAGCTTACTAAAATACCACTGCAGATTATTTATTTTCTAATTTTTAAACATTATCTTTTATCTATGACACTTCTTCCAATTGGGGAATTTTCTATGTGCTAACCATTTTCTAGGGAAATATTTTTTTTTTTTTTAGTAGAATGGAAAGACGAAAGAGTCATTCCTCCTTATTTGCACATATACAAAAATAATCTGTTACGTAAATATTTTTCGACTACGTGTCAAACTTCAATGTGACAAATAGAAAGAATTAACTTTTTTCATAAATCGAGCAGGCCCGGTCCTGTCCCAGTGCAAATTTCTGTATGAGAGTATCTACACTTTAATATTTATTGAGCCCATACATCTATTATACAATAAATATATCCAGCTTTCTTTTATATGATGTTATCATGTTAGCCAACGAAAACAGGGCTTTCTTTTGAAAGATAGTATGGCTCTCCACTTCAAAAAATAATTACTCTTTTCTTATCTTCTTTCAAGGGGTTTTGATTGTGTTTTCTATTTATTGTCGAGGGGTTCTTCTTCGGTTCATAGTTTCACTCTTGATTGTTGAAAGCATAGATGAGGATCCAATTCGATTATCTTTCTTTCAACTGGATTAGTTTTATTTTTGCTTCACTTGTGTTTAATATGTGGTTATAATTGACATCTTTATAAATTATATAACCTCTTTATTCTTTCTTGGCTCAGCAAATCACTTGTGATAGATTCTTTCTCTTTGTAATTGGAAGTTGGAAGTTTCAAATTGGAGAAAGGAGGCTCAATATCTAGGTTTTATTGTTCTTTGTTCATCATTAGTTTTTTGTTATTATTACTTTTGTGGTTGTTAACTTTCTGGAAATTTCAAAAGACAAAGAAAGAAAAATGAAGATTGCTCAAAGTTTGAGAGGATCTTTGAATAAATATTTTCTTACAACTACTGAATCTGATGTTGCACTTGAAAATTTGGCTGAAGATTTGCCAAACCAATCTGAACAACCAATTGATTTGGAAGATACAGTCAATGAAAATTTAGCTGAAGATTTACCAAATCCTTGCCATGATAAAAATGCAGTCAATGAACTTGAATGCCCAGAAATAAGATAGGTTAAGTGGACAAGCAATATTAAGCATTGAAAGAGATATGTTAGAAAACATTAAATATGAAGATATCATTGATGATTTTGCTTCTAAAACTGCAATAAGAAGACATTTTAAATGATATGTCCTTTTTTGCAGGTGCATATGATATGCTGATGCTTCGGTTTGATTAATTGTGGGGGATATTGAAGTTGACAAATGTGGACACTTAGTTAATTGGTTCTTGATTGTAATGTTTTTTATGTTGGGGGTACTCTTTTTCCTTCGTTTTAGGTTTTGTCTTACTGGGTTTTGCTCAAACAAGATTTTAATGAAGCCCCCAAAGTGTTCTGTATTATCTTTTGTAAACTTTTATAATTATAATAATAATTAATTAATTAATTTATCTATAAAGGGCACAATCTAAAATTTTGTCCAGGGCATTAGATTATCCAAGACCGGCCCCGAAATCGAGCATAGTATTTTCCAAATAGATATACCGTGCCGTCTTGTTGATATGGTGTATGAACTATTGAAAATACATGTGTAGTTCAATTTGTTACAATACATAGTTGAATCAAGCAATTATAAACTAATGTTGAACAAAATATGGGTAAATTCCTACAAAGAAAAAATAAAGAAAATGACTTGGTTCAAATAGATGTACCGTGCCGTCTCATTCTCATGGAAGATAGTCAACAACACACCAAATATTTTGGTGCCATCGTGCCCACCACCATTAGTAGAACTTTTCAAATACGAGGGCTTTATTTATTATTATTATTATTATTATTATTATTATTATTATTTTAATTAATAACACCTCAAAAATTAATCAACCACTCAAATACTGACTAGTCCCGCACTTCAATGGTTACAAGTTACAACATAACATGTTTTATTTATTTATATTATTTATTTATTTGGTTTCTGGTCTTTGAGTTTGAGTTGAATATCTCTTAAGTACTCTTTTATATATTTTAGTTTTTTTTTGGCTTTAATTTCCAGATATCTTCCAAGTCTTGGTCTTAGTTTCTGGCCTATATTTTTGCTTTCATTTTGTCTTTTAGAATGATTTGTAAGCTGATGTATGGTGATAACCAAACGGGTTTAGAGCAATTGTTTGTTCCCTTGAGGAAAAGTCTTGAGTTCGAGTCTTAGCATCCGTATAGTATGTGAGTTTAGTATACTATCGTCTCTCTTAACATGAAATGTTGTTACAAAAGAAGCTGTTACTTATATATTTTTAAATTTTTTATTCGACAACATGTCAAACTTCAATGTGACATATAAGAAAAACTAACTCTTTCCATAAATCGAGCATTGTATTTTCCAAATAGATAACTATGTCGTCATGTTGACATGGTGTGCGAACTATGAAAATACATGTGCAGTTCAATTTGTTACAACCAATTATAAACTAATGTAGGATAAAATATGGGTAAATTCCTACGAAGAAAAATAAAGAAAATAACTTGGTTCAAAATTGGCAAGAAATCGAGCAAGGCATGAAAGTTATACTCAAATATTGATTATGGCGTTAAAAACGATTTATTGTTTGAATTTTCGGATTGCTTGAGCAAATTTAAAGTGAATATGTTTATGGTGAGGAAAATATTTTATTTAATATTTGTTTATAATTTTAGAATAAGTTACCATTTGTGATATTATTTTCCCGATATGATTTTAAGATTAAGATTTGAACTGTGTTCTTATTAGTTAAGTTTAGGATTATTATGGAACTTTAGGATTTGCCAATTATTAAGGTTTTGAGTTTACTATTTAAACAACCCATGAGCTTGTATTTGTAATATTATTCATATTATTATCATAAAGTCATTGCGATTTTATCATATTTTTTTATTGATTTCAATTTGTTAATTTCAGGGGTCAAATGCTAATCAGAGATTAGTGGCCACTCTTGTAATATCAAATTCCTTAGTTTTGGACTATATAGTTTTGAGGGATTATAAACAAGGTTACTGTCTCCTCAAAATGACCATAATACCCTCAACCTCTCTGATAAAACGCAGCCATGTACTGTGTAAAACTGTAACCGTTGGTGTTGGTCACGAAAGTGAAAACGCCAATTGTAATTTCTAACCCAAAAGTGTCGGTTCATAATGACATAATCCAGGTGTCACCTCCAACAAGACTTGACCAGACAAGGGACCCTCGCACTGCCGTAGATCACGTTGAAGCCCTCTCTCCTGCCTGCCTGCCTGCCTTCCTTGTGGCGCACTTTAGCATCTTCTGCGCTTCAAAACCTTTCTGCACACTCCCTTTTAACTCCCCATTTAAAAAACTTAAACCCTCTGCTAAGCATATCTATCTACACACCAGCAGAGAGACCACAGAATAGAAGCTTAAAGAAACTTCATCCATCCATCCATCTATGGCCGCCAAACGACGCCGTTGAGAACCCAATCTCAGCCACACACAGCTATAATGCTCTCGCCTGAGCTCCCTCCAATGTCGAAACCCTCTCCCAGAACCAAGCCCTCTTCTTGGCTCGCCGATAGCTTGCTCTTCTTGAGCGGTGCATTTCTCGCTCTCCTCGTCCTCTTCACTTTTTACTCCTTCGTAAACACTTATTCATCCCCCAATTTCGGCCGTACGGTCACTTCTCCGCCGCCCACCGCCGAACCCGATCAATGCGCCGACGATGCTAACCTACGCCGCGACCCGCCGGAACGGACCTTCTACGACGACCGGGAAGTCCGGTACACGCTCGGGGACCCGGTTCAGAACTGGGACGAGAAGCGGCGGCAGTGGCTGCTGCTTCACCCCTCGCTCGCCGCCGGAGCAGGGGAGAGGATTCTGATGGTGACGGGATCTCAGCCGGCCGCGTGTCGCAATCCTATCGGCGACCATCTCCTCTTACGATTCTTCAAGAACAAGGTGGACTACTGTAGATTCCACGGGCACGAAATCTTCTACAACAACGCGTTGCTGCACCCGCGGATGGGCAGCTACTGGGCCAAGCTGCCAGTAATCCGGGCCGCCATGGTGGCTCACCCGGAGGCTGAGTGGATCTGGTGGGTTGACTCTGACGCGTTGTTCACCGACATGGAGTTCAAACTCCCTTTGGACCGGTACAAGAACCACAACCTCGTCGTCCACGGCTGGGCCCACCTGATCATGGAGACGCACAGTTGGACGGGGCTCAACGCCGGCGTGTTCTTGATCAGGAACTGCCAGTGGACCATGGATTTTCTCGAGGTGTGGGCGAGCATGGGCCCACAGACCCCGGACTACGAGAAATGGGGAGAAACCCTCCGGTCAACGTTCAAGGACAAGGCCTTCCCGGAGTCAGACGATCAGACGGGCCTCGCTTACTTGATCTACAAGGAGAAGGAAAAGTGGGGGAAGAAGATTTATATGGAGAACGAGTATTATTTCGAAGGGTACTGGGCGGAGATCGTCGGGACGCTTGACAAGATCGAGGACCGGTACGCGGAGATAGAGAGAGGGGAGGAGGACAATGCGGTGCGTTTAAGGAGGCGGCACGCGGAAAAGGTGAGCGAGCAATACGGTGCGTTTCGGGAGGAGTATTTGGGTGAGGCGGGGTACGGGAAAGGGAGCTGGAGGCGACCGTTCATCACGCACTTCACCGGATGCCAGCCGTGCAGTGGGAAGCACAACGAGATGTACAAGGCGAAGTCGTGTTGGGATGGGATGGAGAAAGCGTTGAATTTCGCTGATAATCAGGTGCTTCGCAAATACGGTTACGTGCACCCGAGCATACTGGATCGTGCGGTCTCTACCGTGCCGTTTGATTACCCGTCCGAGTAAGATTAGCCCATCAATTCAAGTCATCATATGGTCACTTTTGAAAAAGAAAGGTACGTAAGTGCTTTTGCTTATTCTGCTTTTGGGGTTAGCTTAATTAATTAATTAATTAGCTTTTTAGCTGAGCAAAAGCCAAAGGTGTTTAGCTTGTTGGTGGGTTTTAGATTTATCAAGCGGTGCATGATGGGAGCATGATTTTCAACTTTTCATATCTTATCATTATTCCCAGCAATATAGATTGTGACTTAAAACTGTGGTCCAAATAGCACACAAGAAAATGACAAAAATATTGGATTTGGATTTGTTCAGTTGAGAAGTTAAGAGCTTCACACATAAAAGGTATCTGGGCAGTTGTTTCTAGATGATGACAATTTGAGGACCATGATGACATCTAAATTGCTGGGAACAATGATAATATTAATTGTTTTTTTTTTCCTTTTTAATGAGGAATTAAATAATTATATCCTTTCTCTTTAGACAAACAAGAAGAAACACTTTTTCAATTTCTGATCACTGTTTTATTAGCTGCTGCTGTCACATAGCTACCTCACCTACCCGCTTTTATTTTGCAAGCATTACACTTCCTTCTTCATAGCTTATCGTAGCATTTGATAAGCTCTAAGCATTAATCATCTAGAACTTATGATGGTGTTTCATATTTTGATTCTTGATTATAGGAACTCTGGCTCTTCATGGTATATGCGCTATGCGAAGCTTCCGATAATTCCTGGACTACTGTCACTTTTCGGTAGCAGGCAGCAGATAATTCCCGGACCAGTATCATTTCCGGTCACGTACCTACATGTTATGTATGAGGCTAGTCTAGCAAATATGCAGACATTTTCATTCTCCAGTTTATATTGAAAATTCACTTCTACATTTTCCTTTCTGGTTCTGTGTGCATGTTTATTTACATGTATTCGGGATGTGTAGAGAAGTATCGAGTGCATCTCCCGCATAGATTTTCAGTAATTCTTGTAAATCCAAATGTTACCATGTACTTTTCTCAACAACAACAAAAAAAGTTACTATGTACTTAGCCTAGATTGTAATAAATTTGGTTGAGAAACATTGGAAGCTCAACCTTTTATAGAACCGAGCTTAAGCATTTGTGCACATCATTTTGGTATACATTTCAATTTTCAGTATCCAGAGAAGTATACAAATCATAAAGTCATCCCAAGACATCAGTCATTCATTTTCGTGACATTGCAAGCTAATTTTTTCTAACCACCATGCAAACTTCTAGTAAGAAAAATTTCATAGTGCATAATTGCCCTTCCTTCAATCTTGCTCTCTTTCCCTGGCCAGCTTCTTTGCCTTCCTCCTTTGCTTTACCTTGTTCTGATTACTGCAAGCAGGTGGCTCATCTCCTGAACAAACCCAGCCTCGTGTGAATTTTCAGTTTCCACTTTGTTATATAAAATTGTCAAAAACAGAACCCATAATTTAAAAACGCAACAGCAAATATGAAAAAATTTCTAACCTGGTTTCTCGACGATTGCAGCATCAGGTTCCTCAGAGGCATTACGTCGAACACCTTGAGCTTCATTTTCACCTTGATCCACGGTTAGAGGTAAAAGGGGCCCAATAAGTTCCCTACGGCGGGAAGCATCTTGCTTGAGCTTCTTCTTGCGGAGTCTCTTCCGCTGAGCCCTTGTAAGCCTCTGAGGCTCACTTTCACCATTACCATCATCGTCACCGCTCGTCGTTGCAGACCCACTTTCCCCCAAGTCTTCTTCAAAGTCTTGATGCAAAATGCTCAATGGCACGCCCTCATCTTTTGGCTGTAAACAATTTGATCCTTAGTTACAATGAAAAAGTTGCAGAAAAAGTATAAAAAAGATGAGAGAGAGAGAAAGAGAGTCTGTGTGTACACTCTGTACTGGCGGTGATGATGGAGGGTAAGGAGGAGGGAAAAGTGTGTTGAGGACAGCTTCATTGAACTTGCGTCTCTTCTCTTCCCTGCGCATCTTGATGAAAAAAAATAACCAAAAACCACTGAAATTGCTTGGTTCTTAGCTTTAAACAAGAAACGATTTACGACACGCTGTTTGGGATCGTTTCTCTGGAAGTTATAGTTTGGTCAAGGGGTTATTTTGTTTTCTAAGCTTTGGTTTCCAGCTTATACTCTGCTGCAGCTTTTAAATTAAATGAATTTTTATGGTTGAAAACTAATATTATGTGAGCTGTTTATTGGTACTCCTCATAATGAAAGAATGAGGGAGAAATGAGTGCGGATGACTATTTTTGAGTGTTAAAACATGGCTAACTTTTAGACCAAGTTATACATAAATAAAACTCGACGGTACGATTGTTTCTCATTCTTTTTAGTGAAAAATTATAGAATAGTATTTCTTGGCTTGAGATTTTCACTAGACATTATAAACTATAACCTATGTGTGAAATATATAAAAATATGTGAGTAGTACATAAAACAAATCACAATAAGGATATCAACTAACAAGTTAGGTACCAACAAATTAGGAATTGACAAAAAAAAAAGCCCCTAATTTCTAAATCCCTAAATCAAAAATTGATACAAGCTTAAAATTAAATCACAATTCACAAGGAAAAGAAGACTACAATAAGAAGAAATTTACAAGAATGAATGAAAAGGTAAAAAGAAAAAAAACAATTCAAATAGAAGACTCACAAGTTGGAGGAATGAGACCAGTGACCAATCATGCTTCTTGGATGGAGAGAGAAGAAGATTCTTCTCTTCTTTAAACTCACTTTTCTTTTGGCTTTCTATTGGCTGGAGAGAGAAAGATTGACTTTCTTTTGGCTTTTTAAACTCTTTATTGGTTGGATTGGAGAGAAAATAAAATGAAAAACCAGCCACTTTTTTCTAAAAGCACCGATAGGAATGGGGACAATGACCTTTTTTCTCGATTGGGCTTCTTTTATCTTTTTTTTAGTGCTGCTAAACGAACCCTAAAATTAACTGAGTACACCCTAATGTTTTAATTAAAATGTAAAATTAACTAAGTACACCCTATTATAACTACCAAAAATACCTATAGTACACTCTAATACTTATAACATTACTTTATAGTTGACTCTCAACTTTGATTTTTTTTTTTAAATAGTGTTTATAAATCTTTGACAGCTTTTACAACACACTTTTTAAAAAAATTTCTCTCTTAAATTTTTTATTGTTAGAGAGAAGAAAAAAAAACTCAAGATGATGAGGAGGAGAAATGGTCTTTGGGGCCTTTCATGCGTGTGTGATGTATTTGATTCATCATCGATAAAGTCACCATATGTACAAGCTTATATGCAAAATTAAAGACTAATTGGATTCTAAAGTGTACAGAAACAGATTGAAACCTTCATGTTATTTACTAACATCAAGAAACAACAAGGCTACTTTTTAAGTTGTCTAATGAATATGCAGAACTAGTCGACATTGACAACAGCCAAGTCAGAAGCTGCCTTCTAAGATGTGTCACCAAACTGAAGGTTGTTTTTTAAGTTGTCCAACCGAAGTTGCCAAGATAGTTCCGAGAAGAAAGAATGAAGGCTTCATCTGCTCCAAGCCGCGCTAAAGCAGAATGAGCTTCGTATCAGAAGCGGAATCAGTAGCACAAGAAAGAAGAAGGAACCCAAAAAGCCATTATGACTCGCGGATCACAAAGATGGGCACCAAGCAATCCCTTGATTAGGGTTGAATATGGTTCATAGGGTGTACTTATTAAAATTATATTTGTTTCACAATTCCATATATCCTTTTTGGTAATTTTATATTAAGGTAAATCAGTAATTCAATAAATACTTTTGTAGTAGGGTGTACTCAGTTAATTTTAAGGTTCGTTTAGCAACACTCTTTTTTTTTTTAAAATGATGAGCTACTTGGACTACTTAGGAGAGTTCTTTAAACAATTGGGTTGGGCTCTAGCCCTACCTAGACAGGGCTGGCCCGTGCCTGCTTGCCTCTTTATATGTACTCTTTCATGCAAATCATAGCTTGACACATATACAACAATAATTCATCAAAAGAACAAAAAGAAAAACTTCTACACACATGTTACACTGTAGGAGATCCTACTTACTTGATAAGGAATGAAGTATTTTCCTTGAAACAATATTATCGCCACATAATAGACATAAAAACAAAAAAACAAAATTTATTGAACATTTTTATCCAAATTCAATATTAAATAACATGGAAACATGGCAACAAAAGGTGCTTATGTAACTAAAAATTTTGCAACTCTGGAAAGGGTGGTCACAGTGGGTCTTTTGATATCCACCATTTAAACATGGTCCTTAGGCTTATACTCTGGAGCTGTGTGATCTCCTCCCTGCACAGAAACAACAAATTATGAAGAATTCAATTTTCTATGATATTAGGCCATCATTTCCGCTATGAACGTTAGTGTAGGAAATTCACAAGCACGCTTACCTTAACAGTTGCAAATGTAAAGTTGTTTGAATGTTTCCTTGAGTATCTGCACACAGGAAACAACAGCAGTAAGCGAGATTTCAATTCAAAACTGCTACAAATTATGTAGCTACCTAGTGAAGCATTTTTAGCCTACCCTGCGATTTCACCGTCAACCAGCCAAGGTCTCCAAAGATGAACTACGGTAAAGTTCAGAGACCTAATCCATGCGAGGGTTCCCAGGTAGGGTACCAACATGTCATGGTCACCACTACATAAACATATACTTCTCAAAGACCTCAGAAATTCACAAATCTAACTTCAACTACATTCGTTTGTGTCACCAATTGGGAAACGATGCCTAGTATTTACCACATAGGATAAACTTTGGGCCACTGCATGAGAAGAGATGAGTGCAAAACCTGTATATTAGAGCTCGATAACCTCTGGTGTTGAGAGATAGATGATAGCTAACCACACTTTGGAAATATCTTCTGTACGGCAAGCTGCTGCTGTTGCATCTCATCCAGAAAATCCTCTGGTTTTATTCCCAAAAGGTAAAACGAAATGTCATAAATATTTGTTTACAGCAGGAATTTTTGTGTATAATATGCGCGCACGGAGGCACGCACACACACACACACATCTATGTAGAGTTAAGCATTTCCTACAGTGAGTTTACTTTACAGTTATTCAACATTCTCTTACATTATGAACATGAAGCGCCTTTTGAACATTATCATTGTTCGCCCAAACATGGATCAGCAAATTCTCGTAATCCTGTAAAAAGGGCCGTCATTTCCGCAACACCTAGCTCATTGGAAGTACTACAGAAAATTGAAGAATTACCCTGCACCCAAATTTTGGAAAACCAAGTCCTGGCTCTTGAAGTTTTGGATGAAGGCTCAGGTGAATTGAGTTGAGTTTAAATTGCGAATCTTCCGAGCTTTCCAGGAGATTCTTCTGGTGGTCCTTACTATCTGCGTCAGAGCTTGGTCTACACTGAGGCTCCAAGATGTGCCCAAAATTTAATTTTTCAGTGCACTACAAAGGCAAACAAAATGGTATCTAATAAACAATGTGGATAAAATGTAGGGAAACAGATTATAATTCTAGTTTGAATAGGAAAAAGACATATATATATATATATGTAAAAATGTTCCCACCACTGATAAAGCCTGGAGATCCATTGCACATTGTTTATTGCTTTGGTTGATTCCTGTGTACAGTCCTCTGCAACTCTTTTTTGCTGACTAAGAAAAATGTGCAGCCACTTAAATATTCATATTAAAGTACGTCAAACTAAGCAGATAGATGGAAACTAGATGCGTTACATTCATGGATGATGAACTTGAGAATATAGATAATTGATTGTTTTAGGTACCTTGTAGAGTTCATCTGGTATAAGTGCGAGGTGATGGGCAAATGGAACCCTTGAATTTACATCAATATTAAAATCTGTCGCTGGGTTCCCAAGTAGATAACCCTGGAAAAGTTTCTAAAAGTTCTTACGCCCTTTAGAAAATTCAACTTCCTGGTGAAGTAATACATACTTTGAAATTGATTTCTGGTATGCTTCCGGCTTCAATACCTGCAGTATCATAGCAAGCTGGTTAATAAGTCCATCGACAGTAAATTATATGAGAAATTGTTTGATATGTCACCACCCTCTGCTATTTCTTCAGCTACAACTGGAACAATCATGCCAGAGAATGAGTCACCAGCAATGTAGATTGGGTTTGAAATGAATTCAGGGTGAGAGAGTAACCACTGCATAATAAGAAGAAGACGATGCACACAAATCAAGTTCATGAACATATAACATAAATGCTTTAGTAAAGAACAATATTCTGTTTTGTACTAGATACAGATCTTAGTAGAGTCACGAAACATCTTATCGTGCATAATGCCGGGTGCTTGTGTTTGCATATCATCTCACTGCAATTGTTGTGCTAATTTACCTTCTTGAGGAAACCATAAATATGATTAACAAACAAAGTATCACTGGACTCTTCGAGCTTCTTGAATATGAAAACCCGGTGTCAATAGGTGCATCCACAAATATTATGCTGGAAACCTAATGCATCATGATTATGCAGAAAACAACATTAGGAAATTGCAGTAACGAGAAGAGCAGTTGTCCAAGAATAAGGATAGTTAACATGCACATTTGAACAGGTCAGAAATTTATCTTGCCTTTGTCCATGAGTGTGGATTAATCACAAAAGTTGGTAAGCTACCATTATACTCGACCATGTTAAACTTCATAGGGCCTACACAAAACCACAAATTAGTCAAAAGCTTCTTGCGGACTGAGGGTAAGGCTCATTTAGGATGGAAAGCATTTCATTGTGAAGGAATTAGATGTTGGTAAGCACTTGTTGGAGACCAGTCACCCGGTGGAAAGGTGATCGAGAAGGCTTAAAAAGACAAAGTTACAATAATTCTTTTTTATTTTATTTTCTGGAACAGTAAAACTTGTACTTTATGATAAATGCTCTTATGTTCGAACTCTCATTCTAGACTACTATTAGCATTAGGTAGACTTTTATTCCTATGAGTGTGTGATGTGTCGTTCAGATTCACAATCTCTACTATCTTATGATTGCCACTTTAGATTTGCAGCGAAAAAACAATGTACAGAATTTGTTGGAGGCCAATTGTGTATAACATGGATACTAGACTAAGGCATCAGACTTTCACATTAATCAAATGATAAATCACAACAAAAGAAGAAGAAAAAGTCATAGAAATATAGTAGCACATTAGTCTAAGTTGCATTTGGTGTACAAACCTATCTCAAAAGCAAGCCCAGATAGACCAGAGCAAGTAGGACCACCAGTGAGCCAGAGCATAAGAGGATCATCTCTTGGGTTTCTTTCAGATTCAACAAAGTAATAGAAGAGCTGCTCATCTTCTTTCTCATCAACCCCAATATTCCTGAAACCCATCACCAAGGCCCACACACACACACACACACACACACATATAAATATTTGAAATGTGCTGAGATTAATTTGGCATAATCTTACTAATTCATGGATTAATTTATTCCAAAATATTTGTAAATTCAACAAAGAAAACAGAAGGGGTTGAAAGAGGAACGAGCACTATTGAGTAGCAGATGACTCACCCAGTTTCAAGTTTGAAGGGAAGGGAACCAGGAAATCCTGGCAGGGACTTGATAATTGTGCAAGTAACCAGCTGTGGTTTTGAGCAAGGCAGCAGATTAAAGATCATATGCAAACAAAGCCACTTGATATATTTGGCACAAAACTCTTCTCCCATCTTCTCAAAGTGTTGTTGGGGGAGGACTGTGAAACGATTTTGAGTGTTGTGACTAGTTGCATGGTCGATGCCATGTGTCCACTTTTTGGTTTATGGGTTGCATTGCAAGTGTCAACATTGTTAGGTTCACTTGGGTTTACTCTTTATGCACATTTATGTTTATTCCAGTTCGATTTGGTCGGTTTCACAATTCAATACAAAATTATGCTTTAAAAAAAAAAATTGTTTGGTACATCCTAATAGACTCTAAATAGGAGTAAATAGTCTATGTAAGAGCATCACCAATAGAGAGGTGTAAAGGGGGATGTAAAGCTCTTTTACATCTTGTGTTGCTGGAAATAGGTGCAATGGAGGGATGTAAAGAGATATAAAAGTAGAGCACCACCGGCAAATGTAAAAAAAATACTACATTTGCATCCATTTTTACATCTTCACATGTGGGGTCCACTGGTGCAAAAGGAGGAGAGAGAGGGTTGTTTGGCACGGTTTGAGAGGGCCACACTCTTAAATATCAATTTATGCTTTTTTATTTAAATAAAAAAGGTACGAAATCACTCTAAAGACCCATGCCCAGTAAAATGGTGTTTTCCAAATTTTGTTGGAATTTTAAAATTTTTAGGTCGATATGTATGGAAAAAAAATTAAATTAAATTAAACACAAAAAAATTAATGAAAAAAAATTTAACACAATAAAAAGTTAACATAAAGTAGAATTAACATAAGAAAATCAAATTTACATATTTGGATTTACATTTTTCCCATTGGAGCAAAAACATGATTTACATCCACCGGAGATGTAAATGGGATGTAAAAGTGGCTTTACACCCCCGAAAATACACCCCCCCCATTGGTGATGCTCTAAGTTGTTTGGTGTCAACTTGTATTATTTAACTACCTAACTATGTTAAACGGATTGAGTTTTTAATACTTTTTACTTGACTAATTAATACAACCCACTTCGGTTTAGATAATACACACTTAATTATAAGGCTAAGAAAAAAGAAAAACACGCTTTCTATATCATACGCTCTTTTAATCTTCTTCTCCATAGGTTCTTTCTCTACTATTTTATATGGTGTCTGAAACAGAAAACTCTCTCCTCCCTCTTCCATACTTAGTTTCCTAAAATTCTGAATCCTACCACGACATGGAAGGAATTGACTTCCTCTATATATCTATATATCTCCATATTAAAGTCGATGCATTTGTTACGTAGGTGCCATCTCTGCTTTCTAAATATCCTTTTTTGCGATCTGTGATTTCTCCAAATCTCTAGCAAGCAACTCATTCGTGAAGAAGAATACGGCGATGCAGGAGCAGAAGAACCATTTGTATTTGTATTTGTATTTGCATTTGTATTTGCATTATACTGTTTAAACATTACCCAATTATTAGAAAATAATTGTATCTCTGCTAGGCCCCGCTTTGAAATTGTACATGATTTCTTAGACCATAAATTGCCCATGGGAATGACTTGTGTGGTGGTGGGCTCAAAATTATGTTTTGTGGGTGAAAATGATTACGTAAAAGGTATAATCATAAGTTCTACAATTATGATAATGTGTTAGTTCATGTAATCTTGTCTTATAGAAAAGATTAAATCAAGGGTAAATCAAAAAAGAAAAGAGAGCTCTCCTGAGCTCTATGCCCCGCCTCCATTTTGAGCATCGTTGGCTCTTTCACACCCAACATGGGTGTTTTGTCTATCCTTCTCTCTTCGCTATGTGGTCCAAGACCAAGGTTTCGGATCAAGTCAATCTGGTTGAGAAGCTGTCCAACCAAATTGTTTTGGTTGTCCACTCTTTGAGCCAACTGATCAACTCTAAGGCTAAGGTCTGCTTGACTTCATGGGTTGAGATGAGAGAATTGTGTAGAGCCTAATTGCACATGGGCTGGGGTTTCGTTGGAGGTGTACATAGGAGCGTATGTCAAGGGCATAGGCAAAGCAAGGAATGGACGCACTTGCTCTAAGATTGGGTCGAAGTTGGCGGCGACGGCAAGTTGGTCTAGGAGGAGACTTTGGATGGAGCGCGGTGGCGCCATTGTGGTGGAGAACATCGGATCTAGTCGTGAGGCCGAGTTGGTGGCGGTTGCTAGATCCGATGGCATAGTAGTGTTGTTGCAAGGCTATGGTAGCCACAATGTCGTGAGGCTGCACGAGTGCTTCAGCTGGCTATCCGTAAGGCTGGGCCGTATGCTCGACGACGGGATCTAGCATAGCAGTCATGCTTGCAGTGAGGTGGTGAGGTATGGTGAGCGGGACCGCGCTCTTTGTCGTGGGGCCAAGATGAGGAGCCACCACGATGGTGGCTCGGTTTGTGATGACTGCAACAGCGGAGCATGAAGGATGGCTCGATGTCTCGCCATCTTGGTAGTTTGGATCCGTTGGGATTGCGTCGTCATGGCGGTCTTGCTTCTCATGCGTTTGCTTCAAACCATGGTTGTTTGGAAGGCTTCGGTTGAGTGATGAAAAAGAGGAAACAGATTCCTTTGATTCAAGAGCACTCGTTGAGAATAACTCGTGCTCTCAATGAAAGCACAAAATGTTTGTGCAAATATTTCACGGAGAATATTCGCTAGAAGATCATTCGCCTTTCGAACTTCCTTATTTATCTTCCTCAATCCCTATAAAATCAAACTGGAGTAAAAGACCACACCCGGGGAGTGTTCAAATAGTTAAGAGTGTCTATCTTTGTACACAAGATTTTGTTTCGATTCTCTCCTCTTCTATTTTTATTAAAAGAAAAAAATGAAACTCCGTGTAGTCTCATATTTAAAATACATTTTTTCCTGCAAAGGACTCACTAGTGTAGTGGTTTGGAGTAATTGCTCCCCAGGCAAGGTCCCGGGTTCGAGTCCAAGATCCGTGTTGTGTGTGTAAGTTTAGTATATTATCGCCCCTTTCAATAGAAATGTCCTCAAAAAAAAAAAAATTACATTTGTTCCTTATACTCTATTTATATCATGTATAAATTCCATTACAAAATAGAATTAAACTGATCATCAATTCACAATTTTATTGATTTTATAATTCAACAACGCATAAATCAATTCACAAAATCATTATTCTTTTTTTTTTTTTTTTTGGGTAAATACCACGATGTGTCCCTACACATGAAGGTTGAGATTAATCCCTCTCAAGTGCGGCTTGCCCTCGGCCACAAGGTGCTTCCAACGGGTTTCGAACCCCGCTTGATGACATTAGGTAGCCAAATTCTGGATGTGGTAATTTGCCAACCGCACCTATATATATAAGTGGGCTGAAAATTTTGAAGGCCCTATAACATCCCTTCACTTGCTTCGCACCAAGCCGCCCTTGGCCCTAAATTTTTGGACTCGGGCTGGACCTTATCAGGCTTTTTCTTTTTTCGGACCAAGTCAAGTAGAGTTGAGGTTTAAAGGAATTGGCCCAAGCCCACCCATAGGGCCGGGCCTAAGTGGGCTTTAGTGGATGCATTATTCATGCCAATGATTTGCAGCAAACTGGATCAGTAGGAAAATAAGATAATTGGTCACTTCAATGGAAAAACTAGTAAATATACTTGAGGCATGCAACTATAGTTCATCACTAAAATGATAATATTAATTTATTTAAATAAAAGAGATTTGTAGCTCAAATGTTACTAATTCCTCAACTGAAACCGAGAAATGAATCTCGTCACTCACTTGGCAATATATTCAAAAGTTGTAGTTGGATTTGAGAATCAATCGCGCCTTCAATCATTGAAAGGAAGTTTGTTGCAACTTGCAACGATGTCAAACAGGCTTGAGATTGCACTCTGCGCTAATACAAAGAGATTTCAACCTTAACGACGGAATTAAAACTTGGTGGGCCCACTCACCCAGATCTTCAGTGTAAATACGACTCAGCAGCACCAATAAATATCCAAGCGTGGGTGTGCATATCATGCCCCAGCTAATGCCTGGAGAAGATAATATATCCTATCAAATTAGGTTATCCTAATGCGTCTGCGTCTCGAGTCCAATAATCCTCCCACAATCAAGGGACTTTTCCTCCTCCATGACTTGTTCCTAAAATGCCGTGTTAACTTATCAACCGATTAACACTTGAGCGTTTCTGTATACACAAATTTGTACAGCACATATAACATGAGAGTTGCTTATTATTTATAGCAAATGAGATTCTCATTGAACCGGATATAAACAAACGAAATCTGTCAGTTATATAATCAAGGAATATTTCCTAGCCAGTACAAGTTACATGCATAATAATCCTAGCAAATTAATTAGCAATCTATTATTACTAATGGCTTTTAAACGAATTTTAAGAGAATTAAGAATTGACATCGATAGCATCAATAGCTCTTGTTGTTTGTCTGATAGGGCACCGTCATCCAAAACTTACTGTATCACTATCAAATTGTTTGCCAATATTTTCTATTTATTAACATTTTGCGATGACTTTAAAATTAACTTTAAATTAAAGAAATAAACCACCACTCCATTAAAGAACTCCAAAAAGCCCAATGGAAAATTACTCTGAATAAAGAAATTCGACCAACCACCTGCATTTTGGTTTTGCAAATCCCTTTTTTTTCCAAGGGTCCAAATAATGAAAGACATTGGCCAACTAACTCAAACTTGTTCACCTGTTTTCTACATGAAATAATGGACGATCGATGATCTGCATTTGGAAGAGAACATTAACTAGAACATTTATTAGAAATTGATATATTTTTCATATTCTAGGACTGTTTCAAATACTCAATAGATATTTGGGATCCCGAGCTTCTGTATTTAGAGTTGGTGCATTTACTCGCATTTCATAAAATCTAGACCATCCAATTCATCCAATGCTTATGAGTATGTCATATCGTCTACATTAAGTTTTTTTTTAATAAAACTGACGCCGTTACCTCTCTCTCTCTCTCTCTCTCTCTCTCTCTCTCTCTCTCTCTCTCTCTCTCTCTCTCTCTCTCTCTCTCTCTCTCTCTCTCTCTCTCTCTCTCTCTCTCTCTCTCTCTCTCTCTCTCTCTCTCTCTCTCTCTCTCTCTCTCTCTCTGTTCTTCCACTGTGTCTTCTGGTCTTTTTTATTTTTTATTTTGGCTTCTTCTTCTACTATCGAAGAAGATGGGTAAATTAACCCCACCATTGAAGAAAATTAAACGACCAACACCATTTGTCAATCTGAATATAGCAAGTTAGCAACAATGGGTATTTTCCTCATCAATTTCGGTTGATGACTACAACTTGCACAAGCAATTCATTTTCTTCATGACTTTTAAAGCCAAATTGAAAGCTTTTGTTGGAGAAGATTTGCAACTTTTGCAAAAACTCTGTGTTTTTCTTCATGACTTTTAAAGCCAAATTTCTTAGAAGTTGTTCTAATTTCTCATATATTAAGGTTTTTTTTAAAAAAAATAAAAGAAATCTATGATGTATATATTGTAGCTATTAGAGGCTTTTTCACATATCACACTGAAGATCGATGAAAAAAAAAATTACAAGCCACAATTCATTCATATCGAACATATTAGAAAAATACTGTAACAAAAAGAAATAGGGTGTAGAAGAGATGAGGGAGAAGATGAATGAAGGAGTTGAGAGGGGGAGAGGAAGATGGAGGTAATGGTGTTAGTTTTATAAAAAAGGGAAGAAAAAAAACTTATTGTAGTGATGTGGCATACCCATAAGCATTGGATTAGTTGGATGGTCTTGATTTTATGAAATGCGGGTAAATGCACAATCTCTAAATGCAGAGGCTCGGAATCCAGAGATTTGAAGACATGCAAAATGAGCTAGCCGCTAGCCAAAGAATGTACAATGTTGATGTCGGTGTTCTTCCTCTTATCTGGATTAACCTTTTGTGGTTACTGCGTTTCTACCTTTGTATTAACCTTATGGGTATTTGTAGTTGTTCTTGTACTGGCCTTTATGACTAGCCTTTGTGCTTAATTTATAAATGCAATATATCGTTTCCTCTATAAAAAAATATAAAAAAGTACTAATTGAAGTTCTACATATATCTCACAATTAATTTAAGAATCACAAAAGCTACAACAAAAGTTCCAAACTAAACATTAATGTTGGTTCAAAATCCCTACCAACAATCAACTTAGCTAAAAGACTTGAAGAAATTAGGATTAAGATCAACACAAAACAATTGACTTTGAGAGATAGTTTAATAATGCTAGAAAAATTAACACCCCGCCCCCCTTCTAATTTGTTCTTTCATATTTGAGTTGCACAATTTGCTCCATTAATTACGACATAATTGTTCTCCTAGAAACAGCGTAGCTTCTACTTCTTGGATACACATTTCTCTTCACCTCGACTTCTTCTTCATCAAACTCACAAGCCTTGTCTTCATCAATCCTTCCAATCCCAACGCTACGACTGCGAGGCACGGTGTTGGGCACTGCCGTCACTGGAGGCTGCCTAGGCTGTTGCCCTTTTCGAGCAAGATCGAATTCAACTTTACTTCTTACACTCCTAGTAGAAGCAGCCCTCATAAGCTCCCTGTAATCTTCATTGTTAGAGGCGCTGGATTTAGTGGAGTTGGTGCTGTAGCTTTTAGGCAAAGCACTTGGGATTTGGGTAGGGCAACCCATCGCCGTGGCATAATCAAACGTACCGGAGCACTCTGTCATGCTCTTGATGTAGAAGTCCCTGGCCTTGATTAAAATCCTTATTGGGGACTTCAAAAACCTGACGAGTCTGCTTTCTTTGCTGGCCTTGGCCATGATCATGTAATTCTAGTCTTGGAAAACTTGTACGCCGAATAATTCTGGCTTTTGTGATCTCTCTCCCACGCTAGAGAGCAGGTACAGTGCGTATATATCGAGGAAAGACAAGAAAATGTCTGGAAAGGTAACAAAAAAAGGTTTATGATTGTGGAGATTCTAAAATAATAGATGGTTTTGTAATGATGGCTTTTGAGGGAGGGAGCATATGTATATATAGTATATATGCAATAACGGATATTATTTAGAAGAGGTTTATAAGTCTGTGGGCCAATGTATACACATGAAAGTGATGGCTGAGGAGGGAGAAGTTATTGTGCAACACCAGAGACGTGGTGTTATAAATTCATTCAAATTACAAACGTATATAATATTTAATACAATAATTTCAATAACTATACATAATATATTTTAGATGAATTTGTAACATCATGTCATCATGCCATGCAGTGTTACTATAAGCACCGAATAATTTCTCGTAAGAAAAAAAGAGAGAGGTTATTTGAGGAGAGGAGATTTGTTTTGTAATGTGGACCAAGAAGCAGGAGGGGGTGAGCAAATTGGAGGGACGCGTGGACTTTGTCAAGGTGAAGCCGGATCAGAATTTAGAAGGAAGTATGACAATAACAAGAGTACTACACACGAAATAGTATTAGGAACAAGATACCTTAAAATAAAATTAAAGACAGTAAAATAATTTAACTTGTAGCAGCCCTCATTTGTTTTTGTTTGTTTTGTATGTGCTGAAATTTTGTCCATTATAATAAGGATGGTTGAGTTTTCTATGCTTGCAACAACAAACACGCAACACACTGTTTCCACCAATGTCATGTTTGCTTAATATGTGGGTCAATGTGCCAAAATATATATCTCTTTATATTTCCTTTTAGAAAGATGACATTATTTTGTGGTCCGGCCTCGGCCGGTATGAAGATTGCCGGCAAACTCCGTCTCTGTTTTTCTATCGGCATAAAGTCTATTAGTTAAGGGAGGGGATCTCAAAAGAATATTGTGCTTTTGAATTAAAAAGGTTTGAATATCAGAAGAACCTTAAATTAATTTACAATATGTATTGCAAAGATAATAGTAATAATAATAAAAATGTTGACAACAAAAAGAAAGAAAAAAGTGCGAGAAATATCAACGAGTAGTGAAGTGTTTGGAAGAAGGACCAGCGACTACTGAGTCACCACGTATCCTTCTCTAACACATTAAAATTGAAGGATGCTATGATTTCAATTTGCATGACATGATAGTGCATGGCACGTTTAGTTTCAATTTTATAAATTGTGAAATTGACAAATTTAATTTAATATTGAGGAACAAATCATCAAGATACTTATACACACATATAATCAGGGCCCTCACTATGAATGTCCTTACTTTTAGGTAACCTCTCTAAGGAGAAACACTTCCATGGAACAGGGATAGCACTATTTTGCTATCTCCGGCCAATCACGGTATGCCACGCGTAATAACTTTTCCACATGGTAGACTGTGATTGGGCGGGGATATCAAAATAGTGTTATCCCCGTTTCATACAATTTTTTATGCTCTCTAAGGCCTTGCACAAATAATAAAGAAAAATATTACGAAATGTTCTTAAATACCATTACTGTTATAGCAAAGTTCTCAAGTAGCAGTATTATTGTAGCAAATAGTCTCATTATGGATTGAAGTTGAAATTTTATAGAGAACTCTTAAAATAATTTTTGTGTGTTTTTAGATTAATTTTAATTAAAAAATAGAGAGCATGATTGTGATTCTCTTATATCAATATCATCTTGATATGTTATTGATATTGTCCCCATTTTATAGCAAACAGTCATAGATAGTCTTGATATTACATAACTAAAGTATCAATATTTTGTCGATATATATGGTCAATTTGTCTATTTTCTATGGCACTATTTGAGAATTTTGTTACATTACTAGTGGTATTTAAGAACATTTCCCAAAAGGATTTGGCATTAAACTAACCTGTTATTGTTTTTTTTTTCACTAAACTTATATATGTGCCCGCAAGAAATAATTTTGCTCACCACTTTAACTTAAGGTGTATCCTCACTACCTTTCTTAATACTTAACACGTGTCCATAGGTATAACTATGGTTAACTTTTTACTTTGTATTTATGGAACCATGGTTATGCATATGAACACATGTTAAGTGTTGAGAAAGGTGATGAGGGTACACTTTGGGTTAAAGTGGTGAGCAAAAATGCTTTTTATATCCACATTAGAACTAGAAAAGAGTCTATTCGAGCATTGTAAAAATTGAAACTTGTAAGTCACAAGCATGTTAACAACATATGCTTCCACCCATCACCTCTTTTTTGCTAATTCATCAATCTGATCATATTCTCTTATTTTCTCTAAATAAAAGTTCTATCACGAATTTGAAACATTTTGATGCAATCTACGTAATTGTGTTTGGTCATTGTTGTCAGCTTAGGACTTTTGTTCACCATAGTGATGAGGATACACCTTGAGTTAAAGTGGGGAGCAAAAATTCGGATTACATCTACAACCAACAGTTTCATGCTCAATAAATAAATAAATAAATAAATTTACTGAGTCAAGTTCCCCAGCTGATGATTAAAAAACTCGAACTTTTTCCAATTCAATCACACTTTTTGTACTTGTATGTAGGTTGAGCTTGGTAAGCAAAAATCAGGAACTGACCAAGCCACCAAACTCATTCAATGTAATCGTAGTTTGCCAAGTCAAAACAATAAAAACGAAACTGTGTTTTTAATCAAAGGAAAGAAGTTGGCTCCTAAAATGCCCAAAAGGACAACTTCAGAAATCTGGTAAAAGCCAATAACTTGTAGAGTCACCTCAGTATAACTTCATGCATTACCACTTGATTTTGAATAATACATAATTATACAGCTAATTCATCATCATATCCAAATGTTCACTCTATCAAGTTGACCCTAAACCCTAGTGGTAAAACGCTTTGCTTCACACTCATGGCAAAAGTTCGACTTTTATCTCTGCTTATTTTTAATAAAGTCAATAACGATCCCATTTGGGACGAAGAAGAAAAATAAAAAAACTGTACAAGTGAACCCAATTTGCTGGATCAACTGTGTTATTGTCAAGGGGCAGAATGGTTCATCAGGACTGAGTCAGGTTTGTTATCCTTGGGAGGGTCAAGGCTATAATTAATACTTCACCCAAAAAAACATTAAAAGAAAAGGTCAGCGTATCCATTAGGGTCCCAGCCATCGAAAAATGCCAAGTTTATATGGATCAAGTCCAAGAAGAGTTCACTTTCTATTTTCAGTTTTTTATTGCATGCCCTAGAAGTTGTCGTCTTCTTCATCAACATTTTCCGTACATATGTCAAATAGTCACTAACCCTATCTTCTGGTTTTTTTTTGGTACCAATGGTATGTGAACCCACGATGGATAAGTGCATGTTTGGGGTTCAAGTAAAACCCATAAAATCACTTTCTCCCACAGTTTTTTATGAGACAAGTGTTGGGTAATAAAGCAAATAAAAAGTGATTATTTTGAAAGCTATGAAGTTGTGATAAAAAATTTCGGGTTAATCGTTTTATTAGTTCCTAAATTTAGACCCGATTTGCATTTAAGTACCTCAATTTCAAAAATGGTTCCCATGGTCCCTTAACTTCACTTTCGTTTGGACAAATGGTCATGCCGTCAATTTTGTTAACTCTTCTGTTAAATGTAGAGGCGAAATGGTATTTTTTTCTTCAAAATTGATTAAAATATGAATAAAAAAATTTAAAAACTAAAAACTAAAAAATTAAAATTAAACTCTCTCTCTCTCTCCCTCTCTATCCCGATTTCTACTCCCCCCAAACTTGAATTTTTTTTGGTTGTTGGTTTTTTATGTGATTTTCTTTTATTGTTATTTTAAAGATATGATTTTTTATTCATTTTTTTTGTTTTAATATAAAAATACCATTTTGCCCCTGCATTTAATAGAAAAAATTGACAGAAGTAACGGTGGGATTAGTTGTCCAAACGAAACTAAAGTTAAAGGACCACAGGAACCATTTTGGAAATTGAGGTACTCAGATGCAAATCAGGTCTAATTTCAAGGACTAATAAAACGATTAACCCAAAAATTTCAGAAGCGGCAAAGAAATATATTCTCGAAGTCAACTGATTTTTCTACAAATATCGGTTCTCTTTAATGAAACTATTAAAATACCAATACCGTCCTTATTATTTCTCAAAATGGCAAATGTTGTAGAATGCATCAATTCCAAATTTTGAAATTTTGTATGCATGATGCATGACACAAGTATTGGGCCTGAACCCAGATCTTAGCTCCTCGAAGCCCAAGTTGGAAAATGTCTGTTTGGTATCCATTTTCACGGGCCCAACAAGCTGACCGAATATCTGGGCCTATGAGCATTATCCAAATGTCTTTTTGTTGAGTAGGGAAAGAAAACCTAACATTATAAGCATTATCAAACGGTTTTTTTAAATTTCAAAAAAATATTTCCTTTATTTATTTATTTTTAATAATCAATACATATGATCAAAAGATGTCAACGGGGTCTAGCCCAGTGGAAAGGGCATTGACTTGCACCAGGTGGTCTCAAGTTCAACCCTATGACACCCGAGTGTGTGAGAAAAACCCTCACCCCCAATATCGCTTGTATAAAAAGAATAATAAAAAGATCAAAATAGAGTGCAATACGTGTGAAAAGCCATATTATTAAGATATTATTCTTTTCTTTTTTCATGTTTTTGTTAACAATTATGATCTATGAGATTATCGGTCATAACTTCTTCCAACGAAGTGAAGATTAGCTGCCACTACATCAAATGATCATTAGTTTATGTAACTATTTATTTCTTTGTACTAACAATATTAGAGAGGCACCAACTAATGGTAGAATTCTATAGTGAAGGCATTATCTAAGGCCCTTAGATGATGCCCCATCTTTTGACCGTTGAATCAAATTAGTTAGCCGTTTGATAAAATTAATTAGTTTGATCTAACGATTAAGAGATATAACCTTAAATAAGGACCTCACTATAGAATGACTCCCATCTAATGTGCAATGTTTCAGTTGTTTTATATATATTCTCACTCTAGATTATGTTTATATTTTTTGTTAGTCATATAAACCATATTTATTTACAACAAATAAAAAATTGTCTTATAATTTCTTGCTAAAAAGTTTATGTCTCTAGCCTTTTGCGTAACCCTATTTTGGCCCAAAGCTTGCTTCAATCTTGACTACCCATGGAGTTGATTTGATTAAAGAAATAACATAAAAAGTGTGAACACATTTTCAGCACATCTTTTCAGTTAGACCTAATAGCACTTCTTAATCTAACATTAAAAAAAAACAATAAAAACAAATAGACAAAGAACCCTAACAATTCAAGGCATCCTCGCAACCCTACTCACGAGGAACTGAATTTGGTGGGTCATGTGACACCTATGTTGTAGGTGTGTAGCATATTAGCATATCGCAAATTTGATTCCAATATTCTGGCAATCCAGATTATAACTTAATATACAATTATGATTGGATAATCTTTTAATAAACTATCTCTTAACCTTTAAATTTGAATCATAATAACAAGCCATTAACACTCATAACAATGCGCTCACACATTGTTCATTAAACTAATCACTCTCTGTTCTGTGCCACAATAAATTAATTAGTATTAATTAATTTATAATTATTATTATGTAATGAATCCAACCTAAAATTGGCAGTGGGCATGGTCCAGTCTGGGAGGACCCACACAAAACCCCCGTGCCCCAGTCCCACCCAAAAGCCATAAATAATATTTAATCCGCCCAAAAAAAATGAGATGAAAATAAAAAACACGTTGGCAGGGGCACGTGTCGGTGTATGATTGACTGAGGGGCAACGGAAGCAGCAACGTATTAGAATGAGCAGTCGGAGATGGGGAATAGCAGTCAAAGCAACAGACCGGATAAGCCAACGGAAGCGTACAGTCAAAGCAAAACTGTCCCGGTCAAACGCTTAGCTGGGGACTTTACCCGAAAAAAAAAAAGGTTGGAAAATATTATTATTTTGATTATTAAAAAGTGGAAAATTGGTTGGTGGGGTCCACTTAGGTTTTACTTGGTAATTATTATAATTTTTTTGGAGAGAAAAAGTGTCTGAAATATTCGATTTGCTAAATCGAGATGAGGGCATCGTACGTAGGAAGCTCATCGTGGGCCATTCCTAATTTCCTCATTCCTAGTAAGTAGTAAAATAGTAAAGTAGTAAATAGTGGTACGTGGGCAAAAAGACTAGTCTCTCCCCTCCGTGGGGGTTGGGTCATGACTCAGATGACTCGTGGGTGCACTTTACCCAAATTGGGCGGTCTTTTTGACCCACTTTCCTTTCCTCTCTCAAAATACCACTTTGTCCTCTTTCTCAAAATATCATTTTGACTCGTGAAAATCCGAAAGAGTCCTTTACATAATATTAAATGTAAAAGAATTTCTGTCCAAAAAATAAAAATAAATAAGTTGTCCGTCTAATTGTGATCCAATAAATGAATAAATATAATGGGAAAATGCTTGGGTGAAAATAATTCAAATGTGGAAGGATTCTGTTTAAACGACATGTCAATTTGAGTCATTTTTAAACACGCATTTGTAATTCTGACTTGTATGAATTGTAACATTTTAAATGCTAGAAAACAAATTTTGAAAAGAAGTAAGCTAAAGTTCTAATTATATAGATATCTAAATGTTCGAATTGCAACAAGGTTTTAGAAGATGAAAAAAAAAGAAAGATAATCAAGCGAATATAGGAATAACTAGTTATTCATCTAGTGACACTTCTCTCGTACAATTGTGGAAGATACTCCAAGTTCAATTAATTTCAAAATTGTTTAAAAAAATACCAAACAGGGGTATAATTGTCAATGCTGAAAAGATTTGTAAATGGACAATAAAGATGGATAAAGTAGGTAATTAGCAGAGAAGCGGGAGATTAAGGAGACAAGTGAAATGACTACACGTGTGGTGTGCGGGCCGAGGGGCTTATTCACCGGCTGCAGCCCGTGGTTCCCGGTCATCCGATATTTCAAAGTCCCCATTTTTCATTTTTTTACCATAACAATATATATATATATATAAATAAACAAATTTATTATTTTCGGTAAAGACTGGAAGAGCTTTCGGTAAAACTTCCCCAAAAGAAGAGCTATGGCTTTTCTCTGCTCCTCTCTCTCTCGGTCTCTCACTCCACCTATGCCTTTGGCGGTACGGCCCCTCACATAGTTTTTTCTCTTAAAGCTCTTCGAATTCCTCATTTTCTCCGTCTTATGAGATCTGGGTTTTGCTTATTTTATTTTCTTCTCTCAATTTCTGCACAACCCTCTTTAGATTTACTGTAGTCTCCACTGTTTGCTTATCTTTGAGCGGTCTTAAGTCTTTTTGTTTTCACCCTTTGCTTTGCTTTGCTTTATTGCACATCTTTTTCTGTTCTGGTGAAATGGGTTGTTGATTGAACCCTTTTGAAGCTTGAGCATGAAGTGAAACGAGCTTGATTGTGTGTTTTATGATGTGTGTATTATGATTGTAATGATGCTTTTGACCGTAGAAAGAGATCAGATAAAAAGCAAACTAGGAAAAAGCAACAGAAGCTGTGTGTGTGTGCGCAATAAATAGAGTATTGTTGCTTGTATATTGTCAATGAGAGAAACACGGGTGGAATTTTTATTCTGTCTTTATCCCTTTTCACACATTTCATGTGCTATCCAGATGTAATGTGCTCTGAAGGGAGCTTGCCATTGAAGTCGTTTTGAGGGTTATTTTTGTTCTCTCTCTGGTTCTTTTGGGTTTTTATATTTTTGAGGGTTTGGGTTTCTTTTCTCTCGAAAGGGGTTTCAAGAATGCCTATGTTTCAGCCCTCAAAGAGGGATGGGGTTGTTGGGTTTGATGGTGGTGGAGATGGGCATGTCATAGATCTGGTCACAGCTGTGAAGGATGGGGTTTTGGGTGGTGTTGGTGGTGGGGTTGTTACTACTGGTGTTGGTGAGAAATTGGATCTGAGGAAGATGATTGAAGAGCTTGACTTGTCTGAGGTCCCTTCAGTGTTCATCTGCCCAATCTCCCTGGAGCCAATGCAAGACCCAGTGACCCTTTGCACTGGCCAAACCTATGAGAGCTCCAACATTCTCAAATGGTTCAATTTGGGGCACCTCACCTGCCCCACCACAATGCAGGAGCTCTGGGACGATTCGATAACCCCGAATAGGACCCTTTACCATCTAATCTACACTTGGTTTTCTCAGAAGTATCTGCTCATGAAGAAGAGGTCTGAAGATGTTCAAGGAAGGGCTTCTGAGCTTGTCGAGACACTAAAGAAGGTGAAGGGTCAAGCTAGGGTGCAAGCCCTCAAGGAGCTTCATCAAGTTGTGGCAGCTCACGCCACTGCCAGGAAGACACTGATTGATAAAGGTGGGGCTACTGTAGTTTCATCCCTGCTAGGTCCATTTACTTCACATGTTGTTGGTTCCGAAGTCATTGCCATTCTTGTCAATTTGACCTTTGATTCAGAATCGAGAACGAGTTTGATGCAACCCGCAAAAATTTCGTTAATGGTGGATATTCTGAATGAGGGGTCCATTGAGACGAAAATCAATTGTACCCGGTTGATCAAAATGCTGATGGAGGAGAAGGATTTTCGATCAGAAATCATTTCGAGCCATAGCCTCTTGGTAGGACTAATGAGGCTGGTGAAAGATAAGAGGCATACAGCCGGAATCTTGCCTGGACTTAGCCTCCTCAGAACAATATGCTTGCATAAGGAAGTAAGGGGTTTTATGGTGAGCATTGGGGCTGTGCCTCAGTTAGTTGATTGTTTGCCTTCTCTCGACCATGAATGCTTAGAACTAGCTCTTTTTGTCTTGGATGCACTGTCCTCTCTACCGGAGGGAATATCAGCTTTGAGGGATTGTTCGAACACTATTCCGAATATGGTGAGGCTTCTTATGAGAATTTCAGAAAGTTGTACTCAATATGCACTGTCAATTTTATGGTCTGTATGCAAACTTGCCCCGGAAGAATGCTCATCAATTGCTCTGGATGCTGGTCTAGCGGCAAAGCTCCTCCTTGTGATACAGAGTGGTTGCGGTCCAGTCCTGAAGCAGCAGTCTGCAGAGCTCTTGAAGCTTTGTAGTCTAAACTATACTGATACAATATTCATTTCCAAGTGCAAACTCACAAGGACAATCCAATGACAGGGAAATTTTACTTGGATATGTATATGACCCCTTTGATTCTGATATGTGGCCCTGAACAGAATGCCAAGAATTTCAGATGAATGCCAAATCGGGGGCGTGAGGTACGAATCAGCTCACCTGTATATACTTGAAAAGTATGTTTGTTCCAACAATTGATTCAACATTCATGAAGAAGTCTCACAATGTGGACATCACACACCATGCTAGTTCTAATGCAATCATGCAATTTGCTCAACTCGCGTCAATGGTTGTCGAATAAACCCCAGAAGAAAGAAGAAAGTGTAGTTAGTTGTTGGATAAAGATACTTGTTGTTAGGAGGAGAATTTGCTCCAAAAAATATGGGGCTTGCAATTACAATTGTAATTGTCAAGAAATTGCTTGGCTCCCACTCTTTAGTTCCCCTTGTTCTCCTTAAGGTCTTGGTAGTAGCTCCCAGTTTTCCTATTGTTTTTTTTCTTTTCTTAAGTGGGAGTTTTGCTTTTGACCCACTAACTGTAGAAATTGTAGAGCCTTTGGGTTCTGTTCTCCATTTTAACGTGTACATTGAATTGAAGTCAACAATATCTTTCCCCAGTTATTTGCTTTGTTTACAATGTAATTTCACATTCTGTGGTTCTTGTATATAAGATTCTCTCATTCTTGTTTAATCTTCTTCTTCAAACTTAGGATTTTCCCTCTCTTTTTGGTTTGTTTCAGGCTTGCTAATCCAATCCCAAACTCACAATGAGTGTGAGGAAGTTGGTGGATATTGGCTATTGGGTAGGAGAGAGAGAGAGAGAGAGAGAGAGAGAGAGAGAGAGAGAGAGAGAGAGGAGTTGCAGGTGCAGGTCCTAGACTTGATAACATCATGTGCAGAAGTTTACTATTTAGGGCAACACTAAAGGGCTTAGGTGCATTGTGTGTACTTGCTTTGAGAACGGGACCAATCGATGATAGCTTGCTTGCACTCACTTATTCATTCATTCATTCACTGCTGAGCTGCTGACTGATATGAAATATTGAAATGAAAGAAATGAAAGTTCAGAGCTTTCACTGCACTTTGTGTGTGTCGTTGAAAGTTGAAGCTGCTGCCATGTGATGTGCCTCGTTTTGGTTTTCAGTAATACCTCCAAATTTTGAGAGCCAAACCCTACCACTGCTGCAGTGCAACTTAATGATTCTACAGTAAATGTATGAATTATAATTGATTTATTTATCTACACTTGAAAATACAAAAGATAAAAATTTTACTATTAAAATAGTGAAATTGGATCCGAGCCTTCAATACTAGATTCTTTTATTTCTTTTTTCTTTTGGGTTTTGTGGTGCAAAATTATGGGAGTGGGCCCTTTGTCTTGCATTGCCTGGGAGATCTTTGAAGCCTCATCTTTGGGTATACTGCTTTTCAGTCTTTCACTATTTACTTTTCTTTCTTTGGTTAATCATTTGCGTCAATTCTCCACAGGAGGGGAGGGGACAAGTGAAAGCAACAAGAGATTTCCACCTCCATTGTCTTGTTTGACCAAAAAGCCCCTTTGTATAAAGGAATCAATTACCTGCATACAGCATCTTCGAACAACAGTTAATAGGCCCATATTCATGTAGCAGCCAGTTCTTATTTGAGCTGGGTTTGGGGTTTGAAGGCCTGCCATTTTAAAGTATCAACACTTGAGTATACAACCATTGAATCTAATAGGTCCATTTTTTTTGGCCATGTGTTTAGGGTAACATTCTTTTGCCAGACCAATAATGAGATACAAATTCTTATATCGAAGAACTGTAAATTTGAATCTCACATTGATACAAGAATCACTAGTCTAGCAAGCAAGATAGCATTTCCTCGTATGCTTATATGATTTTGCACGAAATTTGAGCTACTCACTAGTTACTAATCATTAATCTCCAAAATAGGTAAAGATGAGTACCCTTTCTTTTGTTTTGATTCATTTCCTCATGGCAAACTTGAAAAGTGGTTTCATCAGTCACGGGGTTGAATATAGTGACATTAATTTGGTATTTAATTACGGCTTGCCTCAATAAGATGGTACTACAAACTCTGCATTCAGATTGCAGCACAATGCTTCTCTGAATCTGTGTAGGCCCATTTTAATGAAATGGGGACCAGCCTTCCCCACTTTCATGAACAACTAAGATACATTCTATTGTATTAGAGAGTACAATTAAGCTACTATGAGTAGCGTATGTGATTGTGAGCCGTCAATGCATAGTAAGATTCACTTGCATTAATAACACCATTTCTTTTCCAACATCAACTTAACATGTTATGCCAAGTTGTCCCGTTCAAATCCCGTCCTCTAATAATAATAATAAAAACTTAACATGTTAGTCTAATAATTTATGTAATAATTACACAACTGCCATATAATTGGCGTAATCATCATGGTCGGTTGGAGAAGACTAGAAAAATTAGCATAGGTGGCCGTTTACATTTTACTTCCCACGTTGTTTTTTGTTTTGTTTTTATATAAGCGATCTTTTATTTTATTCTAATCTAAACTATAAGAAGGGATATTCACGTTGTTTTTTGTTTTGTTTTTATATAAGCGATCTTTTATTTTAATATAATCTAAACTATAAGAAGGAATATTCAAATTTGAATGCAAAATGAGGAGTAGATTCGCATTAACCAATTTAATTATGTCCATATTTGCACTCAAGTTGTTTTCTAGTCTTTATAATTAAAGTGTGGGGCTGCTTTCTTTCGCTTTTCTCGTTTAGGCTGGATTTTAGTGCATCCAATAGACCAAAAGTTTCCACTTCAAAAAAATAAAAAAAATCCCATTTCCACTTGTTAGGTTACATTCGTTGATGTCGACAATTTATTAGTGTTCAAAGTAAATCAATAGTAATTGGCGAACGTTCCATCACTATTTTCAAATTTTTTTCTTCATAATAAAGCTATACTCCATATTGAGTCTAGTCAAAACTGAGTATTGAACTCATCACAAGTATATATCGTTTTTGCAATTTATATGAATCGAACATAAGATCTACTACAATCAAGTGGAGACAAATACCACTAAATTAGAGGGTAATTGGTTATTCTTATGTATCCTTTGAATGTAGGATCCTTTTGAGTCAAACAAATTAATTGGATTACAACTGTCTTTGCAAGTATACAGATAATTTAACTCTCTGCACCAAATTTTGGGCAAAAGACTTCAAATATTAGAACTTGAAAGAATGGTTTTTCTTTTACTATAGTATTCTAGATTGATGTTGGGATATGGCCCTGGGTGGGTTTCTTGGTTTGTTCATAATTATTTTTATAACAGAAAATAAAAATGAAACACATGAGCTTGGGTCAAGAAAGTACATTAATTCTTTGGCTTCCATAATTTAAAAAAAACATGAGTTGAAGAGCCAAGAAGGTCTTGATTTTTTCACGGGAGTCTGAACCCTGAAGCAAAGCTTATATGTGAATCCCATGTGCCCAGATTGACTCGTAAAACGCTAGCTGTTTTCAAATTTCTATCCATATAGTTGGAATTGGAAGAGTTCAATCAATTGAGCTATACCTATACCCATTGGCCCAGCTGTTGTATTATTCAACATAAAAAATGTTGCACAAAATTGACTTAGTCACCTTCACTTCGTTATCAATTGAAGGGTTTTAAACAAATGCTCCCTTACTATTGGAGTACTTAATAGAGCCACGAGTATGACCACAGAAAAATAAAATAAAATAAAATAAAAACACGAACAAAATTAACAATAAGAAATTATTACGATGCCTTAGCGTCACTGCTTACTAACATATTTGTATATTATCCTTAGAAAATCTGGGTGGTTGTGATGACTGGCTGGATGGGGCATATTTAATTCCATGCATGATAAAATAATGAGTTGGAAGGTTCTTCTTCTAGGCCACATGTTGCTTGAGGAAATGGGTCGTCACTCGTTTGTCATTTTTGGACATATTGGACTCAGAAATTGAAGATGGAGAAGTACCTGGTTGGTTGATATATAAATTCAGCAGAAATATGGATAGCCATCATACTCTGTTGCTATACTCGTCACATTATTTGCATCCAGAAGTTGGGAATAAATTAATTGGGAGGACTCAAATGATTGAGAATTATGTAAAAGAAGTGCAATGTCTAGATACTTGTTATGTGCATTATTGGCAGAGAAAAAATCTAGTGCTTAAGTGAGATCACCATCAATTCACATGTAGAAAGTCTCATCCATGTTTTGGATGGATTTTTGCCTTTAATTCATATCATGGGATCATGGGATAATCATACTGTTTTGTCAATATAGGATACTTAATTCAAGCAATATAAGGTGGATTTCTACACTTATCATGATATCCGACTATTGAGCGTTTCTATCCATTACTAATTGATTTTGAATGTTAAATGTTCATTTTTATCATGGTATATATTATAATTTGTTATTTTCACGTATCATATCAAACCACCACACATGTTCCCACACCATCTAAATGTTAAAAATTGTGTCAATTGTGGTTGTATGGTCTAGGCTAGTATCCTTTGGTGAAGACTAAGCAAAAGTTTCCCAACTAATATCTCTGCTTTCGTCACATATTTGACATGCAATTTGCAAAATAACAGACTACATTAGAGAAGAGAGATGCGTGCATGTAGAGAGAAAAGTGGTTGATCAAACTTAGAGTAGAGTATTAATATAACACCGAATTCCGAATAATTTAAGTGTGATTTGGATTGATCTTGCCATATATTTTAAATTTTCCATTTGGTAAAAAAGTCAAACAGTCATATTCATAAGAAATTCGTATCCGGTAAAAAAAGAGAGAAGAAAAGTTACAAGCATCATTACATGGACATGCATTCAGTTCGACTGCTCACCATTTTTTTTGTTAACTATTGGTTTATGATTATTTCCAGATAATCATCTAAACTTCTGTAATCTTAGTAATAATCAGTTCAAACATGCACTCTTAACTCTTTCATTGCTTCATTATGAACAAATGAAAACTTAGATTTGGATATATTGAACCAATCATATCTACCAAATTCTTCGATTTCGAAACGAAGCCGTTCCATTTTGGGGTGGGGCAGGCCTGCAAGACCCTCAGAGCCCTAGACATTGCTGAAAATACTTGATGATCACTACTAGAAGATGGAGAAGAAATCCAATGGCATAATCCAACAAAATAAAAGGCGACAACAATATGCTTGCTTGTAATGCAAGCATAGGCTAAAATATACAATATACTCATTGGAACCAACCTTTATGAATGAGTGCAGTAAGACCAGATCAAAAAAGGGTTTTTTTTACTATCATAATCAAAGATACATAAATTAATATTTGGTCAATATTTTGAGTGTTGGTCAAGGATAGAACAAGAAGAACCCCACGTGTAACAATTGAAAGGGCAGGTGATGCATAGTATAATGGCGGCTTGGTCCACCTTAAGCAACTTGCTTCGCCATCCCTAGAGCTCCAACACCATATTTTATTAAAAGGGTTATTTATTCAAATAGTCCGCAAATTTATTCCCGAGTTGCATTTTAGTTCTTCAACTAAATTATTCATTCAGATGGTCCACCAACTCTTTATTAATCAACGAATTAATCCTACCGTTCCATTTCCCATCACACACAAAATGATCAAATCACACAAAGAATAACAGAGAAGAAACGAAAAAACCAATAATACACAATTAAATCTGCTTATATTATATATAATTGGTCAAACATTTTGATTTGACCACATTGCAATTTTACACAAATACAATTGTCGGCACAGACACAAACACACCCGCCGACGGCTGAGGACAAAAACCAACATTGAAATTCTGTTCTTTATTTTCCCTTGCCTTCCCCAACGGCTTCTCTTCTAGGTTGTTGCCTTTCTTTACTCATTTTTCAATCTATATATATACATAAATTAGTGCTTCCGTTATTTTCATAACACAAAAATCAAATCCCCAGTGATCTCAGACTTCATTTTTCTCAAAAACACCCAGAATTTCAATCCCCATGGAATCTCATTCCTCTTCTTCTTCAGCATCTTCCACCACCACTTACTTGTCCCAAACCATGCAACCAACAAAGGGTTTAATCTCAAAATCAAATTCACTTCCTTATCACCAATCTTCACTTCACTCTGTTCGGAGGCATTCTTCGAAGCCATGGCGTAAGCCGGCGGTGGCTCCGCTGCCGCCGACCCCGCCAAGAATCTACAAAGTGGACCCCATTAACTTCAAAGACCTGGTTCAAAGCCTCACCAGCGGGCCGGGGTTTTTGGAGGCTCGATCTCTGCAGAGCGTTGCGCCGGCGCCGATTGATGTTCAGAGAAATGCCTCTGTTCTGCACAATGTTCTTTCTTCTTCTTCTTCTTCCCCGGCATCGAAAATTATTTCACCATTTTCAGCCATGTACAAGGACTTGGCTGAAACACTGGAAATGAGTTCTACACCTCATCATCAGAAGGCGCATGATAGCAATGTGGACCCTCGTTATCTGAGACTGAACTTGCAGTCGCCATCTTCCCACCATTGGTTTTCTTTTCCTCTGCTCAGCCCGGGAACTATGTCCAGTCTGGAACAGAGCACAGTGCTTTAGGACTATTTCAAACCCTAGCTTGGCATGGGCCTGTTATATAAATATGTGAGCCCAATTTCTATAAATTGTGGCCTTTTTGTTTTATTGTTTCTGTTTTAAGTTGCAAGTTTTAACATCCTGTTATGTTGTAGGGAGTTTGATATAAATGCACAGAAGCCATTTTTAATTTGAATGTGAAATTATGAATCAATGAAATCAGATGGAATTCAAGCAAATGGCTTGTTTGCTCAGAGTTCTTAAATTCTTAGCCAGTTTTTCTGAATCCAAAATTTGATGAACTAGTCACGCAAAATAATGCAACCCTAGCGAACCTTGATGGACTTTTATGACGGCCTACATGGTGGGTGGGGGAGGGGGCAGCGGACAACGTGAGACACAAGAAGGGAATCAAGTGGATACGACAAAGTGACTTCTGATAAGGCAAATGGGATTCTGTGTTTCAAGGGCACTGCATAATCAAGCCTTCTTTGACACAAACTGAATGGCAACAATTAAGTGATATGACACAAGTTTGTTTCTTTTGAGAAAGCTATTAGTGACGTAAGGTGACAATTAAAAGCAATCAAATGATAGTTTGAATGAGCATGAATACTGAAATCCAATAGAAGTACGAGAAAATCTCAAGGTTTATTATTGATGAAAATGGTGATAACAGCCCTAAACCCTTAACTAAAGTTGGAATAACTACTTCAAATCCTAGAAGCACTAGAAATTATAATTAAAGCCTAAAAATGAAAATAACGAAATTCCAAAAACATCTCAAAACTTTTTTTAATATATAATATAAGTAATAGTATAAACCAAGAAATAAAATATCGATGATATTGGAAATATCGGTAGTCTAAAAATACGAAAATTTCAATGGAAATATTGGGATATTATTGATATTTCGGTCCATGTCGTCAATATTATCGATATTTTGGTTCATGGATATCTCGATGGTATCGGAAATATCGGTAGTCCAAAAATACGGAAGTTTCGGGGAAATATCGGGGATATTATGTATATTTTATTCCTTGGTCTAAACTACATGAGATTGAGATTTCTTATTCAAACACACTACTAGGATGCCATGGGGGTTCAAACATGAGACAACTAGTCTGCAAGTCAATGCCATAGGTGGATCTAGCCAGTTTTTGGTTAGGCGGCTGCCCAGCCGAAATTTTCAACAAAATAGGTAGATATGTTAGCCCATCCCAAAAAAAGAAAGAAAGAAGAAACCCTATCTCTAGCTGCCCAACCAGCCATCAACATATTCTCTTCTCCTTGTTACTTTTTGTGACTTTGTCCATAGAGAGGTAGGACATATGAAATGATAAAGAAGTTAACACTCATTATGTCCTCTGACTATGAGTGTATCTTTTTATGTTTATTAATGAAATTCACTTGTACCGTCGACTTTAGTACGTAAGTTTCACTCAAGCAGCTTTTAAATCATGAATCCGCCACTGGTCAATGCCCTTTTCCACTAGGCTAGACCTCGTTGGCAAAACATGTCAAAACTTAAAATAATGTTTTGACCTAGTAAACGAAGTTATTTAGCCGAAAAGTTCCATGCATCACAGCAAAAGGGTGAGTTTGACTCGTCTCGCCATTCTCTTCGAAATGACGGATAATAGACTCAAATCGGAGCTCCGAACCCAACTGATTTTGCATTCTTTGTGCGAGCATCGATTCAATTGCTCCTCAATCTCCTCTTCACTAAACAATAACTCATGTTTATTTTGCTTGAATGTTTTACACATATCAATTGAAACAACATAACAAAACTGTGAGAAAAGGACTCCAGCATCAGTATTTGGCAATCTTGTGTGGATCATATACAATTATCCCACGTCGAAAAATGAACTGTTCATAAAAGTGGTAACTCTGCTTAAATTGCACTAATATAAACTCCCTACGTCAAATCCTAACGAACATAAATAATAAAATTGAGGAGAATATCGATGCAGTGTCTCTAGCTACCAGTCTAGAGAACATGGCCCCAACAATTACGCGTATTATTGCAACTGATTATCAACGTTGCTTGAAATGCTTTACATATACGTTAGAGGCCGCACTGAAAGTCGAAAAGAATGACAACCAGAATATGGCTAGGGCCAACTCACTATAATATTATATTAATTAATTAACACCACTCGCCATCATACATACAATGATCAAAACACAAAGAATCAACAGAGAAGAGAGAGAAAACGTCCAATAATGGAACACATTTAAATCTGCTTATATATATAAACCGGTCAAACATAATTGATTTGACCACATTGCAATTTTGCACGTGTACAATCGTCAGAACACACACATACCCGCCGACGGCTGAAGACAAAACCAGCATTGAAATTCTCCTCTTTATCTTCCCTTCCCCTGATCCAACGGCTTCACTTCTAGGTTGTTGCCTTTCTTTACTCATTTTCAATCTATATATATACACAGCCTAGTGCTTCCATTATTTTCATAACAGACTTTAGTTTTCTCCAAAACCCAGAATTTCAATCCCCATGGAATCTCATTCCTCTTCTTCTTCAGCCTCTTCCACCACCACATACTTGTCCCAAACCATGCAACCAACAAAGGATTCAATCTCAAATTCAACTTCACTTCCATATCAGAAATCCTCACTCCACTCTGTTCGGAGGTCTTCGTCGAAGCCATGGCGGAAGCCGGCAGTGGCTCCACTGCCGCCAACTCTGCCAAGAATCTACAAAGTGGACCCCATTAACTTCAAAGACCTTGTTCAGAGCCTCACCGGCCCGCCGGAGTCTTTGGAGGCTCGAACTCTCCAAAGCGTTGCGCCGGCACCGATTGATGTTCATAGAAACGCCTCTGTTCTAAACCACGTTCCTTCTTCTGCTTCTTCCCCTGCATCAAAAATTATTTCACCATTTTCAGCCATGTACAAGGACTTGGCTGATACATTGGAGCTGAGCTATACGCCTCATCATCAGAAAGTACATGATAGCATGGTGGACCAGAGTTGTCCGAGACTGAACTTGCAGTCACCATCTTCCCATCATTGGTTTTCTTTTCCCCTGCTCAGTCCAGGGACTCTGTCCAGCCTGGAACAAAGCACTGTGCTTTAGGAGGACCTATTTCAAAATCCCAATTTCTTTCAATTGTGTGTGTGTTTTTTTTTTTTCAAACTTTATATTTCTGGTTTAAGTTATAGCATCCTAGTATAGTAAGAATAGAGGCTGTATGTGATGATGTGATTTTGGCTGCAATGCTAAGCTAGCTGCTCCAGAAGCCTTTTAATGTGAATGTGACACTAATTATGAAATCAAGGAAATAATTAAAGTGAGTATCTTTTTTAATCAAATTATGGAGAAGTTGATGAACTATTGTTTTTCGATTTTTGTTGCTCAAACTTATGTGACACTTGATATGCACGGAAACGAACAAAGATGTCATTGGCAAATTCCGGCCACAGCACATGAGATTACCGTCAATGAGAGTGATTACATGTACCAAACTTCGTCAGATCAACCTCAACTAACATTTAAGTGAAGGATTCAAAATTTGCTGCCATTAAGGGATTTCAAAGACAAACAGGCGGCTGCAAACGAGTGGAGGACATGGGGTAGTCGGACTCGTCATATGTCACCACCAATAATAACTTTGTTGTGGAAAGCTAAAAATTTTTATCTTCTTTTCTTTTTTTTTCTTTGGTACAGCCGAAAGTGAACAATTGAAAGATATGCCACAAGTTTGTCGCTATTGAAAAAATTATTAGGGACAAAAAGGACTGAAAAAGATTAGCTGAATGGCGTAGATCAAATTGAATAAGTACTTCTGTATAATCAGCAAAACATCATTCATCTATATATACACAAAGAATAGTACATCCTTCCACAGCCAAAGCTACAAATTTGAATCAATTTTAGTCGGGGATTTTTTCAGCAAAGTTCATGGTAACCAGTAACAGAAACTGTCAGCAAAAAGAAAAAAAAAACAGTAAAAAACAGAGTTGAAGTCCCATGTTCTTTGTGTCCCCTTTTGAGGTTGAAGATTAATCAGCCAGTCTTATAATTATGCAGAGCTATTGATCCCAGTAGTTTCTAAGCTGTGACATGTGAAGCAAAAGTTCATCTCTGCCAAAGCCAGTTACACTGCTAGTCATTATCCATGGGGGTTGTACCCGGTAGTTTTCTCGGATAAACTGCTGAAAATCCCTGAGGTTCTCATCTGGCCTTTTACCTTTGGCCGCCTTCATTTTGTCACACTTGGTGAAGACAAAAGTCATTGGTATCTAAAAGCAGAAAGAGCAGAAAAATTATGAGCATCTTATGAAGGGGTTAACATAGAGGGATTTAATATCAGAGAGCAGTGTACATTGTTACGTCCAAGCCAATTAGCGCAGTCTAGGTCGATCTTCTGGGGTGGAACACTAGCATCAACTAGAAGTAAGACGGCAACAAGAGTATCTCTGTTCAAAAAGAAACCTTTCGTGAATGCAGACCAATCCATTCGAGCTGCTTCTGGAGCTTTAGCAAACCTACAAACAAAGAAAATCAATAGACATAGAAAAGTAAAATAAATAAATGAGCAGAGAAGCTAACAATAACCAGTATTGAAACAACACGATTTATTCCTCATTGTTTTGCTTGAAATGTTTTTACACATGAGTTCAAACAAGATTACCAAACAGAGATAAAATGAGTCCAGGATCAAGGCTTAGCAATCTTGTTACCAACATAATATTCATGTTTACAACTGATTGCCAACATTGCAGCCCATACTGAAACTTCAAAAGAATATCAACCAGAATATGGCTAGAGCCATCTCACTATGCTCTTGACAGATCATTCTATGATCTTATCTACAGCAATATATAAGGTCTCTTGGTCATTGTTAACATTAATTATGCCTATGTTTGTTAGAGTGAATAAGGATGAGCACAGGCTCCAGCACCATGGTCATAACTGCTAGTCCTTCCCCAAGAGAGAGGTGATGCATTCAATTCCAGTTGAATTGAACACTGATTCGCAAGCAGTTGACTTCCCCAAGAGTGTGGTGAGGTGATGCATTCAAATTCTAATTAAATATTTTTGTAAGAAATTTACTAAAGGCAGAGATAGGTGGTTTTTTATGAAGAAAAATCTCCATTCTATAGAAAAATATCACAATGCATATCAGCCTCCATCTTGCTGGAGTTCATTCCTTGATGCCAACTAGTGCATGTCAAACAATCTGAAACTTAGAACTAGTAACTTAAAGGAAAATACAACGAAAATAAGTTTAGTAGCAGAGACATGCATCTGATCTCAAAGCAAACTATCTGCACCACTGTTACTAAATTCAGCTCACAACCAAGTTCAGAAAACTTAGTCGCTTAGATTAAGAACTATTGAAACCACTAAAAATATTAATGTTATAACACATAAATATTCAAGTTAGTTATAAACTCAAATCACCAAAGCCTCAATCACAACTACTTGGGATCCTACAGAGAGTTGGTTGGTCTTGCAGAGAGCTGTAGTCTAAAGGAAGTGGTAGGCCTTGAAATGCATGTCACATAAGATGCTAGACAACAGTATATGAGTGAAAAATTAGTTTTATGTGTTTCGTATGTCTTCCCATAACTAATACTTACTCTTGATTAATTCACTGACACATAAAATTCCCTTGCCTCCCCTCTTTCAAAACAAATCAAAAGAAAAATGATTGCATTCCATGAAAAAGCTCAAACCGAACTGATTTAGAGCACCTACTTCCAACAAAGTTCGAGCCTTTCTGCAGCCATATTTATAGTTTTCCTATGTACAACTAGTTCCAAACATTCAGAAATGGAGATCCACACAACTTTATTAGCATATAAATACCAATCACAGATCATGAATCCCAAATAGGAAAAAGGTTGTCTTTTGCAACTTTTAAACCTTACATTACACCTAATAGTACAAGAAGGAAAGGATGAGGGCCTTACCCATAACCAGGCAAATCCACAAAGTACCAACTTTTGTTCACCAAGAAATGATTGATAAGCTTAGTCTTCCCTACACAAAGTTACACAAAAATGAGCAAAACCCAGATACTAAAACACATTAAAACTGCAAAAACTTAGAATTCTAAGAAGAAAAAAAAAAAAGAAACCTGGTTTCTTAGATGTAAGTGCAACATCCTTCTTGCGAACCAAAGCATTAATAAGTGAGGACTTGCCCACATTGGAGCGACCCAGAATAGCAAATTCGGGTCGGTCATGTTTGGGGCAATCCTTAGCTCTAGGACTGCTCTTCACGAACTCCACATCCTTAATCTTGGCGTCACCCGCATAGGGTCCGAGCACTATATTCGACCCGGATAGCACCATGTTCTCAGTCACCTCGGCCGGGTCAACCCCGGGCGGGATAAACAGGAGGGTCTTGTCGAAGATTGCTGGGTTAGCTGTGGCTTTTGAAGCTGAAACATGGCGGTTTGGGGTTGGGTTTGAGATGAGGGTTCGGAAGGAGAGAGCGAAAGGCTGAGTTTTCAGAGGTGGAGAGCAAGATGTTGATAAGAAGGAAGTGATTTGCGTGCTCAGGAGGCGGTTTCTCAGTAACATTTTTTGGGGTTCAAGAGAGGTTTTGAGAGACCATAAAAAAAAAAGGCCATCTAAGCCATTTTTGGACAACGGATCGGAGGCTAAGTTTGAGCATTTGGGGGCTCGACTTATCTGTGGAACAAGCTCCGGATTGTAAGATTTCAATCAAGTACTAATTTGGATTCAATACATTAATATTTCAGTTTTAAACTAAAAATCTTGTGACCGAAAATAAAAAAGTTCTTGCAAAATATACAGAGTATGATAGCAGTGGAATTGTATTTACTTTTTATTTATTTATTTATTTATTTATTTATTTATTTTTATGCAAGTGATAATAGGAGAGTGGGGAATCGAACTTAGGACATTAGGTGTAGGGGTAAGGCCATCTCCAAGTGGGGAAGAGCATCCACAATCATGCTCCTTATTTTTTAATTAAAATTTAGCTAAAAACACTAGAAAGTTATTTCAAGAGCTCTTTATAAAATTTCAATTTCAATCATGCTCTCTAGTTTATGAAATCATAAATGATTTATTTCTTTTTTTAGTTTAGCAAAAATGTTCCCTCTTCATATAAAATAATAATAATAATAATTAGTTAGCATTAAATAAATACTTAAAATAGCATTAAAGTAAAGCAACATTTAATTATAGGGAGCCACAAGGAGTTCTTTCTCTCTCCTCATATTTAGGAGCTCCTAGAAGTCTCCCTATTTTAGGAGTTGGATATGGAGCATGGTTTGAGGTGGATTTTCTCACTTCCTCTCTAAATTTTATCTAAGGATGTGGTTTAGGGAGTCTATTGTGGATGCTATAATAAATGATTTTATAAGGAATAGTGGCAGGGCAGGCTACATTTTAGGGAATATTTTTTGTAACATCCCGTTTCTAAATTAATATTTAATTCTTAAATTATTCAAGTAAAAGACATTTTTACACCGAGAGTATTTTAATGGGTTTAAAATTGACTTTTTATTCAAAAAGAAACTTGGGGAATTGAGCCGAACATTAATTAAAGTAAATAAATTAAAATAAACTAAATAAAATAAAATAAATCATTAAGAATAAAATAATAGAAATTAATGAATGAAAATGGAAATTTAATATTTTATTGGATAAGTGAAGGGCAAAAAGGTCATTTTAAGTTTGGAAAAGAATTTGGAGAATTTAGTGGCACCGTTGCGTCCGGCTCGTCGATACGAGTTCGTAGACGCACATCACGCTCAAATAAGACATATAACGAATAAAAAGGACAAAATGGGTATTTTGGAAATTGAATAAAAAATTCAAAATAAAACTCAGGCCCAATAAAAAAACGCGCGTACGGACCCTCATCCTCACTTCCTCTCTCCTCAGCTCGACTCTCTCTCTCTCTCTCTCTCTCTTCGATTCTGGCACGTCCGGCCACGGCAAGGACTGGGACCAGTCCTGTTCGAACCGGCGTGAGCTCGCCATCAAGACCCATCACGAATCCTGGCCGGAGAGCTTGAAATCAGGCGGCAGCATCCACTAGTTCAACCGGAACTTTCACGGCGTCGCACCGCCGTCTCCGGTCACCTCCTCCGTCGAACCAGGTATGAAATCTCACCTTCTCCTCATGCTCTAGCTGCTGGTTGGGTAGTATTACATCGATTAAACCCCTAGGCCATTCGATTTAGAACCTAGATTTTGGCAGGATTTCATATTGAAATTCCGGCCAGTTGCCGTCCAAATTAGATGTTGTCGCCGTTGAAGAAAGTGATCCTTAGGTTGAGATGAAGCTTTACCAGGAGTGGTGGTGGGCGGTGTGGAGTTTTTACAATCACCGGAATTACTCTACAAACCCACACGCTGTCGGCGCATGGGTCAGGGTGTGGGGCCACATTGTGTTCTGATGTGATCCCCGTGTTGTCCCGAGTGCGTCGGTGTGCTCGGATTCCATTTTGGATATCGTATGACAGTCGAACGGACTTACGCCTATTAGGAAATATCTGGGTTCGACATATTCGGACCATTGGATCGGCCCTGAATTTGGTTATGTAGTTCCCTGTACTTCTGAGATCGTTTAGGAATTTACATATCGAGGATTGGAGCCCCAGATGCTTCGGATCAATGACTTAAAGTTTACGTTAACGAAAACCGTCCGATCGTGCGATCGTGAGAAATCCGACCGTTCGATCAAGACCAAACTTCCGGGACATGTTATTAGGATGGTATTGAACCTATATAAACTTTTGGATTACAAATTGAAGACGTGGGCCCGTGGACCCGGTTTATCAAAAATGAAAAGTTTGACCAATTGTTGACCCAGGGCCTTTTACGACTGTCTCGCCCTTCGGGAAGACACTTGAATGGTATTTCTCGTTTTGATATCGTAACATGGTCTAATTGTGTTTATTATTATACTTATTAGGCTTGAAATATTTTATTGATGATATTATATGATCTTTCATTCTGTAAAAGTGATTAATTTGCGGTAATAAGAATACTAGGATACGAGAATAGTATAAGAAGGGGACTTGAGAAAGTGGTTTTGTGAAATAGTTCCATGGAGTTATTATTCGTTGCTTTCTGATTATTGGTTAAGTGTGCATTGCATTTTACTATTGAAATTATAAGAGCATCCACAATGGACTCCCTAAACCACCTCCTTAGACAAATTTTAGGGAGGAATTGGAAAAATACAACTCCAACCATGCTCCCTATTCACCTTCTAAAATAGGGAGACTTCTAGGAGCTCTTAAATCTGAGGAGAGAGAAAGGACTCCTAGTGACTCCCTATAATTTAATGCTGCTTTAATTAATGAGTATTTCAAACCTTTAATTAATACTAACTATTTTTAATATTATTTTTTAATAGAGATGGACCAATTAAAAAAGAGTTATAGCATTTATGACTCCCTAAACTATGGAGCATGATTGGAGTTTAAATTTTATAGAAAGCTCCTAAAATAACTTTTATATGTTTTTAGCTAAAATTTAACTAAAAAATAGAGAGCATGATTGTGGATGCTCTAATGGGATTAAATTGTGGTTATTGAATGAATGTGCTTGGAACAAAATTTATTAAAATTGGGATATCGAGGATAAGGGATTTCTATTGGTTATTTATTATTAGTTTTATTATTATTATGAATATTTATTATTATTATTGCTATTAGCATTGCTATATAAGTAGATGAATTTGGTTTATGAATAATGGTGGAAATATGCATGGTTTGACCTAGTTGATAAGGTGGTGGCATGAACTCGGTTCACAAAAATGGATTTTTGTTATTTATTTTAAAACCTGAATTTTAGAAAATACCGAAAGTGGATTTGTGCAAAAAGAGTATTTTGTGTTAAGTGTTGGAATTATGGTTTTCACACCCACCACAGTAGTAACCCCCATGTTGCCTTCGGATCCAATATTCATATATGATACGCCCCACGTGTCTCGGGGACGCCCGAACCGTGAGGAGCGAGGACGCGTCAGGCAGACTATGTGTCCCCTGAGTTCTGCGAGGACGCGTTTCGGGCCGACTTAATGTCTCCCGATTTTGCGAGGATACGCGTTTCGGGCCGACTTCATGTCCCTCGATTCTACGAGGATAAGCGTCTTGGGCCGACCACGTGTTCCCCGAGTTTTGCGAGGATGTAATATGTATGATATTTGGAATTGATGGAATACTTGGAATTGACGGATTATGATTGGGAGTACACCTAGGTGGAGAGCTTTGAGTTTTGAGATGTTTTTGAACTAAAAAGTGATGATTTTATCTTGAATACTTTTGGTGAAAGCTTTAATACTTATTTTATATTTATGTGGCTAATGATTAGAGTTCTTAAGGTTAAGGATGTCATACTATTCATATATGTGTACTTAAATTATGAGTTGGTTTTAACTAGGGAAGTATGAAGTATATCTCAGTAAATCTATTGTTATTGACATAAAGTTGATGGTTGGTAGACTTTTTAGCAATCAATTTATGTTGCTCAGGTTCCAGCAGATGGGTTATAATTTAAAGAGTTTGACATAGGCAAAATGTGTGAGAACATGAATTTGTGCACTGTATGATTTGAACTTGGTTTCCTTGAGGAAAGAACTACGTGTGTCTTGATCCCTAAGTAGGGTATGTAGGCAACCTAGATTAATCTAGGTGCAGCCACGAAAGAGAATGTTTCAGAATTTGGATATGGAGTTGGATGCATAATTTATTTAATATATTAGTTAAGTTATATCCAAATTTGTGTGCAGGCCCAAGGCTCGATTGATATTTGAGTTGTGTGGTTTGTTGGATGATGAATTCTAATTAATCGATTTCTTCATATCATGCTGTTGAAAATAATGTTGTGCACGTTATGATAGTAAGTTATGAATTGATCTTAGCTGGATGATTGGTTAGGATTCTTTTTGGATATTATAAAATAGCAAAGAAGGTTGTTGAACGATTGAGAAGATGTAAACTGTGTTTTTACAGGTGGAAATAAATTTGGGAAATGAGCAAATTACGGGGGAGACTCTGCCGAATTTTAGGCACAAGTCGAACCTTAAAAGAATTTTCTTTGAGTTTTGGTTTAAAAGGGCATTTTGGTCATTTGTAACCGGCACCCGACATGTGTGCACAGGGTTCGACACAAATTCCAAAGTGGGATATGATATTTAATTAAATTACTATTTATATCCTATTTAAAATACATTTTAGAAGAGAAAAATATTTTGGGATATGATTTTTGACATCCACGTGATTAGCCCTATAGATTTCTGATTATATTTTTTCTCCACGTGATACATCTTATCCTGATGTAATCCCAACAATTTTTTAGATAATATTTTAGAGAGCCACGTATCGGTACGTGATTAGCCCTCCATATTTTCAAAAATCCATCCATATTTTCAATTGGATTTTTGTACACGTGGCACATCTTATCGTCAGCTTCAAATGTCAACAAAAGGGATGTTTTAGGGTTCATATCTCACACCTTCATCTGATTCCTCTCCAATTCCTCTCTTCAATTTGTATAATTTGTCATTCTAATTCAATTATGCAATGGATTCCAACTGGGGTTCGTCTTCTAATTCTGAATTAGAAGACCAATGAGAGGAGCAGAGAAGTCAACTGATGGAGGAGGATGAAGAAGATGATACCCGGAGGCGCATAAACGACCTTATGGAGGCAACCGCCACCTCCTAGGTGTGTGAGGAAATGTCCCAACAGGTCGATACGCTTTCGTACCTCAAACAACAACCTACAAAAGGATCTTGTTGCACATCTTTGGGCCAAACGAGCACTAGAATGATAAGTGGCATGATGAGCGGCCTTATGACATGAGCTAGTCTTTTGTGTTTGCAATTAATAATAATTGATAATACATTGTCATGTTCAAATCTTTGTCTTGTTTTAAAAACAACTTAAAAATTAATTTAAATGGAAAAAGATGAAGGATAGTTTGTAAAAGAATGAAGAGAATGTGAGAATGTGAGAAATTATGTAAAAGGATGAAATTGATGAAGGATAATATGTAAAATGATGAAGATGTTGTGAGAAATTATGTAAGAATGAGGTAGGTATTTATACAAAAAATTTAGATTTTTTTTAGAATAAAAAAACTTCTAACCGACATTAGTTAACGGCTAGGTGACGTCAACTGAGCCCATCCAATTATTTAGCCCGGACTGACCAAAGGGCCACATGTGGCTTGATTTTTAGAAATTGGCCCTTTTTGTAGCCCTTTATGTAGCTCGCTCTTGGAGATGAGTTTTGGGGATTTTGGGCTATATTTGAGGATATAGCCCTCACTTGGAGATGACCTAAATATTCTTGACCACTTAAGCTAGAAGCCCCTTGCATGGGGAATTGTATTTACTTTGTGATACTGCATTGAAGTTTTTTAACTCTCAGTTTTCCTCTTTTCTCTGTATGATCGAAGTGTAAATGTTGAAGCAATCATCCCCTTTATATAGGGACTTTACATGACACAATATTGAATATGTGCAGGTGAAAATCAACTACCATGCTGTAAATGTGAAACTATTTCACCTATTGTTTCGGTGCATTTGATACATGTATCAAAAGACTACCCTGGGCCATGCCAGTTGCATAATATCTACAACTATTACAACAAAAATTCAAAGGTATAAGATTTATTACATTGCAGTTATACTATATCTACACATGCAGTTACATTTAGTGCCCTTGTGCAATGCAATTATACTCTATTGCCAATACACTTTGCACACTAGTTACACTTTGGGGGCAGTCCCTTGAAATAACAGGCACGCCTGAGCCATTACATTTTAGTGCTTTCCAACTCTCTAGTCTTCAATGAAATTTCTCTTGTTTCCAACATTCTCCAGCCCTCTTATTTTCCACTCTCTTTTTAAGTTTCAAGCAGCATTAGCACAATTTAAGTAAGCCTTTTTCATATTTTATTTTCTAGTTTCCACAAGCAGACTTCTAGTCTAAAACAAGGAAATACTATTATTATATTATATCCCGATAAATTGACGATCCATCTACCATACTAAAACAATTTCATGAAGATTTATTCCGAAATCGTAACAAGAACACTAGACGAAACATATCATTTTAGAATAAGCAAAGCAGAAAAAACATACATTTTGAAGTACAATAATAGAACTTATGGAAGCATGAGAAAATAATAACTCAGATATTTGAAGTACACATAATTTTAGGAACCGAAGTGTTCATAACAATAGCACGTTATTTCATCAACTAACACAACATCCACATTTAAAAGAGCTTCATCACGTTAGTTAGTTCAAATATTTGGATTCATATGCTTGCTTTGGTTGACCGTGTAAAGGTCGTGTTGCGCTCATATGTTTGTCAATGTAATTTCCTTCTCTTAAAAGTGTGAAAAATCGTTACCCGCAACAATGTAAATTTGCGGAACAAGATATATCAAAACGGCGACGTATGACAAACTCTAAGTCCCAGTTAAGAAGGCCGACTCTGCAAGTCAGATGAAGGAAGGAACAGCATTATTAGCCTTGGCTCTGTGAATCGGCGATCAGCTCTATCTATCCACATTTCGCAATGGCGTGGTTCGCGAAATCCTTCGCTAACTCACTCAAGCTCGACGACGAAGACGACGACGTTTACCAAAATACGAACCCTAGCTCCAATACAGACCCAAATTCATCGCCACCCGATCCGCAACCCGACCCCCAATCCGGTTCGCCGTCAACTCCCACAGTCAAAGGCGACCTCTCCGAGCTCACCAAAACCCTGTCCCGCCAGTTCTGGGGCGTCGCCTCCTTCCTCGCCCCGCCGCCCGATCCGACCCATCCTCCTAACCCGTCCGCACCGCCCCAACCCGCCGATATCGAACCTTCTGATGAGGACGTCATCGCGGGAATTCGCAGCGACTTTGCTGAGATCGGCGGGAAGTTCAAGAGCGGGATCTCGAAGCTGTCGAGTAACATAGCGGTCTCGGAGTTCACTAAGATCGCTTCAAATTTGCTTCAGTTTGGATCGGAGGAGGAGGCTGAGGCAGCTGGGGCTGCTCTTGGAGTGACCCAGGAGGTTCTCGCGTTCGTCAGGAATGTCTCTATGCATCCGGAGACTTGGCTGGATTTCCCTCTCTCCGATGATGAAGATTCAGATGGTATGTTTCGCTTCGAATTTGACATTTTTTTAGGTAATTCAATTCAATGTGCGTCGGCTTGATGAATCATTTGTTCATCTTATTGTAAATTAGTGTTATTTATGGTCAATGCAGTGTTCATAAAGCATGAATTTGAGGTTTTTGTGTTACCCATGTGGATTTTTTATTTCGTATTTGTTTCAATTGTTAATTTGAATTGAAGGGATTGAATAATAAGGTAAATATCTGTTCATCATGTTGTGATTTAAGGGCTTAAAACTTTATTAGTATTGAAATTGACAATGGAACATTTGTTGAATTTGTTGCTGAGTTAAATTTATTCAAGTAAGTTATTGTCATAATACATGTCGTTGATCATACTCTCCATTGAAACTTGTGGGGAATTGGAATAAGAATGTTGTGACTTGTGAGTTTGCTTTTCCAGATTTTGAATTGTCTGATGTCCAACAAGAGCATGCTCTGGCTGTTGAACGGTTTGCACCTTCATTGGCTGCTCTCAGGATTGAACTTTGCCCTGAGCATATGAGCGAGGCTCACTTTTGGATGATTTACTTCGTGCTCTTACATCCTAGACTCAGTAAACATGATGCTGAGCTTCTGTCTACTCCCAAGGTAAGTTGATTCTATGCGGCACTGACCCAAAACTCCCTTTTGGTTGTTCTTGTTCATTGCCTTTTTTTGGTGGGTTATTATTTTTTTTCCAGCAACAATGCTTTGCTTGACGTAATGATATGTCTGCAGATAGTGGAAGCTAGAGCAATGTTGTCTTATGAGTTGAAGAAGGGAGCTAATGAAAAGCAAGAATCAGACCCTTCAGGAAGTGGCACTATTTATGCGAAAGGAATTGCTGATTCCCCAAAAGAACAGCATCTTTCTGTGCCACCTAGTGTTCAATCTGGCCTAGTGCCTCCCCATACATCTACCATCAGATCAGCTCCTCAACCAGTGGCAGTTGATCTTGAGACTGAGAAGCACACAGTTCAGAGTAGTGAGATCCAAATTATTGACAAGCCCGTTATTGAGGAAGGACCATTGGAAGAGACCAAATTTCAACAGCCACTTTCTAATTCTTCCTCCAAAGTCGCGGATGAGAAATATGAGGATGATGCTGATGATTGGTTGAAAGAGGAAACTTCAGAGATAGATGGTGTTGGGGGAACCTCCATCCCTATAGAGAATGACGAGGATGTATCTTTCAGTGATCTTGAGGATGATGATGGAGAGGCGCCCTCAAGTTACAAGAAGGTCACATCTGGCTCTGATTCTTCAACAAAAGACTCAAGAGATTGGGTTCAGCTAAGCAGAACCTCTGCTGATTCAGACAAGGAAATCAACTCTGTTGAGATTAGACATGCTGGGTCTGAGCAGGTAAGTTCCTGTAACCTGGAGACCAAAGAATCTAATGACTGGCTTGATGTTGAAGACATTGATGTTATATGATTACTTCCATAAGAACCCTTTTAGGTCAATATGGCCTATTCTTCTCATTCATCTGTTATTGTGAATAGATTGTGGAAGGTTTCTTTAGTCTTAGTTTGGCTATGGAAACTGTATTATTGTAGATAACGCCCGATACTGGATAATTGTTTCTTATGAAGAATGTATTTATAAGTGTAGCAAAATACAGCACCATGCAATAATCTTGATTTGTTTATTTCATATAAAGTTGTGCTTTGTTATGCTCATCCTGGTCCGTACTGGTACTGGTAGTGTTTGTTTTTGTTTTTCTTATAGTTGTTTGTTCCTTCGGGAAGGTTAAGTTACGTGAGAAACTCGTTCAAGATCAAGGTTGAAGATTTTTATAAGACTAAAACAGAAAAGAATGTAGCCTCGCTTGTTAAAAGAGGTCTAGAAAGTTTGCATGTGCTGTTTGATTGTGTTGAGAAGTTCAGTGATAGCTGGTGACCTGAGAGATGGGAACCGAATCGACAATTATATATAACATACAACATAGAAAACTTTTATTTTTATGTCTTCGAGAATTATAGGCGTAGTTTTCAATACATTGGTCTTGCGTTAGTTTGGTTCAAACCTGTACTAACCATTGGTTTCCGTTCTTGTAAAATCTTCATGAGTAGGTGTGAATGCCTTTTCTTTCTCTCTTTTTTTTCTTTTTTATTTGGTGAATGTCGTTAATAGAATGGTGATTTCCTCACACCAAATGGGGGTGAGAGGATGTGTATAACAGTTCCTGTTCAAACCTTTTGGTGTTGTTAATGCAAATCAAATTTTTTTGGTAATTAGTTAATTCTGAATTTTGCCTTTCTTTTAGGTTGTTACAATACTGGGGAAATGTAAGAAAATGCTTATTTTAACGAGTGATAAACTATTTTGACTGAGTTTGCCAAATTCTACTTTTATAACTCATTTTGCATGTGAAAAGGCTTATATCTTGGGTCGGGTCGAACGTATATTTATATAAAAATTCTCGAATAAAGGGTTCCACATATATTTATTTAGGCTTATTTGTTGAAATACCCCTGTGGTTTTTCAAAAACACCTTGAACTTCCATTCTGTGATCAACTCCTGTGGTTTTTCAAAAGGGAAATGCTAGGCTTACCACATTTTTCATACCACATTTATACCACATCTTTAATAGAGGTGGGCTCCGTTGTATTGGTTCGGTGTCCCCATTGTATTGGTGGGCTCCACCTCTTTAATAGAGGTGGTATAAATGTGGTAAGTCTAGCATTACCCTTTTCGAAAACCCCCTGAACTTCCATTCTGTGATCAACTTGCTCCATTCCATTAGTTTTTAGAGAAAAATCGTTAAATCGGCTGATCATGTAGTTCTCCTAACATAGGGTATTTTGGTCTGATAGTTAACTTTAGGTTTGATAGTTAAAATACTTTATAAACGTGGGCCATTTGATTTGATGTGGTTCTCCTAATGGTTTATGTGGAGTGCAGATTGTATAATGTAAGGGGAATGCTAGCAACCTTTTTTCTAAGGTTCTCTTTTGGACTTTTGCCCTTCTCTTCATGACATATGTCAATTTCTACATTTACAACAATGTCATTAATACTTTAGACAACTTTTATGTTAAAATTTCCATTTTTTAAACTGTAGAAAATGACACATGTCATAAGGAGAAGGGAGAAGGTCTAAAAGAGAATGTTGCTAGCATTTCTCATAATGGGATAAATGTTCCTAATTTTACAGAGAAAAACGTAAAGCAAAAGTACAAAGAATATTCCAAAAACGTCCTCCTTCACTCCATCCAAAAACGAAACTATTAGTAAACAAGCCTTATATTTCAACTAACAAAGACAATAAAGCTTTCAAATGGATGGGAGATTGCATAATTATTAATGCGAATAATTGATTTTGCATAAAAATTCTTGGATTTGAAACTAATATGTACAATGAATGCCCATGAGCCTTCGCTCAAGTGGCGTGGGATGAGGCTGAAGCTAAAATCTAAGGTTCAAATCTTCCTACAGGTAATTAAAAAAGAAAAGTAATAAAACAAATCTGTACAAAGAAAAAACACAAGCTGCCTAGGAAGAGAAGAACTACTTTGACCTCTGATCACACACTTATTTACAGACACAACCTTAAGCCTGATTAAAAGCACCACTTTAATTAATTGATTAATTAGGAGCTTAATTATGATTTGATGGCCCCAAAACTGCTAGAAAGGCGCTCCAGATGAGACCAGAGCAAGCTTCCAAGTGAGAATCTGGGCCTGTCTTCTTCTTCTTCTTCTATTCTTCTGTTGTGTATTTTGTGGCTTGTCCTTGAGGAGGAGGAGGCCTGTGGAGCCCAGTTTTGGGATTTGTGAACTGCAATGATGGATTCTCCAATCTCCTTTCTCACCAGTTCCACTGCGTTTGGATTTACTTCATCCCCCGAAGCATCCGTTACATAGATTGATCCTACTGCTTTTTCACCACGAGTTCCAATCTCAATTCTCGACATTGATAGCCCATTCTCTCGGAAAACCCTTGTGATGTCCGATAACAATCCCATTCGATTTTTAGCACACAGGTCCAACCTCAAGCCCTGCTAAAGTATTATTTCCGTCATCAGTCACACACAAGTAATGCTAGAAATATCACATTTTCGAACCTGATATATGATAATTAATATGTGGAATGACTATAAGAATTTATATAATGAGCACATATCATAATTAGAAAATCTAATAGATAACAAGTTGAGACATACCTGTGAGATCCTTCTCTCTATTGCAGCAATCAAGCACAGGGTAAGCTTGTGCCTCTCACTCTCTTTATTCGAAGTGTAGCCATCCTTATGCCGGACAAAATACTCCTGTACATGTCACATATTTCACATTCAAATAACATCAAACACCATACAAAGACAGAACATGGGACAAATTTCAGTTACTAATTGCCATGCACAAGCTCAATGAATAGCGTGCCTACCTGATCTGCCAGGGTGCCCCTGGAGGCAACCACCGCATGGAACACCACGTATTGCAAGTCGGTTAGGGCACACACGGTGTCAAACAGTAGTTTGGGTCGGTCTCTGCTCCTCACATTCACAATCCAATACCCTTTCTCCTTACAACTCTCTATGTTCACATGGGTCCGATCACAACCATTCTTATGTGCACTGCTGCCACTACCGTCACAACCACGACAACTTTCATAGTCCTCGTCGGCATACATCAACTGGTGGAGTCGCCGCTCCTTGTGGGTGTGGCCACCTGCAGGGGTGGTCAGCCTTACACTCCTCTTCTCCCCCTCCTCATGATGGGCTTTAACTACATTCTCTAGCTGCTCCTGTACATGGGCCAGCCGAATTGGGTCTGTTATGGGCCCACCTTCGAGCCCATCTTCCACGTAGAAAATGCTGGCCGCTCGGGTACCGTGGGTCCAAGCCACGGCAGTAGTGATGTTGCAGCCCAACTCAACAAGGACCGCGGATATCTCAGACACTAGGCCCGGTCGGTCCTTGCTGGTCATTTCTAGGGCTAAGTCCTTCAGCGCGGGTGTTACATTTCTTCCTGGGCATTGTCTTGCCTCCTTTGAAATCCCTCCCCTGCTAGCACATAGTGCCTGCAAATTTATTAGTTATGATTAAAACAAAACGAAACAACAGAACTAGTGTATGAGGAGGGAGTATATATATTAGGGATTATGGGCTTTGTATGGCACGACATGGCTTCATTGGGGCCAATTTAGAAGAGACTGGGCCACAACTGTTTTGGATCATGTTGGTTCAGTTCGACTCTCAATTTACACCGCTACAATTAGCAGGATGATTGAGGAAAAATTACTCTTTGTGCTAGTTCCTATGTGACAACTCAACGTGGTGTTACGAATTCACACGGACCTATTTGATTTATGTTATAATTTAGGTGGACACGAACAACATGCCACGTAGTGTTTATATTGGTACAAAAATGTTTTTGAGAGAGAGAGAGAGAAAGACCTGCTGAATATAAAGTATGAGGCTTTCGTCGGTGATTTTGTTGCCGAGTTGATCCGTCAAGTGGAACACTGCACCACCATGCAATCAAAACAGACCAACATGAAAATCCGGCAGCTACTACTCGTGGATAACTCATACATAGCTCAGAAAGCGATCATAATTATACACAACAAAACTCAATAAATAAAATTATCTAAAGCATGTCTAATATATAAAAAATAAAAAATAGGATAATATTATAATAAAATTCTACTGTGTGTGATGTAAGAGTGATGAAGGTGGTGAGGAAGTGTAATTACCATCCATAAACCATCCACCATCAGAGGATATGTATGATTTGGAAATAACAAGGTCAAGATCTGTCAAAACTTGGACCATCTCTAGCAAAATCCCTTGCTTGTTTGCACTGTCAACCTGTAAATTAATTATTAATCAATATATAAACAACAACAACATCAGTATATTTCCTCTCATGCATATGTCATTTTCTTACTCTTAACAAAGGAACCTTTTCAACTCTACGACTCTGTTGCATGTAAAATAATAGGGTCAAGGTTCAGATAGTTTTTTTTTTTTGGAATACAAGCGATAGTCTAAATTATAAGGGAAGAGAGATTTCTCACACACACTACATACTAAAGTCTAAATTATAAAGGGAGGGAGATTTCTCTCTCTCTCTATTATTGTGATTTTATTTGTATATATATAAGTCTAGTTGAGTTTAGGGAAGTGGGATTCTGGGTTTATGACCTTTAAACCAGATTAGGGACTAAACAATAAATTAATCTCCTCTGTGGTGATGTTAATTGTTACAATAATATCTCTATGGGTCATGGACACCCACAACTAAGCAAATAGAAAACAACGGCGAAGAATTGTATCCAGAAACCACCAACAATATTATATATATAGACTCTATGAATGAATTTAATTTGTTAATTAATTAATATTATTGATGATATGCATCTAACCTTCACAAGCGTACAATCTTTGTATGAGTCATTGTCGATAGAAACCCTGCAATTGCAAAATCAAACCAAACCAGCCATTCATTATCGATGCTTCCAACATAAAATAATTAAGTTTATGAATGATAAAAGTTAATGTAATACCATGGAGGGTAGATTCTTTCAATGAGGCATTCGAATTCGGGGTCGATATAGGGCCGGTAAATAATCTCCATCTTCTTCTTCTTCCTTCCTTCCTTAGCAAATGTATGAGTAATTTTCTGCTGCTTTGTCACAACAACAAGGAGATAGCATTGCTGGTTTTGTTGATAGCTGTATATGAATATATATAATGTATATATGAAGGAGGAGTTTGAGATCTTTCAAAGCACATGCTGGAAACAACACGTCTAAAAAAAATAACTTGTACAAGGGATAAGACAGCGGCGTCGTCTATATATAGCTTGTTTCTTAAGTCAAATCATATGACATTAGATGAATTACGGCACATATATATTATCATTAAATAAAAAATATTTCATGAATATCCAGGATCCCCAGCTTTGTTCTTATAGAAGGAGCTAGAAAGACCAAGATTTTCTCGATGATTAGCTTGGAATATTCAAAGTCGTTTTAAGGAGGGCAAATGCATTGTATAGAAGTATAATTGGTTTGACCCGGAAATACTGTGGCAATTAATTCGGATATAGCCAAATCTCTAACCAGAAATTAAGGAAGAAAGAAGAAAAGAAAACCAGGATTGTTGAAAACTTTTTATAAAACCCAGATCAAAACACACACACACACACACACTCTCTCTCTCTCTCTCTCTCTCTAGAACTCCATGAACATAATATAACATTGATCTAAATATTTTTATGGATGAAAAATCTTGTGCAACTTAGAAAGAAAAGCATAAATAAAATCAATACTGACCGGTCGATAGATAGAGGAGGAGCAGAAATCTTTGCAATTTTGGTAAATGCGAACACGCAGCGCAGCTTGGAACAACAGTGCTCTCTGTTATATATGCATATGTATATACAATGAAGAATGGGTGCCTTGATCAATTATATAACCCACCAAAAACTCTTCCTCCCTTTCAATTTGCCTTCTGCTTTCTCTCTCTTCAGCTGACAAGTTTTAATAATTTTCCATTCACATTTATATCATAGTGTGTTGTTAGGTTTTATTTAACACACGTGCCGCCACGCGGTCGATTGAGGTTTCCTAGGAGGACTCAAAGTTTGGTTGCTTTTGAGCCACGTACAAGCTCGCCACCACGTGGCAGAGGGACCGACGTCCTTCAAATTTACATGATCATATGTATGATGTTTCCAACTGCAGTGGCTGGGCATCAAATTTCATCAAAAACAAGTTCACAATTGTGGTTTAGAATCTATTTCGGGATTTACAGCTAATTCTTTGGAAGACACAGAGGTTTCTAGGACTCATTGGTCATTTTGAGGTTTTACCCAGTCAGCCTTGTTGGCTCTGATCTCATCTCATCTCCAATAAGAGTGACCATCACACGCAATCTAATGGCCACAAAGACAGGTCTGTTTGCACCTGTGCTGACGTGGCAAGATCATGCTGCACTGGACTTGGTTGAGTCTTGGATTGGAATATAATGCCACTTGCAGTGGGTCTTCTCCCCATGTCATATATGTGTTTCTAGAATTCTAATATGTATTTACCCGAGTCACACATGGATTGACATATTAGTAAGGGTTAAAAAACACTCTAGTTCTCTCCTACCATCTTTTGTCTAGGGCAATAATGTCACTGCACGCACGCAACATGTGTGTTTTAATTGACAGAAGTAGTCAATTGGACTTTGTTGCAACTTTAAGTGAGATGATGAAATCAGAAAATTGAAATCCCGGTGGCCAAATTTATGTTCAGACCTAACTCCAGTGTAAAATAGTATGTTGTTGCTTTGAAAAACAGATTTTAACTTCGATTTTCATCATCATTCAATGAAGCGTTGGTGCCACCAGATAATCCTTAGTTTCATGCTCAAGAATTGGGGATTTTATTTATTTATTGCATGATAAAAAAAATTGAAGGTTGCGTCCACAATATATTAGCTCTTTAGGTTTTAGCTAGTCCATTTGTTGGATGCATGTCATTCTATAGTATTTTTTAAACATAGATGCCGCGCTGCTATACTCTGTTTATTTCCTAATTTTTAAAAAGAAATTGTATAGCCGTGCGGCTATACTCTGCTTTTTCCTAATTTTGTAAAAAATAAACATGCAATATTCATATTGAACATGTACGTACGTATTTTTTTATATTTAATACACCTATTTTTTTTTACAAAATTTAGAAAATACACACAAAATTAACGTCTATACATATATTATTATATACAAATATTATATAGTACCCGAACTTTTAAGTTGTAATTTGCCCAAATTTTGATGAATAAAATATGTATTCGTATAGCCTCGAGGCTATACCAAATTAATATCTATAAAGTATAAATAATGCAATGAGGAGTGTCCTTTTTTCTTTTCTTTTTTTAATAAATACTATAGCCGAGTGGCTGTACTATGTTTTTCCCTAATTTTTTAAAAGAAATAGTATAGCCGCGGATATACTATGTTTTTTCCTAATTTTTTTACATATTTTATTGAATACAAATAGTATATAGTGGCCGAACTTTTAAGCTGTAATTTGCCCAAATTTTGACGAATAAAATACGTATTCGTATAGCCGCGCTGCTATACCAAATTAATATATTTAGGGCTCGTTTGGTACACCGTATTAGACTCTGGATAGGAGTAAATAGTCCATGTCAGGTGTTTGGTGTCAACTTGTATTATTTAATTACCTGACTATTTTATACAGGTTGGACTTTTAATACTCTCCTTACCTGACTAACTAATACAACCCACACACCCCGGTTTAGATAATACATGCTTAATTATACGGTCGTTCTACGAGAAAAATCAGACCCTCTTTTCATCTTCTTCTCCCTAGGGCTCTTCTCTGCTATCTTCTCCGCAAGTTATTCTCTTCACTCTTCTCCAGGTATCTATCTCTCACTCTCTCTCTCTCTTTCATACTCTCTCCAATATGCTTCTTCTCTATTCTTTATATATTTCAAATTTTTATTTTTGTGGAAATTAAGTTATGAATTTTTCTTTTTTGACATTTTTTTAATCGAATGTTTTCTTTGTATGTGATATAGTGATTCGATGTTGTGGGAATATTTAGATTGTTGGTATTAACAGAGTACTGCTAGTTTTCATCCCAAAAAAAAAACAACTAGTGCTAGTGTTGGTAGTTTAGTGAAATACATACATACTTGACAACTGGGAGAGCAAAATTACAAAAGTAAAACCGTATGAACCTGAATTCTAGGAACCATTTTTTTTCTTTGCCAATTGCTATTAGAAAAAGCAATTCAGTGAGTAGCACTAGCGGAGAAAAGGCTAATATAGCCCAACTCAAGCCCTACAAAAGTGCTTTCAAAGAGAAGATAAGGACTTCTGGGCGACCATGGAATTGAGCTGGCACTGGACAGTGTTTGGTGTCAGTTAGGTTGATTTCAGGTCGGACTGTGGTCCATATGTAGATCAATATTCATAATACAATTCTAATAGTTAAACCACATGTATTTCTGTATATGCAAGCGGGATGGTATTTTGTGGTCTTCTGTCATGTGCAGAATTCTACTTATTGTTGTATTATTCCAATTTTACATGTAGTCTTGTGTAATGCATGATTATTTATATTGCTAAACATCTAATTAATGTATGATTATTTATATTCTTTTTATTAATTTTTTTTCCTTTATATTATGCCTAGATACGGATGAAAGAAAGATTGTGGCATACTTTATTATTAGATTGTGGTTCTTGCATATCATGGTTTGGTGCATGATGTGGTTCATGACAAACTACAATTTGGAACAACGGCGCCAACAACAGAATGCCATTAGGAGTCAAAGGTTTCTCAGGATTGCAACTCGGTCAAATTATTTAGATAGCATTATAGGAATTGATGACATACAATGTGTGATTCCATGGAACTTGCCCATGAATGTTCAAATTGTGAAGGAGAAAATGTGTCAAAAGCTAATAATGGGCCTGACTTGTTTGGTGAGATGAAAGAAAGGTTTCTGAGTTTTAAGAAGCACAAATTTTTGTAAGTAGCAGTTAAATGTTACACACAACTTGATTGCATATTGGTCTGTATGGGAATTATACTATATTGAACAGGAAAGAGTCAGAGCATTTCCAAACTCTAGCTCAAGCTGAAGCACCCAAGGTGATTATACAAATATAATTTTTATCTTGTTTTTAATACTTCTTGCTTCTGTTCAGCTTGAAATTGGACAGTTCCATATAAATAAACTTACAAGTTCAAAAACAGTTCATGGTGATTGCTTGTGCAGACTCTAGGGTATGTCCCTCTAACATCCTAGGCTTTCAACCTTGAGAAGCATTCATGATTAGAAATGTAGCAAACCTTGTTCCCCCATTTGAGGTGTATATTAAGCGTGCGCTTCCCTGAGTCGTGACATATTACCTCAATTCTGAAATATAAACTATCAAATCCTTCTTATCAACCTTTGTCTTTTGCAGAATGGAGCATCAGAAACTAATGCTGCCCTTGAGTTTGCTGTAAATACTCTTGAAGTATGTCATTTTGCTCTCGAATCTCTTTCAACCTCTGTGTTTATGTATAACTTAACTGTGCTTTGCTTAAAATCGGAATCCATCTCCAAATTCGGGGTTATGGAGCTAGCGACATTGAAAATTGATCAAAATGTTTATGGCTGACTTCAGGTTAAGAATATATTAGTCATTGGCCACAGTAGCTGTGCAGGAATTCAGACCCTCATGAGAATGCAAGATGATGGTGATTCAAGGTTTCTTAACAATTGATCCTTTCTCACTTTTGTTCACATGGTATTTTCAGGACATCAATTTTCTTTAAATGCTGTAAATTTTTTTCTGTGATTCTGCTTTCAGTAGCTTAACTCATAGTTGGGTTATCAATGCCAAAGTTGCCAAATTAAGAACAAAAGCTGTTGCACCACACCTTAGCTTTGATCAGCAATGCAGACACTGTGAGAAGGTACTCCTTGAGTCCTTTCCACTTAATACTCTTCTTAGGCTTATTTGCTTGTGATTAATTTCTAAAAGCTAGGTTTTAAACGTCTCCTAAAATGAGGCCAATAGATTGTTTCTAACTAATGGCGATTCAACAAAACAGATTCTATTGAGAGTGTGAATCCCACGTTGGGGAATTAAAGTATTGCCTAATAATATTAAAAGATTCATGCAATTTCCACTCGTTACCAATTGGTTTTGGATTTGATAAAAAATATATAGAGCAAGTCTTTAAATGTGGTCATCCTTGGGGTATTATAAAATTTTCATTCTATTACAGGAATCAATCAATAGTTCATTATTGAATTTACGGACATACCCATGGATAGAAGACAGAGCAATGAAAGAGATGCTCTCTCTTCATGGAGGATATTATGATTTCTGGAGGTGTACGTTTGAGAAATGGACTCTTGATATCAATGGTACCAGGCCTGTAGGAGGAGGCAGATACTTGGACAAAGATCGAGAACTTTGGTGCTAAATTTCTTGCTTCTTCCATTAAATATAATAATTATTGTTTGTGAGGTAAAATACCTCTAGGCCGAGCTGGGCCAGACCACGGTGTTAGTGGTCGAGCTGGGCCAGACCACGATGTTAGTGGTCGGGCTAGGCCCGGTGTGCATCAGGTTGACATCAACTTGATTTACGTGGTGTTCACTCAAAGGACTTCTAGTCCTAAAGAGGTTGGGATATTTCGGGATCACCAAGACGGCGATCTAATGTAATCCTAGTTCAAGGAGAACTAGGTTGTTCTGGAGTCCTAGTTCGAGGAGAGCTGGGTTGCTCTGGAGTTCCATTTCGAGAAGGATTAGGTCGTCTGGGATAATATAAAAAGGCTAAAGTCATCCTCCGTGAAAGGTATGCAATTCTAAGCACTAGAACTTATTGTGCAATTTTACTCTCAAACACGCGACTGACTTAAGCATCGGAGGGTCCTTGGCCAACACCACACCGGTGTCACCCACCGTAGCTCTCTGATTTTGCAGGTTCTAGAGGACGACTTGGTTGGTCACGCTGACCTAGTTCGGAGGAATTGCCCGACCTCGATCTCGAAGAGGTCATCTTCTGTTGAACCAATTTTAGGCATCAACAGTTTGGCGCCGTCTGTGGGAAGCGACTTCTTGTTGATTTTCATCTAAGTTTTTGGACAACAACCACTTGCTTGACACCATGAGTCAAGAGTCCAGCCACGAAGAACCCGTCACCCCCGCTGCGCCTAAGAAGGGGAGGAAGAAATCCAATCGCCTAACGAACATCGAGACCTACCTGAAGGAGATGAGGAGAGACATTAACGAACTCCGTGATCAGAACAAGGAGGTCACAGGGGAAGCCGAGAAGACCCATACAGGAAGACAACGAAGGCTAGAAGAGTGGCGTCAAGAGCATGGAGATTGTCAACGTAACGGACCCCAACACCGAGGCAAAATTCACCGTGAGGGACATGACGATGAGGAGGGTGAGAGCCATCCCCGATCTCCTAATGGAACGAATCGTGGGAAGCTGCAAACTTTCGAGCCTAGCCTTCACGGCTAATTCTCTGGTTTCTCTCGCATGCCAGCCAAAAGCCAGAAGGAATACCTTGATCTAAGAGATATGCTTGAGGAGAAGAAAGCTCGGTACGTAAGACCTCATGATCGCGATCGTGAAGTTGATCGCGACCGTGAAGTCAATCATGATCGTGATCGGGAAGTCGATCAGTCTGAAGTCTGCCCTAATGGAGACGAGCATGCTGGAGAAAATAGAATTCTGGATGCCATGAAGCGGATGCAAGATGAGATGGATCGGAAGCTGGAAGTCCGCCTAGCAGCCCTCGAGCGTGAGCGAGGTCCAAGACCTCTAGACCTGGCCATGACAACTGACCTACCATTCACTAGGGACATCCTCGAATTCAAGCTCCCAAAGGATTTCAAACAGCCAAGGATGCGACTCTATGATGGGACCACCGACCCGGTGGACTTCTTGAACGATTTCGGTTACTGGATGAATGTGAAGGATGCCGGAGATGCCATGAAATGTCGAGCTTTTCCTCTTCTCTTAGAAGGATCAGCTAAGAATTGGTTCAAGTCTCTGAAGCCTGACTCCATCAGCTCATTTGACTTGCTCAAACAGAGCTTCGTGAACCAATTTCTATCTGCCTCAAAGAAGAGATACCCACCTAACTACCTTATCAGCATCAAGCAGGGCCCTAAGGAGACGTTGCGAGACTACATCAACCGTTTCAATAGAGAAGTAATTAGCATCCCTAGTTGCTCCAAAGATACGGCCTATACTGCCCTTCTAGCTGGGTTCCGAAGAGGACCTTTTTTATTCCATGTCAACAAGTTCCCACCTAAGAGTTATGAGGATCTGGTGTCTGAGGCGTATCGTCATGCCATAGCTGAGGAGATGACATATGATACACCAGAAGGGAAGGATCCGTCACAGCCTAGTGTTGGAGATAAACGAAGAGAAGGTCGGAATGATGTACGTGACAAGCCAGACGACAAGAAAGGAAGATTTGAGAATTCTAGGCGAGGTGGGAGAGACCGAGATCGACCACAAAATTCATTTCGACCGCGGTTCGACAACTACACCCCGTTGAATACTAATCGAGAGGAGGTCTTCTTCCACATCCAAACCGAGTTGCCAAAACCCCGACCTTCGAGGTTCTCCAAAGGGCGAAGGGACCCAAATCGATATTGCAGATATCACCGCGAGAACGGTCATACGACGGACCAATGTTACGAACTCCAGGATGAGATTGAAGCACTAATTAGGAGGGGTCGTCTAAACCGATTCGTGGGTGAAAAGAAGCAAGCAGAGCAGCATGACGACGCACCAGACAAGCAGCCACGTGCTACGAAAGACATCAATGTTATCTCAGGCGGAGCAACTCTAGCTGGGGACTCCAACAAAGCACGAAAGGAGTATGCGCGACGTACCCAAGGTGGACTTGAGGCACTCTCGATTGGTCCAGGCTCCAAACTCGGGTACTCGGCGATCACCTTTAATGAGGAAGAGGAAAGAGGTGTAGTCCACCCACACGATGACCCGTTCATAATCCAAGCTGAGATCGCAAATTGTTGCGTAAAACGAGTCTTCATTGACACAGGCAGCTCGGTCAACATCATCTTCACACCAGCCTTCGAACATGTGGAGATATCACGAGAAGAGCTCAAGCCAGTGGTCACTCCCTTGCTCGGATTCACTGGGGATAGCATCAACTCCATAGGAAGCGTCACACTACCTCTGTCACTAGGAACGGCACCCCAACGAACAACGGTGTACACAACTTTTCTAATAGTTGAATGCCCTTCTGCTTATAATGTTATTTTAGGTCGGCCATCCTTATGCTCTCTCCGAGCCTTCATTGCCAGCCATATGCTCTTGATGAAATTCCCAACCAAAGCTGGTGTGGGATATGTGAAGGGTGATCAACAAAAAGCTAGGGAGTGTTACGTCGTGGCATCCAGGCAGAAAGGGAAGGACAAGATGGAGACGTACGCCGTCGAACGAGATGGGATAGACCTTGGGGTCGAGCTTGACCCACGAGAGGGTACCAATAAAAAACAAGCAATGCCAGGAGGGGACTTAGAGAAAGTGCAAATTGATGATAATCACCCAGATCGGATCGTCAAGATTGGTGCCCAATTACCACCTCAGATTCGTGACGACCTGACAAACTTCCTACGTGAGAACGCTGAGGTCTTTGCATGGTCGTACGAGGACATGCCTGGAATAGATCCTGAGATCATATCACACCGTCTAAGTATCGATCCCGCCTTCAAGCCAATACGCCAAAAGCGTCGAGCTTATGATGCAGAACGGTACGCTGCCATGAAGGAAGAGGTAGACAAGCTCACGAAGATTAGTTTCATTCGTGAGGTCAACTATCCAAGCTGGTTGGCCAACGTGGTCATGGTGAGGAAGACACCAGCAAAATGGCGAATGTGCGTTGACTTCACCGACTTGAACAAGGCCTGTCCCAAAGATAGCTTCCCGTTACCCCGTATTGATCAGCTCGTCGATTCGACCGCGGGCCACGAGCTCCTCAGTTTCATGGACGCTTACTCGGGGTACAACCAAATTTTGATGTACCCACCAGATCAAGAGCACACCTCGTTCATCACAGACCGAGGTCTTTATTGCTACAAGGTCATGCCATTCGGGCTTAAGAACGCAGGTGCGACATACCAGCGACTTGTCAATCAGATGTTTGCCAACCAGATCGGGAAGAATATGGAGGTGTATGTCGATGACATGCTAGTCAAAAGTGTCACGGTCGATCATCACATTGAAGACCTAGCTGAAACTTTCGAGGTATTGAAGAGGTATAAGATGAGGCTTAATCCCGCCAAGTGCGCCTTCGGGGTCAGCTCGGGAAAATTCCTAGGGTTCATGGTCAGCCAGCGTGGCATCGAGGCGAATCCAGAAAAGATCCAAGCCTTACTTAACATGACGTCGCCTAGGACATTGAAAGAAGTGCAAAGCCTAACAGGTCGTGTGGCTGCACTAAATCGATTCATATCTCGAGCCACAGACCGTTGTCAGCCATTCTTCCAAGCTATAAAAGGGAGGACGAAACTCATTGATTGGACCCCTGAGTGTGAGCGTGCTTTTCAGGAGTTGAAGGAGTACATGGGCAAACCTCCTCTTCTGTCCAAACCTGAACATGGTGAAGATCTGTTATTGTACCTATCCGTGTCCTCTACGGCGGTAAGCTCGGTGCTCATCAGAGAGGTGAGCAAGGTTCAACACCCCGTGTATTATGTAAGCCGAGCTCTCCAAGACACCGAAACGAGGTACCCTGAGATAGAGAAGTTGGCCCTCGCCCTTGTTATTTCAGCTCGGAAGTTGAGACCTTACTTCCAGTCTCATACCATCGTTGTACTGACCAACCACCCATTGAGGCAGGTCTTGCAAAAGCCTGAGACCTCAGGTCGGCTCATCAAATGGTCGATTGAACTAGGTGAATTTGATATCATATACCGCTCACGAGAAGCAATCAAGGCCCAAGCTGTGGCTGATTTTCTTTCTGAGTTCACCGATGTAGAGCCACCATCATTGTCTACCGATCAACCTGAGATAAGTACGGAGAAGAAGATACGACCTAACCTCCCACTTTGGATTCTACATGTTAATGGCGCCTCAAATCAACAAGGAAGTGGGGCAGGGTTGGTGTTAACCTCACCTGAAGATGATGAGACTCAGTATGCCTTACGGTTTGGGTTCAAGGCCTCGAATAATGAGGCTGAGTATGAAGCACTCCTTGCAGGACTTCGCCTAGCCTCCGAGCTCGGGGTTAAACAGCTCCGTATTTTCAGCGACTCCCAGTTGGTGGTAAACCATGTCACTGAAGAATACCAAGCTCGAGATGGAAGCATGAGTGCCTACCTAGCCAAGGTCAAGAAGTTGTTGGATGATTTTATTGGTTATGAAATCATTCAAATTCCTGTGCTCGAGAATACGAAGGTGACTCCCTTGCTCGATTAGGCGTCTTCGTTCGATATCGACCTTGGGAGATCTATCGATGGAATTCTTGGAGAAACCTAGCATAGAGGAAGATTGCGTGGGGGTGTTCCCTATTAGCTCCAAGTCAACTTGGATGGATCCAATACGTGACTACCTAGCTCATGGAGTCCTACCTGAAGACAAAGCAGAAGCTCGGCGTGTACGGTATAGGTCATCCCGATATCTGATCATCAACAACAAGTTGTATAAAAGAGGTTTCTCTTTGCCATACCTACGATGCCTGACACCAGATGAGGCTAATTACGTACTTCGTGAAATCCACGAAGGAATTTGTGGAAATCACTCAGGCACTCGATCTCTTGCCCACAAAGCTCTCAGACAAGGGTATTATTGGCCAACACTCCAAGCTGACGCTAAGAAGATTGCTCAAACCTGTCCCAAGTGCCAAGAATACGCGGTGGTACCCCATCAACCACCAGAGAATTTGACTCCAATTAGTAGTCCTTGGCCCTTTGCTCAGTGGGGAATTGACCTAATTGACCCTATGCCAAAGGGAAAAGGTCAGACCAAGTTCGCAATTGTCGCGGTGGACTATTTCACCAAGTGGGCTAAAGCTGAACCCTTGGCGACAATAACCAAGAAGAATTGCACTGCGTTCCTTTGGAAGAACATCATATGCAGATTTGGTATCCCATACTCTATAGTTACCGATAATGGCAAGCAATTTGATAATGCCAAGCTTCGTGAGTTATGCGCTGAGCTCAACATCAAGCATTTCTTTGCATCTCCAGCTCACCCTCAAGCTAATGGCCAAGTTGAAGCAATCAATAAGTTGATCAAGAAGAACTTGAAAACAAGGCTAGACAAGGCTAAAGGAGCATGGGCTGAACTATTAGCCCAAGTCCTTTGGGCGTACAGAACTTCACATCGAACATCCACGGGAGACACCCCGTTTGCCCTTGCTTTTGGAGCCGAAGCTGTAGTGCCTGTCGAGATTGGGGTGGCTACGCATAGGGTGGAGGTGTTTCAGGCTGAAGCGAATGACGACCAGATGAATCTTAACTTGGACTTAGTGGATGAACGAAGGGATCAAGCTCAGCTGCGCAACGCCTCATACCAACAACGTGTAGCTCGCTACTACAACTCTCGTGTCAGCCACCGAGCTTTCCAAGTTGGTGACCTAGTACTCCGCAAGGTCATGCTTTCTACTCGTAAACATGCAGATGGAAGCTTGGGACCGACCTGGGAAGGGCCTTACTGTGTCATCGGCGTTGTACGCCCTGGCACCTATCGACTCAGGGATCTCAAGGGAGCAAATTTGCCTCATCCTTGGAACGCCGAGCATTTAAAGAAGTATTACCAATGACTTCATCATCATCTGCATGCTATCAAAGTTAGATCATCAGTTTGGGATTTAGATTTTTCATTTTTTTCATTCGGTGTGGGACTATCCTGTTATGATAGTTCATGAGGTAGTCTTTAGTTTATCAACTTAGTCAGCCAGCGTTTAAGCTCGCTCTTGTTTTGTTTTCAACTTTTTGGTAGTGAATAAAATTTGGATTCCTTTTCCAACGTATTGTCTCTCCAAGCCTCAACAAAGTAACTCAAAGCGACACATTCAAGTCAGCAAGAAATCAAGCTCCATAGACTTGCCAAGCTCATATGGACGAAAGGTCCGAGTTATATTTTTTACCGAGCTCATATAGACGAAAGGTCTAAGCTCAATTTTTGACCAAGCTCATATAGACGGAAGGTCCGAGCTATATTGTGGTCAAGCTCATATGGACGAAAGGTCCGAGCTATATTTTTTACCGAGCTCATATAGACGAAAGGTCTAAGCTCAATTTTGGCCAAGCCCAGATGGACGGAAGGTCCGAGCTATATTGTGGTCAAGCTCATATGGACGAAAGGTCCGAGCTATATTTTTTACCGAGCTCATATAGACGAAAGGTCTAAGCTCAATTTTGGCCAAGCTCAAATGGACGAAAGGTCCGAGCCATATTGTGGTCAAGCTCATATGGACGAAAGGTCCGAGCTATATTTTTTACTGAGCTCATATAGACGAAAGGTCTAAGCTCAATTTTGGCCAAGCTCGGATAGACGAAAGGTCTCGAGCCATATTGTGGTCAAGCTCATATGGACGAAAGGTCCGAGCTATATTTTTACCGAGCTCATATAGACGAAAGGTCTAAGCTCAATTTTGGCCAAGCTCAAATGGACGAAAGGTCCGAGCCATGTTGTGGTCAAGCTCATATGGACGAAAGGTCCGAGCTATATTTTTACCGAGCTCATATAGACGAAAGATCTAAGCTCAATTTTGGCCAAGCTCGGATGGACGAAAGGTCCGAGCCATATTGTGGTCAAGCTCATATGGACGAAAGGTCCGAGCTATATTTTCCATCGAGCTCATATAGGCGAAAGGTCTAAGCTCAATTTTGGCCAAGCTCAGATGGACGAGAGGTCCGAGCTATGTTGTGGTCAAGCTCATATGGACGAAAGGTCCGAGCTATATTGTGGACAAGCTCATAAGGACGAAAGGTCCGAGCTATATTTTTACTGAGCTCACATAGACGAAAGGTCTAAGCTCGATTTTGGCCAAGCTCATATGGACGGAAGGTCCAAACTATTGTGTGGTCAAGCTCATATGGACTTAAAGTCCGAGCTACATTTTTTATCAAGCGCCGATAGACGAAATGTCCAAGCTCAACCCTCCACTAAGCTCATGGTCAGGTTGGCGAAGAACCCACCTTACCATGCCAACCTCATGCTCAGATTGATGAGGGACCCACATCATCGGGCCAAGCTCATGGTCAGGTTGGGAAGAACCTACCTCGCTATGTCAAGCTCAAGCTCGAAAATCAACGTCGTGGTCTACATGAGCTCGAAAATCAACATCGTGGTCTCCATGAGCTCGATCACCCACACCGTGGCCTACCTAGTTTCGATCACCCACACCATGATCTCCCTGGTCTCGATCATCCACACCGTGGTATACATGAGCTCGATCATCCACACCGTGGTCTACATAAGCTCGATCACCAAGACCGTGGTCTACCTGATCTCAACCACCCACACCGTGGTCTACCTAGTCTCAATCACCCACATCGTGGTCTACCTGGTCTCGACCATCGACACCGTGGTCTACCTAGTCTCGATCGCCCACACCGTGGTCTACCTGATCTCGACCACCCACACCGTGGTCTACCTAGTCTCGATCACCCACACCGTGGTCTACCTGATCTCGACCACCTACACCGTCGTCTACCTAGTCTCGATCACGCACACCGTGGTCTACCTGGTCTCGACCATCGACACCGTGGTCTACCTGATCTCGACCACCAACACCGTGGTCTGCTCCAGCTCGACCACCAACACCGTGTTCAAGTTGGCATCCAACCTCAAATCGTTGGGTTCTAGCGAGGAAAATATTATCTAAAAATTTGCCAAGTTTCAAACATGAATGACCATATAGTTTTGACTTGCAACAACATGAGTGGAGCACAATGCATACATAGATAATGCAGTCAAGATCAAGGTCCAACAAAAATACACCAAACAACCGCCGTGACCAGATTGATGGAAAGATAAAGAACACAAATGTCTTAAAACGTGTTTAGTTACGGTCTAACAAAAGGAGTACTAACTCCGGAACTCCATGAATGGTCAACACGGTGGCATTCCACTTGGTGTATACAAGAAGGCCGATCTAGCTCGGTCAGATCAGAGAGGCGTCATCTCAATGGGCACCTCCCAACACGGTCTTATCACGCACCCCGACCCCAGAGGTGCCGGTCCCCATCTCACCTATCATGGGACCTCCCATGTCCAGAGAAAGAATGACGTCATCTCCATTGTCACTAAGGTCAAGCTCACCTTGGGCAAGGGCACCCTCTAGGATGGTCCAGTCGAGGGTAGGGTAACATCTCTTCATGGCTTTCATGCAGGATTGAAAGCCCTCGTCCGAGCAAGTTGACTTGAGTCTCTCAAGCTCCTCAGAAGATTTGAACTCCTCGATCACCTTATCCTTGGTGGACCTCAGCTCCGCCACCTCACTAACCAGCTTGTCCACCTGATCTTGGATGACACCAACATCCTTGGTGTGCTTTTCGGCCATGTGCTTTAATTCAGACTTAGCATCGCTGACTTTCTTCTTCTCGAGGTCGACCACCGACTTGAGCTTGGCGATTAGAAGGTCATCGTCTTCATTTTTCTTCCGTAATTCCTTGATCTCGTCGCTTTGCTTCTGGAGAAGACCACGGGTCTCGAGCTGGACATGATACTGTAGCCAAGTAGCCTACAATAAAATAAATAAATAAGTGCATACAAAGGGAAGAATGGGTGAAGATGAGCATTAATTCAAGGAGGGACACTTGAGAACAAGTGTTACCTCTAGTGTGGCTTACAAAGCCATGTCTATCTTTCCCCTAGGGGACTGCCCCTCGAATCCTTCAAGATTGGGGTCACGGATGCCAGGCTGACACGTCCTGAAGAATGAGGTGGAGGCCTAGTGAATCCTCGAGCCTGAAGGGTTAGCCTGGTGTTGATGTGTACTACCCTCATCTACCCTTCACCTCTTGGGGTCAGGATCCACGGCTGTCGTGTCCACTTCTCCCGATGTGAATATTTTTCTCTAGCGCCAAATTATTATTTCCTTCGCCACTCACCAAGTCCTTTCGCCAAGCTCGTTTTTAATGGAGACTTGGGGACTCATGGTGCCGATCTGTGACATGGGGGAATATTAAAAATTTTGAAGACGATTAAACATTGCCAGCTCGGCTAAATTATTAAAATGCAACTCCCCACACAAAACTCTCTTGTCCGGGGACTTGGGGACTTGTTTGTGAGGTAAAATACCTCTAGGCCGAGTGGGCCGGACCACGGTGTTAGTGGTCGAGCCGGGCCAGACCACGATGTTAGTGGTCGGGCTAGGCCCTGTGCATCAAAGTTGACATCAACTTGATTTACGTGGTGTTCACTCAAAGGACTTCTAGTCCTAAAGAGGTTGGGATATTTCGGGATCACCAAGACGGCGATCTAATGTAATCCTAGTTCAAGGAGAACTAGGTTGTTCTGAGTCCTAGTTCGAGGAGAGGCTGGGTTGCTCGGAGTTCCATTTCGAGAAGGATTAGGTCGTGCGGGATAATATAAAAGGCTAAAGTCATCCTCCGTGAAAGGTATGCAATTCTAAGCACTAGAACTTATTGTGCAATTTTACTCTCAAACACGCGATCGACTTAAGCATCGGAGGGTCCTTGGCCAACACCACACCGGTGTCACCCACCGTAGCTCTACGATTTTGCAGGTTCTAGAGGACGACTTGGTTGGTCACGCCGACCTAGTTCGGAGGAATTGCCCGACCTCGATCTCGAAGAGGTCATCTTCTGTTGAACCAATTTTAGGCATCAACAATTATTATTAATTATGGGGTGAAAGTGTAAGGGGGTGGGTTTGTAAATCACATCATAACTTGCATGTTGTAACTTATCTTTTTTGTCCCAGGCAGCACTAAAGGACCGGTACAAGAAGGATCATAACTAAAACTTTATAGTTCTACTTGTTGGAAGTTTGAATGAAATTCAAGGATTTTTGTCCCACATTGGTAGAAAGATGAAAAAGTGAAGTCTTTATAAGTGTGGTAGTCCCACACTTACTAACTGGAAGTTTTGCCAAGTAAAAGCCAATTAGGCTACGAATTAGATTTGGATAATATTTAATATTTAATAATAAAAAAGACGGGTCTTGGGCCTTGGGGCACTTGGGCACTATACTTATGAGATGTTTTCACACATCATATAGTTAATTACTATTTATTAAGTAATACAATTTATGGGGTTAATTAATATTAATTACTCACCAAAAAAAAACTATTTATTGACCTAAAGAAACTAATTTTATATTCAAAAAAAGAAAAAGATACACTTTTGAATTTAAAATAGTATAGCCGGGCGGCTATACTAAAAAAATAAATTTATTTAAAGAGTATAGCGGGGCGGCTATACTACGTAAACATTCGAAATTACTAAAAGAGTACAGCCGCACGGCTATACTTTTAAAATATTCGAATATATCCATAGGGTATAGCCGTGCGGCTGTACGTTTAAATTTATTTAATATATTTAAAGAGTATAGCCGGACGGCTATACTGTTAAAAAAAAGAAAAAAAATTATATATATATCCATGTTTTGAATTTTAAGTTCTAATAAAAGAAAATATGAAAAGCGTGTACAATGGAATTCTTTATAAGAGTTGACGCATAACCTATCGATCATAAAATCACTGTAGAGATTAAATGAAAATCAAGCTAGTTGATTGCCTAATTCATTCATTATGGACTTATGAGATGTTTCACTCATCATATAGTTAATTACTATTTATTAAGTAATACAATTTATGGGATTAATTAATATTAATTACTCACCAAAAAAACTATTTATTGACCTAAAGAAACTAATCTTATATTCAAAAAAAGAAAAAGATACACTTTTGAATTTAAAATAGTATAGCGGGGCGGCTATACTCAAAAAATAAATTTATTTAAGGAGTATAGCCGGGCGGCTATACTCTATAAACATTCGAATTTACTGAAACAGTAAAGCCGCACGGCTCTACTTTTAAAATATTCGAAAATATCCATAGCGTATAGCCGTGCGGCTGTACCGTTACATTTTTAATGTATTTAAAGCGTATAGCCGCACGGCTATACTGTTAAAAAGAAAAATATATATATATATATATATATATATATATATATATATATATATCCATGTTTATGAATTTTAAGTTCTAATAAAAGAAAATATGAAAAGCGTGTACAATGGAATTCTTTATAAGAGTTGACGTATAACCTATGGATCATAAAATCACTGTAGAGACTAAATGAAAATCAAGGTAGTTGATTGCCTAATTGATTCATTATGGACTTATGAGATGTTTCACTCATCATATAGTTAATTACTATTTATTAAGTAATACAATTTATGGGGTTAAGTAATATTAATTACTCACCAAAAAAACTATTTATTGACCTAAAGAAACTAATTTTATATTCAAAAAAAAGAAGAAGATACACTTTTGAATTTAAAATAGTATAGCCGGTCGGCTATACTGACCGGCTATACTCAAAAAATAAATTTATTTAAGGAGTATAGCCGGGCGGCTATACTCTGTAAACATTCGAATTTACTGAAAGAGGACAGCCGCACGGCTCTACTTTTAAAATATTCGAATATATCCACAAAGTATAGCCGTGCGGCTGTACTTTTAAATGCTTTAATGTATTTAAAGCGTATCGCCGCACGGCTTTACTGTTAAAAAAAAGAAAAAATAATTATATATATATCCATGTTTATGAATTTTAAGTTCTAATAAAAGAAAATATGAAAAGCGTGTACAATGGAATTCTTTATAAGAGTTGACGCATAACCTATCGATCATAAAATCACTGTAGAGACTAAATGAAAATCAAGGTAGTTGATTGCCTAATTGATTCAATATGGACTTATGAGATGTTTCACTCATCATATAGTTAATTACTATTTATTAAGTAATACAATTTACGGGGTTAATTAATATTAATTACTCACCAAAAAAACTATTTATTGACCTAAAGAAACTAATTTTATATTCAAAAAAAGAAGAAGATACACTTTTGAATTTAAAATAGTATAGCCGGTCCGCTATACTCAAAAAATAAATTTATTTAAGGAGTATAGCCGGGCGGCTATACTCTGTAAACATTCGAATTCTACTGAAAGAGTACAGCCGCACGGGACTACTTTTAAAATATTCGAATATATCCATAGAGTATAGCCGTGGCTGTACCTTTAAATTTTTAATGTATTTAAAGAGTTTAGCCGCACGGCTATACTGTTAAAAAAGAAAAAAATTATATATATATATATATATATATATATATATATATATATATCCATGTTTATGAATTTTAATTTCTAATAAAAGAAAATATGAAAAGCGTGTACAATGGAATTCTTTATAAGAGTCGACGTATCCTATCGATCATAAAATCAATGTAGAGACTAGATGAAAATCAAGGTAGTTGATTGCCTAATTGATTCATTATGGACTTATGAGATGTTTCACTCATCATATAGTTAATTACTATTTATTAAGTAATACAATTTATAGGGTTAATTAATATTAATTACTCACCAAAAAAACTATTTATTGACCAAAAGAAATTAATTTTATATTCAAAAAAAGTAAAAGATACACTTTTGAATTTAAAATAGTATAGCAGGCGGCTATACTCTGTAAACATTCAATTCTTGAAAGAGTACAGTATACGGCTCTACTTTTAAAATATTCGAATATATCCATAGAGTATAGCCGTGCGGCTGTACTTTTAAATTTTTTTAATGTATTTAAAGAGTATGGCCGTCTTAATGTAAAAGTCTGTCAATTATTCCATGAAATCGAGAGGCAAAACCGTCTTTTTGGGCAAAACCATCTAAAAACATAAAAAACTAAAAAGAATATATCCATCTCTCTCTACTCTCTGTCTCTGGGCAAAACCACCCAGATATCACCCCATCCCAAATCAACCACCGGCTCCCTCCTCCCCCTCCCTCCATCCACCTCTCTATTCTCTATGATTTCTATGCTCTCGTTTAAAATAAAATAAAAGTTTGATGGTAGGAATGGGATTTGGCTATGGGGTGGGGGTGGGGTCTTTGCAACCCACCTCTTTGCCCCCTCTTTCTTCGTCTTCTTGGAGTTAATTGTGGAAGATCAATCATAGCAATCCCAGTAATCCAAAGCTTTAGGGTAACCAGACCTAGAAGAGAGATTTTGTATGAGGCAAGGCCATTGAAAACCATAATGGATACCAAAATCAATTATGTGGAACCTTGTTGCTTTCTTAGCTACATTCATTATTGTCTTATTTGAGAAGAAATTTATAGCTTCTTAAATGGACATGCGGCAAGATAAAGATGTGGATCCTTGGTAGCCTTCTCTCATCTTCAAAATCAGGATAGCCATGGGGAGTGGGTCGGGAGAGAGAGAGAGAGAGAGAGAGAGAGAGAGAGAGAGAGGGTTTTGCCCCCTCGATTTCACAGAACAATTGACAGATTTTGACGGTAGGACTGTTTTGATACTAAATGGAGAATTGGAGGACGATTGAAATGAAAAGTTTAGTTCGTGGATCAAAAGGAAACTTGAGCAATAGTTGGGGGACCATTTCGATCAATAACCCTTAGTTTGATCATATTACAAACTGGAGCCATGGAATACCTATTTTATAGATAGCTCATCACACTCTGTTTGGTTATCTAATTTAGAAGAATTAAAAAACCTTCATTACTCTTCTGCAAAACTAATAAGCCATTAGAAAAGTGTAAAAAAGAAAAAGAAAAATTCATTAGAAAAATTATAAATTGTATATACCTCTTAAAGAGGTTGAAAATTCTCTCTAGATTGTATATCAAGTAAATCAGTAAAAAGAAAAATCATTTTATTTAAATTAATGCATATGGTCTTTGTTAGGCCCATTAAATTCAATGATATGCTTTTGAAACTAAAATTATTCTTCTTAAAAAAAAATCTTTTTAAATTAGGTTTAGACTAAGGAGCTTATTTGAGAGTTCAATTCAACCATCAAACCATTTAAAATGTTTAAGTCCATTGATTTCATCATATTTGTTGATGGCGGGATTGAACCCATCAAATAAGCTCATCACTCTAAACTTCTCATTATAGCCTTTTCGACAACTTAAAGAGCAAAACAATTCAAGTAAAAACCAATGAACATGAAGCCAATCCTGAGATTCGAACATGGGCAAGCTACTTTTGAAATTAACTAGATGTGAGAGTTTTTGGCCCGAAGCGGCCCGCTATTATTGGGTTTGTGCTACACAACCGCTCCAAATATATGATCCCTTTGGTATGAAGGAGGACTACGATTGCTGGATCGTCTGAATCGAACGGTACATATTTGAATTGTATCTTGTCTGTTGGATGAATGCCGCGTGGTGGGTTCTAAGAATTTTGGACTTGGGGATCAGATATCATGTGTGTTGCCCAAGAGCTCACAACACGTTGATTGTTTCATAGCAACACGCATTAATTTGTCTCCATGTCTAGGTTGGGTGGAACTTTTAAAATTTAGGTAGATTTGTTTAACTTTATAGAAATAAATTGAATACACAACATGAAATCAACACAAAAAATGTACCTAAAAAAACAAATTTGAAGTTAAAAGAATTGTTATACGATATATAATGTTCTTAAAAATAAAATATGATGATATAAACTATCAACTCAAAAAAAATAATGTTAAAACTGTTTTTAAACAATTAATAAATTTAGAGTCTCAAATTTTTAGGACTGCAGGATTGGAGAAATAAATAAATAAAGTGGTAGTAGATAAAATTGATATTGAATAAGGGGAACCTATGGTCTCAGGTGCAGACCTTGCATTTAAATTTTTTTAAAAATATTTAACTAAGAATATTATGGGTTTCTGAAAATGTAACCAAACTTCCTCATAATTTGTATATATACATATAAATGTGTTTTTAAATATTTTAAATTTTACAATAATCTTAGGGTTTTGGTTTTTAGTTCGTGGCTTCGACCTTAACGGATTAGGTATGAAGGATAACAAACGGTTATGGAGATGGATTAGGGGAATTTTTCGAGTATGGTGTTCGGGGAGGGGTCCCCGACCCGAACTTGCCTTGTTTAGAATATAATATATATATATATAAAATCTCTACCATTATTAAGCTGTGTGATGGTGGTGCTATCTTTATAATGATATCGTGTCTTGAACATGTAGTTTTGACATGTATTAATTTCTTTAAGTAGTCAATATTTTTAGTTAATAAAAATTAAATTGATACATATATTGTGTTCATAGTGCTTTTTTCTCGTTCAACAAAGTAGTTTTTTTTTATTGATTTCGTAATCGAGTGGGTTGGGGAATCTGTTCCCCACCTAAGATGGAGATGAGGAATCCCTGATTTGAATATTATAGGTATAGAGAATGAGAAAAAATACTTAACGGCGATGAGGGTGGTAATGACTTACCCACCCTCAATTTGACCATTGTCATTCTTAAGTCCACCCTATTACACTCAAGTTGAATTCCCAGGGCACTTTAAATTTATTTAAAGTAGATTATGACTTATATATAATTGTTGGATGTAGACAGAAAACCAATAAATAAAGCCGATGGTGGTAGTTAAACATTAGAAAAATGAAGCTGAAGATCGTCGGGCGTTCTCACCCATTCAGAAATCTGAACCACAGAAACAAGTACACGCATACACAATCACACATAGCTTTTCCTTTCCTGCACGAGTCTCTCTGCAACGGCTTTTAGGTCATCCCCTTCTCACTTTCACAGGTTCGACTCTCTATCTCTATATCTCTGACGTAGTCTTAGGGTTTATAAACGACTGCCAACCGTTTGTTGAAAAACCCAAGTGCCCATTTCTGCTTGTTATGTATAATCTTAATTTTTTGCTTGTTTAGGACCATGCAGAACAAAGAAACTTGGCTCAACTATTGGTCTCAGTTAAGGTAAATACTTCTCCTTTTCTCTCCAAATTGACCAGCGTAAGACGTAAGCTTTACACACTTCTATCACCAACCAAATAGCGGGTGGAAAGTTCAAAATCAAAATTGGGTACTTGAGATTGTGTTCTTGATGGACCATCAATTGGCGAAAACGGGTTTTGATTATGCCCGGAAAAGGAAGAAATGGCTCTTTGTAGCTGCCGCCTTAGGCTTCTCTGGTTATGGCGTGTACAGGGTTTATAACTTGCCTTCAGTGTCTCAAAAAAGAAAAAGAATTTTAAAGCTTTTTGGAGCTTTAGTTTCTATAGCTGAAGTAGTTTCAGACTCTGCTGAGTCAATTGGAGTTGTCTCTAAGGATTTGAGGGACTTTCTGAAATCTGATTCTGACAAAATTCCAAATAGCTTAAAGCAAGTTTCCAAACTCACAAGGTCGGATGAGTTTTCAGAATCTGTTGTTAAGCTCACACAGGCTGTGACTTTGGGAGTTTTGCGGGGTTATCGATCGGAGGCAAGGAATGATGGTGACAATGGAATTTCTAGTAATTCAAGCTTTACAGACGAGGTTATGGATAAGCTTTTTACCACCGCTGGGTCTGGTTTTGTTTCAGTTGTTGTTGGAAACTTTGCTAGGAATTTGGTATTAGCTTTTTATTCAGATGAGAAGTCTGGTGGAGGATCTAATTCAAACAATTCCCCAAGTATGGACCGTTTTGTTTCGGAAACGAATTCTGTTCCAACATGGGTGGATGTGGTTTGTGACAAAAAGTGCAGAGACCTGATTGGTGATTGTATCCAGTTATTTGTAAGCACAGCTGTTGCTGTTTATCTTGACAAGACTATGAATATCAACACCTATGATGACATCTTCTCTGGGTTAACTAACCCCAAGCATGAAACAAAAGTGAGAGACATGTTGTCATCTGTATGTAATGGCGCGGTGGAAACTCTTATCAGAACATCTCACCAAGTGTTGGCAAATTCAACTTCAAAGGCCAATCCTTCAAATTTGAATTCAAGTTCTTATCTGGCAATTGATGAAAGCCAAACTCCAGCTCGAGATGAGGGCTTCAGCGAAAAGGCATTATCGATGCGTTCAAAGGCAACAAATGTGGATGATGAGACAAAAGACAGTGGTTGGGTTGGAAAAGTGTCCACTACTTTGGCAGTGCCGAGCAATAGGAGGTTTGTTCTTGATGTGACTGGGAGGGTTACATCTGAAACCGTCAGATCATTCTTGGAGTTTTCGTCTGAGAAACTATTTGATGGGATGAAAGAATATGCTAATTCTGTTCGTGAGGAAACTGTGGACAAGGGTTTTGGGATAGTGAGATATGCTAATTCTGTTCGTGAGGAAACTGTGGCCAAGGGTTTTGGGATAGTGAGATATGCTGTTGGAAAGTCCTCTGTTATTGCTACTGTATGTCTATCTTTGTGTTTACACATAATGGACAGCCCATGGGCTTTGGTGCCAGCTTAACTTGTTATGTATATTCCCATTTGACAAGTGCATATAGGCAAAAATTGCATTCTGCAACTGCTTGGATAGCGGATGCTTGTGTATATTTCACCAAATCCGTAAATTTCATTAGGATTGATGGACTGATAAGAGAATGCTGCTTATGACTGGAGGAGATTTTATGGATTGAACCTCGATGACATGCTGGTCTTCACTGGTTGATGATGTTTGCGAGATCCAATGTTTTAGAATTTGTAAAGAAAGAAACTTCATTGTTCTTTAGGTCATGTGTTAAGATTAGCAAACTTAAAGCTAGCATATTTAGCATTTTCATTATATGATTACAGCTATCTGTCAATATGGTTGTTTGCGCATCTGCACAGAGCACAAACAGGTCACTGTTTAATATCTTTTGCATTCTTTAGGAGTGACGGGTAGAGGTGTTGGTTCTTCGTGTCATATGGCAGTTCATATACTGCTACGGAAACCTGCCTACCGTTCCTCTCAATTTGCGGTTCTCATTTCTGCCGGACTGGCGCGACTGCCTCAAAGAGAAGAAGATTAAGTTCCACTGCAATTCAGTGAATTTGTTGCAATCCATATACGTTACAAAGAAGCAAAACATCTGTTCCGATTGTTTGCAAATACATTCAAACATTTGATTCTTGTAGATTGGTACATACCCTGTTGTGTTAATCAAACATTAGTGAAAAGTTTTACTTTCTTTGTGGGCATTACACGTGTGTAATTGGGGTCTTTGCCCTCGCAACTTTGGTTCTAGGTGTACTTTAAAAGTTCATTGCAATCTGTGTGAAAATTCGTAATGGAGATGACATAAATCAGCCTACAAAGATAGGCCTTAGTTGTCTGCTGCATGGAAATTTGCTTTGCTTTATTGGGAAGAACCAAAAGAAGTCGAGAAGGAACAGCCATTCCGTTGAGAGGTTATACTACAGAAAAGTCCAATATTCTATCCAGATTCTAATCCACACATGATGTCGAGAGATTATCCATTTTGGATGGTTTTGCCTCGTAGAAGATTGGACTTCCTTTTAGGATTTTGCATCGTCGTTCTGAAAGCAGAAAATACTGCATAGATAGAGTTCCAAAAATTATCCAACATCTTAAACAATCAAAGGTTTGCAAAAGTTGTAGTCATTGACCAATGACATGGTCACACCCCATCCACGACAAGAATTCGACTATCGTCTACCTCTAATCCAAACTAAATGAAAAAAAGGAAAAAAAAATTATATTTTTAGGCGGGGTCCCTTGTATATAGAGTAGGGGTATAACTAGTGTCGTGAAAAATGTGCAAAGAATGAGTTTGCTTGAAGGTTATATAATAGGGAAATTTTCCTCCTTGTAAACAGCAAAGCTCAAAAACAACATTTATTGGAATGTTACAACCAAAATACAATTCAGCAAATGCAGAGTAGTGAGTACCTTCTTCAACTACGACTGTTTCAACAAACTATCGGGGATCAAATGAATTCAAAAAACTAGCTATTAGCAGTTGCCTTGATCCTAGTGTCTAAATGTGCGTAAATGAATTAATGAATACCAGAATCCCTGCGCAAAACTCCTCTATGATATCATAAAACATGAGAAGATCAGTATATATTGGTTAACTTGAGCTTGCATCAGTCTCCTTTGCAGCTGCCTCTTCCTGCTGCTTCTTTTTCCAGTACTCATCAAGTGGGGGTCCAAATATTGCCTTGCCTGAAACAACTCCAATCCTGCAAAACCCCCAATTCTTTAGGTAGAATAAATGTCACTTAAAATCACATCACTCACATTGGAATTTAAAATTCCAAGTAGATTTCATCAGGAATACAAGTTTATAAGCTGCCTGCAAGTTTGAGGGGACAATATTAAGGCACACTTTGTCCAAAAAAAATATACATCTTAAGGCACACTAACAGCATACCAAATATCAAGGCTCTTTGGAAGCTAGCATTAACGCAAGAAACAAAAAAAAAAAACAGGTATAACACAGCACTAAAACTTTGGTTAACCCGTTCTCAGCAGAAAATTCAGCCAAAATAAGACACTAAGCACTATGGCTCCCTTTTTTCCACTGGACATTCATAGCAGAAAGTTGGCCACAATGTTTTAGCAATTAAACCAATGCTTTATCAGCTTCTAGAATTTCTCACTTGTATCTTATACCTAAAAATGCCACACATACACATCTTTACAAAGTTCTGGGAGACACTTTTTTGTGCAGATTCAGTGCTCCAGAGCTATTACCTGACAGGACTAACAATTGACGCAGGATATACGTTATTGTATACTAAATTCTAATTATTTCATATATTTCAAAAATTGTATTTTTTTCATGTATTTTTTTATATGAAGTTTTATTCTTTTTCTGGTAAAATCTAAGTCATAAAGTTACCATACAAGTTGGGGTTGCTTTAAGGTAATTTCTTCACAGTAAAGGTTTCTGAAGCCTATGGATGAATTAGATGTAATTTTATCCAATTGGAATGTAATGTAGCCTACCTTCATTTCTGTTCTGCGTCATTATACATAACCACTTCTGGCACCATCTTATTTTAGAAATGTGTTTCTTTTAATGATTCATTCGTTAACAACCAACTAGATGAAGATGTTAGATCATTTTCTCTAGACACGAGGGATGTAATGCATTTAGAACAATAAGGCAATTTGGATATTAATTAGAAAAGTGGGCATGCAGCAAATCTCAGTGCACAGTACAGATTCCTCATGCGTAGATATGTAGTAAAAAAGAACAATATACGCTTTCTGGGAAAAATTGCAAATAAGATGCAAGTTGTGTTTAGTAATTCATTTGTTTGTATGAAAGTCACCGCATTACATCAGTATCCTTCAAGATTTCCCAATTACTACCTCTTGTCATCCCTGTCTCAAGCACACAGTAATCTCACCAATCCAGTAAACAGATGGTAGAATGTAAACAAGGCCACCAAACTATGTGATTTATCGTCCAGTACTTTGAAAACAGAAATGATACACACACCCTCACAAGCATACATGCAGACAGAAGTACTTCTATTTTTCAAGAGAGTAACCTCACCAATTCAGTAAACAGATAGGAGAATGAAAAAAAGGGTTACTAGATTCACTGGTTGCACAACATGCAAGACAGAAAATTAAACCTACAATAAGTAGACAACCAGACTTTTGCGTAGGACCAAAAAGACAGATCCAGTTTGAATACTTAAACCTCCATGTAGGGTTTAAAGTAAAGTAACTCATGGTGTTAGCCTGTTAGGGTCCCGGCTATCAATTTCAAACTGTTTTAAGAGGCAGATTCTCTGGGTCCCAAATTCCCAATGTTATATATAAAGGAAAGGAAAAATGAGAAAAAGGAATAACAAAGGAAAAAACTTAAAGAAAAGACGGATTGCTTGAAAAAATCTTTGTCGCTGTGAAGGATTCACTCATGATTCATGAACTAAGCCTAGCAGTCCTACAAGCGCAGCATTGAAATCCACATTCTGCTACAAAGGTCGTAAAGAAGCCATGTCTCATGTCCTAACTCATAATACAACACCACATAAAGATTTATTTTCCTTTTTCATTGATTTTATCTGTGACAACTGAACATACCAAACTTCACATTGCCATTTTCCTGCCATTTTACATATCTAATTCACTGGAAATGGATGACAAAATTAACAATGACAGAACTTCAGTCATGCAATACAGAAACCTAAGCAAATTACTTAATCTTCACATAGTCACACCCAAACAATTTTTAGCCAAAACAAAACAAACAGTATTTAACCAAAACCCAATACGAGAATGATTCTGCTAATTTTATAGTCAAGCAAATCAGATAGGAGAAAAGGAACCTAAAAATGGGTCATTGAAAGTTGACTTATTTATCTACAAAACCATTAAATGTGTAAGCATATCAGGCTGGGGCAAACCCAAAAGACCAAATTGGAGCGTTCTTGGACTTACAGATAGTGCAAGACAGCCGATAAACACAGTATAACATAAAGGGTATGCCCGATTTTATAATTATCAAACTCAAATTTATTTGTAAAGAAAGGGACTTACACGACTGCTCCAATTACCATAGGAAACGAGAGGAATCTGCTTCGACCAAACATTTTCAAATTTCAATACAACAGTTCTGGTTTTTGTTGCAATTTGTATGCTTTCTCAAATTCAGGGTTTTTCAGCTTCTTACTCTTCGAGGGTTTTAGAAATGAAGATCCTTTTTTCTGGACCGGTTTCTGCAATTTTTCGATTTCCACCCAGATGTGTTTTAAACTTAGGACTTCTAAATCATTTACGGGATGTATTGATTCTACTCTATATTCAATGCAGTTTAATACTAAGAGCATCACCAATGAGTGTATTTTGAAAGTTCACTTTTACATCCCATTTGCGGTGATTGGCGTCTTTGTAAAAATAATCGCCGCCGATTTCTTTGTGAGAAAAATCAATTGTGAGATAAATCGGTTTAGCGTTTGGTAAACTTTTTGTTAAAAGTGTTGTTGGTACTTAATTCCGCATAATCAAAAATAATTCCCGTATAATCATTAAACCTGCCAAACTGATTCTTACATAATCAAAAATGAAAGACCTCATTACCGCTTTCCCTTATACTTTCTCTCACAATTTTTAATAATAAGTGATTTTCTCATAATTTACCAAACAGTTGCTTCCCAAAATTTTTTAAAAATCACTTATTACCCCAAATAAGAATGCCAAACCTGCACTTACACCTCCGGTGGATGTAAATCATGTTTTTGCTCCAATGGGAAAAATGTAAATTCAAATATGTAAATTTGATTTTCTTATGTTAATTCTACTTTATGTTAACTTTTTATTGTGTTAAATTTTTTGCATTAATTTTTGTGTTTAATTTAATTTAAATTTTTTCCATACATATCGACCTAAAAATTTTAAAATTCCAACAAAATTTGGAAAACACCATTTTACTTGGGCATGGGTCTTTAGAGTGATTTCGTACATTTTTATTTAAATAAAAAAGCATAAATTGATATTTAAGAGTGTGGCCTCTCAAACCGCGCCAAACAACCTCTCTCTCCTCCTTTTGCACCAAGTGGACCTCACATATGAAGATGTAAAAATGGATGCAAATGTAGCATTTTTTTACATTTGCCGGTGGTGCTCTACTTTTACATATCTTTACATCCCTCCATTGCACCCATTTCCGGCAACAAAAGATGTAAAAGAGCTTTACATCCCCCTTTACACCTCTCCATTGGTGATGCTCTAATACAAATAATAAAATGATGCTTTTAATTCAATCAAAAACCCGAATTTAATGAAAAATATATCTTATCCAAAAATGACGATTTTAAAAAAAGAAAAGAAAAAAGAAAGGCAATATATGGTATTCATAATTTAAATTTAAAAGTGCCGCCAACGGAGTCTAGCCCAGTTGAAAAGGGCATTAACTTGCAGATAAGAGATCTCAGGGTTCGAACTCCCGTAGCATCTTAGTTGTGTGTGTGTGTGAGAAACCCCTCTTCCCTCTCCCCTTTATTATCTTGGATTTCTTCTTAATAGATATTGTTTATATTAAAATTTATGATTAACTACAGTAAACCCCCCAAACTATGGGGGTCATTACAAACTCATACCCAACCTTTGTTGACTCGTTTAACTAGTACCCCAACTTAACAAACCTTTCAAAAGACACCCTCCGTTACTCATACCGTTAGAGAAACCGTTAAGTGCTAACGTGTCATGTCCGATGTGGTTTTTTTTTTTTTTGAAGTGGACTCCATGTGGACAAAAATTAATAAAATATTCCTTTCTCTCTCGCCCCTTCTCTCTCTCCTTCCCAGCCAAGCCACCCCTCTCCCCCTCTTTCCCAGCCAAGCCCCGACCTACCTTCCCCACTCTCTCCACCGTCACCTAAACCCAGCCACCTCCCACAGCCTATCATTCGCTTACACCACCTTCACCTCATTCCTCTGTCTGTGTCTCTCTTTCTTCATTTCTCTCTCTCTCTCTCTCTCTCTCTCTCTCTCTCTCTCTCTCTCTTAAAATACATAAATTGTACCTCCCACCTCCACCTCCACCTCATCCCCAGACCCACCGTAACCCAATCCCATCCCCTAAACCCTAAACCTAATCCCATCCCTCCGTGACTGTAACAACAATTCCCCTTAAAATTTTAAAATCCCCAATTTAACAAATTTAACAAAAACAAAATTCATTAGAGCATGGAAGTATGCATTCGGAACTAAGTGTTCAATATTGGATTCAATAGCTTCACCATCAAATCTTTAAACCACAATCCCAAATCTACCACCTCAATTTCCCCTTCTTGCATTCCCCTCCATACCCAACTTCCTTCCTACTTACCCCTCTCTTGCCTCCTAGAAATCAACATCAGCCATCACAAAAATAATCTGAAACATACCTAAATTATTAACTGGAAAAACGACGACGTGATGGTTCGTGGGATGGAGGCCTAGATCTAGTCGTTATGGCCCATATCGATTGTGGAGAATGATTGAAGAATGGTGATCTTGCTGGTGTCGTTGGTGATGATGATTGAGATGACGAGGGTCTCAACAGTGAAGGCATTCTCTTCCAAATGGGTCAACCCGAAATCGAGTATTCTCCGCCGGGGTGGAATCGACGTGCGACATAGAGAAAGATTAGGGGAGAGAAAGAGACAGAGAGAAGATAGAAAGAGAAAGAGACAGGATATATCGAGCTCGTTGAATATGGGAAGAGAGAGGTCCTTTGACGGTGGAGGAGTTGGGGAGGGTAGGGAGGGGTGGGGATGGGAGGGAGCGGAAGATCGGAGAGATGGGGTGGTGTGGCTGTGTTATCTTAGTTTTTGGTTTTACTTTTTTTTATAAAGTTTTATATTATTTTATTATTTTGTATACTTGATTATAAACTTGTTTACATTTTTTTATAAATGTTTTAAGGAATTTTTTATTAATTTTTGTCCACGTGGAGTTCACTTCAGCAAAAAAAAATACCACATTTGACAGGCCACGTTAGCATTTAACGGTTCCTCTAACAGTAAGAGTAACAGAGGGAGTCTTTTGAAATGTTTTGTTAAGTTTGGATACCGGTCAAACGGGTCAACAAAGGTTGGGTATTAGTTTGTAATGACCCCCATAGTTGGGGGGGTTTATTGTAGTTAATCATGTTGGCACTAAAACTAAATGGATAATAGTTAAAGGCAACTTACAAGTAGTGTGGACGGTCGAGGAACCGAATGAATGTTTGTGAGGTGGTGCTTCCCTTTTTGGCCGATGATGCTGGATCTTCGTCAAAGAGAAGAGAGCAACTGGTGAGACCTAAGGCCCCAGTGCGGTACTAGCCGAAGGCCCTCCGATGCTAAAGTTAGTTTCGAAGGAGGAGCAGGCTATTGCCAGTGCAAAGGCATAAAGTCAAGTAGAAAGTCATTGCCCTGTAGTTGTGGTGAGGGGCTTTATTTATAGAGTGACCTGGGGGGTTCTCCAAGCACTCAGTTTCGATGTGGGACTCTTGGGAGTGCCTTCCGAATCTAACACGTGTTGGAGTAAATATCCTAGCAGAGGACCTGAGAAAAATCTGTAAGATATTTGATGTGACGCAGGATCGGCATGGCATGCCGAATGGACTGGATATCCTTGGGTTAGCTAGCGTACAATTGGCCGGTGATGTTTGATGACACTGCCAATTGTAGTACTGGATCAGCCGGAATGGGAGGTAAGTCTCCGCTTTGCTTATGGTCAACAGAGGGCCCGAAGGGACTAACGGTGGGGTCAAGTCTGTGGGGCATGAGCCTTTCCACGTGTCATGACAGGAGAAGCGGGTCAGATATGGTACAAACAAATCCTAAAATTTAAATATAAAAAACAAAAATACAATGTATGCGTGTAGGGTAGAGAAAATGTATAGGACAATATCGGTGCATGGTTTGTACAAATAGTGAACTCCTATTGGGTAAAGCAAGATGGCTAAGAGGGCTGGGCTGATTTCTAAATTACCTAAGTTAGTTGCACCTCTAAGCCTATATTCAAAAATCAGGACTGGGCTGGAGGTGTAGATCTGCCTTGCTCTTAGCAGGCCAACAATATATATCTATTACTTAGGGAGAGGCCAACAATATAGTTTTTTCAATATTTTCCCAATATTTGTTAAAGTAAAAAAATATTTTAAATTCACAATACCGTATGATAAGCTTAGATGCTAGCGAGGAGGCAACATGATTTTGAATTATATTTTGAAATATAACAAAAGGCATGAATATTAAGTGTATGTTCTTCAATCTCAGTGAAATATATATATATGTTAATCTGTTGAGCAAAATGAAAATATATAATATATCACATATCAATTAAATCCTCTCTAGCCTGGTAGCCGACTAAAATTGGAGGACCATATCAAACCTAGCTAGATATATATATATGGAGCATGCATGGGATGGGGGCGCACGCGCATTGGCAACTTGTAATTCCATTACTATCTTGAGAGATCAGTAGTTGACTAGAAGAAGCGTCGGTAAAAGGTTAATGAGCTTTTCACATTCTAATTTAGGCTGTACCCAACCTATATAACAACCATAGAATGTGAGCATATGCTCAAGTGTGAATGTTCATAAGTCAAAAGTTAGAGTGGCCCTGCATAAGCCCAGGACCACTACAACTCCCAAGAAGTCCTTCATTCTCCTCTGGGTTTCGAGTTATATAGCTTCACTGAAAAAGGCAAACTGCAAAAGCGGAAGTGCGTACCAACTATTTAGATTTTTTCGAATCTTAATCCCACAACCATGCACGCTTCACAACTTTCTCGAGGCATCTTGTTCCACTTGTTTCTTGCTTATTTTAATGCCTAGTTGCCTACTACCCCATCTTTAAATTGTTTAAGAAAAGTTCCAACAATTATCATATATCATTTGTAGACTAAGTAGATGTTTATTTGGGGGATTTCAAGGGAGAAAACAATCTTAATTAACATACACTTTGTTTGGATTATCTCTGTCTTGAAAATCCTTGGTTACTAATCTAAGTTGTTTAATCTTGTTTAAAGTCTAATTGTACAATTCAAAAAGTATCATCCTTAAACTTGTATTAGTAAACCAAAACTCTCAAGACAAGAGTAGGATCTAGTCTAGTGTATGCATTTATGAGATAAGTGCTTTCACCTAAAAATGTGAAACTTTTGAGTTGGATTGGATGTTGTCCTATCACTTATTCACGCCATACTTATTACAATTACTTAAGCTTTTGTTACGAAACCATTAACCATCTTCAGCAACTTTGTGGCTTTTTCGTTTTAGGTGAGAGCAATTACTTGTGGCCTTTGTTGCTTTAATTTTCATCTTTTGAAAGGGGAAACTAAAAAGCAAGAACCCCAACTGAAATTACTTTTGGTTTGGGAGACTTTATTTTCACTTTAGGACACTATTTCTTTTTAGCTTTCAACTTCCAATATGTATTTATCAGACGACAAATTTGTATTGCAAGTATGAGTAGGCATGCTTCTGGTTGTTGAATCAGGGATTTTAATTACTTTGTGATTTGTGCGTAACTCTCTCCAGATCAATGCAACTTCTTGTTAGATTTAGTCACTTGAGAAGATTTATTCATATTTAGCATCATAATTACTTTGTACTTACTTTAGTCCTCTTATCAATAAAATACTATGGCTCTTTATAAAAATGTTTATGTTCACATTCAATATCTTACAGGTGGAGAGAAGCCAGCATTCAATTTACAAGTTGTTCGCACTCATTGTCACTCCATTTATTTACTTCCTAAGTAACTCTTAATTAAATTCAATAAAGAAAAAGTGGCAGTTGAAAGCAGCGGCTAGCTTCTGAGAAATCAACAGATGCAAAGTCACATTTAATATCTACGGGTTTAAATTGACTCTAATTATTATCTTTTAAGGGAAAATGTTAAGCTTATGTGAGTTGGAACAATCTGCAATATTGTTCTGCCCGGTAAAAGTAGGAATATTTGTAGAAATGTCATATGAACTTATATATCAGTTTCAATTTGTCACCTTAAAGAAAAATTTAAGTGAAATGTCACCTTAAGTTTTCAAAATTCATGATTTGTCACCTGACTTTAACATCATCTAATTTTCCATTCATTTTTAAGGGTATTTTAGTCTTTCCAATATGTAAACCCTCAGCAAATGCAAAGCCAACAATAGTTACAGACAAATAGAGGAAAATTGGAAAGACTAAAATACCCTTCAAAATGAATGGAAAATTGGATGATGTTAAAGTCAGGTGACAAATCATGGATTTTGAAAACTTAAGGTGACATTTCGCTTAAATTTTTCTTTAAGGTGACAAATTGAAACTAATGTATAAGTTGATGTGACATTTCTACAAAAATCCCGTAAAAGTATTACATGGTGTTTTAAATTTGGTATGATCTTAAAAGAGAAAAGTTTCAGCCGCCATTCCCCATGGGGGTTGGTGGCCATCATTCTCCTCCTCCCCTTCCCTCCCCTCCCCTCTCTACTCTACTCCTCGCTCATCCCCTCTAGTCCCTCCCTCCTCTTGGCTACGTTTTGTGGTTGCTTGGATGTTTTAGTGGTTGATTGGCTATCTTGGTGACGACATGGTGTCAGGTCGGCTTTATTTAGTTGTTGCATGTTTCTAGTCTCTATTTGTATCTGCTACTTGTGAGAGTTAAAATGTTGTAGTTGCAGTTGTAGTTTGGTGCATTGAGGTGAGGTATATGTCTAGTTTTTCCGGGCCTGCAGGTTTTTTGCCGAAATTTCTTGGGCCATGTGTGGCAATGAGTAGAGGTATGCATGTTGCTGGTAGAGTCCTTCGTATTTGAATTAATCCATTGTGGTTAATGTGCTCTATATTTGTAAAAACCCTTTTGTGGTTATTTGTATCGGTCTTTGTGACTGACGACCTTTAGACCTGAATTATGAATACAATTCATCGCATTTCTCTCCCAAAAAAAAATTTTGGTATTTTTTTCTTCCATTATTTTTCTTTGACATACAGACCAGAAAACAAACTGAAAAAATGACCTTAGAACGTGATGTCCAACTTTATAGATTACAGGATATTTAGTATAAGAACAAGAGCAGGGTTTCATGAACTGTGGTATTTTGCTTTATTTATAATTAAATCAAGAATTCAACATTATGAATCAAGAAAACTGTGTATATATGTCTCTCCCGTTTGATCATCGTTCTTTACTACCATGCAGTTCTTCTGTAGGAATGAATTATAAATGCAGTAGTAAAGAGAGATTAATAATGACAGTTATATAAGCTGTGTTCTTGAGCTCCACTATCTTACTCTCATATTATGCTTTCTCTTGTTAAGATAAATACTTTGTTAAACTGTAAATTTGGACCATACATTGAAATTGATCAATGGTTCAAATTCAGTCTCACATTGCTAGACAATCTGAAGAAAAAAGTGAAAAAAAAAACACAGGGGAAACTTGATATTGCTTACAAGTATTACATAATCACAAATAGATATTGTTAACAAAACAAACCAAGTTTAAGGATTATGCTTCTGTGTATAGATGTAATCCACATGAGCTGCCAGAGTCCTTCTCATTAAGCACTCCTCCTCCCCAGCTCCTTCACAGCTCTCATTCACCACCTCATCAACCTCTGTTTCAACACCCTACTCAACGCCCAAAAAAAATAAAAACCCACATATCAAACTCATAACCCTATAATGAAAATGCACAAATAAACTTTAAAAACATGAAAATTCCACAAACCTCAAATTGGGTTTTTGCAGAAGTGACTGCAGAAAAAGCTGGTTCTGGCCTGGCTGCGTAGACTAAAGTAGAGCAGAGGAGGACGGCTAGGAAGAAGAGGGCTTTAACTCTGGCCATTTCTCCTATTTGTTTTAATTTTTATTATACAATGGTGAGATCGAATGAATTTATAGAAATGAGATAAGGACTCAGGAGATGACCTTTATTTATGGCCGTGTGAACTTAGGAAAAGGGAAGAGGCAGACTTTCTGTAGCTAAGAGTCTGTTGGACCCAAAATCTTTGTATTTAATAGGCCATATATATAGGATATGACATAATTAATAAAAGAGACTCTCTTTTTTTTCAATTTTTTTTTCAATTTTGTATTGTTCTACCCTATGACCAAATTAACAAATTGGTGTCGTTGATATCGCCGGGGATTTGATTTGCTTTGCATGTTGTTTGTAGACTGGCTTTAGCCGAACAGCATGAAGAGGTTTTTTTCGGTCCACTGAAAAAACAGAGACATAGAATCCAAAACTGATTCCTTGTTGGCTAAACAATAAACTAAATTATTAAAATGAAGAAGGGGGAATATCACCAGCTAATGATGTCAGACTCTCAGAGACGTAATTAAGTTTTGTTTTGGTATGATTTTACAATTACAGTACTCAATTCCTAGATGCTTAAAATGAAGGACGTCATTAAAAATGTTTATGTACATATGTTACATTATGCTTTCTCTTTGACTTTGGAATCGAAGGCCCTTATTGGGTGATGCGGAGCACGATTGGTTGTTGGCTTTCAAATATGAACAAACCCTATTTGATATCATGAAGGATCCATCCCAAAACCAATTGACAATAGGGGAGTCGCCAAACTCCTTATAAACTCATGCAACATGCAAAGTCTCTTAACATGCCGATCTAGGACTCTTCACTTCACATCTTCAGACAACCATTCCACATCCTGAGAATTAAAACAAAAACTCACATAGACAACCAAGAGTTTGCATAAATCCTCTTTTCTTTTTGGCGATCAACAATTTTTCTTATGGACCAGATTAGTAATCAACATTAAGGACCAGAGAAGTTAATATGGTACTCAGAATGTTCTTGAACCTTTTTAATTTGGTTGATTATTCAAATCCTATTGACAGCCATGTATTCTAGAACGCCCTAGCATTCATATTCCTTCGTTTTTCAGCGTTTGCTGAACCATGTTTTGAGTCACCATGACATGGGTATGGTGTACTCTTTTTTTTCTTGTCTTTTTTCGTTCGTTCAGGACAAAGTGTCATGACTTTTAGCATGAAAAAAAAAACAAAAAATATTAAGTGGCAAAATAACCGATCGACTTCAGAACCCTCAAATAGCTCAGCTCAGATGAATTATCTGTAATGATAGATGTTGACTCAATTGTTTTGTGATCTCTTCAAAGGTGGCCCTTAGCTACAAACTGCTCAAAGTCAGAAGGAAAAATAGTGAAAATATATACGATGATCTCATCGTAATATCCGAGCCTATTTCGAGTTCATGGCCCCAATTAAGAATTCTTTGCTTGTTGATTGGCATATAATAAGATATTTCCATTTCCTATATGCTATATGCTATATATAGGAATCAAAAGTTTTCCTTCCATCCACACTTGTAGTTTAACAAGAATCAATTAAACTGTGAACCCATGACATAATCCGATGCGTGACATGTGCCGTACTACTTTGACAGAGGAAACAATCAAGGTTAATGAAGGGGCGGATCCACATAGGAGCAAAGGGGGTCAATTGACATTTTACTTTTATTTATTTATATATTACTCCATTTACTTAAGTTTACAATGTAAATAAGGAAGTACCCTCATTTGGATTCAGATAAAAATACTAGAAAATCAAATTCCTACCAAATCAAAATATGAAAAATCGGTTTTAGTACAAAATACGATTTAGGCTACTAATGATGGCTCATTAAGTCAATATATACTTCATATTAAAATCTCATAAAATCAAGGTTTCTTATTTGATATGTAAGGAATAAAAGCCGTAAAAAATTATCTTGAGAAAATGATTATTCCAAAAAACCATTTTTCATGCTTAGCCAATTTTTTTTTTCCATGTATGATATGAATGCATGAAGGAACCTAAGGTCAGTTTAGGTAAAAACACCTTCACAGTTCCATCAACAAAGAGTTTTTTTTTTTTGACAAAAATAACATAACTCTTACGTATTGAAGAAATATTTGCTTGAGTATCGGCTTCTTGTTCAGTGTTCCAAATCATAAGGCTAACAGTTGGGATTTTATTTTGGTTAGTTTGAATAAATTAGGGTTTTTTTTTCTATTAAAAAAGGGTTTTTTTATATTAGATTGTATTTGTTAGTTAGTTTGCTTTAATTAGATTGTATCTCGGTAAATTGGATTCATTTTTGTGTTTGTTAATTAATGAAGATTCTTATATATTTTTGTTTTTCTTGATTAGTTGTTGTTGAGATTTTATTTTGGTTAGTTTGAATAAATTAGGGTTTTTTTCTATTGAAAAATAGGTTTTTTTTTAATTAGATTGTATTTGTTAGTTTGTATGCTTTAATTAGATTGTATCTTGGTAAATTGGATTAATTTTTGGGTTTATTAATGAAAATTCTTATATATTTTTGTTTTTCTTAATTAATTGTTGAGATTTTATTTTGGTTAGTTTGAATAAATTAGAGGGTTTTTTTTATTAGATTGTATTTGTTAGTTGTATGGTTTTTTCTATTAATTATGAATTATAATATTATCATTTCATTTCGATGGGTCTATTTTGTATATAAAGTTTTTTAACCTTTTACATGTTGACCCGAATGAAAATTCATGGATCCGCCACTAAATAAAAGTATAAGTTTGTTTTGTTTTTATACCGATATCCTTATTAATTAGTTTGTACGTATGTATGTATATATATATGTTATGCCTCGTGGTCACGTACCTTCTAGAAAAAGAAAATAAAAAAAAATGAAACTATATATATATATATAACTTTGTGTATACGAACGTTGTTTTGGAGGCATGCAAAAATGAAATCACCTAATTCGTTGTTTTTGCTATACGTAGTCATAAAAAAAAAGGTCGGCATCCGATTGAGAAGACAATTCTGTAGCCGTGTGGTTCGGTAAGAGAGCAGAAAATCTACACCTTTTGTTTACTGAAATTGGACCAAATTAAGACAGTGACAATTAATAAAGCAAATTAATTATTGCAGCTGGTAAAAGAAAGAATATTTGGATAATAGAGTAGGGGTTAAGGCATGCCTATATATGCTAGTGGTTTAGTGCGGCCGAAAGCCAGTGCTTGAATCAGTCAAAAGAGTTTCTAGTAGAACTTCTTTCGGTTGGTAAAGTGAGCATTTGGTTAGACAAACTTCATATACTTCGTTGGAAATATTGACTGAGAATATATGGTTTGGAAAATTTTGAAGTGCATGAATCTTGGTGAGTACTAGAGGAATGTCATGATTGTTTTTTTTTTAATCGGAATCAAGTTTCATTGATAAAAAAGGCAATGCCAATTACAAGAGAGTGGAACTCATAAAAATGAGCACAAACAAATGCAACAGTAAAAGCCCACTAGAAATAAAACTCAAACAGATGTAAAGTCTACAACTGGCATAAAGCCAGAGCCCAAAACTGAAATAAAGTCAGAATACAAAACTGGCATAAAGCCAGAGCCAACCAAAAGCAAAAACATCACCAAACGCAAAAGTACCATTGCCGATGCTTCCATGAAGACCGAGACATAGCCACCAAGACTAATGATGAGTGAAAGTACTGCAAACACACCAAAACACACAAAACAAATACAAAAACTACAAATATGAAAATCCCTCGCAATACATAAACCGAACATCAAAGACTCAATAACTACTACAAAAATGAAACCACCAAAGCACCAAGAAGGAAACAACAGCCAATCCAATAACAAACCTGAGAAAACACTTCCCAAAGCCAAACAAACCAACATCCTAAGCAAGGAAAGAGGTGGTAACAACCCAAGAATGAAAGTAGGTTGTGCAAGCACCCGAGCAAGAGCTCTACACATCTTCCGAATGGGACACGAAAAATCGTGTTTGGGAGTAGTCGCTGCAACCCATAGAGGTGAATAGAAAGAGCAATTTTGTAATTTTAGGTCAAAGGTTTTGATTTCATGGATGGTTTTATTTAAGTCGCAAATTTGCTAAATATATTGAGTCCAAAGTATACAGAACAATAAAAATTTCCAAACTTATTAAAGGTATTTTTAGGATTTTGGATATTTCACCAAATTCTCGTTCTCCCTTTACATATATAGATTAATTGTTCGAGTAGACAAAACAGTACAATTTAATAGTTGATTCACTCAATTGTTGCAATGCATATGAGGTTGATAATTAATGAAGCAACAGACTATATATAGTTCATGATGAGGCCAATCAAAGATATCCTAGTTAATTTTAATAAAAAATCAAATTTAAATTACCTAGAAATACACATGTGAAATCTTGCTTCTATCTTCAATTATTAGGTCGCCTTCCAATCAATCCTTATCCTAAGATGAATGGTGATCGTCTCTGGCACTGATACATATGTAATCAGTCACGACTTAACAGAAACAAAAATGCTTTTCCACAACTTTGCATGATTTTATTGGCCGTGGGCTCCATGACAGAAACCATCATAAGAGCTTCCCCACCTCTGCTGAACTCGCACATATGAAACCAAAACAAGTTTTGACTACAGCATAAAAACACATGCAACACTTGGCTCTTGGTCTGCATTACAAGCTGATATTTTGCCATATGCAAGAGAAAATATGTGCTTTCGTGTCCTTTTCCCAATTGCCCTTTTTTCATTGCTTGCCTTAATCGATTTTCAAGCATGCATGGTTTTATTATAATTGTCTTTCACCTTCATGGACATGCCTTTCAAGCTTGCCATTGTCGGTGGAAATTAGCGAACCCTCAATTTTGTCTCATCAGCGCATTATGACATAGAGCTGCACCTAAAGTTTTTGGACTTGACCATACATACGTTCCATCGTTTGCAACAAAATAGAGGTGCACAGTGAAAGTGCTGTGAGGAAGCTGTGTAGTGCAATAAGCATGTAATAATTTAGATGGGGGGATTTGAAAATGATTGGAAAACTATTACATATATATGAAATTTTTTGATCACTAATACGAAAATTAACTTTATTATTCGCATATTAGATATTATAATTGAGTAAATTCGTAATATCATATGATGTTACTGTCATGACATAAATTTTACTCGAATAATTGCGTTTTGGATGGAAGACTGATCAATGACTGATCACCACTTATATGCACAAGAGAGTCAAAGCGTAGAAATTGGTGCTTGTTTTTTAGTGTGAACAGAACATCAAATCAAACAAAAGAAAAATATGATTCTCAACTTATGCTACACATCTTTAATATAAAGCACAGAGGACAAATATGGGGAAAGGGATTTATTATGACAAAAGAAAAGAGGCCCTATCAGTTGTGCCCCACACTCATATTGCATTAATGAATTGACCTCAAATCAAAGGGATGCGATTCATACTATAAAAATTTCATAAAGATAAATTTACCCAGCACGAGTTAGACTAACAACATATACAATTAAACAATGAAAACTTTTGTTTAGTGTGGTCTTGTCTATATTGAGTTTTGGTTTCTTCTTCGTTTGAGTGGAAATGGAAAATGGATTGTCATTTACTCATGCCCTCTTTTTTCCATGTAAAACCAGACCAAAAAGAGAGTTTAGACCGACATATAGAGTTGCAAACAATCTCTGTAACTGATAGTTCATGTCTAGTGGAATTACGTCAAGGATGACTCTCAATGCAAGTAAGCAACTGGAAATGGATAAGGAATAATCCTATTGGGTTAATCATTTTCGTGTATGTTGGATGGCGTTTTCAAGAACCAGAGAAGTGGGTATTGGGCTTCATTTTATTGTGGAGACACATTTGTGCATACAAGGCCCTGGTGGGGGCAAATCTTATATATCTTAAGGAAAACGTCATTCTTGACATACACGTTTTGAAGCTTTTCATTAGCCAACAAAAACTTGAAAGAAATCTTTTTTATGCGCACCTCCTAGTGTTGCAGGTTGAGTAAGTTAGGTGGGTTATGTTGAATTGATAGTATATCACATCGAATCATTGAAGTCTTGTTTTACTGGTTTAAATGATTTTCAACCTCTATACTTATTGTCAGTTGATTTTGAGTTGAATGTCTATATTTTACTATAATATTATAAAAGCATGTTATCTATGTGTTAGACCCAACAGTCATATGTGTATTGTCCACGTGTTAATAACTGGAAATATAAGTTTTACCTTAGTAGTTTAATTTAAATGATTTTTTCCCTCTCCACTAATTAACAACCCCTTCAAAAGTTGGGTTCACTTCCAGTTGCCCTTGCAAGTTCCAACCCTATGTCAAATCATGAATTTGTGTGTTTATCGTGAGTAAGTTTGATTGAGTTGGGCTCGTCGCAGAAGAACGAATAGAGATAATTAAACAGCTTCAAGCCCAACGTGGTCTATTAAACTGGTCCAATAAGTAGTGCGGTATAAAACTTCTCAGACAGAATATCCATTTTTCCATACCATATGGCCTATACCAGTCAGCTTCATGGAACAAGATTCATCTCTGACATGTTTACGTATAACAGGTATTGAGATTATTTCAATTTCTAATTTCAGATGTGTCACATAAAGAATTCCACATTAAAATCTGTAATCCAATAAGTTAGAAATTACGAATTAGATTGATTAAAACAGAGTCGTTGATCCCTTATCTATTCCTTCTCTCCTTATTCATCGCTTGCCTGATTCATAATTTCCTCATTTACAATTTCTACCTGCAGTCCTGATTTCACTGCTGCTTTGATCCTTAAACTAATTTGTAGGCAAAGTATGGCTTTCTAAATCCACAAGTGCTAAAACTAATGGTGCTCAGATTCCAGTGTAAATTCTTCAAGTTACTCCAAGATGAAGCCATCCTTTTCCTGATTCTCCGTTGCCATTTTATTGTCCATTTCAAATTTCTCCACTTGCTGTTACCATTGTAATATTGAGCTTTCAATTCAACGCAACTGTTTTTTTTTATTTTCCATACAAAGTGCACACAAAGAATGAAGAAACTTCTTCCTCATTCAAACTGCCATAAAAACCACATTATTAAATTCTCTCTCACCGCTTTCAACGGGTATGGCTAGCTACCATCCTCTTCATTCCCGATCAATGGATTCAATAAGCAATCCAAAAGGCTGCACCAACTTGTGCTATTTCAGAGGCTGTGCAGACGCCAATGCGGACGCCGAGCCCAAAGAAATGACAGCATCACCAAACACAAGCTGTGGAGTTCCTCCCGTCTGCAAAAAGCTCGACGGATTGGCAGCCTGGCTTTTCCACTACGTGGCAGAAGCTTTCTTTGCATCTCTTCAACGCTGCTCTTGCATTCACATCGACACAGAAGATGACCCTGATGATATTTTCTACATCCCTCTTAATGGCAGCCAGGAGGAGGATGGTGGCATTCAAATCTCAATAGCAACTGTGGTTTCTGAAAACTATTAATTCAGGAAGAGATGCATGACATAAATATGTAATTACTGTGTGTTATTACTACTAGGGGCAAATGCGCTTGTGTAATGCGCGTACCATATCATAAAATAAAAGATTACGTAAATGGGGTTTGATTAATTAATATATATTTTCTTATAATTATAACTAGCCCCTTCACGGGTGTGCCAATTGATTTTGTTTTTTGTTTTTTTAATTATTTATTTAGAATTAAGAAAAGATAAAATGTGTATTTATGCTCCATAAAAATAGGACCCATATCTGATTTTGTTTTTAATTTTAAATTTTTTAATATGAAAAATATAAATGAGTGCTATTAAACGAATCATAAAATTAACCGAGTACACCATACTACCAACTATTTATTGAATTACTAATATACCTTAATATAAAATGACCAAAAAAGATATATTGAATTGTGAAACAAATGTAATTTTAATAAGTATACCCTACTCAGTTAATTTTAGGGTTCGATTAACAACACCCTTCTTTTTTCCTTTCTTTGTTTTTCTTTTTCTAATTTTTGAAAGACTTTTTTTTTCTTTACAATTCCTCAAAAACCTTTCTTTGGGGTCTTCTGGTGGAAGAGTTAAAAGAGCATTTGGAACAAGACGTAAATTATGAGCTTTGCTCAATTGGGTTTGATGAACATTCATCAATCCCCTTTGGGTTAAGACAAAAGTCAAATAAAGTTGGAGTGCTTACACTTGGTTTTCAATATTTTGACTTTGAAATTGTGTAACAATTCATCTCCTCCTATTCTTTGTTTATTTCTTCTACTGTTTATATGTTTTGGGAATTTCCTTTTAACACGTAACGGATTGCTTTTCTTTTTCTTTTTCTTTGTGTAATAAAGTGTATTAGGTGTACTAAGAATATTTTTGGTACTTAAATAGGGTGTACTTAGTTAATTTTACATTTTAATTTAAATATTATGGTATACTTAGATCATAAAGTGTACACTCAATTAATTTTAGGGTTTGTTTAACAACACCCATATAAATTAACCATATTATCCTCATTTAATTAATAATTTTAATTTTTAATATTTGCATTAACTAATGACATTTTCTAGTATTTTGAACGTTTCACCATTCTCTGCCTTTTGCTTTTTATATATATTATAATTTGTGTCAGAAATCAAAGAGCAAAGTTTTGTTATTGAATTGGTCTTTTTGAATCAGCCCAACACTACGTGAATTACCGGTACGTACCCAAAGTTTGAACCATCTTAATTGTTGTAACAGGGCTCATTATTAGGTGCATAAAAATTCATGTTGAGCATATATTACTGTACCAAGGAAAAGAAAAGAATTTGATAAGAACCACATATAGAGAAATTTTTAAATGTACCGGGTACACCATGTGGCTGGTGTACCATCCAATAGACTTAGGACATTTGGAATTACTTTCTAATTTATTGCATTATTTTTTATGACATATGGGCGGGCTGCATTTGAAACATTCCACATGTCCTACACCTAGTGGATGGTACACCAGCCACGTGGTGTACCGGGAACACCCAAAAATTACTCCCACATATATAGCATTTTCAATATCCACAAACATTTTCTCAGTGATTTCAAAATCTTACTAATGCTTTTAGGAAAAGCTCATTATAGAGTGCAATGCACTGGTAGCACAAGGGGAAATCAAATCACAAAAGAGAATCAGGAAAAGAATGGCTTTATCTTGGAGCTAATTGAGGATTTTGGCACTTTTGGTTTGGAAGCTATACTTTGCCCACAAATTAATTTAAGAATCAAAGTATAGCTAAAATTGCTTTAGCAAGCAACATTTGAAGGTTCTTGTGAAACAGATAGTTAGGCTTATATATTAACTAACAATACAGTTGATTCTCTGGGTTGTACCCTTATAAATAGAAATTAGCATATTCCTTTACTCTTTGTTTGGATGAAGGAAAATAACTCGGAATTTAGCTAAAAGTCGGGAATTGAAGAGGAGAAATTGATATTTTCATTGTTTGGCAACTTAAATGTGGAACTTATTAAATGAGGCGTTGAAAAAAAACATGAAAATTGGGGATCAAGATTCCCGAATTTAATTTTCGCCCAAAGATTCGTCATTTCGCAATTTCTATTAAGTATGTATTCGTTTTTCACTGTAATTTATGTCATTTATAAAATTCGACATACATAAATCCAAACACTAAAATGATTAATTCCGAGAAATTTAAACGATGAAGATCTAAATTCTGTCATTTAAGAATTCTATGTAATTTTCAATTTCTTCATTCAAACAAGATTACCACTAAAACTGACCAAATATTTCCAAATTAAGTGGGTTTGAACCCATTTCAAGGTGAGGCAAGGCAACTATCTTATCTGATGACTGCTGATACGGGCGCAAAGTACAGATATACATAAAAAGAAAAAATAAAGCAAAAGATCATTGAAAAGATAGTCTGACTCTGAACACGATGCTTAAGTCTCCAATATTTCCAAGCACATCTTTCCCTTTGAGGTCCCAACCCAGCTAAAACTTGAGCCGATCAATATTCCACAGCCGCATGGTCCTATGCCTTTAGTGTATGTGGTCCTCAATCTTCTTATTAACTAGCTTTGAGATTTATGCATGTACATACGTCAGTTTGTAAAGTCCCATAGGTAGCCACAAGATTCCATGGATACTTATCCATGTGGTCCAAATGGTCAAGAGCCCCAGCTCTGGTGCGGGCCATTAGGGCTCCCTCTATACAAAAGCAAAAGCAAACCCTGCAAACCCTTCAAACCTCCTTTTTCTTCACCACCAACAACAATATATTTCTTTTGATTTGTTTTTGGTACTTCACTACTTTTTCATCTCCCCCTCCAACTTTCACATGGATTGCTCTCAACTTTTCTTCTTTCTTCTGCCAAATATGTCCCCGCTTGGCAACCCATGCCACCGCCATAGAACAATACCAACCAATTATGGTAATTACTCTTTGACAGATTCTACCAAACAAGCTTAATGCGCATCTTTTTCTTTTGCTTTGTATCATTCAATAACAAAATTGCCAAGAACAACTTCTTTTTAAAGGGGATCGTGCACACATGGGGCCATCTACTCCCAAGACTTAGATTTATAACAACCCACGATGTGAATTCAAAGCTGAAAAGCTCTCTAGCTAGATCTCCCTTACAACCGGAACTTTTTGAACAAACAACAAATGTAATGTGGCAGTTGCAGCTTTGCGGTTAAGAAACTAATTATTTCAAGAGAAGAAAGGGTACATGTAACATTATAATCATGTGATATGTGAGTAACCTTATAAAGCTTTGCTGATCTGAACCATCATATTATGTAATCAACCCTTGAGGAAAAAAGAAGGCTAGATTCTTATAAGAAGAAAAAGCATGAGCCGGTTGAGTTTCGCCTATAAAATTATACAACATGTATCAATTCTAATAATAATGACGGTGTTATTTGGATTCACTAGAATTTTCCCTACGCTAAAAACCTTGAGATCGACTCATGAATTATATTCCAGTGATCTTATATATTGAATTAATCCCGTGAGGCCGCCTGAGCATTCTCTTGTTCTTGATTGACACAACAATAATTACCAGCGTTCCGTCAACGGAAAAATATAAGTACGTACACACGATTCTAGATCTTCCACAGTACTTCGACAGCAACCCAATTCATCTTCTGTTATTCTAGGTGGCCCTGTCGCTATCATTTTACAGTGTTCACCCCCTTTAAAGTTTAAAACCATTGTGATTGTGGCCCCTCTTTACAGTTTACCCCCTCAACAAAAGAAAACCTTTCCATTATTTTAAACCCACAGAGAAAAGGCAAATGCGACGTCACTTTGTAGTGGTCGTCACTGGTTGGTTCTACTTCTACAGTAATCATTACAATATTTTTTTTTGTCAAATCAAGAATCGGCTTGGTGCTCTATCTCAGCTTTGGCTAGCTCGAGCCGAGCTACACTCTCGGCCCCGCGTCATCAACCCTCATAGCCATTGGCTCCCCACGCGTTTTCATACGGGTTCTTGACACGCGTCCTTAGTGGATCCCAGCTAGTCTCTCTGTTTCTTCGCGAGTAAGCTTTAAAAACCAATCTTTTTCTGGGACTCACCAGGCTATGTCACCCCCCCACCCAATGTCTCTTGAAAAAGCTAAGCTTGTAAAACATATGATATAACCCACGGCCCACACTATAGTGCGACCTGACTCAAAAGCTGAGCTACCATATACAGTTTTTGACGAAAATACCCTTGATCACCAAACAAAATTCCCCAATTGGCCACTCCACTTCGCCAATAAATATGAGGCCCCAACGCTACGTTACTTCCGTTTCCTCCTCCCCCCTCCCTCCCTATCTAAATTACAAGTTTAGAGAGTTTTTGTAGCAACCATGTTGTCTACTGTTCCAGCCATGCTTCCCTCCGACTCCCTTCTCCATTTCCCTGCTTTCGACGGGGGCTTTATCCCCGGCGGCGGCGGCTTCACGCCGTGGGATTGCTCGGAATTTTTTCCAGCAATTCAATCCCCAAAACCCACAATCTCAACCCTAAGTTCTGGTCCGGTCCAGTCTCCAAAAACAGTGATTTCAAGTTCCGGTTCAGATGACGATCCAAACCGGTCACTTCAACCGGACCGGATGAACCGGACCCATGCCAATGCAAAGTCATGCCCAAATGATGTCTCGAACCGGACGGTTTCTGTCGTGGACGAGAGGAAGAAGAGGCGGATGATATCGAACCGGGAGTCGGCGAGGCGGTCTCGGATGCGAAAACAAAAGCACTTAGAAAACCTAAGGAACCAGGTGAACCGGCTTAGGATTGAGAACAGGGAACTGAAGAACCGGTTGAGTTACGTCTTGTACCATTTTCAGCGGGTTCGGACCGACAACGATAGGCTCGGATCCGAACACGTCCTGCTCCGACAGAAACTGTCGCACATACGTCAAATTTTGGTTTACCGGCAACTACAGCACATGTCTTCTGCATGGCCATGCAACACCGTTATTCCGGAACAAACCCCATCATTAATTGCGTAATTTATTAGAATATTAATATTATTAAGAGAAAAAAAACCTCATTAATTTCGGAAAACAAGAACAAAGAGCTAGCCATGCACTTCTCTCTGTCTCTGTAAATTATATATAAAAGCTGCTAAAGTAAATGGTGGGGTAGTTCTCATGGTGTTTTTTTGGGAAAAAGAAAAAGAAAAGTGGGGTTCGGAAAATGATGGTTTTCGTGTGGAAAACCTTGGGGTTATTTTGTGAAAAAATTAGCCAATGTTTTGTTTATGGAAGCATTTTGTAGTATGTTATATATCTTGATCGTTTTATATTTGAATCTCCTCCACTACGACTACCACTCCACTTTCATATATAAAGCTACAAATTATTGTCGGTCGCACAAATATTATCGCATTCTCTGCAAAACGCTGAAACTTGCGCAAATAATGTTTCCCATTTTATATCCTGCTAATTGACCTTCCCAAGTTAAATTATACAACCTCTTTCTGGATAATTGATATGCACGACAGCACTTAACCTGAAAATGGACCAAGAGGAAAAGATCAAAATGCCCCCTCCATACTCATTATAGATGTATGACAATGACATATGCAAACGAATCTTACCACGGAATACAATTTACATACGAATATTCTGAAGGGTTAATCTTGTCTTTCAATCTTATGGACCCATTCCTTTATTGCATACTAAATAATGGAGATGCCAAAATCAATATTCAAGCAATGGTCTTATCTACTTTTCGAGGGTTCCACTTTCTTTTTCCTATAAAAAAGGCGATAGATTGCATTTATAATTCAGACACAAAGATCGTCAGTCACAAGAATCAGTATAAACTATGCACAAGGATTCACTTTTTTGAATAGTGATGAATATGTCTCAAATTTACTCGTTAAAGTTCAACGAGATCCACTTATGTTGGTAGATCTCACTAATGTGAAACCTATGATTAACAATATATTTGGTCTTTTAAATACAGCACAAAGACTTTTATTGTTAAATATATGGGTATAGTGAAAGCACAACCAATGACCTAGCTAACTGTGTTCATGCAAGAACCTGAAGAGATATGTAGTGGTTAGGATATAAGATTTTTAAGAGTAATAACATCATGCTAATGTCATTTAGTATTTCTTATATATATATATTAGTCAATAAGTACAAAGGGAAGCTTCTATTTGCACTTATAAAATTGTTTATTTCACCCACTAATTAATAAATAATTTATTATTAAAACACCTCTCGAGTAAAATATGCCAATACAATATCAAAAAAATAAATTAAAATCATCATTATTGTGTAGAGAATGGATAGATAAAGTTAAAACATTTGCAAATAGCTTGGACCAAAATAAATAAATAAAATTCACGGACAGGAGTCACAGTCACCACATGTAGTGTAGGGATTTTGTCTCATTTCTATATTAAAATTTAAATTCAAGCAAGTACATGTCTTCATCTCTTTTCCTCTACTAGAATTGATTGGTTTTGGATTAAGTGCAAAGAAGATGAGAGTTTAGTGTATAAAATAAAGTGATTAATGACTAATTAATGTTATATTTAGAGGCAAAAGAGGGACCACAAGTTTTTCTTTAATAAATATTTTATGAGAAAGAGGCCAGAAGTCGTGATCAATGATGTAATCCAATCTGTGTATAACAAAAAAAGGGAGCCATCGTCACCCCAATATTTTAATTACCTTTCATTGATCAGTAAAAGTGTATAATTTAATTAAAACACGCACAGTAGATAACCCTCTAGCTCTTTTATAATTTTGTCTGTATTTTTCTGGTGAGGCACAACATGTGCTATTGACAGGACACTTCACTTCACTATATATGTTAAGTTGGTAACCGTTGGGGCTTGGTGAAATTCGTGGAAGTCAAGTGAAAAACTAGCAGGCCAATTCTGAGATGTGCTGAAGTTGCGCCAAAATGTTTTGGGATAAAAAAAACTCACGTCAGAGCGCACTTAAAGTGGTTAAATTGAGAACAATATTAATTTGGCATGAAAGCTAAAAGTTGCGACCAATATTAGGACTTCAAATTGCAAGAATTGTTAAATGATTGTGCTTAAACATGACGGACAGTCAAAATTTACTCCAAAGTGAATAATTGATACTGCATTAGCCAACTATTATATCTTACACTTCAAAAGAGCAGCCCTAGCGGCAAGAACAGTAAAAAAAAAAAAGCTTGACGGCAAGACCAAAAGGCCTAGGGCATCATGGGCAGGGCATGTTCCGTTTACATTAGTGGTGGTAGGTATGGATTGGATCCCATAAAAAGAAGAAAGAAATCATCTCCAGAAAGCATGATCAATGCTTATGTTTTTTTCTTTAGACCAATACTGAAGGTGTCTCCCTGTCCCTTTCTTTCTTCACTTCTAAGTTTTAAAACCCCAAATATATCATCTTCCATGGCAAAGAAAATGGACACGTGGAGCTCCTGCAGTCGTTCATGCCAATATTATATGAGCCTGTCACTCTCTGCTCGCACATAGTTTATACAACATGAATGAGTATGTATGGTTCGATGTTTCTAGATCCTCTTAGATTATAAATGCATACAATTTCACTTCACCCCCCTTGGATTTTAAAATTATTGCCATGGACGCTCCACAGCTATTTGCTTAAGTGGGCCCCAAGAACCCATGCAAAGGTGGGGCCTGCTCCTCCTATATCTCACAGTCCAAGTGGAAGTTAGATTTTGGTTGCTGATGTAATTATTAAATAAATAAATAGCTCCTAAAGTTGGGCATTCCCACTTTGTCTTTGGGATTGACAATAATCATTGTTTAAGTCCACTTGACCAGAACTTGTAAGTTGAAAAAAATTGATTTCTCTGTTGATTATGACTTGGGGTTGGGAATCTTTCATCAAGGCCTAAGAACATGTTATGTCCTCTCTTCAGGTTTTGGAAAATGTTTGGAAGATGGACGTTTTGTTTGGCAAACTAACAACTCCAAGGATTCAATTAGGCAAAGTATAGACCGAAAGAGCAGTGTTAAACAATTTTTATAAAATCATTTTGGGTCCTCCTGAGAAAGTTTTAGGTATTGGAATACTTTGCATACCAAGAAAGATTAGGTTTATCCCAATATGATCGTTATTAGGTATGGGAAATATTTTAGACATCAATGAAAGTTTAGGTCTATCCCAATATGATCGGTCTGGGATTTTTTTTATTTTTTTTGGATATAATTTTATTATTTTTAAAAATAACATAACTTTATTAAACAGTTAAGAAATGAGTCAACAATGTATATAAACTAACACAATACTTTTACAAGTCACATATAAATATGCATATATATCAAGTTAACAAAAACATTATTGTTCATACTGTATCTGACTAACCCTCTTCGTCAAGGACATCACAGGGGAATGGCACTTAGTCGAAGGCCTCTCTAGCCTAAATCAAGCACTGGGAAATACGCTAGTCATCGGCAACCCCCCCTTGCCGAACTGGATCAACAAAGGCACTTGACGTACCGCTCAAGTGTTAGGACACGTAGCCTCTCAGGCGACGTCAACAGTCCCACATCAAAATAATAGCCCAAAGTTCCTTCCACTTTTCCTCTATAAATAGGTTACTCGCCCCAATTCACCAGGTAATAGTAAATTGGCACTTGCACTGTTACTCTATCAATTTACTTTCATACACGATACTTGTGCTAAATTAAGCATCGTAAAGCTTTCGGCCGGTGCCTAAGGTCTTCACCTTTGCTCTCTCCTTTTCCAAATCTATTCCACACCTACCATAGTAGGACACCCCGACATAAGGCATGTTCACTTCTAAATTGAATCCATTTTTGGACATCAACAATGACCCTTCGAATTTTAATTAGCACTGTCAATACTTAAAACTAAAGTATTCAACCCATTCAAATTAATCTACATCTAAATCTCAGCGTAAATTTTGTTCAACTATTGTTTAATTTGCAATATGCAGTTCAATAATATATACATTAGAAAATATAGAATATTTACCTAATTGCTTATGAATGGAAACAGATCAAACTAAACAGGTCACTAAATTGAGTGGTTTAGTTCACATATGCAATTAATTTGGGGTTCAAACCAAACCGATCCAAACCATAATTCTTAAATTTGTGTACATTTTGAGGCCAAAATCGGACCAAACCACAATGCATCCACATCCAAATATATGGATACCCCCCTTAAATTCAAAGTCAATGATGACATTTATATATTTTTCTAAAGAAGTTAAATTTTAAGCTAATGTGATAATTTTAAAAAATACAAACTTATTCATTATTTTATTACATTGCAAGAGATGATATTTTTAAACATTTAAAATGCTACACCCGTATAAACCCTATAATAATGTTAATTATATGTATATATAAAATACTTTGAGTGCCCTCTTCAAGCTATGTTTGGGCATTCCTTGTACCATTTCCACTCAGAAATAAAAATAGATATGCTTGACAAACTAGTATTTAAAAGATGAATACGATAGATACCTACAAGTCTACAATTACAACCTAATATTGTAGATTATAAAAAGTCTTTGTACCGCCAATGACCTAGTTTTCAATCAGAATTAAGTGCGTAACCCAAATGTGCTTACCAAGAATCTAAGGAATTAGAATGATATGAGGAAATAATTACACCTCTACTTTACGACACTACGCGAAATATAAAATTGAAAACTTTTAGATTTGAAGGGGAGGATGTGCATCTTCTGCAAGATGAGAACGATGGTTTTGTTAGCATCCTGGTCAAAACTTTTTTTTTTTTGAGTAAATTAATGTAATGTTTCTATTCAATTTTTGTTTTATTTTTTTGACTGAAAGTACAATCATGTTTTTTTATTGGTGTTTTGTTCAAGGTTTTACTTTTTCTTAAGTAGCGTAGATAGATGTAGCTACTAGCTAGTTACCTCGTCAGTCATAACTTTGCTATCACTTTAATTTTTTTAACTTAACAAAAGATGGTAACTTTTCTTGGCATATTCATTTCGTTCATTTTCAGGACAGCCAACATCTTTCTCTTTTTTTTGTTTTGGACGAAAAGGAACTTCATTAAGAGGCAAAAGCCACGAACAGAACAAAAAAAACTAAGCCAGCACACACTCAGCCAAAGCCAGCAAGTGGGGAGGCTAACTTAGTACAAAATATAGATAAGAACATTAGCTTGGTGGTCCTGGAAGACACCTAAGTTTCTCTTAAGTTTTGGAGACAAGTTCTGCGATTGACAATTTTACTACTATGAATTATCAATTCATATCATCAATGACGATATGGGCGGTGGAAAAACATTATTTTCATTCTCGACCAAAAACCAATCATTTCATTATTGCACATCAAATGATGCTAGACTTATTAGTTGTGAACTCTCACAAATAATTGTATTTGGGAAAAAAAAAATTAAATTTTTTTTAGACAAATATATAAGATACATTGTGTGGGCTAGGAGAAAAGTAATTAACTCTTACTACAATCAAATAAGTCAACTATACATTGACATTTGTGACTTTGGGGCTATGAATTTTATCAGAAAGCATAAAATAAAGAAAGGTAGGTTAAAAGTCATATGATCAACGGCCTGTATCAAGTATCCATAGAGGGTTGGGTAACAATAGAAGAGGCCTTGGTAGAAAAATTGCAAACCTTGTAGTCATCCATGAGACCACTCTCGAAAGAAAAGGGGACCTCCTCCCCCTGCATTGAGGATGGGACTAATGTGGGGTTCATGTGACCTAATATTGTAGAGAGTCATTTTTTCTTTTAAGAGTGGTTGTACGAATAATGTCACTAGACCGCCTCACTCAAGATTTTCTCAAATCTAACAGCCGCTCAAATTCTTAGAACTCACATTCTCGAAAGAAATGGGGACCCCCCTGCATTGAGGATAGGGGCATAACCAAGTTAAAGGCTCACTTGGGCTATAACCTAGGTAGGGCTATCAATGGGTAGTGTTGTGTCGAGTTCGTATCGTGTAAGGATTATATATGTGTCAAGAATGCTCAACCCAAACTTGATCCATTTAATAAACGTGTCATTTTCGGGTTGACCCATTAATTTCCCATGTGAATTTCGGGTCATGTCGGGTTGACCAGCTAAGTGGTAGCAAATAAATAAAAAATAAAAAATTCTAAATTTTGATAAATGAATCAAGTAATTGCATTTTTTTATTTTTTATATAAAATAGTTATTGCATTTTGCCTCTCTCTATATATAAAGATTGAGAATGAGAAATTTAAAAATAAAAATAAAAATAAAGAAAATGAAGAAAAAACAAAGAAATGGGTTGGTGGGTTACATAGGTATTTTAGCGGGTTGGCGGGTTATATAAGTATTTTAGCGGGTTGGCGGGTTATATAGGTGTTTTAATGGGTTAGCGGGTTGGCAGGTTGGCGAGGTACATAGTTATTTTAGCGGGTTGGCGGGTTATATAGGTATTTTAGCGGATTGGCAAGTTGTCCCGTTTAATAAACGGGTTAAACAGGTGTTTTACCGGGTTGACGGGTTGACTTGAAATCCACCCATTTATAAAAGGGTCAATGGCGGGTTGACCCGAAAATGACCCGATTTTTAATGATACCTATATATTTGGGTGGAAAAAAAAAAAATCATACCTATATATTTCACTTGTTTTAAACAGTATGTATTAATCTATTAAAGTCCAAACAAGACCAACTGTCTAAGACTTTAGTTGCATGGAAGTAATAAAAATACATAGTAAAATAAGTATACTTTCAAGTTAGTTGTTAAACACATTTTCATTTTGATAATATCAGTTTTCTTGTTGCATTTAATATGTATTTGTTTTATGTTAAAATTTATTGGAAATTAGTCAATGAAAGTATGAATTAGTGTGGTTTATATGATTTAATATATACTTTTATTTCTAGAAAGGCTATAAAAACTGTAAGTACAAAAAAAAGTTCACTAGATTTTACCCTAAAGACTTTAGCTAGTCCACCCATTGAAAAATTTCTAGTTCCGCTCTTGATTGAGGATGAGACTAATGTGGGGCTCATGAGACCTAATGCAGGGAGTCATCCTTTCTTGTAAGAGCGGTCGTACGTATAATGTGGTTAGACCGCCTCACTCAAGACTTTCTCAAATCTAACAGCAGCTCAAATTCTTAGAACTCACCTTCTCAAAAGAAATGGGGACCCCCCTACATTGAGGAAAGGGGCAGAACCAAGTTAAAGGCTAACTTGGGCTATAGCCTAGGGATACTTCTGGGTGGAAAAAAAAATCATACCTATATATTTCACTTATTTTAAATATAGCCTAATATGTATTAATCTATTAAAGTCCAAAAAACACCAATTCTCTTAAAATTTAGTTGCATTGAAGTAATAAAAATACATAGTAAAATAGGTATACTTTTAATTTCGTTGTTAAACACATTTTCATTTTGATAATATCAGTTTTCTTGTTACATTTAATATGTATTTGTTTTATGAATTACTGTGGTTTATATGATTTAATAAAATACATTTATTTCTAGAAATGTTATAAAAACTGTAAGTACAAAAAAAATTTCATTAGATTTTACCCTAAAGACTTTAGCTAGCTCACCCGTTTGAAAAATTCTTAGTTTCGCCCTTGATTGAGGATGAGATTAATGTGGGGTTCATGAGACCTAATGCAGGGAGTCATTCTTTCTTGTAAGAGTAGTCGTACGAATAATGTGGTCAGACCGCCTCACCCAAAACCTTCTCAAATCTATAACAGCTGCTCAAATTCTTAGAACTCACCTTTGTAGCTCCTCAACATTTATTTTGGACTCATCGAACTCAAAAAAATAAAAAATGACAGTGGCAATTCACACATGCAGTGAATGTCCACTTGGAGAAAGTTTCGCTGCCTTTTTTCTACCGTTGGATCTCCAGCTGACACTTTGACATCTTGAGTGGAGATGATCTAAGACTTTTTTTTTTGGAGTACAAGTGATAGTCTAAATTAGAGGAGAGGGAGATTTCTCACACACACACAAATGATGTCATGGGAGTTCGAATCTGAAACCTCTTATTTACAAGTCCATACTCTTTTTAACTGGGTTAGACTCCGTGGCGGTCTAAGACTTTTTTTAGGATGAATATATATGTGTCCCTTTCTTTTATTATTTAAATTTAAAACTCAATACATTCATAGGAAAAAAGAATACATTCTCGGCTCCATACTTGTACTTGGCGACCATGCTATATAAATATAAATGTCGTTTGGAGATTAGTTTAATAGCTACGAACCCTTTAAAAAGTATAAATGGAATATCATACCCTTCCTATATTCTTTGATTTCTTTGAGTTGACTTTGGATGAGAGTATTGTGTAGACTTTAACACAAAAATTAAATCAAACTTTAATAAGCAACTTGCATGTACGTAGTGGTTGCTATAATCACTTCAATTCCAGTCATCGTTGATTAACCTATTACTATATATATAAATAATATGTTGGAAAGAATTTAGGGGATAGACAATGCATTTTTAAATCAATATCTGAATTTGAAACATCTATTCACGCATATGCAGAGTAACAGTAGTCCTAATTCTTAATTAAAAAAGATTAATAGTCTTACTCCTAGGAGATTACCAAAACAATAAAAAATTATTAATAGTCCTATAGGCAATTAGGCATGATTTTTTCAAAGCACAATGCAGCGTTTAAAATGAATTTCCCTTTTCTGTTTAAAGTTTTCTAATTGAGGACATGCTTTCAAAGACATATTTTATATGAGATATTTATTCGAAAACTCATTTTAACATGACATATTAATATTATACAACTCATAGAGAGCCTATGTGGAGAGAAAAAACCCAAAATCAGCCACTTGTCATTTTCTAATTGGTTCTTAATGTGTTAAAAAATTTATAAGAATCAATTAGAAAATAACAAGTGGTTGATTTTGGGGTTTTCACTCCCATAAGGCTCTATAAAGACTTTTATATATTATATCATGTTAAAATGGGTTAATTTGTGAAATCCTCCTTTTATATTTATAGCACCAATTTTACTCTTCTCAATTCGATTTTTTTAATGAATTTGACAAAACGTTCCTCTCTTTTCCCACCTGTCGTTCCCTCCACCTTGCCTCTGGTTGGGATGGCCATTATGTGCATATCCATGGTGAGGAAAAGGACCAATTTTTCAGCTACACCTTTTATAACAACAACAAAAAAGGCTTTAAAATATAACCAAAAAATAGAAAATGGAAAAATATAAAAATATAAAAAATGGGCTTACAAGCCTGGCTAAAATTGTGCTTCACTCCTTAAGCATCTCACAGCAGTCCATTGGACATCTCTTATTAACAGATCTGTCTAAAGTTTATGTGCCCATAGCCATAGTTCTTTCAGTTATGGGCTTGGAGGCCCATTGTGAGGCCTACCATAATGTATTTTCGTGAGGATAATATTTAGCTGCACCTCTTTCTCCACTTGTCCTGATTAACGAATTTCCATCATGCGCATATCATAATCATAACCATTTCTAAATCAACATTTAGAGATCATCTTTACAAAACAATATCAACCAAATTGAAGATAGTTTAGTCATTCATTTTCTAACATTTGCTAACTTGAGTTTCAGAATGTCTTCTTATAAGTTCCCCTCCCTCATTACTCAATGGTTAAGTTTTATTGATGACATTGGATATCTCTAAATTATGCTTCAAGTGATGCTATATCACTAAAGTAAACTATTAGAGCATCCACAATCATACTCTCTATTTTTTAGTTAAAATTTAGCTAAAAACACTATAAAGCTATTTTAGGAGCTCTCTATAAAATTTCAACTCCAACCATACTCCCTAATTTAAAGAGTCATAAATATTTTTAATATTTTTAAATTCAATTTTTGAATAAAGTATATACACAAAAGCAACAATAAAAATAAGTTGGCATTAAATAAATGCTTAAAATAATGTTAAATATAGAAGCATTTAATTATAGGAAGACACTAGGAGTCCTTTCTCTCTCCTCAGATTTAGGAGCTCCTAGAGATCTCCCTATTTTAGGAGCTGAATAGAGAGCATGGTTAGAGGTGGGTTTTTTCAATTCATCCCTAAATTTTAGCTAAGGAGGTCGTTTAGGGAGCCCATTGTGAATGCTCTTAGCGCGTGAAGTTGAGATGCCCAATTCCGCTCTGCGATTTGGCCTACAAAACACAACCATAGTTTTAGGTTTGGATCAATCAATTTCTGTTGGTAGATTAAATGAGAATAAATTCATGAATATGCTTTTTGCTATCGCAAAATAGCCATAGCCCAATATATCTGTCCTTCCTCAATTTTGTTTCTGTAAGGCCATATGTTTCAATCAAGGACAAGCCCATAGTAAATCTAGTCTTCGGATTTAGAGGACGAGGCCGTGGCTCAACGTGATTTGAGACACGTGTATTAGAGAGGAGTATTATTGTCACGCCCCAGATTTTCTACCACAAATAACCTATTAAGTTATTACAAACAACTAACAATCCGAGCACGCAAAACTCAGAACCTTCGACAAATGTACAAGAATTTTTTTTTTCTTTTTCCAAAATACAATACCATCTGTTCTGAACCACAATGTCAATACTGACTCAACACTTCTGAGTCAAATATTACATCACCAAATTACATAATATATTGAACAATCAATATATTAAATAATCTGCTCATTAGAGCTTATTTCACATAGCGAAAGTCTAAACTCACAAACACTCACACCACACTTTGTACACTGCAAGTAGACTTCTTGATTTATGCTCTTGCCGAAATCATGCATTCCTATTACCTGCAGGATTAGCCACTACACCGTTGAATAGTGTACCGGGTTCATCACCAACAAATCCGATAAACTGTCTAAAGCTCATATGAATAAACCACAACCAATAGTATAAATATTCCAATTTACACATAATATACAATCACATGCACTTTCATTAGCATCACACAATCCTTGTGTAATCAAGGTACTCATCACAATTACAATTCTTTTTCAAAGCTTAATAAACACCAATCCATAATATCACTCTTAAACAACAAAAGTGAGAATAAGCTATACTCTTACTTGCTACGGTCAGACCCTACACGAGGTCATTTTCAAAGACAGACCCTACACGAGGTCCTCTCCCAATATAGACCCTACACGAGGTCTTTTTCAAAGACAGACCCTACACGAGGTCCTCTTCCAATACAGACCTTACACGAGGTCTTTTTCAAAGACAGACCTTACACGAGGTCCTCTTCTAATTGAAGAAATCAATGCATTTCCAATCACAACATCACACACACCAAAAACAATAAAATGCATTCTCCACATTAAATATTGTTTTCTATCAAGCTACATCCATCACAACACTATATATATATATATATATATATATTTATTTATTTATTTATTTTTGTATATATTTACATGGCCATTCATGTATGGACACCATAACACAATCACAACATATTATGGTCATTCACCCAAGAATACCATCCATTTTGCAAAAACATGCAACTCATTTAAAATCAAAACACATTTGATTGATTTTAAACTCACACCAAACAGCTTCTCAAAACCACATCAGCATGTTAATTATTTCCATTAACATTATCCAAAACGACATTATAATAAATATAATAATATGTGATTTTACTCACAATCCATAAGGTTGTACTCACAATCCATATGATTTAACTCACAATCCAGGTTTACTCACATCTCATCCTTGATGCAACTTTACCAGCTCACGAGTTCACAACAAGCACTCAAGCTCCAACAGTACCTAAACAAATTACGCAACTCAACTTATAATCCAAAATCCAAGATTCGACTCTCAAATGATGAAAATTCCCTTCAGACCAACCGGGGGTCTAAAGCGATCAATTTTCGTCCAAACAACTCCAAAACTGTGACGTACACACTGTTGACGTCAAAATAGAACCAATGACACTCATTGTCCAAAAAGTCACTATTTGGGTCCCGCGGGTCCCATTCGTCAAACCGACACTCCAAAAATCCACCTCGGGCCCACAACCTCAGATTTCAAATCTAATCACACCAATGGACTCTAAATAGTCATAACATCACCCTGTCTCAATTTGGGCCCGATCCAACGATCGGATCATTCCTGATCGCACGATCACACACAATCGAACGACGATCGCTCGGCTCACTTCAAAATACAATAACTTAAGATCGTGACATCCGATCACCAATCTGTTTGTACCTACAGACTCCTCACAACACCAACTACAACATATTTAAAATCGGACACAATTCAAAGGTCCGATCATCTTCAATCAACGGTCCTGATTTTGTGAGGCTCTGATCATTGATCAAACGACAGAATCTCACAACTTCAAGTACACCACCATGCTCAGGACATTGAGGACATTAACATAGCCTCAAATTATGAACTTGAAACTTAAATCACAAAAAATCCACTATTTGAGCAATTTTGAAATTTGCAAAAGAGGCTTTGAAATTTACCTTAAATTGTAGGCCTTGTTCTAACGATCGCGTAGGCGAAAACGGTTCAGCAATCCAAGCTCTAGAGAAAAAGTTATGAATTTTCAAAATCTCTTTTTTTTCTCTTCTTTCTTTTGTAGAGGAAGAACCATGAAGAATGAAGGCACGGGAGGAGAAGAAGTCAGCAGCAGCAGGCCCCCCTTTCACCACGTGTGAACAGTACCGGCGGCTGAATATTTTTTTTTTGGTCCAACTTCAATAATTCCTTAAAAATTCATCCAAGTTCCGAAAAATTCTCCGAAAATTACCACATGCTCGTAGCGACGTAAAATATTTTTCCATTCAAGAATGATAATTTTCTCACTTCAATTTCTTGAACGTCATTTGAAAAATTATTAAATTAAACGTAAGGGCATTTTAGTCCAAATTGAGATTAAACACACTTAATCCAATCTTTTCCAAACCAAACCAACTTCATAAAATTGCCCACACATTTAATTAAACTTGTATGATTTTTTGGAATATTAATAACAACAAAATCCCAATTTTTAGGTTATTACAATTATGGCATATATTTGTCTTGCTAGCTGTGGACTTGAGTTGCTAATTTTATTTAATTGTTTTAAGACTGTCTAATTGGGCCTTTATTAGTTGATGATACTCATTTCACCACTCCATCGGAAATTCCCTCTGCCCCTACCGCATTCCAGCTTGGTAGTTTCCACCGTCTGTTCAGGGTTGAGTCTTGGGATTTGACGTAGGGTTTGTTACTAAAGCCCGGGTGTTTGACAAGAAAATTTCAAGTGTAAATCGATTGCAATAATTATATTCTTATCTCGCCTATTTAGTGATTAGTCACGTAACTACCTAAATTTACTGATGAAATTAAATTAGATTTTCACATTTATGACCGGTGTGTGATTTTAGATCCTTGAATTATTCAGATATTACAAATCTAACTAAATCATGAATCAAACAGCCAAATAAAGAGAAGTAAGGATGAAGAAAGTGATAATCTTGGAGATTGAATCAAATCCCAATAATCACAAGATAGTGATAAAATCAAATCAAAATTATGGTAATGTTAAGAATCAGCAAAGGCGATTTATGGCCTAAGGGAAGACCTGCCCACACTAGGAGAAAAATGTATGACAGGTTGTTGGAAATTAACCTCCATGACTATGCAAGAATCCTCAACAACTTTAATAATTGTTCGAGCAGCCTTTGCTGATAGGCTTTGCAAAGACCAAAGAACATGTGGTCTGAAACTGAAAGAAGAAAACATAAACTCAAACATAAAAGACTTATCTATTAACACTAACATGTAGCTACAATTAGCGTAACCTAGCAATCAGAACAAAAGATTGAACAAAGAAGCAAGCAATACAATCCATTATCTTCAGATCATGCAGCAAACCTAAGGCCATATAAAGAAAAGAAAAAAATCAAATTTGTAATAAAAAAATCCCATGACATTAGCATCACTAATTAACCGTATATATTACAAAAGTTAAGAACATAAGACATATTGGCAGCTAATAATCTCTGGGAAAATCGACAGAAAAAAACTCTTAATTTAATTGTAACTACATCTTTTGTGGAAACAAAGAAACACCCATCATCAATTTTCATCTGGTTGAGCGACTTCTGTCTCTCGGAAGAGCAGGAAGCTGAGACAGCTTTACAAAATTATCCTCTCTCACATCACATGAATTCTTGCAAGAAATCATATTGAACCTGCTCTTCCTGACTTTACTCCCAATTGCACCGAAACCTTTCTTATTATTCTCACTGCCAGGCAGCTTACCTGAATTATTATTCAAAGTGCTTGTACTTTTGGTGCACTCTTTGTAAGCCAGAAGAAAAGGGTCTGCTTCTACATGCCATCTAAGCCCCTTCGTCGAACTGCTTCTACTCGGAGCCTTCAATAATGGGCATGGAGGCAGAGGAATCTTTATCTCAGGATTTTTCACCAACTTTTTGGGGCTATCTCCAGAGTCTTCTTCTGCAGAGAGGCAGTTAAGGGGACCAACCCCAAAATCTGTAGGGCAGTCTTGGTTTGTGACCTTGGAGACGCCGGGCATGGCCTCCCATGAAAATGGTACGCTCCCTTGTGAATGAACTTTTCTGTGGCTCATCTTTGGTGCTCTGCTTTCTTCTTTGGGGGCTTGTTTTATTTTGAGAATTTGGATTTGGGAGGAGGGTTAAGGGGATCTTTTCATGTACTTGGCGATCCTTAACTGCAGAGATACCTAAAAGGGCAAGCAAGAATAACGTGAAGAGGAAGATGATTCGGTTTTTAAAACGAATGGAAGATGAGATTATGATTATTATGGAAAGGAAAGAAGACCAGTTTCTTGTGGGAGTTGAAGAGTGTGAGCGTGTGGTACGAAAAATAATGGGGTTTGAGTTGACGAATTCAATGGGGAATTATTGAGTTGGTAGAGTGGGATGGGGTATTCATTAATAATTTGTGCAGCAATTTTAGGAAACACAGCTATGCGTAGATACAATCCCTGTATTAACCATGCGATCACAACAGTAAATCTATTAAAAGCTGCAGGCTGTAAGATCATATATTTCTCAATCCAAGCAGGAGATCCAAATCCTTGTAGGATACGGTTATTTAGGGCCCGTTCAATAACGTTTTCGGATAATATTTTCTTATAATATTTTCAGAGAATGAAAACAAGAAAACGAATTTGTATTTTCAGGAAATGAAAATACGTCTGGTAGATTAATTAGAAAACATCTTCAGAAAACAAAAACAATGAAAACGTGTCTGGTAGTACAATTTGAAATTATAATATGTGAGTTATTTTTATGAAAACGTTTCCCATGAGAATGAAAACAACTTTTTTCTGTTTTCTACAAGCACACATGAACTTGTTTTCATTTTATGAAAACATTATCTAAGTTTTCTGTTTTTGGGCCACCGAATGTGTTTTTGCCTCATTTTTGTTCTCTGAAAATGAAAACAACCCATTAAAACATTACCGAACAGGGCCTTAGATTGTGCATATCAGACCGTTAAATTTAAATAAAAAAAACCTGATTTAACTCGGTATATTTTGATTGAGTCTTGAACAGTGAAAAGAAAAGTTAATTTGGAGCAAACGAAGTGAGTGACTAGAATCAAGTAAGAATAACACAATGATGTATCAAGGAGAATTTGGAGTAACTAGTTTTTGGTATAGTGGTAGTTGTCTTTACTTAGTTGGAAAATATCTTAAGTTGTCTTCACGAATTCGGTATCTAATTGTGACTACCTCAATTATACTAATGTAACTTTGTTGTTGACATTTTAATCCGTTGGAAAAGGGTCAGGAAAAGATAAAAAAAGATAATTGGGAAGTTACCAAATCTAAAACTAGTACTGCTTACACCATAATCAATCGAGCATGTCCAGCCTCAAAACAACTAGCACCAAGGCAGACATGTCTTCTCCCCTGCCGAAGGAAGACACTCTTCCAAGGTGCCAAACATCTGCCGAAGCTCTTGACTGCCGAACCTAATCTCCAAGACACGTGTCATCACCAGGGCAACTTGCACAAAGTCCCACATCGAAACTTTGTGCAAACCTCCCACTTTCACCTTCCTATAAATAGCGAACAGCACCCAAGACTAAAGGATAACTACTTTTTCACTTTTATTGTTACTCTGCCAAAGTTACCACTCTTAACTGACTTGAGCATTGGAGAGCCTTCGGCCGGCACCACACCGGTGTCCGAAGCTTGACGACTACTTCTCCTACCTTGTCTTCTGCAGGGTACCTAGCTACTGAATGTCTTAGCCATCTTTCCTGCCGAAGAACCAAGTCTTTCCTATCTAAGTTGACATCCCAAAAAGAGCATCAACAAGTACAACATTAAGAAAGTTGTTGATCCATTGTATAAATTCTGCCTCAGGTCCCGATGTCATGTATGGTACACCGTACACCGTACACCTAGCACAGTGTGACTTAATATTTTTCTTTTACACAGTCAATTTTTAACTTAGACTTAACTAACCGAAAAGTAAAGCACCAGCATATTTAGAGGCGGTTAAAAAGTTAAAGGTTCCACCCAGTCCTAGTCTTAATTGAAGGCCAAAACACAGTCAAATTGACACATGCACAATAAATAGATAAGTAAGCAAGTTCCAATTCCCTTTTAATCATCGCTTCAAAATCAGTACGAAACTAGAGTATGAACGTGTTGGATAATCTTTTGTATTCCATTAGGGGAGTATTATAGTCGTGATTATCTTTTATTCTATTGACATGGGCGGAACCAAGGCAAAGGCTGCTCTTGGCTATAGCCCAGGGAAGGTTTGGGAAAATAAATAAATAAATATACATATAGTCTAATATTTTAACTATAAATAAATAAAAATATATACAATTTCAACACCAATAGGCATAGTAAGAGGTCTTCCACATTTGTATTTGGTGTCAAAGTTTGTCTCAATATCAATTTTAAAATTTTTCTATTAATTTGTCTCCAAAAGAGAAGTATTTTTCTAAATGAAATTCACCATTTCGTGAATAATATGGCTCTAATTTCATTTTTTTTTTCTTGTGTTTATAATTAGCATGATTTATATGATTTAATGTATACTTTTATTTTTAGAAAAACTATAGAAAATGAAAGTACCAAAAAAAAAATTTTATTAAATTTTAAGCTAATAACTTTAACTAGCCCATCTATTGAAAAATTTCTGATTCCGCTCTTGCTTATTGATATGAGTGTATTGTAGCCGTTATTATCTATTGTACCCCCATTGAAACATGTATTGGGTCTAAATATTGATTCAGGTGATTGGTTGTCTGTGTGGCTATTGTAATCGAGTCTTTTAGCTTTTATCAATGATATTCCTATCGTTTGATAGGGAAAAAAAAAAGAACGTGTTTGATAAGTTGTACAAGTCTTTGTTTAAGGTGGGTAGGCTTCGCTAGCTGGTAGACCAAGAAAAGTATGGAGGCTTTGATATCAAATCCTTCATTATCAACCTTGAAAGCGATCATTACTAACTTTCCAAGAACTACCCTATTTACTAATTATACTTGGGTAGAATTTTCTCTACATGCAGAATTCAGGGTTGGAGGCAAGACCACGACTAATTACCTAATAGAAAAATGGTTACAACAATGACATTAATTCTTTTGGAGTCAAATGTAAGGAATTGGACGTGGTAAGATGAAGAGATTTCAGCCAATGAGAAATTAATTTTGGTATTTAATCACTGTTATGTGACATTATGGTCATTGTATAATGAAGACGTTTGAGAAAACATGAATTTTCAGTTTTGTAAGAAGTGATGGGAAGAGAAGATGGAGTAGTAATGTTTTTTTGCTATTTTCAGTTACATGGGACAAGGCTCTACCAACTAAACATAAACCAACCTTAGCAACTCCAGCCCAATCATCGTGCGGATCATCTGGAAGGAAATACTAAAATAACACTTAGATTTGAAAGACAAAAAAAAACTTCAAATAACTATTTTTTTTTTTTGAAAAAAAGAGATAAATAAAGGAATACAAAAATAAGAACTCACGGGCCGTTGGCAATGTAAGCCCAGGAACACAGATCAGGCAGACCATTTTAAAGTTGTGGTTTTGGCCCAATTAGAATGTAAAATTGAGGGATAGGAACTACATTTTGAGATGTCTATAATAACATTAGGGGGCGTCCACTTCGGAGCTGCTGCTGGTTTGAGTATTTGGTGGAGGCAAGGTGTTGAAATTGATGTGGATGAGTTTACCAGCTATTGGATTGACACAAATGTGAAATGTGTTGATGATTTTGCATACTGTAGGTGCACATGGATGTATGGTACCCCTACCACCATAAGAAGCTGGATTTTGGAATGGCTTGAGTAGTCTAGACCGAAAGGATGGCTGGCCTTGGTTGGTTATCGGTGATCTCAATGAGGTTATTTGGAAACATGAAAAAGAAGGGGGTTGTGTTTGGAATCGTAGAAGGCGACGCTTTTTGCATGATTTTATGGAATGTAATGAGAGGAATGCTAGCAACCTTATCTCTAACATTCTCTTTTGGACATTCTCCCTTCTCCTTATGACACGTGTTAATTTCCTTACACTTAAAACCATGTCATTAATGCAAAGGACCCACTATATTGTTTTAAATGTAAGAAAATTGACACGTGCTAGAAGGAGAAGGGAGAATGTCCAAAATAGAAGGTTAGAGAGAAGGATGCTAGCATTCCCCATGTAATGATCTGCTTGACATTAGATATAAAGGTCAACCTTACACTAGGGAAAGGTGCTGTAATGGGGAAGTGGTATTGAGGGAACGTCTTGATTGAGCTCCCACGAACCTCGAGTGGATGGAACTTTGGTCTTACTCTTGTGTAGAGCATTGCACTAGATTGGGTTATGATCATTGTCCGGCTTTGTTGAATACCAAACCTGTTTTCTGGCGAAACAAGAGAGTTTTTAAATTTGAGGCCCACTGGGCAGATGAGTATGGTTGTGATGTTGACACTTGTTCGAGGGAATCTGCCCATGGTTCAAGTCTGAAACAGTGGGGCACGAAACTAAAGAAATGTAAGCGAGAATTGATCAAATGGTGCAAAGCCCGCCCTCAAAATAACAACGTTCGCATTTCTGCTTTGATCGAGGAACTTGATCTTCTACAAACTAGCCCGAGCTGTGTAGTTTACTGAAATAAGGCCTGCAATGTGACCTACGAAACTAGACTGATAAGGGAGTGTATCCCAAATTGGATTTGTCTTTAAGCTCTTCTTTCATTCATCTAAATCAGGCCTTAACATAGTTGAATTGCATGAATTATTAGGGTTGGCATTTTGTACCGCAACACCGCAAAACCGCAAAAACCAACTGAGGTTTTACTGCACAGGGGCCGACATGTTACGAAAACCGACCGCAATCTGCAGTTGTGGTCGCGGTTCTGGAAATCCAAATCTTGAGGTATACCACACCGACCACAATATATTTAAATAAATATTTATAATTATTTTATATAAACTTAGCCTTTAGATGAATCCCTCAGCCTCTCTCTGTCTCTCAACTCAATCTCAACTGAACTCAGAAAAAACGCAGAAAGAGGTAAGCGAGAGAGAAGGGAAGAAGAGGGAAAAAAAAGTATGGAGTGGGTCTTTTTGTTTTGCTGTTTTGGATTGTGATTAAGCGGGAGAGAAGAGGAAAGAGGAAGAATGGAAAGAGAGGGAGAGAGAGATGGAAGAAGAAGAAAGAAAAAAAAACAGCGAGAGAGACGGAAGAGGAAGAAGATGAAAAAAAAAGCAAAAAGGGAGAGATGGATGAAAGAGAGAGAGAGAGAAGGCAGGGTGCGTGAAAGAACTTGGGAAGTTTTGTCCAAAAAAAACCTTGGGAAGTGGGAGAAGGAACTGGGGATGTGGGAAGCGTGAAAGAACTTGGGGAGTGGGTAACGTGAACCGCACCGACCATATTTCTCGGTCCAACACATCTTCTCAGACGGAAGCGGTATCAAATATGTCAATACTACAAAGTCTCGGTCGATTTGCAGTTTCTCTAAAAAATTGCGGTTACCGAACTGCAACCACCCCTATGAATTATGCTCTCTTGCTCTATTGATCTACAAAACACACAAAGAGAGGTAAATGACTCAGACTGCTAAGAAACTAAGCAAAAGGACTAAGTAAATAGGGCATATATATGTATGAAATTATGAGCTTAACACACCCCAAACTTAGATTTTGCTAGTCCTCAAGCAAAACAAAAGAAAAACAAAACAAGAATTTAACTAGACCACTTTCGCAAGTAACTCGATTGCATTGAGCGTATGCAACAAGCCCTGAAACCTCTAGGCATCCCTAATAGGAGGAGTTGTGTCTCTTGAGGGTTTAACAGATACGATACCCACAAACGTTTTACTGACTCTACAAAACAAAGCGGTTAGAAAACCTATTAGATTTTGTTAGTCTTTTAGCAAAACCAAAAAAAAAAAACTAGACTCAAAACAATCTTTCCGAACATTTTCCGAAGAGAAATGATTCATGCACATGACTCAAAAGTTTTAACAATAAAAACTCAGTTTTAGACATCATTCAAAAGGCGGCAAAATTGAAAACACAACATGCTCAAAGTGTAGTAGTGTGATAGCCAAATGCAACTCATTCCCCAATCTCAGTTTTCACACAACAATTTCGTAAATCATACAAAGCACAAATGCAACTTCAAATCTCACCAAAGTTGTCCACTCACAAATGAATCACTCAGAAGAGAGCTACAATGCATCACTCAGTTATAAACATGAGATTATAGTTAAACCATAAGTGACTTAACTCGCAATAGAAAGATGAAGAACTTGCATTAATATGATTTCAAGAAGAATGCCAAACACTTAAAAGTAGGAAAATGGATGCAATTCAACCACATGACATTTGAATCAATTTAGGTCTTTAACATAGGTTGTAATAGGGCCAAGGATGTAAGGTGAGTGATACATGAAAGGTATGGATAATACAAAGCCCAAGTAACTCACAATGTCAGGCTTAGGCAGGGAGATCCTCTCTCACCTTATTTATTCCTCCTTATTTGTGAGACGCTATCCACCAATCTGTCGAAGCTTATTGAAGGTGGGATCTTAAAAGGCATAAAATTATCTCGGCGTGGCCCAACCATATCTCTTTTTTTTTCACCAATGATTCACTCTTCTTTATTCAGGCAAAGGACGAAAATTGTGTTAAACTTAGGAGGTTGTTGGATTTGTACTATCAGGCTTCGAGTCAACTTATTAACTTGGATAAGTCTAGTATTGTTTTCAGTCAGAACACTGATGACCATACCAAACTGAGAATTGGGGATATTCTGGCTACTGTTGTCTCTGCTTACCCAATGACATGTTTTAAATTTTTTATTATGTTATGTAAGGAAATTAATAGGGACATGGCTAAATTCTGGTGGGGAGGCAAGGATGGTGGTTCTAAGATACACTGGAGATCTTGGCAATCTCTCAGTGTGGCAAAAAAAGGTGGTGGCTTGGGTTTTAGAGGCTTGGAGAACTTTAATCTTGTGTTGCTAGGCAAACAATGTTGGAGAGCCATTCATAATCCTGATGCCTTATGGTTTCATATTTTGAAAGACATATATTTTCCTGAATGCGATTTCATGCAGGCATCGGTGGGGCATCGGGCTACTTGGGTTTGGGCCAGCTTGCTTGAGGGACGAGACGTTGTAAAGGAGAAAATGCAAACTCAAATCATGAATGGTGAATCTACGAAGATATGGGAGGATGCTTGGTTGCCCCATCCCCACATTGGGTGTATCAACACTACTGCTCTTATCCCTCCATTTGCTCCGGTATATGTTAAATATATTATGGCTATAAGGAACCACACCTGGAGACTCGATGACGTGGTTTATTTTATGGATATGGAAACAGCTGACATGATTAGCCAAATTCCTATCGGTATGACGGATCAAGCTGATCGTATAATCTGGCCTTGGTCCTCTTATGGAAATTATATATTTAAATCGGGATACCATAATATTCATTCCTAGAGTAGTATCCTACATAAATTCAATGCGGACAAAAAAAGATAAACTCATATATGTAGAATATAAGGGTAGGATATTACGCGAATGACCCACTAGTGTAGTAACTTTGGAGTATTTACTCACTCAGACAAGGTCCTGGGTTCAAGTCCTACCATATGTGTAGTGTGTGTGAATTTAGTATGCTATCGCCCCTCTCAATAGGAAAGGTCCTCAAAAAAAAAAAAAAAAAAGGGTAGGATATTGCTTGCCACTTTCCATTCATGTAAATCACAGTTTGACACATATGCAAAAATAATTCATCAAAAACATAAAAAGAAAAACTTATGTACACATGTCACACTGTTATTGGTAGGAATGTAAAAGCTCCTACTTACATGGTAAGAAGGGAAGTATTTTTCATATCAATATATTTATACTTTTTTTTTAGGACCTTTCCTATTGAGAGGGGCGATAGTATATTAAACTCACACACACTACATCTTAGTGATTCGAATCCGTGACGCTGGCTTTAATAAATACTATAAATCACTACACTAGTAGGTCCTATGCTATATTTATACGATTTTGTATATGAGTTTTAAATCATCAATAGCCTATATATTGATTTACAAAAACAGCGATAATTTTTGGGTTTATCTGTGAAATTAAGAAATCATATAATACTAAACGAATACAAAATAAGAAATCAAAGCATGCTGTGCTATGCCAATCCAAATTTAAGCCCAAGACAAAAGAAACAAGCTGGTCAGTTTTAATTTGGGCCCAGTTGGTAGATAAAAGCGAGGGATAGTAACGTCATTTTGAAATGTCTATATTAACAAGCCAATTCTCTCTCCAACACTAGGGCTTCCCTTCGCACATTCAACCAGAGCCATAGCCCGGCCGCCTCTCTATCTCTACTACAGTCGCCCTGTAGAACGGTGTAGTTCCGATGGTTTGCGGCTTTCTCTTTTCCCGGCCATTGATTTTTACAAATTTCCACGACTTTTATTTTTTATTTTTTTGGGTTTTGTAAATTGAAGAGGGCGTTGAAGATGAAAACATTTCTCGATTCTGAGTATATATTTATATATATACATGGACCAACCATTGGCATAGTATTCGTATTGTGTACGGATGCTTTGCTACATGATGACAGTGTTTGTGCGTGTCTGAGCCTTCTTCTTTTTTTTTCTTTTTTTTTTTATCAATATATTTATTTTTCTCCTTTTGTTTTTATTTTTTTAAAATTAAATTTGTGATAAGAATTATGGGGGTTTTTGGAATTAAAAGGTGAACCTCTGATTATAAAGTAAGTCTGAATGCTTAGTTGTAATTTTACAATTGGGTACTAGTATGACAGACTCCCATACGCCCATAGAATATGAGCCCCCAATTCTCCGGTTGCTTCAATTCTATTAATCTTGCTTCTGCTTTAACAAAAATCATTAAGGAAACGGAATCAAAGCCAACCAATTTTGAACAGTTTGCCTCCATTTGGTTTGTGGATTTTGGGCCTAAACCCAGTTTAAGTTTTTATTTTGTATTTTTTCAACCTTGTTAACCTAAAACTTAATGAATAATATAAGTACAAATTTATAAGTTTTATAATATACAAGTGGACGGTTCGATTAAGTTTAGAAAGCTCAAAACCGCAATCGGTTTACGCTGATTCAGTTTTAGACCATTTGTATTATTTTTTCTTTGTCAAAATCAAGTTCCGATGAGGCAGTTTTGTCGATTCGGGCAGATTGAAGGCGGGCGCTAGTACTAGCAAGGGCCTTTGTCTATAAAACAGAAGCAGAAGTTGTTGTCTCGTACTGTTTTGGATGCATTCATGCCAGTAAAGAGTGGAATATCGTGGCAGTTGTCCCTGTGATGAATGATGATATACCAATTGGGCAGTGCAGTAGTCAAACAAACGAAAGTGCATTTTAACATTTTACATATCTGAAATTCTTAAAGGAAGATATTGGGAAGTAGAATAGCACCAAGCCAAGTGGGTGCTAATTCCCAATCTTGGTGAATGAGAGAATGAATTTCCAGACAACATTATAAAGCCGAATCATTGTCAATTTTATTGTTCGTATTTGTGCAAGCCAAAAAATAATTTAATGTTAAAAAGTTAACTGTGATATTATCGAAATTTAAATCAATTTTTCTATACAAGTTTGACGTGTTGAGTTGTAACGGATTGAAAGGTCATTTTTAGGTTATGTTAGTCGATCCGAATTTGACTGGAATCCTTCTATACTTAACTCAAATCCGGTAAATTTTATGTTAATTTTGAGTCGTGTTAAAATTGTCATTCGTAATTAGCCTGTGGATGACACTAGTAAAGATGCTCCTTCAAAGCCAGGTTGTCTGTAACACCCACTTGGATAAATCAAGTTCAACTTGTATGGCTATAAACTTAAAGGTTGGTCCATTGTTTGCCCTGGTCCCATCCCACCCCATCACAACATTATTTTAGATGAATGCTTGACTTCATGCATCCATGGTTTTAAGACTAGCCTGTCCAGAACAATAAGAAGCCGGACTATGCTAGGGCCAAACATGTGCAAATCTGGGTCAGGCTCAGAGGTGGTAGGGCCACCCTAAACCCTGGGCCATGGCCAAGTGGTTTTAACTCTACACAAACCAAACGCACTAGAGTGTTACATGTTGGGTTGACAGCCCACAAGAGTGTCTCTTGTCTCAAGGCCAGGGAGCTTCCAAACCTAATTTACTATTTCTGATCACAATCATGCACATTTGCTGCTGCAAGTGCAAAATCCACCAGCCAGTGAGGAGGTTGGATTGGAAGAAACTCTGTCAAGGGGAGGGGGCCCTATAAAGAGACGGTCAAATACCCTTCAATGATCAATATGTGTTTTGGAAGTTATCTCTTATATTGTGATGGTAGAAGTTTCACTACCATCATTGACCTGCTTTGTCCCCACTGTTTTTAGGGGCTAGACAGATCCTCCTCACTTGAAAATGTACATCTCACAATCCTGCAAAAGATATGCTGCCCTCTCACCCTACCAATAATGCAACTTTTTGGATAGTTTTCAATGATCAGTTACACATATGGAACCCATAAAATAAATGTTAGGAGATAAGGTGACATATTAACAAAGCATAAATTACTTATAAAATTCATAAAGAAAGAACTATGGATACCCACAAATCCACACTAGCCAAAATGGCCAACACCTATGCAAATAAGGATCACCATGTCTCTAGTTTGTAAACCCAGGAAGAAGAAGAAAAAGAAAATGAACAAAGGATAAGGAAACAAGAAATGAGAGAAACTAAAAAAGATCACAAATGGTTATGCCAAGTTCATGTCTAGTCTCTCCTCCAGTTTGGAGCTTTGCCAATTTTACAGGGATGGAACTGAGGAACTTGCAAAGGTTGAACCTAGCACATCATCATATATGCTTGCCCCATCAAGATTCTTCTTGTTCTCACCTCTTGGGCTGCTCCCTGAGCTACTGTTTGAAAGTGAACAGAAAGTTGCCTTCTGCAAGACACCGGTTGGGGAGGATCCCAACTGAGGGCTGCCATCCCACCCTTCATTTAAGAGGTTAAGCGGCGATACTGAGTTATTGCACATCTTGCCACTGCTAGTGGTGTTGGTCAGGACCTCTCCTAAAGGACCCCCCATTGAATTTCCCCAAGAGACAGGTATCCAATTTGTCTTCTGGCTTGATTCACTAAGCTCATTGCTCACTCCCAAATTCATTTGGGCTGGCTCAAACTCTCTGGATAGCCTCAATGGTGAGAGTGCAAGTTTCTCTTGCGTGGGTGAGGAAGAGGACGATGAGAACTCCGAGGATGTCTTAGGGATTGACATTGAGAGCTGAGTCCAGTCTGATTTTATTTCATCAGGCCAAGTACTGACCGAGTGACTGGACTGGTCCTTAGGCCAATCATCAATGAACTGCCGAAGCGGATGTTGGTCTTGGGCTTCCTGATCACTGAAATCTAGGAAAGAACCACCAAAGTCTTTAGAAATGTAAGAGTTCCTATGTGAGGGGTTGAGAAGTGAATCAGTAGAAACAAGTCCAAACTCTGATTGAGAAGATTCTTCCACTGGGATTTCTTGTTTTGGGTTAAAACTCGAATCACTGGCTTTCAGTTTGATGGTAGAAGCAGATATCACAGAAAGGCCCCGAGGATCTTGCATCCTGCAACACACCTTCTCGTTGATTAGAAAATGTCTAAGAAAGTGCATAAAGTAAAGTGGATGAATAAACTAGGCACACCACTAAGAAATATGCACATAATTACATACAGTTTCAACGATAAAGGTCTTAATTCAATAAGACTAGTCACCATCACCAAAGTAAAGATGGAATGATGGGGTCTACAATAAAGTAAAGGAAAAAGGTAGTGTGCATAACTGTTTGAAATCAAAATCATATTATAAAGCCTGGAAGGTCTAATGAGAACTAAAACAGATAAGGAAGCTCTAGTGCATCTAATTTTCACCTGTTGACAAAGGCATCTGCAGAAGGATTGGCAGCACCAGCAGGCTGCAAACTTTTGAACTGGTTCTGCATGGTTGCGACATTATTGGATGTGCCACTGCTTGGCATCACCGGCGTTGACGTTAACGAAGTCATGGGCACCCCCTTTGAATTACTGGTCCCAGAGGCGGCCTGGCCAGGCTGGCCTTCCACAGGCTTTCTTGAACGATGGCGGCCCCTGTTTATGTGCCTTTCACAATACTTCTGGTCTGCGACAGCATCTCTTGAGCACCGCCATTTCTTCCCATCCGTTCGACGACACCTCCCAGGTTCAGGATCAGTGTTGCCAGAAAATCCCAGATGGTAAGAGCCCCACGCTACTGTATCAAAATAAAATCCCAACATATATATACATTGAAGAAAAGACAAATCAGACAAAAGGGTAAAACAAGAAGAACATGACTTCTGAATCAAACCCAGCATTACTTTCTAATTGCAAACACTATCGTGGACAGAACTTTCTAACAAAGACAATCTGTTCAGCATAACAACATAAAATTGGAAATTCCATGCTCTGAACAGTAAACTGTACAAACAAATAGTATTTTAAGAATTTAAAAAACAGCAACTGCCTCATTAAATGTACAAAAAATTAAATTTCAACACAGATGTATTTCTAACTGAGATTATTGAGCATTTATAAAGGAAGCTTACATGAGTTGGGAGCTAAATTTCCTGTAGAACCCGACAAGCCATAAGGATAGAGGGATTTCTTGAGAGGTATCAGTAAATTAGATGGCACAGGCACATTTGAAGTCATGTACTTGTAGATCAAGGCCTGGTGCTCTAGCTCAATCCACTGAGACGGAGTAAATGGTCCTCTAACCCCAGCAAAAGGCCCATGCATGCTCGGATTTATGCTTCCAGAGCCATAAGCTGAAACATGAGAAACACAATGACTTGTCTCTGAAGCATAGTTACATTTAAAAGGCCAAAAAAAATTAATAAAAAATAAAACTGACCCAAACAAGTCTTATCTCCTAGTCCCAATATTTCCTTTTTCCTTCTCACCCCTTCCCCATTTGTTTCAATCAATCTTTGAACTGTTGAAGATGTTACCAAAAACCAAAGCAAAAATGGCAGTTTCTATGAGGGATAAAATTCCACCTTTCTTGCTTGACAAGACCTCAAAACCGAAAATTTCTACTAAATGCCCTATGAAAAGACTCACCAACAATATTAGCAAAAACCCATCTTTGCACAAAAATGTGCCTAAAATTTATGCTCTACATTCACATTTCCCCAAACCCCATCTCATAAAATCCATGACCACCATTGACCAACAAACCCACCACCCAAATATAAAAAATTAAAAATTAAAAAGGACACATAAATGAAATTAGTACCTGCTGCATTCCTAGTATAAGCAGAGGAAGTGAGAGCTGGGGTGCGCTGGTAGTAGGCAAAGTCTGGGCCTTGTATGGTTCTCTCCAACATTCCATCTTTGCTGAGAAAAGTGACTTCTGATTTGTTGTTAGAAAAGCTGAGCATCTGCTCCTGTCTGTGAGTATCAGCAGGAAGCAGAGAATTAGATCTCAGCAGAGGAGTGCCCTGATATTGTAATGGCATTGTCTTGGGAGCAGGCAAGTCATCATTTTTGGGCATTTTTGAGGTCCTCCAGTCATCTTCAGCAGGCCAAGATCTTTGCTGCTTGACAGAGCCAGATCCATGAGGAACATTTGGAGCATGACCCTTTGGTTTGGTCTCAGGGTCTGAGGCCAGAGAATGAGCTGCTACTGTTGCTCCACCTTCAGGGCCCACCAAACCCTCCAAACCCATCACCCCAAAATCCATTCTGGACAGTCCACCAATCTCCAGATATTGAGTTCATGAGCAGGAAGACCAAAACGAAGCTTCAAAGAGTTGGATGAGAGAGAAAGAGAGGCGCATCTTGAGGGTGGGTTTTTCTACTGCTGAGAGAGAGCTGATTTTTAAAAAGGAGTGGTCTTTGAGAAAGTAAAAAATAATAATAATTCTCACTAAAAATAATAATAATAATAATAATAATAATTGGAGAGAGAGAAAGAAGAGTGAGAGAGAGAGAGTTGAAACAGGGGAGCACACCAAGCTAGCTAGTACGAAACACACTCTCCACTTCTGAGACATGCTACCACAAGTTTATCCATTTAAAGTGGAAATATTTGCAATTTTTTTTCTAATTTTCTTGTTTTTTTTTTTATAAATGCAAATAAAATCAATATTACTACACTTGTTGGGAGCTGTATCTGTATTTACACCTGTTTAGAGTAGTAGATTTTGTATTTATTATAAACTTTTTCTAAGTGGATACTGGTAATAAATTTACTAAAATCTCCCTAAACCTCATTCTGGAAAGCACTAGGTACAGATGAACTTGAGTGCCATGCATTGCCAACTACAATTTAATTAGGATTTGGTTTGTCTGACTTCCTACCAATTATGCGTCTCCCTAAATTATACTGTGATTCTCGTACAACTTTATATGCATACAGTATCTGAGTCTCAAGTTCGAGTTATTAATTTTCGGCATGTCATTCATTGTCCTTGAGTAGAATACTAGTTTTAAGTTGAGGCATGTCATTCATTGTCCTTAAGAGTAGATTTTGCCCATCGGAGACAATATCTCGGTATAACAAAGTTGTATGGCACCCTACCCTCCAGGATACAACAACATATGACCCTCATAAACATACACTCGCAATACTTGAATTGGATGAACAACTCGAATCTTTCCCTCAAGGTTTATATGAAAGGAAAATAACCTCATATTTTATGCCCTACTAAAGAGAATGGGCTTAAATATATAGTTAGTCGCCTCAACAAGAAGCTATGGCATTAAAAGAAATAGTAATAAAACCACATAATTGTCTGCTCGTTTTCACAAACCTAACATCTATAAATATTAGCAAATTAATGGCAAAACAATGTAGCAATTGCAAAATAGAAATTGGTGAACCAAACCCGACGCAAATGAATTTTGAATTCAAATCTTTAAATGCCGAAGGCATTGAAAAACAATTAAGTTTGTATGAAATTGCCACACCAAAGCTTTTAAAACAAAGCTTTAAGCTGCATAAAGACCTTTAAAACAAATCAATAATTATCCCAATTGGAAAACATGAACTTGGGTACATGTTGTTGGCATGATATCCTCAATTGTTTTTTCTTCTTTTTTTCCCTGCCAAAATCATCAAATACTGTTTAGTCCCTTGTTGGTTTGTGGATGTGTTAAGTTTGTCGTCCATGGATCTAAAATTGTATTGAAACATTTGAACTAGTACTGGCCAAAAATAAAGTTCTGAAGAAGATTGATGAGGTGCAAAATGTGTATATATATATATATAAGACAAGAATCGGCCCTCGTACTTTATTTTTGTAATAAAAGTTGATTGATACGTCTCTTCCCAGACAAATCTTCTACGCATGTTATTAGCAATCGAAACTGCTTTGTATATATGATGGAAAATATTTATAGTTTGTGGAGTGTGAGAGCATTGCTATGGTTTGCAAAATAGTTGCTGTATATACAAGTTTCATTGAAATAATTTCCCATTATTATTGTATTAGCATCACGTGAATTTCATTATCAAATTGAGATTGTCAACGCACTATATTACGTTACAACAAATAAATACACTTATTAATTTTACAACTTGGTATACCAAAAGAAGGAGAAGCTATCTCCAATTAAAGAATTAGACAAGACTACTATGCTTCGGATAAAATTCCACGTGTGCGTCTCATATTTGTAAAATACAAAAAAAAAAAAGTATTTTTCCCTTTTTTTTATTTTTGGTGTATTCCAAAGAGACAAGAAAAGAGAGCTTTGAAATAAAGTTTAAGAGGAAAAAGATGGGACAATGTTTTTCATGATTATATAGATAATTTAAAATGAAAATAAAGAAGATGAGTATGTTTAAAAATAAAAATCTAAGCACTGTGATAAGAAAATTAACCTTAGGTGATTAAAGCAACTTCTTTTCCTTCCAAACCATTCAATTTTTGAAAAGAACAGAAAATATATTGTGGACCAAAAGAAGACTCTCTCTCTCTCTCTCTCTCCAAATCTATTACTTTTATTACAAAATCTTTATAAATAAATCAACTAACTTGTGGGTTAAAAGTGAAATGAAAAAGTAAAACCATTTCTGGTAAGTCAAAGTCTCGTGCGGAAAAACCTATGCAAGTGGGAGCATGCATAAAGAAAATCCAGGAGGGCATTGATGTCACTTCAAAGATTGATGTTTACAAATATATAATATATATATATATATATATATGTATTAGATATTTTTATTTTTGCTGAGAAAGTTGTGTTAGAATTATCCCTTGGATTTTATCAAGGCTTTGTCGTTTTGTGCCACAGCACCAAGAAGAGCCCGCTGGCGGGTTTCATGTTTGGGTCCGTCCTATCTGTGGCCACTGGCCGGTGGCGTATGGTTGCATGTAAAAACATGTTTGCCACGTGACCCCCCAGATGCTTTCTTCACTGCCACCTTCTATTCTCTTCTCTTCTCTTCTCTTCTCTTCTATAATTAATGGTTGTTTTAGTTGGTTACATATACGACCAAAGCATCCGAGATTATCCACGCATGGCCTCTAACCACTTTGTTTTGTCTGTTAAATACTAATCATACTTACTTGAAACGCTTGTAAACAACTTTGAACCGTTGATCAAACTGCTAATAATTATTATAAATCATTTTGAACCCTTGATTAAATCAAAGCAACAATCATCGTATGGTACGTATAATAGTTGTTGAACACTTTTTGAACCCGGCCAAAAACATAACTAAAAGGACTAGCCCTAGAGTAATGAACATATGTGTTTGGGCCCAAAATCAATAGCCCAAAGAAAACTGAGAAATCTAAATACGGGTTATTTACCAAAAATAAAATCATGTGTTTAGAAGAAGAAGGGCCATTAAGATAAAAATTAATCACCAATAAATGGCAGTTAATTAAAAATTAGAAATTGGTAGGGCCGCTCCAAAAAAACCATCGGGGCAGGAACAAAGGCCCAAGGCCCAAAAACAAGATTGAGAGAAGCGAGGACAAGGTTGATTGCCCAAGTTAGAAAAAGCTGACTTTGGAGTCTTTGGAGACCGACTGAAACCAACTTTCGATTTACTGAGGGATATTTTAGACAGAGAGCCTTCTCCTTAAGCAAGCAAGGGTCTCATCAAAATCGAGAAGGTTCTTCAGAGAACAAGTTTCAAAAAAGTGGGCTGACGGCTAAAAGAATATTTTCTCTGTACAAAATGGAAAGGATGTTTCTTAGAGAACAAGTTCCAAGAAGGACCCGTCTCACAGATGGAGTTGATAGCAACTACTCCTTATCTGAGGTCATTTATTTCCTTTTTAACTAGAATATCTTGGGATATTTTAGGGGAACTCGTTAAAACATCTCTATAAAAGGAAATAAAAAGGATAAAGTTAGAAATCATCATCAAATCAACAAAAGCAAACCCTCGAGTCAAAGCTGAATGAAAGATCTCCGATCCCACGGACTCGAAACAAAGAGAAGCTAGAGAAGCAGGATACACAAAATCAGATCTTGTTTTACAAAACCAAAATAAGCGAACTCGTTCGTATCATCATATGAAAACCTCAACAGAATTTTCGAAAGCTCTTATAGCTCCAAACCATCCCAGGAAACCATCCTCGGGGTAATCCACCCCAAGACTAGAGCTATCTTACGAGAAAGTCGGCGAACTCAAGTTCTGCCACAAAGGCGAGCTGGTGAAGGCAAAGCGAGTCACTCGAAAGCTATCAAGACTTCGGAAAAATAGGACAACTACTTCATTACAAGTTAATCCAGGTGAAGGAAGTCCATCGAGCAGCAGCGAGCAGTGCGGACTCTCGGTTCTCCTGCAGACTTGGCCTCCCATGGCTCAAACTCGATGAAAAGCTCGCCAATCTCCAGCGTTGGTATCGATTCGGCTAAACTCCCGTTAGTCAAGTCATTGTTACACAAACCACCGAAGTTCAAGCGATTACTGAAATTTGTTGTTTTTATGTAAGAATATTTTGCGAAATTTCCCAATTTGTTAAACTGTGAAAATTATGAAGTCCTCACTGTCGAGGCATAGAAAAGAACTTACTTGGGAGATTTTCCTCACCCAAATGCACAATTGCTTGATTTTCATCAAATGACTTGGGCGCAAGTTATTTCATTTTCAAGTCTGTTAGAAGTTTGTTAACTTGTGCGTGGCACGCTCAACACACCAAAGAAAGTTAACTTGATAGACCACTAATGGTTTGTTCAAGCTAATGGGGAACTTTACCCTGCTATTACAGGTACTAAACAAAAAAAGGGGTGAACAATATGTGATCTATTTGATCTTATCCTTTACTAACTAGAATCCAAATCCAATTTTAATCCTTTTCAAGTTTGGATGCAAATGCAAATGCAAAAAGAGAACTTTTTTGCTACATGGATAAATGCAAATGTGGTGGATGCTTCCACCTCAATTCTGAAACCCAAACGTGTGTTGTGCATTCTCATTGAAGACAAAGCCACAAAAGTAACAAAAACTGAGCCAATGCATGCCCTAGTTTTGACATGTATTTAGCCTTGAATGTCTCTGGTTTTGACTAGTATTAGCCATGTATTAACTCGGGATCACCAAAGACAAATCTTCTTAACTGCATCCCAAAACCAAAAGAAACCCGGCATTTTGTTGGACAGCTGGTGCCCATGCAACAAAACGTTGCCAACTTAAATGAAATTAATTAAATCAACCCAGACTAGATACAAACAAACCCAAGTGGGTCCATCGATTTCCAAAACCCTAACTAGAAGACAGCAATTAAAAACGTATTAAGCGGTGGCATAAATGCCCTTTTTATTACTAGTTTGCTATCTCTATTCAATAACGTTTTATCATGTGGAATTTTTATCAGGTATAATAAAATGTAATTAATTAAAAATAATAAAATAATGTTATTTTCGTGACATACAAGTTTTTCGAAACATATTGAAAGCACCTTGTGGTCAGGAGCAAGCCGCATTTCAAACGGGAATTAATCTCACCCTTCAAATGTAGGGACCCTCCAAAAAACACTCATAATTAATGAGGAGCATGTGCGGGTGATAATTTTAGGAGGCTCTGCTCAGCATAGAATAGAATAGAATACAATAGGGTGAAAAACCAAAAAGTCACGGCGAAGATGAAAGAGATACGCTATCTCTTTTCCAAGTCGATGGTTTTTGTCTAGTTCGTCTTAAAGCTGTTCTACGGATTTTTAGGTGCTGATGGGATCATAATTCTAACCATGTGGCCTACGTAATGTTTTTTTTCCTAACTTTGGTCCTATAATTCTATATATTCTACTCTATATTATTATTAGCTTTGCATTAATGTGTCTTTTTAAGATGAAGTGACTCGTCGACATAATGTTATAAATATCTCAAACAAACAGTAGCTCCTAATTAAAAGCATTGACCAATAGTGTTAAGTTACAGAGAAGATACAGAAGATGTTTGAGACATTTTTGAGTGACACGTTTGTTAAATTTGAGAGGGGCGAATTAGCGGCCCATTATTAGCAATATTAATATTGTTAATTTATCATTAACTTAACAATTTATATAGTCCAGTAAATGTGAGGTTTTATCATTAAAGGCGTGGAATCATCACATAATGGGCCACACGTGAGCATTATATATTGGGTAAAGGGTAAAGATAAAGGCCCAGTAATTCAAGCACAATCAAACAATCTGCTCTCATACAATGTTAAGATTTCAGAGGAACAGACTTGTGACTCACCACTAACAATATTGATATTGTCACTAACTTACTCATCAGAATATATACGTGTGTGGAGTTTTATACAAGGGAGCTTGAGATTCATGCCCAATAAAAGGGCCTGAAATAGCAAAAAACCCAACCCTATCGAAACTCTATTGAAAAAACCCGAAGTTCATTCTCAAAAACAAAAGAATACTCCAAACACCTATAAATTACAACATTGCCACCAACTTTTCACAAGAAAAACCCACAATAAAGCCCAGCCCACGTTTTATTTTTTATTTTGTAAAAAAACTTCCACGATAACCCAAAACTAGTGGGCTTTTCCCTCTAAATCTAACCTAACTGGTAGGTTTTTTTTCTCTAAATTTAACTCAGTTGGCGAGATGTGAGCTTCTTTCTCTAAATTTCATGACACAAAAATAAGAAGGGAATTTCACGTATAAAATATTAATAAATGCATGACAAGTGATTGATTTTGGGTTTTATTTCTTCCAATTGGATTAATCCGGGTATCTTTATAATATTGATAGTACAATTTGGTATTTATATAAAAATCTCTTTATATAAAAGATCTCGATGTTATTTGTAATGAAACCATTCATTATATGATGTATTTAATTTTGTCAAGTTTCCGATGTGGAATTCATATTCTTCAACAACATTCACACCATCACGTTGTATTATTTATTCACGTTGTATAATAAAGATGAACGACGCGATTGATATGTCACTTTGAATTTAAAATATAATAATAAATAAATACATATGTTCTAACATTAATAAATTTGTAACATAAGGTGACAGTGTGATGATCGAGTTGAAAAATTACTCGAAGATGTTGGCATTGATGTGTGCAGGTCTCAAAGTGAGACACCAAAATGAATGAAAAATGAATCTTGAAATCCTGAATGGAAAATATAAAAACCTACAGGGTTCAACACATGGAAGACCTTAAAACTTTGAAAAAGAACAACGAAAAGCCACAGCTGAAAAAAAATGTGCAGAAACCGACGAAAACAAAGAACACAACCAAACAAAGAAACTTTGTGTTAGAACTACTATGTCAATTCATTATAAATACAACATCTCTTCGATCACAGCTGACAAGCTCTATATATGAGATTGAACTAACACACGTAACACACGTGCTCTTACTCAAGAAACAAGCTCTATATATAAGTTCATATCCTAGCTTGTGCATATCCCATATCAGCCCTAATCAACCAAACCACGGAAGGCATCTTGTTCTACACATTCCTCTCCCTCATCTTCATCCTCTTCACCTTCAATTTATTCCTTCGAAGAACAGAATGACGTCGTCCCAATCACAAAAACCTCCCACCAACGTCCCCACCTTCTCTTCTTCCACTCCTTGGCCATCTCCATCTCCTAAAACCTCCATTCCACAGAACCTTCCACCGCCTAGCATAAAAATACGACGCCGTTTTCTCTCTCTATTTCGGGTCACACCACGTCCTCATAGTCTCCTCCTCATCCACAGCCGAAGAGTGCTTCACCAGAAACAACACCGTCTTAGCGAACCGCCCTCGTTTGCTGCCCGAAAAGCACCTCCACTACAACTACACCACCTTATTGGCCTCCCCTTATGGCGATCACTGGCGCAACCTCCACCACATTGGCGCCACCCACATCTACTCCTCCACCAAAATCGAAGCCTCCTTGGACGTCCAAAAGGATGAAGTCAAACGGCTACTCTTCAAACTTCCGCAAAACTCATGCCAAGATTTCGTAAAGGTGAAGCCCAAGTCTATGCTCTCTGACCTCAATTTTAACATCATAATGAGAATGGTGGTGCTAAAATATGAATATGGTTTGAATACTTTAGGTTAAGTTTATTCTTCTCCATAAGGAGGTATATATAGGAATTTACATGTGGGCTTTACAAGGAAATAGAAACAGTAATCAATTAGGATAGTATCTCCTAATTATACAATGATTTGTCAACTATATAAAATAAGGAAAGTAAATCCCTTAATTAATCAAGGAAATAAATCTCCTTGATTAATTAGGAGACTCACTTTAACAGGTGGCAGGGAAGAGATACTATGGAGGCGAAGCTTTGGACGATGAAGAGGCCTAGAAGTTTATAGAGATCATAAATGAAGGTTTTGCTCATAATGGAGGAACACACCTTGAAAACTTCTTGCCTATTTTGAATTGGTTTAGTAAGGAGAGGTATGAGAAGAAGTTGGTGAGGATTGCTGAGAGGGTAGATAGGTTATTTGCAAGGTTTGGTTGATGAGCATCGAAGTAATTTAGAGGGTGGAATTCGAAATAGTACTATGATTGACTTGATCATATGCTTTGCTTGCAGAAGTCACAACCTGAGTAACTGACCAAATCATTAGAGGGCTTATTCTGGTTAGTGTATGTAATTAATCTATTTTCTTATATTTTATATGCACTTTTGTAAGATCAATGATTAATGGCTCTTACCGGATATCAAATGTTACATTCACGTTATTTTGGCCATATTTTATTGATATTGAGAAATACCCATCATATTTATCCACTATATATCTATAAATTATCAATAATATATAGGTATTCTATATTTATGCAATGCACCAAATACTGTAGATTTGTATCGCGAGTAACTGTCACTCTTCCCTTCATGTACTTAACCATCCAGACATCTTAAACAAGGCTAAAGTTGAAATGAATAATCTACTTGGCCATGGCCGAGAACAACACTTAATTAATGGATGAATCAGACATTTCCAAACTACCATATCTCCGACGTATCATCTCTGAGACTCTCCAATTGTATCCACCAGGCCCATTGCTAGCACCACATTTTTCATCCTGGGACTGCACCATCTGTTGATTCGATATACCACGTGACACAAACTTATTAGTCAATGTATGGGCCATACATGGACCATAAGCTGTGGGAAGATGCAAAAAGTTTCAAGCCAGAAAGGTTTTTTTTTTTTGGTCAATAAGCCAGAAAGGTTTTAGCTTTTAGAGCAGCCAGAACATGTCGTATAAGGTTAATGCCATTTAGGATGGGAAGAAGGGCTTATCCTGGGGCTGGGGCAGGCCTAGCCCATCGTGTGATGGGTTTGGCTCTGGGGTCGTTGATTCAATGCCTTGAGTGGAAGAGAGTTGATGAAAATGAAGTTCATATGATCGAAGGCTTCCACCCGTGACATGGCAAAAAGGTAAGTAAGGGCATGCACCTGCCCTAGCAATATTTTTTTTTGCTTTTTTACCTATTGTCATGGCAATTCAATGGAAATTACTATTCACATGGGATTAATTTTATTTTTATGTATGAGATTAATAATAATAAAAATTGCTGGGTATGTATAAAAAAATATTCTGAATTTTTTGGTAATTTTGCAGAATTTTTTCAGATTAAAATTTTTTTTTCTTTTGCATGCTGCACTAATGTCAGCGCCCTCAGGCAACAGCTCAGGCTGTTCTTGCCTTCGAGCCTGCCCAGTTTTCGTGGAGCCCACCATCTGCCCGAGCTGAATTTGTGCGATGAAGTGAGTTTCTTCAACTTGGGGGCCCTTTTGCCCATACTGGACTCTACGGTGGAAATACTCTTAATCTATGGATAAATGCTAGACAAGAAAAATAAAATCTAGGAATTCAAATAAAATGGCAAGAACATCCGAGAAAGGCTTATAGTTTTGTCTCCCAGGTTGTTTGGTAATGTTGTTTGTGTTTTTCTTATTTTAAGTTCTTATGAGAATTTTTCTATTTACTTGTTTTTGAGTTATTTGGTTGAATCTTGAATTTGACATGTTTATCACCAAGACTGGAGCTTTGGCCGGCCCGATCCTAAATGGGCTGGAGTATTAGCATGTAACATGTTTTGCAAGAACTCTTCCCGCCACACAAATAGAAAAGAAAGTGAAACACGTTTGTCTTGGTAGTTGGTAGTACCAGTCAATTGCCTCCCTCCCACCACTAGTTTCTCTCAACCCACCGAATACCACACTACCATTAGAGAATCAGCTCAGCTCCCTAGGATTCCTCAGAGAGAGCCATGGCCCTAATCTCCGCGCAAATCCTAACCCTTAAATCCCCTTCAACCCCCTCTCTTCCTTCTCATTCATCTCTCATCGCCCCTTCCCAATCGCCCTCTTTCTCACCTCCTAACACTCCACACTCTCCCTTCCTCTTCTGCTCCCCAAAATCAACAATACGGTATAGCTCCAGACGACTTGTCGTTTCCAGAGCCTCCACCAACACATCTGCTTTGGATTTCAGCCCCAGCATCGGTGAGGTCCTCGGTGACGTTAGCATTTTCACCGCTGCTGGTGATTCCGTCCAGTTCAAAGACCTCTGGGATCTGAACGAGGTAGCTTTTCTACTTTTACCCTCTCTCACTGAGTAAACTTTTATCAATTTCCATTTTTTGGCAATGATTTTTTTCTTGCTTGTGATTTTAATTCCTTTCGGAGTAACCCTTTTACGAATTGTATTTATTTGGATTGGAAAGATGCACTCTTGTATTGCGCCTGTGAGATTTCTGTGGTTGGATTTTGCTTTTAATTTTCATGGAAAAATAATGCATTTAGAAGGTAAAACGGAACAGAGCAAACCTCAGGTAGTGTAATGACACTTCCCAAACCACTAGGTAGCAATGCAATTGTAGAGGTACATGTACATATGTGTAATAATGACTATGGAGTTGTATATTTGCTTGATCTGATGTGGTGTATTAGTTTCTAAGTTGCTTCTTATTCAATTTGTTCCAGGGGGTGGCTGTTGTTGCACTATTGAGGCACTTTGGATGCCCTTGCTGGTAACTAGCCTCCAAACCAGTTTCTAGAATGGGTTTTATCTGAATTGCTGGATGTTCTTATGATGTGTTACTTCTTCTGCTTCTTCTTTTCAGTTGGGAACTTGCTTCGGCTCTAAAAGAATCTAAAGCTAGATTTGATTCAGCTGGTGTGAAAATAATTGCAGTTGGTGTTGGTAGTCCTGATAAAGCTCGTATCCTTGCAGAACGGGTATCTTATTTTTCCCATTTTTGCCACCACAATGTTTCTCAAGCTGCAGTACATACAGTTGTATTCCATGCCATCATCTTTTAGGGTCATATTTATACTTTGAATGCTTGTGTAGTAAGTATCAAAATCAGATATCGCATGACAAGAAAATGGGGATGTGTTAAATGGAATACGGTTTTATAGGATATGTCTCAGGAACATGCTAGTGGGCATACGACCAGTAGACATGTTGGATTAAGGAATGAGATAATAATATTTTTAGCTAATAGTTCCAATCCTTTTGGCTGATACATGAACATCTCAAAATAAGTGGTGAACATATATGTTATGTTAAGTATGTTAGTTCTCTCACCATCAAATCAAAAGCCATTTGACAGTAACAACTCATGCAGGGTCTCGTTTATGGGTCACAAATAAAGCCAAACGTTTTGACACATATTTTCAACCATCAGATTTTTATCTAAAGGTTGGAAGTGTGCCTGACAAAAAAATTCCTTTATATATTATTTTTTTGGGAACAATGTTTGCACTGTAAAAGATTCTTGTATTGTCTCTTTATACTTTAACCGTTTCTAATTCTCTTCCTCTCCCTCCCGCTATATTCTCCAAATCAAATGTTGACCATTCAACCTCCTCCTGGAGAGGAGAGACTCTCATACAACGGGGATAGCACAGCACTTGTTGCTATCCCCGGCCAATAACGCAATGACATGTAGGATAAGTTTTTCACGTGTGATTGTGTTATTGGTCGGGGATAGCAAAACAGTGCTATCCCCGTTATAGGTAAGTTTTTTTGCCTAGAGAGGGAGAGTGAATGTTGAGAGAGATGACAGGAAACAATACTCGTGTAATGTGCAGTTCATGTTCCCAATAAAATGATAACTGTCTTTTATTTTTCTTTCTTTTTTGGTGTTGGATGCATTCTCAACTCTTAGATGAGTAAATTTCATCTTTTAAAGGTTGAAGATGTGTGTCAAAATATGTAGTTTCATTTGTGTCCATTGAACCAAATCCTTCTAGTTATGTCAATTAATACTGGTTCAGAAAATTGAATTTTTGTAAATGCAGCTATGCCCTTATCTAATAAACAGTCAATTAGGAGCAGAAAAGTAAGCGAGTGTATGAGCCTTCAATGACTCTTAAGCTGTATTAAGCCTTGGAGAGTTGAGACTTGTATGACACATCTAATATGCCGATAAAATTGTAATGACCCATACATTGGTTTCTTGACTCTCTTGGTCTAAAGCATGCAATCACATATGGCCAGCTACTATCATGTCATGTGACTTGTTTATTTAAGACACTGATCAGTTGATGATATATTAACGTGATTGAATGATTTGATCACTTGATATTCTTTCTATGTTTGAAGGTTCCAAATGTTAGGAACCATTGGACAAAAAGAAATAAACATCATTTGGTGAAGTCTCATTCACACATACAATCATACAGTGGTCCTACTTTTAAATAAGCATGCCATGTGACATGATAGTGGTTGATCATACTTGTTTATATGCTTTCGAATTGGAGAAAGCTATTTCCAGCTACTAGGACCAAATTGTGTCATTACTAGTTTGCTTGTGTCCTTAGCTATTTAAGTAACAAGTACTAGAATCCCCATGTTGAGAAAACTGGAGTTTGGCATAAGTAATAGGTCATGTATTGCTGTAATGAAGTTCCTATGACATTATTTGCTGAGAAAATTGGCTGCTCAAGTTATAGCTGAATGTGTGATCATCTTCTTTTTTTCAATTGAGTTAAAGACATGATGACATTTGAATAAGTTTATACAACATAAAGTCCTGTAATTCTCCTTAAATGTTCAGATCTGTCATTGCAATTTCTTTATTATATATTTGCATCCTGATACCATGGCTTTATGTTGATCCCTGGAGCTGATTCTTTTCCCCGTGCTGTCCTATGTTCAGTTACCATTTCCAATGGATAGCCTTTATGCTGATCCTGATCGCAAGGTAATAAATTTTATAATTTTTTTTTTGGCCTGATCACAAGGTAATAAATGTTCTACATTAGATGTCTTTAATTGGCGAATCTCTTATTCTGGTGATTATAACTCTGACTTCCTCTTCTGTAATAGGCATACGATGTGTTGGGCTTATACTATGGACTTGGTCGAACTTTCTTCAATCCAGCTAGTGTATGTACCTTTCCTTTTTTCTGCTTATTATCTTTCAAGGACAATATTTTTTATGATCTGCATGTATGTTTTGAAAACTATGATACGACAGGCAAAGGTGTTTTCAAGATTTGAGGCTCTGCAGAAAGCTGTAAAAAACTATACCATTGAAGCCACTCCAGATGACAGAAGTGGTGTGTTACAACAGGTTTGAACATTGATCTTTCTCTCCAGTATCGTAGGAGTTGTATTAAAGTATACAACTTGGTCCTGCATTTAGTCCCCACTTATTTTTCTGAATCTTTTACTCTTCCTGTTTTTATTATAAACCAGGGAGGGATGTTTGTCTTTAAAGGTAAGCAATTGTTGTATGCTCGGAAAGACGAAGGGACGGGTGATCATGCCCCATTAGATGATATCTTGGATGTTTGCTGCAAAGTTCCTGTCTCCTAAAGCTTTGTCACGCTTAGGTTTTTCAGTTACGGAGCATGATATTCAAATTTTACCCAGTCGAGTGTGCATACGAAATGCTCTCGTTTCATATTTCATGCTGCAGTAATCGGTCAAACAGTCTGCCTGCCTGTTCAACCTTGCCATTCTTAACATCTGATATATTTAAATTTCAATATATGCTAATATATTGCATCGTGTCATTGTATAATACAGATTAGCATACACCAGAAAGAAAATATAAAAAAACCAATGCATTGCTGTATATAGTAGTAACTTGATGTTTTGTGAACCTTTTCCTGGTTCCAGTGTACTCCTTACCTACATATGCTTATCATACTTCTAAACGCGGTGATTGATTAAACAAATTTGAAGAAACTTATAGAAAGAACACAGATTTAACTTTGAGAGGAAAATTTCTTTTGTATTAGGTGAATTGTTTTTAAATTATTGATGAAAGAAGGCAAAGATGGTTTTATGGATGAAAATCAGATCTACAGAGAAAATAACTCAGTGGCTGATGGATTGCTTACTTGTTAGGTTGCTGTTGCTGATAGTTTAATTTATGAGGTGGGCTTGATTCACAGTCAGGCCCAGATTTGTTTGTGTTCAGTTTGTTTAGGAAAATGAGTGAGTAAATCACGAGAATTACGGCTACCTTGGACAAATTCGTTTTTTGAGTAGTTTAACACCATATTGGTTTAGGTTTAGGGAATCAAAAGGATCTCAGTCTCTGCATTTAAGATCGGTACATTTACACGCATTTAAGATAATGTTAATCTTTAGATTAATCTAATGAATATTAATAAGTCCACATCATCATAATTGTACTAAACCAAAATCACAAATGGTTATTTTTTAATTTTTAATTTCAGAGTTATTGGATAGATATGATGATGTGTACTTATTAAAATTCATTAGATTAATCTAATGGTTAATATTCTCTTAAATGCGTGTAAACGCACGAATGATAAATGCAGAGGCTCGTAATCCGAATCAAAACCATATGCGTCATATGTATGTCGAGTAACAGTTTCCACACATGTTGAATTCCCTTTAATAAAAAGGGACAAAAAAAAAGCATAACAATTTGTTGAAAAAAAATAAATAATCTGATTTACGGAGTAAAGTGGGTCCTAAAATTTACCTAAACTGCAAGAATCCTAACGATACTAAATCTCCCTTTTCTATTGGGAAACATCCTCAAAGTAGGAATTCCTCCCACCTATTAGTTTGATTACACTATAAATTCTACTTCCTCCACAAAGCAGTGAGCACTCTAAATACAACTCTCACTTCAGTCTTATTATTTTGTAGAGTTATTTTCGTTTGAGCGAACATAATTCTATCAAGTCCTACTTCACTTTTTTTTTTTCTTTTGAGAACTTTGTGAGGGTTGTAGGTTTTGATCACCATGAACTTACCCGAGCCTGGAAAGTTGTTCGTGGCTAGACTACCAAAGACGATTAATGAAACCACCGTGAAAAAACACTTCAACAAATATGGTGAAGTAAAGGACTGTGTGATTGTTGTGGACAAAATTACTCGTAGGCCAAAAGGGTTTGCCTTTGTTACCTTCACTGATCCATTCATGGCCAAGAAAGCATCGGAAGTAGAGCACTACATCTTCGGTAGAAAGGTTGGTTCCAAATTCCTTCCTCTTCTTTCTCTTTTTTTTTTTCGGGTATTTAATTTGTATATCGTAGGTGTTCTTTTGAATTTTTTTTGAGTCTTTAACAACACTAGAAAAAATTTCATTAATTTTGACTCGTCATAGAGTTGCTGACTTGACAGATGTACCATTTCTTATTGTATTTGGCCTATTCTTAGACAAAATAACAATAAAATAACACTAACAATTTATAAATAATTAAAATTAAAATAACATTAAAAACAATTTCAATTCGCGATCCTCACCCCGGCCCTCACCTCCTCCTCCGGCGAACCCAGCCCCCCTCTCTCTCTCTTTGTCTGTCTATGTCTCTCTTTAGATGAAAATCCACCCCTATCTGCCCCAAATTTGGAACCCAACTTCAAAAGTCATTCAGATTAATCCCAACCCAGAAAGAACCCCAACGCACCCCAACTGCATCATCAACGCCGCGTTCGCAGGCGTCGCCACGCCACCGGAGGCGAAATGCACCACCGGAAGCCTCCCAAGCTGCTTCGTCTGCTTCATAAGATCGTACGGCGCCGCGATTCTCTTCCCAAACATGAACACCTCGTTGTTTTGCAAAACGTTAATGTACTCCATCACGTGCCTACAGCGGCTGGACTGGCTGGGTTGGTGGGGTTGTGGGAGGGGGCAGCCGTGCTTGCTTGGGGTGCTGAAAGGAAGGAGAGTTCGTGGAGAGAGATCGTTTTGCTTTTAATTTTTTATTATTTTAAAATTGTTTTACTTATTTTTAATTTGGGTATGGGATTCTAAATTATGATTATGCAGTTAGACGTGAAACCTGCTTTACCAAAGAGAGAGAGACTCCAAAACCAAGAGGACGAGCAAGCTAAACCATATTTCAAGACCAAGAAGATTTTTGTGGGAGGATTACCACATAATCTGACAGAAGAAGAATTCAAGAGCTACTTTGAGAAGTTTGGTACAATTATAAATGGGGATATAATATATATCAAGGAAAGCGGCAAGTCCAGGGGCTTCGGCTTTATCACTTTTGATTCAGAGGAGGCTGTGGATGAAGTCACCAAGGAAACCTATCATGAACTGAATGATAAATTTGTGGAGGTGAAGAGAGCTTGGCCTAAGCACAAGAATGACAACATGATCCACACGTCTGACTGCAACAAAGCAGGGTTTGATTTTGGAGGGTCACAGTTTGATTATTATAGCAATTTTATGCTTTATGGCGCTCATTGCTTTAGTTGTTTACTTCCTTATGGGTTTGGGCACAACGAAGGGTGTTTGTATTATGGTCAAAGCACAGCTGGTTATATCACATGGCAGCCAAAGGAAGTTCCTACAAACTTTGGAATGGAGAAGACAATGCAGGCTCATGCATGCCCATATGAAAATTCAGTCTAATTTTAGTACGTCACATGGATTCCTTGTTGTATTTTCAAATAAATTCAGACTGATTGATGACATCGAAATATTTTGGTACTTTGATTATGTTTTATATATATATATGATGTTGTGTTTTTGTTCAAAAAGTTCTGATTTAGCGTTTATGTTGAAATTATAGTCAAATGATTTTTATTTTATTTTATGTCTTTTTTGTCATAGTCAAATGAAAGTTTCAGGCATGATACTTTGTGGAAAATTAATTATAGGATGCGGAGATGGAAGGTCTGGTTGTAAGTATGCTCCTTGGAGCTGCAACAAGGCTGCTCATGAGGTAGCCTCCTCATATGTTTCTCTGTTTGGAGGGCGGCACAACTGGGACTAATGGCTCCATCTCCATTAGTATCATCTAAGCCCATATCCCATCACAAATATCATTTGGGCCCAAAAACGGTGCAGGGTAAGACATAAATTGTTTGCTCCCATTGAAATGGCCCAAATTCCTTTCCTTACTTGTTATCATCGGGGATTTAACGGCCCACCTAGCTTATGACTTTAGTTGTTGGGCTGTCCGCGCGGTTGGTTCTAATGGGTCTTGCAAAGTATTAAACTGGTCAGAGACTCTCCAACTTGAACATGATTGACGGGGGGAAATCGAACTTAGGACTTCATGTGCAATGGTAAATGCTCTTAAACACTTGAGCTACTAGTTTGTTTAACTCATTCGACCCATTTAACAATGATTAATCTATTTAAAATATTTAAACCTATTAACCTAAACTCATTTAGTCTAGTAAATATTTATATTTATCAGTACTATTACGTATATATTCTCATGTTTCTTTTTGTCCATTGGTTATCTCATTCATTCACCATTGTATATGGGTTTTGTGTTGGTTTATAAAAGCCATCAACATGCTAGGATTGAATCTGTCCATTGGTTATACTCTCGCTTTTAGTAGGCTCTGTATAGTTCAGATTCAGCTGATTTCCTTGTAAAAATACATCTTTTCTTGTATATATACGTGAAAGCGAGACTTAGTTGAAACGGGGTGTATACTCATTTGCATCTATTTTTCTCCTCACGTGTAGCTGCAATAGGGCTGTTGGATCAATCTCTCTCGTCTTCAATAGTTGCCCTTCTCAATACATTTACATTCGATCTAAGTCAAATACCTCTTCTTGCATCCCCAACAAAATTGCCCATACACCATAAAACCAACACCTCCTCTAGTGTCATTCATTCATTCCTCGTCTTGTCATGAACAAAAAGCGAAAGTGGAAACTAAAACTAACCCACATTCTTCAAAGGGCCTTGTTTGTAGCGGACATGAAAGGAACATCTGGACTCTAGTGCCCAAAGTGATCAAGTGTTTGGATTTTTCTTTAGAGAAAAACCCCACCAACCATCCCAATAAATTTAAATTCATACATTGCCAACAGAGCTTTCTCTGTTTGTACCCTTTTCCAGACAATATAGGGATCCTAGGAATGTGAGAATTCTGGTGATTCAATTGTAAATGGCTTTTAAATAAGTTAATGGAAAGATGGGTTTGCCCCATTGCTCACTTTCCTTCTAAAATCTAGGGTTTTTCATCTCTTATTGGTAAATGAAAAAAAATCTAGGGCTTGTCCAATATAGGTCCCTACATTTTCTATTTTCTAGACATATACACATCACTTTATAAATCTATGTGTAAAACCCAATTTCAAACTTAAATGACCAAAGAGGATATAAAGAGTTATAAAGATTCTATGCTTTTACATCGACGCCATCGACTTTCATATTTTATTTATAATTTATTTCAATCGCCATAATTGTAATTAATACTCCCTATTACTAGCATATCAATCACCCCATTTCTTTTGGTTGTCATTCCTCTAACATATCACCCCTAAAATTGCAAACCATAACAAAAAATCTGTAAATTACATATCCAATAATGTACCTATGAAAATATAAATATAAATATATACGTATAAAAATATAGGTATATTATTTACCAAAAAGTTAAATAAAAAACTAGGTGTCACGACCCTAATCTTCCTAAAGACGATATCGTCCGCTTGGGCCCTACCCTCATGATTTTGTTTCTGGAACTCACGAGTAACTCCAAAGTGGTCACCCATCCCGAGATTGTTTCTAGCCCCAACTCGCTTAACTTCGAGTTCCAAGGACTGCCCAAATGAGCCCCAAAAGCGCTCAGACTATGAAGAGAATGCCCACACATATAAGCTCTCACCTTCCCTCCCTGCCGATGTGATCGCTTTCATCGTTCTTGCTTCCTCAAGCTCACACGGTCTTACACTAAGTCGGCCATTTTGTAATTGAAATTTTTAGACATTTTTCATAAATTAAAAATAGGTATGCACAATTTATAAAAATAGGTACGTTGTATAATTGAAATTTATGCACTTTTTATAAATTAAAAATAGGTACATTATTTAGAAGAAAAATAGGTTCATTATACTAGGTAAATTGTTTTACTAGGTACATTATTTAGAGAGAAAAATAGGTTCATTTAAAAAATTCATAAAACCAACACAAAATAGAGTATCAAATTATTTTTCATAAAACAAGTAATAGGTACATTATTTAGAGAAAAATTAGATACAAAATTTAGCAAAAAAATAGGTTCATTATACTAGGTACATTATTAGAGAAAAAAATACGTACATTATTTAGAGAGAAAAAATAGGTTCATTTAAAAATTTGTTTTTTATAAAACAAACAATAAAAAGATAATCGAATTATTTATCATAAAACAATTAATAGGTGCTTTATTTAGAGAAAAAAGGTACAATATTTAGAGGAAAAAAAGGTACATTGTAGAGAAAAAATAGGTTCGTATTGTCAATATCTTTTTGGGCAGTAATTTACCTATTATTATCTACCTATCATCAATATTATTATCCATTTATTGATATGGATATTAAGAAAAGATAATAGTCGATAATATTATTGATAATAATAATCTACTTATTATCAATAGGTAGATAATATTGAATATCTTAATAAACTCTTCATCAATATATCAATATTAATATTGATAATATCAATATAAAACTCACAATATCATATCGGCGCTTTTGACATATTATCTTTTTATAATAATCTACCTATTTTTATTGATAATAATCGACCTATTTTTTTAATAATAATAATGTCCACTTCAATATTGATATTATCTGTATCAATATCAATATTGATATTTTAACATCCTTTTTTTCCTTTTTGAGTAATAGGTAATTTACTCTCAATAATAAGTAGATAATATTATTGACAGTAATTTACCTATAATATTTTTTGGACAGTAATTTATCTATTATTATCTACCTATTGTCAATATTATTATCCATATATTGATATGGATATTAAGAAAGATAATAAGTAGATACTATTATTGACAATAATAATCTACTTATTATCAATAGGTAGATAATATTGAATATATTAATAAAATCTTCAACAAGATATCAATTTTGATATCTGATATCAATATCAATATCGATATTATCAACATATCGATATCGATAATATCAATATAAAATCCGCCAATATCGATATCACGCTTTTTGACCTATTATCTTTATTTTTTATAATAATCTACCTATTTTTTGCCGACAATAATCAACCTATTTTTTACGATAATAATGTCCACTTCAATATTGATATTAATATCATATTATCAATACTGATATTGATATTGTTATTATCAATATCGATATACTCGATATTATCAACATATCATATCGATAATATCAATATAAAACCTGCCAATATTGATATCACGCTTTTAACTATTATCTTTATTTTTTATAATAATCTACCTATTTTTTGCGACAATAATAAACCTATTTTTTTACGATAATAATGTCCACTTCAATATTGATATTAATATTGTTATTATCAATACTCGATATTGATATCAAGTTATTATCAATATCGATATCGATATCGATTGAATTTAATAGATTACTAATCATATAATTCATAAAAGGAAAACAACATAATTTTTTTAATTAAATAAATTAAAACGTTAATCACCTATAGATTACCGGGATAGGTTAATGTTGAATTTAATATTTAATTTCAAATAAGTTTCTAAATTAATTCCTACATCCATTACAACCATTCGAAATCTTTCCAAATTCAACGCTATTATTAGCTTACACCCCCCACATAACACGTTACCTATAAATTGGGTAGTTTTAACGCGAAAATATAATGAATCGATTTTGGGTTATATTAGTGAACTTGCTTTGTTGGATCTTAGTCATTGGGTATTATTTGAAAAAATTGGGTATTTTAAATAGAAAAAAAAAAAAGCTATAGGTGATTTAAAGTGAATTTTATGGATCTATGCTCAATTTACTAAAAATCTAATAGGGTCAGTGAGTCACCTCCTAAAGTCTTAATCAGGGCTATAAGATCTATAGAGTCTTGTAGAGTAGTCTCAGCCTTTTTCCCTCCCAAATCTAGCAGAAGAATAAATCTATAGGTATATATAATTGGAAAATATATTTAATGACAATATGAAAGAAATTCATAGCAGCAGCAGCTATGGATGTTGCAGTTATAGAAGTAGCTGTAGAGAGAGCATCTTAATTTTTGAATGCGACATGACAAAGTTTTCTCTGAGAGAGAGAGAGAGAGAGAACCAATTGAAAGAGAGTAAATGGTGTTTGGAGTTTGCAGAGAAATGGCATTGGTTAATGGAGGGGACACTTTTCATGGTGAGAAGGGTATTGTCTTGCTCTGGAAAAGGAAAAGAGAGCAGAGGCCTTTTAGTCCCCATGCATTGGTACAACAGTGCAGCGCCAACAGAGCTCTCTAGTCGCTCTCACTTCGGTTGCTATCCATATTATACTTTTTCTTTTGACCCTTTGCCTCTTGGCAATTTCTGCAATCTTGTTTAGATTTTGTTCACATTTCCAAGTGAAATACCACAACAACCCTTTCCTCAGTTAAGTGCATATCACTTCCATTACTCTTACCAACAAGGAACAAAAAATAGTTTACGATTGTTGGTTCAGATTAAAGAAGTTTTGTGCATTCCAAAAGAGAAACAAAAAAATTTATGAATATGCCCATAAAATTGGAGAGGAAGATACTTAAGGAGTCTCAACTTTTTCCTTCAATTTTGTTTCCCGACCAATTAAATAATTTCATGCTGAATCCAATTAAATAATTTCATGCTGGTTGAGGAAAAAAAGAATTGGGGGTATAGCATTATCCAATTGGAGCTATATGTGCAACCATATGCAAATTCCATTGCAAATAAACCCCAGCAAAGCCGGCCGATCTTGATTGAAATAGGATATGCCCTGAAGCATATTCTTATAGCGTAGATTATCTAATAAACCAATGAACAAGAAACACCTTCGCGGAACTAACATAGTGCATGCATATATATATGCGTCTATATACTCATTGCCTTATGACGAGGAAATATTAAGAAACAACATGAGTACTAGTGACTCTAAGGTTGTTCTAGTCACAGGTTGTGCCAAAGGTGGCATTGGTTATGAGTACTGCAAGGCCTTTGCCGAGCAAAACTGCCACGTCTTTGCCACAGACATCTCCCAACGCATGCACGACATAGACTTAAATTCCTCGGACAACATCGAGGCACTATAGCTCGATGTGTCCTCCGACGAAAGTGTAGCGCTTGCTGTAAAGACGGTTATGTCCAAGTATGGTCGTATTGATGTTCTTGTTAACAACGCTGGGATAGGAAGCACAGGCCCTCTAGCCGAGCTTCCACTAGAGACCATTAGAAGGGCTTGGGAAATTAACACACTAGGGCAACTAAGGGTGGTACAACAAGTGGTGCCTTACATGGCATCGCGGCGCAGTGGAAGTATTGTAAATATCGGAAGCGTTGTGGGCAAAGTGCCAACCCCATGGGCAGGGTCTTATTGTGCAAGCAAGGCTGCGGTGCATGCCATGTCAAACACATTGAGGGTTGAGTTGAAGCCTTTTGGTATTGATGTTGTGCTGGTTGTGCCTGGGGCCGTTAGATCAAATTTTGGGAGTGCTACTGTGGAGAGATTGGGTGGTCATGATTGGAAGCTCTATAAGGATTTCAAGGAGGCCATTGCAGAGAGAGCAAGGGCTTCTCAAGGAAGTAAAGCAACGGATGCTAGTGTGTTTGCTAGGCATGTGGCAAATAAGGTCTTGAGGCCTAAGCCACCAAAGCTTATTAGTTTTGGTCACATGACTGGCCTGTTTGCTGTGCTTTCTTGCTCTCCTCTTTGGGTGAGAGATTTGTTCTTTTCTACTCGTTTCAAACTCAATAAGAAGCTTTGAGGTTTATTTATTTTCGTTATTGTTCTTGGGTATAAATTTGTTCACATGAGATATGTAACAATGGCTTTTACGACTTGAGGAATGCTAGCAACCTTCTCTTTGGACATTCTCCATTCTCCTCATGACACGTGTCATTTTTTACACTTAAAAAAGTGGAGATTTTGACATAAAGGTTGTCTAATGTAATAATGACATTGTTTTAAGTGTAGAAATTGACACGTGTGTCATGAAGAGAAGGGAGAAGATCCAAAAGAAAGGTTAGAGAGAAGGTTGCTAGCATTCCCCTTAAGGCTTAATGTGACCCAAATAAGTTGCTCAACATCAAATTTAGTAATATTTTTCATTGCGGCATAGAAAGATTCACCGGCTGAATCCAATGAAACAAGCTAGCCCCTAGCCCAACTTTTAGAGTCAATCCTCGATGATTGATTGGTTAATGAATTGAGTCTGGTCGACTTATTAAGTTGGGTGGTGCAAGGGGCCCCATCCGGCCCCACCTCTCTATTAGAGAGGTGGTGAGCAAGGTGGTGAGCAAAGGTGGTGTCCCAAATATTTTCCTATTAAGTTAAGGCCAAAGAATATAAAAAATTTCATATACAAACGATATTGGGAGTTGGAAATTAGAATATAAGACCTCATGTACAGATGTACTCTTAATCATTTGAGCTCCAAAACTCCTTCACCCTAATAACAAATTTTATTTATGTAATTCGTAAGAGTTTCACTTTCATTGATGTAGCTTTAAATTAGGCAATGATACCCATAGAGTTGCCTGATGTTGCAATTCAAGGGCATATTTAGGTTTAAGAGTGCCTTAAGACATAGCTAAAGCTAACCCACAATTGCTAATTAAGGGTTAGCAACAGGCCCTACAAAAGCATGCAGTGCATAGATAAAAGAGGCACTACCAAACCCTTTCCCTAAAAAAGAAAGAAAAAAAGAAGCAAATTAAAACACAAAGCTCTTTTGTTTGGCCATGCACCATTTGCAGCAATTGGCCTCTAGTGCTATGGTGGGTTGGGATAATGGATTTGCTCATCATTACTACAATCAAAAAGAGGGGCGCTCTCTCTCTCTCTCTCTCTCTCTCTCTCTCGCTCCATTCACCTTCTGTCCTTTGGTCATATTTCACCTCCAAACTCCCCTCTCTTTTTGAAAACCAAATCATGCCTTCTTGAAAATCTGTCTCCATGAACTTGGCCATGCAAATTTCCATGCAAAATCAAATGATAAAAAGAGCAACCCCTATTTGATTGATTGGCCATTTTTTCTCTTTCGTGGCCTACTGGTTCAAGTTTGGTTTTGGAAATATGAAAATATAAGGTTGATGTTTACCGTTCCAACAGTTTTCTCTTAAAAAAATTAAACAAAAATAAGACATCACAAAGATATTAATAAACCAAGGGAAGCAATCCCACAGCTCCTCCTTGGACTATAAAAAGTTATAAAATAACCAAAGTTGGCGTAGGATTTGTACTCTGAGTTTTATAAAATGCATTTCCCACAAAAAGAATGTTCCCAAAGGGACCTTGGTTCATCATTCTAGGAATATCAACTTTGAGCAAAGCTCTCCTTAGAACTGTACGTTCTTTTACAAGTACATGTATCGATCCATTAATCTGAGTTTAATCCGATTCATAAAATTAATTATTCAACAAAATTAAAGTTAATAAGTTATTAGCTCTTCTCAATATGGCATTAGGATGAGATGACCGCTAATTAGCTCCCACTAGAGGTTAATTAATTACAGTGACCCACCCCTCTCACTTTTGATCTAGATGTGTTGACCACAAGAAGTGAACAAGGCTCTAGATAAAGCAAATATAAAAGATTTTGCACTGTGTCTTGCTCATCAATAATTCTAGATATTGTTCTTTTGTATCCGGGGTTTGATGGCAAGTCATACACAGTAGTTACAGTACATCTAGTCATTTCCATGTAAAAACAGCACTTTAAGGCCTTGTATATGCTCACCACTAAGGTCTTAAATATCGAGGATTTTGAAAAATTGACAATAAATAGATGGATATGTGCTAAAATATTGCTGGTAAAAAAAATGATAATTTCGGCGATATTTAAGTGAAATTATCAATATTTTGATCCATGCTCGCAACGGATCAATATTGTTTCATACGTATGGCCCCTCTTCTTGTGGAGAAAAACTTATTTACACCCTTTTACATTAGGTCCATGTGACACTCACTTAATATATCAAGTGTGAGACATTTGTTTCATACACCAAACTAGGCGAGTTGGTTCTAATAATCATTTTAAAGTTATAAATACCTCATTTGTGAGATTTATATGATTAACTGTTAACGGTTATTCATATATGTATGTATGTCTTTGTTAAGATTCTTAAATTCGAATAGATTATAAGTAAGAATTTTTCATATGGATGATTGGATTACACAAGGCATATTTCCCATAAAAATAATTGAATGGTTACTGAGTCGTATATCTTAATCTCATTTCAAATGTTAGGTTTAAAAGTCTAGAAAGACAAAAACCAAAAAAAGGCTTGAAATGATCAGAATCCAATGCTATTTACTCTCTCTTGTTTTTCTTTTTAAATAAGGGACTTGGGTAGGGTAAGAATTCAGTCGGACCATCCAGTTCCAAAACACACAAAAAAGCAGCCCAAATCCAATCATCTCCATGAAATGTCTTGTAAAAACATTAAAGAATCCAAATAAATGGACAAAGATGAAGATAAAATTACAGTACGTGAAGGCCACGACAGGCCAAGCCAAGCCAGTCAAAACAATACCTGTCCTCCACGCCAAGCAGTTTCTGAAGACGGCGTCGTTAGGGGCTACTTGTCTTGTCTTCATACACACACACAGTCGAAATGGTCGATAGTAGCAGTAGCAAGCAGCTATAGCAAAGTAGGTCCAGTTTACAGAAGAAGCTGTGCCTGATGTTTTGAAGTGACTGGAGGGACAGTGTGTCTTGTGCCCGTGAAGTCTGATCAAAGCCTGAGAAACCCATTAAAGCTAAAGCAAAACCCAGTTCATTAATATGGTGCACCCGCTAAACCGACTATAATTAGTCAATGCATTTTTTAGAGAGAGAAAGTGAGTGACTTTGGGTGTGACATTTGGACTGCAGGTGGCAACTGTTGAATTTAGCAGTGTTTTACCCACATGAGATTATGAGGTCTCGTTCGTACACTTTTTTTAAATTTTGGGTCTTTGTTTAAATCTTTTTTTGGAGAATGATCTTTAATGTGAGTTGTAAGGGATCTTAAAGAAAAAAAGCAAATTTTAAAAAAGAAAGGCAAGGAGATAGAGAGAAAGAGAGAGAGAGAGAGGGCAGAGTGAGACTAAAGAAAAGCAAAAGAAAAGGTCTTTCTCACATACAGAGATGCCTATGGAATGAGGGAAGGATACCCAACATTGCTCGCTGGAATTCATTCTTTTTGTTTAGTTTAAAGGACCCTGTTTTGTTTTCTTTTTACATATTACATATCTTTTCAGTTTCCACAGAGAGAGAGAGAGAGAGAGAGAGAGAGAGAGAGAGAGGAGGTTAGCAGTATAGATAGATTCAGTTGCAAGAGTTGGGATTTGTTTTAAATGAGTGTTAGATTTGGTCCAATCAGCTCTGCAGCTACCCAACAAAAGACGCAGTTTTGAAAAAACAGAGGCAAGGCAAGGCCAGGCCAAGCAAAGCAGAGAGAAAAAAAGAAAAATGTTAGTATGATTAGTTTATATTCTACCCAATGATTGAGTTGCCTTGCCGCAAGAGAAACTTACCAACAATCTCTGATCAGAATAGGGAGGAAGAAGAGAAAAGCTCAAACCTTGAGAGTGAGAGAGAGACCATGAAATCCATGGGTAATGATGGTAGCAACAACAACAACAACAACAACAACAGTAATAATAACAATAATAACTGGTTGGATTTTTCTCTCTCTCCTAATATGAAAATGGAAGCCCCATCTGAGCCTTATCATCATCATCACCATCACCAAATTTCAGAGTCTTCTTCTTCTTCTGTTGCTGCTATTGCCTCCTCTGTTCCAACTAGTTTCTTCCACTCCCCACCTCACTTCAACTATGGAATATACTATGGAGTTGAAGGAGATACCAGTGCTGGCTTGTACTCTCCTTTGTCCATGATGCCACTCAAGTCTGATGGCTCTCTGTGTATAATGGAAGCTCTCAACAGGTCACAGCAGCCTCAAGGTTAATTTCTTCTCTAAGCTCTTATTATTTCTTGTGGTTTGGTAAAAAATTTTGCACTTAAAAACTTGTGGTGGACTCTTCTGTCTTTTTGACTTATCTTTATTTATCTGAAGGAATGGTAACAACAACAACTACTTCAACTCCAAAACTAGAGGACTTCTTTGGTGGTGCTACCATGGGGACCCATTATGAAAACAATGACAGGGAAGCTATGGCTCTCAGCTTAGACAGCATGTTTTACCAACAAAACAACCATCATGAGCCCAACAACCAAAACTTGATCAACCATCTTCAGCAGCAGCAGAACCCCAGGCACCAAGAACAATCAGTGCATCAGGTTCAGGTTCAGGCACAACAACAATATTCATACTACTCTGGCCTCAGAGGCCATGAGATGATGTTGGGGGAGGGGCACAAGGAAACCCATCTTGCAGCAGATAATTACAATCTCCAGCAGCCAAGAATGGGGCTTGATCAGAGCATATCTGAGATGAAGAGCTGGATTTCAAGAAATTATGCAGCTAACCATGCAATGGAGCAGAATATGATTGGCTGCATGGGTGATAATGGGGCTGAATCTGGGTCTATTGGGGCAATGCCATATGGGGATTTACAGTCTTTGAGCTTGTCCATGAGCCCTGGCTCCCAATCAAGCTGTGTTACTGGTTCACAGCAAATCTCACCTACTGTGGCTGATAGTGTGGCCATGGATACCAAGAAAAGAGGGCCTGAAAAGGTGGATCAAAAGCAAATTGTTCATAGGAAGTCCTTGGATACATTTGGCCAGAGAACCTCTCAGTACAGAGGAGTCACAAGGTCACTTCTCTCCTGTTTTTTTCTGTATGATTTTGGTTTCTTCATTTTTTGTAAACAATTTATAAGTAAAAAGTTCTTACATTGCTAACTGGGTTTTTTCTGTTTATTCTTTTATATTGATTTTGCTTATATTCTCCTTTTTGTTTCTTTCAACTTCTGTTTTTACTTTTATTTTTTCTTCTTCAACTTTCTGACTTCTTGATGCACTTCTGTTGATCAGGCATAGATGGACTGGTCGATATGAAGCTCATCTATGGGACAACAGTTGCAAGAAAGAAGGTCAGAGCAGGAAGGGAAGGCAAGGTTGGTGAAGAAAACACAAGCAAATTTAATAAGCACAATGATGTTTTCATTTAAATGGATGTGCACTTTCTGAAGTCACATTCTGCTCTTGTTCTGACCATTTTCCATACAATGCTAATTGTCTTTTTCTGTTTGGTTTTCCTTATTTGGCTGGGAATCACAATTAAACCATGAATCTCAGTTTACTTGGGTAAGCATTTTGATTTATAATCTGGCTAAAGCATGTTAAACTGTCCACCAATGTTCTTTATCTAATCGTACCAAGATTTTTTATTTTAGGAGGTTATGATATGGAGGAAAAAGCTGCAAGAGCTTATGATCTAGCAGCACTCAAGTATTGGGGACCATCCACTCACATTAATTTCCCAGTAATCATTTTGTCCTCTTTGCATTTCTTTTTTCAATCTACACCCATATTCATTTTGGTTACTAAAAATGAAACCATGATGCTGATCTAACAGTTGGAAAACTATCAAAAAGAACTGGAGGACATGAAGAACATGACCAGACAAGAATATGTTGCCCACTTAAGAAGGTAGATCTTTCATTTGTTCATGCTCCTAACGAAGAATATTTTTTGTTTAACTCATAAAATAAATTTGTTCTTTGCAGGAAAAGCAGTGGATTCTCAAGAGGGGCTTCAATGTACAGAGGAGTGACAAGGTCTTATTAGCTGCTCATATAATATTTTAGATAAAATGTGTCTCAGAAAAAAATAAAAAATAAAAAATCTCTGAAATCTGTGTTTATGTTTTTCTCTGTATAGCAGACATCATCAACATGGAAGATGGCAAGCTCGGATTGGAAGGGTTGCTGGAAATAAAGATCTTTATCTTGGGACATTCAGTGAGTGATTTCCAAGCTTGACTTTACAAGGCAAATATCCATATTTAAAGATATGTTTCAACCATTGTCATTATTATTAGATTGTTGGCAAGAGATTCAAGGGTATGATTTATGACTTTAAAAAGCCAATCTTTGAAGGACTCTCAGCTCTTTGAACTGTTGTCTTTTCAGCCACTTATAGAGATATACCACTGTATGATTCTGGTTCTGGTTGTCAGCTTGACTTGCCCACTAAGCCTTTGCTAAGGCTGTTCCTTCAGAGACCCATGCTTGCCCCAGCCTTAGATTTGATGCTCACACTTTTCTGAGTGTCCTTCCAATACTAATTTTTGTTATCTTTTATCTGTAAACCCAGGCACCCAAGAGGAAGCTGCTGAGGCTTATGACATAGCAGCCATAAAATTCCGAGGACTGAATGCTGTTACCAACTTTGACATAACAAGATATGATGTGGATCGAATTATGGCAAGCAATACCCTTCTTGCTGGAGAACTTGCTAAGCGAAATAAGGAGACCGTACCGGTTAATGAGGCTGCTACTAATCAAAACCATGTTGCCCAAACCAGCAATGGGGAAGCCATTGTCTCACTGAAGAACATTAATGAAGGTGAAGATTGGAAAATGGCACTTTACCAGTCATCCCAGCAGCTTGATCAGAAGCAACCAAGCACTGAACCACACAATGTGATTCAAGCCGAGGCGGAGGACTCTGCCAAAATGGGGGCTGCTCACGTGTCCAATGCCTCTTCATTGGTGACAAGCTTAAGCAGCTCAAGAGAAGGCAGCCCTGATAAGTCTTGCCTGCCAAGTTTCTTTGGAATGCCTCCATCTGCTTCCAAGTTCTTCACAAGTTCAAGTGACACAGTGAGTTCCTGGATCCCAACGGTCCAATCCAGGCCAGGACTCACCATGCCACACATGCCAATTTTTGCTGCCTGGACAGATGCATAGCCCTAGGCCTTTGTGTTTTTGCTCATCTGTGGAAAGTTTTTGCTTCAATTACATGCAAACAATAGTTCGTGTAGTTTTTTATCTTACTGGAGGGGAAATCGTGGTTAATGATGGCCTTGGTGGGGCCCTTTTGTGAACAACGTAAAAGAAAACTTCACTCATGTTTTAAGCCTATCCTATCAAAATGTCGAAACAAATTGAGGGGAAAAAGCAGTGAAGAGGGGATTGAAGTGAATTTATGAAATGATATGTTAATGGTTTTCATAATTTCCAAACAACTTTATTGCTCCAGTTAGTACAGGACCAGCTCAGTTTTGTGTCCCAATGATGCAGGGACATATACAAATATCGTTTAGACTTTTGCTTTTGGGCTTTGACCAGGATCTGATCTGTTATCTCATCACCTTTATTATTTTATTTTTTTTCGCTTCAGTTTCTGTATGTGCATTACACTAACATCATTACTAATCTCCTTTTTACCTAAGCTGCCTTTCTCCAAAGGTAACACAGATATTCCTTCCCCATAATTCAAAGGAAAAAGGGGTTTGAGATGTGGAAATAAGGATTCCCAGATCAAAACTTTTTGATTTTGTTAATGATTATAGTGGCCCATCAGTACTGGGAATTTGTCTGCTTATTTTGAATTGAAAGCTACCTCTTGTTGGAAAACCTTAAAGTTGTTTCTTTCTAAGCGCACTTACACTTGCTGTGTAAACTAATGATGTCTACATGAAAGCAATCTCATGTCCTATTGTGGGGGCTACTTCGATCAATCAAATATCGATTTAAGCTTTGATTTAGTGCTCATCTTCACACGTGCAGCAATAGGAAAAACATAATTCTAATTATGAGCCTTATTCTTTTGGGTTGTTGCATGCTTAAAATTAAATTAAATTATCTTATTGCTTGGAGAGAAGATTAAATAAGGTCGGATCTAGCGGCATGTGCTCTATTTTTGGGAATTTTCTACAATGCGAATGTGAACGTATTTTTAGCCGTTAGATCGACCGATTCACTCGTCTCAACTAATATATAGATTAATATCAAGTCACTGAATCGTGTTTGCATTAAACGGGAACTCACACTGTATAGGAACTTCTATTTTTGAGACTAGACTTAGGGAAACATACCTAAAACTAAAAGATGGGCATGGCCAATTTTGAAACCTGATTGAAACATAATGAATGAATACATTATGAGAAGGTCACTGCTACAAAATTATTGCTTATATTGAGTACCCTCATTGATGGGCAAAGGCTCTGGCCTTCAAACATAGGCAGCCATCCCATGTGACCCTTCTCTCATAATACAGGACTGTGTTCAGTGGAGCTGGGAATTAGACCTGATAGCAGTGCAATAATTGATCTTAGCAATTTGCAAACTTAAAAATCTAGACTTGTAGCTCGAGCGGTATAGAGTATTTATGAAACTCACGAAAAAAGGTTACCAAGTAAATGTTTTATCTCACCTTTTATTCTAAAATTATTTACTATGCAAATCTCTTTGGTGTTCACCAGCTCAGCTGATATGGGATTAGGGATAGAATAATTAAACATAATTGACCACAAAAAACTTCTTTAATGTTCCAGTTAATCAGAGTAGCAAACATAGCGGGAAAATGAGATTTGCGAAAGAGCCTCTACCAAATTATTGCACTGAAATTCAATCCATTACCCCCATTTCCTTAGTTAGGGTTGGTCAGCACCTGAATGACATAATAGATTGTAATTATGATTACTATTATTGTTGTTGTTAGTAATCATTAATTTCTGCATTATGCTGATATGAGATTAAACGCTTTTGCTTGAAAAGGAAGTTGTAGTTAGAGCTGATAATTAATTATCTGCTGTTTAAGCACCACTTGCTTTTGTACATTCATTCATGGCCACAGCAGTTGGTTGGTGCATGTGAATTTCAAGTCGGTGAGTTGCTCTATAGGTCGGATCTAAACTTTAAAAGGCAAGATCTTAATTCCTAACAAAATAAATGCTAACCGAAATTGCTCAAAAGAGAGTTTTTACACAAACTTGTTAGCAACCCATATATAGGAGACCATCTTATTTTGAGATTGAAAATATTTTTTTATTTTATACAAACGATATTTTACTATAATCTAATCTAAACTAGGGGGAAGGGAATTCAAACTCAGATGCAGAGTGAGGAGCACATCCATACTAGCCAACCATGTCTGCGAGATTGAAAATGCTTTATCGTGAAGAAAAGCTAAATTCCCTGTAAATTAATGATGATCTAGGCTTAAGATCTATGGCTTTTGATTAAGGGGGAGCACCTTGTCCAAATCTAAGGGTAAAAGGGCAGGCAGTGCTCAAATAAAGTAGCCCAAATTGATATCAATAAGACAAAGAAACAAGGTAGGAGGAGGCATGCATGAGATGAGAAGAAAATAAGTAGATAGTTAAGTCTAAAAGAAAACAAAGAGAAAAGAAACAATCGCATGCATGGTGTGAAGTCAAAAGGAATATTACAACTGGACGTGGAAAAGTTTGCAAATTAAAGTAGACAGAAATTTACGACCAAATAAAAAAAGTTGAGTGAAATTTATTGTCCTTATTTACAAAAAGGTGTACGGTTTCTATAGAGGAGGCTCTTGGAATATTGTAGTGTTTTACGATGAAATCAGTCCAAATGAAAATTACTAGGCAAAAAGAATTATTCTTCTTTGCTCTTCAAAATTTATAGAAAACTAAACTTTTTTTCTTCTTGCATTGAAAATTTTTAAAAAGACTGCATACCCTCATAATTTAGAAATACAACCACTCGAATTCGAACCCCCCTCGAGTAATACTCGAACTTTTCGAGTAGTCCCGAAACCTATTGTGTGACGTTAAAAGAAATTTAAAAAAAAATGCAAATTGATTATCCATTGTGTCACTATGCTATTGAATCATTGATGTGATCGTTTTCATTTGTTGAATCACCGAGTATGAAGTTTGGAAGTTAGTTTGAAAACTTGGAAGAGAAATTCGGTGCATGTCGATGAAAAGGAAAAAGAGTTTTGGTCATGACACTGTCGGTGGAAAGATTTCTTGGACGGCTGTGAATCACACAATTTTAAAGCTGATTATAGTCTCATTTTGAAAGTCTTATTTATCCTATTATTTAAGATAATTTAAATAATGCTAAAATGATTTTGATAAATCTATTTACATTTATATTAATAAATAGAAGAACCGCAATCATTTTTTTATAAAAAAAATTCTAAGTTTTTTTTAATTATTTTTTTATTCATCATAATTTATTTATTTATTTGGGACGAAATTTTATTCATCATAATTAAAAGAGAGGATGTTCTCACACACACAACCAATGTCATAATGAATCAAACTACATACCACTAGTCTGCATGCCAACATCTCTACAGAAAGCTAAGACCCCATTGGCGTTTTTCTCCACTACTTGATCTTCTTATTATGTTCTCGATCCAATTTGGACATATTTCCTTGGGTTTTATTAGGAGGATAAGGATGGTTATGCTTTGCTTCTTGGGCTCCACTTTTGGGCCCTTACCAAATATAATAGGACTAGGTTATTTTATTTTAGGCCTTATCCTTCCACGTGTCCCAGGCCCAACTTCTCTTCAGTGAATGTACTGTTTTCATGTGCACAGGACAGGGGCTAACATTTTTTCTTGACATCTATTAGAAACCTGATGTTACTAAATCTCCATTTTTATTGGGAATCAGCCTCAAAGTAGGAATTCTATTTATTAGTTTGATTACGCTATAAATTCTACTTTCCTCGACAAATCAGTGAGCATTCTAAATACTACTATTACTTCAGGCTTATTATTTTGTGGAATTATTTTTCGTTTGTGCAATCACAACTCTATCAAGTTCTACTTCACATTAGTAATTCTTTTTCTTTTGAGAACTTTGTGAGGGTTTTGTAAGTTTTGATCACCACGTACTTACCTGAGCCTGAAAAGTTGTTTGTGGCAAGACTTCCAAAGACGATTAATGAAACCGCCATGAAAGAACACTTCAACAAATATGGTGAAGTCAAAGACTGTATGATTATTGTGCACAGAACTACTCGTAACCCAAGAGGGTTTGGCTTTGTTACCTTCACTGACCCATCCATGGCTAAGAAAGCATTGGAAGTATAGCACTACATCCTTGGCAGAAAGGTTGGTTCCTAATTGATTTTTTTTTTGGGTATTTAATTTGTATGCCATAGGTGTGGTGTTCTTTTGAATTTTTTTGAGTCTTTAACAACACTAGAAAAATTTACATCGAACTTGTTACAAAAAATTTATTAATTTTGACTCGTAATAGGGATGCACCGAACGGAAAGACCATATACAAATTCAAATTCAGGAAGAATCAAACACCAAGTACTTATGTTTATCTTATTGTCATCTAATTAGCTACCAAATAATTTAAATTCTTTCCTCAAAACTTAATTGTTTATATGTTGCTACTACTGAAGAGTTTTATTATAAGTTTTTTTTTAATAATCTGCTAGTCTTCTTCAACTTTCATTAATTTTTGTGTTCTTTTATCATTCTTGTTTTAGCTTATTTTTAATTTGGGTATGGTAATCTAAATTATGATTATGTAGTTAGATGTGAAACCTGCTTTCACCAAAGGGAGAGTGTTCACCCCTGTTGGTTTAGTACCTGTGATGGCAGGGCAAAGTTCCCCATTAGCTTGAACAAACCATTAGTGGTCTATCAAGTTAACTTTCTTTGGTGTGTTGAGCGTGCCATTGTTAGCAAGTTAACAAACTTCCAACAGATTTTAAAAAACGAAATAACTTGCGCCCCAAGTCATTTAATAAAAATCAAGCAATTGTGCATTTGGGTGAGGAAAATCTCCAAAGTAAGTTATTTCTATGCCTCAGACAGGTGAGGACTTCATAATTTTCACAGTTTAATAAATTGGGAAATTCTAGCAAAATATTCTTACATAAAAACAACAAATTTCAGGCAGAACTGCTTGATCTTCGGTAATTCATGTAACAATGACTTCAACTAACGGGAGTTAGCTGGGAATCGATACCAACACTGGAGATTGGCAGAGCTTTTCATCAATTTGAGCCATGGGGAGGCTAAGTCAGCAGAATCGAGAGTTTGCGCCTGCTCGGATGTTCGGATGGACTTCTTTCTGGATTGACCTGAAATGAAGTGATTATCTTGTTTCTTCCAAAGTCTTAGTGGCGCTTGAGTTGAATCGCTTCGCATTCACATTGCTGGCCGCCTGCTCAGAGCGGCGTAAAACACGAGTTGTGACTTTCTTAGAAGATAGCTCTGCTCGATCGGGTTATCCTGAGGATGGCTCCTTGGGATGCTTTGAAAGCTATGAAAGCTTCGAAAATTTTGTTGAGGTTTTCATATGATGATATGAACTGAGTTCTCGCTTGTTTGGGCTTTGTAAAGTAATGCTGTGGTATCCGGCTCTTACAATAGTTCTCTTTGTTTTGAGTCCGTGGGATCAAGAGATCTTTGTTCAGCTTTGACTGAGAGTTTGTTTTTGTTGATTGGATGATGATTCTTGATTTTGCCCTTTTTATTTCCTTTTATAGAGATGTTTAACGAATACCCCTAAAATATCCCAAGATATTCTAGTTTTAAAAGGAAATAATTGACCTCAGATAAGAGGTAGTTGCTATCAACTTGATCTCGCGAAATGGGACCTTCTTTTCTCCTCGAACTTGTTCTCTAAGAAACATCTTTTCTTCTTTTGTACAGAAAATATTCTTAGTCACCTACTTTTTGAAACTTGTTTTCAAGAACCTTCGATTTTGATGAGACTCTCGCTTGCTCAAGGAGAAGGCTCTCTATCCGTGAAAATATCCTGTGAATCAAAAAGTTGGTTTCCAAAGTCGATTTCAGTCGAGTTTTGGAACTTGCGAATCAACCTTGTCCCCGCTTCATTCTCGAGTCTGTTTCGTCATTTGGGCCTTGGGCTTTTGTTTTGGCCTCGATAGGTTTTTTCTTTTTGAGGCCTGGCCCAATTTCTGAATTTTAATTAATCGCCATTTAGTGGTAATTAATTTTTATCTTAATGGCCCCTCTTTTTCTTAATACATGGTTATTCTCTTTTGGTAAATAACCTATGTGCTTAGATCTCTGCGATTTCTCTTTGGGCTATAGATTTCGGGCCCAAACAGAGAGAAACTCGAAAATCAAGAGGACGAGCATGTTGAAGCTGAAACAAATTTCAAGGCCAATAAGATTTTTGTGGGAGGCTTACCACATAATTTGACAGAAGAAGAATTCAAGAGCTACTTTGAGAAGTTCGGTACAATCATAGATGGGGTTATAGTATATATCAAGGAAAGTGGCAAGTCCAGGGAGTTCGGCTTCATCACTTTTGATTCAGAGGAGTCGGTGGATGAAGCCTATCACGAACTGAATGATAAATTTGTGGAGGTGAAGAGGGCTTGGCCCAAGCACAAGAAAGAAAACATGATCCACACATTTGACTGCAATAAAGTAGAGTTTGATTTTGGAGGGTCACAGTTGGATAATTGTAGCAATTTTTGGCTTTATGGTGCTCGTTGCTTTAGTTGTTTACTTCATTATGGGTTTGGGCACAAGGAAGAGTGCTTGTATTATGGTCAAAGCACAGCTGGTTATATCACATGGCATTGGCAGCCAAAGGAAGTTCCTACAAACTCTTGGAATGGAGAAGATATACAGAATTTCTGTTTAAGTTCTTGATCAAATTTGGACATTTTTCCCTCGGGTTTTATACAGGATAGGGATGGCAATACTGTGCTTCTTCAGCTCCACCTTTGGGCCTTTACCAAATATAATCAATGTTAGGACTAGGTTATTTTATTTTAGGCCTTTTCCTTCCACCTGTCCCAGGCCCAACTTCTCAGTGCTGTGCACGCACTCTTTTCATGTGCACAGGAGGGCTAATAATTTTCTTGACATCTGTACTTATGTTCTTTTTTCAAACAAAGATCTACAAAAAAAATTATGAATCATTCAAGTTCATTCTTTTCTCTTTTCAACAAGTTCATTCATTCTTAGGAAAGCATTAACATAAATAAGTATTAGTGTGTGGACTAAAATCAGGGAAGTGTAAAATCTTCTGTTAAGTAGGGTTTAGGGTTTAGAATTTAGCATTAATACATGAATTTAAAAGCATGTAAGGGAATGGTTTTAGCAAATAGATTGCCTTCAATAAATTGGGAGGTGGAAATAAAATTTCCCAAATATTTATACGTGTAAATTTTGTGTTGATAAGTATTACACGTATCCGGCAAGCTTGAATGTGACATAAATTTTTCCAAAAGAGACAGCTTCCATCTAGACAACATTTTTCTTTCTCCTTTCTTGAATTGAAAAATAGGCAGCTAAATTATTATTTTTTTTCAAAGTAACGAAGCTTTTGGTTGCTTGCTTGCCTACCTTGCCAAGGTTTTTTGACATACTCTCATTCTTTATTCACAAAAGTAGTTGTTTGTGTCTGAGCTTCATCTGGAAATCAACATCTAAACAGACCCAAGATAAAGGGCTTGTCGGAACTTAATCCCACCAAGGTCCAATTCATTTATATACAATCAGATTTTCAATCTTAGTTCGTCCCACCATGCTATATGGCATGTACAAAAAGGTACATAATTGTTGTCCGTAGGGCCATCGAGAGATGATGCCTTTCAAATCAAATTGTAGATATTGGAATCGGCCTGTTTAGTCGGTTCGGCCGGATTGATGCTTACCCTAGTTTCTTACTTTTTAGAACATGCCACCAAGGCCCTCGTGTGGAAGTGACATGAGTTTGGATTGGACACCAAGATGCCCCAGAAAGCACTCAGATTGATAAGTTGAGGAAGAAGAGGAGCAAGATAAGAACAAAGAAAGGGCCTAGAAGGTTTTGGTCCAAGGCTCTTGAGCCACACAAAGTTCATTGGGGCCCTCAACTCCATTGCTAGCAAAACCATTCACTTTTTCTTTGGGTAAACTTGGTCTACACGGCCCCCTCTAATGCTTCGATCACACCCCGGCACCGGCAGCATGTTGGTTTGTAGGCACCCATGTTGCCGCTTCTGTTACTTCATTCAAACAACAGCAACCAACCAAGGAATTTAAGAGAAGGAATCATTCGCTGGGTTGAAGCCCTACTGCATAAACAGCTAACCCTAATATAGTAAGATCACCCAAATTTGCTAATTTCCTTTTGTTTAGCCTCCTACGGTGGAAACATTTCATTTGTCTCCGATACATGTAATTTGCGAGTGATTGGGTGTAATTAAAAATTTTGTTAATGAAGGTGTGGATTTGGATGGTGATACACAAGGTTTAGATGATGTCGACATTCTTTTATGATTCTTTTGGATATTCCTCATAAAACTTATAAATAAAAAAAGTGCAGGGATCTTGCGCAGATTCAATTGCTAATGGTTTTATCATTTGAAAACTTTTTTCGTGCTTCTATACAAAGAACCTTGATCCAACATTACATAGGCATATGCTGACGTACATGCAATACGGATCTTAGTGAAGAGGAACAAATGAATGCATATGCCTAGTTGACAGAAAATGACAGAAAAACTCTCATGTTGAAGACAGTCCCAATTGAATTGAGTAATAAAAAAATATCATGCTAGTGGTTTTTATTACAAGTGGGATATAGAACATGTTGTCCATTATGATAGCACTTGGCACTCTTATTTTTCAAAAAAATTAAACCATAAGTTGGAATAATTGTTTTAAAGTGATTTAAATTGCTATTGTGCCTTTTCTTTAATACATGTAATAACTTTATTTGGTGCAAATATGTTTATTAGGCAATGTTATTGTTGTACTTAGAAGAAGAACTTGTAAGTAGTTCATTTGTGTTACTCCACAACTTCATTTTAATATAATATGTATGGGTTAGTTTCAAAATTTCATATAAATGATCTCCAAACAATGGAATTGGCACATTAATTTCTTATGTGTTTTGGTACTGGAGTCCTGGGTATGATGATTCAAAGTGTCACGATACATTTTATGAGTAAGCAGAACTAGGCTCAAAGTGCCTTGAGGAATAGGTAAGTCCTATTGAACACTTTGTTTAGATTCATGTGGCTCTTAGATTGCTTGGTTGGCTCTTAAGATGCCTCATATGTACTTGTAATGGCTTAAAATGGTTCGAGTGCTAAAGTGATTTTGCCGCTAAAGTGTTTATATTCCGACCATTTTTTATATTAGGCTTTCAATGAACTTGGTTCTGCTTAAAAAATTTGGGTATCAACATCTTAAGAAATTTACAATTCCTTCATCTAAATGTATGGTTAAGTATACACGATGTGAAAGTGAATTACTAAGAACTTCTTCTTTACCTACAAATATTATTGAGCTTTCTTTTCTCCATTAGTAATAGTAATTATAGAATATAAAATGGAAAATACTTGCCTCCTTCTTTGGAAATATGAACTACTATTTTCTTGTTAATCACAGTTTGACATGTGTGTTGAGATTCTTATTTTTGTATTTTTAATTAATTATTTTTGCATATGTATCAAACTTTGCTTTACAAGAAGCATGAATGTCTCTTTCCAAATAAGGAGAGAAGCAGTTTCCACATAAAATTATGACTGTGAAGAAAACCCATCATCTTGTGGAAGAAAATCCAATTTCTAACCATCATACAATTCTTGACAGAAAGAAATGACTCTAAATATAAATAAATAAATAAATAACTAAAATTATTTACAAATTTCTCAAACATAGAATAATGATGCAATAATGAAGAAAAAAAAGGAAATTATCTACACCAGTGTTCAGTTTGCCACAAACAAATGCACGTGTATAGATATTGCAAAAAAGAAATGCTATTGGTAGTCCCTTCAAGGTCAAAATAGTAGTTTAATTTGTTTTTAGCTTGTGTGGGGTAGGTATAGGCTGTAGTCGTGTTAAGATAAATGGTTCTCTTAATCATTGTCTCCAGCTCATGAAGGAAGAAAAACCAAAGCTTTATCATCCTTATTGTGAAGTGGATAATTTGGTTGCTTAGCTCACATATTTCTTGTTGACATATCCATCCTTCAAAATAGATTTAATTATTACGTTAAATAATAAGGACGGCCCTTTAATTTGTTGTTGGATATATTATAATAGTGAAGAAAATATGTCAACCAATAATCAAGAATATAACTGAGAGTAGGGAGAGCATGAGTTGGAAAGAAGCAATACTTCATGGAAATTTGAGAGAGTGTGTGCATACAAAAGTAATTTGGATGGATTCTAGGTTTGGAGCACTTGTACTTTTTAGATTATATTATTTTTTTATACAAGCGATATCAGGGAGGGGATTCGAACAAAAAACACTGCTCTTAACCACTTGAATTATAAGACTTTTACGTTGTATGTTTTAGGTTGATATATATTTTATGTGTTGATATTGTGGTTATGCTCAAAATTAATTGTGACAAATAAAAACATAAAAACATGCGATTATGAATCATCAAAGGAATTATTATAAGTTTTAAAACCCATGTGAGATTCCACCCATTCGAATAATATAAATATTTTATATTGATGAGAAGTCCCAGTGTCGTACGCAAAAAAAACTACTTGGTGAATCCCATCCAGTTCTTCAAACATCGCCTAATAAACATGAAGATTTTGCATTGCTTTTGTGTCAAGCATGGAGTCTCTAAGTTTGACGCTATCTTAAAAAGTATGAAAAGCAATCAGTACTAATTAGGACAAACCGCACTACCATTGTGTTTTCTTGAATTTATTTATCTATTTTTCAAATTTTAAATTTCTAACACTCCCATTTTAAAAGTAACAAAAAATTTACACATGTAATCTCACATACAGATTAATCAGGGGATGCCGTCGTAGACTTTTCCAAGCACATTTTATTTTAAAGGTAACAAGTCACTTCTGGTTCATGTAGTTTGCCTCCTTTTCATTTTTGGTCCATATAGTTTTAATTCGGTCACTTTTGCTATTGTAATTTCATGATTGTAGCAATTTAAGGACAATTAAGGAATTCCGTCAATTTTATTCACGTTGTTAGATAAACGAAAAGTGAAAAAGAGGCAAACTACAGGGATCAAAAGTGACTTTTAACCTCATTGCCCAGAAAATGCGATTTTGATGGCACACCCAAAAGGGAAACGTTTTGAGTATAAGTAGTGTATGTGCCTTACAAGTCACAACCACAAATAATAATGATTAATAATTAAGACCAAGCATGACAAGAGAACTTGGATTTGAGATTAGTTTCTAGTGCGCCTTTCTTACAAGCAAAGGTTTTCTCTTAAGAAAGAAAAAGAAAATAACGATTTCACTCTTCAACTCTCTCTTTGGAGCGCTTTCTTCTTCTCAAAGTAGTGGCGTTGTTTGTCGTTTGTTGGGTTCTGATATTGCAATAGTTTTGCAGGTTGAATTTTCTTTCTCTTTATGACTTCTAGTGAGCTGGGTTTAATTGTATTTTTTGGCTCATTGTTTCTGGCCTAAGTGCTAGGGGATGGTTGAGTTTCATAGATTTGGTTGGACTTGGATCCCTCCATGTTTAGGGGATGTTTTATGGATTTCAATTCTATGTAATTCCCTTATACTTAGCCCCAAAAAAAATCTCTCTCTCTCTCTCTCTTCAATTCTCATTTAAACCCTTCTTAAAATTCCAATTTAAAGAACAATCACTTAAGATTCAAATTTCAACATTTGCTTACCAAATTCATTGATCAAGTGATGTGTTAGTATTTGTGTAAATGAAAAATTCTACCATACACTGTATCGCATACAACCAATCTTTTAATTGTTGGATGTGACAAGTACACCCTTCCTATAAAATAGTAATTACCGTTGGATATGTGATGTATCTCATACAACAATATATAGTAGAAAAACTCTTATATCAATAAGTTACTTGTTAAAAAGAAGTTAAATTCACAGTGGATTTAGTCATGTCATTTAGGAGGGAGTCTAGTTGGATTAGTTTCTCATCTTCATACCAAATTACATTGTCAGTTTATTATGATCGATATTCAATTTTGTTGATACAAACACGCACTCTTAGAAACTTTGAGCGCACTAAAGAGTTCGAGAAGCTAATGTTGAAGTGGAAATAACTATTTCCTTTTGTAATGCTAATTGATAATTCTTGCCATTATTTTTGTCCTTTTTCAATCAATAGGTAAGATTTGTACTAGACTTTGCAAGACCTATGGTGTTGCAGATGAACCATATAGGCATATTAAGTGGCTGAGGGACAGTCCTAGCTCTTATATAATGCAACTGTCCTAGCTCCATATACGATGCAGGGCCAATGATGATGGTTGATAGCATAATATACAAGATCATACGGTCAGAAAAACCTATAACAATGAATGAGAACATTTGCCCCCCCCCCAAAAAAAAGAAAAAAGAAGAGAAATGTCATCATCTCTCATTTTCTTTCATCGACCGTGTCAACCATCAATCGTTGCCAAATTGACAATGCCATACACAACGGCACCACCAAAATGTCCCTGCTGCTTCCCTAGAGTTCAAACTCTCGAAATGACCAAAAAACCCCTGCGTATTGTCACTGTCTTAACGCCCCATATGTGCAGGGTTCACCGCCCCCACAGCCCCAGGCCACTGGCCCACCATCCCCAGTCCTCCCTCGTGTCAAACACTTACTAATTTTCACCAATTGCCATCAGTCCAACTTAGTGCCTCCCACTCTCACTCTCTCTCCCCCTCCCTCTCTCTTTCTCCACCAACACAAACACAGAATTGAAAAACAGTTCCTCAGCTTTCTCTCTCTATTTTTTATATCATTTTTTTGTATACATTTCTAATCTGCGCTTCCATAACAGAATATAACAGGATTCAATAACACCAACATCTTCCTCTTTTTCTTTCTTATATTTTGTTCCTAAACTGTACCCTTTATAACATAAGAAAATAAAACCCAAAAATAATCACACCCACAAGGTACCACTTGGTACCAATCTCTCCCCCTCTCTCTCTCTCTCTCTCTCTCTCTCTCTCTCCATAGTCTCCAAAACCCAAAATCCCAAACCTTCTTCATCCAAAATCAACAAAAGGGCAAACAAAGTTTATATTTTTTCCACAACCCAAAATCCCAAACTTCAAAATTAACGAAAGGGTACAAACTATTCTTGTAATTTTTGCTAATTTTCCACTCTAGATGGGTGCTGCTGCTAAGACTGCTTGTGCTCTGATATTCATAACCGTGCTAAACGGCGCCGTTTTCCGGCCCACCTCATCAGATCCAAGCGACGAGGCTTGCCTGACCCACCTAAGCCAATCCATACAAGACGCAACAAAGTCCCTCCAGAACTGGACCAAATCCACCTTCGCAAACCCATGTAGCGGCTTCACCTCCTACCTCCAAGGCGCCACCTGCAACAATGGCAGAATCTACAAGCTCTCCCTCACGAACCTCGCTCTGCGCGGCTCAATCTCGCCGTTTTTGGCCAACTGCACCAACCTCCAAGCCCTCGACCTATCCTCCAACTTCCTCACCGGCCCAATCCCATCGGACCTCCAGTACTTGGTCAACCTCGCCGTCCTGAACCTCTCCTCCAATCGGTTGCAGGGCCCAATCCCGCCGCAGCTCACATTGTGCGCCTACCTCAACGTCATCGATCTCCACGACAACTTACTCACCGGAACGATCCCTCAGCAATTGGGCCTTCTTGTCCGGCTTTCGGCTTTCGACGTCTCAAACAACAAGCTTTCGGGGCCGATACCGGTTTCTTTGGGAAATCGGAGTGGGAATTTGCCGAGGTTTAATGCGACGTCGTTCGACGGCAACAAGGAGCTTTATGGGTATCCTTTGGCCCCTCTGAAAAGCAAAGGGCTTTCAGTTTTGGCCATTGTTGGGATCGGATTGGGAAGTGGGTTTGCGAGTTTGGTGCTTAGTTTCACTGGTGTGTGCATATGGTTGAAAATTACAGAGCGCAAGATGGCTCTTGACGAAGGCAAGATCAGCCACCTCATGCCTGATTATTGAGAGACAAGAGCCTAATCTAATCCCCCAATTATAAGCTTGAGCTAAAATTTCAGGTATTTTTGGAATTTTTATTATTGAGAGCTTGCGATTTCAGTCCAAGGTGGGCAGTATTGTGCTTTTAGAATTTTTGGCTGTCTTTTACTGATGAGGGAATTTTTGTTTCTTATTTTCTTTTTCGGGTTTAGTTTGGTTTTTCTCTTAACCATTTTGGGGGTCTTTTCTTTCTTTTTAATGCTTTTGATTCTCTCTATAACTTTCTCATCAATCCAACAATGTATAAAAACCCAATTCAACAAAACCACCATGTTTCAGTTTCAGTCAATCAAATAGTGCAGCAGCAGCCTCTATTATTTTTCTTCCCTTTCAAGTCTCAATGGTGTATAATTGTAACTGATATATAACGCATTTTTCTTTTATCTGTGTTGCTTGCAATCTCTCTCTCTCTCTCTCTCTCTCTCTCTGTCTGTGGGTGTGTGGGGCAGTAAGTAGGGCAGGTTGAGAAATTGGAATTGTGTGTTGGACAAAGAGCTGCACCGTGCAATTTTGTCTGGCAGTGAGCTAAAATATGCTAAATCATCATCTGGTGAGAGAGGTTTTGTAAATAAATATAATGGATTTTCACTTGCTCTTGGAGCTTCTTGTGCTTGGCTATTGTGAGCTGGTAGGAGACCAACAGAACCACATGGTATGGAACTTGTCGACCTCTGAGCCTCCTCAAGGCTTTAAATATGTTGAGGATTTGCTCTGCCTAGCCCAACATTCTGTGCAACCCTTGCTCCTTATTCTACTTGGGGTTTGAGTTTTATGTTTGCTTTCTCTGCTACTCTGCCATTACTGTACAAGTTTACAAAAGCATAAAAAAATTTGGAAGTTTAATTAAGGATTAAACAAGTAAAGACTGGCCACGCAATGAACTTGTATTTAAGAGTATTTACTCATGCATTCGAAGGCTTTAATTCGATTCTCCCCTCTTCAATATCTCTTATATAAAATAATAATAAAAGACTTGACACTGAAATTTTAACAATAATTCACTGTGCCATGCCAAGCTTTTAACAATATTTCTCCCACCTTGTATTGTATTGATGATTAGATAACGTGTAATATGTGTGGTTCCCTTTGTGGGTTATATGATGTATTCGTCCCTACCCTGTCAATTTTTTTTTAAAATATCTTTGTGCGGATATTTTTATTTGTTTTGGTAAACGTGGGTCTAGGCTCCTAGCTTGGGTTTTTTAAACCCTCTAGGATTTAACTTTGCTTTCCTTGGTTTAAACTTCTAATTAGTGACATTAAGATACTCTTAGATTTGTTTTTTATCGATGCTTTGCATGTGTCTGTGTGCATATCCCCCCTAGATCTTTACAAACCATGAGTTTTTTTTCATGGGTGGGTTAGTGGTAACGTGAACCTAATCTTAAGCAATAAATATGATACAATTTGAGAGGGAAAAAAAGAACCAAAAGAGAAGAAGCGCGAAACAAACCCCACGTCCAATTGTAGCCTGCATTATGCATCAGTTATCACTTATCGAAATTCCTACAAGAGGGTCAATGAGAAAATGGTCTTTACTTGTAGATTTATATCATTTTGATAGTGTATATGAGAAAATTCCTTCTCTTTCTAACTTTGGGGAAAAAAAAAAACCAAAACCTACAAGAAGACTGTGTTTTTGGTCCAATTACAAGAATTAAGAAAAGAAAATGTACATAAAGTTAAAGCAATACGATATTGAAAAGAGCTATTTCTTTTCGCAAATTACAATTTAACAAGAAGAGAAACAAATACATGTATCAAACTGTGAATGACAGAAAATGCGAAATACTTTCCAAATTAAAAACCTTGTTCCAATAACACGGGAAATAGAAAAAAAGAAGCTCAACCGAATTAGACAAAGATCCGAGACACAAATGATGGAATTTTGTCACCAAGGATCAGCAAATGTATGTCATATTCATCAACACTAGGCCCTAGACTTGTCTGTGTCTAATCACCACTATACCTGATCCAACGGCTGTGATATCAAATTTCAATTTCCCCTTTTATTTTCAACTCACACCGAAAGCAAAGATGGTCAAATGAGCTTTCATTCCTCTCATTAATGGGGTCCCTCCGAGAATGGCATGCATTTCATCATGGGATTGGGGCCCATGCCCCCTCTCCCTCATCTCCTTCCCAATTCATGCTGTGTAATTGGGTAATTTTCTGAACCCAACTCGATAAATTGTCGTTACTTATAAAACTGCTGAGTGGCTCAGTCCTCTGCAGTTGGTCCAGTGAGTCACAATTGCTGTGTTTATTCCCTTCAATAATCAATATTATTGCTGCAACTTCAAGCTCTGTGCTTTGGTGACAAGCAGGACTGGTGGCTTGCCTTGGACCACAATTTATATGAATTAACTGAAAAGGGATGTTAATTATGTATAGTAATGTCGGTACATTATCATGTCAAAACGTGTACAGTATATGTAGATAGATACAAATTATACAAAATATGATTTGGCAGTTTAACTTCAATACTTCAATGCACCAGTGTACTAGGCATATATTGTTTGTATGGATTTTAAGGGTGAACAACAGATTTTATAGTTTAGGGTATATATAGTATTGATAAATAAAACATGATTTGAATGTTTTAGTACGTGGTCGTGTTTCATTATAACACAATAATTTTTCCAATTCAATGTAACATCTAAGTAATACGTGGAGCTTTCGACATATTTTATGAGAGAAATTATTGTATGATACTAGAGTACAATTACGTGATATAACCCATCAATATGTTATAATATGAATGGATGACGTAGTTAAATTTCCTGCTTTTATGGTGGTAGTATCAATGAGTTATATCACATCTCCATACTCCACTAAAGCAAATTGTAATGTTATATTGAGCAAATCGTGTGGTATGAATAGATTTTCCTTGTAGAAACATGCGCTGACGGGTTAGGTTAATCTTTAAAATGTGGGCCTGGGTGTGAAGAGCAATTCGTTGTGGTGATATATAAGTTAAAACCCTAATCATGAAATGGGCCAAAAACAATAGCACTTCAAAGTTCTGAATGCTCAATTTTGGTCCACAGAACTTGGTCCAGTCGACCTATATTCTCCCAAGCCCAACTCTCAATTTCTACTCAACTTTAAAAGCAGAAAACAAAACGGTTTCCGTTTTTTTGTTCGCACCAAAAATCAAAACCCTAAACCCTTTGTAGCTTTGAGCTCCAAGTTCGGAAGCTACAGACTCTCCCATGGCTGAAACTACGGAGAAGCCACCCAAGGATATTGAAAGCGAAGACGAAGAGGAGCAGACGTTCGAAAGCCTCGGATTGGACGGTCGTCTTATTCGTGCCCTAAACAAGAAGAAAATTGACAAGCCCACCCCCATTCAGCAAGTCGCCATACCTCTCATCCTTGTTAGTTTTGTTTTCCCAAATTAATCTAATTTTATTACCAGTTTGGCTTCCCAGAAAATGCAGGAAATGAAAAGAAAATTTAATGTTGAAAACTGTGTTAATTGATTGTTTTCTTGCATTTGGGAATGCGTTTCAGCAAGGTAAGGATGTGGTGGCCAGGGCAAAGACTGGGTCTGGAAAGACCTTTGCTTATCTCCTGCCGTTGCTTCAGAAGCTGTTTACTTTAGAACCAAAGAAGAAACTTGCTCCGAGTGCGATTGTTCTCGTCCCTACTCGAGAACTTTCTCAGCAGGTTTGTACATTTTGTAACTGTTCCCGGTTCGAATTCTCTATGCCGTTTTAAATTTCTTGCTAAGTTTGGTTATTGTATGTGAATGGTTGTGACACATATGTAGGTTTATACAGAGGTCTCTTCATTGATTGAATTGTGTAGAGTTCCATTGAAAGTTGTCCAGTTGACAAGCAGCATGCCTGCACCTGATTGGGTTTGTTCAACTCCCTTTTCCAATTATATGAAATGTAAATGTGCACAAGCACGGGCACATGAAAGTGGAGATTTTATATTTTTGCTGACTCTTTCTTATCCACAATATTGCTTGCAGCGCACAGCTTTGGCGGCGCTACCTGAGATTCTGGTTACCACTCCAGCTTGCGTAAAGAAATGTTTGTCAGATGGTGTTCTTCAGCCAACATCCATTGATGAGTCACTAGAAATTCTTGTTCTTGATGAGGTGAGAGAACATTTAGTTACAAACAGACGCACAAACATATTTGTCAGTTTTGGTCGAGTCTGATGGAATGCGTATTCATCGCCTGCATTCCTATTAATTTTGTTCACCTTAAAAGACTATTTGCTCCTCTACTAATTTTGTTATTCATACATTACATTGTTCACGTGGTTTTTGAAATCATAGATGCTTTGAATTTAACACTAATATTGGTTGTTATCCCTTATTACGAAACTAAAATAGATGTTAGGCAATGTACTCTTTTAGGATATTCTCTTTTTTCCCATTGTCAAAATTTGAAGAATAATTATTGGAATTATCCCATTGACAGATCATTGAACTATATTTTCTTTCAGGCAGATCTTCTGTTGTCATATGGATATGAGGGAGATATAAAAGCATTAACACCTCACATCCCTAAACGTTGTCAATGTCTTCTTATGTCCGCCACCACCAGGTTTGTTATTTACATAATATATGCACCATTTTTACTTTCTGCAGATTAGGAGTAATGATGTTAATGATTGATGTGTTTTGTGGAATTCAGTTTCTGTTTATGGCTCAAGAGTTGATTTTTTTTTCCTTCATTTTTTCACTCTATGGTTTCCCTTTGTAATATGCTATTGACACCTAGCATTTTATAATATTTGGCAGTGATGATGTTGAGAAACTGAAGAAGCTGATTCTACATAATTCTTACATTTTGACTTTACCGGAAGTAGGAGATATCAAGGACGAGGTCATCCCAAAAAATGTTCAGCAGTTTTGGGTAAGAATTTTGATGCCTTTAACAGGAAATCAATTATCCACAACATTCAGTTGTTTCAACATCTTTTCCAAAAGTGTTGTACAATTCATAACACAGTCCACATGAATTAGAAGGAACCCTTCAGTTAGCCATGACCGATCAGTTGCTTTTCTTTAATAGCATAAATTACTGCCTTGACTCTGAAGAATGCTATGGGAATTTAGCTTTTCCTGGTATAAAATACTATCAAATGTATTGCTAAAAACCTATATTTTTCTAAGGCATGTCTGACTTCATTTTAATGCTTATTCTTTCTTTTCTGTTCAATTTTCTCTCTCCCCCACTCTCTATTTATGATTTATCTCTCTTTATGTAACAGTGATCTTTATGGGTTTTTGTGTGTTCTTTAATGCTTCATGTTATCGGGTTATACTTCTGTGTGTTGACTTCTGATTGAAATGAGATTATCATATGGCTATCAACTTATGTTTTTCTTTGCAACTTGTGCCTATTATTTCTTTTTCTGTAACTTAGCTTTCCTGGTATAAATAATGTGTGTTGCTAAAACATATATATTGTTAAATCATGTCTGACTTCATTTTGATGTTTATTTTTTATCTTCTGTTCTTTGTTCTCTCCTCATCTCTGCATTTATGATTTATATCTCTTTAAGTACCAATTATATATATGGATTTTTGTGTGTTTTTAAGTGCTTCTTTGATCTGGTTTCATATGTGCCTATTCACTTCTGGTGGAAACGAGACTATCATATGTCTATTAACTTATGTTTTTCATTTTATTGTTTCTTAGATATCATGCAGTGCACGTGACAAGTTACTGTACATCCTTTCCCTCTTGAAGTTGGAGCTGGTTCAGAAAAAAGTTCTGATATTTACTAATACAATTGACATGGGATTCAGATTAAAACTATTTCTGGAAAAGGTATATAGATTTTTTTTTCCAGATGTATCTGCATAGGCAAACTTAATTTTTTTTTCCACAAAGACAAAATCTTTTAGATGGAGGGAGAGTTGATTCATGCTTTTATAGTTTACATGTTACAAAGTCTCAGTGCCTTTAGCAGTTTCTTGTTCTCTTTTTCTTTCTTTTTTTGGCCTAATTAGTGAGGGGGAGGGAGGGAAAGTTGATTTTTGGCTTTACAGTTACATGCCTACAAAATTTAATTGTCTTTAACATTTTCTCTCTGTCTCTGTCTCTCTCTGGGTCTAATTGTTAAGGGAGGGAAGGAAAATTGATGTATGCCTTTATATTTAATTGCCTACAGAGTTTAAGGGCCCTTAACAGTGTAGTGTTCCCTTTATTTTTTGGTCTAATTGGTGAGTGAAGGAGGGCATTGATTTATACTTAATAGTCATAACGTATTCTCTCCCTGCTTTTTTACTTTTTCATTGTCTATTTTTGCAGTTTGGAATTAGATCTGCTGTTTTAAATTCCGAGTTGCCACAGAATTCTCGTCTCCACATTCTTGAGGTTTGTCAATATTCTAATCTATTGCTATTGCAATCTGGTCATATTTCTTAATTTGTTATCGATTAGAGTTAGAGTTAGTTCCCAGTCTACCATTTTGAGAATGATATTTCACGAAATCCTAACCCCCTTGGTTTGCCAACAGGAATTCAATGCTGGGCTTTTTGATTATTTGATTGCGACTGACACCAGCAAATCAAAAGAGAATGAAGACAATGGGGAGAGTAGTTTTGAACCAAAAAAGTCTAGAAAACAAGCTAAGCATAAAGCCGACTCTGAATTTGGAGTGGTGCGGGGAATTGACTTCAAAAATGTGCACACGGTATGTCATTACTATACTTGTTGTTATGTTTTTTCAAGCAATCATTCTTTACATTCAATTTTGACTGGGTAGTTCTGGGATATCATGTATGTATCCGAGATGATTTGTTTGAACTCAATGCATTTAAACGACGCTTTGCGTAGGTAGAACTAAATTCACTTATTGTAATTTCTCTGTTTCCTGATATTACTTTGTGAGATACCATGTTCAGCTAGCATACCATTTAACCATGTCTGCTTTTTATTATTTTTTGCAGGTTGTAAATTTGGATATGCCTCAAAGTGCTGAAGGATATGTTCATCGAATTGGACGTACTGGAAGAGCATATAGTACTGGTGCTTCTATCTCCCTTGTGAGTTTGTTAATCAATGATCATTTTCATTAACACGCCCATGGCCGGGCCCACAATCTCCCTTTTCAGCATAATTTCAAATAGAAGACCAATAATCTGAATTTAATATCTACCCTGTTATAACTTATACCCCATGCATCCCCTCTGAAGTATTCAAGCTCTTTGGGAATGCTATAACATATAAACACAACCAGGCTGTTCCAGTGAACCCAAAATGCTTTTGCTGTTACTTTATTGGTAGTGCATTTGTGATGCAATAATATATGAACTGCAAATGTTCGTTTGTAGATTTTCTAAATTTGATTCTTTGCTTTTAAGTTTGTGTTCATCCCTGAATGTTTTGTCTTGCTTAAGACCTCTGTATGTTTATGAAGATGATCTTATCTTGTGAAACATTTTAACGTTCTATTTTTTTTTCTTCTAACAGGTCTCTCCAGATGAGATGGCAATTTTTGAAGAAATAAAATCCTTTTTGGGGGACGATGAAAAAGACGACTCAAACTTAATTCCTCCATTTCCTTTGCTGACTAAGAATGCAGTGGAGTCTTTAAGATATAGAGCTGAGGTGATTCTTCTGACTCTTTTATCTTTCATGATTTGGCTCCCCTTGTCTTTTCATTTCAAAGGCTTCATGGATCACTTCACTATTTTTCGCCTGAGTGGACCCATTATGGTCAAGCTAACCATGAATTTGGGTCTCCTGTTTGGTGATTTGTTTTACTTTTTTTGATCACCTTGTTTAACTGCATCATTCTGATTCCTGATCTGCCATGGGGTGGAAGTTTATTGTACGGTTAAAGGCCCCCAAGATCACCTGATCATAAGCACTGACTTCTACAGGATGTTGCAAAGAGTGTGACGAAAATTGCTGTCAGAGAATCGCGAGCTCAAGATTTGAGAAATGAAATTCTCAATTCTGAAAAGTGAGTATGTACTATTGTCGCTTTCTTTATCTGCATGAGGTCCTTTGCACCAACACTCTTGCAAAATTAGGTACATGGCTTGTAGAAAATAATCACTATCGCTAAATCTTTTTTAGCGCCTACTATGCTGATTGGATCACAGATGTGAGTAGTCAAAGTTACTTTGATTGAGCGCAGCTACATGTGTTCTTTTTAGTTTTTTGCTTCTCAACCTATGTTTTCTCTGCACTAACCTCTCTTACAACTTGCAGCTTTTGGTTTCTAATAATAATCTGTTTTTATCCGTTTAGGTTGAAGGCTCATTTTGAAGTTAATCCAAGAGACCTAGGTATTGTTTAGTTGAATGTACTGGGTCTCCTATTATACTTGCTTACTGTACCTTTGAAGTTACAAGATTTAGACATTACTAATTTATAATGTTGAGCAGATCTGTTGAAACATGACAAGGCTCTAAGCAAGAAGCCTCCTGCACCTCACCTACGCGATGTGCCTGATTATCTATTGGACGCAACAACTAAAGAAGCCAGCAAGACTGTTAAGCTTGCTAGAGCTGCAATGGGAAACACCAACCCTGCTCGCCGCCATGGATTTAAGAGAAAATCCAAAAAGAATAAGGACCCCCTCAAGACTTTCACTGCTGAGGTGCTTTGCATTTTTCTTGTACCTAACCTCTTCATTATTTCAAGTTATGTCAATTTCACTTAATACACATGCAACGAAGCGTCGTCCCAACCACTTGTTGCTCTGAGTGCCAATGCGCAGAGAGACTGGAATTAGTTGCTGATGAATCTTATAATAATCTGATAACAGGGGCACAAGAGAGCTCGTAGAGGCGGGATGAAGCAAGAAGGAAAAGATGGCAATGGCAACCATAGACAAAAAAAGAGAAAGACCTGATATACCATTTAATTTAATTACTGTATACGCATAAACAGCGGCTAGCAAGCAACTCCCACAATTTTGTATCAAGTTATAGTGATAATACCTCTTTTCTTTCATGCATCTATCCATCAATTTGACATGCGGTTCAACTTTCTACTCTTGGGAGAACATGTGGTTCAACTTTTGTTGTGTAAATGTAATTTTGATATTCAAGGCAAAATTGTTTGGTACAAAGACGAGGGACACAGCAGTGTTCATATCAGGCTGATCTCTGCGTGGACAAGACTTTCGTCAAATTTGGAAGTTGTACGATACTTATTTTCAGCCTTTTTAAGTTTTCTATATTTCATGCATGTCATTTGCAAGCTGGTGATCTAATAGTATTAGTAGTATTTAGGAGTATTCTCCTCAGGTCGAATCTCCTTTGAGTGATGAAAAAAAGAAAAAGAAAATTGATTTCGTTGTCATAATATTTTTAGTCAAGCTCATCATTGTCAAAATATTTTGGTTTGAAATTTGGTGACTTTCTTTATGAACTTTTTAATGAATTTTAATCACTTAGGTTTAACCCTGACAGAAAAAATGGCAGCCGTTGAATTGGAGGACAAATAACGATCGGATAACCCAAGACAAGCCACGTGTCTTCTAGTTGTTGGAGGAAATCAGATCCGACGCCAGCTGCCGTCAGACACGAGCTCGGACACGTTTTGCATTTGCCCGTGCTGTAGAAGCCCCCTGGAAGCTCGAAACTAGGCTAAGGCCCCCTCCTGCTGGGGCCAAACCTCAGCGGTGGAATGCTCTTAAAGTATCTACAGGTAAAGCACCTGAGATTTTAAAGTCCAAAAGCATGAGAGCAGTTATACATGTAATCGAAGACCTTGTGTTCGAATCCCCTCGTCCAATATCGATTGTGTCAAAAAAGAAAGGGTGAACAGGCAAGGGGCATGCTTGGAAGAAAAAAAGAAGGCATGGGGGCATGGAGTGGTACCCACCATCTGTGTCGCCAATGAATGTGGAAAGAGAGACGAGCTTTGTCTTTGTGGTGGTTGTAAGTTGTAACTTGTATGCATTTACAACCCTCGCCTGCAATACAAGTGTTGATTAGAGAGCCACGTGTCCACGTGCATGGCAGTTGTAGTAGAGTGTGATTGTTCTTTATCATCTGTCCCCACAGGCTACATGACGTTACGCATAATTAAAACTAGCCCCTTTCCGTGTGCTAACTGGTTTTGAAATCTTTTTAATTTTGTTTTAAAATTAAGAAAAATTAATGAGGAGTTGTATTTCATAAAAACTTTAACCTATTATCTGATTTTATTTTTATTTTTAATTATATATATATATAATGTGAATTTATTATATTATTCATATTTAATTAATAATTTCAATTCTTAATGCTTGCATTAACCTAGAGCATTTTCTGCTATTTTGAATGTTTCACAAATGTTTTGGACTTGTCATCAATTGTTCAACGAAACAAAATAAAAGCCCAATTCAAAACACAACACAACACAACAATTTTGTAATGAGAGTGTCATATATGAACCCCTCATATAGACATTCATATTGTTTAGTTTCTGTCAAGAAATGCTTCAGCAAAATAGACATGGCGGTACTTAAAGTTGCAGAGGAAGACAACTGCTTGCGATTATTTTTGTACTTGGGGTGGTTGTTCTTTCTCGAACCGGGACCATTTGATGTAATTTCACATGCATACTCAATAATTGAATATAGTTATCTTTTATTTTTCATTTTATTTCAATTGAATAGACAAATGGGAAATCAATAAGAGATCTATCGTGCTGAAAAGCAAATTAAAATAACTACCATTTGATTATGTTAAATTTTTATCAATTCGAGTTTGAATCATTGGACTACAATACGTACAATGCCCTCTAGAAGTGTCCTAAAAATGAACTTGGGAAAAATTTCTCAATCTAAAAATTTAAAGAGATATTTATAAAGAATTCATCAATGATCCAAACCGCTCGTATTCTTCCTAAACAAATTGTGTTGGAATAGAACCTCTCGTATTTGATACTAACCCAACTTGTTTATTATTTGTAGTAGCAGGTTTTATTACTTACTGACTTTGAGTTGCATTCGAATCGAATTGTGTACCCTTAGGCCCAATTTGGTTCACGGAACGGATTTGAGGGGAAATCACTTCCAATGTCATTTCCTAAGAGATGGGAAATGAAAGATTCATTTCCCATGTTTGGTAATGCCAGAAAAGCAACCGGGAAATTTCACTTTATTTCATTTCCCATGTTTGTTTTGAGTAGGAATGAAAAACAAAGTTTGTATAGTTTTCCAATTATACCCATATTAAATGAAATAAAAAAGAGTGCATTTAATGATATATTGTAATTCTAAATTGTTAATGGGGACAAAATTGTCATGAAAAATGTGCATTGAATGTTGGCTTATTTTCCCAAACTTTCCCATGAGGAGGGAAAACAAAACCTAAGTTGGGAGGAGAGCTTCACTTTCCCCCTACTTTCCCATGTGCCAAGCAACCATTTCCCATACTTAGACTTACCAAACGTGGAAAAACAATTGATTTCCCATCCTCAAGCCTCCTTTCCCATGAACCAAACGGGCCTTATTGTAATTGTTGAAATTGTCATCCTACTTTGTGGGATGTAAATTACTGAAATCCCTAATTTGTTTACCACCTGCCACATGTTGTTTTTCTTTTCCTGATGGGAACAATTTGATAATAAAAGCGACCTAATTTCTTGGTTTGAGTCTGAATGAATGGTAATCCCTTCCCTTGGATTGCCTAACTAACCTTGGTGCGCTTTCAATGCTACTTGTACTATGTGGTCCATTACTTAATCAAGCGGGGCATTTTCTTTTATCCCACTTCAAAGGAGCAATTGTTTTTCTTTGATTCTTTTCCAATTGAGGAAATTTCTGGACTCTTCTATTAACTTTAGCCTTCGTTCTTTTTCTTTAAAAAAACAACCAATTAAACAAGTCTTTTTAATTTTTTTTTTTTTGGATATTAGCGATATCAAGAGAAGAGGGAATCGAACTTGGGATTCAAGTGCATGAATAAATACTCTAATTAACCTAGTTGCCTCACGGAATTTTTTTTTTAGCCGGAAGGTAAAGAAAGAAGTCTAGATTGCACCCCTATTTACTCTTGTGAAGGTACATGCCTATTTGGACAGTAACTATGACAATTAAGCAAAGGGACAGCACCAGAGTCAAAAATCAATAACAATACAAACAAATGCTCCTACAAAAAGCCCCATGCCCACATCCATACCATCCTCCTCCTTCATCCTCACCCACAACATTCAGATTCAAAAGCAGCAATATTGTCACCTTTCTCCTCCAGAACCATAACAATAATCAACCTCACCTTCCTACAAGCTTCCATAATCACAAACCCACTACAACAACAGCAACTGAAAAATTGAGCAAAAGCTCTAGTACCAGTTACCTGCATTCCTTCTTCTGGGTCTTCTCCATCATCTGGGTCTTTTTCTTTGATTCGGACCAAGATGGTGGCAATGGTGGCGGTCGATCCCTACGTTCTCTGGACCTTCTTTGCCTCCCTCTTGGGTTTCGTTGTTCTCTCTGTTCTCCGTCGCCGTAATTACGGTAATGGCATGGACAGGAGCAAGGTACAGAAGAACAAGAACAACACGAATAAGAGCCTTGTTTCAGAACAATGTGTAAAGAGCTCCGACGAAGGAGAATTCCGGGCGGTGTACGGCTCCGGCACCGACGTCATCATTGTCGGCGCCGGTGTTGCTGGCGCTGCTCTCGCCCATACCCTTGCCAAGGTAAGAAAAAAAAAAAAGCTTTCCCTTTTTTGGGGTAAAATGTTATATCTTTTTATGGTTTTTGTTTGTTTGAAGAAAACTTCTTCATGCGTAGCGTGTTGCCTTCAGAAAACTTGTTTTCGTTTTACAAGAAATGGTTTCTTATTATGTTTTCTTTTTGTGTTGTGCATAACTGATTGAATTAGGCATGACAGGTTTTATTATATTCTTAGATAGAAAGTTGATGACGCAAGTTAATAAAGTTGTTATTTTATTGATTAATTAAATGGAGTTTAAAAGTAAAATGTTTGTATGGGAGATTGATAAGGGGTCTAGTATGGTTGATAACTTGCAATGAAATCAATGGCTTGCTAAAAATTGGGAGGGATGGTTCTGTTTTCGACAAAGTTTTGAAAATGATTTACATGCTTTTTACCCATCAACAACCATTCAGCTCCTGTAAAGGTATTGGTGTAGAAATGTAGAGTCTTTCTTTATCTGCTGCTAATCGCAGGAGGGAAGACGTGTTCGTGTGATTGAAAGAGACTTGACAGAGCCAGATCGAATTGTTGGTGAACTTCTCCAGCCGGGGGGATACCTGAAATTGATTGAGTTGGGTCTTGAAGGTAATGAAAGTTACTGTATTTTGAGTTTTGTGCTCTAGATGTTATATGAACTGGAAATGCCAATGATGGTGGCTTTGAGTGCTGAATATCCTGCTTCTCTTAGTATTGGTTTCGGTTGCGAAATCCAACAATAACATATATGACCATTGGTTTCAGATTGTGTGGAGGAAATTGATGCTCAACGAGTGCTTGGATATGCTCTTTTTAAGGATGGGAAGAATACTAGGCTGACCTATCCTCTGGAACAGTTCCACTCGGATGTGGCAGGAAGAAGTTTCCACAATGGGCGATTCATACAGAGGATGAGAGAAAAAGCTTCTAAACTAACAAAGTAATGTTTCTTGCCTCCTCATTTGGATGCTTATTCTGTCTTGCTTCATTCCATGATGTGTGATTTATGTTATCTTTACTTTTTCGATGAAGGTTCCGCTTTTTCTAAGTGTTGTTTTATGCTAAAAGATTACTGATCCCCGCACATTATCTTGTGTTCATTGTTCCTTTTCAGTGTACAACTGGAGCAAGGTACGGTAACATCCCTGCTTGAAGAAAATGGGACAATTAAGGGGGTTCAATACAAAACTAAGGATGGTCAAGAACTTAAAGCATATGCTCCTCTTACAATTGTTTGTGATGGTTGTTTCTCAAATCTGCGCCGCACTCTTTGCAAGCCTCAGGTAAAGTTGCCTTCTTTAAATCTGTAATAGCACTATTACTTGGTCTGATTTAGACATGGCAAACGGGTCGTGTTCATGTCAACTCGTTAAGAAAACAGGTTGACACGATACGACCTGTTAAGTTAACGGGTGAGAAATATCAAACTCAAACACGACCCGTACAAATTCGCGAATAACACGACACAACCCGTTATGGCTAACGGATCGTTTTTCCACCCATTTCACCCGTTTAAAAAATAAACTATTTTTTAACAAATTATTAAACAGAAGGATTGATTGGGGTTGAGCCAAAGCTCCCAGAACAGCACATAGTGGCCTGGGATTGTTGATGTGTCTGCAGAACTTGTGTACTCAGAGACAGTTGCATCAAATGGCACCAAATGGCTCACAGTATTCTTCACTGCAGTTTGCAGCTCAACCTCATCAGTCTTGTCTGAATCAATGCTTATTAGGACCACATTTTTCCTGCAATGAAGTTGAATTGTGGAGCCTTGTTCTTGAAACCAGCCACTCTCGGCACATCTCCGACTCTATAGCGATATAGCCAAGAATGAATTAATAGTACCAAATCAATGCCAAGCACTGAAAAATTAAGTCCCATCCCAAGTTGAAGAAATGATATATTGCAAATCTAACATACCAAGCTCAAATAGAAAAAATAATATATAATAAATAATAAAAAGGCAATGATAAAAGATGATAATTGAAATTCTGGGAAAGAAAAGAAAAAAAGCACCTTGCTTTATTGATCTCAGCTTGATTGCACAAAACAAAACTTTGTCCTTGACTCCTACAGTTCACCAATTCCCACGAATAAGTATGAGAGCAGCCCATTTATTTCATTGACACCCAAAGAAAGAATACACAGAGAGAAAGTAAAGTGAAGTCGTGAGAGAAAGGTGGGTGAGCGGCTGCTGGGTGAGTGAGTTAGGTTAGGTTTAGTTTTAGAATGGACAATTACAAAAATGCCCTTTTTTCCTTAACGGATTAACGGGTGACTAACGGGTCCACCCGTTTTCAACCCAACCCATTAAGAGAGACCCAAATACTATTATTTTCATGTGAATTCGTGTCGTGTTAATGGGTCGTGTCCGATATTGCCAGGTCTAGTCTGATTAGGAGAGCGATAGAGCGATACACTTGAAGAAAGCTTCTGGTAAAACAGTTGGCTCATTTGGTTTTTCATCTCCTAGCTTCAGAGATTTCTATTTGAACTACATCCATTGTCTTGAATTGTCACCAAATTTTTTGCTCCATACCATTTAGATTTAGATTGACAAATATGGTATCAATCTACTTTTTAACAGGTAGAAGTGCCATCCTGTTTTGTGGGATTAATCTTGGAAAATTGCGAACTCCCATTTGCAAATCATGGGCATGTAATTCTTGGAGATCCCTCTCCAATCCTGTTTTATCCAATCAGTAGTACAGAGGTCCGCTGTCTGGTTGATGTACCTGGCCAAAAAGTACCTCCCATTGCCAATGGTGAAATGGCCAACTATTTGAAGACTGTGGTGGCTCCACAGGTACCTGTCATTTTTGAATTTACAGTTCTTCATTTCAGATATTGAAACATTTTGCTAGGTCCTAATTTGTTGACAGTACTTGTCTTGTTTTGAAACTTTGGTTTCGGAAAGAACATCTATTACCTGCCTTGCAGTTAATTCTTTGTTCCTTTTTGGCCTGAACCTGCTTCTTTCTTCTCGTTTGAATTAATGAAGAAATTGTCTGTTTCAGGTTCCACCTGAACTTCATGATGCATTCATTTCTGCAGTTGATAAAGGAAATATCAGAACAATGCCAAATAGAAGCATGCCAGCCAATCCACAGCCAACTCCAGGAGCCCTTTTGATGGGTGATGCTTTCAATATGCGACATCCTTTAACTGGTGGAGGAATGACTGTGGCACTGTCTGATATTGTTATACTCAGGGATCTTCTTAAGCCACTGCGTAACCTACACGATCCAGCTTCATTGTGCAAATACCTAGAATCCTTTTATACCTTGCGCAAGGTAAGCTGTGTCGCGATGCTTGTACTAGAGATGCTATTTTCACATTACATAATCAACTGATATTTGGTGTTGTCTTTGCAGCCTGTTGCATCTACAATAAATACCTTGGCAGGTGCCCTATACAAGGTGTTCTCTGCCTCCCCTGATGAAGCAAGGAAGGAGATGCGCCAAGCATGTTTTGACTATCTAAGCCTCGGAGGTACCTGTTCAACTGGACCAGTGGCTTTGCTCTCTGGTCTAAATCCCCGTCCGTTGAGTTTAGTTCTTCATTTTTTTGGTGTGGCGGTATATGGTGTTGGCCGTTTGCTACTACCATTTCCTTCACCAAAACGCATTTGGATTGGAGCCAGATTAATTTTGGTGGGTTTCTCTTTTCACCTTAATTTTCCTTGATGGTTATAGAATGTTGAATCATGGTTAGTGTCTACGCCTTTTAAAATTATATATATATATATTGTTGGAGTTTAGGGGGTGTGTGATGAGTGTGGTGCTCTGATACCATTGTTGGTTTAAGGGTGAAGGGGTTTAAGACAAGAGATAATAGTTGAAACAAAGGGATTTTATTAAATTTGGAGGAGAATAGTACATGACTTGATATAGGCTAATTGGCCTTTTTATAGCATATTGACTTATTGGCCATCACACTCTCTTAACTTAATTTGGGCTATTTGGCCCTCAACAACAAAGTTTAATTTGGGTAGCTAGTTTGCTCCCTTAGTTTGGGAGTTTTAGTGGTTAGCTCCCAAACTCAAGTTGGTTAGCTAGATAGCTAGCTTTTCTAGCTTCCATACAATGAGTAGGCTTAATGCCTATTTATAGATGATTGAACCGACTAGATAGGTCGGTTGTTGCAGCCACCGACTCTACACAGTTTTTTTTTAGCCACTTATTTGTTCAAGTTCTAGAGAACTCTGATTTTTGTTGTTGTATTCACCGACTTTGTTAATTCGGTTTGTTGTTTCTCAAACATACTAAACTATTCTTCATCATTCAAGAACCTTCTAGATTATTCAAATGTGCATTACTTTTTAATATATATATATATTTAAAATCCTGCCTACCATTCATGAGATGGTAGCTTCAAATAAACTTTCAAAAAGAGTTAGATACCTTGTTTTCCAACTGAGCAGAGCCTATTGCCTCCATTGTATACGGTGTACATGAATTAAACTAATTTTTCTAATTCTTAATGAAGAGCTTCTTCTTTTTGCCAGAGTGCATCGGGTATAATATTTCCCATCATCAAGGCAGAAGGAGTGAGACAGATGTTCTTTCCGGCTACTATTCCAGCTTATCATAGAGCTCCTCCTGTTGAGTGAGCTACAGAAAATGATATGAGAGAGAGCAAGGTGTGCTTCAGATTTGTTGCTTTCAAGAGTCAAGACAAACCAGCATATACCTGCAACTTCTTTCTTGTTAATGATAGATTAAGAGGAAATTCCATTTGCATTTATTGTAACCAATTGTATCATTATTTATTGGTTTAGGACCATTCTCTCAATGTATGAACAAGTGATGTGAAACTCAAAATATGTATATCTTATGTCGACTATATGTTAGATATTTGTATTACATTCGTTGCATTTTTTATTGGCCTATTTATAAGATATTACACTGGATCGAGAGTGGATATCTATGCTGATTTTAATCAAAATCTTTGACCCATAGAGAACAGAAAGAAAAAGAAGAAAAAGAAAAAAAGAAGATTGTGATCCCTCTTTCTCAACTTCCATGTCCAGCCTAAGTAAAATATTCACTCCTACATGTTTTCATGACTCAATCCAACTGCATCCACGTGTCTTCGCCACCCCCGTTCTGTTCATCAATTCTCTCACATTAGCTGCTTCTTCCCATTGCCCAGCAGCTGCATAAATACTTGCCAAAAGCACATAAACAGTTGGATTATTTTGTTCAGTTTCAAGGAGAAATCCAGCAACTGTTATTCCTAGCCTTAAATTACCATGTGCTGCACAAGAACTGATTAGTGTCCACCAAATATTTGGATGTGCTTTAATATGCTTGCTGTTTATTACCGTTTCCGCCTCATCAAGATACCCAGCACGACCTAGAAGGTCAACTATACAAGAAAAGTGATCTACTTGAGGCATAAAGCCATAATCATTAATCATGGAATTGAAAATTCGGGTACCATCAACTACTAAACCGGCGTGGCTGCAAGCGGAAAGGACTGCCGTGAAGGTGGCCTGATCTGGTTTGACTGCAGCGGAGTCTTGCATTGCCTCAAAGCAGCGCACAGCTTCATTTCCTTGCCCATGCTGTGCATAAGCTGATATCAGGGAATTCCAGGAGACAGTATCCTTTTGAGGCATCGCATTGAACACTCTTACTGACCAATCTATAACCCCGCATTTACCATACATCGTAATGAGGGCGTTACGTAAGCACATCTGGGGGGAAAACCCAAATTTAAGAATGTAGCCATGAACTTGTTTTCCATCTCTCAAGGCTGATATGCTTGCACAAATGCTCAAAATACTCGTTAATGTACACACATCTGGCCTGTGTTCTGACATTAGCAGTTTCGAAAATTGCTCTAACCCTTCTTTTACCAATCCATTTAACAGAAACCCAGAAATAATAGCATTCCAGGAGATCAAATTTTTCTGATTGATATCTTCAAATACTTGGTAGGCCAGATTCATGTTACCCTGCTTAGCATATGCGGAAACCAAGGCATTTGAAACTTGAATGTTAAGGATAAGCCCATCTTTCTGTGCAAGGGCTTGAGCCGCTTGCACAGTCTCAGTGAATTCGGAGCTTGCTAACAAACTTCCAAAAGTAAACTCATCTGGTTTTACCGCTGCCCTCTGCATTTGTAGGTAGATCAAGATGGCCAATTTACTGCTATTTCCCTGAGAATAAGTCGAGATCATGGAGTTCCATGATATAAGATCCTTCTCTTCCAATACCTGAAAAACCAGGTAAGCTGCATGCAAATCCCCACAACCAGAATACATGGTTATTGCTGCATTGCTCACAGAAGTAAAAGCTTCGAAACCCAACTTTATAGCTTGGGCATGTATGTGGTTGGCAACTCTTGCAGCTGAACATGAGCTCATAACACTTACAAAAGTCAGTTCAGTAGGTCTAAGACATACCTCTTGCATCAATTTGAACATCTTCAAAGCCTCTTCATCTCTTCCCACATTCACCAAACCATCTATCATCACATTGAAGGTAATCTGATCATATACCGCATCTTCTGCTTCTTCAAAAACCTCAAATGCCTCCAAAACACTTCTGCAGTTAAAATACATAGTTAGCAGAGCATTAACAACAGAAGATCTACCCAAAAACCCAGTTTTAATCACTAACGTATGCACCTGCCTCCCAAAACCTAAACCCTCCAAAGCACAAGAACTCAAAACACTAGCAAAACTATAATTGTCATGCACAACACCCATCCTATGCATTTCTCCAAACAACCCAATAGCCACCTCTTCACAGCCATTCTCTGCGCACCCGGTAATCATCGCATTCCAAATCGCCACATTACGCTTTTCAGGCATTGTATCAAACAGCTTAGATGCATAATCCACATGCCCCAGTTTAGTACATGCCGACAACAGCGTCGTCCAGGAATAAACATCTGGGTTTTCAATTTCATCGAAAACCCATTTCACAGAATTCAAATCTTCGGCTTTCGCATAGAGCGAGAGCAGCGTGTTGGCGACGTGAGGGTAGACTTTGAGGCCAGTTCGGATGGCGTGGGCGTGTAGTTGGGTTCCGAAAACAACGTCGCGGGAGTTAGCACAGGCCGTGACGGCTGCAGAGAGCGTGTAGTGGTCTGGTCTTACGGATTGCGAGGACAGGATTTGGGTGAAAAGTTGGAGGGCCTCTGAGTAACACTGGGAGCGAGTGAGCTTTGCGAGACTTTGGTTCAGTTTGAGGATCTGCTCACCGGCGACTTCAGCTATGGTCTTTGTGGTTTCTTTGTAGAAGTGAAACTTCATAGCTCATTTGATTTCCTTTTTATTTTCTGAACTTTCCAGTCATGGCGTTTGGTATAATGTTATGGTTTGTGCAGGCCTTGGTTGAAGAAGAAGCTCCGAGTCTCTGAGACTCGACTTTAAAGTTTAAACCGTTGGCTCCCGCCATTGGGCGTACGCATAAACAACGGAGTTATTAGTTCTTTCCTTTTTCTGGATTTTAGCGGTGAATGGTGAAATTCCACTCCTGTCCAATCTCTAACCCTCCAAGTCACTGTCTAAATTCTATTGACAAATTTTTTTGGTGCAGTTGTTCCTTTGTTAGTTGTATACCAAATCATTCTAATCAGGCCGCGCATATACTTTTTTATTTATTTATTTTTTATTTAAAAGGTAGGGGATGTTTTAATATGACTATTCATTGCAATATCTTTCGTCCGAACTATGTAGGTGTTTTTTTTTTGTAAGGGGCTTATAACTCAAGTGCTCGAGATTTTGCGTTCGAATTCCCCCTCTCCCAATATCGCTTGTGTTAATAAAAAAAAAGACAAAGGCGTGGAGAGAACTTCATTTTTATTTGTGTTACTTAGCAAAATTGTGTTTTATTTAAGGCTATACTTGGACTTTATATGCATTAGTGTATTACTTTTCACAATAACATTGGTAACATGTAATAACAAGTTTTATTTTATGATAATGTTCATCTTGCCACACTTTCAATGCTAAATAGATACTTGATTACAATGAATATATATGACCAAGAGATATGTTTTTCTTATTTGATCAATGGGTGGACAAATTCAAACTTAAGATCTCTTCTAATTGGGAAATGATGTAATACTCTACTAAGAATATTTTCACACAAAGACATATGACTTTGTGACATTAATCATAATTATAAGTTGTAAACTTTATACCTAACCAACATGCACTCACCACAATTTTTTTTTTCAAGGGAATTAACATGTCATTACCATAGAAGAGAAGAGTTACATAAACGTCTAATACAAAAGTCAGAAAAATAAAAGCAAGACTCAACCAAACAAAATAAAAGCCCAATCCAAAACACAACACAACACAACTATGTGACGACTTTCCTCTTCCTCCCTTTTTCGTCTACACAGTTTGTAATTTTGCGTAAATGACCTAATACCAAAACGCACCGTTTAGTTTCTGTCAAGAAATGCTTTAGCAAAATAGACATGGCGGTACGAGAATGTTGAGCTGAGTTGAGTTGCAGAGGTAGACAACATGCGGAGGTTATGTCAGCAAACCATGTCTCTCTGCACCAAACACCATCTCTCACTTTCCTCCAAACCAAACAGCCCCTTCAACCTCTTTCACACAAACCACAAACCCACCAAGCAAACAAACAACCAGCACCCGCATGTCTTCAGCGAAAGAAGATCCGGGTACGGGTTGGTCCGCCTCGAAACCGACCCAGAAGCATCCCCGGACAACCCGAACCACTGCGAGTTCGCCGCCGACGTGGAGAAGATTTACAGAATATTAAGGAAATTCCACTCGAGGGTCCCGAAACTCGAGCTGGCTCTGGAACAATCCGGCGTCGTTTTGAGGTCGGGTTTGGCCGAGCGAGTGCTTAACCGGTGCGGGGATGCTGGGAATTTAGGGTACAGGTTCTTCGTGTGGGCTTCGCAGCAGCCTAATTACAGACCCAGTTACGAAGTGTACAAAGCCATGATCAAAAGCTTGAGCAAAATGCGTCAATTCGCCGCCGTTTGGGCTCTGCTTGAAGAAATGAGGAAAGAGAACCCACATCTGATTACCCAAGAAGTTTTTGTCGTTTTGATGCGACGGTTTGCGTCCGCGAGAATGGTGAAGAAAGCAGTTGAGGTGCTCGACGAAATGCCTAAGTACGGGTGTGAACCCGATGAGTATGTGTTTGGTTGTTTGTTGGATGCTTTGTGTAAAAATGGTAGTGTTAAAGAAGCAGCTTCGCTGTTTGAGGATATGCGTGTGAGGTTTCCGCCTAGTGTTAAGCATTTTACGTCTTTGTTGTATGGTTGGTGTAGAGAAGGGAAGCTTATGGAGGCGAAATTCGTGTTGGTGCAGATGAAGGAAGCTGGGTTAGAGCCTGACATTGTGGTTTTTAACAATTTGTTAAGTGGGTATGCTCAAGCTGGGAAGATGGTTGATGCGTATGAGCTTTTAAAGGAGATGAGAAGGAAGGGTTGTGAGCCCAATGCTGCTTCATATACGACTGTGATTCAGGCACTTTGCGGTCGAGAAAAGATGGAGGAGGCAATGAGGGTGTTTGTTGAGATGCAGAGGAGTGGTTGTGAGGCTGATGTTGTGACTTACACTACTTTGATTAGTGGGTTTTGTAAGTGGGGGAAAATTGAGAGGAGTTATGAGATTTTGGATGGTATGAAACAGAAAGGTTTTATGCCGAATCAGATGACTTACATGCACATTATGCTGGCTCATGAGAAGAAGGAAGAGCTGGAGGAATGTGTGGAATTAATGGAGGAGATGAGAAAGATTGGTTGCATTCCTGATCTTGGTATTTACAACACCTTGATTCGATTGGCGTGCAAATTGGGGGAGGTGAAGGAAGGTGTTCGACTTTGGAACGAAATGGAAGTTGCCGGGTTTTCTCCAGGGCTTGATACCTTTGTCATTATGATTCATGGGTTTCTTGGGCAAGGTTTTTTGATTGATGCTTGTGATTATTTTAAAGAAATGGTTGGGAGAGGTCTTCTATCTGGCCCACAATATGGTAGCTTGAAGGAGTTGATGAATGCTTTGTTGAGAGATGAGAAGCTAGAATTGGCTAAAGATGTTTGGAGTTGCATTGTGACTAAAGGATGTGAGCTCAATGTATCAGCATGGACAATTTGGATTCATGCACTGTTTTCAAAGGGGCATGTGAAGGAGGCTTGTTCATACTGCTTGGACATGATGGAGGCAGATGTGATGCCACAGCCGGATACCTTTGCGAAGCTCATGCGCGGTTTAAGGAAACTTTATAACAGACAGATTGCAGCTGAGATCACCGAGAAGGTGAGGAAGATGGCTGCAGATAGGCAGATCACTTTCAAGATGTATAAACGACGAGGTGAGAGGGACTTGAAGGAAAAAGACAAGGAGAAAAAAGATGGGAGGAAACGGAGGGCTCGCAGAAGGCGTTGGCCTAGTAAAGCTAAAGCTTTATAGTTTGAATGAGAAAACTAAAGGTTATGTATCCAAGTCACAGGGATGGATCTGGTATGCACTTCTCGCAATAGGGGCATCATTTGACCTGTAAGCATTATCGCAGCCTCTCTTCATCTCTTTCTTCCTTCTGTCTAGATCTCGCAGTCACGAAATTATTGTCAATGACTCTCTCTTTCCTCTCCTCCGTCAACAAACAAAATAAAATCCCAACAAAAAAGAAGAACAAAAATTCAAACATATACAATTAAAAAGGATTTAGAATACTTTATTAATTTTTATGGTTTTGTTGTAAACGAAGATGTCACAATTACAGCAACATATCATTGAACATTATCCAAATAAAATTTGAGATCACCAAAATTTAGGTCTTTTGCGGAAGTATGTCAAATCCATGGGATTAGGACCAGCATACTTATCACGTACTCCAACATCATAATTTGCACTGGGCAATGACCCATCTTTGACCTTAATGACAAGGACAACATCAAATTCCTACCAATACTCTTCACTTTCAACACCAAATCCTCATACATTTTCTTCTACTTCTACTATTATTCACTTTTTACTCAACATTTTATTCACTTTCAAATTGTACTTTTATTTATCATCTTATGGCTTCTTCTATTGAAACCGGAGGGGCGTGGAGCATCATGGAAGATGTTTTGTTGTGTGAGTGTTGGGTCCAAATTAGTCATTGTCCCGTCACGGGCAATGAGATGAAATTATGTCATATGTGGAAAAAAAATTTATGCCGAATTTTGTGAAAGATTGGGGTCGACTCGTACGGAAATGACATTGTTTAATAGGTGGAAAATTCTCAATAAAGAGTTGGGGAAATGAAGAGATGTCTTGACAAAAGCGAGGGACAACCATAGAAGTGGGGAAAATCTTAGCAGTGAGGTAAATTATTTGTAATTTTCGTTGTATTAATTTTAATGCCCTAATATTTTTTTTGTTAATGTTTCTTGCATTTCCAAGATTTTGTTAATATTTCTTGCATTTACAATATTTTGTTAATATTTCTTGCATTTCCAATATTTTTTAAAGTTTCTTGCATTTTCAATATTTTTAAATGTTTCTTGATATATATATATATATATATATATATATATATATATATATATATATTTAAAAATAGATTATGCAAGCACAAATGTGGTTTGGTGCTATTGGGCAAGGCAAAAACTTTCAACCATGACCAATGTTGGGAGGTGGTGAAGAATTGTTCGAGATTCCGAATTATTCCAACGGGTCCGACCGTTGTGTTGAACGAGACGCTACTCCACGATTCACCGGCATCAGATTCGCCTATGGATTCACTGAGGATTGACCTAGCACGTTCAAGTCGTTTTGAGATCCGGCAACTCCGAAGAAAGCATGCCAAACCCATGTATCAAATCCAGCAACGGCTTCAAGGATGATACTTTTTTGCCCTTTCCGATTCCCATAATCTCCTTGCCAAGCAGTTAGGCAATTCTTCCATTGCCAGTGCATGCAGTCGATGCTACCAATCATTCCTGAAAATCCTCGAGCTTTGGCTTTTTGTAGAAGCTATTGGAGGTCCCTGGGTGTAGGTCTGCGCAGGTAGTCCCTGGTGTATAGAGTTTCGATTGCATCACAAAATCTTACCAAGCTCTCCAAAATAGTGGACTTCCCCATCTGGACAATCTCATCCACTTGATCAGCAGATGAACCATACGCCAACATTCATATAACAGCTGTAAGCTTTTGCTCTGGAAGAAGTCCTAAAGCCCCAGCAGCCTCACACTTTTGAACAAAGTATTCATCATAATTGCAAATACCATGCATGACTTTACTGAACAAATGGGGTTGCATTATATATCGCCTTCGAAAATCAACATCAGAGTACAGAGAAGTTGGTATAAAATAATCTTCCAGAAGATTCTTACCCCGAGAATGCCTATGTCTGTCCACATTCGGGCCACGGCCGACTTGTGAACCACGACGGTGGCCTTGGTTTTCGTCATCAAGCAAAGCCACTGCTATGACAACTTGTTGATCTAGTTCTCTCTGCACCCTTTTGCCTTCAGCTCGTCTATGCATTCTTTCTCTAGTTTCTCGCTCTTGCCTCTCCAAGACCCTATTCATGTCTGACATTGAGAATGAAGTATGAATTATAAAATATGAGAAATGAAAATATAGAGAAGATATGATGTGAGAGGTATGAGCTGAGCCTCTGGTTTTATAGAAAAATTTAGGCAGATAGAGATGACATGTGGCGCAATTTTAGAGGGTGAAAATCTTATCTGAAATTTGAAATCTAAAATCTTATCCGAAAATTTTATCGGATGATCAGATATGAATTTTATAATAAATATTGACACGTACGAACCCAAAAAACTTATTCGAAAATATTATCCAAATTAATTGTTTAGGTTAAAAAAAAAATGAAAAATGAATAGTTTTTGCCCTTTGCCATGGCAACGGGTGGAAACACACATTGCTTTTTGCAAGGGCCCTCTTGCCATGGCAAAGGGCAAATGGATGGAGTTGCTCTTATACGAAGAGACAGCGAACTCTGCGTTATTTATCCAATATGGTTCGCTGGTGTTCTGTACAAGATCAAGAACTTCATTTGGGGCAGCAGTAGTCACAAGTGGAACGACCAGAACAAGGACTGCAATAACCCATTGAAGACGCATCGTACGTGATTGAATTATTGATTTGGTTGAATTTTTTAGTTTGAGGGTAGAGATTGATGTTGCTAGGTAAGGTATATATAGCGGTTGGTTTTTTTAATCTTTTTTATTTTTATTTTTTTTTATATTGGTTGCTATTTTTTGTTGTTGGAATAGATGGTTTATTAGAATACCATAAGATTATACAGCGGAGAGGATGAAGACATCCAAAACCCAACGTGAAAGCCAAGAGCAAGAGCAGGATCTAAAAAAGATTCGTGCTTGAAACAATCACGATGAAACAAAGAGAAAAAAGAACACTACTGCCTAAAAAAAAATGGATCCATGATGGAGCAATAGTGGTCTCATTAAAACCTTCCCTTAAAAAACCCCTAAATGGAGGAAAAATTTGGTCAAAGGAAAAGAGTATCACAATAAAGCTAGCTCATCAACAACAAACAACAAGCAAACTTGGGCCATATATGGGTTGCTATTGCCAAGGGCTTTTTTCATCAAGAATTCTAATTAAGGAATAAAATAATAATGTCGGATAAGGAATGTCCAAAAGGAAATGATTTTGTATTCTTTCCTTTTGGCCCACCAAGACTAACTCCAAATCTGTGTTTTGGGGAGAGAAAAATTCTCAGGGTGATGTGGATGTCTAAGATTCTTTCTTAAATGCGAGTAAATGCAAAAACTTGAGATCTATAACATATGAGATTTAAATGAATACATACATTGAATCATTTAAAATATGCATATGGATGGCTTTCTTTCCAAACAAGGACAAACTTGGATGCATTTTAGTATAATATCCAAGAATTGAACCATAAAAATGAACTACATTTCTAGGTTTGAAATCTCACGTTCCAAAAGGAGAGTTCCACCTCGTTACCTCGAATTTTAAGCATGAGGGTAGTTCGCTTTTAACAAAGGGGGAGTTGGTAGGATCATCCACACTTGGGCCTTAAGGCCATCTCCAACAGTGGATAGTTCCCGTTTCCAATAGTGCATGGCTAAATCATAGCCTCCTCAATATTTTATTAATTTTTAGTATATTCTTTAAATATATTGGATAAATGAATTGAAGAACTATTTTAGACCTTATTTAAAATTTATTTTAGAAGAGAAAAATATTTTCGGATAGGATTTTTGACATCCACGAATAGGATTTTAGAAAAGAAAAATATTAATTTAGGATTTTAAAAACAACAATAGCCCACCCAAGAAACTAAAACATTAATTTAAAAACAACAACAATATATTAATTTAAGGATTTTTAGCCGTTTTACCCCTTGAACTATTGCCCTTGTCGAACTTACCCCTCTCAATTATTTCATATGCTGATTTAGTCCTTAAACTCATTAAAAAAAGCCAATATAGCATTTGCCGTTAGTTTTTTTTTTTCTTCAAAATTTCATCCATATTTCCATCTAAAAAAGCATGTGAGGGGCACATGCTTTGTTTGGTGAGGACATTATGTTCCTTCCAAGTGGGCGAACTCCTTTATGTCATTTTTGCCAAATCGGCATTAGGGCTGGAATTTTTGGGGCTATGAGATTAGTTTTGAAAGATTTGCAGGTTAGGAGGAGTTGGGGGTTGCAAGCATACAATTTTAGAGACTTTGATGATGATGTTGATGAATTAATGGCTCCATCTCTACCACTGGAAGAGTTGTTGAGGTAGTATTCGAGGAGATTGGTGACAATAAAAACAGGGAGACAAATGAAGGAGATGTTGTGTGCAGCGGAAGCGGATTGCACTGGATGGTGGATATGAAACAATTGAAACAACAAGAGCAAAATATGAAATACAGAAATCCAAAAGACAGCAAGGATTTATACTAGTTCGGCCCGTGTGTAGCCTACATCCAGTTCGAAGACAACTAGAAATTCCACTAGTATCCCAAAAGAGATTACAACCAAAGGATATTAACCCTCTCACCTATCCTAGGTATTACAGAGTTTAACTCTCACAACCCAAATCCCAATTACACCCAAGTCACTCACAAGCTAACCACACATAAGAGCCAAGAACACAAAGATTGTTCTTGCTTACTAAGAAAGAACCCACTAAGAACAATACAAAGAAATAAACCTCCCACAAACACAAGGAACAAATGAAGAAGACTCAATCCTTGAAATTACTTGATCTTCCCTCAACATCTTGTGTAGCCAAAGAGGAGTTTATCTCCACCATCATGGTGATGCTCTCTAGTGTTTCTCTCTATGTGGAAGTGTCTCTCACTTCTAATATTAAGCTTGCTTCTTCCTCACTCTCACTTGGCTCTCTTATGGGTTGCATATTTAAAGCCAACCCACTTCCTTTTTCCATGCACATTTGTGTAGCCAACACAAAACAAATCACATGCACATAGTGTGCTAAAGACACAAACTCACAAGCCAAGCTCCAACTTTGTCTTTGCTTCCCAAAGTCTTCCGCACATGCATGCATGACAAAAAACATAGGAAATACTTTTCTAACAAAGACAATAATTTGAGTCAATATTCAACAGGAGATGAAGGAGACAATCCCCAATCGGAAACAATTATTATTGCCTTGTAGCTACAATTTGGTAATTAAAAAGAAGAAAACATATCAAATATATGGATTCAATGGAATTGAAGCATGAGAAGCGATTCTCCAATGACTAAAGCCAAGCAAGCGACGGCGAATGAGTACATGAGGATGAGGGAGGCTGGGAAATTAGAGGAAACACCTACACAAAGAGAACCCACCATGCGAGACTTCTCTAGCATAATGTATCTGAATTTCAATCCTTGCATTTCGAGACGTGCTTGGCGACGCCATCTTTTGCTATTTCGGTCCTCAATTGTCCATTCAAGGAATAAAAGGAGAAGGAGAAGAAGAAGGAGAAGGAGAAGGAGAAGGAGAAGGAGAAGGAGAAGGAGAAGGAGAAGGAGAATGCCATCTCGTTTGGGTCTTGAAACGGTTTGGTAAGTTTATCGCTTAGGATCAATTAGCATGATAAAATTTTCATATGGCATCCTAGTACTGGATTCTGCAAAACGTTTCCCAACCCATCTTTCCCAGAAAAGATTGATTCTTTCCGAGGATATGGTTTTGGATAAATCAGCATGATAAATTTCAATCAACATGATAAATTTTTCACTCTTAGGACTCTTCGATGAACCACCTTTCGTAACGGTTTTTCAAACCCAAAAAATGGGTAATACTTTTTACATTTGGTACTATGGATTAAATTTTCACTTATCCCTATATTGTTGTTTTGATAAGAAGTACTCTAACAAAGTTCCAAATTCTGACTTCTCTAAGATAAACAAGAAGAACCTATATAAGGGATTATTGAGATGAAGTAATGCATGCATGTATCTGAATTCCATGGCTCATAAGCGTAGAGTAAAACTCCACTTTCACCTATGTGCTAATGTTGCTAAAAAGGGAGGATCTCCATCAATGAGGAGACCTTTGTCAAGGAGAGGGTCTCCATCAAGGAGAGATTCCAAAAGTCTTAAGGGAGTTATCGAGATATGCTCCAGTAGGGGCTTCTCTTCTAGCTCTCTAGCGGGTACTTCAGATTACTCAGTAGTCCCTTATTCACTTCGTGAATCTAATTCCACATCTCAAACAAGGTCCGACGATCTTAACCGTATTGTCACAACACACTCTCTTAGTAAGATATTGTCCGCTTTAGGCCTCGTCCGCATGGCTTTGTTCTTGGGCTCTCAAGCAGAAAACACTTTCTCACTTTTTCTCACCCAATCGATGTGGGATGTGGCACCATTCGATGGTCTCACAATCTGCCCCCTTTTGGGCCCAACGATCCTGTTGGCACACTTCCGGTTGGGTTCGGTTATGATAAAACGGCTATGAGGAAGAACTTTCCAAGTGGGGATTCTCCTTGCTTTGTGATAAGGGCCATGGATGAGGCTAGTCCCTTTCGTGCTCCACATTGTTCTCGATGCTCTAATTATGCTTTGTTGTTGGAAGAGCGCGCATTGCTCAAGGTCCATCTCTATGCATGTGTTCTTTTTTGCTCAAGGTCCAACTCTATATATGTGTTCTATTTGTTGTGTAACTGATGTGATTAATTGCAAGTGGACAATATCGTTCAAATTAATATAATGGTAAGTAGAGTGTCGTTCCAACAGGGATCAAGTTAACCTATTAAAACTAGAATGATTTATTCCTAATTATAATTGAATTAAACAATAAGAGAATTATGACGATTAAAATCTAATTAAGCAAGTAAATTAAAAATCAGTAAATAATATAATAGATGAAAACAAATATGATAAAGTACTAAGGCACCGATTTCACCTAGCTAATCCCACCCAAATCCTTCTAGCTTGTTAATCCTAATTACCTAACATGTCGATAATCGTTTTCCCTTACCTCACCAATACTCTCTTCCGAGTATATTAGTTGTGTTCCTCACAGTCAACCCATTCTATTCCTAGTTATGGATTTAGATAGCTAAGAACCCATTAAGCTTTGTGGAAAACATTAAAGATTACACAAACCATAACCTAATCTTCCGAGTCGGCTATGTTATTTATGGTACTTGTTACAAGAAGCCATTTATTAGGCATCTCCTTCCGGTCTCAACCCAAGTCTTCCAATCATGCAATTAGTGGCCAATTAATTGAAAGCATTAAGAACGGTAACAAGCACTCAACATGTATAGATAAATAAAATTAACAATATCAAAGAATTTGAGTATTCATAGCTAGGCTACATCGTAGCCCTAGTAAAATAAATTAGTTCATGAAAGACTTATTGAGAATCGTGATGGTTGATGAAGACATGAGCAGCACCGAATTCTCCAAGTTGAACGCCAAGGTTGCGCAAGCTCTCTCCTTGTTCTTCTTAGGGTTTTCGGCTACGAGTATGAATGTGTAGGGATTTGATGGCGTAAGGTCTTGATGGTGTAGAGGGTGTGGTTCTTTTGATCAATGACCTAAACTCTCTATTTATAATACTCCTAGAAATCCTACCTATCTAAGGTATAATTACAATTATTATAAAAGTAGGATTCCTTCTAATATAAGGTCTTCTTTATCTCTCCTTGTTTGACTTGATAAGACTTGAACCATCTTGAAAAAGGAAATTTGATAACACTCCTTGTGATGGAAGGAATGACTTGGCTTATTTCCAATTAATCTTCAATCTTCATCTTCTTGTACTGTGGTAAAATTTCCTCGACCACTCTTATCGACCATGATGGTGTTTGAAACATAGTCTTGAAAATCATATTTCATCTCATTATAGGGTGCACCCGAAATTGTACCCAAGAAAAAGAAGAGGAAAAATAGTGTTGATATAAGAGACTCCATAGAGAAAAACTGCAAGATAAAGCTAGCTATAGCTTAGCAAATCTAAAACAATGAGAACCTAACACAGTTTTCTTGAGATAAGAAGATGGAATTCTTCATCTCATATAGAAAGATAAAAGTGTTATAAAAATATAATAAAATATAATTTTCCTTTTCCGTAAAGCCAAATACAAAAACATTTATATTATAAATAACATATAAACAAAATTGAAAAGCTTTTAAGGTACAATGAAATTGAAGAAAACAAATTAATAGATAAGTACAAGCAAAATAAATAATAAGTAAGAAAGTGAGTTTGGTATGGTGAAACACGTCAAAGATGCTGTCCTAAAGCCTTTGTAGCCTCCCTACGTGCAGGTACTGGCGGTCTACAAGACTCCAAGATACGACCCCTTGTACACAAACTCAAGATCCGCTATGAGCACGTTCATAAACGAATATAGGTATCCAAGTCACAGAACCATTGCCAAAATAATAATATAATGTAGAGAATATATATAAAAGTACAAATTAAAGGGAATTTTCAAAATATATGAAGATTGTACCAAATTTTTATTTAATTTTAAATTCATAAGATATGCACTCATAGTCAATGTAAATATTAGGGGTGGGCGCGGTCCGGTCCGGTCTGGTTTCGTGCTCAAATTGGAACCGGTAGTATTCATCCGGTCTGATTTAATTAAAATTTTTTTTGAAAAACCGGCCGGTCCGATTTTGAACCGGTTTTTTTATTTTTTATTTTTATTTTTTTTAAATTTTTTTAAAAATACAAACTATAATAAATAAGTTATTTTATGGGTTTGAAAAATAACAAATGATCCAATTCATACAATGGGAAATATTTTGAAGTTAAACTTGTAAAAATATTAATTATAAAATGAAAGAATAGGATTAGATTAAAAAAATATATAAAAAACCCCAACCGGTCCGGTCCTATGCGGTGGCGTAAAAAATCGAAACTGGAACCGGTTGGAACTGGTCCGGTCCGATTTCGGTCTGAGTTGTTGACTTTTTTGGTCAATCGGTTTTTTTCTCCCGGTTCGGTTCGGTGTTCCGGTTTTCCGGTCCGGATGCCCACCCCTAGTAAATATAATAGTGAAACCACCAAAAGCCTCACAAAAATAAATGTAAGAAAAATGCCAAAAAAAAATAATTAGGGTTTGAAAGCCTTACACCAAAACTCAAAATTAAATGCCACTTACAGTGATATAATTTATTATTTTATTTCATTTTTCTCAGGAAGATTTCACAATGTACACTTCATCGCAATTAACTCAATGTGGCAGCTGTCAAGACTTCACAATCAAAAGAACATTAGTTCACTCAATATATTTATATCAAGATTAACTCAAGTAACTAATATGAAGGATTGCAAGATAGGGATATATAATATTTGGCTGCTTGAGAATAAGTCCAAGACATTAACACAAAGATGTGATTAAATTGCATAAATGTTCAGTACGTTAAATGCAATAAACACCCAACAATATCAACAACTGTTGCCAAATATAAATCTCTAAACGTCATAAAATTGATAATATGCAATTGTGGCACTTAAAGTTTTGAAATTAAAGTTGCAGTAAATAAAATTATCTCGTAATTGAATGTGCAATGCAAAAGCTTCTAAATAAGTTAATATCAATTAACCAATTTTGGAACAAAATAAAACTAACGTCCAAAACCAATTATAGTATATTATATCCAGGAAATTAATCTCAACATAGAATAAGTAATTAAATTTTGAAAAATATATGCATGCATATGCACAAAATAGAATTGTCAAAATTTAATTTCTCTATAAATGTAAAAAGATCTAATTCTAAAAACGTTGTATCAATTAGCCAACTAGCAAAGGCTTTTATAGTTGTTGGCTGCTTCAAAATTAATTTTGAAACAATAACATAATTAGCATTAAAACAATAACAATAGCAATAAAAATACCGAATCCTATAATGTTAATATACAATAATAATGTGGATCCGTTTAGATATGCAATAGCATTAATACCATAAACATTTCACCGAATGCATTAATACTATAAACATAGCATACACGTGTACTAAGCTGTTGATTACTTTATATCGGCATAAATTTAATTCCAAAAACTGTTGATTTCTTTGACTCAATATTAATATTAGGAAAATGCTAGGGAGATCAACTTTGTGTACCAATTCTCTAATAGAGTGTGGGACCCATTGTATTGGTGGGCTCCACCTCTATTAGAGAGTTGGTACACAAGTTGGTACACAAAGTTGGTCTCCCTAACATGACCAATGAACCCTCTGTTGATTTCTTTGACTCAAAATTAATTTTTTAAAAACAATAACAATAGCATTAAAATCTCATAAAATCAATACACTCATTGAAGACAAAATTGGTCAAACAAGAACCAAAATGACGCCAAAGTGAATATTTCAAAATAACCCAATAAGTGAGTGACAATAAAATGTACCAATGACATTGAAGTAAATTTATAGCAATTAAAATATTAATATATAAAGAGTTGTAGATATAAAATTATACCACAAGGCTAACGACCGAAATAAACCAAAACCAAAAGTAAAATAGTTTTAATTCCATACACAAAACCTTCTACTTGTAGAATTTATGGAACTCTTCTCTAACTAAAGATAGCTAATTTATATTTTGTCCCTAAATTGCCCAAACGTTAGCAACAAGCTATAAAATAAAATATAAATATACCATATACTCTTTAATATAGATAGGACGGTTTCAAATAACTCCAACATTTGCAAAGACTACACAAAAATTTTCCACTTATTTTCGTATTTAACTAAAGATAGCTAATTTATATTTTGTCCCTAAATTGCCCAAACGTTAGCAACAAGCTATAAAATAAAATATAAATATACCATATACTCTTTAATATAGATAGGACGGTTTCAAATAACTCCAACATTTGCAAAGACAAAAAATAACCAAACACTTTCGCAGAAAATTAGAATATAAAAAAAAAAACACTATTTGGATTTTATACTTTACCATAAAAACAATTTATTTTATTTTGTTCAATTGTCATAAATGAGCAATTTATACTTTACCAGTTATAAATGTAAAAATATGTAAGTCGACAGAATGTAGTAGCTCAAGGTAAAGTGTGGGGTTAATATATAAGATTTTCATATAATTTAAGCTATGACTATAATTAAATTTTAAAGTATAATTTCAGTTAAATATTATTTGAGTACATCAATGTATAAATTATAGTTCTTGAAATTATATTACTCTTCACTAGATATTAATACAACATAAATATTACCACGAATATAACTTTAATTGCAAAACGGAAATATAAGTTTACTTACAACATAGCTAGAATAAATTACAAAACGGAAATTTTTTATATCCAAAGCTTCGTTTATTCGGCTAAATAACAAATTCATCCTCGATAAAATCTATTATGATGCCCCTGATACTATTCACTGCCAAATATTCATTATCAACAGTGATGATTGGCAACAAGGCAACTAGGTTCACCAGGATGTCTATCTCATATACCAAGGAAACTCATGCAAAAAATAAAATAACCAATCGATATTTTGAAACAATACTAGATTATATGAAAACCAAATTACACAAAATTAACATATGTTCTGCAGCTTTAAATTGAAACTTATAAGAACTTTAGTACGGTAGGAAAAAAAATTTAACGTACAAAGGCTTTAGATTGTTATAAAAATATAATAAAATATAGTTTTTCTTTTCCGTAAAGCCAAATACAAAAACATTTATATTATAAATAACATATAAACAAAATTGAAAAGCTTTTAAGGTACGATGAAATTGAAGAAAACAAATTAATAGATAAGTAAAAGCAAAATAAATAATAAGTAAGAAAGTGAGTTTGGTACGGTGAAGCACGTCAAAGATGCTCTCCTAAAGCCTTTGTAGCCTCCCTACGTGCAGATACTGGCGGTCTACAAGACTCCAAGATACGATCCCTTGTACACAAACTCAAGATCCGCTATGAGCACGTTCCTAAACGGATATAGGTATCCAAGTCACAGAACCATTGCCCAAATAATAATATAATGTAGAGAATATATATAAAAGTAGAAAAGGAGAGAATTAGTTTGTGGTGGTGATTGTGGTATGTGATATTCGTATGGTGTATTGTGTTTTTTTAAATGTGAAGGAGGAGTGGCATTTTATAGACATCCAATAAAATGTAACCTTCACCAACCAGAAAAGTTCACCAACCAGAAAATTAAGGCATTCATTTAGAAATAAAACCTGAATATTAAATATTTATAACCCCCACAATAAATAAAATAAAACAGCCAAAATAATTAATTAAATAAAACGGTTAAATTTTTAAAACCTTTTTAAAATTCCAACAAAAACAGTGTGAATGCTGTGTACAAAAGCATTTTGACTGACAGCTCAGATTATAATTGAGCACATTTAATCTACTCTAAGTCTGAATCTGGAAAAATATGACAACTACTTTATTTGGATATTATTATTTATAGTAAATGTAGCTTTTCCCATTCAAATTAGTTTTTTCTTATCTACAACCTATCGTCTTATTTTTCTATGAAGAAAACCCAATTTATTATAAGTAAAACCAGATGACTAGGATCCAACTCAGCAAGTTACCTAATTAAGCTTAAAATCTGATTTATTGTACTTTTTATATTCCAAAAGCACTCGTAATTAGAATTTACCCTATTATGTGTCTGTATTAAATGTTGGTTTCCTCAATTTATTGTGTTGATTTTTTTCCTCTCTTAAATTTGGAATTTATTGCAAATTTAACTACTCAAACATTAATTTGTTTTAAATTTTAAAATATTTGGCACATATGATATATTAATGCACACACAAATATATATGGTTTAAATGTCAAAATGGTCCCTGTGTTTTACCCTATCGGCCAATTTAATCCCCGTGTTATCAATTTGGCTAATTTGATCCTTGTGTTTGTTTCTGTAGTCAATGTGGTCCTTCCGTTCAAATTCCGTTAAATCTATTAATTAAAAATTAAAAAAATTATTCCCCCCTATTTCACGCTCAGACTACAACCTTCTCCCAAACCCAAAGCCACCCTCACCACACCACTCCAACCCCAACTCCACCTAAACCACAACCACTCGACATTCACGTCAACTCCACCTAAACCACAATCCAAGTCGACAGTAGACGCTGGAGTGAGCTGGTGGATCCCGAAGGTGGTCTTCTTGTGGTGGGCATGGTGGTTGATTGAGAAGGAAAAACATAATGTTGATATAGTCATTGAGCGATTGGGATCACTTGAGGGTGTCCCAAGTGTTTTTTGGCAATCAATACATCTGAGAGGAGAGAGATGATTGTGGGAGTATGAAAAAATCCAAGGCAGAAGAGCAAGAAAATAGTAGGCATTCAATTGACTGAAGAACCTTTTTGCTACAGTACTTAAAAACGTTGGAAGAGTGGAGGTTGGGGTTTATTTGAGTTCTTTATCATTTGAATATGAATATTTATAATCATTACAATTTTTTTAATTGATTTAAAATGTCTTTTTTCTTCAATTTTAACGGAATTTGGTCGGAAGGATCATATTGACTAACGGATACAAATAGAAGGATCAAATTGGCCAAATTGATAACACGAGGACTAAATTGGCCGATGAGGTAAAACACAAGGACCAATTTGATATTTAAGCCAATATATATTGTTGGATAAGTAATCTACACACAAATATTCCTATGTGCCTTACACAAATTATTTATTTATCATCTAATTACCGTCCTTTTTTTCTAGGCAACCTATCATGAAATAATAGGATAACGTAATAATGTACCTAATTTTTCTTAAGAATAATGTATCTATATTTTGCTTATAGATAATGTACCTAGATTTTTCTCATAGATAATGTACCTAGGTAAATTATTTTTAATTAAAACTACAGATATGTAGGTAAATTATTGATGTTGCTAGGTACATATTGATACTGTTAGGTAAGGTATATATAGCGGTTGGTTTTTTTTTTTTTTAATCTTTTTATTTTATTTATTTATTTTTATATGGGTTGCTATTTTTTTATTTTTGTGTGTGGTTGGAATAGATGCTTTATTAAAAAATAATAAGCACCATAAAAGTGTACAAAGATAGCACTGAAACAGCCAATACTATCCAAAACCCAAGTAAGAGAGACAGGAACAAATGCATGATCTTTAAAAAAAGACTCATGCCTGAACAACTCAAAGGGAAACAACAAGAAAAGAGAAGAAAGAATAGGACGCCTATATATCTCTTCAATCTGCACATCAACAAAACATTGGTTGTAACGTCCCTGACCTAAAAACAAATAAAAACAAATAAAATAAGACGAAGTAATTAAATTGGGCAATTAAAATGAAATAAAAGAAATTTATTTAATAAAAATGGAATTAATTGGAAATTAATAATTAAGGGGGTATTTGAGGTCATTTAATTTTCGGACGAGAATTTGGCAAAACGAGTTGCGCCATTGCGTTCGACACGTCGAAACAAGTTCGGAGACGTGCGGCACATTCGATTCGGAGTTGTAACACTTAAAAAGGGTATAATGGTAATTACAAAATTAATAACAAAATTGCATAAATGCTGAGTTGGGCAATCAGATTTTTTGTTCTTTTTCTTTTTTTCTTTTCTTTTCTTCTCTCTCTCTCTCTCTCCGCAAGCCCCCCCGGACAGTAAAGCCTCACGGCTTTTGATTCAAACCACCACCACCGGCCGCCATTTGTGGTGGCACCGGTCCCAAAAGAACCGTGATGACTTCCTGGTCATAACCCAGCCCACCTCCGCCGTCCACCGCCCCTCGTTTCACCAGAAAAAACCCGAGAATGTCCGGTTTTACGTAAACGTTACGAGCGTTCGTTCTCCCTCCTCTGGCGACGGAATTCAACGAGTAAGGTATGTAAATCTATCTACTCTTTGAGCCCTAGCTGTCTGCATGGTTGGTTTCCATCGATTTCTAGCGTAGGTAACCCGATCTGTGAGTTAAAGTTTGACCGGTTTTGAGTTCAAGATTCTGGCCACTTGCGGGACGTTCCTATAGTTGAATAAAATGCTTAGGAGGTCGAGTTCTAGCTACCCCAGGAAGGATGGCCGTTAGTTTGAAGTTTTTCCGACCGACGGTATCGCTTTGGGCACCCAATGCGCTGCTAGTGTGGGTGACTGTGCGGGGCCCACTTTTAGCTGTCAATCTTCATTCCTAAATTACCCTTACGTCGTCACGAGCGCGCAGGTGTGCTTGGATTTCAATTTGGAGTTCGTATGACAGTCGAACGGATTTACGCCTATTGCGCGTTATCTGGGTTTGATGTGTTCGGACTGTCGGATCAATTCCAATTCTTAGTATGTTGTTTCCCGTATTTCTAGGATCGTATAGGAATTGACGGATTGTGGATCGGAGCCCCGGATGCTCCGGATCAATAACTTAAAGTTGAATTTAACGAAAACAGTTTGATCGTACAATCGTGAGAAATCCGACTGTTCGATCGAGACCAAACCTTCGGGACGTGTTTAGTTGAATTTGTTAGACCTTTAGGAACGTTCGGACTCATTTGGAGGTCGTGGGCCCCTCGGGCCCGGGTTGACTGAAACGAGATGTTTGACCGCTGGTTGATCGTGAGTCTCCCGGGGCGGTCTCACTTGTTAAAATGAGTAGTTTAACCTTAGAATCTTTCGTTTAAACGTACACGCACACTTTGAGTCGGGAAAAGTTAAGGTTTCGTTTTAAAGTTTCTCGTTCGCGTTTCCATCGTTAATCTGGTTCTCGTATTCTGAAATAGATACTCAGGACCTACGTACGCAGCAGGCGGGACCCTCTCGGGGTCAAGCAGCAGGCAGGACCCTCTCGTGGTCAAGCAGCGTGGGACTATCTGTGAGTGGACATTGTTTTTAAATGAGCATGATTTTAAAGATTGAATGCAATGCATATAAAATGAGATTTAATAGTTGTTTTAAATCTTGAATTTGATTTGACGGAATTATTTGAATATGGATTTAATATTGGAGCTTTGGCATTTGATGAATTTATTAGATTTTATTTAATAATTGGGTTTGTGGTTGATTGAGTATTGGGTGAGATGGTGGGATTATAATATTGTTTGGTATTGAAGTATGAATTTGATGGATATCAGTAATGTATGAGAATTGCGAATACTTGGGTTTGGATAATATATTTTAAAAATACTTATTTATACGTTAATATTGGGAATATACGAGTATCATGGGTTATATTCCATACTTTGGGAATATGTATATTTTTATATATAAGTATATGTATATATAATCGATATTATTGTGAAAACTATAACTTATATACTTTTGGGAAATTATATCTATAATGTGAATTGAATAATTGAGCTATACTTTAGAGAGTCGTATTAATACCTTATTTATATATTTTGGATTACGTCTTCGGGTTGAAATCATATGCTTACGAATTGGTTCTTTATACTTTAATTATATACCTTGGGTTTGGAATGTCAAGTGTAAGGACGTGAGGTCCCTTGTGTAGTTTCACGGTTATATATATATATATATATATATATATATATATATATATATATATTATATTGAGTTTCAACTATGAATTTCGGGATATTTGGATATGGTCGGTTATGAAAGTGGGTCTTTGGGACTTGGTTTTGGTTTGGGGTATTGTATTTGATTTGAGGTGTCAGAGTCGCACCGTGGTTTGTACCCTCTATGGATCACCCACACGTGGCATTGGAATCTCCGGCGTGTGGGGGATGTTTGTGGTTACTGAACCTCACTATACGTGGTGTTGGAATCTCCGGCGTATAGTGAAGGTTTGGGCACCTTTGATCGGGTGTGCCGAAGACCCTTGACTGGGTAGTCTGCGCGCGTAGGACAGTGGTTTGGTTTGTACGCACGTGGCGTTGGATTATTCCGGCGTGTGTACAGTAGAGCGGTAGTCCCCAGTTGGACAGCTCATCCCTAGATGCAGGGTGGAAAGTGGGCCCTGCGGGCTAGTCAAGCGATCCCAGTGATTGATCGTTTTCCCGATACTTATGATGGTGTGAATATGTTGGGATTATTATATTTATTTTCGGGAACTTATCTTACTTTACATGTATTCGAATTTTGGAAGTGTCATGGCTTATGACTTGTATATACATACGTATTTGAGTCATTTACGATTATGTGAGTTCACTTTATGTTTCTAATTATATATATATATATATCTACGTGGTTCGGTTTGGGAGGCTATGCCTCGGGAAAGGAAAAGAGAAAGGGTTAGGTTATTCGAAAAGGTTTGGAATTTGTTTATTCTTTGGTTATGTTGAGATATCATGGTTTTGAATCAATTATGTATATAAAGGATTTGAACTGCATGGTTTGCATTGTTTTGAAACGGTGGGGTTAGTACGTTGTTTTAAGTATGAAAACTTTGTTTTTGTCCACTCACACTCTTTCTGTTTTGCACCCCCCAGGCAGTAGTGCAGTGAACTGTTCAGCTAAACCGAGCTTACCTCTTCTTGCGACTCGACTGAATTATAGGACTTGTTGTCCCTTGTTGTAAACTTTGAATTCTGTTACTTTGAATTCACATACTCTTAGATTGCTCAGTTATCGCCCATTAGGGTTGAATTGAAGGCCGGAGGCCTGTTATGTATTTATTATGCATGCTGACACTTGGAATGTATTATTCTATTGTTTTCTGACAGGTTAAAATTTTGGTAAAGTCCATATTTCAGGGGAGACTCTGCCCGATTTTCGGCAGAAGTCTCAGCCCCTTTTTCAATTGTTTCAGGAAGAGGGTTTCTTTTTAGGATGTAGGCCCGACATGGGCTGATGTCGGAACGTCAGCAGGATTCGGCATGGGTTCCGGGGTGGAATTCGGGTCGGGTCCTGTCATTGGTAGCACCAGAAACTTGAAACCAAAAGAGCATTGCCAGCATCAACATGGATTTGAAACATAAGAAAAACAAAATAAATATGAGTTGAAAAAAATAATAAATCAAATGAAGGAATACTAAGAAAGAAAAACTACTCCCGGAGCTAAAGAAGGACATGGCAGTGAAAGCCAACAACTCGAACACAATTGCAAAATTCAGAAACGAAATCGACGATATGCGACAGCCACCAGACGAAAGAGAGAAAAAAGAGAAGTAGAGAGAAACAAACAAGGAGGAAAAAACAAAACAAAATAAAAAGAAAAAAAGAGAAAGGAAAAAGAGAGGAGAGAAAAAACAGAGAGGGGAAAAGGAGAGAAATAATAAAAAGAAAGGAGAGAAAAAACAGAGAAGGAAGAAGGAGAGAAAGAAAATGAAAAAAAGAGAGAAAGAGAGAAAAGGGACATGAGAAATAGGAAGAAGAAAAGAAGAGAAAGAAGGGAAGGAAGAACACGAAAAGAGAAGAATGAGAAGGAAGGAGGAGAGAAGTGAAAAGAGAAAAAGAGGAAGAAAGAGAGAAAAGTGACGGGAGAAAAAGGAAAAAGAAGAGGAAAGATCAGTGTTATAAAACATGTAAACCAACGATTGTATCTTTGCACAAACAAACCATCAATAACTGCTTCAAGACCGATCATGCTTATGTACAACAGCCACACCACTTCCTGCAGAAATGCCACAAAAAAAGAACAGAACAAAACCAATCGACAGTAAAATTGTGACAAGCCAAAAACTGCGACAAGATGGAACAATTGTCTATGCCAACGAAACGAACCCAAACAGCAACGGTAATAAACCCATTAAGGATAGTCTTCGAAACAACAATCGGAAGTTCATTCAAAAAGATTTTTCACTCATTGACTAAACAACTGCTACCCAACGAACTGTATCATTGCACAATAAAATCGGCAATAATTGCTCTGATCGATCATACTTTTGTGCAAGAACCACACCACTTCTTGTAGAAATTTCCTCGGCAGGTGACACCAAGAAAGATGAAACCCAACAAAACAATCAATAGAAATGGTGGTGGTTAAAATAGATGAAATCTTGAAAAACACAAAACATACAAAAAGGAAGGGAGCAGACAAATGAGAGAGAGAGAGAGAGAGAGAGAGAGAGAGAGAGGGTTGGACAGGGGAAAGCGATGGGGAGGGGATGATCGGGTCGGGGAAGAGGATGCGATGCGACAGAGAGAAGGAGAAAACGAAAGTTGGGGAGCGGTTTCTCTCGAGAGACGATTCATGTTAAAAATAAAAGGCTTGCATATTAATGTCATATGGGTTGCTATTGCAAGGGCTTTTTTTCATCAAGAATTCTGATTAAGGAATAAAATAATAATGTAGGATAAGGAGTGTCCATATAGATATGTAGGTAAATTATTTTTAATATATATTAGAATAATTGGACCATATATGTTAATAGCAAATTTAAAACTACTCATTAATATCTTTTTTTTATAAATATTATAAAAGATTATCAAACAAATAATTTAACAAGGAACATAAAATGGTTCATCAAATGGTTAATTAAAATTAACTTAAATAAATAAATAAACATATGTGGATTGATTTAATATTGATCAAGAGCTCCTATTATGTGTAATTTTAATATATTATATATATATTATGTGAGATCAACTTAAAAGAAGCAATGCCTGAAAAAAAAAAACTTAAAAGAAGGAATGGATATAATTTCTTTTTAGAGGTGGATATATCATATATTAAGTTCTTTTGTTGTTGGAAAAATCATATATTAAGTTAGACCAAATATATGACACATAATAATAAAATAATATATATGGTGAAACAAAAGCAAATTGGAGGTCCTCTTAAAATTTGAAAAATGAAAAATGAAAACTAAAAATGAAAACCGAATTGGTTATCAAACGGGCCCTTCGGGATTGGTGTCATCCAAACATTTAAGGATTTTCAGGCTCACAATTTAACCAAACCAAAACGAACTTACTTATATTTTTAACTAAGAGCCCGTTTAATACCCATTTCATTTTTCATTTTTTAGTTTTTAGTTTTCATTTTTCATTTTCCTAAACCCTTTCAATTTTCAATTTTCAGATTTTGCCTTAACCCTAACCCTATCTTTCCTCTTTCTGCCTCTGCCTCATTCTTCTCTTTCTTCTGTCTACTCGCCCGCCTCCCTCTTCTCTTTCTTCTCACTCTGCTCGCAGCCTCTCTTCATCTCTTTCTTCCTTCTGTCTAGATCTCGCAGTCACGAAATTATTGTCAATGACTCTCTCTTTCCTCTCCTCCGTCAACAAACAAAATAAAATCCCAACAAAAAAGAAGAACAAAAATTCAAACATGTACAATCAAAAAGGATTTAGAATACTTTATTAACTTTTATTCTTTTGTTGTAAACGAAGATGTCACAATTACAGCAACATATCATTGAACATTATCCAAATAAAATTTGAGATCACCAAAATTTAGGTCTTTTGCGGAAGTATATCAAATCCAAAGGATTAGGACCAGCGTACTTATCACGTACTCCAACATCATAATTTGCACTGGGCAATGACCCTTCTTTGACCTTAATGACAAGGACAATATAGAGGCCTGTTACCTCGTAGCGGGTCTTGCCCTTGACCACGCTTTCAAACACCAAATTCTTCTTCTCATGCTTGTTATACGAAGAGACAGCGAACTCTGCGGTATTTATCCAATATGGTTCGCTGGTGTTCTGTACGGGATCCCAAGTCTCAAGAACTTCATCTGGGGCAACAGCAGTCACAAGAGGAACGACCAGAACAAGGACTGCAATAACCCATTGAAGACGCATCGTATGTGACTGAGTTATTGATTTGGTTGAATTTTTTAGTTTGAGGGTCGAGATTGATGTTGCTAGGTAAGGTATATACAGCGGTTGGTTTTTTTTAATCTTTTCTTATTTATTATTTATTATTTATTATTTATTATTTATTATTTTTTGTTGTTGGAATAGATGCTTTATTAGAATATCATAAGATTATACAGTGAAGAGGATGAAGACATCCAAAACCCAACGTGAAAGTCAAGAACAAGAGCAGGATCTAAAAAAGATTCGCACTTGAAACAATCAAGAGCAGGATCTAAAAAAGATTCGCACTTGAAACAATCACGATGAAACAAAGAGAAAAAAGAACACCACTGCCTAAAAACAAAAAAAATGAATCCGTGATAGAGCAATTGTGGCCTTGTTTGTCTTAAAAAATCCCTAAATGGAGGAAAAATTTGGTAAAAGAAAAATAGTATCACAATAAAGCTGACTCATCAACAACAACAAACAAGCAAACTTGGGCCATATATGGGTTGCTATCTAATTAAGGTATAAAATAATAATGTAGGATAAGGAATGTCAAAAAAAGGGAAATCATTTTGTATTCTTTCCTTTTGGCCCACCAAGTTTAACTCCAAATCTGTGTTTTGAGGAGAGAAAAAATCTCATGGTGACGTGGATATGTCCAAGATTCTCTCTCAAATGCGGATACATGCAAAGAAAAATTAGGTATTAAACATAACTATCTTTACTAATTAGTATTTGAGAGAAACAGTATTTCTATTTTGGTTTTAATACATAGGAATTGAATTTTGTTTTAGATTTGGCCGAAGAGGAGGCCCAAATTCATTGGCCCACCTTACATTAAATATTGAAACGACAATTATACCCTTTTTGTTTAAAAGGGTGACCCAAATTCGTTGGTTTCCTCCTTTTTTTATCAGATTACATCGAGAGACCTTGAGAGCTCTTGTCAACCAAAACAGCTTCGAAATTTGTTTAAGTAATTGTTGACCACCTTGTTGCTTCTTTTGGTGGCCAAGTCTCTGTTGATTCGGAAATCGCCACCAGCCCATGACAAAGAGACTTGGTCGTTGCTGTCATTGGAGGCTTGCCAGAAGATTGAAGACACCCACCATTCAGGCCTGTTCTGAAATATGAACTAGAGCCATTTTTTAAATATGGATGAGTTTTCCTGGCAGAAATTTGTTGGAGAGCTTGAGGAAATAATTTCTTCCATGGCTTCAAATTTTTAATTTTTTTTGGTTGCTACAAAGCAAGTGAGAATTAGTAGCAGGAAAGAGAGACGAAGGAGGGAGAAGCAGTAGAAGAAGAAACGGTAAAATGAGTGAGTGAGGCTTTCGGTGTTCAGATTCTGACTTGTTAATTGTGATTGGAGCCACCAAGATCTTGACACGGTCAATAAGCATAACTTTCATGAGGACAAAGAGCCACCGAGATCTTGAGGCCTTCATTCAGAACAATGGACCTCTAGCAGTAAAAAGATACAAATTTTCGGATATCAGAAAAATGACCAACTCATTTAAAGATAAACTGGGTCAAGGGGGTTATGGTGATGTATACAAAGGTAAGCCACAAGACATCTTGTGGCTGTTTAAGGTTCTTAATGCATCCAAAGGGAATGGAGAAGACTTCATAAACGAGGTTGCAAGCATTAGTAGAACTTCCCATGTTAATGTTGTCACTCTGTTGGGGTATTGCTTTGAAGGTCACTTACTATGCATTTGTCTTGATTTGGAAATGGTATTGCAAAACTACATTGTGCAGGTTCTGCTGCATTGTAGTTTTGGAAACTGCACTGCAGTTTTCATTTAATTATAATTGGATTTTTGCTCTTTCCTTGGCCTTCAACCTCACCAATTTGAGGAGTAGAGGCTACCGAGATGAGGAATTGTGGGCAAGAGAAGAGTAGAACTACCCAAGAGCAAGGGAACTCAAAATTGGACTTTTGGAAACTGCATTGCAGTTTTCATTTAATTACAATTGGATTTTTGCTTTTTCCTTGTCCTTCAACCTCACCACTTTGAAGAGTAGAGGCTACCTAGATGAGGAATTGGGTGGGCAAGAGAAGAGTAGAACTACCCAAGAGCAAGGGAACTCAAAATTGGACTTTCGGAAACTGCATTGCAGTTTTCATTTAATTACAATTGGATTTTTGCTCTTTCCTTGTCCTTCAACCTCACCAATTTGAAGAGTAGAGGCTACCCATATGAGGAATTGGGTTGACATGAAATGGAAAGATCAGCATAGTCAAAACAAGAACTACAAACTAAACAAGAACTACTTAGAGTAAAATTCACTTGCAATTGCTCTCAAACTATTTTGAAACGATTTGAGAATGAAAAAACAAACTTCGAATTGAAATCTTCTAAAAAGAAATTATTTTTTTTAGGAATTCATTTATTTTCAAACAAGTATACCATCAAAACAAAACAAAAAACTATTTGCTATGCCACATCAAATAGCAATTTTAGTCTTCCTACTTGTTATTCATCCACTAGAAAATTTATTAAATACATTGATTGCACCACCAAAAGCCAGAAAGAAAAAGAACTATTTTGCGTAATTGGAAAAGAGTGTTGGCAATGCCATTTTCTCTCTAGCCTTTGGTGAGAAAAGGTGGTAGTTTTTGACGAAAGCATTACAGAGGAAAAGACAAGTGTGCAAGGGAAGGGGAAGGGGCTCACGTAGTTGAAGCGCTAACGTGAAGAGCAACTAAGGATGCATAAAATCCCTTTGTGATATTAATCAAAGTATCATGCTTGCCTTTCTATATGATAGCTCCATTTTTAACCACTGCAATCACATCAGCATTCTTGATTGTGGATAGTCGATGGGCGACCACCACCGTCGTCCGGTTTACCATCACTTTGTCTAATGCATATTTTGTAAATTTGAAACTAAATATTGAAATTTGAAAATAATGGCACAAGGGCATCTATTGTAATTTTAATGTTCTTTAATTATATTTTGGTAAAAGCATGTACTATATTTTGGCTTTTGGCTTTATCCTAATTAGCTGAAATTGAATTTCTATTTACCTAAATAATAACTATATTGTGTGTGAAAACTAAAGCTCCCTAAATGCAAAGACTTGAGATCTGTAACATATGAGATTTGAATGAATACATACATTGAATCATTTAAAATATGCATATGGATGACTTTCTTTCCAAAGAAGGACAAACTTGGATGCATTTTTAGTATAATATCCAAGAATTGAACCATAAAATCTAGTCCACAATTTATAGTTTTTTAAGGAATAGTGGTGGACTATATTTTTAGCGTTTCCCAGCAATGTAGGGTTAAATCATAGCCCCCTCTATATTTTATTAGTTTTTAGTATATTCTTTCAATATATTGGATAATTGAATTAAAGTACTATTTTAGAAGAGAAAAAAATATTTTCGGATAGGAATTTTGACATCCATGAATAGGATTTTAGAAAAGAAAAATATTTTCGGATAAGATATGATTAATTTAAAAACAACAACAGCCCACCCAAGAAACTAAAACATTAATTTAAAAAAACAACATATTAATTAAAGGATTTTTAGCCATTTTACCCCTTGAACTATTACCCTTTTCAAACTTAACCCCCTCAATTATTTCATCTGCCGATTTAGTCCTTAAACTCATTAAAAATAGCGAATATAGCACTTGTCGTTAGTTTTTTGAAAATTTCATCCATATTTCCATCTAAATAAGCATGTGAGGGGCACAGCTTTGATTGGTGAGGACATTATGGTCCTTCCAAGTGGGCGACCTCCTTTTTGTCATTTTTGCCAAATCGCTTTAGGGCTGGAATTTTTGGGGTTATGAGATTAGTTCTGAAAGATTTGCAGGTCAGGAGGAGTTGGGGGTTGCAAGCATACAATTTTAGAGACTTTGATGATGATGTTGACGAATTAATGGCTCCATCTCTACCACTGGAAGAGTTGTTAAGGTTGTGTTCGAGGAGATTGGTGACAATAAAAACAAGGGGACAAATGAAGGAGATGAAGGAGACAATCCCTAATCGAAAACAATTATTATTGCCTTGGAGTTACTATTTGGTAATTAAAAAGAAGAAAACATATCAAATATATGGATTCAATGGAATTGATGCTTGAGAAGCGATTCTCCAACGACGAGAGCCAAGCAAGTGAGAGAAACCATCGGCGAATGAGTACACGAGGATGAGGGAGGCTGGGAAATTAGAGGAAAACGCCTACACAAAGAGAACCCACCATGTGAGACTTCTCTAGCATAAGGTATTTGAATTTCAATCCTTGCACTTCAAGACGTGCTTGGCGACGCCATCTTTTATGATTTCGGTCCTCAATTGTCCATTCAAGAAATAAAAGGAGAAGGAGAATACCATCTCGTTTGGGTCTTGAAACGGTTTGGTAAGTCTATCGCTTAAGATCAATCAGAATGATAAATTTTTCCTATGGCATCCAAGTACTGAATTCTGCAAAACGTTTCCCAACCCATCTTTCCCAGAAAAGATTGATTCTTTCTGAGGATATGGTTTTGGATCAATCAGCGTGATAAATTTCAATCAACATGATAAAATTTTTCACTCTATCTTAGGACTCTTCGATGAACCACCTCTCGTAACAGTTTTTCAAACCCAAAAAATGGGTAATACTTTTTAAATTTGGTACTACGGGTTAAATTTTCACTTATCCCTATATTGTTGTTTTGATAAGATGTACTCCAACAAAGTTCCAAATTCTGACTTCTCCAAGATAAACAAGAAGAGCCTATATAAGGGATTATTGAGATGAAGTAATGCATGCATGTACCTGAATTCCATGGCTCATAAGCGTAGAGTAAAACTCCACTTTCACCTATGTGCTAATGTTGCTAAAAAGGGAGGATCTCCATCAATGAGGAGTCCTTTGTCAAGGAGAGGGTCTCCATCAAGGAAAGATTCCAAAAGTCTTAAGGAAGTTATCGAGATATGCTCCAATAGGGGTAGTGGTGGATCCAGGATTCAAAAGTCAAGTAGGTGAAACTTACCTTAAAAACTCGACGGTACGAGTGAATTTCATTCATAAAAATAAAAAGAGACACCTAGTCAGGGGGGATGTAATGAGCCTTACCCTCAAATATGCATATCTATACATAAATAAAAGCTTACCAAAAAAAGAAGAAGAAGTAAATGCAATGTAACACAAAACCAAACTATTTAAATCTAAAACTTTACCCTACGAGGCTTAGAAATCTTAAATTCCTCAATTATCTCTTCGTTATCGATATTATTAGTAAACTCTCTTTCAATGTGGAGAATCATGCAATCAGCAAGGAATTCATCAGCTATGGTGCTCCGAACTCTATTCTTAATAATTATCATACATGAAAAAGCTCGTTCCGTTGTTGCTGTAGAAACAAGAAGAGTCAACACCAACTGAATCAACATGTAAAGCTAATGGTAGTTTTTTGCCAAAGTTGTTTCCACCAATTGTTGACATAACTGAGGAAGAGTGGTGATTTCCTTAAAGCAGGGATGGCGATGCATATCATTTTGAAAATACCTCAACTCAATTTCTAAAGCTTTCAAGTCACTTGGAATGAAATCAGCATGATATAATTTCTCAGCAAGTTTAGATAGATGCCCAATATTGAATGATTTGAAGGAATTACGAGGATCCAATGCTGAGCTAAGAATAAGAAGTTCAACTGTTTGCTCTGGTAATCTGTCATTTAACTCCCTCAACATGCAATCTATCACATCATTAAATACATCAATGCGGTAGTAATGTTCAATTGTAATAAAATCTTTTTGTTGACAAGAACGACGTGTGCTCATCATATAATGAGAACCCATATTAGGAACATCAATACCAAGTTGTTCATAAAATGATACCACACTCATGAATAAAGCATCCCAGCCATGTGCCCTCATATATTGGAACTGTAATTTTGTGTTTTCAACAAAATTTAAAGCACTTACAATATCTTTAGTTTTTGTCTGAAACACTTGACAAAGAAAGTTGGTCAATCCCTTAATTTTATCCATCAAAAGCAATGAAAACACAAACTCAAAAGACATCATAGCAATATAGTTACTCTTTGCATCGCCACGAAATTGTTGGTTAGGTCCATAATCAATATTTCTTGAAGAAGTAATTTAATCTCTTTAAATAAACTCATAAAACCTGTAATAGAGGCAAAGTGAGATCCCTAACGAGTGGCTCCAGCTCGTTTCAAACTACCTTGATTAAGTCCTCTACCTGTCTCAAGTTCCCCAAAATCCAACAACTCTTCCCAAGTTAGCTACAAATTTTCTTCTTCACCTTGGTAGCAAAAATATGCAAGATCTATTCTTGTATGTCATGAGCTTAGGATTGGGTTTGAGTAGGCAGGAGAAATTTGATTGTATTGGGTAATTTTTGGTTTGGCAAAAAATGGAGTAGGCGGCTGCCTACCCTGCCCTTAGGGTAGGACCGCCCCTGAGTAGGGGCTTCTCTTCTAGCTCTCTAGCGGGTACTTCAGATTACTCAGTAGTCCCTTATTCACTCGGTTAATCTAATTTCAGATCTCAAATAAGGTCTTACGATCTTAACCGTATTGTCACAACACACTCTCTTAGTAAGATATTGTCCGCTTTAGGCCTCGTCTGCATGGCTTTGTTTTTGGGCTCTCAAGCAGAAAACACTTTTTCACTTTTTCTCACCCAATCGATGTGGGATGTGGCACCATTCGATGGTCTCACAATCCGCCCCTTTTTGGGCCCAATGTCCCTGTCGGCACACTTCCGGTTGGGTTCGGTTATGATAAAACTGCTATGAGGAAGAACTTTCTAAGTGAGGATTCTCCTTGCTTTGTGATAAGGGCCATGGATGAGGCTAGTCCCTTTCGTGCTCCACATTGTTCTCGATGCTCTAATTATGCTTTTTTATTATTATCAAAGAACTCTGAATTCATTCAACTTGAAAAAATAGGAAACAAACCATACAACTGAAAAAACAAAAGAAGGGAGGAGATGGAAAACTAAACCAAAACGCAGTTTAGTACAAAAGGAACCCCTCCCAAACAAAATCAAATTATGGTGGACCAAGTAGACCATCCGAATTGAGAACATGTGTGAGAGCTAGTGGAGGTCTATTGAGCCAGCATCGCGCTTCCACTAGACCTTTACCAAGCTTTGGAGCTTCATGCGCAGCCATATTTTGACTCCTAGGAGCCCAAAACCACTCACAAGAGACAAAAGTAGCCGCCAACTTCCTAATATCCTTGATGATAGGCAAAATGGTCCAAGCTCTATTACCCATCTTGCCTTTTAAATCATCAACTAAAACTTTGGAATCCGATTCCAGGATTACTCTTTGATGACCAAATTGTAAAGCCATCTTCAATCTAGACAAAACCGCTTCAGCTTCAGACATAAGAGCCGATCCACATGAGATAGGACCCGCTGTGCCACCACAAAAAGTGCCGAATGAATCACGCATAATCACCCCAAAACCAACAGAACTAGCAAAGTCAGCCCACGCTCCATCGATATTGACTTTGATAAAACCCGATCTTGGAGGGCACCAAGGAGCACGAACGTCAATGTGAACATGACTATGCCCAACAATTTTAGTCGTGCCATCCTGATATTCCTGAGTAGCCTTACTAGCACCGTTTATCACCGTGAGGGGATCAATCTTCTGGCCTTCGAAAATGACTTTGCACCTAGTTTTCTATATCTCCCATAGGAAAAAGCTCACAATTGTAAGAATTCAATCTTTCTCCCAACGGGGCAGATCATTTGCCATATTTTGAAGCCACACATCTGTAGTGGTAAAACCTTGGGAGTCCACCCTATAACTGAGAGGGGAACCGAACCACACAGGGTGAGTCCAGGGACATAGAAATAGGGTGTGCTCAATAGATTCCTCAGCTTGCTCACAAATATGGCATAAAGGGGATAAGGCAATTCGCTTCTTGTACAACTCTAACCTTGTTGCTATAGCATTAGTGAGAATCCTCCAGCAAAATAGTCTAATCTTTGGGAGAGTCTTCAAATTCCAAATGTATTTCCACACCAAGTTAGGGATCAGGTGGGAAGTTTGCCCCATAACGGAAACGTTAAGTTCTCTGGAATGCAAAAAGTGATATCCTGACTTGACAGAATAGAGCTCATCAGAACTCCAAGGCCAAACGACTCTATCAGACTCCTTCACCGCTCCCATAGGGATTCTTCTTATAGCCTCCAAACAACCATTTTCCAACCAGGCTTCAATTGGTTCAAGGTTCCATATATGATTCTCATGGTCCATGATCTCAAAAACATATATAGGAGCAGACTCTGGAACCGGATTACACGGAACAAGAAACCCCTGGTGTGGAGGAAGGATCCAAGAGTCATTCCATATATTTGTTTTTCTACCATTGAAAATCTGGCACCTCGCATGCGAAAGAATTGCATCCCTCCCAGCAATCAAACTAGACCAGGCCCAAGAAGTACGAGACCCCATTTTGCCTGCATCAAATCTTCATTAGGGAAATATTTGGCTTTAAGAACTCTTACCCAGTAAGCATTTGGATTTGTCAACATCCTCCAGCACTGCTTGCCCAAAAGAGCCAGGTTAAAGTCCATCAAATCTCTAAAACCCAAGCCTCCACTATCTTTCCCCCGACATAAGGAATGCCACGACTTCCAACGAATTTTTGACTCATCCATAGCATTTCCCCACCAAAATTTCGCCATGTCACCATTTATTTCCTTACACAAGTTTGCAGGGATGCTCTAATTATGCTTTGTTGTTGGAAGAGTGCGCGTTGCTCAAGGTCCATCTCTATGCATGTGTTCTTGTTTCCTCAAGGTCCAACTCTATATATGTGTTCTATTTGTCGTGTAACTTAGCAAAGTTGTGTTTTATTCAAGGCTATACTTGGACTTTATATGGATTATGACAGGACCCGACCCAGATTCCACCCCGAAACCCGAGCCGAACCCTGTTGATGGGCCCACATCAACCCATGTCGGGCCCACTTCCTAAAACAGTTACCCTCTTCCCGAGATTAAACCTATAAGGGGCCAAGACTTCTGCCGAAAAACGGGCAGAGTCTCCCCTAAAACAAGTACTAGCCCAAAGGATTCAACCTGTCAAACAAGCACAGATAAACAACCCAAGCGCCAAAGATGCATACAATGAGATACATAACAGGCCTCCGGCCAAACTAATTCAACCCTAAAGCTATACAGAGCAATCTAAGAGTACAAGAATTCAACAGCGGAATAGAAATAACAGATTACAGAGTTTAGGGTTCAAGGATTACAATCCTACCCTTCCAACGAAGCTCGAGAAGAGAAGCGCACACCGAACGGTGTCGAAGCAACTACGGTGCTGGGGCGCAAAATGAAAGAGTGTGAGTGGACAAAAACAAGGTTTTTCATACTTAAATCAAAGTAGTAACCCCACCGTTTAAAACCATGCCAAACATGCATATGAAATCGTTTATACATTTGATTGGTTTGAAAACCGTACAAATTCAAAGTACGTGAAAACATTTCCAGTTTAAAACCCCTTTTACATTTCCCGAGGCATAATCCTCCCAAAACAAATCCCACACAAGTTTATAAAATATAAACAAAAGGATTTATTAACGTAAAAGGATAAGGATGGAATAAAATCCACATAAGGTAAAACAAACCTTTAAAAAGCCGAATAGCTTGCTTACAGCAAGCAAATCAAACTTGACAGCAATAAAGATAATAATTGCAGTTCAAAACATTTATATATATATATAAATATATATATATATATAACAGGATTTACAATCCCACAAGTTAAACCTATAAAGTACTGAAATCAAGTCAAGTACTACAACCAAAACAGGTAAATAGTTTCCCAAACATCCCCAAACCCACAATCATGTGCTTACAAGCACGACAAGCAAGGAACGATCCTCACTAAAAGAAATATGAATACGAATGTACTAACACACGCGTATAGGTATAGTATAACTATAACACACACAAGTACCAGGGAAAACAATCCAATAGGGGATCATTTGATCGACACCGCACGGTCTCGACAAGACCCCGTGCCTGTGGTTAAGCCGTCCAATCGGGACTAAGCTCACAGGCCCGCAAGGTAAGGAACCATCAATACCACTACGTCCATAATATGTCATGCACGCAGACTATCCAATTAAGGATCTACAGCTACACCCGTTAAGGTATGCACCGGATCGAACCGCATCGTAGTACTCGTATCATCGATCCGTAACAGGGGAAGGTACAATACAAGGTGCTAAATGCACACACATCAATCATCATGCGATAACAGTATATATATATATATATATATATATATATATATATATATATATATATATATATATATACAACCACAATGTACCCAACCCAAAACACCAATATTAGGACATACAAGTCCGTCAAGCATATAACCAATATATATATACTCAAAATTAGGACATCACTATCCAAAACATATATTTCTATATTCAAAATAATCACAAGGGTCAAACGACCGCATAACAGATTAATATTAAATCAAACATCATTTTCAGTGAAAAACCATATTTAAATCTCACTCAATGCTAAATCCAAGCATACAAAAATCATAATAAAATCTACCGTCTCTAGGACGTCAAATATAAAGTATAAACATATATATATATATATCAATATATATATATATATCAATATATATATATATATATATATAACCGGAGTATTGAAAACCCTTTTCTTAAAGTAGATAAACATATGTATATATATATATATATATATATATATATATATATATATCAAGGTACATATATATATATATATACAACCAAAGTATGGTGATCCTTTTCTTAAAGTAGATATACCTATATATATATAAATATATATATATAGTCAAAGTAAAGATATATCAATATATATATGTATATAACCAAAGTACGTATACATATATATATATATATATATATATATATAGTTATATAACCATTTTCCACTATTACAAGTGTTTACTCAAAGTAGCTATACATATATATATAAAAGTATATATATATATATAATCAAAGTATACGTATTATAACTCATAGGGTTTTAACACTAAAACCGAATATGAAATCAAACGGACTATACTAACGTCCATATATTCAATTATATAATTAAAATATAATATAACGGTTCCAAGCTTAATATAGCTCATTTGTATAATTAAAATCCGATATTAAATCACCGGGCGTTATCCACGTCCCGTTCAATACTCAAAGGTATAAATGCTAATAAAATAGCCATCAGGGCCCCACAAATAAACCGGCAACCCAAATCATGCATAAAACTTCAATGCAATTACTTTTAATATAAATCAACCAAAGTCATGTCAAGACTTAAAACACTTATCCAATTCAAGATTTAAAATCATTAAATCTCATTTCATGCATATCATGCAATTCATTCAAGTCATGCACATTTGAAAACAAAGTCCACTCACCGTTGGTCCTATGCTGCACAACCCTCAAAGGGTCCCGCTTGCGGCGTAGAAGAGTCAACGCACCTAAAGCAATAGATACGAAGATTGAATTAGTACTGTGAACCGTACGAGAACCTTAAACTCAAACCCTAACAAAACCCCACTTAACGTGTACGTACGTCCTACGAAGGATTCCAAGGTCAAACACCTCTCAAAACCAGTGGGACCTGCCCCGGAAGACTCACGGTCAATCGGCGGTCAAACACCCCATTTCGGTCAACCCGGGCCCGCGGAGCCCAAGACCTCCAAAACGATCTAGACCTTCCTAGAAGTTCAACAAAGTCAACTACACTGTAAACAGACCTCGGGAGACGCTCGGTCAACCCTGGTCAAACTTGGTCAAACCGACCCGAGTAGGTCAAACCGGACCCGTGGGTCCCATGACCTCCAAACTTAGATCCGAAAGTTCCTAGAGGTTCAACACGACCTAAAAAGCGTGTCCTCAAAGTTTGGTCTCGATCGAACGGTCGGATTGCTCACGATCGCACGATCGGACGATTACGGTTTAATTCTAACTTCAAGTCATCGATCCGGAGTATCCGGGACTCCGAATCATGATCCGTCAAATCCTACACGGTCCTAGAATTATCTAGATCAACATATCCAAGAATGGACACGATCCAACCGTTCAATCCTATCGAACCCGAGAATCACGCAATAGGCGAGATTCGTTCGATAACCAAACGATCTCCGAATTGAGATCCGTCAACTCCCACGCGCTCACAGCGATACAAGGATCCCAGAGGACCCAAGAACCGCCACCAAACCGCCACCACGCGCCGCCACACGCGCCACCGTGGGTGGCGGGTGCCTTGAGCAATTCAGGCCAACACCCAAACTTCAACTCCGGCATCAACCCTTATACCAAACGACTCGCCACCACTCCAGGAGCCTAGAACCGCCACGAACCGGCCGAGAACCGGTCGTTAACTGGCCGGAAAACCCAATTGAAATCCGGCCAAAACCTAGGTTTCTAGATCCGCACCAAAACCACCAAATCGGATGAAAACAACCACACAGGAAGCTTAAGCAAGGTAAGGGGACTCGAAAACTGACCTTGCGCGACGGAGGAGGTGACCTGAGACGACGGCGCAACGCCGTGAAGTTTCGGCGACAAACCAGTCGAAACCGCCGGCGGGATTCGAGCTTTCCGGCGCAGATCGTGGGTGGGTCTTGACCGGCTCGACGAGCTGGTTCCATCGAGACCAGTCTCGAGTCTCGCCGTGACCGGAGCTGTCCGATTCGAAGAGAGAGAAACGGGCGGTCGTGAGAGAAACCGGAGAGGAGAGAGAAAGTCGAGGAGAGAGAGAGAAAATCTGGTTTCTGATTGGCTGAGGGGTATTTAACAATTTCGAAATGACCATTATGTCCTCCGAACAATCCAAAGCTCGTATCGAAACGTTCCGCCCGTCAACGGACTCGTTTCGACGTTCCGGACGCAATGGCGCAACTCGTTTCGCCAAATTCCGTCCCGAAAATAAAGTGGACCAAAATGCCCCTTTAATTACTTATTTTCAATTAATTCCAATTAATTCATTTTAATTCCTTTTAAATTATCCAAATTAATTAACTTATTAATTAATTCATTTTTAACTTATAAATTGGGTCAGGGTCGTCACAGATTAGAATTTTGTATTAGTGTATTACCTCTCACAAATAACATTGGTAACATCTTGCTGCACTTTTTTTTGCTAGATAGATACTTCCACCATCGTATAAAATCTTGAAACGAGAACAAAATCCGTAACATATCTAAGGAAAATATGGTTTTCAACTATCTACCTGCACATAAAAGCGAACAAATGAAACAAAAGAACAACCTTGACAAATAACAATTGAGTGATTTGCAGCAAACTCCGCCATATACAATGTAGAACCACATTTAGAGAACATTAGCAATGTTAAAGAGTGAGCTTGGGAGAATGATTTGATTGAGAACATTAGCAATATTAGCAATGTTAGATATGGTGGTACGAGAATGTTGAGCTGCGTTGAGTTGCAGAGGCAAATAACACCATCTCTCACTTTCCCTCCAACCAAACATCCTCTTCAACCTCTTTAACACAAACCCACACCAAGCAAACAAGGATCCGGATCCTCTGCTATGATTTTCTCTGACATGATCTGCTTTACTTTTGTTCTCCATACGCCACCTCATTAAAATTTAATATAAGGGATTTAAAAGTTGACACATCATCCTAAAACAAAAACCCAATTTACTCCTAATTAAAAAAAGAAAAAAACCCTAACACCCAACTAACATGATAATTAACGTCCAACGCTTTTTTTTTTCTTCTTCTTCATGTTCTGTCCTCCTCTCTTTTCTTCTCCTTCTTGCTTCAGGTTCTATCCTCTTCTCCTTCTTGCTTCAGGTTCTATCCTCTTCTCTGTATTTACGTTCATATTCATATTACCTTAGCTTTGGTTAGTGTGAATATATTGGCAAGGCTACTGTGAAGACGTGAACTTGATCCCATAAAGTAAGCAGGATTATTTGGCATGCTTTTCGTTTTCTTTTATCCCTGATACATACTCTTATTTATTGGTTCATGCTACATATGCTTTCATTTATTGGTCCTGCTGCATGCTTTGCTTCTTTCTCTCTTTTTTCCTTTTCTTTTTTGGTTCCTATGTCTGCAACAATTCAAAATTTCCCTCTTTCTCTTTGAGACTAGCTAATTGGTTTTCTGTGTGTGGCGCTTTGAATTGGATTTCAATTAATGTTTTAGTATATCTACCTCCATCCTTCATTTTTAATTTGTAAATATAAATTTGACTGTTATCATTGTATGATAGATTAACATTATTATATTTGTTTTATAGATTGAGAATGAAAAGTTCAGTGGCTACAATCTGTGAAGATAATTTAGATTATAAGCCCATATGTGATATGGAATTTCTTTCAGAATAAGCTGCATATGAGTTTTATAATGAGTATGGGCGAAGAGCCAGGATTCGATATTAGAAGAGATTCACATAACAAGAATAAGAATACTGGTCAAATAATTTCAAGAGTATTTGTTTGTTGCAAGGAGGGTTTTTGACCGAAAGATAAGCGAGATTATTTAACTAAAAGTTCTCGGGCATAAACAAGGACGGGTTGTAATGCTAAAATGAGCATTACGTTGAATAAATCTAATGGTAAGTATTGGGTTTTTGTTTTAAGATGATGTGTCAACTTTTAAATCCCTTAGATTAAATTTTAATGAGGTGGCGTGTGGAGAATAAAAGTAAAGCAGATCATGGCAGAGAAAATCAGAACAGAGGATCTGGATCCAGCAAACAAACAACACATCCTAGTACACAAAAACCTCATATGTTATCGAAGCTGATTCAAATTTTCAATCAAGACCACATAACATTACAAAGATGTATACTTAGTCCATTGACAAAGACATTTTGCACCATCCTTCTTTGTTGACTTAACGACCGGTTATTGATGGAAGACCCAACAAAGGAACTAATTATTATTGATATCAAGGGCTTAATTGGGTTGTTTTCCCAACCATCCTTCTTGGTCTATGAAAGAAGCTGGATTTGTTAAATATGCCACTTCCTGATACGATAACTTCTTCTCCCACGGGACACGATGGGACATATCTGCTCCAGGACCTTTGCAATTCACCTCTGAGAATGTGATGAAATTCCTGTTCGATAATGTCAAGAAAAAAACAAGAGAATTAAAGTTTAATATCTGGCATAATTTTAATATTCTCTTCACACAGACAAAGATATATAAAATAAAAAAGGAAAAAGAAAACTTACAGTGATCTCTTTTCCCATGTGGACCAACCCTCTGGGGTTATAATATTTTCCATATACGTGGAGGCAAACAATACTCTTGAATAATTTCTGTATGGTCTTCCTAAAAATATAGGTCCTGTTCCATTTACATAGCAATCTTTGAATACATAACCACTAGTTTCCTTTGGCCCCTTACGACCCTGCGCTGTGATAAAACCAGGTACACCTATTTTGTCTGTTACTGATCTTAACTGGCATTTCTGCAAGGAAATATTTCAACATATTGTGTTTTATAAGTCCCATCCAAAATAGTGAAATTCAATAAGACTCGAATGAATTTAGTCCCAACTATGTCTCGTCACGGCCACCAAATAGGGTACGAGAGAAAATAAAGAAATTTACCTCATAAATTGATTGGCCATTGCCCCAAATGAAGTCTATAGCCCCTTCAACAAAGCAGTCATAATAATAGTGACGACCAACGTCATCACTCAATGTGTCTTGCAAACTAATGAAAGCACAATGATAAAAACTTGCTTTATCTCCAGAAATTGAAGCTGCAGGTGCCCAAGTAGTTTTCCTTCCATTTTGACCCGGTGTGATAAGACGGTCATATGAATTCTGTAACCACCATAATTAAGACTTTAAACGACAAATAAATGATAGTAGCTTCAAAACAAACAAACAAACACTATCTACATGAATTTTAACCTTGAATATTATATTTCGTGCCACAAAATTATCTGCAAACAACTTAAATGTAGGACTGTCAATAACACTGCCAAAATCTCCATATTCGATTGCGGTAACATGTCTAGGGTCGCCTTCAAGAATAATATATGGTTTGTCTCGAGGAATCACAACTTTTTCCCTACATATGAAAATGTCATATATATTTAGATTTTCGATTTTTATTTTATAGATTAGAAAATAAAAAAACAAAAAAAAACTTGAAGAAGTTTGTGCTACTTACATGTAGATACCATGGTTAATAAGGATACGAGTCCACAAAGAGTTATTTGACGGTATAGAATCGATGGCTTCTTGCACTGTGGTAAAATTTCCTCGACCACTCTTATCGACCATGATGGTGTTTGAAACATAGTCTTGAAAATCATATTTCATCTCATTATAGGGTGCACCCGAAATTGTACCCAAGAAAAAGAAGAGGAAAAATAGTGTTGATATAAGAGACTCCATAGAAAAACTGCAACATAAGCTAGCTATAGCTTAGCAAATCTAAAACAATGAGAACCTAACACAGTTTTCTTGAGATAAGAAGATGGAATTCTTCATCTCTTATAGAAAGATAAAAGAGTGTGAATGCTGTGTACAAAAGCATTTTGACTGACAGCTCAGATTATAATTGAGCACATTTATGGGGGTGTATTCAATTGAGATTTTAAAAGACTATTTATGGATTAAAAAGTCTTGCGGATTTAAGAGGAATATAATTACTTATAGGATTTTTTTTAATGGATTTCTCTAATCAAGATTTTTTACTTAAGAATTTTAAAGTTTTCTATCACAAGATTTATAAGATTTGAAAGGACCACATAGAATTTTTTTTTTTACTAATATACTGAGCATTCCTCCCTCTTTATCATTTTTCTTTTTGCCACCTTCTCCCTTCTTTCTTTGACTTCACAACCCACCGCCACAACCGCTTTCTCTTGTTCTTCTTCTTCTCAGCATCATCGACTCTCTCTCTCTCTCTCTCTCTCTCTCTCAATTAAATTGTAAGTTACTGAACTTTGTGGTTTTTTGTTATTATTCGCTTCCATTGCATAACTGCATATGGCAGTCATAGCTTACTGATCTAAGTTTTAAATGCTGCTCCTGTTTGCATAAAAGGGAGCCCAGAAAAGCTTTTTCCTGATTTGTTTTCCATTGACCAGCCTTGCAGAACAAGGCAACACTACAACTTGAGCACCTTCTATGTTCAGTACTTTCATCACCATGGCCTTCAATTAAAAGGGAGTTTGTCTGAGTTAATATCAGAACTGTAAGATCGATATTAGCATTCTGTTTTCGTATGAATGTGAAGCCTAAATAGCATTTGAAATTTTTTTTCATCCAATTCCTATACGATGATATATTGAATCATAAGCATAGGGAGCAGGATAATTGTCCCTTCTTTGTACAAAACCTAAATAGGATTGACATGTTCTCCAATTCAGTAATAATGCACAATGATTTACACAATTTGTTTTGTTTGGCAGAATGGACCTCTGGAAATTGAAACAGAGAAAATATTGTCTTTTCTGGACTACAACGAACTTCTATTACTTACAAAACCGAATGAAACAAATCAATTCTGCCACAGTATTAAATTATTAATCAAACCACATTGCTGATCAGGAACTTGTGGTTGGTTCATTCTCAAAAATATGGAGGCCAGCACACCTAACTAGCCATCCAGCAGTGCACACTTAGGTTCATCACCATGCGGACCTATTCCAATGTTAATGAGAACGCCCTATGGACCCAAAAAAGCATTGATGACTTCAAAATCGACAATGTCGTTAGTCTCTTCATAAGTGATCAGAGATCCACGCAACCACCAAAACCCCACAGTTTGAGGCCAACTCCACAGCACTTGGATAGTATTTGTAGTACTTCAACTCTGGCTTTGCCAATTCTTCCCCGGCCAATTAACTAGCTTGAAGTTAAAGAAAATCTCAAATTTGGGGATGACCTGACCGCCGTATCAAACATGAACAATGTGGACTCGACCCTACAGCAGAAACCATTTAAGCGCAAATAGGCTACCTGCAATCAGCAACTCAAATAGGCTATTTTCGGATATTTGTAAACATGGAGAAAAGACCAAATTTCCATTTAAGCATGGATTGTTGAGAAATTAGCATGCATCTCATTAGGAAGTCAAATTCATTAATTTAAGCAACCAAGCAGGGTACTTACTTTCGCATATATATCTTGAATCTGCACTAGATGGCTCTATACTTGCCAACAATGATGACATATGAGAGTGCGAATGACCTTGCTGGCCAAGCTGGAGATGGAGTTTGGATTATCCATGTAAGCTTTAATAGAGAAGAACCCATTTGAGTTTGGGACTTTGGACCTGTTGGGTCTCGTGGTGTCGCCATAAATTTGACCGAGGTATAGCAAAGAAGGTGAAGTGGGTTTGCAGGTAGAGTTGCAGAGATGGGTGGCTTGTGGCGGTGAAGCTTTGGGGGTTGAAGTTGGCTTTGAGAGAAGGCGAAGGGGATGAGCACAAAAAAATCTCACGTGAAAAAAGTCTCACGGGTTAGGGTGGGATTTGAGATAAGGTTTGGTATTTATACATCTCACTAAAAAGTCTCACACAATTTGTATTTAAAAAAGTCCTTCGAAATTAGTAAGTTTTTGAATACCGTAAGACTTTTTGTTAATTGTTTAAAGTCTTGATTGAATACCACAAGATTTTGACACTCTATTTAAAAAATCATAATAGTCTTAATGGAATACCACAAGACTTATTTAGATTATTTAAAAGTCTTAATTGAATACCACGAGACTTATTTAACCCAAAATAATCTTTTAAAATCTCAATTGAACACACCCCCCCTTAATCTACTCTAAGTCTGAATCTGGAAAAATATGACAACTACTTTATTTGGATATTATTATTTATAGTAAATGTAGCTTTTCCCATTCAAATTATTTTTTTCTTACCTACAACCAATCGTATTATTTTTCTATGAAGAAAACCCAATTTATTATAAGTAAAACCCGATAACTAGGATTTACCAACTCAGCAAGTTATCTAATTAAGCTTAAAATCTGATTCATTGTACTTTTTATATTCCAAAGTACCCTTAATTAGAGTTTACCCTATTATGTGGCTGTATTAAATGTTGGTTTCCTCAATTTATTGTGTTGATTTTTTTCCTCTCTTAAATTTGGAATTTATTGCAAATTTAACTACTCAAACATTAATTTGTTTTAAATTTTAAAATATTTGGCACATATGATATATTAATGCACATACAAATATATATTGTTGGATAAGTAATGCACACACAAATATTCCTATGTGCCTTACACAAATTATTTATTTATCATCTAATTACTGTCCTTTTTTCCTATGCAACCTATCATGAAATAATAGGATAACGTAATAATGTATCTAATTTTTCTTAAGAATAATGTATCTATATTTTGCTTATAGATAATGTACCTAGATTTTGCTTATAGATAATGTACCTAGGTAAATTATTTTTAATTAAAACTACAGATATGTAGATAAATTATTGATGTTGCTAGATAGAGATTGATATTGTTAGGTAAGGTATATATAGCGGTTGGTTTTTTTATCTTTTATTTTTTATTTTTTTATTTTTATATGGGTTGCTATTTTTTTTTATTTGGTTGGAATAGATGCTTTATTAAAAAATAATAAGCACCATAAGAGTGTACAAAGATAGCACTGACACAGCCAATACTATCCAAAACCCAAGTACGAGAGACAGGAACAAATGCATGATCTTTAAAAAAAGACTCACGCCTAAACAACCCAAGGGGAAACAACAAGAAAAGAGAAGAAAGAATAGGACGCCTATATATCTCTTCAATATGCACACGAACAAAACATTGGTAGCACCAGAAACTTGAAACCAAAAGAGCATTGCCAACGTCAACATGGATTTCAAATAGAAGAAAAACAAAATAAATATGAGTTGAAAAAAATAATAAATCAAATGAAGGAATACTAAGAAAGAAAAACTACTCCCGGAGCTAAAAAAGGACGTGGCCGTGAAAGCCAACAACTTGAACACAATTGCAAAATTCAGAAACGAAATCCACGATATGCGACAGCCACCAGACAAAAGAGAGAAAAAAGAGAAGTAGAGAGAAACAAACAAGGAGGAAAAAAACAAAAACAAAAAGGAAAAAAGAGAGAAACAAAGAAAAAGGAAAAAGAGAGGAGAGAAAAAACAGAGAGGGAAAAAGGAGAGAAAAAACAGAGAAGGAAGGAGAGAAAGGGAAAAAAAAGAAAGAAAGAGAGAAAAGGGACATGAGAAATAGGAAGAAGAAAAGAAGAGAAAGAAGGGAAGGAAGAACACAAAAAGAGAAAGAAGGAGAAGGAAGGAGGAGAGAAGAGAAATGAGAAAAAGTGGAAGAAAGAGAGAAAACTGACGGTAGAAAAAGGAAAAAGAAGAGGAAAGATCAGTGTTACAAAACATGTAAACCAACGATTGTATCTCTGCACAAACAAACCATCAATAACTGCTCTAAGACCGATCATGCTTATGTATGTACAACAGCTACACCACTTCCTGCAGAAATGCCACCAAAAAAGAACAGAACAAAACCAATCGATAGTAAAACTCTGACAGACCAAAAACTGCGTAACAGCACAACAAGATGGAACAACTGTCTATGCCAACAAAACGAACCCAAACAGCAACGAAAATAAACCCATTAAAGACAGTCTTCCGAAACAACAATAAGAAGTTCATTCAAAAAGATTTTTCAGTCCTTGACTAAACAACTGCCACCTAACGAATTGTATCATTGCATAATAAAATCGGGAATAACTGCTCTGATCGACCATACTTTTGTGCAAGAACCACACCACTCCTTGTAGAAATTTCCTTGGCAGGCAAGGTCTAAAATATCGATGGTATCGGAAATATCGGTAGTCCAAAAACACAGAAATTTCGATGGAAATATCGGGATATTATCGATATCGATAAAAATTGAATAAAAACCATGGAAATTGTAAGAAAAACTTGAAAATTTTTATTGAAACTTTGGAGGATGTTTATTTAGTCAATTATCTATTAGTTTATCACAAAAAATTGGAAGGAAATGTATTGCATGATGGGTTTAACTGATTTAATTTGATTATATAGCGAACTGACAAACACTGTGAGTGTAGAAAATATGTAGTAATTAGTGAAAGAAGATTAAACACACCATAATCATTTATATATAATGATTTACTATAATATTTTACACTTTATACATTGCATGATAAGATAAATGAGTGACTTAGTACCACATAGAGTTCCTATGAGGTTCAAAATTTTCATTATCTTCTTCATCTCTATGTGTAGAGTAAATATATTGTGAAGAGTAGTTGGAAAGTTGAAACTTGAAAAGTGAACTCATTCTCATGTGCAAATCGATATTTTCGATATTTTCAATATTATAGCGATATCATGTCGATATTTTGCCAAAATATTGCTGAAGTCTGAACGAAATTATCGACATCGATATTTCCTCGACATTTCGTCGATATTATCGATATTCATACGATATGTGTATGGATATGTTCCAAAATATCTGTGACCCGAAAAAATAATAATATCCTCGTTATTTCGTCGATATTATCGATATTTTGGTCCATGATTGAAATCAAGTATACTGGTCAAGGTCTAAACTATCGATGGTATCGGAAATATCGGTAGTCCAAAAACACGGAATTTCGATGGAAATATCGGGATATTATGGATATTTTAGACCTTGTTGGCAGGTGACACCAAGAAAGATGAAACCCAACAAAACAATCAATAGAAATGGTGGTGGTTAAAATAGATGAAATCTTGAAAAACACAAATCGTACAGAAAGGAAGGGAGCAGACAAAGAGAGAGAGAGAGAGAGAGTTGGATAGGGAAAGCGATGGGGATGGGATGATTGGGTCGGGGAAGAGGATGCGATGCGACGAAGAGAAGGAGAAAACGGAAGTTGGGGAGCGGTTTCTCTCGAGAGACGATTCATGCTAAAAATAGAGTGCTGCTATTTCCACCCACCTTATTTTCAACATTTTAATAACAAATTTACTAATTTGTAAAATGACTTATACGCCCTGTTTGTCAACGCCATCATGATTCACCTCTCCACACCCCATACCTCGTTGCAGCCATCACCTCCTAACCCACACCACACTCCTCGTCGCAGCCATTACCTCATACCCTCATCATTGTCAGTTTCTTTCTCTCTCAATCTCACAAAGTCTGCTATAAAACCCAGATTAAGGAAATAAATCAATTAATTCAAATATTTTTTTATATGAAATAGTAGGAATACCCGCAGTTAGCTAACCACCACACATAAAGAGATGCAGCAAAACCAAGAAGTCATTCACCAGCAACGAAACCTAGGCATCAGCCTCCTCAAAGAAGCAAATTCCCAAATCTAGATTGTTGGGCTTGAGTGTGTGGCTATTGAAGAGAGAAAATCAAGAAATACTAGGGGTGGGCACGGTCCGGTTCGGTCCGATTTTTACCTCAAATCGAAACCGGAATCGACTTATTTAATCGGTTCGGTTTGATTTGGTTTTAAGGAAATTTCTTATTTGAATCCGGCTGGTTTGGTTTGAACCGGATTATTATTATTATTATTCAAAATATTATTTTTATACAAATTCCAACTAAAATTTTATTTTTTGGGCTTGAAAATTAACAAATAATTCAATTTTATGCAAAGAGAGATATTGTGCCTAAAAAAGAGTGATGTTTTGAAGTTGGGCTTGAGAAAATATTAGTTATGAGATGAAAAATATAGCATTTGATTTAAATAATTTTGTAAAAAAATGAAATAATACACAACCGATTCGGTTCGGTTTGGTCTGGTTTGATAAGGTGTGAATCCGGAACCGAAATCCATTGAAACCGGTCCGGTTCGATTCGGTTCCGGTTTGTTGACTTTTTTTAGTCAACTGGTTTTTTTCGATTCGGCTTGGTTCGGTTTTCTGGTTCGGCGGTTTTTATGCCCACCCTTAAGAAATACGATGTGGGGTTTTTTCGCATTTCATTAAAGTCCTTCGCTTTCCTCTATTCCCCAAAGCATCAGAGCCACAGACAAAAATAACATATGAATATGCAATTATTGGTTTGAAATTTATGGGAAGCACAATTTTGGGAAGGAGATGGTGCAGTTGAATACAAATATCTAAAGTGTAAACGGTGGGGGGTGGTTCTTCAGGATGAGGGGGAAACGGGGAGAGTTGACAGAGATGAGGAAGAAGAAAAAAAAGTTATGTTTATCCTTTTAAAAAAAAATTTGTAACTCTTTTTTTGTAAAATATTTTTTGTTAAATTTTTTTTAACTAGTCTAAGTCCATACCCCAATCCAACATGAAATTAAAGGGTATTTAGGGATAATGGTGGATGGAAAGATAGGATTGTGTTATTTCAAATTTATATGATGGGTGATAAGATAACGTGGGTGGAAAAATAGGATAAAGGGGTGAGAATAGCAGCACTCTAAAAATAAAAGGCTTGCATATTAATGTCATATGGGTTGCTATTGCTAAGGGCTTTTTTTCTTCAAGAATTCTGATTAAGGAATAAAATAATAATGTAGGATAAGGAGTGTCAATACAGATATGTAGGTAAATTATTTTTAATATATATTAGAATAATTGGATCATATAAGTTAATAGCAAATTTAAAACTACTCATTAATATCTATTTTTTAAATATTATAAAAGATTATCAAACAAATAATTTAACAAGGAACATAAAATGGTTAATTAAAATTAACTCAAATAAATAAATAAACATATGTGGATTGATTTAGTATTGATCAAGAGCTCCTATTATGTAACACCCCGTCCATAAATTAATATTTAATCATTAAATTATTCAAGTGAAAGACATCTTTACTCCCGATAGTGTAATAAATTAAATAATTAATTTGAATAGTTAAAATAAAAGAAAACAATTTGAAATTTAATATAATAAATTAAGGAGAATTTGGAATTTTAAATAATAATTAATATTTAAAGGGGGCAAAAATATCATTTTAAATTCGGGAAGGAAATTGGGGAAGTGAGCCAGACCGTTATGTTTGGCTCGTTGATACGAGTCCGTGGGTATATTGTGGGTTCAAATCGGAGTAATAACGAAGAAGTTACGATCAAAAGAAGTTCAGTGGCATAACCGTAAATATTTTGAATTTCAGTTTTAAAACCCAGATTTTTTTCTCCTTCGGCTGCGCGACGAGCTCACTTTGGACTGCGATTTGTCTCCACTCCGACCTCCATTTCAGCCAAGGCCGGTCCCAACCGAACCACCACACTTCCCTCTTCGAGCCCCCGACCATTCCCGCCTCGATCCGCTGTCTTGGTTGCCGAAAAATTGAGATGAACAGGCGGTCCCGACAATTTTTCAACCAATTTTTGGGGAGTTCGTTCTCCCTCCTCCGACCACCAATCGAGACTAGTAAGGTATGATTTTCACCTATTTTTCATGATCTAGCTGATGGTTGGGTAGGTTTGGATCGAATTGCAGTGTGGGTAGATCAAATCTCGAGTTAAAGTTTCAGCCGATTTTGAGGTTAGGTTTTGAGCCACTTAGGGTTTGAATTGGATCTTCCCGTAGTTGAAGAAAGTGTTCGGGAGGCAGAGAACTAGCTGTAGGTGGAAGGATAGCTCCCGGTTTGGAGTTTGTCCGAATGCCCAATTTTATCGCTTTTTAACCCATTGGATCTGCCAGTGCGTGTTCTCATGCGTAGATGCACTTTTAACTGTCAATCTTTATTCCTAAATTATCCTTACGTCGTCACGAGCACAAAGATACGTGTTCCCAGGCGTGCTCGGATTTAATTATGGAGTTCGTATGACAGTAGAACAAAGTTACGCCTATTGCGTGTTATCCGGGTTCAGTGTGTTTAGACAGTTGGATCGGTCCCAATTCTTAGTATGTTGATCTAGGTAATTCCAGAATCGTGTAGGATTCGACAGATCGTGAATCGGAGTCCGGATACTCCGAAAATGCCAACCCTAGGGTTAGGGTTACGGAAAACCATCCGACAGTCCGATCGTGCGATCGTGAGCAATCCGACAGTCCGATCGAGACCAAATTTTAGGGACATGTGTCCTAGGCCTAGTGGAACTTATAGGAACTTCCGGATCGGAATTTTGAGTTCATGGACCCCACGGGGTCCCGGGTTGACTTTTTGATCGGTTCATAATTGTATATCATTTTGTACCCTTCTAGCATATGATTTAGTTATGTTTTTGAGTTAAACTTGTGCTTTTAATCTCTTTTATGTTTGTCATTGATTAATTGAGCTTTAGGTAGCCATGGGGGCCCAAATATGCAAAACGGTCCAAAAACGTGCGGTGAGCTAGAAATTTGTTTCAGCCTTAACTCCTTCCTCCGAACTTGGATTGGCCCAAATGATATGTGGTTGGAAAGATGACATTCTAAACTTGAAGATGGACGGCTCAATGTCATCAGTTGATTAAGGGAAGCCCAATTCGTGAGCCCATGAAGTTTCTTGGTCATGATGAGCTATGCATGAGATGTGATTTACGGTGGGGTTCTCCATTAGGCTGCATGTGGGAGCTGCACTAGTCGAAAAGAAGGAAACTGATTTTCTAATGTATTAGTGTGGTTAGTGGAGGCATTAATCAATTCAGAATTCTCCTTTCATTCTCCTTATAAATACCACCCTCATTCATTCCATAAGACATCATCTCTCACATCCTTCACATCTTTCACATCCTTGGATCCTTCACACATCCTTGGACCTCCTCCACACCATCCTCCACACTCCCATAATTCCCCAAACACTCGGACACACTCCCAACACTCTAAACAGACCTCAAATCACCAAACTGTCCTGCAAGCCTGCCTTCCATTTCCTACGAATTTCCTCTTTCTCAACCATCACCACTCACCCAAACTCATCCCAAATCACCTTCTTAACCTTCATACATTCTTCTAGACGTGGGGAAGTGCTTGGAGAAGTATTAGGCGTGGAGAAGCTCTTGGAGAAGCATTGGACACCACAAGAACTTCAGAAAAGGGTTTTCTATTCTTATTACATTCATTATGCTTTCTCATTTCTGTTTATGTTTCTTTCCCATTATGAGTAGCTAAATCCATTACTAGGGCTTGATGTAACCTAACATGAATATGGGTTTATAAATTTCAAGTTTCAAGTTTGATTCAAGATTCATGCTCTTATTCATTATGCCTATCTACTTATATGCTAATCTGAATGCCTAGCTACCATTGAGATTTGTGTATTTTGGTTGAAACTAAAGTAGACACCTTATGCTTTTGTTTCAATTGAACTATGAATAAGATGAGTATGTATGGACATTCGTCAATAGGGATTAGATACATGCTTGGTTGTTTAAAACATTCTTCTATGCTTAATGGATTTCTAATGCTTGATTTAAGTTCGACAATAAGGACTTAATTAGGGAATTGGAAATACAAGGTTAGGATCAAACACCATGGCTTAATCATACTTTAGCTAGAATCAATCTTTGAATCTGAATCAGACTTGTCACTTGAATCCTTATAACCTAGAATTGGATTGTTATGGTGAATCGAATGCCCTAGTCTCCAAATCTGTTTCCAACCTCAAAACCACTCTTTGATACACTTGTTTACTTTGCCTTTGTTTGCAATTTCGTTTTGTTTCATTTGTTTTCACAAAGTCAATCAATCTCTCTTTTAAATCTGTTTTAGACTTAACTTCTTGTTTCTAGAATTGGGTAATCTAAGTACATAACTAATTTGAACTTCTCAGTCCTTGTGGGTACGACCTCGTACTTACACAAGCTATACTATCCAATGGCCCGTGCACTTGCGAGTTAACACTTTTTGGGACTTTATCCCTTTTGAGTTCCAGGTTGACTTTTTGGAACTTTATCGCTTTTGAGTCCCGGGTCTCTAGTAGACCATTCTAAACTTGAGAGTGTCTCTAAGACTTGTGAATGTTGTGTATTGTATGTTTTTAAATAAGGGTTTATGGGTTTATTTTCCAAGCAAGTGATTTTAATTAAATTGGTTTTTATACGAATATGCTTATTATTCAATTTGGTTAGTTTGAAAAGTTGAGTATGTATTGAGAATGGAATTTGAGAATTCTGAGGTTAGCAGAATAAGTGTGATTGAGGTGATATCGAGTATTAATATGAATAGTGTGGTATTTATAACGTATTGAATTATTCGGATACCGATTATGTGTATAAGTGCCCTATGGTCATTGAAGGTTATTATAATTATTAAGTATTCGTATATCGGTTTTCGGTTTATATAAAGTCTATACGGTTGTAATTGGAATATTATAAAGGATTTGGGGTTTTAATTACTAATATCTGATTATGGAAATTTCTAAGGATTTTTCATGATTTTATTACCATTGTTATATTTATTATTATTATTAGAATCAGTTATTATTTGTATTATTGTGATTTATTTAAGTGATAAGTTATTCATATATATATACACATATGTTGCATGACTTGAAACTGAATGGTTGCCTTCGGAATTATTGATGTCTTCGGACATCTCGGTTGCCTTCGGATTATGTATGGTTGCCTTCAGATATAATGATGTCTACGGACATCTCAGTGGCTTTCAGATATAAAATGTCTTCGGACAAGTGTTGCCTTCAGATAATGATATGTCTGCGGACAGTTGTTGCTATCGATATCGGTTATGTCTGCGCGCGTATGACATTACACCCCATGTGTCTCGAGGACACTCGAACCGTGAGGAGCGAGGACGCGGCTCAGGTTTGACTATATGTTCCCTGAGTTTTGCGAGGACGCGGCTTGTGTTGACTATATGTCTCCTAAGTCTTGTGAGGACGTGGCTCGGGTCGACTTTGTGTCACCGAGTCTTGCGAGGAAATGGAATTGACGGTTTAATGGAAATTATATGGAATTGATGGGCTGCGTTCTCGGGTTGACTTTGTGTCCCCGAGTTCTGCGATGATATAAAGGACTTTGTTCGCCACCCTGCTTCTATTTTACTGCACAGGTGGTTAGCCAGTTTCCCCCTCCTCGGTTGCCTTGAATAAATGATATACCCTTGATGGGTGATAGCAGACTGTATACAATATGCGAAGGGTTGCATGTATGATTTTTGGGAAAAAGTTTAGTTATCCAAATGTTGGGATAGTTTTGATAAAGGAATTGAATAGTTAATATGTGACTTCCTGCATGGTATTCAACTATATAACTTGTGGAAATCAGGGTAAATATTGATTCTAAATTTGGTGATTGGTTTTCTTAATTCAAAGAACTACGTGTGGCTCGATCACTCAGACAAGGTACGTAGGCAACCTAGTTTTGACTAGGTGCAGCCACGAGGAAGGATACTATGGAATTTGGTTGTGGAGTTGGTTTCGATATCTATTTATTATTTTAGTTAAGTTCTATCCGAACTTATGTGCGGGCCAAGGCTCGATTGATTTTTGAATTATGTGCTTTGTTGGATGTCGAATTCTAATCAACAGATATTCTTTACATAATTTGTTTGATATTAATGTTGTGCACATAAGTATTTTAATTACTGAAACGATTGTAGATGGACATTTGGTTAGGATTCACTTGGATTGGATAAGACATTAAGAAATGAAGTTTTGGTTGTTGAATTGATATTTTGAGATTATTAAACTGTGTTTTACAGGTGAAATTGAATTTGGGAAACGTTCAATTTACAGGGGAGACTCTGCCGAATTTTTGGCAGAAGTCGAACTAAGGTTTAATGAAAATTTGAGTAGAAGGGCAATTTAGTCAATTGTGCTCGGCACCTGCCAAGTGTCGGACACGCACAGGGTTCGGCTCGGATTCCAAAGTGGAATTTGGGTCGGGTCCTGTCATATTATGTGTAATTTGAATATATTATATATTATGTGAGATCAACTTAAAAGAAGCAATGCTTGGAAAATAAAAATAAAAAAACTTAAAAGAAGGAATGGATATAATTTATTTTTAGAGGTGGATATATCATATATTAAGTTCTTTTGTTGTTGGGAAAATCATATATTAAGTTAGACCAAATATATGACACATAATAATAAAATAATATATATGGTGAAACAAAAGCAAATTGGAGGCCTTCTTAAAATTTGAAAAATGAAAAATGAAAAATGAAAACTAAAACTGAAAATGAAATGTTATCAAACGGGCCCTTAGGGATTGGTGTCATCCAAACTAGGGGTGGGCACGGTATGGGATGACACGGGATGGAGGTCATCCCGGTGTCAATACCGGATAGAAGGTTCGGGATGGTATGACACGGGATGAAGGGATTTCAAAACACGTTCAAACCATACGGTCCCAAAGCGGACCGTATTGTGAAGGACCGGACCAATTTCCCCTAGGAACTCGTGTCCAACCTTGCTAAATCCCAGGACACTACCCTGACGCGGGAACTTACTTTACTAAAACGCCCTTAACCTAGTTTAAAGAAATAGGTGAGTCGACTTCTCTGAAAATTCAGCTGACAGTCTCCCTGAAAAGTGCTTTCCCAAAACTTTCCACCGTTAAAAACAACAGAAAATTTCCCAACAGCTAGCATGCACAAAGCGTACACACAGTTAATAGGAGGCCTTCGGCCTCTACCTCAATCCTAGGTGAGCTACTGAAGCAATCTAAAGAGATTTAAACTTTACAACTTTGTGCAAAGGATAGCAAGGTATAGATACAAGAAAACTCCTACGGAGCCGTTAGGCCGTGATGCCTCGGCGTGGTGGTCTTGACCTCGGGATCTAGTACTGGGGCGCCAAAACAGAAAATGTGAGTGGACGAAAAATCAAACTTTAAACATCCTTTTTCAATGAACATAATAACCCCCTCCGTTTCGCAAATAATGACAAGCGTTATGCAACAAAATCCTTGTATAAATGTACATATTTATACGATCGAGATACTTGAAAACAATTCTATTAAATTTGTACCTTGAAATACCATAAAGAAAAGCGTAGTTTTGCTACTTCCGTAAATTCTTGAAACCACAACTTGAACATGAATTCTTAAAATAAAGACCATGGAATTGAATCCATCCAAAAATTCTCATTTAAGTAAAATATAGCAATACTCCTTTGAATAACTTCCCTTTTCCTGCAAACCCAACTTTGTCGATTTCAAACCTTAATTTAAAATCTGTACACTGTGCATCACGTCCGGTGCACATATCCAAATATAATAAATCCTGGAAATAACATCCATAGACACACCCCCATATATATATTTATAATAACAAAAATTTAAATTCTCATAAAATCCCAACAAGGAAAATGTAAAACTAAAACGACTAAAAATCAAAGAAAACCAAATTCCCAACCAAGCTGTTTCCACTGCAATGCCGTAGGCACTGACAAGTAAGGAAGGATCCTCACTTAAAAGAAAATAAGAATGGAAGTATAGTAATAGGTATATATATACTATATATAAATAGTAAGACTCTTAGACCAATACTTATGGGAAACAATCCAACAAGGGATTGTTGATGACTACGTGGAGAAAAATTCCTTTACAACCACATAGCCAGGGAACCGGCCGTCCCAGCGGGGACTAACTCCCGGACACGCACAAAAGAAAATACCTCAATAATGCGGCTGAATAAAAGTCCCTACGCAGCAGACCGCGGCATGGGCCTCTGACGGTAACACCCGCCAAGGGTGAACCAGGGTTCCTTTGTATCCTGTATCCATTTGAGTAACAGATCCGGGAGGTACATAAAAGTGGTGCTAATAGCACTCCATCTAGTATATATAATCCCTGACATACCCTAAATACCAGGTATTGACCATTCCAAACCGAACACAATAATATCGGACGTTACCCGTCCATAATTGACACCAAAATATGTACAATAAGAATATAGATACATATGTCCGAACATATATATGTCTGGAACCCAAAGTATTCATCAATTTCCAATATCAAATATAATCCAAATAATCCATATAATATCAATTCCAAACTTGAAAGCAAATATATATAACTCCATAATCGAAATGTAAATAGAATTTCTTAAAAACATGAAATCTAAGACCCAAAACATTTAATCAACGTATAAATATAAAATATAGAATATAAATGATAAATTATAAGTTCAAACATAAAACCCAAACTCATAACATTCATAAATTTCAAATATTAAAGTAAATAGAAAATTCCTTGATTTAAAACAATATAAAAATTCCAAGATCAAAATAACCAAAGTATATAATTTTGAAACCCGACATAACAATAAATCCTCAATTTGTCAAATATAAAACCCAATAAATTCCGGGTATTTCACCATATACCCAAACCGTATACAAAAATTACCGGACGATGGTCCCGTCCCAAATTTAATACTCAAAGACTTTTAATTAAATATATAACCTTCAATGTCCCACAAATAAACCGGGACTCCAAAACATGCATAAACTTTGAATATAATTTAAATTCCAAATATTCCCTTAAAATCAAATCCAAGATTCAAAACCTCATTAAAACTCCATAGTCAAAGTGACTAATTTTATATGCATAAATTTTCCGATAACTCCATCAAAATCAAATCCAAAACTTAATCAATATTTGAAATCCCAATCATCAAGATAAGTCATTTCATATGCATTGCAATTCATTCTTTAAAAATATGCTTGTTCAAACAAATGTCCACTCACAACAAGTCCAGCGTTTTGCTCAATCCTTAGAGAGCACTTTTCTTCCTGAGATGCTGCAAAGAAAGCCCTATTTGAGAGAATAAACGGTTTAATTAATACGCGTACTCAACAACCAACTTTAACTCAAGAAACTAGTTCTCGGGTCTCAAAGTAGCGTACCACGACTCTTGGGAGTTTCTAGAGTCAAACCACGCTCTTCAATATGTGGACTACCTCGGAAGACTCACGATCAATCGGCGGTCAAACACCCCGTTTTGGTCAACCGGGCCGTTGGGCCCACTACTTCCAAAGGTTAGGACATTCCTAGAAGTCCAACAAAGTCAACTACACGGCAAGGCGACCTCGGAGACCCTCAGTCAACACTGGTCAAAGCGGGACCCGTGGGTCCCATGACCTCCAAACTTAGATTGAAAGTTCCTATAGGTTCACTACTGCTTTCCTTGAACCTATCACGAAAGTTTAGTCACGATCGAACGGTCGGATTGCTCCGATCGCCGCGATCGGGCGGTTATGGATAACCTAACCCTATGGTTAATGGATTGGAGTATCCGGGACTCAATCTTCGATCCGACAGTTTCTACACAGTCCTAGGAATACGGGGAACTACGTAGCTAAGTTTGGGTTTGATCCGGCGGTTCGATCACGGTCGAACTCCGGTTACGCAGCATAATAGGCGCATACGTTCAACATCCGACGACGTCCAATCCGGGTGAAATCGAAAACACCGACGCGCTCGGGACGACACGAGGAGCGCATCAGAACAAAGTGTGGCACCACTACGGTGCCGCGCCGCCACACACGCCGCGGCGTGTGGGTGTGTAGAGTAATTCCGTCCACCGGAAAAACTCAACACCGCTCATCGCCTAGGCTATAGGTTCCCCTCAACCCCGAGCAACTTATCCTATTGGGTGGCCGCCTCAAGCACGACAGCGGCGGAATTTCACTTTGAAATCCAGGCCAAAAGCTGGGTTTGGGATCGGGTGTTCTAGGAGTTGAAATCGAACGAAACTAAGGGTGCGGGTAAGCTTAGGCGGTGGAGGAGGTGAAGAACCATACCCGGATCGGCCTTCAAATGCGTTGGACGCTGAGCGAAGCGGGAAAAACCGGCTTAAACGGTCGAGATTGCCGGCGATTCTCGAGGTCATAGGCCGGGAACTTGGGTGGGTTAGGGCCGGGAGCTCACGCGATCTTTTTGGGACCGGTCTCGGGGTCTGGCGTGACCGACGGCGAGCTGCGAAGGGAGGAGGCGCCGGTGCCTGGGAAGGAGAGAGAAGAGAGAGAGAAGGGCAGGGGCGGGTTCGCGGCGATGGCGTCGGATTAGGTAGTTCTAGGGTTTTTTTCAAATTCCAAAATACCCAAATGTCCTTTTGAGTTCGGGGACCTTGGATTGGGGCGTGCCTTGAGCTACGGACTCGTTTCGACGCAGGCCCACGTCGCAATGGCGTGATCGGTTTCGAGAAATTCCAAGCGAATCAAAATGTGACCTTCGACTCTAACCTCGAGGGCAAAGCAAGTAATTTGGCTTAATTAATTTAAATTAAATTAATTTAATTAAAACTTAGGTCACGGATGTTACGGGTATGATTCGGTATCAAAGCGATACCGCACAGTAGCTAAAGTTCACACCATTTGAACATTCAAAGACAATGAAATTGACCAAAAGCTCACACACCATTTGAACATTCAAAGGCAATGAAATTATCCAAAAGCTCACACCAAAGACAGTTTGAAGATTGAATCGATGCAACTATTAAAACTCTGAAATTGAAGATTCAATTAAGCAATCGAGAATGTCATGAGAATACATAGAAACCCAAAACCTACCTACCTCAATGCAAAGTACCGATGTGAGGCAAATCCAAAGCATCTAAAGCATACCAATTATAAAGTTGAAGTCCGGTGAAAGGTACTAACCAAGAGAGCCTTGGTGGTACAACCCCGGGCATTCAACCAACAAAAAGCGACGAAGAACATCCTCTCGATCAAGACCACACAATCTCAAATAAGGCTCGAGCCTCGATTGAAGGCAACAGAATTTGATCTTCTGTACTTGTTTGCTTTAATCACCCACTTCACCCTTGTTTATCAGTTTTTCGGGGAGAGAAGAAAAGAAAGAACCACTTTAGACAAAACCCATCTGACAAATTGGACCGAAATTAAAACCTAGACATTCAGAGCCCCAAATATACACGAAAAAGGAGAAGAGGAAAAGGGATTTCTGAAACCTCCATGGAAGAGATGGCAGACCCCATTGTAGACCACAACGCGTGGCTGAAGCAGAGTGGGTATCACGGGCTTAACCACCGAACTAGCAGTTGGGTTAGAGTGGATGGGTACATCATCTTCTTCTTCATCACCTAGATCAACAGCATCAGCAGTAGTGCTCAAATGGGGAAGACAGAAAAAAAAGTAGTAATTAAAAATCATAGAGAGAGGAAATCATGTAAATAAGATGAAGGGAAGAAGAGAGAGGGAAGGAGAGAGAGACGGAGAACAAATAATAGGGATTAATATTAATATTATATTTCAGACCAAAAAAAATATTAATATTATAATAATTAGTTACTGTTCGGTACGGTATGGCACCAAATGGGATCACAAATCTGATACCGGTGTCGTGCCAAACAGTAATGGTATGGCACGGTTTCATTCCGTTTAAGCATCAACACCAAGCAGTTTGGCACGAGATTGGCACGAAATGGCACGGTTTCGGGACGGTATCGGTATTTCGGTTTTGATGCCCACCCCTAATCCAAACATTTAAGGATTTTCAGGCTCGCAATTTAACCAAACCAAAACGAACTTACTTATATTTTTAACTAAGAGCCCGTTTAATACCCATTTCAGTTTTCATTTTTTAGTTTTTAGTTTTCATTTTTCATTTTCCTAAACTCTTTCAATTTTCAATTTTCAGATTTTGCCTTAACCCTAACCTTATCTTTTTCCTCTTTCTGCCTCTGCCTCATTCTTCTCTTTCTTCTGTCTACTCGCCCGCCTCCCTCTTCTCTTTCTTCTCACTCTGCTCGCAGCCTCTCTTCATCTCTTTCTTCCTTCTGTCTAGATCTCACAGTCACGAAATTATTGTCAATGACTGTCTCTTTCCTCTCCTCCCTAAAAAAACCAAATAAAATCCCAACAAAAAAGAAGAACAAAAATTCAAACATATACAATTAAAAAGGATTTAGAATACTTAATTAACTTTTAGTCTTTGGTTTTAAACGAAGATGTCACAATTACAGCAACATATCATTGAACATTATCCAAATAAAATATGAGATCACCAAAATTTAGGTCTTTTGCGGAAGTATATCAAATCCAAAGGATTAGGACCAGCGTACTTATCACGTACTCCAACATCATAATTTGCACTGGGCAATGACCCTTCTTTGACCTTAATGACAAGGACAATATAGAGGCCTGTTACCTCGTAGCGGGTCTTGCCCTTGACCACGCTTTCAAACACCAAATTCTTCTTCTCATGCTTGTTATACGAAGAGACAGCGAACTCTGCGGTATTTATCCAATATGGTTCGCTGGTGTTCTGTACGGGATCCCAAGTCTCAAGAACTTCATCTGGGGCAACAGCAGTCACAAGAGGAACGACCAGAACAAGGACTGCAATAACCCATTGAAGACGCATCGTACGTGACTGAGTTATTGATTTGGTTGAATTTTTTAGTTTGAGGGTAGAGATTGATGTTGCTAGGTAAGGTATATATAGCGGTTGGTTTTTTTTTATTTTTTATTTTTTTATATGGGTTGATATTGCTAAGGGCTTTTTTCATCAAGAATTCTGATTAAGGAATAAAATAATAATGTAGGATAAGGAGTGTCCAAAAAAAGGGAAATCTTTTGGAACGTGAGATTTCAAACCTAGAAATGTAATTCATTTTTATGGTTCAATTCTTGGGTATTATACTAAAAATGCATCCAAGTTTGTCCTTGTTTGGAAAGAAAGCCATATGCATATTTTAAATGATTCAATGTATGTATTCATTCAAATTTCATATGTTATAAGTCTTTGCATTTACCCGCATTTGATAGAGAATCTTGGACACGTATGTTCTCATGAGATTTGTTCTCTCCCCAAAACCCAGGTTTGGAGTTAATCTTGGTGGGCTAAACTCTCCCAAATGCATCCAAGTTCGTCCTTGTTTGGAAAGAAAAGCCATCCATATGCATATTTTAAATTATTCAATGTATGTATTCATTCAAATCTCGGATCTTGAGTCTTTGCATTTACCCATATTTAAGAGAGAATCTTGGACATCCACGTCACCATGAGATTTTTCCTCTCCCCGAAACACAGGTATGGAGTTAATTTTGGTGGGCCAAACTCTCCCCTCTCCCGTTGACACCCCCTCCCCCAAACCCCAAAAGTGCACCCAAGTTCGATTCACGTATCTTGAGACAACCCAATATATTATTCCCCCTCCCCTCCCTAGTGAATGACAAAAAAGAGAGAGTTAATCTTGGTGTCTATAAAGAAATTAATCTTTTTAAAGACTAAAACTATCTTATCTCTTCTTTTTTTCTTTTTCTTTCATCCTTCCTCTTCTCTCCTTTGTCTTTTCTTCTTCCTTTTCTTCCCTGGCCTTTTTTTTCTTTCTTCCTCTTCTCTCCTCGGTCGGCGTTGGTTGTTGGCGTTCGTCCATGTAAAAAAGCATTCTTGACATCCAATTACTTGAGTTTCCAACCAAAATGAGCAGCTAGAACAAGAACAAGCCTAACTGTTGTTGGCCTAACCACAAGACTAAACGTCTCAGAATAATCAATACTAGCTTCTAGAGAAACCTTTGGCAACTAACCGTGTGACGACCCTGACCCAATTTTTAAATAAAATGAATTAATTAATTTAGTTAATTAATTTGGATAATTAATATGAATTAAAATGAATTAAATATGAATTATTGGAATTAAATTGGAATTTAATAATTAAAGGGGCATTTTGGTCAACGGTATTTTTGGGACGGAATTTGGTGAAACGAGTTGCGCTATTGTGTTCGGCACGTCGAAACGAGTCCGGTGACGGGTGGCATGTTTCGATACGAGGTCGAGAGCTTGAGGGGCATTTTGGTAATTTACAAAATGAATAAAATATTATAAAAAGCCACGTGGGCCAATCAGAAACCAGGATTCTCTCTCTCTCTCTCTCTCTCCGGTCGTCTTCCTCCCTCGCAACAAACCCCAGCCGGCCATGGTTTGGCCGGCAACCATGGCAGATGACCACCACCGGCCACGGGGCCGGTACCATTCGAACCGCCAGACCACCCTCGACCCATCCCGACCAACCCCCGACGCCACCGCCATAGATCCTCACCGGAAAATGCAGAAAACCGTCCGGTTTTCACCCAAAACTCACGACATCGATCCGGCCACCAATCTCGTCGAACCAAGTGTGTTTTCTCATCCTTTTCATGAGCCCTAGCTATATGTGAGGTTAGTTTGGATCGTTATGGTTGTTTCGTGGCTTGATCTGAATTCTAGTTTTTGGCCGAAGTTTGAGGTGGCGGTTGGGCCGTTTGCCGGCCGGTTCTTGGCCGGGTTTGGACGGTTTTGAACTCCCATCCTCCTTTAGTTTCTTCTGGTATGGGTGGTGTTGGTCGGTGTGAAGGTTTGCCGTCGGCTAGAATCGCTCACCACACCCACACGTGCTGCCGGAGCGTGTGGCGGCGCGTGGCGGCTGTGTGGTGGCGGGTCTTTGTTCCATTGCGATCCTCGTGTCGCTACGAACGTGTGCGTGTGCGCAAATTCTGATTCGGACGTCGTTTGACTGTCGAACCAACGTACGCCTATAGCGTGTTTCGTGGGTTCGATAGGTTCGGACTTTTGGATCGAATCTGAATTCACGTATGTGGTTCCCCGTATTTCTAGGAGTTTATAGGATTTGACGGATCGAGATTCGGAGTCCCGGATACTCCGGATCAATGACTTGAAGTTAGAATTAATTCGTAACCATCCGATCGTGCGATCGTGAGTAATCCGACCGTCCGATCGAGACCAAACTTTGAGGACACGTTAGTTAGGTCGTGTTGAACCTGTAGGAACTTTCGGATCTAAGTTTGGAGGTCATGGGACCCACGGGCCCAGTTTGACCCACTCGGGTCGGTTTGACCAAGTTTAACAGGTTTGACCGAGGCTTTCCTGAGGTCGCCTTGCAGTGTAGTTGACTTTGTTGGACTTCTAGTAATGTCTGGATCGATTTGGAGGTCTTGGGCTCCGAGGGCCCGGGTTGACCGAAACGGGGTGTTTGACCGCCGGTTGACCGTGAGTCTTCCGGGGCGGTCCCACCGGTTTTAAGAGGTAGTTTGACCTTGGAATCCTTCATAGGACGTACGTGCACGTTAAATTGGGTTTTGTTAGGGTTTAAGTTTACGGTTCTCGTACGGTTCACGGTACTAATCCAATTATCGTATCTATCGCTTTAGGGGTGCACGTTAAGTTGAGTTTTGTTAGGGTTTAAGTTTACGGTTCTCGTACGGTTCACGGTACTAATCCAATTATCGTATCTATCGTTTTAGGTACTTTGACTCTACTACGCAGTAAGCGGGACCCTTTGAGGGTTGTGCAGTATAGGACCAACGGTGAGTAGACTTTGTTTTCAAATAAGCATGTTTTGGATGAATTGCATGAAATGCATGAATTGAGATTTAATAATTGTTTTAAATCTTGAATGTGATGAACGTTTAAGTCTTGCATGATTTTGGTTGAAAAATACTTAAAGAACTAGCATTTGAGTTTAATGCTTGATTTGGGTTTCCGGATTTTTATGTGGGGCCCTGATGGTTATTTTATTAGTATTTATACCTTTGGGTATTGTACGGGACGTGGTGAACACCCAGTAGTTTTTGTATATGATTTTAATTATATAAATTAGCTATATTAAGCTTGGAACTGTTATATTATATTTTAATTATATAATTGAATATTTGGACGTTAGTATAGTCCGTTTGATTTCATACTCGGTTTTGGTGTTAAAACCTTATGATTAATAATACGTATACTTTGATTATATATATATATGTATTTATATATATATATATATGGCTAATTGAGTAAATACTTTGGATTATTGGGAAAGGGTTATATATATATATATATATATATATATATATATATATATGTACTTTGGTTATATGTATATATATATATAATTATATCTACTTTAAGAAAAGGAATTACCTATACTTTGGTTATATATATATATATATATATATACATGTTTATCTACTTTAAGAAAAAGGGGTTATCTATATTTGGGTTTTATATATATATGTACTTTGGTTTTGTATATATATATATATATGTTTATAACTTAGATTTGACGTCTTAGGGACTTGAGATTTTAATATGATTTTTGTATGCTTGGCTAGAGCATTGAATTAGATTTAAATATGGGTTTTCCATGAAAATGATATTTGATTTAATATTAATCTGTTATGCGGTCGTTTGACCCTAGTGATTATTTTGAATATAGAAATATATGTTTTGGACAGTGATGTCCTGATTTTGAGTTTATATGTGGGTTATATGCTTGATGGACTTGTATATGTCCTGATGTTGGTGTTTTGGGTTGGGTGCATTGCGTTTGGTTAGGTATATATATATATATATGTATATATACTGGTGATCGCGTGACGATTGATGTGTGTGCTTCTAGCACCTTGTATTGTACCTCTCCTTGTTCTGATACTAATGATCGCATGACGATTGATATGATAGTTTACCTGTATTTGGTATGATACGATCTGGTGCATACCTTAACGGGGTGTAGCTGTAGACCCTTGATTGGGTAGTCTGCGCGCGTAGGACAGATTTATTTCGGAGTTATGGTTGGTAAGTTTTACCATATAGTCCTGTGAGTTTAGTCCCACTTTGGACGGCTCAACCCTGGGCACGGTGTCTCGATGAGACTGTACCGGTGTCCAGTCAAATGATCCCCTGTTGGATTGTTTTCCCCTGGTACTTGTGTTTGTGTTATGGTTATATTATACCTATACGCGTGTGTTAGTACATTCGTATTCATATTCCTTTTAGTGAGGATCGTTCCTCGCTTGTCGTGCTTGTGAGCCCGTGATTGTGAGTTTGGGGAAGTTGGGAAACTGTTTACCTGTTTCGGTTGCAGTATGTTTGGTTTGAACTACATTTGAGTTCTGTATTATTGTCGAGTTTGGTTTTCTCGGTGTGAGTGAGATCTTTGACATTTTAAATGTTGTTTTGGTATTTGAGGATTTTATTATATTCTCATGCTTACATTCTTCAAGTTATTTCAGTTATACTTACATATGTATATGAGTTCGTGTTTTGGGAGGTTATGCCTCGGGAAAAGTAAAAGGTTAGTTTATTCGGAAAAAGGGGTTTTAAATTGGAAATGTTTTCTCGTGCTTTGAGATAATACGGTTTTCAAATCAATCAAGTATTTAAATGATTTCATATGCATGTTTGGCATGGTTTTAAATGGTGGGGTTAGTACTTTGATTTAAGTATGTAAAACTTTGTTTTTGTCCACTCACACTCTTTCTGTTTTGCGCCCCCCAGACCGTAGTCGTCGCTTCGTTACTGTTCGGCTGTGCGCTTCTCTTCTCGAGCTTCATTGGAAGGGTAGGATTGTCATCCTTGAACCCTAAACTTGTAATCTGTTATTCTTTTCCGTTGTTGAATTCTTATACTCTTAGTTTGCTCTGTATCACCTCTAAGGTTGTTTTAGTTTGGCCGGAGGCCTGTGATGTATATGTTGTATGCATGCTGGCGCTTGAGTTGTTTATCTGTTGCTTGTTTGACAGGTTGAACTTTTGGGCTAGTCCTTGTTTTAGGGGAGACTCTGCCCGTTTTTCGGCAGAAGTCTTGGCCCATTGTAGGTTAAATCTCGGGAAGAGGGTAATTGTTTTAGGATGTGGGCCCATCAACAGGGTCCGGCTCGGGTTCCGGGGTGGGATTCGGGTCGGGTCCTGTCAAACCGTGCTTTGTAACGAGCCATTGAACCATCAGAATTCTTTTTAATGCGATCAGGGACGGACCCACAATGGGGTCAATGGGGTCAAACAACCCTATGGACTCCATGAAAACAAGCTTGAATGTCTTATTCACCTGGCTTTGTGACCCCATGAATGGCTGAAGATGGTCTAGTCTGGTGCAAGGCGAGGAGGAAGAAGAAGCACAGAGCTTCTGTTTTTTTTTAAAACCCGCTGGCCAAAACGGCGTCGTTTTGGTCCAGCGTTATTTTTTTTAAATGAGCTGGCCTTTTGGCCCAACGACTCTGTTTATTCTTTATACCATAATGTTGTACAGTGACTCTCTTGCTAAACAAAAGCCCACGACAGTGACCATCTTTTTATATTGAAGCCCATACGTTTTACTTGAAAGCCTTAACCCAAATTAACATATAAAATAAGAAAAATGGACCTTGAATACTTCAGCTTTTAATATATAGATTTTTAGGTGTCATTAAACGGATTCTAAAATTAACTGAGTACACCATACTACCAAATTATTTATTGATTGTCACATCCCAGAATCTCTCCGCCGTAGCACGATATTGTCCGCTTTGGGCCGGGGCCCTCACGGTTTTGTTTATGGGAACTCACGAGCAACTTCCTAGTAGGTCACCCATCTTGGGATTGCTCTAAGCCACAACTCGCTTAACCGGAGTTCCCACAACTCGAAGCAGTGAGCTCCCAAAAGGCCTCGTGCTATTTGGAGGTGGGCATGTACATATAAGGCACATCACCCCCTCTCTATTGGCCGATGTGGGATCTCACAATCCACCCCCTTAGGGGCCCGACGTCCTCGTCACACTCGCACCACACGGCATAGTGGCTCGATACCAAATTGTCACATCCCATAATCGCTCCGCCAGAAGCACGATATTGTCCGCTTTGGGCGGCCCTCACGGTTTGTTTAGGAACTCACGAGCAACTTCAGTGTCACCCATCTTGGAATTGCTTCTAAGCCACACAACTCGCTTAACCGGAGTTCCCACAACTCCGGTGAGCTCCCAAAAGGCCTCGTCTTTATTTGGAGGTGGGCGTATGCATATAAGCGCACATCACTCCCTCTCCGTTGGCCGATGTGGGATCTCACATTGAATTACTAATTTACCATAATATAAAATGACAAAAAAATATATTGAATATTGAAACAAAAGTAATTTTAATAATTACACCCTAATATTTTCAAAGGTCCACTTTGGAACAAAATGGGAGATCAATAGTTGAGTGATAGCTTGCTTGTTTATGTTGAGAAGGATGTTTTTGATTGTATTGAAAATGAAGCTATAATGCTACGTTTTCAAAATATGAAACCTCGTAGTGGACAATTGTAATTTGTAATGTTGTTTTTGACTTGAATTATGGATGAACATACTATAGTTTCATTTTCAATGTTATTTTAATCTTTAAAAAAATTTGAACTTTTACACTATGACCCTATGAGATAAGATTCCTGGGTCCGTCCCTGAATGCGATATACCCATTTGCAGGCCACCAAATTTTTATCAGGAGGTAGAGGGATAAGAGTCCAAGTCCCTTGAGAGTGGAGAGCATCTATTTCTTCCTGTATGGCTGTTTGCCATTGAGAACACTTAGCAGCAGAGGCATATGTAGTAGGTTCGACATCAGGCATAGAAAGTGAAGATTGTTGAGACGGGAGCAAGTGATACGGTAGTTGGAGACAAAGAAGAAGTAGACACTGATGACAGTAATAAAGTGTCTGGAAAAGTAGTCTCATAAAAAATAACATGTCTAGAAACAAGCAATTTCTTGGCCTTGGGATCAAAACAAATATATCCTTTGTAATTAGAAGCATATCCCAAAAAGATGCATTGAGTGGTCTTGGATTGTAACTTATTGCTAACAACATGCTTCAAAGAAGGATAACAAGCACATCCAAAAATTCTGAGATGAGAAAGATCTGGTGTTGTCTTAAACAAAGCCTCAAAAGGAGAGGTATTGGCAAGATATGAACATGGCATTCTGTTGATAAGATAGGTAGCAATGACACATGCATGAAACCAATAGAGATTAGATAAAGCAGCAGTTTGTAACAAAGTAACAGCAATAGTAACTAAATGTATATGCTTCCTTTCAGCCAAACCATTCTGCTATGGTGTATGTGGACAAGATCTATGATGTATCATACCTTTAGAACCCAAAAATTGCTGAAAAAGTGAGCTAATATATTCACCATCTCCATCACATTGAAGAATCTTAACTTGAACACCAAACTGAGTGAACACAAAGACATGAAAGTGAACAAATGTAGAATAAAATTCTGATTTTTATGTCAAAGGAAATATCCAAGTATACCGAGTACATTCATCAATGAAGGTTACATAATACCTATAGCCCTCAAGAGAAATAGTAGGAGCTGGGACCCAAACATCAGAGTGGATGACTTCAAAAGGTGTATGAGATTTGGACAGTATAAAGGAAAAAAGGTAACTTAGTAAATTTGCCTTTCAAACAAGCTTGACAGACATGACGGTCTATATCTCTAGAAAAAAGGATGTGAGACTTTGCCAAAGCTAAACTAGTGATCAAATTGGAAGGGTGACCTAATCTGCAATGCCACAAGTCAAGGTGACTTTATTCCAAAGAAATGCAGCTTTAGTTGTAGAGCTTGGAGAAGAAAGAGCAGGCAAAATATAGAGTCCATTATTGCTGAGTCCTCAAAACAGAGTCTTGCATGTGATCTTGTCCTGTATACACCAAGAGTAATCATCAAGAATACATCGACACTTGTTCTCCTTGCATAACTGATTGAGAGATAGCAAGTTAGCAGATAGCTGTGAAACATGTAAGACAGAATTCAATGCAAAAGAATGCGAATGAGTAATAAGAGACGATTTTCCAATATGTGCTATGTGTAGGCCTGCACCATTTGCAGTTGCAATGGTCTCATTAGTGGGATATGGAGCAGCAACCGAGATATTAGAGATATCAGTTGTCATATGGTTGGTTGCACCGGTGTCAGCAATCCAATATTCTTATTGAGGCATAGTAGGATGAACTTGAGCAGTCACAATAGTCATGCCTTGAGAGGAAGAACCTTGAGAAGAAGGGCTATCTCTATAGAAGCAAGTAGCAGCAGTGTGATTAGTTTTCCAACATATTTGACAAGGATCCACTTCAATAGGTTGAAACTGAGGAGTAGTAGATCGATGGATGTAAGTTGCTGCAATATGACCCTTCCTGTTACAATCTGACAAGTGGGAACACCATTGTATGAAGGAAATTGAGGTCTGCCTAGAATTCCATTAGAAGGATTGGAGGAATAATTTCAAGGAGGAAATCTAGGACCTTGATCATAATACATCTTCCCTTTACCCTTAGGCTTAAAATTATGAGACCGATACCTTTGTTGAGAGGAATAGCCTTGAGAAGACGGATATCCGTAAGACCCTTGAGAAGGAAAGGATTGTTGAAACTAAGAAGGTGCTGAATTGGGGTAAGAACCGGCAGATGCTTGTGATTCAAGAGAGGATGAAGACATACTGGATGTAGAACCTGGAATTGGTTTAGTAGCCATGGCAGTCAAAAGTGGAACTTGACTTGCAGTCTCTTCAAGTGTAGTTTCCTCAGCTTTGAGTTGGGAGCAACAATCTTTCAGGGAAACCACCTTCTTTTTGCCTCGAATAACAGATTTGACAGTGTTATACTAAGAAGGAAGACCTTTTAAGGCAACAATAACAATGTCTTCATCATAAATATCAACCCCAACTGTGGAAAGCTGGTCTTTTGCATCTTTAATCCTCTGAAAATACTGATCAATCGTCTCAGACTCCTTCTTGATATTCTGTAAATAAGTTTTCATATGAAAATTACTTGCTCTAGAGACATCAGCAAAACGCTCTTTGAGACTTGTCCACATTTCTTTGGCACTCCGACTCCCAATAATGCAAGAAATTTCAGAAGCAGAGAGAGTAGCAGTAATCAACGCCATTAAAGCTTTATCATGAATCTTCCATACCTTGTAGGCATCAGACACAATTCTTGTAGCAGAATTATAAGAAGAATCAACAAAATGAGGGGGACATGGAACAAAACCATCAAGAAACCCCATAATGCCATTGCCTTCAAGAAGTAAACCCATTTGGAAATTCCATGTAACAAAATTAGAATCATCAAGCTTCATAGTAACTGTGTTTCTGACGCTTGGAATCAATGAAGAAATCGGCGATTGTGTAAGAGCAAGCTGAGTTGCAGTAACCATTTTGAGAGGATCGAAGAAAAGAAAAGAAATTGGGATTTTAGGGTTTCAAAAAATTGCAGACAGGAAACAAGAATAGCAGAGACGCAATTTGTAGAGAGGAAGAAATATTGTGCAGCGTAAAATTTAGGATCGACACAGATCGGCGTCAACCATGAAAGGCTCTTGATACCATGATAACAGTTGAAGAAGAAGAGAAAGGAGAGAGAAGGTTGAGAAGAGCCCAGTGTATTTTTTCTTAATAAGAATGATTGTACAGTCATTTGCTTTATAACAGCCTAATTGCTAGATTAGGAGAACAACCAATCACAATCTTACACTTGTCACACTATACTAAACTCTTAACTAACAGGCAACTGCTATTCTCACTATCATATTTCATAATTGGGGATGAGAGAGAGGGACTTGAAAGAAAATGTCCAGGAGAGGAAAAGCTGTGATATATATATATATATATGCATTCAAACTAAGACCACATAACTTGTGAAGATATGTGTATTTTATTCCATTGACAAGATTTTACACCCAATAAAAGGATTGATCATTATTAGTAAGTGGCCTCTATTGTTTTAGCTTGCTCAAGGGGTTATACAAAGGCCTTCTTTCGGTTGCTTTTCCAACCATCCCACTGTGTCTATGAAAGACGCTGTGTTTGTTAAGTATGCTACTTCCTCATTCGATAATTTCTTCTCCCACGATATTCGACGCGACATGTCTGCTCCAGGTCCTTTGCAATTCACTTCTGAGAATGTGGTTAAATTCCTGTAAAATAGTGTTTAAAAGAAAGAATTAAATAAATTGAAATCTCTTTCATAGTTTTAATATCCTCTTCAAACATAAAAAATAAAATAAAATAAATAAAATAAAAACTTACAGAGGACCAGTTAGCCACTCGGACCAACCCTCCGGGGTAATAATATTTTCCATGTACTTGGAGGCAAACACCACTCTTGAGCAATTTCTGTATGGTCTTCCTAAAAATATAGGGCCTGTTCCATTTACATGGCAATCATTGAACACATAACCAGTAGGTTCATTTGCGGCATTTCGACCCTGCGCTGTGATAAAACCAGCTAGGCCTATTCTGTCTGTTACAGATATTATCTTGCATTTCTGCAAACAGAACAGAGTGTAAATACAAGTAGGTTTAGAAAATGTTCGTAAGTGGTATGAAAAACTAAAGGATTAATTATGAAAAAGGGTAGGAATTTTTAACCTCGTAAATAGACTGGCCGTTGCCCCAAATAAAGTCTATGGCACCTTCGACAAAGCAGTCATTGAAATAGTGACGACCTAGACCATCATGCAATGTGTCTTGACACTAATGAACGTACAATGATAAAAGCTTGCTTTGTCGCCCGTAAGCGAAGCCGCAGGTGCCTGAATAATTTTCTTTCCATTGTTGGGACGGTTATATGTATTCTGTCATCATTAGAACCAAAATTATTTACCAGTTTAAGGATAAACACAAACATAATTTACAGCACTTTTCTTTTAAAAAATATTGAAAAGCTGATATGATATTGGAATTTTTATATTTTATAAGAGCTCTTCTTTCAATGTACTCATTCATCATTTTGGTTATTGTTAAAAATGTATAAATCTATTTTTGAAACACTGGAAAAGGTAATCTAACTTCTTCACTTGAAAAGGTAGCGACTTTTTCAGACCCAAAAAAAAAAACGGTAGCAGTTCTCTTCCTTCCTCTATCATCTCATCTCTGCCTAATTAGTAAGTACTCAAATCCTCCCAAGGTTTTGTTTTTTGTTTTTTCAAGTTTTCATGTGGATTTAATTTCTGGAATGATTTCTGAGATGAATGTGTAGTTTCTCAATTTGAAATTTTTTGTGGGACTCTTCTTTTCAGAACATGGTTTTGTCTCTGTGACAACCGTGGTGAAGCCCAACAGACGTCGACATCAAGGCCTTCACTCTGAACCTCTAAACCACCTCCCCCTTTTTATCCCTTCTTGTAAAAAAAAATTTTAATTTCTTAATTTTCTAAGTGAAAACCATAATATATTATAAATTAGTTGTGTCAGTCAGCCAGATCAAATCTGATAAATTACTAATAAAATAAAGTCACCAACTCTACTACCCTTAGAGCACTTCCACCAGTTAGCCCTTTGCCATGGCAACGGGAGAGCTAGGGCAGCTACTATTCACATGAATAGTAGCTGCCCTTGCAAAAGGTTGTGGTGTTTCCACCAATTGCCATGGCAACAACTATTCACATGAGATATGAGGAGAGAAATTTGTGTAGAGTTTTGGTGTGGGAAGTGAAAAATATGACTAAGTATTTATTTTTTTTAAATATGAAATTTTTTGTATTTTTTTAGATTTTTAAAAAAATTTTGTTGTTGCTGACGTTAGCAAACCCGAACTTGAACTCAGGCTGAACTCCCCCTCAAGCCAGCCCAGTCTTGTGGCCCCCACCTCCTGCCAGGGCCAGCTCTTGTTGCTGGAAACGCATTTTGGGCTCAAAAGCCCCCTAGCTCGCCCCTTGCCTTAACTGCTGGAAGTGCTCTTAGACATGGAAAACGTGACTATTAGAGTACTTCCACCAGTTAGCCATTTGCCATGGCAAGGGGGGAGCTAGTGCAGCTACTATTCATGTGAATAGTAGCTGCCCTTGCAAAAGGTTGTGGTGTTTCCACCAATTGCCATGACAACAACTATTCACATGAGATATGAGTAGAGAAATTTGTGTAGAGTTTTGGTGTGGGAAGTGAAAAATATGACTAAGTATTTATTTTTTAAAAATCTGAAATTTTTTGTATTTTTTTAGAGTTTTTAAAATTTTTTGTTGTTGCTGACGTTAGCAAACCCGAACTTGAACTCAGGCTGAACTCCCCTCGGGCCAGCCCAGTCTTGTGGCCCCCACCTCCTGCCAGGGCCAGCTCTTGTTGCTGAAAACGCATTTTGGGCTCAAAAGCCCCCAAGCCCGCCCCTTGCCTTAACTGCTGGAAGTGCTCTTAGACATGGAAAACGTGACTATTAGAGCACTTCCACCAGTTAGCCCTTTGTCATGGCAAGGGGGGAGCTAGTGCAGCTACTATTCACATGAATAGTAGCTGCCCTTGCAAAAGGTTGTGGTGTTTCCACCAATTGCCATGGCAACAACTATTCACATGAGATATGAGTAGAGAAATTTGTATAGAGTTTTGGTGTGGGAAGTGAAAAATATGACTAAGTATTTATTTTTAAAAAAATATGAAATTTTTTGTATTTTTTGTAGATTTTTTTTCGATTTTTGTTGTTGCTTACGTCAACAAACTCGGGCTTGAACTCAGGATGAACTCCCCCTCGGGCCAGCCCAATCTCGTGGCCCCCACCTCCTGCCAGGGCCAGCCCTTGTTGCTGGAAACTCATTTTGGGCTCAAAAGCCCCCCAGCTCGCCTCTTGCCTTAGCTGCTGGAACTGCTCTTAATAAAAAGGTGACCCTTGCTCAATTTTTTTTTAGTACAAGAAATAACTAATGTACGTTATTGGTCTAAAGTTATAAATACTACAAGCGTATGGTAGAAAAAAAATTATATTTAGGCTAACCTTGAAAACTATATTCCGAGCCACAAAATTATCTGCTTCCAATTTGAATGTAGGACTTTCCACAACGTTACCACCATCTCCATATTCAACCACACTAGGATATTTAAGGTCTCCTTGAAGAATTATGTAGGGTTTGTCTTTAGGGATCACGATTTTTTCACTGCATATGAAAAATATATATCGTATGGTTAGGTTTCAAATTTATCGTACAAGGCGAAAATAAAAAACTAAGAAAAAATATGGAACTATTTATTTATTTATTTTGGGTCTAAACTAAAGGGAAGATTCATTGAAAAGGCTAACAAGTCAAAGGCAAGAAAAAATAATATGGAACTTAGTTCTTACACATAAAAGGAAGATGCGGTCCACAATAAGTTGTTTGATGGGATAGAGACGATGGCTTGTTTCAGTGTTGTAAAATTCCCGCCACCTCTCTTATCAACTAGGATGGTTCTTGAAACGTCGGGTTGTGCATTCAAAGCACTCAAGAAAACTAGGAGGAGAGCAAGTATTGTTGACATATTGCTGTGCATCCAAAGCACTATTTTCTTGGCAAAGTTAATTAGAACACAATTTATTCATCTTATATAGACAGAGATTAAAGAGTTTGAGTGCTGGGTTTTGGCAAATTGAATCGAGCACATTACTCTGCGTCTGGTTTTGGAAAGATGTGCTCGATTAGTTCATTAACGTGTGACATGTTGTTTACACTTGCTCTTCTCTGTATTCTTCCGGATGGGTTTTGCACAAAAGTTTAAAGTGCACATTTTGAGACAACTACAAGGAATATTTATCAAAATTAGAAGAGTGAAAACCTGATCAGTGGAAATCTGATGACTAAATTACATGGATATCATTTGTGAATTCGGTCACAATAATATACATGTAAAAAGGAAATATGTTGACTTAACATACCAAACAGGGATCATCAATTGGCCCGTGGGCTCTTAGGCCCATGGGTACCCGCCCGGCCCATCTAGAAAAAGCCTGGTCCGGCCCGGTCCATTAGTTAGTGAACTAGGCTTGGGCTCAGGTGCTTAAAGCCCAGCCCGGTTCATAGGCCCGGCCCGTTTAAGCCCACAAAGGCCCAGCCCGGGCCGCCCATCCAAGCCCGGTCCATAGGCCCGGATTATATTATATTATATTATATTATATATATATAACTTATTATATTTCCGTCTCTCTTACTTAAAAATAAAAGTAAATGTAGACACACACAAGGGGTTTCGAACCCCTACCACTTTCATCACACTCCCACACCTTATCCATCATGCTACATACAACTTTATGATTATATGCTACACCATTTGATATTTATATATATACTACAGACACATCTCATCGATTAAAGACACATCAAATTCTCTCTTTGTTATTATTTTTATTTTTATTCTTTGTTAATTAATACTTGCACAAATAATTATTCTTTTATTCTTTATTCACCACATTTATGTGTGAGTGGCTGCACTTTTGCACCACATTTAAACCTAATTGGGTGTTTAGATTGAACATATAAGTCTTTGCTTTGAATTACAAGTGGTCAACTTAGAAGCATAGTTAGCTTCTCTCCGTGATCAAGTAGTTCAAAGCCTTTTGTATGACTCTCTTGAAGAGACTCCATCAAATACCTTGCCACAACTGAATTTAAGTCATATCAATAATGTTGGAGCTACATCAGACCATGTCAACTTAGAGGGCACTTCTTCCATATCCTCTTTTGGAGGTTTACGGTGAAGAGAATGTCACAAGGAGTTCATATAAATTTTTGTTGTATTTTTCTAAATTTAAATTTATTTATTGTGAATTTGATGGGATTTTAATATGAAATATTGGCTAAGTATGAAAAATTATTTTTTGGAATAAGAAAACTTAAGATAATTTTTGCGGCTTTTATTCCTTACACATCAAATAAGAAAACTTGATTTTATATATGGGAATTTATTATGAAGTATATATTGACTTAATGAGCCATCATTTTTAGCCTAAATCGTATTTTGCACTAAATCCGATTTTTCATATTTTGATTTAGTGGGAATTTGATTTTCTAGTATTTTTATTTGAATCCAAATGGGGGGTACTTCCTTATTTACATTGTAAACTTAAGTAAATGGAGTAATATAAAAATAAATTAAAGTAAAAGGACAAAGACATTTACTTTAATTTATTTTTATATTACTCCATTTACTTAAATGTTGAAAATGGAAATAAGGTAAGCTCCTAAGGAAAATAAAAAAACAAAATTGGAAAAACCCATTAGGCCCATTTCGCCCCGCCCAATAGGCCAAACCCGGGCCCGGCCAGCCGGACTTTCTCTGGCCTAGCCCATGGGGCGGGCTTGGGCTTTTAATTTTTGAAAACGGCCTGGCCCGACCTAGCCCGTTATTTTCTCTCTCCTCTCTAAAGCCCGTCCGACCTGGCCCAAGACCCGTTAAATATGGGATGGACTAGCCTGCCCGCCCATTGCCGATCCCTAACTGTGTTCACAAAAGACATACACTTTATTCCATTCATATTACAACTAATACATTTATACATATCAGACCGAAACATATTAATGAATATTATTGATAAAATGATGACCTTTTGGGTCAAATTAGTTTGCTTAATAACGGATTAATTATAAGGGCTTAATTCAGTTCTTTTGCCAACCATCCATCTTGGTCTAGGAAAGAAGCTGTATTTGTTAAAAATGCTACTTGTTCATCTGTTAACTTCTTCGCCCATGAGACACGACGGGAAACATCTGCCTCAGGCCCTGTGCAATTCACCTCCGAGAATGTGATTTTATTCCTGTTAAAATGTGAAAAAAAGAAGAAGCTAGAATTAAAGTTTTAGTCTTGCATATAATTTTAATATTCTCTTTCTCATGAACAAAATATCACATAGGAAAAAGAAGAAGAAAAAAAACTTACTCAGAACCAGCATGCCATGCTGAGGTCCAGCCCTCTGGGGAAATAATATTTTCCATAAATGTGGAGACAAACAATAGTCTTGCAGGTCTGTATGGTCTTCCTAGCAAAGTATGGCCTGTGCCTGATACATGGAAATCTTTGAATACAAAACCAGAAGTGTCATTTGGGTCATTACGACCTTGGGCTGTAATATAACCAGGTAGGCCTATTCTGTCTGAAATTGATTTTATCAGGCATTTCTGCAAACAATTTGATCCAATGTAAATACATGAGTTGAGTATGTGTTAGTTTTTCATAGAATAAAATTTTGAACTAAATTTTATCTAAATTAGGGTTGTCTAAAGGAATAGGAGGAAAAAGTAAGGATTTTTTAACCTCATAAATTGACGGTCCATTGCTGAAAATAAAGTCTATAGCTCCAACAACAGTGCAATTATAGAAATAGTGCCGGCCTATGGCATCACTCAATGTATCTTGCACGCCAATGAAACCAAAGTTATGAAAACTTGCTTTGTCTCCACCAATGAAAGCCGCAGGAGCCCAAGTAGTTTTCTTCCCATTGTCATCAACTTTGATAATATAATTGTTGTATGTATTCTGTAAGAACCCAAATTATGAATTCAAGGATAAATATCATGAGAGTGATTTCAAAACATATTATCTATACACGAATATATGAACGAACTTAAAATGAGATCACATTTTACAATGATAAAACAAGTGATTAATGTCATATTAATTTACGGATACGAAAATGGGCATTTGTGTATTAGAAAAATACAGAAAAGGATAAGGTTTAGGAGAGACGCTTAACCTTAAATATTATATTCCGAGCCACAAAATTATCTGCAAATAGCTCTGTTGCACCGATACGGCAGATTTTGGGGGCATGCGAGTATCGGATACGATACAGCGCTGATACGTCACCGATACGGCAGTGGCGTATCGTAGACTTTTCTGGGATGTTGACTTTCCGATACGCCTCCGATACTCCATCGATACGGCACCGATACGGGAAGAAGAAGGAAGAAGAAGAAGGAAGACCCACCGCCAGCTTTCTAGCAGCCATTAGTTGAAATCAACTGAATTCTCGTGCTTGAAACCTATCTCATCAAATTCAAAACCCCCAACCCAACAAAAAATAGATTAAATTAACCCAAAACATACCTAAAAAGTTTCAAACTTTGATTCCAAACTCTTCCAAAGGAATGAACCTGTTGTTGGGAGGTCAGCTGATGAAAGAATGGTTGTATAAAAAAGTGCAAATCTCGTACCAACTTTCTAGCAGCCATCAAATTGGGGGCAAGCTAAATTTACTTAACCAGAGAAAAAACGATAGCGTTTGTCTTTTTCCATTTTGTTTTTGCCTTGGAAAAATTTGAAGGGCGGGTGTCTGAATTAGTAGCCAGTGTCCCAACTTGGGAAGGAAGAAGGAGATGAACGTGAAAGTTACACCTTCATAAACCAAACCAAACCAGGCCTTGACTCTCCTATTTCCTTTTCCCACCAGATTTTGGAGATGCCCCATTGGCCCAATACTGTTTTCTGAAAAGGCCTGTTAATAGGAAAGCCCAACTCATAGTTTTTTTACCCTGACTAATATTTTTTGGAATATCAATTTTTCTATTTATATTTTATATATATATATATATTATTTTAATCGCCGTATCGGTGTCGTACCCGTATCCTAGTTTTTGAAAATTTGCCGTATCGGCATATCGTGTCGTATCGTATCGGCGTACCCGTATCCGTATCGGTGCAACATAGGCAAATAGTTTAAATGTAGGGCATTCAACAACATTGCCACCTTCCCCAAATTCAATCGAGGTAAGCTGGTTAGCCTCTCCTTCAAGAATAATATATGGTTTCTCCTTAGGGATCACAACTTTTTCCCTAGATAGATGTAAAAGAGAGCATATTAGGGCTTGGAATCCATAACACAACTTGGAAAATAAAACCTAATTTGAAAAAGTATTACTTACTTGTAGACACCATGCTTAATAAGAATTCGTGTCAACAATGAGTTATTTTCTGGTATGGAATCAATGGCTTGCTGCACTGTTGTAAATTTTCCTTGATCATTCCTATGGACTATGATGGTTCTTGAAAGTGCATCTGATGCACCCAATAAAAGGAAGAGAGCAAATATTGTTGATATAAGCGACTCCGTATTGCATACAGAACTGCAAGGCAAGCTTAGTAGATTTGCAACAATGACAATGGCAAAAGAAGATGATGAAATTCATAATCTTATATAGATGGATAAAAGAAAGTTAGAGTGCTTTGTAAAACAATTATTTGGCTGACATTTTGGATTGAGTCCATCGAATCTGCTCTGTTTGTGTCGGTTTTTGGAAAGATATGCATGTGTTGAGATGAAAAAATAGCAACTATTCACCCACGAAATCTTCAACAATTAATTGGAATTTTCTTTTGGGTACTAAATATTTGTTAGGATTTTTCGTACTATAAGTATACATTTTTTTTGCTTTTTCAACTAATATACATTAATTTGACATCTGGCAGTGCTGATACTGAGGTAAATAGGCATGCCATTGCATGGCAGCCAATAGACGAAGGCAAGAGATATGCAAGGTGGAGGAATTGCACAAGTTTTGTTTTAGTGTGTAATGAGCACTTTAGAATAGATTTCCTCCGACAAAACATAAATCAAGAAATTCTAGGTGTGCTGCAAACATTGTATTTGGATTGACAAAGTATGGGTATGGGAAGAAGATATGTTGGCTTTCGCCAACTATGGGTATGGGGAGAAGACAATTTTTATTTGGATTGACTCGTGGATGTTATAGTAATATTATAATAGTGTCTAGTACTTTAGCATTGTCATTTCAGATACTTAAAAAGTGCATTTGGTTATTAAAAAAAATTTAAAAGTACTTATGGGTTATAAAAATACATTTTAGAAATCACTTTCAAGTGAATTTTACCGAACACTTGAATGTTCGATAATTTGATGTGCTTATAATGAACGCTCTTATGAGCAAAAGTGCTCATTTGAATTATGTTTATATCAATTTTTAAGGCGATATTATGAATTATTGAGGTTTTAAGTTGGGTGTAAATACAGAGAGGAGGTTTTAAAGTTGGGTGTAAGAGAACGAACACATTGTTCTATCAATTTGGCCTAACCAACATCTAAATTGTACTTATTTGATAGGGGTGTACATCGGTTCGAAACCAAAATTGTAACATTCCACATCGACCAACGAAGGGGGTGATGTGCCTTATATGTACATGCCCACCTCCATCTAGCACAAGGCCTTTTGAGAGCTAACTGGCTTCGGATTCCATTGGAACTCTGAAGTTAAACGAGTTTGGACTAAAGCGATCCCCGAATGGGTGACCCACTGAGAAGTTGCTCGTGAGTTCCCAGAAACAAAACAGTGAGGGCGGGGGCCCAAAACGGGCAATATCTTGCTAGGTGAGTCGGGTAGTGACATAATGGTATCATAGCCTGACCCCGACCGAAAATGTGTCAGCAAGGACGCTGGGCCCTAAGGGAGGTGGATTGTAAGATCCGTGTCTTGGGAAGCAAGAATGGTGAGCAATCCCACATCGCTTGGGGAGGGAAGGGTGATGTGCCTTATATGTGTGGGCACGTCTCTATCTAGCACGAGGCCTTTTGGGAGCTCACTGTCTTCGGATTCCATGGGAACTTCGAAGTTAAGCGAGTTTGGGTTAGAGCAATTCCCGGATGGGTGACCCACTGGGAAGTTGCTGGTGAGTTCCAGAAACAAAACCGTGAGGGCGGGGGCCCAAATCGGACAATATCTTGCTAGGGGAGTCGGGTTGTGACATAATACAAAAAAAGGTTCTTGTTCAATTGGGACAGTCTAGCGGGCCATGATGGATCTGAGTGGCACCAACCCGTTATCCTTCCACTGCCAAGAGCGGGAGGTAGACGTTGCTCTGTGAAGCCAGCCTTACGCAGTGCCCTCCTCTCTAGGAACTCAGTGACCCAGAGCTTTCGTTTAAGCCACAGGGTTCAACTCCTGGCTTGGAATGGGCGGGCCAAAAGATAAACGACTCAAACCCGATCCTCTAACACTGAGCCAATGTTCCAGCACCCATCTTGGGATTACTTTAGCCCCAACTCGCTTAACTTCGGAGTTCCAAGGAATCTAAAGCCAGTGAGCTCCCAAAAAGCCTCGTGCTAGGAAGATACGTGCTCACACATATAAGGCACGTCACCTTTCCCTCCCCGAGTGATGTGAGATTGCTCACCGTCTTGCTTCCCCAAGCTCACGGGTCTTACAATCCACCCCCTTTGGGGCCCAGGCCCTCGGGCACACTGGTCGTGGTCCACTATGATACCATTATGTCACGACCCGACTCCCTTAGGAAGATATTGTCCGCTTTGGGCCCCCCGCCCTCACGGTTTTGTTTCTGGGAACTCACGAGCAACTTCCCAATGGGTCACCCATCCGGGAATTGCTCTAGCCCAAACTCGCTTAACTTCGGAGTTCCTATGGAATCCGAAGCCATTGAGCTCCTAAAAGGCCTCTTGCTAGATAGAGACGTGCCCACACATATAAGGCACATCACCATTTCCTCCCCGAGCGATGTGGGATTGCTCACCGTTCTTACTTCCCAAGACACTGGTCTTACAATGTCACGACCCGACTCCTAGCAAGATATTGTCCGATTTGGGCCCCGCCCTCACGCTTTGTTCTGGGAACTCACGAGCAACTTTCCAAAGAGGTCACCCATCCGGGAATTGCTCTAGCCCAAACTCGCTTAACCCGGAGTTCCTACGAATCCGGCCTGAACTCCCAAAAGGCCTCTTGCTAGATAGAGACGTGCCTACACATATAAGGCACATCACCCTTCCCTCCCCTAGCGATGTGGGATTGCTCACCGTTCTTACTTCTCAAGACATGGGTCTTAGAATCCACCACCCTTGGGGCCTAGCGTCCTCGTTGGCACATTTCCGGTCGGGGTTAGGCTCTGATACCATTATGTCACGACTCGACTCCCCTAGCAAGATATTGTCCGCTTTGGGCCCCCGCCCTCACGGTTTTGTTTTTGGGAACTCACGAGCAACTTCCCAGTGGGTCATCCATCCGGCAATTGCACTAGCCCAAACTCGCTTAACTTCGGAGTTCCCATGGAATCCGAAGCCAATGAGCTCCCAAAAGGCCTCATGCTAGATAGAGACGTGCCGACACATATAAGGCACATCACCCTTCCCTCCCCTAGCGATGTGGGATTGCTCACCGTTCTTGCTTCCCAAGACACGAGTCTTACAAAAACAATTTCAACAATCCGCATCCGATCCAATATAGATTGTGTAATAACCCGATCCCTAATTAATATTTAATTATTAATTTAATAATAGAAAAATACAAAATTGCCCCGATAATATTTTAATGAGTTTCAAATTAACTTTTATTGTTCGGGAAAGAATTTGGGGAAGCGAGCACACCATTACATCGGGCTCGTAGATACGAGTTCGTGGGTATATTGTGGGCTCAAATCGGAGTTCTAACGAAGGTTTTACGATAAAAATATTTTGAGGGGCAAGATGGTAATTAACCAAAGTCAGAATTAAAAAAAAGGTACATCAAATTTGAAATCTGCTTCTCGACTCCCCTAGCAAGATATTGTCGAGTTTGGACCGCCACCACCCCAGCTCCACGTCCAGCCACAGCCCAGCCACTGGCAGCCGCGATATTCGCCGGAAAACGCTGTTTTTTGGCCCGAAATTGCTGAAACTTTGGCAGCCGATTTCTCCTCCTCCGTCCACCGATCAGGACAAGTAAGATATGTTTTCTCACCTATTTTTCATGCTCTAGCTGCCTGTTGGGTAGGTTTCGATCGAATTGCAGCGTAGATAGATGAATTTTCGAGTCAAAGTTTCATTCGAGTTTGAACTTAGGTTTTGACCCACTTAGGGTTTGAAATGGACCTTCCCGTAGTTGAAGAATGTGTTCAGGAGGCCGAGAACTAGCTGTAAGTGGAAGGATAGCTCCCAGTTTGGAGTTTGTCCGAATGCCCAATTTTATCGCTTTTAGGCCTCGGATCTGCCAGCACGTGTTCCCACGCATCAGCCCACTTTTAATTGTAAATCTTTAATCCTAAATTATCCTTACATCGTCACGAGCACGTAGGCGTGCTCGGATTTCAATTTGGAGTTCGTAAGACAGTCGAACGAATATACGCTTATTGTGCGTTATCCAGGTTCGATGTGTTTGGACCGTTGGATCGGTTCCAATTCTTAGTATGTGGTTCCCGTATTTTTAGGATCATGTTGGATTCGACGGATCGTGAATTTGATTCCCGGATGCTCCGAAAATGCCAACCCTATGGCTAGGGTTACGGAAAATCATTCGATCGTCCGATCATGTGATCGTGAGCAATCCGACAGTCTGATCGAGACCAAACTTTCGAGACATGTGTCCTAGGCCTATTGGAACCTTTAGGAATTTCATGATCGTTATTTGGAGGTCGTGGACCCCACGGGGTCCCGGGTTGATTTTTTGGGACTTTATTGCTTTTTGAGTCCCGAGTCTCTAGTAAACCGTTCTAAGCCTTGGAAAAGCTTATGTGGGCATAGGAATGATCTTAAATTTGATGCATGTACTTCTAGGAGCGGGGGGTCATGGTTTTTAATTAATTATTATATTGAACAATTTTATTAATAAAATATTATGATGATTAATTAGGCACCTGGGCGCAGATTGAACCGCAGGAGAGACCTTCGAAAGGTCCAGCTAGCACGGACAAGTAGTGAGTGGATTTTTGTTTTATAAATGATATTAGCAATTAAATTCCATTATTTGATCTTGAATAAGTATTTTATGATTGATGTTTTTCTAGTATGATTTTGCTGAGTTTAAATATTTATTTATTGTTGTCGAGTTGAGATTATTTTAAGAATATGAAAATTTAGAATTTTAGAGAGTTACCAGACAAAATGGCAGTAGAGGTTTAAGATAAACATAATTCATTTTATTTATTCCAAACCTTTCAGGAATTATATATTTTCTTAAAACCACTCTAGGTACCCCAAGCATAATAAACGTTGCCTTCGGATAAAAGGGTTGCCTTCAGAATATATATGGATATTGGTTATTACCCTGTCTACGTACATAGTTACCTTTGGTATAAGTCTGCGCGCGTATGACTTTACGCCCCACTAGTCTCGAGGACGCCCGAACCTTGTGGAGCGAGGACGCGGCTCGGGTAAACTCCGTGTTTTCCTGAGTTTTGCTAGGACGCGGCTCGGTTAACTTTGTGTCACCGAGTCTTGCGAGGAAATGGAATTGACGAAATAAGTGGGATAAAACGGAAATAAGGAATTGACGGATTATGTGGGATAAACGGAAATAAGGAATTGACGGAAATAAAATAGGTACACCTAGGTAGTAGACTAAAGTTGTTTTCAATGCTTTCAATAAACTGATGTTTGAATAAGTGTGTGAATGGCTATATGTATATAAATATGAATGCGATGATTTCAGTACGAGTATAGATGAAGAAAGTGATTTAGTTTTCACAACTATTTTTACAGTGGGGTTAGTACGTTCGTATGTATTTTCAAAACTTGTTTTTGGTCCACTCACAGTTTTAAATGTTTTGCGCCCTCGGGCAGTAGGCGTGCACTAGGAGGCCACCACAGGGCAAATTTCTCGCTCCCCTCCTTTCTCACTCGATGTAGGATATCTTTTGTAAACTAAATAAATTTTCTTGTAAACTCTGAGTTAAATGCTCTGATATTGCCCTAGAACTTGTATGTTTAACTGTTAGAATGTTTATAAAAGCATGCTGGCAGTTGGTATATATATAATGATATGCTTGTTTAGCAGGTGTAAATTTTGGGCTTGATCAAATTACAAGGGTGGCTCTGCCGAATTTTTGGTAAAAGTCGAACCAAGTTTTAATTTTTGGTAGTTGGGCAATTAAGTCTTTTGTGCCCGGTATCTGCCAGGTGTCGACACGCACAAGATTCGGCTCAGATTCCAAAGTGGAATTTAGGTCGGGTCCTGTCAGATTGGATTACGATTTTTTCAATCCGATCCGACCATATAAATCCAATCCAATCTGATCCAATTGATATTGGATTGGATTGGAATGGATGATCGGTTTTCATAATGGAAAAAAAATTGAAATATGAAACATTTATCGTCAAGTTTAATATAATTAAACATATTGATATACGTAAATGTAAAATTTAAATGAAATGTTACAAAAAATTATTTTAATTTTATAATATATTAGACATAACTCCATCAAATTACTTAAAATGTTTATAACTTTTTTAATGAAAATTACCTAACAAGCAAAATAAGTATGAAACTAAGGGCCAGTTTGGCATTGCTATGCTGTGAAAATAATCGCTGTCAAATTTGCTGTGAGAGAAATCAGCTGTGAGAGAAAGCAGTTTGGCGTTTGGTAAACTTTTTGTTAAAAGTGTTGTTGGTACTAATTCCCCCATAATCAGAAAATAATTCCTGCATAATCATTAAACCCAGCACCTCTTCGAAACTGATTCATGCATAATCAGAAAATGAAAGCACCTCATTAGCTGCTTTCCCTTATAAATTTCTCTCACAACAATTTTTAATAATAAGTGATTTTATCATAGTTTACCAAACGGGCTGGGCTTCCCAAAATTTTTAAAAAATCACTTATCACCCCAAATAAGCAATGCCAAACTGGCACTAACTAGATTGGATTGGATCCTCAAAAGCAAATCCGTCATCTGATCCAATCATGTCGGTTTTGAAAATTAGGGATCCAATTCAATCCATCAAATAATCAAAACCGAAATCGGTCGGTTTGGAAAGATTGGATTGGATCTTGCACACCCCTATTATTTGATTACAGAAACTTCAAGTTTCTTTTTTTTTAAAAACATTAAAATGTATGAGCAAAAATTGAAATCTCATATCATATTAATAGAAGTTGACAAGAAAAAAAAACCATTTGAAAAGAACAACTTACATAGAAAAAAACAATTAAGAAAACAATCTATAACATTGATAGGCCCAACTTCCTTTGGTATTTGGTCTATATTGGCCCAAATGAAAAGCTTTCATTGATAGGCCCAACTCACCGTCTTCCTCTAGCTCACTTGTGCAAATGAAGCACACCAGTTTACAACGAAGAAGGAAAATTCACACGAACTGTTCAAATGCTGAGAACCATTTCTCTCTCACGGAGTACTCTGAGGTCCTTCTCCCAAACCTGCACCCATCTGTCTTCAAACCCAAGCCAAACCCCATCACCACCTTCAACCCCTTCGATTTTGATTTCCTACTCTTTTTACTCGACGTCATCGAAGCAAGAAAAGGAGGACAAAAACGACGTCGCTTCGGTTTTCAACAGGGACCCAACAGTCCCTCCCAAGCTCTTCGTGGTCCAGCCTCGTCTTCGCCCCGATAACTACTTGCAGGCCAAGCTCAACGAGGCTCTCTGCCTCGCCAACTCTCTTGAAGAACAGCGAGATGGGTACTTCGATGTCGATTTTTTCGATAAGGAAATACCTGCCCACATTGTTGTTCAGAACCCAATTGTTAGACACCAAACTCGAGCAGGTCGGTTCTTTAATTGTCATTATTATTTTCAATTCTTTTGAAGTAAACTTTAACCCCATTTATGAAAATAATTACAATTTTGCATTGTGCAGATACATATTTTGGCAAAGGGACTTTGGAAGTTATTAAATGCCATCTAAATGCGCTGGAAGAAAAGGAAAGAGGCTTTCTTTTGCTGTTGTTGTTGTTTTTTTGGTTTCTTTTTCTGTTTTGTGTTTCAAAATTTGTCTAAATTTTAACAGGGTGAAGTGGATGCTATATTTGTGAATACAATTCTGTCTGGGATTCAGCAGAGGAATTTGGAGGCAAGTAATTCTGCATATGCAGTTTTTCTTTGGTTTTTTTTTGTGCCCAAGAAAATTAGAGCTCATCTATCCCACACTAAAGTTTATATGTAGAAAACTAAAAAATGGTATTGATTTTTATATTTCTGTTTCGTGTGGCAGCAAATTTTGGGAAAACCAGTCTTGGACCGTGTGGGTCTTATAATAGAGATATTCAATGCTCATGCCTGCACAAAGGAGGGCAAGCTGCAGGTATTAGTGCTATCTTTGGTTAAGGAGTTTGTATTTTAGTGAAGAGCTTTGAAGGATCACTTATGGCCCCCTTTTGATTTTAACAGGCTGAATTAGCAGCTCTAATGTATAAGAAAACAAGACTTGTACGACTGCGTGGCAAAAGTGGACGCTCAACTTTTGGAACGGATGGAGAAGCTGAAGTTGTTAGTGCCCGAGGGTAATGTATTGTCTAATTCTGAAAACTTAAATGCAGCAGAGATTTTACTAAGTTATTTTGGTCATGCGTACTTACTGCTTAGAGAAGATTTTGTCTAAATGGGGTGTTAATTGCAGGAGAGGAAGTGGGGGACGTGGCTTCATTAGTGGTGCAGGAGAAACTGAACTTCAGCTTCAACGACGAAGGTTCATTTCCATGATTCTCATATCTTATGTTAATATTTATATCTCGTGCTCAAGTTTTAATGGGCCCTTGACTGCAAGTGGCTGTTTCTTTGACCTTATGAAACAAACGTACTAGTTTTTCATAACTGCAGATGACAAGTTTCTCCTACTAAAATATTGTGTCAATTGATATTTCAGACCTTTCATTTCTAAATGGTGTTTTTCTTGTATCAACCACTGGACTAACTACTAATAAGAGTTTCTTTCGTACTTTTTTCCTTTTTACTTGTTTTATTCTATTACTTTGTTCTAGGATAAAGTTCAAAGTTGAGTAAATACAAGCATTAACTGGAGTCATATTGAGCTAGGAGTCTATTGTTATAATATAATTGATGACATAAACTACTTGGTTAACTGTCTGTGGTTTATGGTATATCTATTCTTGCATATGTGCATCCACTTAATAGCACTATAATCTCAGAATTTCAGAACGGAGGAGTAGTCTGTTACTGCAAATTCAAGAGGTTCGACGAACTCGAGCTGTGCAACGTGCTGGTCGGAAGAATCGTGGAGGCTCTTATGGTCAAGGTTTACCTACTGTTGCTGTTGTTGGGTATACAAATGCTGTACGTGTCTAATATATTATATTTTGTTTTTGTTATTTTTACACAAAATTGTCCAAACATTTAATTCCTCACTTCTTGTGATAGGGGAAATCTACATTAGTTAGTGCACTCTCAAATAGCGATCTTTACAGTGATTCTCGGTAATATATTCCACTCATATAACATGTTATTTTGATCTATAAACCATATGTTATTTAAGCCTTGATCTTGGCTTTTAACATATTGATGATGTTGTACTATTTTGCAGATTGTTCGCTACGGTTGATCCTAAATTGAGAAGTGTTTTTCTTCCTTCAGGGTATATGACCATAAATGATAACTATTTTGCTCGTTAATTGTATATTGGAATTTTGATGATAAGTTGTTGCTTGGATGAGTTTCTGGATCTTGTTTTGCACTAATTGTGAGTATTTAATGTTCAGGAAGAAAGTGCTTGTAAGTGACACAGTAGGATTTATATCAGATTTGCCAGTGCAGGTATATGGAAAGCATGTTTAAACTACTTTCTTTCATTTTCCGTCTTACCACTAATCCCATTCATCACTTATACAATTTACTTTTGTAGTTAGTGGAAGCATTTCATGCAACTCTAGAAGAAGTTGTGGAAGCTGATCTCCTTGTGGTATGACTAATGTCTTGTGCATTCATTTGGGAACCAGGGTCTTTTCAGGTTTTTCCACATGTACATTTGAACTAGATTTGTTGATACACAATACAATGCGATAAAATTAAGTTCCTGCTATTGATATATCTCTGGGCTTCTGTTTGGTATCCTGCATCATGTGATATGATATGACATAGAATATATAAAACGCAGTAGCAGAGAGATTAATATTTATGGTGTGGGATTTGAACTAACACTCAAAATGGCTCCCAACATGACACATCTACCTTGCAGCATGTGTTGGATTGTACTGCTCCCAATCTAAATGAGCACCGTTCGACTGTATTCCAAGTTCTTGATCAAATCGGCGTATCAAAGGAAAAACTTGAAAACATGATTGAAGTTTGGAATAAGGTATTGCTAGTCTCTGCACTTGTACACTACCTTAAATAGAATGAAAATTAAAAAGCACGCTGATGCAGTTATCTATATCCTTTGGAATTCCACAGATTGACTATCAGGAGGAGGGCATGGATTTTGATGAGTGTGTTGATGACATTGAAGATGGTGAGGCTAGCAGTTTCTCGGGAGAAAAAGATGATCTGGATTCTGAGCTCTCATCAGGAGTCGAAAACAATGAGGCTTTTGAAGCTATTGATGACCAAGATGGTGATTACTCTGACGGTTGGTTGGCATCAGAAGATGTCGAAGATCCTTGGGGTGAAGGTGGGTCCTGTACGGGCTTGAAGACTACAGACGACCAACAAAGCGAGTGTCCAAAGGACTGGACAACAGAAAAGCAATTGCAATTACAAGTTCAATCTGGTCCACATGTTAGAACATCTGCTTTAATGGGAGTTGGGTTGCAAGAGTTGTTGGAACTCATTGATGAGAAGCTGAAGGAGGCCCCAAAGGCAAATGTTGTGGAAAGGGATCCATTTGATCGAAAATGGAGGCCTCCTCGGACAGAGGAGGCTGGCGTAGCAGTTGAACAATGATAAATGTGAATATACATTTTGTTCATGTATGCTATCATCGAGCAGCGCCATAGGATATATAGTTGGAATTCCCATTTACATGGGTCATCGACAATTATACAGGAGCTCTTCGAAAGCAGTGTTGGCCTGGCAAAATGTTCGGACAAGATTTCGACGCTTACTAATCCGTAATCAATTGAGGAATTGAAATGAGACGGAATCGTAATCGATTCTTGAAGTTGTTACTAAAACTGTCTAATTGAAATAGAATTCCATAAAAGCTTACTAATTCAAATAGACCTAATATAAATCAAGATGATTACTAAAATGCCCTTGTCCCAAATCAAATATTTTATATACTTTTTTAAATAAAATTTGATATAGTATATAATAGTAAGAAAAATTAAATTGCTTTTTTATTTCATAGACACATTAAAATGATTTTGTTTATTTATAAATTTAAGTATTTCTAATAAGTATTTTTATTTATTTATAAATGTAAGTATTTCTATTAAGTTTTTATTTATTTATAAATGTAAGTATTTCTATTAATTAATCCTTAATACTAAAATGATTTTGTTTTTATTTCTAGGATTAAGGATAATCTTGGAAATAATGAAAGTAAGTGAGGGCATAAAGGGAAAAATTATCATTCGACACGGATGAAATCGGGATCCAGATGAACCGGATCCAAATACCACCCCAATGTTGGGAATCCAAATCACCCAAAATCTTGGAATTGAATTTCATTTTTTGTGTGAGACCCACGCACTTTGATTCATCCCAATTTTAAGTAAACACACGCGTAATCCGTAATCTAATCCTGGATTCCTTATTCTCATTCCGACTACTTTACAAGAACGTGCCATCAAGGTATTCAAGCTCCTTGAGTTGGCTGTTTTCTCTTTTGGAAAAATTAGGCCGCAGTACTTAGGTGGATAATTTTTGTAGCAAAAACTCTTGTAACCACTTCTTAGTTAGAAAAACCTAAAAACAAAACGTGCCGAATGTGGGATAGTATAAGATGAAACAAAACAAATGAAACACTGTCACGATGGTTTATTTCTCAAAGCTATTTGTATCTGAAAAGATGGCCTAATAAGTTAGTGCCTCTAGTGTTATTCTATAAATCAAATTCTTGGTGCGATTAGAAGTTGTTTTTGGGTAGCGTTTATCCGCCGTTTCAGAATTGTTCTAGCACTCATTTGAATCTTTAAAGTAGCACAAATAAGGATGATCATTATTATTTTTAATTTAGTGGTATTTTTCTTCTCAATGTTGAAGGAAGTTCAAAATTTAATTCCTCTTTCTCTTTGCAAAGCCCATTTCTTTTTTTGACTAAGAGAAATTTTATTTCATTTTTATAATTTAAATGATAGACAAAAACTCCCCTATTCTCGTTTCATTGCCCCTCTTCTCCCCGAGATAGGGAAGTATTTCTCCAAATGATGAGGGTGATATTATTCTGGGCTCCATCCAACCAAATCCATTGTGAGTTAGGAAAAAGGAAAATGAGGCCTGTTATGAACAGCCTAAAAGTCCAAAATACCCCTAACCATTTGCAAGCACAAGATCCCGCCGACACATGATGCCAATGCCGCGTGCCACGGCCATTCGTATATACCATCCAACCAAATCCATTGTGAGTTTGGAAAAAGGAAAACGAGGCCTGTCATGAAGAGCCTAAAAGTCCAAAATACCCCTAACCATTTGCAAGCACAAGATCCCGCCGACACATGATGCCAATGCCGCGTGCCACGGCCATTCGTATATACAAGAAGGAAATACTCGCACGCACTCGCCTATATTACATATCTCATATCTCCGTTGGCCTCTTTTAGATTTTGCTCTATTTTCAACTCTCTCTCTCTCTCAGCTAAAAGCAAACCCAAGAGAATTTTTCTTTTTCTTTTTCAAAAAGAAAAAAATCAAAATTTACAGATCTAAGATCCAAAAAGCATTGCCATTGAGCAAATCCTCAATGTGGTGCGCTCGTTTGTGGTGATCTAAGGTAACACCCGAACTCAATTGAATTTCTCGCTTGTTTCTTACATTGCTCTGTTATTGGCACTCTGTTTGTTTCGCGGGAAAAATGAGAACCAAACGAATTGGTTCTGCATTCATAACTGTACATGGATCTAGCTTCATTTTCTATATGTTTGTGGCTGATTTTCATTCGTATCTGTAAATTTTGTTTTCTGAAAGCAGTGTACAGTATTTTCGGATTCGTTGCCTGTGAAGAAAGAGCAGCCATGTCAAGGAGGGCGGTGGGATCCACACGCCGCAATGGAAACTTTCCGTTTGCTGGAGCCTTCAATTCAAAATCCAAGTCGTCCCCTTTGCTATCCATTGGCCTTGTAGTTGTGGTGAGTTTTCTTGGATTCAAATTTCATTTCCTTTGTGTGCCAATTCATTGCAATTCAGTTTGCGCTGCTGAGTGCGTAGCTCCTATATCATTTTAAACAATATAACAAATTATGAGTTTCTAATTATGTTTTGTTGGTTTTTGGTTGAAATTCTCAGGGAGCGATCCTAATTGTCGGCTATGTTTATAAGGGCTTAGGTTTGTATTTTAACTGCTTGCATTAACAGCACCTATTTACATTTACTGATATGGAGTTTTTAAATTTTGGTGAGCTAGCTGGGCAATGCTTTTTCGGAGGTCATTGATTCTTTGAATTCTTACACATGTATGCGCCGATTAATGTTTGTTCTTAAAAATTCAGGTGTCTTCGACAGGGGTGCCAACGTAGTTAGTAGAGTTGAAGGTGAGTTTGGGGCCTTTTTCTGCTTGTCTTGTCAGGTTGATGTTCAAGTGTTAGCAATTAGTATTCTTCAGATACTTGCAATAATAGCGTTTGCCCATTTCCTTCTATAATTAGGCGATTTCTCATGCACGCTAGAAGTTCAGAGAGCAATACCTTTCCTAAAGAAAGCGTATAGTGGCAGTATGCACAAAGTTTTGCATATTGGCCCTGATACTTGTTCAGTTGTGTCTGCATTGTTAAAAGATGACGAAATTGAAGCATGGGGTGTGGAACCATATGAGATAGAGGATGCTGATAGGAATTGCAGGAGTCTTGTGCGCAAGGGCATTGTGCGTGTGGGTGATATAAAGTTCCCTCTACCCTATAAAGCAAAGTCTTTTTCTCTTGTGATAGTGTCAGATGCATTAGATTACCTCTCTCCAAAATACCTGAACAGGACTCTTCCAGAATTGGCAAGGGTTTCTTCCGATGGTCTTGTTATTTTTTCAGGTACTTCACTATAAAGTTCATATAGCTTGTGCAGTGTCAGGGTTTGTTACTAGAAATTCTTTTCCTGAAATGATTAGAAGTTCATATGAGATAATTGCACTGTTATCAAAAGATTCACATTAATTAATTGCACTCTAGTACTTCTCTTGTGGTTGATTCATTGGGTTAAAATGAATTTAGAGATGTTTAGCTATGTTAATCCTTGCAGATCCATACAGACACCCCAGTCAATTGCATTGATCCTAAGTGGATTACGTCAATATATTAACCCTTGGCTTTAGATCTCTTACTAAAGATACTGGACCGGAGATATCCTGATACTAAGTCTTTCTGACCATAATTATTTACCATTAATGTTTTTAGGTTCTTTATTCCCATAGAAAGTAATAAATTTTTCTTGATCTTTTGCTTTTGGTAATAATCATTTCTAATTTCACTGCTATTTACTTTTATGTTTAGGTTTCCCTGGTCAACAGAGAGCTAAAGTTTCTGAGTTATCCAAATTTGGACGCCCGGTAAGTGATCTGCCCATGTGATGTCACCATGCTATTTTGCAGTTGTTGGATTACTACTCTTACCCATGTGGATATGATATGTACTGTAAATTGGATGGTCATTACTCCTTATGCCTATCATTTGCTTAAGATCAAATTTCAACCAAAATCATATCCAAGTGCATAAGTTATTTGTTGACAAATGAAGGGGCTATATAAAGCTGGGTCCTGATCCTTATGTTAAACTTGGAAATAATGAAAGGAGATGTAACATTTATGATCACTCTATTATAATTTGGTTTTAGTTATAGAAGCTTTAATAATAATCATCAGGTTTGTATCTGCCTGGTTGACCTTCTGACTGAGATATCTTTGTTTCCTTTAGGCCAAAATGCGGAGCTCCTCTTGGTGGATACGTTACTTTGTTCAGACCAGCTTAGAAGAAAATGAAGTTGCCATCAAGAAGTTTGAGCAGGTCACAACAAAGGAGTCATACCAGCCAAGCTGTCAAGTGTTTCACCTTAACTCATATCACTAATTATAAAAATCATAGCATCTTTTATTCATTAAGTTTTGGTATGCCACAAGGCTGATAAAGGGAAAAGGTTGTTGTAGCTGTCATTTAAAAACAAGACCTCTACTGGGTTGTTTTGGTATAGGGTGATTTGTATTCCGCCTCAAACTGATTTGTATTCCTTTTGATTATAATGATTGTATCCAGGAATTGATTTTCCTACTGTCTTTGTTTTTTGAATCATTCGACTCCGCCTCATCACTAGCAATTTGTTACGACCGTACTTGAACAGGATTTGTGGTATTAGGTTGTGATGTGTCCTTGAGTTCTGAGGAGACATGAACCCAAGTCTGGTAGATGAATTGTGACCATGTTATCAGAGCATGATTAGAAGTTATCGAGTATTTGTAGCTACATGAAAGGAAAAAGAACATCCATTTTAAGGTTTCTTGATCAGAAGAAGTCTAATATGACCTAGCTGATTCTATCTTTTGACTTTTATCTCGTAAAAATTAGGGATGTGTTACACAAAAATCAGGATCAATAATCAATTCCTATAAACTTGCCCCAAGGTAGGAATTTGATGATGTTTTTTGCCTGTTTAGAGACTCGGAGCCATGAGTCTAACGCATCTTCCATTGAAATGCTAATCGCTTGGTTTCCTTGAAAAGTCTTTCATGTCATGCTTGTAGAAGCCGATCTTCATTTGCTGGGAAAAGATAACTGAAATTCACTAGCAGAAATATCACCAATAATCCCCACAAGAACAATGCCCTTCCTTAAAGCAATGAAACCTGTGGGCATCTCTCACTGTGATTTCCCTCCCAGCAATGACAGAGATAAATTTGATTGCATTGTGGCAATCCCCACAAATCCTCAGGTTCTTCACCACAAGTATAGGCTCTCCCTCTCTAGTCGAGATCAACCCAAACGCAACAGCTAGCTTTTCACTGTGATGCCCCAACCGTATCTCCTTCTCTCCTTGCACTGATTCATCGTCCTTTACCAAGGTCCATCTTAAATCAGGCACATACCCCGCTCGCTTCATCTTCCTTGACATCTCTTCCAAGTATTCATGAATATCTTTAATCATCGGGTGGGAAATTTCCTCAGCCACGAAAACATGTACCCTCTTATTCACCTCAATCCAACTACAACCTGGTTTTTTCTTCACTCCTCTATCTCGCATAAGTTTTCTAATTGTTGCTACTTCTTCCCATTTTCCATCTCTAGCGTACATATTCGACAGCATCACATATGGAGCAGCATTTGAAGGATCCAGTTGAAGAAACTGATTGGCTGCCTTCACTGCTAGTTCAATATTTCCATGTGTTCTACATGCACCGAGTAATGTAGCCCAGCCAACAGAGCCAGGGCTGAATGGCATCGTCTCAATGAGTCTTTCAGCTTCATCCAGTTTGCCTGCTCGACCTAGAAGATCAATCATGCACGAATAATGCTCCGCTTCTGGTTCAATCTTGAACTTCTCCTTCATCATATTGAAATACTTCTGACCCTCCTCAACTTTTCCAGTGTGAGCACAAGCAGAAAGGACAGAGATAAAGGTTATACTTGAAGGAACAATATCCATCTGAAGCATATGTTCAAAAAGCCGTAGTGATTCCACTCCGATCCCATGCTGTGCATAACCTGCAATCATCGAATTTAAAGAGACAGTATTATGCTCTGGCATCCTATCAAATAACCTTCTTGCATCATGAAGATTCCCGCATTTGGAGTACATTGCAACAAGAGCATTATTCACTGAAACTTTATTTGAAGGGATATCAGATTTGATTGCTAAGGCATGAATCTGCTTCCCCTGGGAGGGAGATGACAAATTGGAGCATGCACTAATCACACAGACGAAGCTGCAATCATCAGCACAGTGACCAACACGTTGCATTTGACGGAAACAATCTAGAGCATCTTCAGAGAACTCATCATTTTGAGAATACCCAGAGATCATCGTGTTCCAAAGAACCAAATCCGGATAAGTAATCTCTTCAAATAATTTCCTACAATCTGACATGCCACCAGCAGCACACTTGGAATATAAATCGATCAGGCCACTCCCAACATGTGAATTCTGGTGGAAACCAGTTTTGATCAACTTACCATGGAACTGAAGTCCACCCAACAGGTCCTCCACACACGTAAATGCAGTCAAAACACTTGCCAATGTAAACATGTCGACCTTAAATCCACTCCTGACCATTTCCTGAAACAATGCCAGGGCTTTCAACCCTTGGCGGTGCTGGCCATATGCCACAATCATAGAATTCCAAGACACTTCATCTCTCACCTGTCCCATGACATAGAACACCCTCTTCGCCTCCTCCAAAAACCCATTTTTACTATAGTAAGTTACAAGCGCATTGTTTACCGAAACATATGAATCAAAACCACCTGACACCGCCACCGAATGCAACTGCCTAATCAAACCGATATCATCACAACAACCCGTGATCACAGCAGAGATGGTAAACCCATCCATGTCAAGACCCATGTTTCTCATCCCAGTAAACAAACTCAACGCCGGTTCAGTCTCGCCGCGATCGGCATAAGCAGAAATGAGGGTGTTATAGGACACCAAGTCCGGATGAGGAATTTTATCAAACATTTGGTGGGCAATGTGGGTATGGGACTCTTTCGCATACGCAGCGACGATAGCATTGAACGAGAAGACATTGGGTTCTTGGGTCTGGTCGAAGGCGTTCCGAGCAGAGGAGAGACGGCCACATTTGGAGTAAAGGAGGATGAAGTGGTTGGAAAGGTATGTGGAAGGAGGAAGGAGGGTCTTGAAATATAGTGCATGGAGAGCTTTGCCTGTAAAGAGGTCTCTCTCGGCTATGCATGTTTTCAAAAGTTGGCGAAAGTTTTGCAAGGCACATGAAAGCTGGTTCATCTAAGCCGACTATAAGACTAGTTCCTTCCCATGTTTACCACCCTTTAGGACTGCAAGCCAAAATAAAAGGGTTAAAAAATAATTTTGGTCGATGTCTTTTGTTTGGGCTTCTGTTTAGTTTCTGCGTCTTTTTTAATCTAATTTTATTTTTTACAAGATGATGTTTTAAGCTATGTATGTGTAGGGGATCAAATTCGGGGATAAGGTGTAGTCAACTGACTCAACTCACATCTAATACTTGATATTTTGTCAAACTTATGTTAATATTAATCATAAAAATTTTAATTTATTTTTGAGATATTTAGTTAAATACCCATTCTTAGCACTAATAATATAGATAAACCCTACACCATTTAATTTCTATAAACAAACCTAAAAAAAACCCAAAAAATGAATTTAATGCCCTATTGAATTTGATTTTAATTATTAAATTACTTTAATGCCCTATTTAGTGTTTTGGGTTTTTTATGAGTTTGGGCTTGTTTTAAGAAAATCATGACAGTTTTATAATTATAGGAAGTTTGAAGTCTCTTTATTATGTTGTAAATGGATTTTGGGTGTGTTTTTAAAGTTCATTTCATGTATGGTTATTTATTTATTTATAATAATTTAGACCCCAATATTGGGTATAATAGTGAATCTCCCTTTATTTTTAGTGCCTTCAATGTCAACATTTAGTAGAGCCTAGTGGGTGAATATCAGTAGATCCAAGGGGTGATGATAGAGCTAGTCTTGCATGATTCTTCAATGTCAACATCTAGTAGAGCCTCTTTGTTGCAATTCAATGTCTATTAAATCTTGATGTTCATGTAATTAACTAATTGCATTATGCTTAAGGATGTCCTTTGCTCACAATATTTTTCTCAAAACAAAATGCATTGCCATCAATTTGATGCACAACTTAAAACCTGATACCAATGATTTAAATTAAGCAACATATATTAATATTTTAAAGAAGAAAAAGAAACAAATGAATTTCATATTTTAAATCTATAGCCAAGTTTATTTTTATTTTTATTGAAATTGTTCTTAATTCTCTAGCAAGATTCATTTTTTGGGTTTCAAATTAACTCACTTGTGATAATGAATTTCATCTAATATTTACTCGCTACATAATTTAAATCAGAATAACTAATATAATTGTTTCAAAAGCTGAACTAAGTACCATACTTGAAACTCAGTTAAAATCAAGTGCTTAAAAAACTCATAACAAAAGGAGAGATTTATTATCTTCAATCAACTGTAAAGAAATGAGCTTTGAACTCAGAAAACTGAGTTAATTGACAATCTACTTAGGTATTATCCATTGGCATATATGTTGCTGGACAATCTAAACACCATAAATTTTATTTGTACAATTACGTAGGAAACTCAATTAATTCTAAAATTTGTCCTTTCTATTAATTCATTTTTATTAGAAGGCTTAATATCACAAAACGTCCCTAAGGTTTACGAAACTATCAAATTGCATCCTTAATGTTTTTTTGTGTCATTCTTGGTCATCGAGGTTAGTATGTGTGATCACGAATGGTCCCTGCCGTTAGGTTAAGTCAAAAACTCCGTTAGTTTCTGACGTGGCATATATATATATATATATATATCACTAAACATCCCTAAGGTTCACACACCTATCACAAATGGTCCATGCGAAAAAAATTTCATTTAAAATTCATAAATTTTTGGCTTTCTTTTTAAATTATTTAAAAATATATTTTGTATTTTAAATACGCGTGACACTATATTTTTGAAGATGTGGGCTCCACATATATGCCACATTAACAAACTAATGAAGTTTTTAAAAAATAATTTAAAATTAAAAAAACCATTTATAGAAGGATTTAACCTTGAGTAGGGGTGGCAATTTCCGACTCGACCCGTTACACGACTCGAAACCCGCACGGAAAACACGACCCAAACACGACCCATTTATAAATGGGTAATTTTAGTCAACCCGCCACTGACCCGTTTATAAGCGGGTGGGTTTCGGGTCAACCCGCCAACCCGTTTAAATACCTATTTAACCCGTTTATTAAACGGGTCGTGGTCGCGGGTCGTGTCAACCCGTTTAATACCGCCAACCCGCGAAAAAATCAAATAAAATGAAAGTTTTAGCACACATGGGTTTCGAACCCTTGCCATGTCCACTCCTCTCCTTGCACCTTATCCATCATGGTGCTGATAAATTTGTGATTATATGTTACAACATTAGAGATTTATAATGTCCTTACATAATGATGAGCACTCAAATATTACATTTTTATCCCTAAATTATATTTGTTAGTAATTGTTCCTTATATAATTTGAGTTCATTAAATATCTAGGGATTAGGGTTTAATGTTTTAATCCCAAAATCATAAACCCTAAACCCTAAACCCTAAACTCTAAACCCTAAACCCTAATCCCTAAACTCTAATCCCTAATCCCTAAACCCTAAACCATAATCCATAAACCCTAATCCCGATTCCCCAATCCCTAAACCCTAAACCCTAAACCCTAAACCCTAAACCCTAAACCCTAATCTCTAAACTCTAATCCCTAATCCCTAAACCTTAAACCATAATCCCTAAACCCTAATTCTGATTCCCTAAACTCTAATCCCTAATCCCTAAACCATAAACCCTATTTATTTTCAAAATGCAATAATTATTTTCTTTGTTTCTTCTTCATTTTCTTCAATTTTTTAATTTTTTAATTTCTCTTTCTCAATCTTTATACATAGAGAGAGAGAGAGAGAGGCAAAATGAAATCACTATTTTATATCTAAAAAATGTAATTACTTGATTAAATTATCAACATTTAGAATTATTTATTTATTTTTATTTGCTATCACTTAGCGTCGTTAAACGGGTTAATGGGTCAACCCGAAACCCGCACGAAAATAAATGGGTAAATACGGGTTGACCCGTATTTGACACGAATACTAAACAGGTCAATACGGGTTGACCCGTATTTGACACGCGTATAAATACGACACGACACGAACCCGACCCGACACGACCCATTGACAGCCCTAACCTTGAGGACCATTTATGAACCCTAAACCCTTGGTTTTTTCATTTTTAAATTTTATGAATTTTAAAAAAACTCTATTAGTTTGTTGATTTGGCATATATGTGGAGCCCACATCTCCAATAATATAGTGTCACGTGTATTTAAAATACAATATATATTTTAAAATTCATAAAATTTAAAAATGAAAACAAAAATTTTATGAATTTTAAATGAAAAAAATTAAAAAAAAATCGTAGGGACCATTTGTGATAGGTGCGTGAACTTCAGGGATGTTTTGTGATATATATATATGCCACGTCAGCAAACTAACAGAGTTTTTAACGGAACCTAACGGCAGGGACCATTCGTGATCATACATACTAACCTCGAGGACCATGAATGACACAAAAAAACATTAAGGATGCAATCTGATAGTTTCGTAAACCTTATGGACGTTTTGTGATATAAAGCCTTATTAGAATAACAAATAGTATTGTCAACTTGTATAGACATGTTCTATTAGCAGATGTGGGCTTAGCCAAGTTGGCTATAGTGGTCGTGCTCCCGACTCTACACCCGAGTTCAAATCCCCATTCCCGTAGTTTAGATTAGATTAAAGTAAAATATCGCTTGTATAAAATAAATAAAAAACTTGTAATGTTCTATTATAACTAACCAATATTATAACTTATATAACAACTGAAAATGCACAGAGTGATGTTAGGAAGGATGGCACAACATCAAGCTTGATCGTTAAGGCTAATTGTAGGGCTTGTGATAAATAAAGTTTTAAGTTTTTTAGTTTTCTTCCTAAAAGAAATTACGTCAATTGTAATCGAAGTTGGATGTGGTTAGTTAAATTTTAATGGCGTGGTGGCACATGTCATATAATTTGAAAATCAAATTTGGTGTTCCTAGCATTATTAATGTATGTATTGATAGTGAGTTTGTTACGCGGCGAAAAATGAAAACGGAGCATATAAGAGCATTCACAATGGGCTCCCTAAATCACTTCCTTAGCTAAAATTTAGGGAGGAATTGAAAAAATCCACCTCCAACCATGCTCCCTATTCAGCTCCTAAAATAGGGAGACATCTAGGAACTCCTAAATCTGAGGAGAGAGAAAGGACTCCTAATGACTCCCTATAATTAAATGCTTCTTTATTTAATATTATTTTAAGCATTTATTAAAGCCAGCTATTTTTTATTTTTGCTTTGTGTCTACACTTTATTCAAAAATTGAATTAAAAAACATTAAAAACATTTATGACTCTTTAAACTAGGGAGTATGGTTGGAGTTGAAATTTTATAGAGAGCTCCTAAAATAGCTTTCTAGTGTTTTTACCTAAATTTATCTAAAAAAATAAAGAGCATGATTGTGAATGCTCTAAGGAACACTCACGGGAATCGGTTTAGCGGGAAAAATAGCAGTTGTTTCATCATTTAAAAATAACGTCCATATTCCAAGAACTACACCAGTCTGTGAGATATTTGGGGTTGAGATCTCACAGGTATACTTTATTCTTCATTTCCATATAAACCACATAGCCTTATCCTTTTGCAAGACGTTAAAATAAAGGAAGATGCCCACTGTACCAAAAATAAATGTTAAAATAGGGGAGGTTGGTGTGTCAGCGAAAGCGTTACCAAATTCTTCTCAGTATACTCGAGCTTATCTTCATAGTCTTCTGTTGATGCTCAAAAATGGTTTGGCATTTTTAGGCCTAACTTAGTGATATCTTTGCCCTTGGCAGTCTCTGGGCTTCGGTAGAGTGATCATCTGTAGGACAAGAAACGATCGGTAAGCCCAATAGGCACCAGTGTGGTACCGACCGAAGGCTCTCCGATACTTAAGTTAGAATAAGTACGAAGTGAATAATAATTTTAGCAGAGTAATAGCTAAGTGGTCGAAGGCTCTTGATTACCTCCTTTTTGGGACTTGCGCCTGTCTTTATAGATCTTGGGAGGTGTGCATTTCGAGTATAATTTCGACGTGGGACTCTAGACATTGCCTAATGAGGCTCCTCGTGTCCTAGAAGAGAATTGGAGTTTTTGAGCTCTTGCGTTGCATTCGGCATTTTGGGATACCGAATGTCTGGCCTACCAATGACGGCATTGTTCCACGTCTAGCCCCCTGATTGGTGGTTTAGATCAGGTATAAATAGGAGTCCCCCAAGTTCTCAGCTAAGAGTATCTTAGTTGGGGACTTGTTCTTGTCCTCAGTACAGTGGTCAACCGAAGGCTGACCGGTACAGGCACCGTAGAGGGTGATGTCATGATACTTGGATGTTGTTCGGAAGGTGCATCTGTCAGCCATTTTAGGCACTTGAGATTTTGCTTATCGTACGGTAGTGCTCGCGTACCGTTTGGTGGTGCATAGTAGGCTAGCTCTGATGTTGATAGATATCCAACGCCGTACGATAGAGGTGTGGATTGGCTTTTCGTATTGGGCAAGTGGATAGCATGACGCTTAGTCTTATGTACCCACGCGGGGTAGCTAGATTGAGGCAGCATGATGGTGCATTGTCTTTCGTGTGCCGTGTGTCAGACTGGCCCTACTTGTGATTGGTGCCACGTGTCAGAAGCATGAGTTCATAGAAGAGTCATAATTGCGCTGTTTGCGTTATCGAGGCAGAATGTCGGTTCCTTTAGTATAAATAGAAGTTGAGGGCTGAATGTACACTCACTTGCGTTTTGAGAGCAAAAATTCGAGCTTGTGAAGGCGATTTCCTGCGACCAATTTCTGATAAAAAGGCGATTTTTGGTGACCAAACTCAAGGCGGAGTGATTTCTGACAAGCCTTAACCACCGTACGAAAACAAGGTATGTTGCTCTTTTCCCCTTCTTTTTTGATCAAATGTTCTTTTTTGTATGAACTGGACCATGAACTCGTTATGAACATGATGAACGTTCGGTACTAGGGTGCCGTAGGTAACAATATCAATATGATCCCCTAGTTTGATCTTTGCATGACATTTAGTTTTCCTTCATTTCTCTTTGTAAATGTCCGATAGCGAGTCTCAGTATGATAGTGAGCCCAACGCATTCGATGGGGACTCATCGAAAGGTCAAAGGGACACCGAGAGCACATCATTGAGCTGGAGCCGAGGTTGAGGTCATTGTACAGAAGGCCAAAGCCTTTCCCTCGGTAGTCAGTGAGGATGTACGCCCAACGACAGAGTCAGTACTATGAGTTCTTGATGAGGGACACTCATAGGCCCGAACGGCATGTGAGTTACCAATTTGAAGCCTTCACGTCCGTTCGCATGGATGCTGCTGCCGAAGCTTCTTCTAGGCCAGAAGTTACTGTGGTTAGGCAGGGGAACCCCAGGGTTCCGGTCAGTCAGCCTACGAAGACTCTATATGGGGTTGACTACTTAGAGCCGAATAAGATCAGTGAGGTGGAGATGGCTAAGTATAGGGTAGACTTCCAAATTCCTGATTCGGTGAAATGGAGGATCCCGGGGCCTACTGAATCTCTGAGCAGACCCAAGAATGGTGAAGTAACCTTCTTTACTGACATCCTTAAGCTTGGGGTCCGATTACCGTTACAGCCTGCCGTCTAGCGGATCCTCGGCCATCTTGGGTACGCACCGAGGCAATACAATCTGAACTTTTGGGTTGCGTTGATGGGGGTCATTGTAGCGTTCGGTGATGGGTATATTTTATATTATATATTTAACCCTATTTTTAGTATATTTTGGTTAATATTTTGGAAGAATTTTGATACTTTGAATTATATTTCCAATATAGGACTTTTGACTTCCTCTTGAGCAAAACATAATCAAATGGATGAGTTTTGGAGTAATTCTAGTTGGAGGACGTTCGTAAGTCACTTAGCTTGATCGTATCAAAATTTCAGATTTTTCTACCAAGCGGTTATTTTCTGGCAATAAAATAAAGGAGCAGTGCGCGGTGCTGGAATAATGACGTTTTGGGCTTTTATTGCATTTTTGGAGCCCGAGATTACCTCGGATGGGTTCGTGCCTTCCGGAGATGTGTTCAGAATGTTTTCTCTTCAAAACAAGCTATCTTGGGCCGGATTTGGAGGAGATTTGAGCCCAAAACGTGGCTGGACAGATTCTGGGCAGATTTTCCTTATCCAATTTGGACTTTATGTACTAGTATTATTTTATTTTAATTAGTGTGTCCTTGTGGGGATAGGAAAACTGTATTGGGCAGTTAGGTTTTAGGAGGTATTTAAGTTCTTTTTCACAACAATTTTAGGGATTCTTTTTGGCTTCTTGAACGTTACATTGAGGAGAGCTATTGCTAGGGTTTTGGAGATTTGATACTTTAAGGTGTTTTCATTCTTTTTCTTCTCAGTAATATTTTCTAGGATTTCAATTATGAATATGTGTAACTAATTCTCTTTTGCTAGGGTGAAGCCTTGAACCTTAGCATGAATATGTAATTTTTATTTAATTGCTTATGATTGATTGCAGGCATACTTTGAATTGTTAATCACAGTTTTAAACTATCTAATTGTCTTGATGCCTGATCACCAGTAGGATATTTAGAAAAGCAATTTGATGCAATTTTGGTCGGAAGGTTCCCTGAAATTGACGCTGGCTTCTTGTGATTAATAATTGTAATTTCACCTAAGATGAACACCACGTCTTAGGGGTTGAATGGTTTTTCAAAGGGTTTTCACAAAACATAATGAGTCTTTCATGTTCAGATTTGATCCGAACGACCAGACGGGTTGCATGTTAGATATACGTTATATGTTGGAGGTTCCAAGTAGAATATAAATTAGGAAAACCCAACCTTCAAAATGGCATGTGCAAAACATAAGTAATTGGTAAAAATTCTTAGGATTGCTAGGTGATAGTGAAACCCTAGTGCTTTTATAAATTGGTATTCAAAACTTCTTTTTTAACCATAATTGCTTTTAATTTAAATTCGTTCTTAGCAATAACAAATTCAGAATCATCTTTCTCAACTTTTAATTTAAGTAGTTAATTGGAAATCGTTTTTACGTAAATTGCTAAATAGTCCTTAAGGAGAACGACCTTGCATGAGCATCTACACTACAATAGTCTTGTATTCTTGCAAGTATTTTATGTAATTTTAACCTTATTTGCGTGGATGGTAAAAATCGTATCATTCGGCATTGCCAGTGCGAGGCCGCCACTGGGTTCCATGCCTATCTTATTTAGGGAAAGTAGTACTGTTGTGATGCATTATTGTAGTCCTCAGAAGACGAGTTTGACAAGGATGCGGTTTGCAGTAGGCAATATATGCTCGAAGGGCTTGACTTTGGAGACGGCATGATCGCATATGTTGAGAGTCTGCTACTGTTCTTGCCCAACATTTCCGGTAAGCTTTAGCATGCCAATGCATCCTTCATGTTTATTGTGATATGCTAATCCACAAAAACTCGACACAATAGTAGACACAAAAACTGAGATGTTGGTTTCTTAGTATTTCCTACGCATATCAAATTCTTTCTCTAATTCAAGAAGGAAAATTAAAAATCTAGCATGGGCATAGGTTGTGCTATTCCCCAACATGCAATTAGTTTTTGGGGTGGAATCTCGACTTCCTTCACTTCTCACCCTTCCTTATATCTTCTTACCAAAGAGTATGTGTAAAACCTTTCTTAAACTTTCTTCTATTTCTTTAAAATGGCAGATCAACAAGCACCAACAACATCAATTCCTGCTTCACATCTGATCACTATCCAACATATCACTGTTCAAGACATCAACAGTATGATTCCATTGAAACTCATTGACACTAATTACACTACGTGGAAATCGCTATTTCTTCAAGTTCTTAAGAATTATGGAGTAGAAGGTTTGGTTGATGGGACAGAGATATGTCCACCTGCTTTTATGTTTGATGAAAATGGTAAAATCACCGATCATGTGAATCCAACCTTTGAAAAATGGATGGATCAAGATCAAAGTGTAATGGTTTGGCTTAATTCAAGAATCTGTGAAGATTTATTTCCAAATACAGTTGGGGCTTCTTTCTCTCACACACTCTGGATGATCCTGGAGAAATGGTTTGCCAATGCTTCTCATTGTCACTTTGGTTGAGGTGCGCGCATCCTCCTTCTGTGGATGAATTACATTTACTTTTATATTTATCTATATATAAAGATAGAGGTAGAGAATGGTAAAACATTCAAAATGTCAAAAAATGTCATTTGTTAAAAAAAAAATTAAGAAATGAACATTTTCATTAAATGAGGTTATAATAAATTAATAATTTTTTATGTTTAAAAAACTTTAAATAATAAAGAAATTGAGAACATGGTTTGTGATGCTTGTGGATAAAATAAAAATTGAATTACTAATACATTTTTTATATTTTTATGGAACACAACTACACCCCTTTTTTCTTTCTCAATTTTAAATTGAATTACTAATATATAATAATAATAATAATAAAGCCCAATTGGCTAGTATATATAATGTAGTTGGGAAGACATTGTTTGTGATGCTTGTGGATTCTGAAAAGGAAGGAAGAAATTTATTTTCTTGGTTGATAATTGATTTTTTATGTATTGACATTTATTTGATCTTTTTACTTTTTTTTATGCTTTGGTTGAATTTTGTAATGGGTTGGAATGTACAGTTCCAACAGACAAAAGAACTTCGGATTCCAACGGTAACTTTGTAGCGGGAAGAGGGAGCATGTGGACAATGTGTTCTCAGTGTTACAAGTAGAAGCAATGGCAACTCACGAAGGAGCAATTTTGGTTGTGAAAGGAGATTTTACTAATGTAATTTTTGAGAGTGATTCTCTCCAGATCGTGTCAGCGATCCGAAGTTCTTCTGTCGATAGGTCCTATGTGGGCCCAATGGTGGAAGACCTCAAGTCACTGGGGATGGTTTTACCCATATCCGCATTGTTGCAAATGGAGCGGCTCATCGTCTGGCGTGTTTGTTAACTCGCAAGTGCACGGGCCATTGGATAGTATAGCTTGTGTAAGTACGAGGTCGATCCCACGAGGATTGATGATAGATTGATTCAATTTGATTCCCTGCACAAAATAGAAATGAAAAGAAAATAAGTAAAACAAGAAAGAAAGAAAAGAAATTAACCCAAGCTAATTAGTTACCAAGTTCAATTTAGATTCACGGATTGATTCTAGCTAAAATATGATTAAGCCATGGTGTTTGGTCCTAACCTTGTATTCCTAATTCCCTAATTAGATCCTTGTTGTCGAACCTAAATTAAGCATTAGAAATCCATTAAGCATAGAAGAATGTTTTAAACAACCAAGCATGTATCTAATCCCTATTGTCGAATGTCCATACATACTCTTCCTATTCATAGTTCAATTTGAATTAATGCATGGTGTCTACTCTTAATTCAAACCAAGATAGCTAACATACAAGTTTTAATGGTGATCAATCATTCAAACAAGCATATTAACTTATAAGCATAATGAATAAGAACAAGAACTATAATTGAAACTTGAAAACTAATTAAACTTGAAAACTTAAGAAAAGAAATTACATTACAATGGAAAATAAATTACAACTAAGAAAAACTTAAAGGAAACAATTGAGAACTAAAAGAAAACTAAGAGAATTTGAGGGAGAGAAGGGAGAGGAGCTCTAGAGAGATGTTTGAGAGCTCCCCCTTGGGGTGTGTTTACATGTTTGGAGAACTCACTATTTATAGGCCTAGGGGAAGTATAAATCTGATTATACAATTGAATTTATTAATCACACTCACTTCACCAACTTACACCACTCAATTCACCACTAAAATGATTAGCTCATGCATGACAATGCATTGCAGTCAGCTTGTGGGCTCGATTTGGGCTTGTTCCTTCACTCTAACAAATCTGCAAAAATATGGATCTTGAAGCTCTTTGTCTTATCTTTCCAAGCATATGCAGCCCAACTCAAGGAAAATTCGGGAAGGCCTTCAAAAGTCATTTTTGGCCCAGTAACGCAGATCCTGCCGATTTTGACCTTAAGCTGCCAAAACTTGTATAACTTCCTCTAGAAGACTCGGAATCATGAACCGTAAAATGATCCAGAAAATAGACTTCCGTATCTTTCCAATGACTTATGGCTCATTATCTGGTTCTTCTTGAGCAAGTAGAACATAACCAAATCATAAGTTAGAAGGGTACAAAATGATATGTAATTATGCACCGATCGGTGTTATACTTCTCACATTGGAACTACTACTACTTGGTTTGAAGAACCGCCAGATCTTTTAGTTGATGTCCTTTATGAGGATTGTAACTTGTAGTTTTTACGGACATGCTCCTAGGGGACGCGGGGACGCGGGGGCTCTTGTGGTTGAGGAGGTAGGCTACTTCGTAGACCGATGACCACTACGCTTCGTTTGGTGTAGAGTACTCACCTAATCCTCTAGGACATAGTCCGGTTTTTGTACTCGTTACTCTTTTTTTCCTTATTAATAAAACACTATCACCCTTAGAGGACCTAATTGCAAAATGACATGGTGAATATGTGAAAAAGAAATTGAGAATTGTACATTTGCTCTTGATAGTGTCGCTTTTGGCTTTTGGTTTTGTTTTTGAAACTCTCAGTCTCCTGATAATTGAGAAGTGTATATTTTCAGCCGGTCCTGAGCTCTCAAAGGCCTAGGGCAAAAATCTAAAGTGTGCCCATGTATGCACATTAATAACTAAAACTGTATTTTTTTAAATAAACTAAGCATTGATTTTTTAAGAAAATATTAATCTAAAGATCTTTTTTAGACTTTGAGCTATGTCTTATTTTTCCTTTTTGTCTTTTTAAGATTTCAAAAGTTATAAATTTTATATTAAACAGAACTAATGACAATAAAAATCTAAACAATCACCACAACAAGCTAGAGGCAATAGCAATAAAGAAACTAAAAATATAATCAATCACACTCAAGCATGAAATGTTGAACTCTAATAATTTAACTAATAAACAGAGAATAATATAATACCTGGGTTTTGAGCATATTTTTCCCTTCAAATATAATCACATAAAACTAAACTAAACATTCAATTCTCATCCTCTAAACATTCAAAGTTTGTATAAAATTTAAAAAAACATTCAAATCAACTTAAAATATAAAAAAGTTAAGAAAACTAACAAAACATATTGACAGAATATGGTGGTCAATTTACTAATATGAAGAAGATTGTGAGTGAGTAAAATTGTTGAGCCAAAAACAAAAGGCACTCAACCAAACCAACTCAAAAGGAAAAGAATGAAAGAAAAAAAAAACCAACGCAAATTGCAAAATTTCAAGTAGAACAACCCTTCATTCAATTGTGCTCTCTTCAAGATGGCCAAGACCCACAGAAGAAATACCATTTCGACAAAAAAGAAAATAGAAGAAATACCAGTTCCTTTTTAAAAGTATTTTTTTACTTTGGCTTTGATTGTTGGTTGAAACCCACAAATTGATGAATCGATCACTTTGATTTTGCCCAACAGGTTATCAATACTTAAATTCTTATTCTGTTCACTTGACTTTTTATTGGAAATGAAGAGAATTGGTTTTGATTTCCAACGCATGACTTAACGTTGAGCGTCTGTTTAGTTTCTTTTTTTTTTTCTTTTGCAGATATATATGGACTAAAAAAATTTATGCCTCATTATATTTTGGGCCCCGGCTGTGGCCCGTGGGCCGAGCCGGCACTGTGTGGAGCTCTTCTATGTCAAAAACAAATTGTATAAATATAATTTTGCTGTTTGACCATTGCTTGTGCTATCTTATTCTCTTTATACTAACCATAGGATATTTCCAAATTACTTTTACAACGTGAACAAATTTTAACATGCTAAAATCCAAATCGTACAATAAGCCCAAAAGAATTTTTTTTAAAAGAAGGTTTTTTCACGCAAATTCTTTTGTAAAATAAAAGGGTAATTTTTACTTTACTATTCTCAAATTTACCGAGTTTTAGCATTTAGTACATATGTGTGAGATTGAAAAAAATTTATGTACTAAAACTAAAACTCGGTAAACATCATAATACTATGGTAGTAAAGTGAAAATTAGTCTCAGTCGCATTGACTTTTTTGCGGTTGCTTTGCTTGCTATAATCAGAGACTTTGACTTTTCACTGAATATTGAACCCTTTAACCCATTTTTTCAATAATTATTTGTTAGGAAAAACTACAGTAAACCCCTCAACCTATAGGGTCGGTTACAAGTTCATACCCGATTTTAGAGACATTTATGAGTACATACTCAACGTCACGAAAACTTACGAGTACATACTCTCCGTTAGCCAAACCGTTAGAAAATCCATTAAATGATGATGTGTCAAAAGTGGGACCCATTTTTTGATGACGTGGACCAAATATTAATAAAAAATTATTTTAATGTTTAATTTATTTTAAAAACTTAAATATATAATTTTTTTATATAAAAAAAACCCTAATCTCTCTCTCTAACCAAATTCTTGTTCTCTCTCTGAAACCAAACCCAGAAGCTAAAACCAATAAGGTACGGAAATATCCAATTTAAACTCAATTCAACAAAGAAACAAAGTGACGACCAAAACACAAGACCAATTTCCAAATCTCAAATCAATATAAGCCCACTAATCAGTGAAAAAACACCAAATTCCTTTATGGGCTTCCTCAAAAACCAAAGTAACCCTAAATTAGTAACAAATGAAGAGAAAAAACAAAAAAGAAAAAGACCAGAAGTGAGAGCCTTGATCATGCCAACTCAGCAGCCCTTAAAATCCCTGAAAATCTCATCGACTGTGCGAGGATTGTAAAGTGCAGCATCAGCTCCCTTCATTGCGCTCTCTCTCTTTTTGTGTCAGAGAAAACAAAGTCAAAAACTCAATAAGAGAGAGGGAGAGTATACGAAGGTGTTAGGGATTTGAAGTGAAAAAACAAAAGGTAAAAGGAAAACCTTACTTGAATATCGCGATCGGCGAGAGAGAAGGGGAGAGGAGCAACATGAGCCATCTGAGTAGTCAATTAATTGAAAATTAGGGAAGGGAGTCGTTGTTGTGGCAGAGTGAGCAGACTACGAAACCCAAAGCCACCAGTGATCGAGGTTGTTGAAACGATGGTGTTTCTTGTTGTTCCGTTGAGTTTGAGAAGAGAATGGAGTGGTGAAGAAGGAGCCGTCGAAGCCACCAGTGGAAAATAAAGACGATGACGGAGTTCCAAAGGCTGGGGTCGAAGGAGTGAAGAAGCTTGGGGTTGAAGACGGTGTGGCAAAGGCTGGGGTTTTTTTTAATTATTTTTATTATTTTTATTATTTAATATGTTTAATTTTTAAAAATAAATTAAACAATAAAATAATTTTTTATTAGTTTTTGGTCCACGTGGAAGTCCACGTCATAAAAAATGGGTCCCACTTTTGACACGTCATCATTTAACGGATTTTCTAACGGTTTGGCTAACGGAGGATATGTACTCGTAAGTTTTTGACGTTGAGTATGTCTTCATAAACGTCCTCTAAAATCGGGTATGAACTTCAGGCCTATAGGTTTGAGGGTTTCATTGTAGTTTTTCCTATTTGTTAACGGACTAAAACACCCTTTGCTTAATCAGTAAACATTTAATCTACCCAAGGAATAAAATATCGATGATATCGGAAATTTCGTGGAAATATTGAGGATATTATGGATATTTTATTCCTCGAATCTACCTATCACTTTTATGCATTTTTTTAAGGAAAATTTAAAAATGGAAATGAACCACTAAATGCCAAATTAATTGTGACAGACTTTATTCCATTTTTGGATTGTGCAATTTGAATTTTTCATCTATTCCCTTTCAGATTTGGTGCAATATCCGCATCTGATTTGAAGCAATTTTAATACTAAACACTCCTCATCATCAGTCATCCAACTTCTCCAAATTGAGGTTTTCAGCGCCAAAATCTGAAATGCCGATGGCGAAGAAGAACAAGTTGGAGAAAGAGTCGAATAACCACTTACCCCAAGACATCATCGTGCACATTCTCTCCAGGTTGCCAGTCAAATCCCTGATCCGGTTCAGCTGCGTCTCAAAACGGTGGCGTTCCATAGTCACCGACCCTGAATTCGCCAAATCCCAGTTCAAGGTAGCGTCTGAGCGGCAAACCCTCCGTCCCAGACTCCTCGTCTCCACCGCCTCTCATCTCCAATCCTTGAACTTGGAGGAGACGGCGTCGTTTGATGACAATTCTGCGGTCAGAGAGCTGTCCTGCCCATTCAAGAAATCAGGCAGTCGTCTGGTGCTGCTGGGCTCGTGCAATGGCTTGGTATGTGTAGCTCTTGATTTTCATCAAAGCTATTATATCTGGAACCCATCGACTGGGTTCTTCCTGAAATTGCCTGACCCTGGATTTGCATCAAAAAGTGTTAGAAATGTTTATAATTATGGTTTTGGTTATGTGGCGGCCACTGATGACTACAAAGTTGTTGCGGCCGCTCGTTTGATTGATCCAACGGACGGGGACCCTGTTGAGGTCTTCTCTTTGAGAGCTAACTCTTGGGAAAGGATTGCAGCCCCCAAGTTATCTAATTTGTCCAATGGGGTTCTTTCAAATGAGGCGCTCCATTGGCAGCACTGCTTTTTTCAGCCATTCAGACAAGCTATCCTTGCTTTTGATTTGGTCAAGGAGGAGTTCCGGGAAGTGGCATTGCCTATTTTAAACGAAGATGATGTCAAATTCGGACAAGTGGGGGTTCTTTTAGAAGGATGCCTGTGTGTAACCACTCATAGGAAGACCGATCCTCACTGTTTAATGAGTAATAGGAACCCTGAGCTTCACCATATTGAAGTCTGGGTCATGAGAGAATATAATGTGCGTGAATCTTGGACTAAGCTTTTTAAGCTTAAGGTCTCAGGTCACCCAGAGCAGATGCGGCCTTCCAGGCCTATCTTCTTTAGGGAAAATGGTGCAGTTGTGATGCAAAGTTGTAACATGGAGGCGGAGTTGACATGGTTTGATGAAAGGGAAGACAAGTTTTGTAACCCAAGAAAGGGAAAAGCTAAGGTTTGTGACCGCATAGGGAAAGAAGACGAATTTGAAAAGGATGTGGTTTGCAGTGAGCTGTATAGGCTTGAGGGGTCTCCCCTTGTGGATAACGTGATTGAATATGTTGAGAGTTTGCTACCGTTCTTCTCCAACATTAATGGTAAGCTTTCGCACAACAATACATTCTTCATGCATTTGAAATTATTTGTTCATTTTGATCTCCTCACTGACACAGTAAAATTAGATAAAAGAAGTTCAACCTAATAGTAAACACAAAAACAGAGATGTTGGTTCACACTAACATCTCTGCAATACTTTTGCCATTGTCCTTGACATATTTTCATGCTTTGATTGCATTTGTGAACAACTTTAAGCACATTTACATTAAACCCATTATAGTTATGGAATATATTGGGATAGAAACAATAGATAAAAGTTCATGCACAGTTCTTTACATTTTTTTATTCTCTTTGACTGGAACTGGTATTGGTTACTCAATGCTTGGATGCTTTCGGTCTTGAATAGTTTGTTTGAGTGTTGGAACCCAAACATATGGTTTTCAACCAGTCCAACTCCTTTGCAAAAAGATGCGTCTCTTTTACCATTTTCTTCTGTCACACTTGGTGATTCTTTTGGGCAACAAGAACAGTGTACTCTTTGGAAAATTTTCTGAAGTAATGAAAAAGGATCACATTAAGTCTAATGTGATTATGTGTATCTTACAAATCAACGGCTACGGGTTTTTAGTTTTAGTAGTTAGTATTGCAACCAATTTGTTATAGATGGTTAAGCACATATTCTGAGGTTGCTCTTTTATGAGCTCAGTGTATATCATTGATGTACTCATTGTGCTTTTTTTTTTTTTTTTTTTTTAAATTGAGAGAAATGTACTTATCGTTAAGTGAATGGAAATCAATTTTATCAAAGTCCGTCTATAACTCAGCGTGGTATCTGAGCTGGAGCCATATGGCTCACATTCTTGAACTTTCTCACTCTTTCCTGTATTTTATCGGTTATCAAAAACTCTGCCTAAACGTTTTTCTTGAACTTTCTTCCATTTCTTTTCAGTGGCAAATGAACAAACACCTCCAGTAGAAATTCCCATTCAACATCTGATCACTGTCCAACAGATTACTGTTGAGAACATTAGCACTATGGTTCCGCTGAAGCTAACCCACACTAATTTCACTCAGTGGAAATGGCTATTTCTTCCAGTTCTCAAGAAAAATAATGTACAAGGTTTGGTTGATGGGACTGAGATCTGTCCACCTGCTTTTCTGCTGGATAACAATGGTAAAATCTCCAATCATGTGAATCCAGCTTTTGAAAAATGGATGGACCAAGATCAAAGTGTAATGGTTTGGCTGAAATCAAGAATCTCTGAAGATTTATTACCATATACAGTTGGGGCTTCTTCCTCTCGGGCACTCTGGATGGCCCTGGAGAAACTTGTTGTCGACGCTTCTCATTCTCATTTCGGTTGAGGTAAGTACTGATCCTCCGTGGATGAATTACATAGGCCAAATATCTCTTTCTCAAAAGCTAAAATCATTAAAAGTATAAACTGATGAAGTATCACATAAGACTTCACCAGAAAATGTGGATCCTACAAAACAATGGCTAGGTTGTTAGTTTTACAACTGTGTTTGTTATACATGGTTAAGCACATATGCTGAGATGGCCCTTTTATTTTATGTGCTAAGTATAATCAGTTTTTACCAAAGTCAACATAGGATTAGTGCTATTGTGCTTCTTAAATAAACCCTTTTTTTCCCTTTTGGTTGTTGATTATGAGAAAGTTGGGCTTCTTCTGTTATGGTGCAGAGTTATTAGAATTGTTCGAGTTACATTAGTGTCTATTATGAAGACACCAAAAGTTGGACTTTTCTTCAGCAAACTATCAGCTGTTGTACGTTCTAGTTTGTCACCAGAAGTTGCCACAAATTCGTTTTCTGCGAAGGCAAGTGATGGGAATTCGAGTGGAAGTGTTTTCTAAAGTCTTTAAACCAAATGGAAAAGGAATCTTTCTTAGGGAAGATGGTTTCCATGTAAACAGATAAAATATATATAAATAAGCTATATCAAGGGCAATGGCATGGCGAAAAGTTTAAAGGGAATATCTCCAATGGCCCCCATCCTCTCTAACGCACATTTAGAACAAGGATGGGTTACCTTGTCCACAAGGGATGCCTAAATTATGGTGGCTCTGTGCAATTTTTACGCATTTTCTCTTGCTGATGCAGCCATGTCGTTTAGCTCCCCTCCGAGCTAGTTGGAGTCTGTTTCTTTTCTTTATGTAGCATTATTCTGTTGTCCTCTTGTTTGTTTTCTATTGGACTTCTGTATATGTTCTTCTTGCATGAGCCTTGGCGCTTTGCCCTGGTTTCTTCAATGAAATATCCGGGTTCTGACCAATTAAAAATAAAGAAGGTGAAAATGACCATTGAGTTTTTATACATCATTTCTGGTGCTAATCGGATTTTAGTTTTTGGTTGTGGGAAACTTTTGCTATTTGAATTGAAGAGAAAAACACAGATAGGTGGATGGGGTGGTTGAGGTTGGTGTTCATGTTTTTAGTTTTATTTTTATTTATGTACTTATTTAATTTTTATTCTTAGTTTTTAATTATTAAACGGAAAATTGGATGTAATGCGGAGAAATTTCAAATTTTATAGTAAGGGGAATTTGATAGACAACGAATTGAACAGATTGAGTGGGTGTAGAGGCTCAAAGATACTTGGATACCATCTCCAATGCGAGAGAGGTGGGAGCACGTGTGACAGTTGGGTCAAATATTTGGATAACATGCTCTGATGCCATATTGGATAATATGCTCTGCTTAGGTTGCATTTTTCTTGTATATAGAGGTTTAAATATAGGCTAAGTAAAGAATTAATATTTGACACAGAATATATAATGCATCTGCTACGCCTTCTCCAAATCAAGGGTTGCAGATTAAAATCTAAAAAGAAAACAATGCCAATGGCGGAAAAAAAAAAAAGTAACCTTGTCCAACACGTAAAAAGGCCTAAAAGATTCTTATATTAATATAACCGCTAAATCCATGGGCCATATTGGGACAAACTCTCAACAATAATCCCAAAGGTACAATGAATTCTTGTAGGATGCCACAGGCCTAGGAATTCATTGTCTGACCTAGTTTCTGTATTTTCGCTTGAGTTTTTCTATTTAAATCCTGCACTTCTCTTTGTTCACCCCATATTCTAAGTTCACCCTAACTTCTAATTCAAAATTTCAAAATTTTTAAGAAAACCACACTATCTTCTCAAACTATCCCTAAATACACACACATCAGAAAAATAAATAAATAAAAACTCATCAACCTCACACCCCACACCCCGCTATCTTGCCTCTACCCACTTTAAGTTCACATCAACGTCACATTACTTAAAGAGATAAAACCACTGTTGTCAAATGTGTAGAAGCATTATTTTAGAAATGGAAATAGAAATGACTGAAAATAGATAAAAATAATGTTGTCAAATGTGTAGCAACATTATCTTAAAGAGATAAAAACACCGTTACCAAGAAAATAGAAGGGACAGCTGATGAAAATGGGAGAGATTTATTTGCTGCAAGGTTAGTAGAAGAGACAATCTTGCACAAGGAAGAGCCCAGGGAGCTCAAAGTTTCTGAATTGGCTCCAGAAGAGGTGAATGCTAGTGAAACTGAAGAAGAAATCAAAGAAACCTTTGAAACAACGTCTAAAGCTGATTCTCAAAGTACTGACGTAGTAGTTTCCAAAGATGAGATCATTGCTTATTAGATAGTCCATGAAGGGATATCAAAAGAAGCAACTTTAGATACCATCTTCTATATTGCTTCCTGAGGAAAAGGAGATCAAAGCTTTTGAACATGAGCATATATGTACTAGGGTTAAGTATTAAGTTGGATAAAGAGTGGTGGAGTGTGTGTATAGATATATTAGGGTTAAGTATTAAGTTGGATGACTTTTTTGTCTTTTTACACAATAATAAAACTTAAGAGCCTAATAATTTAAGTATTGGGTTGAACAAACAAAAGTGTGTGGTTTAAATAGAAAAACTCTTTTCGCTTTTGCATCCGATTCCTATATTCAATTTTGACTTGAGATTATATCTATCTATTTCCCGATCTATATAAAGATTTCCTATCAAGACAAAGTAAAAAATATTGGCATGTTTATTTATTAGGAATGGAAGAAACCAGGAATCTGGAAACTTAGATATTAACTACTCCCTAGTTGATTCCATTCCCAATTTTGAGGGTACACAAAATAAGCAAGAATTGGAATCATTCCAATACCATAACACCCTATGAAATTCAACAAACCATAAATATCTATATATACCCTACACCCTCTGTCTGCTTCTCCAAATCCAGGGTTCCAACAAAACCTAATTAAAAAAGCAATGGCAATGGGGAAGACGACCCTCCCTGATGATATAATTGTGGAGATTCTCTTGAAGCTGCCCATGGAATCTTTAATCCGATTCAGTTGCGTTTCGAAAAGGTGGCGTTATTTAGTAATCTCTGACCCAGAATTCGCACAACACCATTTTAAATTAGGTTCCAAGCATAAAACCCTCAAGCGCAGACTCCTCTTCTCATCAACTTCCTCTAAATATCCATATGAATTAAACTGGCCAGAGCACTTGTTTGCATCCGTAGACTTGGAAGGCGATTCTCCAATGATCAGTAAGCTCGTCAGCCCATTTAAGCAGGGCAATGGTGCCATTATACTGGGTTCCTGCAACGGCTTGGTATGTGCACAATTTCAAGAAAAGTTTTACATCTGTAACCCATCAACGGGACTGTCCAACACATTATGTAACAGAGGTTTTTTAGAACATTTTCGGTCAACAGCTAAAGGGCGGCGAGGTTGTGTTGGAATGTCTCCTCTTTATCATGGTTTCGGTTATGTGTCGGCCACTGATGACTACAAACTTGTGGTTGCCATTGGTTGTTTTACCAATGTGGAGGTTGCGATCTTCTCACTGAGAGACAACGTTTGGAAATGGGGTAAAGCCCCTCGTGACTACTCTAATTATGACATTGTGTCTCCTCACGGGGCTCTTTTAAATGAGGCACTGCATTGGTTCTACAACCCCGGCCAAATGAACAATGTATCTGTGCTTTTGATTTAGCCAAGGAGGAGTTCCGGGTGATGCCTCTGCCTGTTATTAGCGAAGCTGATAAATTTGATTTGCGTTTTGAATATCTAGGCGTTCTTGAAGGATGCCTGAGTTTGTCAGGGTGGAGGTCTCCTGGCTCTATTGAAATCTGGGTCATGAAAGAATATGGCTTGCGTGAATCATGGAATCATCTGTTCAAGTTCGACATTGTGTGTCACGAACCGGTCTTGGTATCTAAAAGTGGTAGCATTGTTGTGAGACAAATTTGGTCCAGTAACATGGCGGTAATAAAGATTGGGGAAAATGAGGTTGTCTTTTGGGAGTACGGGTGTATGAATGGCCATGTGCGTTATAAGATTCGTGACGTGATTGAATACGATGAGACTCTATTGTGGGTAAATCATTACGAAGGGCTGGAACGGCAGGGAAAAATACTAAAACCCAAACATGTTCAAGGCACAGACGAAGTGAGGAAGATGAAAATGAAGAGGGTGTGGAAGAAGAAATCCAATCCAATCCAATCCAATCCAATTTTTAATTGATTTTGATGATTTGACCAATTGGATTGGATATCTGTTCCAAAATCGGCATGAAGAAGAAGAGAGCGAAAAAGACTCAATGGTTGTCTTGTTGCCTTTGCCCAAATTGTGATTGATAAACGTGTTTTCTTCAAAACTTGTATTGGTTTTTGTTTGGTTTTTCTTGCTAATATTCAGGATGGTTTTGCCTTTGTAATTCTTAACAAGTTGAACAAGTTCATTATATTTTTATTTACTTTTTTATTTTGTGGATTTCATTCTTCCTTTTAATTACCCTTGTAATGAAAATGCCTTGGTAACATCATCGTCTGTTACAATGTCTTTTTTTGAACTGATTCTGTTACAATGTCTTTGCAAGAGGTTTGATGCTATGCCAATTGTCTTATCTTATTGTCTCACTTTATTCAAAACTAGACTTTGGTTTGCTAAAATCAGCCTAAAGAGAAAGATGATGACTGCGAGCTCAGATCACTTTATTAAACATGTCTAATGGTATTTCTATATTGTTTGATTTTTCCTTGTTAATGGGATTAGTGTTACTGAAATAATAACGATATCAAGTCCTTGTCTGAAAACCCGCTCAAGCGCTTTGCTTTCTGTCAGAGAAAATTCGCTCGAGTGTGTTTTGGCATGAGTTAGAAAATATAGATGTATGGTTGACATGTGTGGGCACGTTATCATGTTTGGAGAATATTGTTTTATGGCAGACAGTTAGCATGTGTTAGGAATGATTTAGGCCACTAGGTCATCTTTATCTCCATATTTTTTATGGACCACTTTTGCTTTGTAATTTGTATATATTAACCTCCCAATTTGGAGGAAAAACATAATAGAAAAACTACACTGCATTTGACATGGTATCAGAGCATTAAGCTCTTGAGACTTGAACTAATCTATCTTAGCTTTCCATACCATTTTGTTACTCATACCCAGACCTGGAAAAGATTACTACTGCCCATTGAATATCTAAACTCTCCCACTACCCACTGCCAGAATTGCTTTGTAGCAGAGCTTGCTGCTATCGTCAAACTGATCCAATCCTCTCATCTTTACCAAACTCTCTCTCTCCGCTTTTTTCCTACATTCCCATAAACTATATTATCTTATTTTATCTTTTCTACATTCCCACACATTCCCACATACTCATCACTCTTTACCTTTTCTCTTTCCCATAAACTATATTAATCTTTTCTCCTTTTCCCATAATTTTTCTCTTTCTCTTTCCCATCTGAGACAAGCTTGTCTCCTTTTTCAAACCAAAGCCTTTTGAATAATATTCTTTATTCATTTACCTATGGCTGGTGATAAATTCGACAACTTCCAAATTGCTCTTGAGAGATTGACTGGAAGAGTCAATTATGATTCTGGGGCTCGTGTTGCTCACATGTCCATAGCCAGCAAGAAGAAGCTCGGCTATATTACTGGTACCAAGAAAGCTCCTAAACAAGAAGATGTTGATGACTATAAAAATTGGGAAGAAGAAAATTGTACTGTTCAAACATGGCTTCTTAATGCCATGGAAAAACATGTCGTGCTCTATTCGATCGTCTTGCTACTGCCAAAGCAATCTGGAATACTGTAGAGAAAACTTATTTTGTGAGTAATAACTCCTCAAAGAATTATGAGTTAACCAAGAGATCTGTCAACACCGTGCAAGCAGGACACACCCTAGAGGCTTATTATGAGGAATTGCAAATCATTTGGCAAGAACTTGATGCTATCAATCCACCTCAAATCAAGAATGAAACTGATCTCTGCACTCATTTGGTAACTGTCACAAATTTCCGTGTATATATCTTTTTGGCAGGGCTGGATTCACATCTTGATGCATCATGTGTACATGTGCTCCGCTCCAATCCTCTTCCTGATGTCTTAGAGACTTATGCTATGATTTGTGAAAAAGATGTCCGACTAAAAACCATGTGGAGTGAAGAGAAGACTAGTGGAAGTTCCATGGTTGTACGTAAGGGATTCCAAGGAGCAGATCGTAATTCTTTTGCACACCCACCTAAATCAGCCTATGCTTCAAAACCAATCATTGAGAGATCCTCTGCACCGTTCCAGTCCTCTATCAAGCACAGTGGATCGTCTCCTACTAAAGACGAACACAAATGTACTCATTGTGGTAAAAACCATATTGTTGACAAGTGTTGGAAACTTCATGGACGACCTGCATGGGCTGATGATTTGATTGCCCAGAAACATAGAAGCAATGTTGCTCATGTCACCACTCAAACCACTGGGGATAAATCAGGTGATGTAACCACTAAGGAGGCTAAGGAGGCTAAGGAGGCCAAGCCAAGTAAATTTAGTTACGCTTTATGTACTTCTACTTCTGCTTGTGATAGTGCATGGGTAGTTGACACCAGAGCGACTGATCATATGACTAATAATCCTAGGAAATTCACTACCTTTACTTCCGCATGTTCAAAATATATCATGAAAACTGCTATTGGAGAAACAAATGTTGTCACTGGCATTGGAACTGTTAAACTTACCCCTTCCATGACCTTAATTAATGTCTTTCTTGTTCGTACATTAGATAAGGATCTATTATCTGTTTCCAAACTTATGGCAAGGTATTCTTCCCATTTTTTCCCACAACATTGTTATTTTCAGGATCTTCACACTCAGGAAGAGGTGGGTCGTGGTTTTAGGAGAGGGGATTTATGGTACTTTCATGGCTCCAAATCAGACATTGTTGCACATCAAGCTAATAAGCAAGTTTTAGAGAATGAGAAGATGATTTGGTTGTGGCATCAACGGTTAGGACACCCATCATTTGGATATTTAAAGCATCTTTTACCTTCTTGTTTTGCTTCTTGTAATAAAGAGTTCAAATGCTCTACTTGTGAGACTTGTATTTTCGCCAAAAGTCATCGTACTATTTTTTCCTCGAGTGATAACAAGGCATTGATGCCATTTACTTTGGTTCATTCTGATGTTTAGAGTCCTTCTTAAACCACTACATGTGGTGGTATGCGATGGTTTGTGACTTTTATTGACGACTGCACACGTATCACCTCGATTTGTTTGCTCAAACATAAAAGCGATGTGAGTCATGTTGTTAAGGAATTCTATACATTGGTTCAAACTCAATTTGCTACCACTATCAAAGTGTTGTGTTCTGACAATGGTGGCGAATACGTTAATTTTGATCTTGCTGAGTTCTTTTTCTTTCAAGGCATGATTCATCAAACATCATGTCCCTACACTCCACAACAAAATGGTGTTGCTGAGCGTCGCAATTGCCAACTCTTGGAGGTTACCTGAGCCTTTCTAATACATCACAATGTTCCCAAGTATCTATGAGGGGAAGCATTGCAGTCTGCTATGTATGTGATAAATCAGGTGCCTTCTAGTGTACTTGGGTATCAAACCCTGCTTCAGGTTCTTCAAGCTAAAATGAAGACCATGTCTCCTGTCATTAACCTTCCTCCTAAGGTGTTTGGGTGTGCTGCTTATGTTCATATGCTTCCTCATCAGCGAAGTAAACTCGACTCTTGTGCCATCACATGTCTTTGTGTGGGTTATGCTTCCCATAAGAAAGGATACCATTGTTATCACCCGCCTACACGCAAGATGTTTATTACTATGGATGTCACTTTTCTTAAGGAATTATCCTATTTTACCATTGATGGCTCTCATCTTCATGGGGTGAATGATAGTGTAGAAGAGAATAGCTATGAGTGGCTTACAATTTCTGTATCTACTTCTAATCATGTCCCACGTTAGGATGCTCAAGCTGAAACTCAAGCTTCTGATTCTGTCCCATGTATGGATGCTGAAGCTTACATTGAGCATGTCACTAACGACCAAGAATTTGACTATCAGACATCAGAAACTGAAAACACCATGGAAACAGCATCTTATTTCCCTATCTCTGCACGACCCATCCAACCTACTCGAGAGGTCCCACATGAGGTGATTCCTGAAACTAATGATGTTTTAGGTAATTTAAATAAACATTTTGAGTCTCAACCATCAAAATATCAATTGCCTGTCCGAACAAACCATGGTAAACCCAAACCTCAATATATTGCAAACCTAAATGCTAAAGCCAAATATCCCATTAGTTATCATGTGTGAACCCATAGATTATCCAAGTCATATGAGTCATTCCTATGTCAAGTATCTATTGTATCTATTCCAAGACAGTTGCAAGATGCATTAGCAGATGCTAAATGGACCGAAGTTATGGCAGAGGAGATGAGGGCTCAACAAAAGAATGGGACATGGGATGTGGTTCCTTTGCCCCCATGAAAAAAGACTGTTAGATGCAGATGGATTTTCACCATCAAACATAAAGTTGATGGCTCTGTCGAGAGGTATAAAGCTAGATTGGTTGCTAAAGGTTATACTTAGAAATATGGTGTAGACTACAATGAGACTTTTACTCCTATAGCTAAGATTAATACTGTGCGTATATTACTATCTTTAGTTGCTAATTATGATTGGCCTCTATTGCAATATGATGTTAAGAATGCCTTCTTACATGGGGAGTTGAAAGAAGATATGTACATGGATCTTCCACCAGGTGTTCCAAAAAGGACAGAAATGGTATGCAGGTTAAAAAGGGCATTATATGGATTAAAACAATCTCCTCGTTTGGAAGATTTGCACTATCAATGAGGAAGTTTGGGTACAAACAGAGTAACTTAGATCACACATTATTTATGAAGCATAAGAAAGATAAGGTAAATGCTTTAATTATTTATGTGGATGATATGATATTGACTGGAAGTGATGATGATGAAATTGATAAATTAAAGAAATATCTGTCAAGTGAATTTGAGATGGAGTTGGGGGAATTGAAGTATTTTCTTGGGATAGAAGTAGCCAGATCAGACTAGGGCATATTTCTTTCCCAAATGAAGTATGTTTTAGATCTCTTAACTGACTGGCACATAGTTATGCTTGGGTGCAAACCAGCTGACACTCCAATTGAACAGAATCATAAGTTACATGAAAATCCTGGTGATGTTCCCACCAACAAGATCAATGACTAGTGGGTAGATTAATCTATCTCTCTCACACTCGACCTGATATTGCTTATGCTGTAAGTGTTGTTAATTAGTTCATGCATGCTCCTAGGGAAAGACATATGGATGCTGTCAATGGGATTCTACGATACTTGAAGAGTACTCTTGGAAAGGGTATTATATTTACCAAGAATGAACCCTTAACTATTGAAGGATATACTGATGTTGATTGGGCAGGTAATAATACTAACATGCGCATTCTACCTTTGGCTACTTTAATTTTGTTGGTGGAAATCTGGTTACATGGAGAGGTAAGAAACAAAAGGTTGTGTCTCGTTCGAGTGCTGAAGCTGAATACAGGGCAATGGCCTAAGGTATTTGTGAATTGTTGTGGGTCAAGAATGTGATGAAAGAACTAGGTTACAAGCTTAGAGTTGCTATGTCATTGTACTATGATAATAAAGCTACCATTGCTATTGCTCCCAACCCTGTGCAACATGACCGTACCAAGCATGTGGAAGTAGATAGACACTTCATTAAAGAAAAGCTGGAAGCTCAGATTATTGATGTGCCATTTATGAAGATAGAAGATCAATTAGCTGATATTTTGACCCACGCTGTTTCCAACTGCGTTTTCCAACTCACTTGACAAGTTGGGCATGTGAGATATCTATGCACCAACTTGAGGAGGAGTGTTGGCATGAGTTATAAAATATAGTTGTGTGGTCGACATGTGTGGGCACGTTATCATGTTTGGAGAATATTGTTTTATGGCAGACAGTTAGCATGTGTTAGGAATGATTTAGGCCACTAGTTCATCTTTATCTCCATATTTTTTATGAAGCACTTTTGCTTTGTAATGTGTATATATTAACCTCCCTATTTGGAGGAATAACATAATAGAAAAACTACACTGCATTTGACATACTTATTGTAATAATGAAATATATCGGGGTTAAGAACAGTAGATAATAGTTCCTTACAATTCTTTCCCTGTTTTCTTTAAATTTGTTGGTGACTGAAACTGTTGTTGGTTACTCAGTGCTCAGATGCCTTTGAAACTCAATCATGGTTCTGAACCAGTTCATTTTCTATGCAAAAATACTTGTTCCTTTACCCTTTTATTATGTCACCCTTGGTGATTCTTTTGGACAAGATGACCCTTGAGTTCTTTGGAAAACTTTGCCAAAAACTGAAGAAGGATTAAATGAGACTTCATCTGACGATGTGCATCTTATAAATTAATGACTATGATAGGGGTAGTGTAGGATCAATGACATATTAGGTTGTTAGTTTTACAATTAAGTTTATTTTTTATGGTCCGTGTTGGATTTGTAGGAGTTGTGTGAAAGGGTGAAAGGACAAGAGACAATATGCTAGAAAGAAAGTCAATTAGCCTATACCAGTCATGTACTATTCTCTTCCAAAATTAATAAAATCACTTTGTTTTCAACTATTGTCCTATTATCCTAAAACCCCTTCATTACATAAATCAACATTGGTATAAGCTCCACTCATTCACCCACCTCCTAAATTCCAACAAGTTTTTTTTTTTTTTTTTTAAACAAAGGGATTTTATTAGATTCCAACACGTACCTTGCTTCTTTTGCTTCCTTAGAATCGGCCCATGAGCCCATTGAACAAGGCCCTTATTCCCAAAGCGATCGAACTAGCTCGACGCCCAATGTGATCGAACCACTCCGATACCACTTGTTGGAATTTAGGAGGTTGGTGAAGGAGTGGAGCTTATACCAATGTTGATTTATGAAATGAAGGGGTTTAGGATAATAGGACAATAGTTGAAACAAAGTGATTTTATTAATTTTGGAAGAGAATAGTACATGACTGGTATAGGCTAATTGGCATTCTTTCTAGCATATTGGCTTATTGGCCTTCACACTCTCTTAGATTAGTTTGGGCTATTTGGCCCTCCTATTAGATTGGTGAGCTTATTGGCTCCCTTAGTTAGGAGTTCTCTTGGTTACTCCCAACCTCTAGTTGATTAGCTAGATAGCCTATTAGCTTTGGTTGCTGCTATCTAGATTCTTTTTCTGACTTTCTAGCTTAAATACATTGAGTGGCTATATGCTTATTTATAGAGAGACTAAGTCGGCAGCTTTGCTCCACTGACTTTGGGGCTCTTCATTATTAGCCACATGATGTAGTTATTATTCTAGACAATTCTCCAAGATTCCATTTGGCTGCCGACTTACATGCTTTCCAAAGCCATTGTTTCTTGCACAAGAAACTTCTTCAAACTTCATTTACTTTTGGCTAGCCGACATAGTCTTGCCAACTTTAGCTTTGAACTTATAGCACTTTCTAGATTAGTCTTGGAATCTTCATTCATTTGTGTGGCTATTGTTAAGCCAACTCACTCCACAACTCAAGACTCTTGAGTTTTCTAGAACTTTGTAGAATTACATCTACAAATATGCATTACTTTTTCAACAGTCTAGAACTTATGCTTGAGGGGCTCTTCTATGAGCTGAATATAATATATGATTGATGTACTCCTTGTTAAAGTTATTGGAAATCCATTTTTACCAAATTTTGTCTATAATTCAACAAGGTATCAGAGCTAGAGCCACACAGCTCCCATTCTTGAGCCTTTTCATACTTCCTTTATTTTCTTTCATACTAAAGAGTGTGTAAACCCTTTATTGAACTTTCTTCAATTTCTTTAAAATGGCATATCAACAAGCGCCCTAGCAGAAATTCCTGTTTCACATCTGACCACTTCGCAATAGATCATAGTTCAGAACATCAGCAGTATGGTTCCAATGAAACTCACTGGACCTAATTTCACTATATGGAAATCGCTATTTCTGCAAGTTCTCAAGAAATATAGAGTAGAAGGTTTGGTTGATGGAACGGACTTCTATCCACCTGCTTTTTGTTTGATGACAATGGTAAAATCACCAATCATGTGAATCTAGCTTTTGAAAAATGGATGGATCGAGATAAAAGTGCAAGGGCTTGGCTTAATTCAAGAATCTCTGAAGATTTATTACCATATATAGTTGGGGCTTATTCATCTCACGCACTCTGGATAATCCTGGAGAAGCAGTTTGTTGCTGCTTCTTGTTGTCACTTTGATTTAGGTGTGTACTGATCCTCCCTTTGTGAATGAATTACATTTACTACTGTTTGTAAATTGAAGTAGATTGAGTCAGTTACCAAAATGGTGAGTCATACTTAAGTCCTTTGAAAAGCCAGACTTTAAGAAATTATGGAACTCAAAAATTGCTATGAGTTCTGAATTAGTCTATCATGTTCTGCATTCAAGTAAATTAAGTCAGTTAACAAAAATGAGAGATTGATTATTTAAAATAAATTAGAAGACTAAAAGAAACTTTTACTTAATAAAATCCAAGTGACAAACTACAAGATGGTTGACAAATTTGTTGTTAGATTTTGAACTCTGCGCAGAGCTCAATGAACAAGTTTTAAGGCCTATTAACATTTGTATTCTATCTCATTAACATGCCCTCTAAAAGAAGGAAGAAATTTATCTTCCTGGCTCATAATTGATTTTCATGGTTTGACAGTTATTTGGTGATGTTCTGAAGGTCTTTTTTTATGTTTTGGTTAAATTTGGTAGGGGAGTTGGAATCTACAGTTCCAAGAGACCGTAAATGAGAAAGATGCAGTTTCAGACATCTTAGAGGACCTAAGTGTAAAATGACATGGTGAATATATTCCATCAAATGTCCCTTTTGATTGTTGAAGCCTCTCAGTCTCCTTGTAATTGACAGTTGGACATTTTCTCCATCCATTCTCATTGTAAAAAAAAATATATTGTTGGGTATAAATATAATTATTTGTTTGACTATTGCTTGGGCTATCCTCATTTCTAATTCTATAATCTTATCTATGTTGTTCAAAAGAACTCCCTAATGATCTTCTTGTTGATGGACTTTAGACAAACACAAGGATAGATTTGTCACACACTCACACACTCAGAAAATAACCAAGGACAAATGACACAAGTGTTTATAGAGGTTCAGCAATTGCCTATGTCCTCTTTGGTGATCCCCTTGAGAAATTTCACTAATGAAGATAAGTTACAACTTTGGTTTACCAAATGAAACCCCCTTAGAACTTTACCCTTACAATCTGTTTCTCTCACACCCCATGCTCAACATTTTGATACACTTGCAACCTCACTCACACTTGGCTTCCCTCTTCTTGCTTAACACTAGCTTCTAGCTACTATGCTCTCTTTAAAGCCAGGAGAAAGCTTTCCTCTTGCTGCACATTCTAACACCAGCCACTATATAAACCCATGATTTTAGGAAAATCATAGAGTAGGAGGCTATGTTACAAGCCAACAAACAACCTTAAAAGATGTTCTAGCTTTCCCATCAGCTGTAAATCATCCTAGAATTCATAAAAGTCTTTGGAGTTATTTGGAGATAGGGAAGGAATCAGAAACATGTGAAAAGAATGTTGAAAGCGCGTGGAAAAATCAAACAGCACAAGAGTGGCGACCAGTCGCCAGGAAGCTGCTACCGATCCCAATGACCTGAATCAGAGATTTACAGTCTGCTTCAAAACGATCATTCGCAAGTTGCTAGCGATCGGTCGCTTTCTGCTGTTTTTTTAGTTTTCAACTATGCTTCTAAATGACCGATTGCGCCTACCTGGCGACCAGTCGCTTCCTCCGAAAGTTGTATCTTTTAGGTGAGCTAATTTTCCAACAAACTCCACCTTGGCGAGCCTAAACTCGTGAAAATCATTGCCTTCTAGGATATCTGTAACTTCTTAAGAATTGTCCTAATAACTCCCAAGAACTTCACCTCAATCTTTAGCATGGAACAAGATTGAGCAAGCTCAAACAATGTTTGAACTTTGCTGTTGTGACTAGCTTTATTAGACAATCTGAAGCATTCTCTGCTATATGAACCTTCCTCGTTTACCCAATCTCTTATCCGGTGGCATCGAACATCAATGTGTTTGGACCTTCCATGAAACACTTGATTCTTGACCAAGCATATAGCACTTTGACTGTTATTTTGAATCACCACCAAGTCTTGAGTTATCTAGAATTCTTTTGCCAATCTCTTCAGCCATATTTCTTCCTTTGAAGCTTCCGTTTGCGCAATATACTCCGCTTCGATAGTAGAAAAGGCACTAACCGATTGTAGTACCGTTCTCCAACTAATTGGTCCTCCACCACAAGTGGAAACATATCATGTGGTAGACCTCCTCTTGTCTAAATCTCCTGCATAATCTACATCTACATCCCAAACTTCTTGGTGCCCTTAAAGTACCTAAGAATACATTTTGCTGCATTCCGATGTTGTTTTCCAGGATTCGCCATATACCTTGACACCACACTAACGGCTTGGGCTAAGTCGGGGCGTGTGCAAACCATTGCATACATGAGACACCATACCAAGCTTGCATATAGAACTTTGCTCATTTCTTCCTTCTCTTCATCTGTTGAAGGACATTCATGCGCACTTAACTTAAAATGTTGCGCCAAATGAGTAGACACAGGCTTGCAACATATTGAATTTATCAAGTACTTTGGAAATGTACTTACTTTGTGACAGCCATAACTTCCATGCAGCTTTGTCTCTCCTTATCTCCATTCCTAGAATATTTTATGCAGAACCAAGATCCTTCATGTCAAACTCCCTTCCAAGCAGTGTCTTCAATTTCTGGATTTTTGACATGTCTTGACATGCAATTTGCATTTCATCCACATAAAGTAACAGTAGGATGATCTTCCCATCCTTGAATGCATGAGTGTATACACAACAATTTGATTCACATCTTCTATACCCAATCTTTATCATGTGAGAATCGAAGCTCTTGTACCACTGTCTTGGAGATTGCTTCAACCCATATAAAGACTTCTTTAACCTGCAAACCAGATTTCCCTTGTTTGATTCAATGAACCCTTGAGGTTGGCTTATGTAGATGTCTTTCTCTAAGTCCCCATGGAGGAAAGTAGTCTTCACATCCATTTGCTCCACCTCCATGTTCTCATGTGCTACTATGAAGAGAAGTAGCCGTATAGAAGTATGTTTCACTACCGGATAGAAGATTTCATCATAATTAACTCCCTCCTTTTGCAAGTATCCCTTGGCCACCAAACAAGCTTTGAATATGGTGGCTCCCTTTGCATGCATTTCTTCTTTCTTCCTAAACACCCATTTGCAGCCAATAACTTTGTGATCTTTGGGTTTAAGAACTAACTCCCAAACGGAGTTTTGGTGTAGAGATTCCATCTATGGCATCATAACTTTCATCTAACTTTCCCGCTCCTTGCCCTCAACAGCCTCTTGGAACATGGTTGGCTCTTCTTCACTAGCGTTTAAGGCATAGTGAACTGCGTCCTTATCATATCCAAACCTTTGAGGTGGTTTGATGGTTCTCCTAGGCCTAGACCGAACTATATATGATGGCTTCACCTGTGCTTGAACCTCTTCTTCTTCTTGAGTTTGTTGTTGTTGCACAGCATCTTCCTCCTCAATGTCAGACTCCACCTCCTCCTGAACGTCTTCAGTTGGCTGTTCTTATGAAGTATCCCTAAACATCTCATTGAGTGGCACTTTAATGGTTGTTTCTTTCTCAATAACATCCTCATTTGCATTTGAATTCTTGTCTTTGTTCATAAGCATGGTCTTCTCATCAAACACAACATCTCTGCTGAGTATCTTCTTGTGGTTCACAGGATCCCAAAGCTTGTAGCCCTTCACACTGCTCTCAAAGCCAATGAAAATGTATTCAAGAGACTTAGGTTTCAACTTGGATCTTTCAACACTTGGAATAAGTGCATATGCACTGCATCCAAACACCTTGAGATTAGAAAAATCAATTGACTTATTAGACCATACCTCCTTTGCACATTTGAACTCAAGATTTCTTGAAAGAGATCGGTTAACCAAATAGGCAGCATGGTTAACTAACTCCGCCCAAAATGACTTGAGCAATAATGCATGAATCCTCATACATCTTTCACCCTTCATGAGAGTTATGGTCATCATCTCCGCAGCTCCATTTTGTTGGGGTGTCTTCTTCACGGTAAAGTGCCTTTTAATGCCTTCATTTTTGCAAAATTCAAGGAACTTGTTGTCTTTATATTCACCACAATTGTCACTCCTTAGGATCTTGATTTTCCTTCCGGTTAGGTTCTCTATCTCCGCCTTCCAATCTTTGAATTTGGTGATGACCTCAGGTTTCTCCTTCATTGAAAAATCATCAAAGAAAGTCACGAAATAGCGAGCTCTACCTTTTGATTTAACCGGTGATGGCCCCCATATGTTTGTGTGAATATAGTCTAGCACACATGTGCTTCCTTCCTCTTTATCTTGATGCTTGAAAGATACTTTAGATTGCTTTCCCATGATACAAAATTTGTAGAACTCCAACTTGCAACTACAAACACCTTTCAGCAGATTTCAGTTATGTAGTTCCTGCATGTCACGCTCACTCATATGACCTAGCCTCAAGTGCCAAAACTGAGTTTCACCATCCGAGTCCTTGCTTGTGGATATAGTTGCTCCACCTGTCACTGGTGTACCACATAATCTATATAGACAGTTAGGTTGAACTTCTCCCTTCATAATCATAAGTGAACCTTTTGAGATTATGAGTTTCCCTCCATTAGCTTTGAAAGTATAACAATTCTTATCAAAAGTACCACGAGAAATAAGGTTCTTACACAACTTTGGAATGTGTCTCACCATTCCAAGTGTCCTAACAATCTCGTCATGCATCTTCATCTTGATTGTACCGGTGCCTTCGACTCTACAAATTGAGCCGTCCCCTATCATAACTTCGCCATCTTCTTCTTTGTCATATGTGTTAAACCACTCTTTATTTGAGCACATATGGTATGAGCACTCGGAATCCAAAATCCAATCCGAAGATGAACACCTTGAAGAATTAGCAAATGTATTAGTATTGACATTGCTATTGATACACAAAAGCTCAACATCACTTTCTGTGACGACCTCAGCTGTGTCCGCTGCATTATTCCCTTTGTTCTTCTTCTCCTTCCATGTGGGGCAATTCTTCTTCTAGTGATCCTTTGACCTATACTCTAAACAACCTTCTTTTGCTCTGAATTTTGACCTTCCCCTGTTGCCTTTCTTGCCTTCACGCTTCCTTGAACGACTCCTCTCTCCAGTCCTAGCAACTAGACCTTCACCTGGAGAGCTTTCTCCCAAACGTTAGGCTATCCTATGGTGCGTCGTAACGTCTTGCACCACAGACTCAAAATCCAGGGTAACCTACCCAAACATAAGCGTAGTACGAAAGTGCTTATAGGACGAAGGTAAGGATGTAAGCAACATGATGGCCTTATCCTTCGTACTATAAGTAACTTCCATTCTCTGCAAGTCAGCAACACATCTATTAAAGCTGCTTAGAGCTCCATTAAATTACCTCCCTCCTTCATCCGAAGATTCAGGAGTTCTTCCTCGAGGAAGAGTTTGTTGGACAATGACTTTCTTGCAAACATCTCTTCGAGCCTCTCTCATGTTTGCTTTGCCATGTCCTACATCACGTTGATTAGCACCTCATCAGGGATGTAGTTTTCGATGGCTCCTCTAGCTAACTCATTGAGTACATCCCACTCCTCGTCTATCATGGTTGCTAGCTTGTTGTGCAAGAGCTGACTTCATCCTTCATTGCCACAGAGTGAAGTTCTCCTTGCTGGTGAATGGCTTTAACTCCACCTTCATGCTAGCTGCTTGTGGTTGCTTCAGTTGTTGAGAACTGCTTCCATCTTCAGCTTGCTTGTCACCTGCCATCTTCAACACAGTAGCAGTTGCGGCTAAAACACAGCTCTGATACCACTTGTTGTTCAAAAGAACTCTCTAATGATCTTCTTGTTGATGGACTTTGGACAAACACAATGATAGATTTGTCACACACTCACACACTCAGAAAATATCCAAGCACAAATGACACAAGTGTTTTTAGAGGTTCAGCAATTGCCTTCGTCCTCTTTGGTGATCCCCTTGAGAAATTTCACTAATAAAGATAAGTTACAACTTTGGTTTACCAATGGAAACCCCCTTAGAACTCTACCTTCACAATATGTTTCTCTCACACCCCTTTCTCAACACTTTGATACACTTGCAACCTCACTCACACTTGGTTTCCGTCTTCTTGCTTATCACTAGCTTCCAGCTACTTTGCTCTCTTTAAAGCTAGGAGAAAGCCTTCCTCTTGCTGCACATTCCAACACCAGCCACCCTACATAGACCCATGATTTTGGGAAAATCATAGAGTATGAGGCTATGTTACAAGCCAACAAACAACCTTAAAAGATGTTCTACCTTTCCCAGCAGCTACCAATCATCCTAGAATTCATAAAAGTCTTTGGAGTTATTTGGAGGTAGGTAGGGAATCAGAAACATGTGAAAAGAATGTTGAAAATGCGTGGAAAAATCAAACAGCACGAGAGTGGCGACCGGTCGCCAGGAAGCTGCGATCGGTCGCAATGAGCCTAAATCAGAGATTTACAATCTGCTTCAAAACGACCGGTTGCAAGTTGCTGGGGACCGGTCGCTTTCTGCCGTTTTTCCAATCTTTGACTCTACTTCGAAAAGACTGGTCGCGCCTACCTGGCAACCGGTCGCTTCCTCCGAAACTTGTATCCTTTAGGTGAGCCACTTTTCCAACAATCTATTCCCTATCAAAAGTACTGGATTTAATTATTGAAGCAAATAACCTTTTACAAAATATAATTCTTTCAATTAGAAATAATCAATTCGTAGGAACTGAACATCTCATTGTATGTACATTCTAAAGAGTAATGCTAGGGCCAATGGGATATAGCTCAGTTGGTTGAGCTCTTCCACTTCCACTCACGTGGGCAGAGGTTCAAAACCCCGAGGCACTCAATGAATATTTGGGTAAACCCCTTCCCCCACACGTATGGAGTCGGAGTTGATATGGTTTGATGAACAAGAAGACAAGTTTTGTAACCAAAGATAAGCCAAAGTTTGTGACCGCATAAAGAAAGAAGACGAGTTTGAAAAGGATGTTGTTTGTAGTGGGCTATATAGGCTTGAGGGGTCTCCCTTTGTGGATAACGTGGTTGAATATGTTTAGAGTCTGCTACTGTTCTTCTCCAACATTAACGGTAAGCCTTCTCACAAAATACATTCTTCATGCATTTGAAATTATTTGTTCATTTTGATATGCTAATCCACGTAAAATAAGATAAAAGAAATTCAACCTAATAGTAAACACAAGAACAGATATATTGGTTCACAGCAACATCTTTGCAATACGTTTACCATTGTCCCTGACATATTTTCATGCTATGATTGGTTATGTAAACAACTTTAAGCACATTTACATTAAAGACGTTATAGTTATGGAATATATTGGGGGAGTAGAAACAATAGATAAAACTTCAAGCACAATTCTTACTTTTTTTTTAATAATTCTTCTTTGACTGGAACTGGTATTGGTTACTCAATGCTCGGATGCTTTGGAACCCAAACATATGGTTTTCAACCTTTCCATCTCCTTTGCAAAAAAGACTCGTCACTTTTACCCTTTTCTTCTATCACACTTGGTGATTCTTTTGGACAACATGACCAGTGTGCTCTTTGGAACATTTTCTAAAGTAATGAAGAAGGATCACATTAGACTTCATGTGATTATGTGTGTCTTACAAATCAACGGCTAGGGAAAGGGTAGTGTACAATCTATGGCATGGCAAGTTCTTAGTTTTGCTAGTTAGTATCACAACTAATTTGTTATAGATGGTTAAGCACATATTCTGAGGTGGCTCTTCTATGAGCTCATGGTACGTATATCATTGATCATTTCTTATTTATTAAGAGAAATGTACTCATTGTTAAGTGAATGGAAATCTATTTCTAATTGTTTCCTGTATTTTTTCGCTTATAAAAAATTCTGTGTAAACATTTTTCTTGAACTTTCTTCCATTTCATTTCAGTGGCAGATGAACAAACATCTCCAGTAGAAATTCCCGTTCAACATCTGATCGCTATTGAAAAAAGTAATGCATATTTTTAGATGTAATCATTAGAAAAAAAAAACCCTTGCGTGACCAAATTTTGCACGACGAAACACAATTCGTCGCTTCAAAGTCACTTTGCGCGACCAAACTCAAAACTTCGTAGTTCAAAATCTTACGCGACTATATTTTGCACAACGAAACACACATCGTCGCACAAAGTCATTTTGCGCGACAAACTTTTGCGTGACGACACAACATACTTTGCGCGACGAAAGAATAACTTCGTCCCGTAAAGTCTTTATAAAAATTTTAAAAAAATTATTTTTTAAAATCTTTGACTTTTGCGCGACAATACAACATCGTCGCACAAAGTGACTTTGCGCGACGAAAGAATATCTTCGTCTCATAAAGTCTTTACAAAAAAATAATAATAAAAAAATTATTTTTAAAAATCTTTGACTTTTGCGCGACGACACAGCATTGTCGCACAAAGTGACTTTGCGCGATGAAAGAATAACTTCGTCCCGCAAAGTTTTTACAAAAATAAAAAAATTATTTTTTAAAATCTGACTTTTGCGCGATGAAAGAATATCTTCGTCCTGCAAAGTTTTTACAAAAAAAAATAAAGTAAAAAAATTATTTTTGTAAAGATTTTGTGATATCCACTAGTGTAAATATTTTAAATTGATGATCGAATTTGTTCATTGTATTCATATAGGGTCAAGGAGTGTAGCTATAAAAAATCATCAAAGTCGAAGTTGAAATAACCGTTAAATCATGATTTTTCGTTTATAACCGTTGAAAAGTTTGTCCCATTACTTGATCTCTAAATGTTTATTTTTTTCGATTTTTGGCATATATGATCTCGAAGTATAAACAAACAAGTTTGACGGTTGGATCGTTGAAACTAGTTTCGTAGAATGCGTATGCCATCAAAACAATATATTCACTAACAATTAAGAGTTTATTTATACTTTCGTTAAATATAACATAAGATTTTGTGATATCCACTAGTGTAAATATTTGAAATTGACGATCGAATTAGTTCATTGTATTCATATAGGGTCAAGGAGTGTAGCTGTAAAAAATTATCAAAATCGGAGTTGAAATAACTGTTAAATCGTGATTTTTTGTTTATAACCGTCGAAAAGTTTTGTCTCATTACTTATCACTGAATGTTTATTTTTTCCGATTTTTGGCGTATATGATTTAGAAGTATAAACAAACAAGTTTGACGGTTGGATTGTTGAAACTAGTTTCGTAGAATGCATATGCCATAAAAACATTATATTCACTAACAATTAAGAGTTTATTTATACTTTCGTTAAATATAACAATGAGGTCGTTGTGCAAAAACTAATAGCACGACGTCATAATGTAAACATGTGTCGGGCAAACCAATTAATATTTTTATTTAATTATACATTATAAATTTTAGGATATAGTTGTTTTCATAAGTTTTTATTATTTTTTAAAAATTTTGCTCAACGAATATCAATATTTCGTCGCCTAACCCTTATTTACTTATTTTTATATTTTATATTGTTACTAAATTATTTATTTATTTTTTATTATTTTCTTTGCGTGACGAATCCTTATTTATATTTTAAATCGTAAAATAAAATTATTTTATTTTTTATTATTCATAACAATTATTTTTATAAATATTGCGCTACAAACCAATTTTTCGTCTATCAAAACTTTGCGCGACCAACAATTTGTCGCGCAAAACTTTAAAAATTTGGGCGGGCACCAAAAATGGGATGCGAGAGTTTTTAAAAAAATTTTTAAAAGACTTTGAGCGACCAAACAATTTCTTCGTCGCGCAAAGTGATACGCGACCAAGAATTCGTCGTGTAAAACTCTAAAAATTTGGGCAGGCACCAAAAATGGGACGCGGGAGTTCGCTTTTTAAGATTTTGCGCGACCAAACAATCACTTCATTGCGCAAAGTGATACTCGACCAAGAATTCGTCGCGCAAAACTCTAAAAATTTGGGCCGGCACCAAAATGAGACGCGGGAATTTTTTTTTTTTAAAGACTTTGCGAGACCAAACAATAACTTCGTCGCGCAAAGTCTTTACGGTTTTTAAAACCAAAATAACTCCACCATTTTCTCAATTTCTTTCTCTACTCTTACCTCTCCTCTCTCTTTCCCTCTCCCCAAATCCGACCCTTTCTCTCACACTCACTCCTCTCACTTAATCTTTCATCTCTCTCTTCACTATCTCTCACTCTCTCATCTCTCTTTTCACTATCTCTCACTCTAATTATCTCACACTCACCTCTCCCTCTCATTCTCACTCACTCTCAATCTTGCCAAAAGGTATAGTCTCTCCAAATTTATTTTTGTTATTGTTTTATGTAATTTTTTTGTTATTTGACCATATTTGTTTTTTGTAGGGAATCGTCGAGATTTTGACGGCTAATATTGAGGATTAGGACGCTATCGAAATGTAAGATCCCACATCGGCCAACGGAGAGGGGGTGATGTGCCTTATATGTATATGCCCACCTCCAAATAGCACGAGGCCTTTTGGGAGCTCACTGGCTTCGGAGTTGTGGGAACTCCGAAGTTAAGCGAGTTGTGGCTTAGAGCGATCCCATGATGGTTGACCCACCGGGAAGTTGCTCGTGAGTTCCTAGAAACAAAACCATGAGGGCCCCGCCCAAAGCGGACAATATCGTGTTAGAGGAGTTGGGTCGTGACATAATGGTATCGAGTCACTCTGCCGTGTGGTGCGAGTGTGCCGACGAGGACGTCGGGCCCCTAAGGGAGGTGGATTGTGAGATCCCACATCGGCCAACGGAGAGAACCGTGAGGCCCGCCCAAAGCAGACAATATTGTGCTACAATGAGCGATTCTGGATGTGACAATTTGGTATCCGAGCCACTCTGCTAGTGTGGTGCGAGTGTCTTGACGAGGACGTCGGGCCCCTAAGGGAGGTGGATTGTGAGATCCCACATCGGCCAACGGAGAGGGTGATGTGCCTTATATGTACATGCCCACCTCCAAATAGCACAAGACCTTTTGGGAGCTTCATGGCTTCGGAGTTGTGGGAACTCCGAAGTTAAGCGAGTTGTGGCTTAGAGCAATCCCAGGATGGGTGACCCACTTGGGAAGTTGCTCGTGAGTTCCCGTAAACAAAACCGTGAGGGCCTCGCCCAAAGCGGACAATATCGTGCTACGGTGGAGCTATTCGCAGGATGTGACAATTTGGTATCGAGCCACTCTGCCGTGTGGTGCGAGTGTGCCGACGAGGACGTCGGGCCCCCAAGGGGGTAGATTGTAAGATCCCACATTGGCCAACGGAGAGGGGTGATGTGCCTTATATGTACATGCCCACCTCCAAATAGCACAAGGCCTTTTGGGAGCTCATGGCCGGAGTTGTGGGAACTCCGGTTAAGCGAGTTGTGGCTTAGAGCAATCCCGGGATGGGTGACCTCTTTGGGAAGTTGCTCGTGAGTTCCCGTAAACAAAACCGTGAGGGCCCGGCCCAAAGCGGACAATATCGTCTTCTGGCGAGCGATTCAGGATGTGACACGAAACATATCCTCCACCACTACCACCACAATAAGCTTGTATTATGATTTTATTATTGTACTTTGTGAATTTATGTGTACATTTTGAATATTATATATATATTGGATAATTTTATCACTATTTTTCTTATGTAATTTTATTTTGAATATGTCAATTTAAATTAAAGTAGTTAAAAAAAATCATACAATTAAATTAAATTTAAAAAGTAAAAATTTGAAATAATTAATATAAGAGAAATAATTTTTTAAAATAGTCAAAAAACCTTGCGCGATAAAATATTTCATCGTACAAACTATTAAATTAATTTATTTTAATTACAAAATTTTAAAACGCAAAAATTAAAAAATTTGAAATATTTTGTCGCGCAAAGATTTAAGCGACGTTAGTTTTCGTCGCGCAAAGTGTTTTTTGTAGTAGTGAATTCTACAAAGTTCTAAACTCAAGCGTCTTGAGTTGTGGAGTGAGTTGACTTAACAATAGCCACACAAATGAAAGTGAAGAATGCAAGAATATTCTAGAACAAACTAGCTATGGTGGTGGAGAATGATGAATGAAGAACTTTCTAGACAAAAGCCACAATATGCACGTGGTTGGAATTACTTGTCTATGTCGGCAAACAAGTCTATAAATAGACATGGGAGTGATCCAAACAAGGTGGAGTCAACCACTAACTCCCAAACTAAGGGAGCCAAGAGCTACCCAAAAAAAGCCATGTTGAGAAGCCAATAAGTTCACCAAGCTAAGAGAGTAGAGGCCAATAAGCCAGAAAATAGGAAAAAGGCCAATAAGCCTAGTAAACATTTTCTACTTGTTGAAGGCCAATAAGCCTAGTCCTCTATAAAGCCTTGTACCCATATGTTGTTGAATAAATAAAATCACTCTATTATTCTCCTAAAAACCCAACAAGTGGTATCAAGGTAACACACATCACACCTCTTAAATTCCAACAAGTGGTATTAGAGCTGGTTCAATCGCATTGGGCGTCAGAGCTAGTTCGATTGCTTTGGGAGTAAGGGCCATGTTCAATCAACTCTGGACACATGGGTTGATTCTAAGGAAGCAAGGTACGTGCTATCAATACTCAATTCAAGGTTTCAAGAAATCTAGAGAAAGTTCTAGAGGAGGAGATAGTGAAAATAAAAGAGATGGCATGAGAGGAAAAACTTTCCTCCATGTGGGGTGTGCAAAAAGTTAAGGCACCAAGAAAAAGAAAAAGAAGCCCGAATGTTGAAACTAAAAAAATTGGGCGTTGAGAAGAAAAAAATATTGTCGGCGAAGAACTACCAAGCTAACTATGAACGGAGAAAGTGCCACAAGAGCACGTAGCAACAGCATCAACAAAAGCTTCATCAATACTAGTTTCAGGAGGAGCATGCTCCGAGAAACAAATATGCATTAAGGAGTGTTGAAAAAAGTAATGCATATTTGTAGATGTAATTCTACAAAGTTCTAGAAAACTCAAGAGTCTTGAGTTGTGGAGTGAGTTGACTTAACAATAGCCACACAAATGAAAGTGAAGAATGCAAGAATATTCTAGAACAAACTAGCTATGGCGGTGGAGAATGATGAATGAAGAACTTTCTAGACAAAAGCCACAATATGCATGTGGTTGGAATTACTTGTCTATGTCGGCAAACAAGTTTATAAATAGACATGGGAGTGATCCAAACAAGGTGGAGTCAACCACTAACTCCCAAACTAAGGGAACCAAGAGCTACCCAAACAAAGCCATGTTGAGGAGCCAATAAGCTCACCAAGCTAAGAGAGTAGAGGCCAATAAGCCAGAAAATAGGAAAAAGGCCAATAAGCCTAGTAAACATTTTCTACTTGTTGAAGGCCAATAAGCCTAGTCCTCTATAAAGCCTTGTACCCATATGTTGTTGAATAAATAAAATCACTCTATTATTCTCCTAAAAACCCAACAAGTGGTATCAAGGTAACACACATCACACCTCTTAAATTCCAACAAGTGGTATTAGAGCTGGTTCAATCGCATTGGGCGTCAGAGCTAGTTCGATTGCTTTGGGAGTAAGGGCCATGTTCAATCAACTCTGGACACATGGGTTGATTCTAAGGAAGCAAGGTACGTGCTATCAATACTCAATTCAAGGTTTCAAGAAATCTAGAGAAAGTTCTAGAGGAGGAGATAGTGAAAATAAAAGAGATGGCATGAGAGGAAAAACTTTCCTCCATGTGGGGTGTGCAAAAAGTTAAGGCACCAAGAAAAGAAAAAGAAGCCCGAATGTTGAAACTAAAAATTGGGCGTTGAGAAGAAAAAATATTGTCGGCGAAGAACTACCAAGCTAACTATGAACGGAGAAAGTGCCACAAGAGCACGTAGCAACAGCATCAACAAAAGCTTCATCAATACTAGTTTCAGGAGGAGCATGCTCCGAGAAACAAATATGCATTAAGGAGTGTTGAAAAAAGTAATGCATATTTGTAGATGTAATTCTACAAAGTTCTAGAAAACTCAAGAGTCTTGAGTTGTGGAGTGAGTTGACTTAACAATAGCCACACAAATGAAAGTGAAGAATGCAAGAATATTCTAGAACAAACTAGCTATGGCGGTGGAGAATGATGAATGAAGAACTTTCTAGACAAAAGCCACAATATGCATGTGGTTGGAATTACTTGTCTATGTCGGCAAACAAGTTTATAAATAGACATGGGAGTGATCCAAACAAGGTGGAGTCAACCACTAACTCCCAAACTAAGGGAACCAAGAGCTACCCAAACAAAGCCATGTTGAGGAGCCAATAAGCTCACCAAGCTAAGAGAGTAGAGGCCAATAAGCCAGAAAATAGGAAAAAGGCCAATAAGCCTAGTAAACATTTTCTACTTGTTGAAGGCCAATAAGCCTAGTCCTCTATAAAGCCTTGTACCCATATGTTGTTGAATAAATAAAATCACTCTATTATTCTCCTAAAAACCCAACAAGTGGTATCAAGGTAACACACATCACACCTCTTAAATTCCAACAAGTGGTATTAGAGCTGGTTCAATCGCATTGGGCGTCAGAGCTAGTTCGATTGCTTTGGGAGTAAGGGCCATGTTCAATCAACTCTGGACACATGGGTTGATTCTAAGGAAGCAAGGTACGTGCTATCAATACTCAATTCAAGGTTTCAAGAAATCTAGAGAAAGTTCTAGAGGAGGAGATAGTGAAAATAAAAGAGATGGCATGAGAGGAAAAACTTTCCTCCATGTGGGGTGTGCAAAAAGTTAAGGCACCAAGAAAAAGAAAAAGAAGCCCGAATGTTGAAACTAAAAAATTGGGCGTTGAGAAGAAAAATATTGTCGGCGAAGAACTACCAAGCTAACTATGAACGGAGAAAGTGCCACAAGAGCACGTAGCAACAGCATCAACAAAAGCTTCATCAATACTAGTTTCAGGAGGAGCATGCTCCGAGAAACAAATATGCATTAAGGAGTGTTGAAAAAAGTAATGCATATTTGTAGATGTAATTCTACAAAGTTCTAGAAAACTCAAGAGTCTTGAGTTGTGGAGTGAGTTGACTTAACAATAGCCACACAAATGAAAGTGAAGAATGCAAGAATATTCTAGAACAAACTAGCTATGGCGGTGGAGAATGATGAATGAAGAACTTTCTAGACAAAAGCCACAATATGCATGTGGTTGGAATTACTTGTCTATGTCGGCAAACAAGTTTATAAATAGACATGGGAGTGATCCAAACAAGGTGGAGTCAACCACTAACTCCCAAACTAAGGGAACCAAGAGCTACCCAAACAAAGCCATGTTGAGGAGCCAATAAGCTCACCAAGCTAAGAGAGTAGAGGCCAATAAGCCAGAAAATAGGAAAAAGGCCAATAAGTCTAGTAAACATTTTCTAGTTGTTGAAGGCCAATAAGCCTAGTCCTCTATAAAGCCTTATACCCATCTATTGTTGAATAAATAGAATCACTCTATTGTTCTCCTAAAAACCCAACAACAACATTAGCAGTATGGTTCCGATGAAGCTAACCCGCAAATGGCTATTTCTTCCCGTTCTCAAGAAATATAAGGTTTGGTTGATGGGACTGAGATCTGTCCACCTGCTTTTCTGTGGATAACAATGGTAAAATCTCCAATCATGTGAATCTAGCTTTTGAAAAATATGGACCGGGATCCAAGTGTAATGGTTTGGCTGAAATAAAGAATCTCTGAAGATTTATTACCATATACAGTTGGGGCTTCTTCCTCTTGGGCACTCTGGATGGTCCTGGAGAAAATTGTTGCCAATGCTTCTCATTCTCACTTCGTTTGAGGTGAGTACTGATCCTCCCCCTTGGATGAATTACATGGGCCAAATATCTCTTTCTCAAAACTAAAATCGTCAAAAGTGTAAATTGATGAAGTATCACAACAGACTCACCTGAGGATGTGGATGGATCCTACAAAACAATGGCTAGGTTGTTAGTTTTGTAAGTTGGTTTTACAACTGTGTTTGTTATATACATGGTTAAGCACATATGCTGAGATGGCCGTTTTATTTTATGCGCTAAGTATAATCATTGGCATAATCATCGTCAATGTTAATATAATCAGTTTTTACCAGAGTCAGCATAGGATTAGTGCTATTGTGCTTCTTAAATAACCTTTTTTTTTCTTTCTTTTGGTTGTTGATTCTGAGAAAGTTGGACTTCTTCTTTTATGGTGCAGTAGCTATTAGAATTGTTGAAGTTACATTAGTGTCTACTATGAAGAAGTTGGACCTTTCTTCAGCGAACTATCAGCTGTTGTAGATTCTAGTTTGTCACCAGAAGTTGCCACAAATTCGTTTTCCACGAAGGCAAGTGATGGGAATTTCAGTGGAAGTGTTTTCTAAATTCTTTAAACCAAATTGAAAAGCAATGTCGTAGGGAAAATGTTGTCCATGTAAACAGATAAAAATATATAAATGAAGCTATTTCAATGACAGGGGCATTATCCCAAATGGTTATTTCAATAGCAGAAGGTTAAATGACCATCGAATTTTATACAACATCTCTCGTAGGGGTGGGCATCGAGACCGGAAAATCAGAACACCGAGTTACATCGGACGAAAAAAACCGGAAAATTTTTGTGTTGACTAAAAAGTCAACAAACCGGCACCCAACAGGACCGGACCGGCTATGTATTTTTTTTATTTTAAAAAATTATTTAAGTCAAATGCTAAATTTCTAATCCCTTAACTAATATTTCCCCACGCCCAATTTCAAAGCACCTCTCTTTTGTAAGCCCAATCATCTCGCTTTGCATGAAATTGGGTCTTTTGTGAATGCTTAAGCCCAAAAAATAAGGGCTCGTTTGGTATCCTACTTGGATCAAATTTTATAAACTCAAAAATAGATTTTAAGTCAAAAGCTCAAAAAACCAGTTTGGTAGGTCCATTTTTAAAAACTCGAACCCTAAGAAATATTCAAAAACACTCTCATTATTGAAAACAAAAAAGTGAGGTTTTACTAGGACTGGGCATTTGGAACCGAAACCGACCAACCCACTCCAAACCAAACCGATCGGGTCGGGTTGGTTTGGTTTTTCAAATGTTTTTGGTTATCGCTTGAACCCAAACCAAACCGAGGTTTATGGTTTGGTTTACGGTTTGCAATATCCAAACCCACGGTTTAACCAAACCAAACCGAAAATATTAAAAAATATTATAATTAAAAAAATATATATATATATATAATACATAGTTTAAAGAAATTTATATATATATATAATATATAGTTTAAAGAAATTTATATATATATATATATAATACATAGTTTATATATATATATATTACATAGTATAAAGAAATTTATATATATATAAAATACATTTTTTCCTTCTTCTTCTCTCTCTTCTTTTTCTCTTCTTTTTCTTCTTCTCCATCTCTTCCTCTCTTTCTCTCTTTTTCTTCCTCTCCTCTCTATCTCTCCCTCTCTTCATTGCTTTTATTTCCTCTCTCTCTCTCTCTCTCTCTCTAAGAAAGCCAAAAACCGAACAGAACCAAACCAAACCAACAAGTCCGGTTAACCGAAGTGGTCGGTTTTCATCACTTATGGTTTGGTTTCGGTTTTCAAAATAGCCAAATCGAGAGGGTTCGGTTCGGTTTCGGGTTGAGCCCAAAACCGAACCAACCCAAACCGAGCCCACCCCTAGGTTTTACTGTTTTTTTCTCTCTCTCTCTCTCTCTCTCTCTCTCTCTCTCTCTCTCTCTCTCTCTTTTGTTAATTTCAATTTGGGAATTAGGGTTTCTGATTTTCTAATTTTAATTTCAATTTTTTAGATCTTAAAAATAGTTTTGAGTTCAATACGAAACAAGTTTTTAGATCTTAAAATCAGTATTTAAAAACTCATGATTTTGAGTTCATTTTTTAGTAGGATACCAAACGGGCCATAAACTTTTAGTTGGAATTTGTAAAAATTAATTATTTAAAAATTATATTTAAAAAATCCATTCCAAAATAATAAAAAATCGAAAACTACACCAAAATCAGTTTCATAAATTTTTTTTCACCAAAATCGAATCAAACCGCACTAGTTAAATAGCACTGATTCTGGTGTGAGGTGGAAACTAAACCTGAGCGGACCACGTCCACCCCTAATCTCTCGTGCTAGTCAGATTTTGGTTAATGGTTGTTGTGGAAAACTTTTCCTCTTTGAATTCAAAAGAAAATCAGAGGTGGGGAGGTTGAGGGTGGTGTTTATATTTTTATTTATTTACTTATATAAAGTTTATTCTTAGTTTTTAATTATTATAAAAGTTATTAGATTGTAAATAGGATACTGCTTACATCCTTCCTGGGAATCACAGTTTGACACATATGTAAAAATACTTCATCAAAAACAAAAAAGAAAAACTTATGCACGCATGTCACACTGCAATTGCCAAGAACGTAGGAGCTCATACTTACTGAAAATTAAGTATTTCCTTAGATGTAGCATAACGAAGAAGAAATGAATAATTTGTGTCCTAGGTGTATTAGCATATTTTCGGATTTATTCTTGTTTCTCTAGGAAATTAGATATAGTTAAGAACTTTTTTAAAAAATGTAAAATTTACTTTTTACTTTCGAAAAAAGAAATTCATGTTCTTTCTGATAATTTCCTAGAAAGAGAAAAATACAATTCAAATTGATGTGAGATGAATAAATTGGGAAATGCTAATGCCGCCCATTTAATGTTTCAATCCCATTAATTTTACTTTTACAGCAAACTGACGGGTAAATATAAAAAGAAAATTTTAAGCTTTTTATCACAGTACTAACATCTTGCAATAGGTTCAACTGGACTGGAACAACTGTCCGCAACATACCACCCGAGGAGCACAGCAGGACATGGAAACATTTGTTCATGGAGTTTCCATGAACCGGGTCCAGTGTTTCTGGGTCTGGGCCCATGGATTTGTTAGGTTGTATTTATAGGTCTGGGCCCATAAATATGTTTCAGGGCTGCTTATCCTATCAGCCTGCCACCATATTATATTGTCCCCTGCTCTGCAATCCAGAGTGTAAATTAATGGATTTCAATCAAGCACATGGTCATTGGCCCAAGGTTTTCTAACTAAAGAGCATTAGCTTGAAATGCAATGTCGACGTATTCTCTTCGAATTTGTTTGGGAGTGCTTTTAGAATGGCTAAAAGCTTTTTCTGACAACCAAAAGCGATTTTGGTTGCAAGCAAAACAATTTAAAAGTGTGTATGGATCATAAAACGCTTTCTAGAGAAGCACTTCCAAGTGCTTTTCAAGAAGCATTTTGATTTTTAATAAAAAGTTCAACATTCTTCCAATAAAAGCGTTTATAACAAAAATGTTTACGAGCAGAAGTACTTCCCATAGAACCACCCCAACAAGCGCTAATTGTCGTCCACAAGATTTGTCTAACAGTTCAAGTAGAGAAGCCAACAGGTTCAATACGAATCAGCATGCAAAAACAGTGAAGTATGTATTAATTAAACAAGTAACTAAGCAAGGCAACTATCAGTCTCAAGCTTGGCTGGATGAGTCCCCATCTGAAAATGCAAGGAGAACTGCATGTATGGGTTGGCTGGGCCGCAGGCATTGTTTTGATTTGGATTATATTCAGATAGCTACAGCAAATAATAATTACAAATGGGATCAAAAATTGATGTGGAATTGAGGCACACTCCATGCCTCGCTGCTTCATTTGGTGACCCAGTTGGCCATAACAAGACAAAAATTGACCTGGTCTGAAAGAACCATGCACGACTAAGACTAGCATAAATGGTCCTCCATTCATAATTCATACCTAGGGGTATTATCTATAGCTAGCTAGTAGTGTCTGACTTCGATGAACAACTTGATTTTCCCCTCTCCTCTAAATTAAATCCGATTCATATAAGCATGCAGCTAGCATATGGTTGATTCAATCATGCATTGGTTTGGTGTGTTTAATTATTATTATTTTTTTGTCGTCAACCGTATATAGGTTGCTTTCGGGATCATAATTGAATGCCATGAAGATCGTGATGTAAACAAGTCATTGAGATACAATAAAATATATCCATCATGATGAAGATTAAAAAGAATATTTATCTAGTTTGTCAATTTTTTGTTCTTTTTTTTAGCTAAGATAATGAATATCATGTACTCATCTAATATATATACCTCCACGTTCGCGACAAGAATTGATCTCTAACAATAACGCGACACTTGCTATATTATGTTGACGCACACACATTTTCAAATTGGGAATGGCAAATCTCTCTTAATCCAAATATTTAATTTATTTATTATAAAACTAATCAAACATGCAAATGAATTGTGAATATCAAATAGTTTTGACATGCAAATAAAGAATTAAACCATGCATGAAAATGTTGGTTTGTCCCATATTCTGTATATCATATTGCACATGCAAAGGGAAGAGCATGTACACGTCCTTGCATGGGGAGAGCATGTACCCATATAAATTCAATATGATCTTACGCATCCTAATTAATTAAATTAATTTAAACCCGATTGCAATCGACCACGTAATAAGCAGATATATATATATATATATATATATATATATATATATATATATATATATATATATGAAGATGATTCATGAATCTATCTGAATAATGTAAATGTGATCTGGCTGTAATTAACTTGTATAAGTTGTAAATAAGATATGCATGAAGAGGGTTCATGTATCTGAAAGTGAATTTGATCTCCTGGCAACTCAAAAAGATCGTATCCTTTTTCCCTGGATTGTTCAATCAACCAATCTAAAATCCACATTTAGACTAATTATCCCAATTAGATAAGTAGATCGAAACGAAACAGTCAGCCGTATGAATCCAAATCAACTCAGCATTACATAATTTCCATGTAAAACAACATGCATGAATTCTGAGCTCTGACCAATAATATTTTATTATATTTACAAATCAACCCCACAAACACAATCAATCCCTTCCTTCCCAAGCAAGAGAGAGATTATCCAGATAAGTTGTTGGAAGCTGTTACACTCATCACATATTAACATCAAAGCAGCTTGAATTTTGAGCAGTACGTACTTCACCCATAAAATATTTTCCTCATCCTGTAGAGAGAGAAAGACTTGTGCAATTCATTTGAGGAGCTGTCTCCCAATTGATTTACGTACGTTTCTGCCTCCAGTAATTAAGTGGGTATGCGTAGCTTTCGTTGACCTTTTGTTAACTGGCTAATATTATATACATATATATAATAATTATATATACATATATACAAACAAAAATGTAAAATTGGAGGGTAAGGAAGAAATTGGGGCCTACCTTATTGAAGAAAGGGGGGGCAAATGGCCCATGGCAATGTCTCATCGGAATGGTCGAACGTGAGCACACATGTTACTTGTCAGCATGGACTAGGTCTCTTATGGTCCCCCAACTTCTTAATGTATTTGCTTACAGAGGGAGAGGGTGTGGTGGGGGGCACTTAAACGAGGCTTTCACATGCCCTAATAGCTCCTCTCTACTACAAACCACGTGGCTCTCCTATTATTCTTTGATTAATTTCCCTCTTCATCATTCTATCTCAATTCAAGTTTTAACATTCCCTAACCCATCTTTTAAGGTAGGCTAATGACTAGCCCTAGCAATAACTAATAAGCAACCCAAATTGAGGGTTTCAAAAAAGACAAATTATCTAGCTAGCTAGGCTCTTCCCTTTAGTCAAATTTGTTTAGGGAATCTCGACTTATGGTACAAGAGGAAACTTAAGAAAAGTACAACCGTGGAAGAAGAGAAGCTCAAAAACTCATACCTACTATCATTCTTTAATAGAGCATCTGAATAAAATCAGGAGCACCTCAAATCAAACAGATAAACTCAACATATTTCTGGACGATACCATTTTCTCTAGCAATTTTTCTGTTTTGTTTTGTTTTTGCTTGAAGCCTTAATCACTAATTGTTAAAGTAATATATTTACCATCTACGTGTGATCCAATTGTGCATTTAAGTGGATAATTCCCACTACATTATTTGGGGAGTATCTAATCACGTCTTATTTGTCGTCCCATTAGCATGCTTGAACCGGCAAGCGGTCCAAGCCTATATGCCATTTTGTCACAAATCAATCAGATCATTCTAGCTAACAGAGAGACCGCAATTAATTGTTGCATGGTTTCAAATGTATGGGTAATATTATTAATTATCTTGGACATTGCTTGCCCATGCATCTTTCGCTTAATCATTAACTTTGATACATAGCTAATTAATTTGAAATAATGCAAAGATTATTGATTACATTAGCGCATTGCACTGGACTCTAATTACAACGTAATGAATCGGACACCACATTGTTATTAGAATCTGACGCAATATGTTTTTTTATTTTATGTAAACGATATTCTATTTTAATATAATCTAAATTACGGGGAGGAGGATTCAACTCGGATGCAAAGTAGAAGAAGCTATTTTACATGTTATTATGAAATTCTATGCCAAATTGTTTAGCAATAGAAACCTCCTTGTTTATTATTTTTTTTACACATAAAATTCAGTCAAAGTGTATATGCTTCTTCATCTAATCAAAACGGTCTTTGTTTTCTTATTACCAACTACTACATCTTCATAGACTAGTTGTTTAGGTTTCTTACTTCATAGTAGTTTCTTCGGGAACTGAGGAGAGACCCACCTACCCCTCCCACTATCAAAACCAGAGAGGATCAAAGAAGCTATGCCACACATTGAGCTGTCACTCACTTTTGTTGTTTCAAATCTCTCAAAAAGTAACATGCAAATAAAACCTAAGCCAAAAAAAAAAAAAAAAAAAAAAAAGCGAAGGAAATCTGGGATCTAGCTATCTATGCGCCCCATCACCATCGCCTACTTGCTCAGCCTGTTACTAATTAATACTAATTAGTTGGTTCCATATCAAATACAAATTGTTTAAAAGATCAACCGTCTCCCTTAATCACTTTTATTTATTTCCTAAAAACGATATTTCTTAAGTGAGCTTCATGTGTGAAGTGCGTTTTTTAACTTATTATTTCCCGTAAATGGGACAACAAGACCTAATAATCTATGCAAATTACAATGGGAAAGTTTAGAAATCAGGTAGCAGAAACAGAGGGCGGACCAACTTTACTAAGCATTTTTTTATGTTGTAGCTTCATCATTGCATTCCAAAGTTTGAATAAGAAACCCCGGTCCCCACCGCCCAAGAGCCAAGACATTATCATGAAAATACGACTACCAAAGATTTGCTATTCAGTTTTTCCAGTCCAATCAAGATGTGCCACTTAAATTTCAGCTCCTTGAATCAATTTGCAACTCAATTTTTACATGTGCAATCCAAGGGCCATGCATTAGGAAGAAGACCTTAATAACATTTTTTTTAAGGGATTAGAATTTGACAATAAAACTAAGTTAGTTGGAATATTATTAAACCAAAAAAAATATGATGTAAGATACTTAATAACACAATATACCACTTCATTCTGAAGAAAAAACAATATTTAGCCTCTTAAATAAGATACTTGGTCTTCTAAATAAATATATATATATGTTTGATTCTTTATATACTTTTTGGGTGATAGAGATGTGTCCTTTTATTTTATTTTATTTTATTGCTAGCTTTTCTTTTAGTTAATAATTTAATATTCATCTATCCCTATTTCAAGTCTTAATATTCTGTTTATTTCCCTCTTTTTTTGTTTTGTTTGAAATTTACTTTTATTTTTTCAACATTTTCTTTGTAATTGGTATCTCTGGATTTTTCTAGCTAGTTTCGTGTTCTTTTTTTCTTTATAATGTTAATTAGTTGCAAATTTAACAGTTGCATGCAGTTAAATAGTTTTTAGTCAAATATCAGTGGAAGCTTGTATTGTATGGGTAACATAATTGAGTCATCTTTCGAATGATTATAGTGTGATATTGAAATAAGTAAAAAAATCGTAACATTATCGTCCACTCATATTATAACATATGAACAGGTTATACCATACAATAATTTCTCGATTATTAGATACAACAGGAAAAATTTACTCATCACTTTAATATTAATAGATACTTTAATTCATTAATAATCTCATATCAAACCATTTGAAGTTTTACATCAGATTCTGGGGTTTTCCCTTGTTTGTATAGCAACAATAATTATGATAAAAATTAAGAAAAAGAGAGAGATACCCTTTTTGTTCCCACCAAAATTTCAAGGTTGACTCAAATCAAAAGATTGTTTGGGCATTAGGGTGATGAACTAAGCAGACACAAGAACTCATATATATGAAAAGGTTAAAAAAAGGTGGAGAAAAATGGCCGACAAAATTAGTTGTGGCTTCTCCAGTCAAGCAGCATATGGACCAGGGGGCACAATCACAGGTCGAAGTTTACTTGGACCTGGTGGGTCACTCTAGCCATTTTCTATGATACTTGCTGTCGGTAGGGTTTCTATACAAAACTAGACCCCAAGTCTTCATTTTTGTTTCTTTGTTTTTCCGATTACCATCTCATTAATGCTGCTTTTGTACACTGGTAACCCCACGCTAGTTTGTAGGTGGTGCAAGACACTTCCCAGTCCAAGAAAATGTAGAAAAATTTAAATTACTTAAATTAATTAAATTTAATTAATTAATTAATTGATATTGATTAGTTAACACTAAAACTGGGTATTGGGAGTGTAAAAGTCTGCTTGATGTCTTTTTGCTTTGGGACGGTGGAGAAAAGCTAGTACATTATCATGTTGTCGATGGAATTTTATTGGATCAAACTTCATATTATGCAAAAGAAAAACTTTTGTTATCTCTTTCTTTGGTACTCAAAGTGTGACGTGGCATTCCTTTGTTAGACAAATCTTCTCTGTATTATCTATGAATACTTTTTCCTTATATATAGACCCCTCCACTCCAACAACACCCAATAACCCACTTCAAACTTGCATTCCAAAATCAAAATCAAAATCAAAACCAAAACCAAAACCTCAACTCTCTCTCTCTCTCTCTCTCTCTCTCTTGCTTTCTTTCCTTTGCACTTTTGTGATAGTTTACATCTAGCTAAGCTTCTATTCATATCAAGAGAGTTTTTTTTTTCCCAAAATCAAAATGTGCATGTTGTCTACAAAAGCTACGTGCAACTCTCACGGCCAAGACTCCTCATACTTCCTAGGCTGGCAAGAGTATGAGAAGAATCCCTACCATGAGGTCCAGAATACCAAAGGGATTATTCAGATGGGTCTTGCAGAGAATCAGGTAATAATTACCTAATAATTCTCATTTTTGGTACAATATTGTTAATACCATGCATAAATACCCTTTATTTTCAATTTTTTTCTCGAGAAATTATTTATATATTTATTTACTCATGATCATTTCAATGTTTTGCTTTGCAGTTATCCTTTGATATTCTTGAGTCATGGCTTGCAAAGAACCCAGACGCAGCTGGATTCAAGAGAAATGGAGAGTCCATATTTGCCGAGCTTGCTCTCTTCCAAGATTACCACGGCCTTCCCGCATTCAAAAAGGTAAACACATGAATTGTGTAGTACAATTATATATAGCTTCCCTTTTCCTTAATGCAATTCAAAGGCACGACCCCACCAAGTAAGCTTCTAGCTGGCGCATGTCTGACTCAGATTTTTTTATTATTTTCGTTACAGGCATTGGTAGATTTCATGGCGGAAATCCGAGGAAACAAAGTCACCTTTGATCCCAACCACTTGGTTCTCACCGCCGGTGCAACTTCAGCAAATGAGACCCTTATTTTCTGCCTCGCCAACCCTGGCGAAGCCGTTCTCATTCCTACCCCATACTACCCAGGGTACGTATCTTAATAATGAGATTTGAACTCGGGACGTCCAGTACTTCCATGTCTCCTCGTGGACTTTAGTTCACGATGGGAAAATAATTATGCATTTCATTCCCTAATGATATTTGCTTGCATTTCTTGCAGATTTGATAGAGACCTCAAGTGGCGCACCGGGGTTGAGATTGTACCCATACACTGCACGAGCACCAATGGCTTCCAAATAACTGAAACCGCTCTCCAAGAAGCCTACCAAGCAGCCCAAAAACGCAATCTAAGAGTCAAAGGCGTCTTGGTCACGAACCCATCAAACCCATTGGGTACCACAATGACCAGAAGTGAACTCAACCTCGTCTTTTCCTTCGTCGAAGACAAAGGCATCCATCTAATTAGTGACGAAATTTATTCCGGCACTGTTTTTAGCTCCCCGTCCTTCACAAGCGTCATGGAAATTCTGAAAGAGAGAAAATGTGACGAGAATTCCCCAATGTGGAACCGAGTTCACCTTGTTTACAGCCTTTCTAAGGATCTTGGCCTTCCCGGTTTTCGAGTTGGCGCCATTTATTCAAACGACGACATGGTTGTGGCAGCCGCCACAAAAATGTCAAGCTTCGGGCTTATATCTTCTCAAACTCAGTACCTTCTCTCCGCCATGCTTTCTGACAAGAAACTCACTAAGAACTACATTTCTGAGAACCAAAAGAGGCTCAAACAACGTCAAAAAAGGCTCGTGTCCGGCCTTCAGAAAGCCGGGATTAGCTGCCTCAAGGGCAATGCCGGCTTGTTCTGTTGGGTAGACATGAGGCACTTGCTCAGGTCCAACACTTTTGAAGCCGAAATGGAGCTTTGGAAAAAAATTGTGTACGAAGTTCGCCTCAATATCTCTCCCGGATCGTCTTGTCATTGCACAGAACCTGGCTGGTTCCGTGTCTGCTTTGCCAACTTGTCCGAGAAAACTCTCGACTTGGCAATGCATCGGCTGAAGGCCTTTGTCGGCGAGTACTTCAACGTCCCCGACACCAATGGTCGCAGCCTAACCAACCACTCGAGAAGACGATCACTCACTAAGTGGGTTTTTCGGCTATCATTCGGCGACCGCAGCCCCGTGCCGGGTCGATGAAACGATAGCCAGGTTTCAACACCGAATACAAGAAAACCGTGAAGGAAATCACATCAGCTGAACAAAATTTTTTTTGCCAAAAGTTAATTGGTTACTGAGTTTTCTTATTTATTTACATTTTAGCTATTTTATTTTTTCGAATGTAGAAAAGTGCACTCGGTCCGTGCTGTGGATGTGAAGTGGCTTTAGCTTCATTTGTAAAACTAGTTTGAGATTTGAGTCATTGCGTGGCACCAAATTGTCTTAATGTCTTGGAAACTATAATTAAATCCATTGTGATAATTATGTATTATTAATTCAAAACAATGTGATTAGTGTATGTTTTGTATAATATTCTATTATTATAATTTATATGCGTGTGAACTCATATATAGCCATGTTGCTTGCCAATTGCCATGTAGCATACGTAATGGCGCCGCCGTAGTTTGCGGCTTGAGATGGTGACTGACCGATTTCATATATTTGCTGCTGCCGACGTTGGCCGGCAGCTCTCCACTAATTCTTGATGAGCCTTTACATTTTGAGGAATGCTATCAACTTTTTCTCTAACTTTCTCTTTTGGACATTCTCTTTTGTCCCTCATGACAAGTGTCACTTTCCTTACACTTAAAACAATATCATTAATGCATCACACAAGTTAGTTTTTGTTTTCCAAGTTTACCCTTATTAAATGTATTAGCTTTTATATTTCCTTCAATTTATCCAAATTTTGTTACAACTTCCTTAGCACATTGTTAAAAATTAAATAAGAAAAAACTTCATTTTTTAAAAAAAAAGTTTGTTTCATGACATTGTTATCATGAAAGTGATATCATCATTATTTTGTGTTTAACAAAACATACGTCCTCTTTGGAAAAAAAAAAATTAAAAAGACTTCAGTTTTTATTTTCTTATTTAATTTTTTAACAAGGTAGTAAGAAAGTTATAAAAAAAACTAGCTTGTTATTAAAAAAAAGTTAATACATCCAATATGGGTAAACTTGGAAGTGGAATACTAGCAACCTTCTCTCTAACCTTCTCTTTCGGACCTTCTCCCTTCTCCTCATGACACGTGTCAATTTCTACACTTAAAACAATGTCATTATTACATTAGACAACCTTTATGTCAAAATCTCCATTTTTTTAAGTGTAAAAAATGACACGTGTCATGAGGAGAAGGGAGAAGGTCCAAAGATAAGGTTAGAGAGAAGGTTGCTAGCATTCCTCAACTTGGAAAACAAAAACTAGTTTGTGTGATACATTAATGACATTGTTTTAAGTGTAAGGAAAGTGACACTTGTCATGAGAAGAAGGAATAAGGTCAAAAAAAAGATTAGAGAGAAGGTTGCTAGCATTCCCCTTACATTTTTAAAGCCGTGTGTGTAGGAAAAGTTAATTAAATTAAAAAGCTTTTGATCTCATGATGCAAAACCAAAAGTATTTGTGTACGTTGGAGTTAGTGTTTCAAATTACATTCCTTTTTTTTGGATGAGATATTTATTGCATTTTGAACTAAAACTATGAGAGAGAGAGAGAGAGAGAGAGAGAGAGAGAGAGAGAGAGAGAGAGAGAGAGAGAGAGAGAGAGAGAACTGAAGCTGTTTGGGGATGTTCAAAGGGGATCGTCAGCAACTACGCAAGCTGAGGAGAAAGAGTTGCTTGCAAGAAAGCTAAAAAAAAGTCTAAAGGGGCTTTTGAACTTTCTGGGAGTGATGAGTGCTTAAAAAGTTTTTGTCTTTGAGAGAGGTTACGCGGTTTGCCCAATGAGGGGATCTCCGCTGAAATTTAAGTCGCTTTTTTGGAAACAACGCATATGCAAAAAAGCATATTCGAGAGAACAATAAGGAAAACAAGAAAAGATAACGAATGATCTTGCTATGCGACTTGCCAAGTGAATGATGTTTGTTTTCTATTGTAAAAAAAGAATGTTCATGTTTGTTCGATGATTAAAAAAATCTAAAACCTAGACTAGGTGAACAAATTAATCCAACAAAAAATTTGGTCTTATACATTCCAACTGTGAAGTTAAGATTGCTCGTTCAATGACTATAAATGGTTGATGAATGTAATACTCATAATTTATCAATGACTTTCAATGTCCTTGCATTATATCTTCTCTCTTTTCACTTTCTTGAAATACCAATATTAATTAGTAAATTCTGTTTTGAACTTAATTTTGGATTCAAAAATTCTTTTGTGTGTATCTAAGCAATGGACCCACTTGTGTAGAGTCCTAGTCTAATATCTGTGTAGTGTGTATAAATTTAGTATGTTACAGGGACGGACCAATGACCTGTAGAACCTGGGCTATAGCCTAGGTGAGTTTCTTTTTCTTTCTTTCTTATAGTTAGTATTAATGTTAAGCCCATTTAGAGTATAAATACCAATTAAACTAATTGGATATGTTCTTAAATTAAATTTATATATATTTATGATCAATTCCATAAGCCTCCCTTAAGGGTTTAGCCGAACCTAAAATTTAACAGTTCAATAAAGTAAATCTAGCCCACCCCATTTTGAAATCCTGCGTCCGTCCTTGGTATGTTAACACCTCTCTCAATATGAAATTTTCTCAAATAAAAAAAAGTATCAAACGAGAAATTTTTTTCCTTCTTTTTTTATTTTTCTTTCAGAGTTCTAATTTCCTCCTTCATTCACCTCAATGGTAATGAAAAAAAATATTCTATTATAGCTTCATGTGGTCCCCAGAAGTTCCTCACAACCCAGACAATCAAGTGATAATTATAAGCATATTACAAGATAATGACAGAGTAATTTGACATTCACACAAAATGTAGTCAAAGTAAATTTAAAAAAAATAGCAAGAGTTAGTGTTAACCATCAAGTATCATGCATCACTCTTTCTCCTACTATTTCTGAAAATTTTAAATGCATACGCAACATCAATTCAAGCCCCGACTCCCCGTTAATTTGTTTTGTTTAATTTGACTTGGCAGATTAATTCCTAATCTAGATCAGCCTTGTTGATCTTTTTTCTTTCTTTTTTTTCAAAAGCCTTGTCGATCTTAGTATGCAAAGTCCAAGTACGTAACAACCATTTCGATGCCATGTGACATGAATAAAATGTTGCCACCCCTTCGTTGACATATCTTTCAATAATAAAGTGCATGAAAATCCAAATTTAAAAAATAATAATAATAATTGCTTGTACATATTTCAATTTAATTAATTCACCTACCATCCATATTATTATTGCTCAAATTAAATTAAAATTGATGAGGATTCTGTCGGGTGATTGTTCGATTTTTGCAACAGTTTTCTGATAAGTAACCTCCCAAACGGCCCATGATCTTTGCATGTGAAAGGAATTAATTTGCTTGCTCTTATTATAATTAAATAAGTTTAATTAATATAAATTAAAATACCAAAGTCGGAATTTTGGTCGATTTCCATGTTCTTGTTGACTGCATGCATGTGCCCTCAGAAAACCTGGTTTTTTATAATACTCTGAGACTGTGTTTGTAATTCAGTGTCTTAGTACGTAGCACTAAAGTATGCATTAAAACTGAAGGTGTAGCATACATAACACCATATATTTTAATTAGTCTTTCATATTACGAGCTTTTAACATATTGATCTATCTCCTTTATTTCTGGTAATCGATCAATTATTAAGGGTCAACCAGGACATCCAATGAGATTCTGGACGGCAGATGTGATATTTTTCCATTAAAAGTTTGGGGAATCCTAAGACTTATATTTTATTTAATAAAATCATTTAGTGATATATTTCGGTTAGTGGCTAGTTCTTAGTCTCTTGAGAGTCATGCCGTTTGCGGTTTGCGGTTAGCAGTTAGTTTTTGTCTTTGATATCACTGGACTAGATTCGGGGAAATTATGGCAGTAGAGGTTTTAGAAAAGTTATTTTCGAGTGTGATTCTCTTCATATCGTTTCTAATAAAATTGTGATTCTCTTCGAGGAAATTGTGTCCTTTGTACTCTTTATTTTTATGATCTAATAAAATTCTATTGCCTTTTTATAAATTAAAAATAATAATCATTTAGTGATATATTTCTTTACTTAGTTGGAGGATGTCTTGGGTTTGACATATCATTTAGTGATATATTTATTCTGTTCCTGAAGAAGCCCAAATTGCCCTTGAGATTTAAGAGAAAATGAAAGATCATGAGTCCTTGTATACCAGTGTGGTGTGAGCCAAAGACTTTACAATGCTTAAGTCAATTTCAAACAAGAATAATTCAGGTTTCGTAGGTCGTGATGGAAAGTTACCTTCTTGTAGTTATGATCGGGTTTTATATGACTCGTTGGTGGCTGGTTTGTTGTTGTAAAAGGTTGCGTATGGCATTGATTGGGGGCATCATTGCCCGTTATATCACACGTCCAGTAACAGGCGTGCTGCCCAAGGATTAGTCCCATCTGGACTTACCCTATGATATAACGAGCAACGACGCCCAGGTGGTTTATGTTAAATTTCAGAGAGACAGGCCAGCGGCCCACTACTAGCAACACCGATATTGTCCCCAACTTAACCACCTGTTTAGCAGGTGCGAGATTTTATACAAAAGGTCTCGGTGTTATTAGTAGTAGAACCATTCATTATATATTGTATTTTATTTAGTCAAGTTTCCGATGTGGGACTTATATTATTCAACACTATGAGAGTTCGTCTTCTTAAAATAATAATAATAATAATTGCTATATATATTTATAAGTAATTATCTTGGTTATATATATATATATATATATATATATATATATATATATATATATATTGTTTTATGTACTGTTCTAATAAATATTTATATCTTATTTTATTATATATATGTGTATTACATATACATCTTATTCTAGTATATATATGTACATGTATTAGTAAAATAGTTTTTGTTAATGTGGTTACGTGTCAAAGAAAAAACATGTTAACTAGCAAGGCTATAATTACTAGCTTTGTCAACTCACCAAGAAGAATAGAATAGGATCCAATAGGAAATGAGTTATTGCCGACTTATTCTTTGTATATATATAGGTCATTAGTTGCACAGCAAATGAACAAAGAAAGCGAGAGAAAAATAGTGGTAGAGAGAGGTAGAATTGTTAAGAAAAAGAGTGGGAGACTGAGTTTGTGAATGTTGTGGAAAATTGGGAAATACCTTATATTTCTAGTAAAAGCTTTAGTGTCAAGGTAGGGGATTTCTTGGGGGCCTTTACATGGATTGATTTAATTAAATTTCGTGAGCACTATATTATGCGTGATATGATTATTTGATTAATATTTACAATTGAATGGGTTTTCCTGGAATGTTTATGTGTTTATTGACTGGTTGAATAATGTTGGCATAATTGTGTATACATTGGTGATATTGTGGATGGTTACATTGTTGTGAGATATATGGGATATGTGAAAGGCATAATTATATCTTGTCATGGAAATTAGTTGGAGTTGTTGGGCTGAGAAAATAATGATGGAAAAGAGGATAATGGAAATAGTCTTTTGTGTAGTTGAGTCTAACTCTTAGCAAGTACCAGGTCTCAGGGATCCCATAGTGCACATGGTTTTTATTGGGTGATTCGGGACTAGCGACAGTGAGTTAGACAAGATGACTAACAATAGGGGAATTATGGGATGATTGAAATGGGTGTTAGTTCATATAAATGGGCATTCGGGACCAAGTGGTATAAGCATGGTATGGGACATGCAGGTCTGCTTGTCCAGTTATATGAATTAACGGGAGTAGATGAAGAGCATTCATGCATTATTATTATTAATGTGATATTTGGATGTGTGATTATATGTCACTTAATCTAGTTATATCAATTTACTGTGGAAAGGTTTATGTCCCTACTGAGCTGTGGTTTCGCTCACCCTCTAATAGATTTTGCAGGGACTAAACCTGAAATCTCGGAATTGAGATGAAGTTAGCATATCTATATAGTGTGTTTCGTGTACATAGCTTGTGGTTGAATAATGAACTACCTACTCTTTTAGTGAACTCTTGAGTGGTTCTAACTTGTAATATATTGTTATGGTGTAATGTTTCGAAAACTTCTGCTGGAAATTCTATTTGAGAGATGTTTATTTATTTATTTATTTTAACGTTCTTCACATTTTAGTTATAGTTTTTATTAAATTTTATAATTAAGGTGTGAATCACGTCTTAATCCAATCCTGTGGGTTGGGGCATGACAAACACGCCCCCTCATGTGGGACCACTACATAGTGGGCCACACATGGAGCCAAGTCCACATTAAAGTCAATCATTTAAGCCCAACACGTGAATATCACGTATTGAGTAAGGAGTAGGAGTAAACATTCAACCCCAACATGTGAACAACACATATTGGGTAAGGGTAAAGGCCTAATTAAGGCTTAGTCAATTAACCTGGTTCTGATACCAGGTTAAATTTCAGAGAGACGGACCAACGGCTCACTACTAGCAACACCGATATTGTCCCCAACTTAATCACCTGTTTAGCAAGTGTGAGGTTCTATACAAAAGGCCTCAGTGTTATTAGTAGTAGAACCATTCATTATATATTGTATTTTATTTAGTCAAGTTTCCGATGTGGGACTTATATTCTTCAATAGTTTAACAGGCCTTGTTGCGCTTTTCCCACAGTGCACGTGGGATCTTGCGGAGCCCACACTCTTATCAATTATGGCAAGACCTATACTGGTTCAAAGTAATTACGTCACTCCTCACCGCATTAATGAGGATGAGATGTGCTACAGATCTTCATGCCCCTTTTGATGGGGGTAGTTTGGTCCAGACAATAGCTGATTGTACACGCTCCCACAATATATATGTGTGTGTGATGAGCTCAAGACCTAATTGTTGCTAGTTCCATTGTGGTGGCGTAACTTTGTTGTTGGTGTAAAGGTCTGTTATAAAAATATCCTTGAAAAATATCCTATCCTTTGTAATAGAGAAAAATCAAATCAAATCAAATCACCTAATCTAGTGGGTGGCCTTATTTGGTGCAGGTAATTAAACAAAACAATGGGGGAAGAGACTAATTCACTTTATTATTATCAGCTTAATTTGGTGCAGGTAACAAAACAGAAAGAATAAAACTTTTTTAATCATCTCTCTCAGCAGTACAACATATCCTCAGCTGAGATGGTGCAAATGAAAATACATGTACAGAAAACGCGTTAGTGCACAGAAAGTTTTATCTTTGATTGATTTATGAAGCTCCAAAAAATTAGACTATTAACACCTTTAAGCTAGAGAGAACAGGTTTGGCAGTTGAGCAAAGCAGTGTTTAAGTCAGGACCAGCTAATTAATTGGCTTTTCATGCAGACAAGGAAAAAAATTCACAGACATGAAAACCTTTGACAAATAAAGGTGTTCCTCGACAAAGAAACAGACATCAACATTTCCCATGACCATTAGACCTCAATTACCCCTACAATGTCTACTTTACAAATATCATGATCATATAGGGCCATCGACAAGAAAGGTAGAAAGAACAAAGTAGCAATCTCTAAAATATTAATTAGAAGCATATAAATTTCACCATTATTCTAATGGGGTTTTCAAAAAAATTATGAAATTAAGGTAGTTTTTTTCGGTTGGCGGCAGGACATTGACAATTTTGATTACGTGGTATGGTTGACATGTGGGTTTCACATGAGCAAGCCTAGGCCATCACATGTTAGGGGAACATAGAACACCTGCATGTATATATAATTTAGTGAATTTTGAACGCGTATGAATATTGAAGAAGGAAGGAGGGTAGGGTTTTAGGGTTTCTCTCGAGCCTCACGGAAAGAAGCAGCCTGATATGCCCTCCCCTTGAACGAGACCACTTGGATTGAGACAAAGGAGGACCACATGAACATGGCTCTCTTTGCTTGAGATCACAGTAGTACTGCTTCCTTACCCACTTCCCATACCAAGAAATTGTTTTTTTTATCCCAACTGGGTCCTATAAGGCTCCACATAAAGAATAGTTTCTCTGTTGGAAATTTCATTTGAATGATTGAACAACGAGAGCTTTGTCTTCATTTACAGGTTATGATGGAAATGTTTTGTTATTTCTCACTTTCTAGTTGTGCAAGGGTTTCCAGCTGAATGTGCACCAGTGATGATCTTTAGAGATTCTTAATCCAGCAAAAAAGAACTTCAAGCTGAGAATTTATATATATATATTATATTGACGCATTCATATTTAATACATGCAGATTTTTTTTGTAGTGAAGCTTAAAGGGCGAACAGGCATCAACTAAAAGGATCAATATTTTATGTTTCCTAGATGAACACTTTATCTTCAAGAGCCACTTTTTCAAGCAAGGATCAATTTGCAGGATATGCTCTTGACCATTGTCGACTATTTCGTTTGAGAGTTCAGTATAGGTCATTATCAACAAGCAATGAATCAAATCGGACAAGGTACCATGACTTTTTCTTGTTTCCTTGCAGAAATAATAGCTAGCTAACACCTGCTTTAGGGTAAGTATGTGTGGAAAAAAGTGGTATCAGGCATAAAGGGAGTGTTCTTTTACCAAAAGAATCTAACATGTTATTTTGTCAGAGAGTGTTCATTGGAACCATTGATGAAGTGTATATAAGTGCAAAAGTCGTTAGCACAAATTAAGTAATGCTTTTTTTCTTTTCTTTACCGTGGTCGGTTCCCAAAGATAAACCCCAGTTGTATAGTTAGAAGATGTTGATTGATTCCAATACAATGCCAAGGGATGTGTATTCCTTTTTGCAACATATTTAAATTTTAGCTTTCCGTATTGCTTCCCAAAGGGACTGAGATATCCCTGATATCCCGCACAAGTACTTCTCTCCACTAATAGTGTGATTTGTTGGCAGCGAAGCTGGTGCCTTCCATGAAGCTCATCAGAGATTCATAAAACATAGCTCTAAAGTCTAAACTACTTTCAAAATTAGACATCGATCACTTTGGATTTTGTGTTGCTTGCTCTATTTTTATCCTTACCTAAGGCATCAAGTACGACGGTCTCCAATTATCCTTACATAAGGCATCAAGCTTCGTGTTTTGTATTCAAAAGCCAAATGTTAGCAGAGCACTGCCACTTCAAGATAGGGGCCTCTTGGGATCCACCATATAGCGACCTTGGACGGTTTAAAATTAAAAGAAGCATAATTTTTGGTGGTTCTTAACGAAAAAAGAAGCATAATTTTAATTTTGAAGGAAAAACGAAAGAATTTCATCCAAGATTAAATCTGGAGGTTCTTCAAACCAGTAAACATTCATGATAAAAAAAAATAAGTTACCTTTTTTCTTTTCTTTTTTTTGGGGTAGAAAGGAGGAGCACTATTTTAGTTTAACCTTGGGTCAGACTGTTCATTGGGTTATAGAAAGAAGCTATTGAAAGGAGAAATGTGAACTGGGCTTTTGTTTTCCTCACCATAAATTCTGTCCATGAAGCAAGCATTGAATTGGGCAAAACTCAAGCTCCCTGCAAATGATTGGCAATGGACACTAGGCTGGGCTTAACCTTACGTTTCTGAAAGAACCAGAAATTCACTTTACTGCAATTCTTCCTTTCCGGCAATTCTCAGAACAAAGCCCATGATTTTGAAAGTGGACGTTGTGGGTTTGGAAAAAGAATAAAAGAATAAGTGAGTTTGTAGGCTTTACAACTTAGACGTTAAATCTAAAAATTTGTATTCTCGGATTCTTAATCAAAGCTTCAAATTTGAGGTCAAGGAGAGAATGTGAGATCACCCACAACTCATCTAAGGGCCTTACATAAGGTCCTCATTATAGAATTCTACCACCCCACAATGGTGTCTCCAAAGGGGTTGTACCTTGGGTATGGGAATTTGAGAGATCCATTGGGCTCTATGGTCTACAATAAATCAGGGACACTAAAAGGTTCGTCGGGTGATTTTCTTGTCATTTTTCGTAATCTTGCCTCGACCATAGTTTACAAGTACATGTACCATTTTTTCTATTTCACTCATCATTTAACCAATCAAATGAGGAGTGAAATAAAGAGTGTGCATGTACCTTGATACCAGAATTTTATCTCCTTTCCGCTAAAGCACCAGACAAGAGCTTGGCAAAAAAAAAAAAAAAAGACAAGAGTGCAAATTGAGAGCACATTGAATCAATGCAAGATGGATTTGGGACAAATATAAATTCAATTTTCGAATTAAACCTAAACAAAGAATTTGGAGTTGGGATCCCCAATTCATGTCCACCCACCAAAACGTATCTCCATCCAAGTCTAAAGGAGGCTCCAAATTAACAAGATTGGTTGGTGTAGTTCCAACGTCATGAAGGGAGATTGATGTAACTCAATGAGCTAGTCTAGAATGTAGGGATCGCAAGATTGGTCTGAACATACAATAAGATTTGTAGCTGAAATGTTTAAAAGCATTTACTCATATTCAAGATTATGTGTTTGATTCATCCCTCCCAATGTACTTTATATTAACAAAAAAAAGAAAAAAATAAATGATATGGCTATTGTAAAGATGAATGGCCCAAGCATAACTTTATACATATTGTAACTGGGCTGGGCCAGTTCTCAAACAACAATAAACCTAATGCATAGCTTATCTTACCAAATACCATCCAACTCTAATGAAAGGCCAAGACTTGCAATATTTTGCTTCATCAACTCTGTCGGAGTTGCAGATGCTCTCACCTAACGAATAAATCACTGAGATAAAAGAGAGAAAAAGCCACTAATTCGTTGAGAGAGATATATATATATATAGCTTCAGTTGAGAGATCCTTTAAATAAGTTTATTTGAGGGACACTCTTATAGGGCCCACCGTATTGTATTTTACTAATTCAAACCGCCTATTTTGTAGATATTCATTCAAAGATCATCTTTACAAAAACTCACATGAATTCGATATCATTTGACCACTCCGTATTGTATTTTACTAATTCAACTCGTCTATATGATATGATAGTACCTTATTAATTATTATAAACATGGATTATTAAGTTATTAATTTTAATAACTATCACCATCCCGTCACCACTCTTTGCTTCCACAACTAATTTCAATACCAAAATTTTGCTAACCTCTTCTTCTTGGAAACAGAATAATGGCGACATAGATTTTTACAAGGAATTATTGATTGTTTAAGCTAATACACACAAGTTTGCTAACTTTGAAGATGAAAACAAATTAGATTAATAAAAAAATTATATTCTCATGTTAGTGAGTGTCAATGTCACAAAATAATTAAACAAAAGATGGGGTTTGATTATTTAATCTGATTACTACCAATATTATAAGAAAAAGGTTTCAAGAAGGTCGTCGGGGGGTTTTTGTCCTGTCATTTGGGTGACCAGCAAAAGGCTTCAATCAAGGTTCATTTGGTTGTTAATCAAGTACTTTATTTCATCTTTTTTATTGTTTAATTATTATTATACTTATGGTCATGGCGTGAGAGATTGTGCATATATACCCTTAAAAGTAGCTTTGATTTTTGAAGTGCTTTTGGTTGTATGCTAGGAGGCCTCTTCTCTTCTGCTTCTTCTCGTCGAGGATTATTCCTCTTCACTGTACACAAGTTAATCACTTGGTTGTAAGCTTTGCCACTAATGACTCTTTAAACATATATTGGTTGCTTGTCCCTCCAATTAATTAAAAGGCTTAATGCATGTGTTGTGTTCACATACAACTCCCAGGCTGCTGCACTCAACAAATTGCCATCAAAGTTTGCACCATGACAAACTTGGGATTTGGAGTCATAATTTCTAAATTGACATACACTAATGACCGTGTTTGAATAAATGAAAATATAGAAATTTAAAATTTTCACGTGGAAAGGGAAAGGTCATGAATTCCAACTATAATTATATCTAACTAGGTGTCATTTCTAAACTTCCAAGAGAGTGAAAGTTTTAAAATATTAAATTTCATGTTTAAATTCATTAGCCAAACAAGAAACTTTACAAATGAGAACATTAATATACATCATTTTAAATTCCAAATGTCCTCTAGCACAGAGAGAGAGAGAGAGAGAGAGAGAGAGCTTCATATCGGGAGGTTTTTCTCCGAATCCTCGTTGTGACTTTTGGCGGATGTATGTCAATACGGTCTTCATTTGGTAGATCTATTGCCTCTACCACGAATCTGGACTGGCTTTGGGTGTGCCTCATCTTGTGGGGCTATTCTTCGAGGTATTGTTGCTTAGTCATGGTAAATCTACTGTTGATTGGCACATTGGGACCACAGAGTGACTAAGTGCCGCTCTCTACTGTATCTAAATAATCAGTACCTAGTGGCCATATTTCTAGTAGTGAGGAAGATTGGCGGTATTTGTTCTTCCTTTGTTAGGGGAGCAGAGAGCAGACCCTTTTGACATTATGCATTGAGAAGGTAGTGTGCATGGTATGAAGCAGCCCAACACAAGTCAGTCGTCCATACTGCTTTTCCTCTTGTATTGATGTCACTGCTTACACAAACTCCTTCTACAAAACTTCCTTGCGCTCACCTCTGAATTATTCATTAATTACCATTGTTATTACTTGAGTCATTACATAATCTTTTATTAGAACTCAATCATTGATCTTTAGGGCCAACTTCGCATCGTATTTCACTAATCTAAACGTCTATTTTTTAGATAATCATTCAAAGATCATCTCTACAAAAAATCACTTGAATCCGATATCATTTGACCACTCATTTGAGTTATTGAAATTTTAGTACTTTCTTGAAGCATCGTGTTCATTGATTTTGTAGGACACAATTAGATGTCGAAATGGTTTCCGATTTGTCTAATTTTTTGCAAAGATGATCTATAAATGTAGACTTAAAAAATAGATACCTTGGATCATTGGAAAAAAATAAAAAATAAAAAATAAATTGTACGGTACCGTAAAGAGTGTCCTTATTTGAGGGTTCCCTCAATAGAAAGGGACTAATATATATATCCAATTAAAATAAACCTTCTCTTATAAATCCTTAGCTTGCCTACCTTGTGAGAAATTAAAACTCATAAATCTCCGCATCCTTCTATTCAAAAATGTTTTTTTTCAAGAACGTTTTGACCATTTACATGGAGACACACAGACGACCAAATTTAAACTCTTTTTTTTATGACAAAAATGATGGCAAAGTGTGCAACACACAAACTACCAAATTAAAATATTTTTTTTTATGACAAAAATGGTGGCAAAGTGTGCAACACACAGACGACTAAACTTTGACATATACAGGTACTTCCAAAGTACCAATTCATAATTAGAATATAATCCACAATTAGATGAATTTATATTTCTTATATATGCATTGTGAGTAGTCATCTTTTTATTGCAAAATACTCTATATATATACGTGTGTGTGTGTGTCGGTATATAAATACGATAATGAATTATTCCTAAACTTCTCCTTGTATTCACAAATCAACTAAGAGTTTTCAAAATATGTCAACATGGTCTGATTAGAAAATTTGAAATTATTAATTAGCCAACGAATAACAAGAACAGAAGTCAAGATAATCCATTTGTAAACAACTACATGTGATATTAACTATGCATTATTTGAGTCGGCCCGGTTTGACCTTAAAAGAAATTAAAGTTGTCACTTTGTCCAGAAATAGATTGAATACTTCAATTATTTTTAACTTTTTTCCATTCAAGAGTCATGTTTTTCTTGTTGCCATCAACAACATTGCATTACAACCATATATATATAGCGCGAAATGACCTGCACAGATAGCTTGTAGGTCCCAAATCTAATATCTTATTTTGTCACAAAATAAATTAAGAAATCAAGGTTAACTCTTGTGTAGGCCAACTAATTGTCCGTGGTCTAGTGATATTTCTTCTCTCAATATTTAAAGATGTTTGTAACTTAAATTGTATAGAAAACAAAAACTCTTAAATGTGTAATATCTTTTATAATCTTGAATTTTCATGTTTCAACCCAACAACCGTCCTTTGAATATTGGCTGCTCTAACAATCTAAGGATGTGCCTCACAAGAAAAGAATTTTGCATGACATCATGGCTTAGGCATCCACTGATATGGGATCAAATGGTGATGAAACCAGAATCGGAATTGAGGTCAACAATCAGAACATGAGAGAGGGGTGGTAATTTGTTGACTATGTAAATCAAATACTCATGAACAATTAGGATATTGGTCTTGTATCGAAATCCACCAGAGTCATCATCCAGCAAAATTCAACTAAATTAAAGAATTTCAAAATTACAACAGTTTCTATTTAATTTCTCCTTTGTTGCTCTCCCATCGGACATAGTTAGTGTTCGGACTGATGCCCCCCGGTAGTGTAAATTTTCCTTCTACTGATTGATCAGCACACATATTTCATTTAGATTAGAACAGCAACTCCTACGGTGGTCCTATACCCTAAAATAATCAATCATGTCCAAAATGGGATATAAAAAAAGGAAATTTTTTTGCTACTATTGGAGGATTTGCTTTGAAACCATAAATAGAGCAACGTTATTTGCACTTCAAATATGTTAATGTGAACAAAATATCAATGTTTTGAAAGGCGAGGCGTTAGGCGTTTTAGTAGCGCTATGCGAGGCGTAAGCCTTTTGAATACTAATTTATTTTAATAAGAATTATTTCTACTATATCACATAAACGAATAAGATAAGTAATATATTGAAAAAAAATTATATGGAACTTCAAATTATAGTTGCGAAGAAATAGATTGGCTTACTTGCAGTCTAAAGATAAAGAGAATTCTTGAAATGGATTATTAGAAAAAAAGGTAAGGAAAAAAAAAAAACAGAAAGTTGCATTTAATTTTTTTTCAAAACACTCAAAGTGAAACGATGTCGTTTCATTTAAAGTTTTTAAAACGCTGAAATTCAAACGACATCGTTTCATTACAATAACTCTTAAAAAAACACGCGAACTCTTCTTCCTCGCTGATTCATCTTCCTTGCGCAGCCATTTGCAGATTACACAGTACCGCCTCGCTTCGCCTCCTCATGTCTTGCAACGCCTCACCGCACTAAACATGTAACTTGCAAAACAACCAACCGCCTCAGGCGATTCCCTGCCGTCTCGCTCCAACGCGCACAAAGGCATGCCTTTGAAAACACTGATAGCAGCTACCAATGATATCGGGATTTGAGAAGATTAGTGATATTGACTGAGTAAACACACTGTGAGCTTGACTTATGCTTAGGCCAGCTGTTCATGACTTGGTCAATCTTGATTAACTTTGTTAGTGCGAACTTGTTTATCTCCTTTTGACTTGTGGAGCATAGGACATACCATGATATCATTTCTCTATCGATCTGTCTCCACAAAACTACTGTGTTGTGGCACTTTTTGACATCCTCTCTACATGAACTTATGTCCTTCATATTAGAGACATGTATGCTTTAGTTTACTTTCCTTACATGATTGCATATTGTCTTCAATCCCATTTGCTAATTAAATTTATATGCATGGTCAAACGTTCTGCGTAAGAAATCACCTTCTTACTTTAGGCTAAAGGCGATATAGGATGCTGCATGCTCTTATTTGCATATGGATAGTTATAAAAGTGCTTGGCATCTATTTCATGGACATATATTTACCAGTGTTTTCAAAGGCATGCGTCTTGAGAAGTGTGTGCGAGTAAAAGAAAGGTGGATTCATAGATATTTGGGCACAAATAACGGGTCTACTATTAACATGATATTAACCCTAATGGAGTTCTAACTGTACTGAGCTACCAACCAACTCTTAATCTAGTGGATATTTCTCTTCCCGAAATTGGAATCATCACAACCCTCCCCGATTGTTAAAAAGGAAAAACATGTAGTCCACGAGTTAACAAGGCATATATTTATCGCAAACAAGTATATGATCATGAACACTAAAGCTGAGGATAAATAACAAAGAAAAAAATAGTGTGAATAATGTTTTGCTATGATCAGCCGTAACATTGGAAATTGCTATTTCCACTTTCTAGTTGGAACTACAGATAACACGGACTAGAAAATGTGTTTTCACAGCTCTTGTTGTCATTGAAGACATGAAGAAAACTATAAAGGAATGCAGCCACATTCTGATTCCCCGTATGCTAGTGCCTAGCCAGTTATGGCCAAAACGTCAAAGCACTAACATGGAGGGTTCGGATGCACTTTCTGCCACATGAAATTCAACCCATGTGAGCTGATTGGAAGTACTGTTTTACCTAGTAAAAGTTGTAACTAAGAAATAAAACCGTAAAGTTACTCAAACTGCACCTGCAGATCAGACTAGTCAATAGAATAAATATCCCAACTGCACTCAGTGCCAACACATTTGGACCCATGCAGGTGCAGAAGACCACAAGTAAAACTTTTAAGACTTCAAAATCCTAAGTTAAAGCTCAATACAATCAACATAAATCACAAGTAATTTGAATTTGATACTTCAGTCAAGCAAACATATTAGAGAGAAATTAAAGTTGTTAATTAATTATAAATCAAAGAAATGAGAAATAAGAGATGGTCAACTTGATCAAAGTCTGACTGAAAAGCAAACAAATCCTACTCAGTTCAATATGGCTAGCCTTTTTTCTGAAATTGAGACACCAAATCCCTTGTGGTCCAAATTAATTTACAACCCTCCAACCCCAGTTACCATGTACATTGGTGTCATTTGAGGCCAAAGTAGGTTGACTCTGCAAAAACAGAATGAACTGTGGGCATTCTTTGTTGGCAGGTTTCATAGTCTGAAACCATCTGAGTACTATAAACTAGGGAGTTTATGTCTCCCCAACTAATTTCACTCTCTGCAGAAGTAGTACTAGTTCCTGTGCTACCGTTGTTCAGCTTCTCGGCCGCTTGATAAAAGCCATCCAATTGCTGATGCTGATGAGGAAAGTTGTTGCCATAAACCACCAATTCACTTAGATGATGATCAACCTGTAGATTGTTGTTGTGATCATCAAGGCCATGAAACTTGGTTGGACTATTTGAAACCCCACCATTATTATTAGCATCATAGTGTGTGCTTGCAAACTGATCAGCAGCATAAATATTGTTGTCGGGTGCTGAAGTACAAGTAAGCACATCAATGGAGTTCTGATAGAATTGATGATCTGATGAGGAGCTGGAGGAAATGTCAACAGGGTACAGAAAATTTGTGTTGGTGGTTGTAGTGGTAGTATTGTCAGCTGAAAATCTTCCTCCAAGTTTGATGAGCATGTTCTTAATGGAAGCCTGGTCCTTGATGAGTTGAGGCTCATGTGTTTGATAATTCACCATGGGCACTGCCACTGGTAGCTCTGGAGCCCAGTAAGGATTTTGGTTCACAAACCCAACTGGAAGGTTAGCAAAATTTGCAGCGCTTTCTGATCCTTTAATCATCTCTTGCTTTAGGCTGCTGGCGGCACGGCGGCTCTGCTGAGCCTGTTGTTGCTTGCTCTGCTTGCCCAAGAGCTTTTTCTTCAGTCTTGTGTTCCAGTAGTTCTTAATATCGTTGTCAGTTCGCCCTGGTAACTGGGCTGCAATTATAGACCACCTATATACAGAAAAGGTACTTAAAATTAAGAGCATGCGAAAGAAATTAAATTAGGATATAGGCTTGAAATTTATAATATATATATACCTGCTTCCAATACTTATATAGAGGCTGCAGATGATATTGTCTTCTTCCTCTGAAAAACCTCCATGCTTTATATTCGGCCGGAGATAGTTCAACCATCTAAGGCGACAGCTTTTGCCACACCTTTTAAGGCCTGATAATGAGAGCAGCATAATATTAATCATAATGATCAGATGATAATCTAAAAAGAAAGTAGATTATTAATCCTGTTAACTGATTTGAGAGGAAGATTTCAATTAACTATACTGACCAATCTTCTGGGGCAAGGCAATCCAGTTGCCGCCGGTGCCATGCTTCTCGATGTAAGCCTTGAGGGTGGCATCTTCCTCAGGTGACCAGGGACCTTTCTTGACATTGGCTTTGTCACAGCAAGGAGCTCTCCCCATGGCTTGGGCTTTGGCTTTGGCTTTGGCTTTTTGTGATCTGGGTTATGTTGTGGATGAGCCAGGTTCAGGTACTAAGCTAGCTCTATATAAATATATATCAGCTGCTTCCCTTTATGATCACCACTTGATGATGATTTTATAAAGATAATGATAATGTTAATTAATATAATATAATATATGCAAGAGAGAGAGAGAGTATAATAGCTGGAGAAAGAGGGAGAGGGGCATGGAAAGGGTCACAGAATTTCAAAAAGGTGAATTGGAGAAAAAAAGGATGAGCCTTTACGTATAGAATATTAGAGAAATTGGAAATGCCAGAACAGGAGACCAGGGTTTTATCTCATTGTCTTTCTCACTCCAGAATATCTCTCTCCATCCACCTTGACTCTCTCTCTCTCTCTCTCTCTCTCTCTCTCTCTCTCTCTCTCTCTCTCTCTCTTTGTGGAGCATAACATAGTGGATGGTGATGATGTTGAAGAAATAAGTGACGCAGCTCTAGAAGGTTTCAAGAGTTGAAGCAAACAAATCAAACATCAGCTTGGTTTGAACTCTTCCTCTGGTTTATGACTATGAATGGTTCCTTCCTCATCAGTTATGCCTGCAATGAGGAGAACCATTCATCATCTTGATCATAACTCAAAAGGGCCTAGTCAGGATCTTTCTTTTTTTATGAGAGGCCTAGTCAGGATAGGTTTAGGCATGACTTAAATTATTATTATTATTTTTATACAATTAAAGAGCTTGCTAGTCTTTTTTTTTTTTTTTTTTTTATCAAATAAGAAACTTTCATTCCACCAACCAAGGACGAAGAAAACATACAACCAAGGGTAAAAACAATAAAAGGAACTATATATAATTAACCAGGCTTCATGGTTTATATATACTATGGTTTAATGAAATGACCCGTTCAAAAGTCTTAACCTCTGGTCTTTTGTTCTTTTCTTTTCTCGGATTTTGGAGTCGTTGGGGTTGGTTTTCGATGAAAATATCAAGAGAGTTTTGAGGAATTTAGGGACAATATTTTGTGAAGAAGCACACCACAAAGTCAGCCTCCCCAGTGGATGAAGCAATAACAGACTGTTTTTAACTTTTCTTAAAAATTAGTCCTCCAGCTAATAGGAACAAACCACCAAAAGTAGATTTTATTCACTTGAAAAGGCCCAACTCTGTATCAATTATTATGCATTTTCTTCACCTGGATAACATATAGAAAGGCAAACAAAAACAAAAACATAGAAAGGCAAGAAATTAATACTCTAAGATGAAAAGAAAATTGGGTAAGGGATACACAATCTTCATCCTTGGATTCGACTACATGACGTCCTCACATCCTCGGATTCGATTACATTCATTTTGAGCTTCTTGCATTTCATATTGTGAGTACATATATAAAGTAATAAAGATTTATTTTTTCATTCAACAACCCCTGCATGACTTCCTCCAACAAAATTGAGATTGGGTGTCATTAGATCGAATTGTTATTGTCACATTAATTTAAGAATTGATCCGTAAATCATCTCACATTAATGTGTCAATAACCATGTGATTCATCTCATATTAATGTGTCAATAACCATGTGATTTGATCTCATTATCTTAGCTGACCACATAATGTATTTATTGATATGCACTCGAGGAGGACGGAGGACGGAGGGCGGAGCCACCCTTAAACTGGTGGTATTTAACATAATGCAAGTTTTTAAAAATACTTCAATTTGGTGCTAATTGTTATGAAATTCATTGCATTATATCACTGTAGTCTATCACTGCAAGAATTGGTACACTGCACCCGAACAACTCCTTATACAAAGTCACTCAGCCATCCACATATAATAGATAGAAAATCAAAATTATAGCCCTGTCATATAAAAATTTATAACTCCGTCCTTGGATGTACTTTATAACATTAATTATTGTGAGCAGTTGCTAATAATATATCGACAGGCAAATGTGTACGCTAAGGCAGTTAGAAAAGGTAAATAATCCCTCTAGTATATTGTCCTATGAAATTTGAAGAGATTAAATAATTTTGAAGTATTAAGAGATCAAATAATTTTGACTTGTCATACTCTGTTAAGAGATTTATCCTATTCAGCTGCTAATTATAGACAACATCGATTGAAAAATCTAGAAGTCGGGAGGCGCCATGAGGTACTACTATTGTTGTGTGGAATATACTGGAAGGTTTTTCGTTATGGTAGGTGACCAAATCACCACCAATAGAAGAAGAAATCACCCCGAAATTACCATTACCGTGAGATTAAAGCAAAACTTGTGATGTGATAGTAAGATATGATATGACAAAGGGGATTACATGACCTGGGACATGGCCTACAAAGGATTTTGAAGCCGTGTTACGTGGGCGACTGTCAACCGTCTATGTATTTACATAATAAATTAACGGCTGTCAACCATCTATGCATTTGCATAATAAATTAACGGATGACAATTATTCATGCAGGCCGAGGATTGTTCTTTGCATCAACAACTTCAAACACACAGCAGATGCATCACCATCGATATACAAACTTTGCAGCAATAATGGATAGCTTTTTAGATACCAAAAACAAGATACAACAAGAGTTTGATTTAATTATTTAAAATTTAAATAACATTTGCTGGACCATCGTAAAGGAACCAATTATGCTAATGACACATGCCATTTTTTAGACCCAAAGGCAAAATATAATTATGCTAACTAAAGACTTTGAGACTAGAGTGCTTGTTTATATTAGCAGTCAGCAGTCAGCAGCCAGAGATCCCATAGAGGAATCCCACTGTCACTTGTATTACATCAGATCTTAGACCTTCTTGCCTGTCTTTTTTGGGTCTGATTATTATTATATTGTACAGTCTTTAATTATTAAATTATCTTTAATCTCGTGCATGAGAGGCCCAATTTATAATCAAAGGAAAGCATATAGAAAAAGAAAAAATGAACACCAAAAAAGAAAAAAATGGTTGCCTTGACCCAGTCTGAAAGGGTAAAAAGTCAAAGGTAGGCTGGCTGTTGATTTTTTACAAAACTTAGATTTGTCTTTTGATTTTTTTTTTTAAATTGGGCTTTGTTGTCGCATATTATGTGGTCAGAACAAGTATATAAAGTTTTAAAACAAAAAAATGAAAGTATATATAAAGTTCCTAACGAAGAAAGAAGAAGAAAAAGTTGCTAGTGATAAAGTGTGGTTGAAGGAAGTAGACTACTTTTAATGAAGAGAAGGAAATGGTCTTCTTGGTGGGCCTACTAAACGGGCCTACCTCTCTCTCTCTCTCTCATGTTTGTTTTAAATCCTTTTCTCATCTCTTTTATGTCTGTGATCCAAGTCGAAGACCTATTCTTGGTGTGAGAGTTATTGTGACTGACAGGTTTCAAAGCAACACAGCTCAAGGCCACTTTCTTCTCGAGGCATTTTCTAACCAAACCATTTGTATTGCACAAGTACATTTGATTGACTAGTGGAAACAAAGCTGTTCTTCATGTGAGCTAGCTTCTATAGAACGTTGTATTAACTAATTACTATTTGGAAGTGATTTTGCAAAGGTTGAAAGCGCTTTATGACAACAACAAAATGTTTATAATTGTGTTTGGCAGAAAAATTTAAAAGGATTCATAAGTCATAAAAACACTTTTTAAAGAAACATCTGCTTGATACTTCTTCGAGAAAGTAGATATTTCTTTAGAACCACTTGAATTTTTTTTTAAACAAAGAAAATTGGTGTTCTCCTAATCGAGTAGAAGTAACCTTTTGAAAAATGAAAATTTTAGGATATGCATAAAACGTGTGTGTCACTTACGATTTATCTTTATATATCCATGCAAGTATGTATTATTGAAATAATTCTATATCATTATCAACTAATTCTTCATCTAGTATTTCACATATTTTCACCATTATTTCTGGTGATGATAGTGTATTATTTTTTTTATGAGTGTCAGGAGCACCTTGTTTGAAAGGGATTTTTTATTCATCATTTTATTGCTTTGAAATTGTTATCTGGCGTGGTCCCTTTAAGATGTTAACCCAAATTTTCTTCCAATATGCAAGTGACTGGAAATTTCCCACCATTGGGAATTTTCTTCCAATATGCAAGAGGGAGAATTATAATACTGCACAACGTCTGAAGTTCTGAACCATGTCTTATACATATATAAATATATTATATATACAGGAGAATGTCAATTTAGTCAGAGAACAAATTATAAAATAATCTATTTTTCCTCATCTATGTTGATTCTTGAAGTATTGTCTATTATAGTCCACTGAAAATAATTATATTTCTTTCTTTATAATAAAACCATGCATCTGTAAAATAAAGAAAACAAGTGTCTTCGAAGAAAGAACGAAAGATATATCAACATCTAGAAGCCTAAGATCCTTAAATTTGATAGTAGGATCTAGAAACAACCTGAACTCTGGAGACCAACAGTCTTGACTACGTTTATTATAAGTTGACCCTGAAAATTTAGCCATGCATGCATGGAAATTTTAACAAGAAAAAAATGGAATTCTGGAAGTTCAACTTTTCATTCAAGGATTTTATCATTTTAAAAGAAGTATGAACATAATCCCTACATGTAGTTTCGTGACAATGAGGTAAGTATGGATCATGCTGTAAATTCAAACGTTTTATATTAGAATTTTTCTAAGCACAAAAATATTATGATAAACGTTAGATTGCTCTTTGTATTATGCACTGGCGGATCTATCCATGTTTGGGTAGGCAGCTGCCTACTCGAAAATTGTCATGCAATAAAAATAGGTAGATATGAAGCAATAAGACCAAGGAAAAGAGAAAGTGAAGAAGAAAAAAAGAGAGAGAGAGAGAGAAAGAGGAGGGAGGGACAAAAGTTGTAGGGAGTCGTGATTTGATATAGGTGGTATTGGACTCTAATTATTTTATACTGGGTAAAATTGTTTGGACACCCAACTTTTTTGTACACTCTAGCCCAAATTCTTGTACACTGACTAGAGCCTAGTTTTTTTAGCAATAGATGCTAATTGTTTTTAAATGTATTAAATTTTTTTTTTATCAAAATGCATTTGATTCTTTTTTTTTCTTATTTGATGGAAGATTATAACGTGATGAATGCAATATCAATTTTGCTATTTATATTATTTTAATCATCGTATTAGTGCTATACACGTATCCTAGTTTTTGGAAATTTCTCGTATTGGCATATCCATACCCATATCTATGCAACGTGTAAGTTCTGCCTACTTGACTTCCAAAACTTGGATCTGCCATTGATATTATGTAATCAACGAGTCACGCCAAAAAAATTTTCCACTCTACTTTAAATGGCCTCTAAAACTCTTAATCTACACTCTTATCAATTCATCGAAAAGAAAAAGAAAAAAAGTATGTAATAACAAGAGAAATTATTGTGTATTTCCGATACATCACATGAAAACGATGATCCATGTGATAGTTGTGTATCTCCAATAATTTTCCTCAACGATGGTAATGACCGACTATGACAGATGTCAAATGCTTTGTGAGTAGTTCGTGACAAAGGAGGGAAAGCATTCCCATAATTGACTGCTACAAAATCTTTCTAAGAAGAAAGCAACTGAACCTTTTTTCTATGATCATCAGCTCAACTTTTGCATTGCTTTCCATTAAAAAGGAAGTCAGCAACGCGGTTTCTTCCTAGCGCATTGTGCTTTTTAAAGTTTATAGCTTTTTGGAGGAGGAGAAAGGAAGTGCAGAAGAATTTAAAACATAGATAAGACAAAGATGCAGAAAAATTTTCAATATATTTTAACATTTACTTTTGAAAGTTTAGTGGTAATGGCGCCGCTTTCATATTAGGCTATTGGCTTTGCATATTTGATACTCCCGGAGATTGTGTTTTGGTCTGGGGGGGCTCAAAATTTCAATGCACTAGAAAGCAATTTGACTCTTGCAAAAACGACAAATAGCTTATTGCTCTGCTCAAGTTGAAAAAAAACTGAGATATGGTGCTTGTCAAGACTCTCCGAAAAGTGTCACTAGGTTGTCTGTAGCTTCAGACGACGAAGTCTAATGGTATGCTGCACATGCTGCACTAATTTAATCACGGATCATCCTTTGATACAATGAAATAATCTCAGTTTCTTCTTGATTTTTAGAGAATGAGAACCATCGCAGAATGAGATGTTTGAATTAGAATCTGCAGTGCACTAATTTAATTATAAATAGCCGTCGGATAAACCGATCTAAGATGATCTATTAAGTTATAGGAGATGTAGGTTAACCCCAATTATGCGGGTCGCTAATTAGATTAAAAGTTAAGCAATCTGTAGATCCATTTTAAGTGCATGAAAACTTCCAACCAAAGCAGATGTTTTTGGATGGTTTTAAAGTAAAGAGTTTATCTGACCAAACAGAAACATACGGATTTGAATAGCGGTGGTTGCTTTAGGTTGAGGCGGTAGCCAATCTAAAATGGATTTTGAGTTGCGACTTATATGGTTAGTTATGGAAAAATGCTCGTGGGCTTATGATATTGGCCCTTATTTAAAATAGAACTAAATATTTATAGAGTGGTGCTATTTCTACCTCTTATCTTATTTTCCCACCCACTTTATAAATTTAAAAAAATACAATCCTATCTTTCCACCCACCATTATACCTAAAATACCCTTTAATTATTAAATTTGAAAAAACAAAAACCAAACCGTCACCCCACCCACCAAACCAACCAAGTCAGCCACGCTGACCCACCCCACAGACGGCAACCCCCTTTCCTCCCTACTGCCGGAAACCCCCTATCCTCTCGTTGATGTCGTATAGGACCTCCACGACGGTTTGGGCAAAGGGTCAGCCATTGATGGCTTCTTCTTGGGCTTTTCAAACCTTGGCAGCCTTGATGAGCTTCATGGCTTCAGTGATTTTCTGGGTATACTCTTTATAGAATCCATTTAGACTCGGAGTTCACCCAAATCGCAATGGATTTTTGGGGTTGGTGAAGATTGAGAATGGAGACTTGGGCGTGAGATTTGGGGCAAAAAGTTTTAGGATTTTGGAGATAGAAAATGGGGGTTTTGCAGAGACCCACATGATTGTATTGGACAAAGCTTGTTGGGTTTTGCAGAGATTGAGCAAATTCAAATCTCTGCAAAATTCAAAATACCTAATTGGTTAGTGGCTGATTGAAGCTTTATCAAAGCATCAAAATTGAAAACTTCTTTTGGTAATTGGGTGTCTGCAAACCCATTTTGTTGGTGGATGTCTGCTCCACAAATCGGGAGGTAATTTGATTGAGGTTAACTGGAGATAGATGGTAGAGCTGAACATAAGTTTTGGATTCTCCAGACTTCACGCAGAGAGAAAAATCATTAAATAGATACACATAAAATGAGGTGTTTCCGGCCGAGATGAGAGGGGTTGAGGCAGGCGGGGTGGGGTGGCTGGGGTGCTGTGGTGGTTGTTGGGTTTTTTTTACTTTTTGTCTAACGGTAGAGTAGAATAGGTGGGCATGTGAGTTGAGGTTTTTCCCTATGTCCTTAGAAGTAATTTTACAAAGGAGTAAATTTGTCCTTAAAATTTTGAAAATAATATGGATGGGAAAATAGGACATGGGGGTGGAAATAGCAGCACTCATATTTATAATACCATTGAATCTAATAAGTAGCCTCTGAGTTGAGCGATGCACATATGAAATTTTTCTGTGAAATGTTAACTAATAAGAAATTTGAACGAAAACGCCAAATCCCAGTTCAAGAACGGACTATCTACAAACAGAGGGAAATAGTAAAACAAACAGGGTAAACAAGAAATAACAAGCAGTCTACCAAAGGATTGATAGTGATTTGCAGCACCTGCAGCGGGGGTGTAAAACTCGGATTTTCGCTTCAGTATGTTTTTTGCCTTAGCTCAACAGTCCAATCCATCTTGTCCTGTGTGAGGCCCATCTGTAGTCTGGTAAGCACAGAGTAGAGCTTTTCCGACACAGCTCCAAACCCGCCCTCTCCATAAGACACCCTGCACAAACCAGAGATGATTATTTTTTCTTCGAATCTGGTATCCACTCAACTCAGTTGAATGAGGGAGGCCCTATATCTATAAGCAAGAGAGCTTCACATTATGAATAAGAGACATCTATTGCGATGCAATAAATTGCATTTAGCTTGCACCATAATAGCTATATATGCGAGCCATATTAAATTGAAAGAGGCATTTTCACCCCTTATAAGAGGTGGACAGAATCAGGAGCAGATTGTTTTCTCCCCTCGCAAACAAGGAAAGGCCGAAGAAGACAACTTTATTTCCCCATATTGAGGAAAAAAATTTAAATGCCGGAAACCTTTTCCCATCTTGTTGGAGTACAAAAGAAAAACTTGCTTTCAGACCAAAAAAGAGAACAGAAAAACACTCTTCGACACATTCACTAGACATAGAAAATTTACCTTTTACCGTGATAAGTGATGCTGCCAACAGGTGATACAACCACAGCTGTTCCCGTACAAAAGACTTCATCAGCATCTAGTAATTCATCAACTGCCACTTGGCGCTCCTCAACCTGCACATTATTAGATGGGGGTTGGGAAATTAAGTTAATAACACATTTAAGCTACTGCAGAAAAAGTTGTAATACACGTTGCATACTGAAGAATCAATGCAAACAATTTTCTATTTTTTTTATTTTTAAAGACTAGAACAGTATACCTTTCACTATCTAGTATACAAGAAGCAAGGACAAAGTTAATAGCAGCAGAACAACTAATAGACCAGTGTGTGTAGTCTGTTTCTTGGGGATTTGCCCCCCTACTTAATCAAAAAAAGAAAAAGAAAAGGAAACACCATCCCCCATCCCCAACCCCACAATCACATACAATTACTTTCAATAAGTAACATCAATTATACCTGGAATCCTTCGTTACGAGCAACATCAATTATACTCTTTCGAGTAATGCCAGGTAAGATCGTTCCTTTGATTTCAGGAGTAGAGATAATATTATCCTAGAACACAGGAAAAATTGACATAATTTAGTACATATATGCTTGAGAGTGAATATGACATGACAGATATATGGGGGGTTATGCTGCACGAGATGTTAAGTTACAGGGGAAAGAATGCAGTTGAATTTGGGGTCAAACAAGACAGATCATACAATAGTTAAACAAAATCACAAATAATTATATTAGAAGCAGTAGGCCAGTCATCGAAAGCACTAGGCTCCATTTACATTCAAGAAACAGTGCTGCTTCCAGACTGCTATAGGAGTAAAAATTACATTAGAATATTCCAGAAATTAAATGGGTACAAGCTTCTTCTTCAATTATATCAAACACAGAAATGATGAAATGCTTGAGCATTTGTAGTAACGTTACGGTATTGATGAAAGGTTGCAATGCTAAAAGTGGATTCAGTGCTAAAGGTTATTCGACATGCCAAGTAGCAATAAATGGTAAATGTTAGATGTCTTTCATGGCAGCGGCATGCTTTCATGTTGGTAGCATAATATTAGCAGGTCCATAAGTGCTAATGTCAGTGACAGATGTAACTAAAAGGGCATCAAAATAAGGTGCTTCAAAAGAGTGTTGGTTTGGAAAATGCTGCATTTTCTCAAGTAGTGGAATGGTGATCCCATTCCAGATCATACCAAGTGCAGGTGGATGATTTTGGCATGCCACTCTGTGAACTCAATAATACCATGAAATCATAGAATATTGAGAAAGCATGGTTCTTCCAAAAGGATCTAGGCATTCAAATCTAGAATTAAATGGCAACAATGTAAAGAAAGACATATCACAGGATCCTATAATTCTGTACATAAGCAGTTATCATCTAAATGTCCTGCCCTTCCCACCACCAATCAATAATGATACACTGAATGTAAATAATAATAAACACGGTGAATTCCAGTCGCAATACCTTCACAACAAAAATGTTGCATGAGGAAACCTCCTCTAGATATCTTTTGTGAACACAGTCAAGGTATAGAACATCAGAATAGCCTTTTGCTTTTGCAGCAGACTGAGCCTTCAGAACCTACACATAAATGATTTGATGTTAAAAGATTAACACAACAACAGCTACATACTATAATCTAAGCTTAATAAAGTAGAACGACAAAACACCAAGAACCACTAATTTAACCACAGGAAAATGCTTAGGACGAGACTTTTTTCAGTCATTGACTTTGCACAACTTAAACTTACTAAAGAAATAAATATTTGATGTTTATAAGTTATAAGCCCATCAACGAACACGGCCAGAGCCTCACATTTAAAGAGAGAGTGTGAAACCATATTTGATCACTATGCTATATAATATCTATAAAACTAAATAAAGAAATGTTGCTTTTAGTTCTTGATGTACGAAAAAAATTTGAACCATATGCAGTGGAAAAAAATTTAAGTTTGCTGTATCATAACTTTACACTAAGAAAGTAGAGCTTGACAATAGTTTCAGGGAGCAGACAAGCAAGAGTTTTCCAAAAAAGAATTTGGCGAAATTCAGGTAAATAAGAACTAAACAAGAAGAGGAACACTAGCTTACCGCAGCATAATTCCCTATAGTCTTAACACCTCCAGTGCCACCAGGAGTAGCACGATGCAATTCATGCTCAACAATCAAATTTATTGGTGCAACACCTTCCTGCCACCAGATATACAAATATAAGACATTGAATGATTGTCACCAGAAATGCACCTACACTAGCTAAAAGGAGACAAAAATATCACAAAAGTGTAGAACCCAAATGCAAACAATTACATATTTACGTCTAAAAAAGGAAATTGCAATGAAACAAATCTGCACGCTCAAATGACAAAAAGATAAAAGAAAAAAAGAACAAAGTGCTGCCATATTTAGTTGAATTATACATTCAGGCACCAAAAAGGAAGATAAAACTGTGCATGTAAATTATAACATTCATGACTATGACTATGAGTCACTGAAACATTTGAAACAAGCATCAAAACTGGTTAATTAAATTGCACAATTAAAATGGGCAATATTTATCGAAGTGAAAGATTCCAACATGGGTCCAAAACTGAACTAAGCATGAGTTACTTAATTACTTAAAACTGCCTTAAGTTTAAAAACAAAGTGACCATAATAAACCTGGCATAACAAAAATAAATAAAATAAAGTTGGAAAACAAATTTTAAAGACAAAATTCACATTTTGTAGAAATATGGAAGTACGAAAAAAAAACCTTAAAATAGTTTCCAACGGGTGAAACATAAATCAGAAATGTGTACTCAGGAGCAGGTGCCAGACCAAGAACAGCACCACTTCCCATTAGCAATGGCCTGATATATAGGGAACCTTTGCCTGGAGGGGGAACCTGAAACGAGAGATTGACAACTCACTAGTAATATTACACATGCTAACATTCACAAAAAAAATATCTTACTACTGAATCATGGTTGTAAATTACCCAACGTTTATTTGCTAAAACAGTAGCCTTTACAGCTTCCACAAACTGTTCGACAGATGGTGATGGCATACACATTCGCTCTGCACCCAACCTCATCCGCAATGCATTTTCCTCAGGACGAAACAAGAGTATATTACCATCTTGTTTCCTGTAGGCTTTCATACCTTCAAATAATCCCTAAAGAGCCAAACAAAAGAAAGAGTAAACTGGGATAGACTTTTATCCAAGAAATCATACTTAATTCAACTATATCATTCTCAAACTTTCACTTCATTTTAACATCATTTATCAAGCTTTCATTTATCAAGGTTTTGGGATCTACCTCCATGATAATACCTTTCAGAACCCACATATCTCAGAATCCAATATTAGTCCAGAAAAGCATATACACACACGCGCACGCGCACGCACACACACACACACGCAATTCTCATGTTGAATGAAATGGAACTGGAGATAAAGACTTGAATATTGAACCTGCCCATAGTTCAAGACTCCAGCTGAGGGGCTCAATTCAATGTTCCCAAAACGCTGTAATTCACCTTTAGAAAAGTTTTCACCTTGAGCACATTTCATGACGTACATATAATCAGTAGAAAGAAACGCAAAGCCGAGGTTGTCCCATTCTATGTCAGCTAATTCACTTGTTTCATTGCTGAACCCAACAAAGGCATGTCAATGCACAAAACCAAATCACATAACAAAACTAAGAAAACAAAAAAAAAACAACGACAACAACAATTAGTGATCTGAAACTAGGACAACTAATGAATAGTTTGATTAAACAAAATAATCAAAGCAAACAATGTGTATATAATCAATAAATTTCACAATTTCCTGAGCGTACAAGAGAAATAATGAAGATAATAATAACAACAAGCAGATTTAAAAGAAACCCAAAAAGAATGAAGAGGCTTTACACAAAAGTATCGGACAATGTGGCACATCGACGAAAGGGAGAGGGAGAGGCTGCTTGATAAGAAGCCAAAGGAAGATGCTTTTGGAGCTGCAAAGAAACAGTGGACAGAACTCAGTTTCAAAATTAAGATAAAACATCAAATATAAATCCAAAAGGGAAAAAAGAAGCATTCATATTTGAGATTAATGGGTGGGATGATGGGTTGTACCTTGACAGAGAGAGGAGAGGAATGGGAGGTGGAGAAGGGGCGGAGGAGAAGAGAGGAAGAAGGATTGCGGGAGGGGCAAAGTGGGAAATTTGGCTGAAGACCTCCAAGGACGGCGCTGCTCTCCATCTCAAACTCAACCTCACTCTGAACTCAACACGTTTTCAAACACCAAAAACCCTGTCTTCTTTCTCTCTCTCTCTCTCTCTCTCTCTCGCCGTCTGAATATCTGAATATCAATAATATGGCAGAGAGCAGAAGGGGGACTTTCAATTAGATTGTGCTCGTGTTTTTTGTTTTTTATTTTAGTCGTCGTTAGGCAACTAACAATGAAATAATTTTCTAATTGAAATTGGGAACTACCTATAATTCACGACTCTAGTGAATTTCAGTAGTAGCCACTTCAATCTAATCCAATCACAAACAACAATCCAATTAAACTTGCGCACTAAATGAGGAATCTTAAAATAAAAGATAAATAAAGTTATTGTCAATTAAGCTAATTGGAATAAGATTCATGGTTCCATTTCAGTCAATTGTCAATTATAGTACCAGCACAAGCACGCATCTGAAAATTTATCTCACTTTACGACCAATGAAAGTGATGGCTGTCCCTTGATAGATTTCGTTTTTGTCAACACCTTTGCTCTTTGCTCGAAAATTTTATTTTTTTTGGGTTGCATCTACTGCTCTACTATTACGAACCAACCAGCTTTTTTGGGGTAAAACTGTAACACAACAAAGTCAACTTACTATTTACAGTATTTAATTTTTTTTTGTGTGTTACTTAATATACATATTATTTATCTAGTTGGAGTCATATGTCAATGTTACTCAACTGGTGAAATAACTTTTAATAATGCTATTGTGGTTGAACATGGTATCAAGCTCAACCCAAATCAAATATTTCATCCAAATTCTTTATGTTAGGACGAAGGTCTAAAATATCGATGGTTTTGGAAATATCGATAGTCTAAAACACAGAAATTTTGATGGAAATATCGAGATATTATCAATATCGATAAAAATTGAATAAAAACCACGAAAATTGTAAGAAAAACTTGGAAATTTTTCTTGAAACTTTGGAGAAGGTTTATTTAGTCAATTATCTGTTACTTTATCACCAAAAAAAAAATAGAAGGAAATGCATTGCATGATAGGTTTAACTGATTTAAGTTGATTATATAGTGAGCTGACAAACACTACAAGTATAGAAAACATGTAGTAATTAATGAAAGAAGATTAAACACACCATAATCATTTATTTATAATGATTTACTACAATATTTTACACTTTATACATTGCATGGTAAGATACATGAGTGACTTAGTACCACATAGAATTCCTATAAGGTTAAAATTTGAGTTATTTACACTAACATCTCTTGAGGTTTTCTGCTTTTTCACAAAACTCTTTGAGGTTTTAAAAATTACAACAACACCCCCTGAGGTTTTAAATTGTTTTCACAAAACTCATTTTCATTGATTTTTGATGATTTTATACAACAACAAAAATTCTCCAAATGACAAAGTTGACCTTTGAGATTAGATTGCATATACGTCATTGAGGTTAATTTTGTCATTTGCATAAGTTTTATTTCAATGAAATCCTCAATTTTTGGACAAACAATCAACAAAAAGTGATTTTATGATAACAAACTAAAACCTCAGGGGGGTGTTCGTGTAATTTTTAAGTCCTGAGGGGGTTTTGTGAAAACACAAGAAACCTTAGGGAGTGTTAGTGTAAATAACTCTTCAAATTTTTCATTGTCTTCATCATCTCGATATTTTCGATATTATCGATATTATAGCGATATTATAGCAATATTTTAGCCAAATGTTGCTGAAGTATGAGAGAAATTATCGACACCGATATTTTCTGATATTATCGATATTTATACGATATGTGTATGGATACGTTCTAAAATATCCTTGACCCAAAAAAATGATAATATCCTCAATATTTCGTCAATATTATCAATATTTTAGACTGTGGTTATGACTAATCACTTTATAGGTCAATGTCACTCATGTGGCAAAACAATTTTTTTTATATATTTTTTTTGTTTTAAGAAGAAGCGAAATGTGGCGAAACAAATCTTAATAATATTGTGGTTGTTTTTATTTTAAAAAAATCCTATTGTTTGGGGAAAAATACACTATTGTGGCTAAACATGTTACCAATTTCAATTCAAATCAAAATTTTCATCCAAATTCCCTCGTATTCGAACCAATCACTTGTTGGGAAAAAAAGGTAATTTAAAGTTTGATTTAAGGGTAAAAGGTAGTGTAGCAGGAATTTCTAGTTTAGGGTAAAAGTGTGACGACCCTGACCTAAAATTAAAATAAAATAAGTGAGTTAATTAAATTGGGAAATTAAAAGGAATTAAATATGAATTAAAATGAATTAAATTGGAATTAAATTGGAATTTAATAATTAAAGGGCATTTTGGTCAACGTTATTTTCGGGACGGAATTTGGCGAAACGAGTTGCGCCATTGCGTCCGGCACGTCGAAACGAGTTCGGGGACGTGCGGCACGTTCGATTCGGATTTGTAACGCTTGAAAAGGACGTAAGCGTCATTTCGAAATTTGTTAAATACCGCTCAGCCAATCAGAAATCGCGTGCACCTTCTCTCTCCTTGACTTTCTCTCTCCTCACGATCTCTCCCTCTCTCAGGTCACGGCGGAGGCTGAGATCACCTGCAATCGAACCGGCGTGATGAGCAGGTCAAGCCCTACCCCTTTGGGTCACCGAAAACGACGAATCCATCCGGCGATGTCGACTGGTTTTCTCTGAAACCTCACGGCTTCACGCCGCCATCCTCAGCCACCCATCGTGTCGATTAAGGTATGAAACCTTACCTCATTTTCTCCCTGAAGCTTGTTTCATAGTTGGTTTCGTTCGATTTGGTGGTTTTGAAACGGATATGAGATTCTAGGGTTTGGCCGGTTTTGGCCGGATTTCGATCGTGATTTCCGGCCAGCTGGAGGTCGATTATCCACCGTGTGGCACGTTCGATTCGTTTGGTATAGGTTTCGGGTAGAGTGGTGGCAGTTGGTGGTTGGGCGAAATTGCTCACCACACCCACCACCCACGGTGGCGCATGTGGCGGCGCGTGGTGGTGGTTCTCAGTTCCTATGTGATCCTTGTGTCGCTACGAACGCGTACGTGTGTGCGGATTCTGATTCGGACGTCGTTTGACGATCGTACCAACGTACGTCTATTGCGCGTTTCGTGGGTTTGATGTGTTCGGACCGTTGGATCGAATCTGAATTCACGTATGTGGTTCCTCGTATTTCTAGAAGTGTATAGGATTTGACGGATCGTGATTCGGAGTCCCGGATACTCCGGATCAATGACTTGAAGCTTGAATTAAATCTTAACCGTCCAATCGTGCGATCGTGAGCGATCCGACCGTCCGATCGAGACTAAACTTTCAAGACACGTTGTTTAGGTCGTGGAACCTGTAGGAACTTTCGGATCTAAGTTTGGAGGTCACTGGACCTACTGGCCCGGTTTGACCAAGTTTGACCATGTTTGACCGAGGGTCTCCCGAGGTCGCCTTGCCACTTAGTTGACTTTGTTGGACTTCTAGGAATGTCCTGATCCTTTTGGAGGTCGTGGGTTCCACCGGCCCGAGTTGACCGAAACGGGCCCGGGTTGACCGTGAGTCTTCCGGGGCGGTCCCACTGGTTATAAGAGGTAGTTTGACCTTGAAATCCTTCGTATGACGTACGTGCACGTTAAGTTGGGTTTTGTTAGGGTTTAAGTTTACTGTTCTCGTACGGTTCACGATACTAATCCAATCCTCTTATTTAACGCTTTAGGTACCTTGACTTTGCGTACTTTGTAAGCGGGACCCTTTGAGGGTTGTGCAGCATAGGACCAACGGTGAGTGGACTTTGTTTTCAAATAAGCATGATTTGAATGAATTGCATGAAATGCATGAAATGAGATTTAATATAGTTTTAAATCTTGAATTTGATAATGGTTTAAGCCTTGTTTGATTTTGGTTGAAAAATACTAAAAGAACTAGCATTTGGGTTTAATGCTTGATTTGGGTTTTCGGTATTTTATGTGTGGCCCTGACGTTATATTTTATTATTATTTATACCTTTGGGTATTGAACAGGACGTGGTGAACGCCCGGTGATTTTCGTATTGGATTTTGATTATATAAATGAGCTATATTGAGCTTGGAAATGTTATATTATATTTTAATTATATAATTGAATATTTGGACGTTAGTATAGTCCGTTTGATTTCATACTTGGTTTTGGCGTTAAAACCCTATGATTAATAATACGTATACTTTGATTATATATATATAAGTATTATATATATAGCTACTTTGAGTAAATACTTCGGATTAATGGGAAATGGTTATATAACTATATATATATATATATATATATATATATTTATTTATATATCTTTACTTTGAATATATATATCTACTTTAAGAAAAGGTTGTTTATACATTGGGTTCGGGATACGGACACTATGAACGTCCGGATATTTATGTTAATGTGTTATTATATATATATATATATGTGTGTGTGTGTGTATATATAGTTATTATATATATATATATATATATATATATATGTGTGTGTGTGTGTATCTTTATATATATATATATATATATATATATATATATATATATATATATGTATACTTTGAATATATATTTTGAACATGGGGTTTTGGGGACGTTTAAACGTCCGGACAGATATGTATATGGGATTGGGCTTGAGTTATTGTATTTTAAAGGATCATTACGTTTTATGTATATATATATATATATACATATGTGTATTTTGGATTATATATATATACATATGTGTATTTTGGATTATACGTTTGGTTTAACGGTATTTGTTTACAAACGAAGTTCTTTATACTTTAATTATATACCTTTGGGCTGGAATGCCCTGTGTCGGGATGTGAGGTCCCTTATGTAACTATTTTGATATATTTATATATTGGGTTTCTCATACCATTTGACGTTTCTTTACTTGAGACTTTAATAGGTTTTAACGTTGATTGAATATACATTTGATTATGGTTTTAATATGAATCTATGATTTCAATGCTTATGACTACTTTGGATATATATATATATATATATATATATATATATATATATATATATATGTTAGTTATTGGGTTTTGGACGCTTGCGTCTTGATGTTGGTGTTTTGGGTTGGGTACATAGTGATTGGTTGTGTATATATATATATATACTGTTATCGCGTGGCGATTGATTTGAGTCTTGTTAACACCTTATATTGTACCTCTCCTCGCTCGACATCGATGATCGCATAGCGATTGATATAAATGGTTACCTGGTTTTGGTATGATTTGATCCGGTGCATACCTTAACGGGGTGTAGTTGTAGACCCTTGATTGGGTAGTCTGCGGGCGTAGGACATATTTCGGAGTTATGGTTGGTAAGTTTTTACCATATAGTCCTGTGAGTTTAGTCCCACTTTAGACGGCTCAACCACTGGGCCGGTGTCTCGATGAGACTATGCAGGTGTCGATCAAATGATCCCATGTTGGATTGTTTTCCCCCTGGTACTTGTGTTTGTGTTATGGTTATACTATACCTATACGCGTGTGTTAGTACATTCGTATTCATATTTCTTTTAGTGAGGATCGTTCCTCGCTTGTCGTGCTTGTGAGCATGTGGTTGTGAGAGTGGGGAAGTTTTGGAAACTGTTTACCTGTTTCGGTTGCAGTACTTGATAGGTCTTTCTTATAAGATTGTAAATCCTGATTTTATATATGATTTGAACTACATTTGAGTTCTGTATTATTGTCGAGTTTGGTTTTCTCGGCGTGAGTGATATCTTTGATATTTTAAATGTTATTTTGGTTTATGTTTTATACCTACGTATATGAGTTCGTGTTTTGGGAGGATATACCTCGGGAAAAGATAAAGGTTGGTGTGCTCGGGAAAAAGGTTTTGAACTGGATTGCTCTCACGTACCTTGAGGTAGTATGGTTTTTAAATCAACTAAGTATAAATGATTTCATATGCATGGTCTGCATTGTTTTAAACGGTGGGGTTAGTACTTTGATTTAAGTATGTAAAACCTTGTTTTTGTCCACTCACACTCTTTACATTTACGCCCCAGGGCCAGTAGTTGTTGCGTCGACACCGTTTGGCCGTGCGCTCCTCTTCTCGAGCTTTGACTGAAGGGTAGGATATGTCGTCCTTGAACCATAAACTTATATTCTGTTATTCTATTCCGCTGTTGAATTCTTAAACTCTTAGATTGCTCTGTATTACCTGTTAGGGTAAAATTTGTTAGCCAGAGGCCTGTGTAGTTTATCTATAGCATGCTGGTGCTTGGGATAATTATTACTGTTGCTTGTTTGAGCAGGTTTTAATTTTTGGGGTAGTCCTTGTTTCAGGGGAGACTCTGCCCGATTTTCGGCAGAAGTCTTGGCCCCTTTCTTTGTAAATTTAGGGAAGAGGGTAACTATTTAGTTTGTGGGCCCGACATGGGTTGATGTTGGGCATGTCAACAGGGTCCGGCACGGGTTCCGGGGTAGAATCTGGGTTGGGTCTTGTCAAAAAGGGTAAAAGCTTGATTTAAAGCTTGAGCTCTTTGTCGATCAAAGGAGGAGGGGGAACTTGGCTTTCGTGGTTTCACTGTTTTCAATCAAGATCTTCTTGCTTAGATGGCGTGGAGAATTTTAACACAGCCTCATGCTTTGGTTAGTCAAGTTCTGAAGGCTAAATACTTCCCTAATAGAAGTTTCTTACATTCTGATTTGGGATCATCACCTTCTTATATTTGCAAAGTATTTTATGGGCAGTGACTTGCTTAAACAAGGCATCATATGGAGAGTAGGAGAATAGGAGAGGGTAGTAATATTTTTGTTTATTTTGATAAATGGTTGCCTACTCCCACCATTTTTCAAACTATTTCTCCATCATCTCTTCCTTTAAACACACATGTTTGTGAATTAATTTGTGGTGATTTTTGGGACATTCAACGTATATGAGCACATTTCTTGGATAAAGATGTTGAAGCTATTTTATCCATCCCTATTGCGCTTTCGTCTCAATGCGACAAAGTTCTATGGCACTATACTTCTAATGATCAGTATTCAGTTCGTAGTGGCTATTGGAGTGATCTACACCGTTCAAGAGATGTTGGTATGAATATTATTGGTTCTAATGTTGGTAAAGGTAGTAGAGCAGAAATTTCTAGTTCAATGTAGAAACAAGTTTGGAGGCTAAGAGTTCCTAATAAAGTTAAGCTTTTTTTCTTTGGAGAGCATAACTCCTTACCTTGTTTTTTTTTTTTTTCCGGCTCAAGAAAAGAGATTCCCATTCCAAAAGCGTGAGAAATCATGCCAATCAAAATACAAAAAGCCGAAACCTCACATCATCAAATAGGTAATAAACCTAAAGAAAGCAAAACAACTTCCCTAGAGAAAATACACACCAGTGAGGGAGGGGGTCTACAGACCCAAACTTGATGGCTCACCCTCGAAATGGCTAAACTAGCAGCACCATGGGCTGCTTCATTTGCTCTCCTTGACACCCACTGCCACCTGACAGTGGAGAAAGAGCTAGCATGTCTCCAAATATCCTTCAGTATAGGATACAAACGCCAGTTTCTAATGGAGTTCCTCTTGGATTATTAACGACATCCACATGTTATCTAGAAATTTTGATTCTCTTTCTTTTGTCTTCGTTCCTAGATTATGTAATAGTGTGTCCACAGACGTTTGGCTTTAAGAGGGTCTTCAATGGCTCAATGTGTTTCTTCAAACTGACGCTGATATTCTGGATTTGTGATGAGTTTTTGTTTGTAGCCTTTATGGAGCGTTTGTCACTCTTTTTCCTTCGTCTCAAGTTTTGTCCCAATGAGTTTTCATGGGCAAGATTTTAATGAGGCAGATTTGTTCACTCAAGTCTGTTTGATGATTTTAATAAAACTTTACTACTTCCTCTGAAAAATAAAAAGAAGCTTGATTTAAGGGTCAAACAGACTTCAACAAATTAAGGGGACATTTTTTTTTTTGTGCAGATGTAACTTTAGATTAGTTGCCAAGGACACTGAGCCCATCCTAAAATGAGATTAGATTAATTTAGAGGGCTTAGAATATCACTTGTATAAAATAAATAAAATGGGCCCTCTAGAGGCACATGGGCTAAAAAGTTTTGACACATGACCAAGAAACCACGTGGATGATTTGTCAATTTGGTGTATTAATTATGAGAAAGAAAATTACTCATTTACCCAAAGGTAAAAACAAAAGTTAAAAAAGTGTAAGCTCAATCGTAATCTCAATCCATCCTTTCATAAAGTATTTTGATTATGCATCCAAGTGAGGGCCATCCTTATCCAGACACGTATTAAACGCCTACTCACTACTTAGTCAGACTTCATAAACCCATCAAATTAAATATATCAACTTCTCATCTTTATAATAACTTTTTTTTTGAGTGACGATTATGAAGAAAACAGAAGCACACAACCAAACCTTCCTTGTCGGTTGATGTCTGGGACTTAAAAATATCACCAAGAAAGAAACAATATTTCACCAAGTAGCAAGAAACAGATAACCCATGATCATAACCAGAGACGAGGTCCTCCTATATAGTACAAATGCCACACAACACACTCCATGTTTGCCCTAAAATAAGAACTCGAAAGAAAAATAGATCACATCTATCAACCAGAACAAACGAAAAAAAGGTAACATCAGAACCACCAAACATTCACAAATTTCACACAAGGACATAAGTAGCCCACTCCAAGATACACGCCATCACAAGGGAGCCTCTTTAAAGTTGAGGACTTTCCGCGAAAGATGCACCTGAATAAGATAGATCTCAGCACGCTTGACTTTGCATTACTTAAATGTACCTTAACAAAATAAATAAAAATGATACCCGGTAAGGAATAAGAAAAATACTCTATTTGCATCTATTTCGACAGCCATGCAACAGACTAGAAGTACACACTATGAACAACCAGAGCTATACTATTCTCTTTTGACTATGTCAGCTTTGCAAAATCTAAAGCTTCTGTACACATCTTCAAATATCATCATCTCATTGGGACTGCACATGCTTTTCGGATGTCTCTTCAGCTTGAATCTGCATACACTTTCAGAATTAGAATTGATCCATACTAAACAATCAAAAGCACAACTTCAATGAGTAATAAATAAATAAAACAGATAATCACGATTAGCAGAGGTCTTCAACAATATTTAGGGCTCCTTTGGTACCGATTCTAGGAGGGCCAAAATCACTTAAGTGATTTTAAGCGATTCCGAGGAAAACACATCCATTGTGCTTCTCCATAAAATCACTTAAAACCACTTAAAGTGATAATATGGAGAAGTGATTATTTGCCTATCCATAATCACTCCCAAACGAGCCCTAAATCAGTGGGGCTAAACACTCGTACTTATTGTTAACTGATGCAATCAATTCCACGTCCTTTCTGGTCATACTAGCAACATTAACACTGTGAATTTGGAATGTATGCAAACACAGTCATTAGGGAGAGGTAATACAAAACAACCTATCATAACATATAACAGCAAGAATCCCATGCAAGAGATCATTAAAGATTACCTAACAGTGCTCAGTAACTTGTCCAACAGCTCCCTGGAAGACACCATTCTGTCCACGGTGTGCTTCTACAATAGAGTTCTGCGCCTCTAATTTGCCTTCATTGGCAAGACTGCCAGCTCCAGTTTCCTCAAAAATCACTTCGGAAACCTTTATGATTTTATCTATTATTAAAGCACTACCCTCTTCAGCGCCTTCACAAATTTGATCAGATGGCAACGGCATTGATACATTCTGATCCTCTAGTACTATTTCCTGGGTTGACGCAATGCTGAAACCAAAATACATATATGACTCAGTTTAAATTTGCTCACAAATTCAAGTTAAAGCAATGAGGAATTATCAAGATAGTATGGGTTATACCAATAACGGATTCAAGTTCAGATAGTATGGGTTATACCAGTGGGTGTTGGCATGTTCTAATGAGTTCACAGTGGCATCTTGTTGTTGCCTCCTTTTCTTAAGGTTCTGCCTGGGCTCAAGTAGTGGATCAAAACCATCATTGGACAAAGATTTGTCAACTCTTCTTTTCCTTCCTCCCTGGAAGACTTGTTCAGAAATTACGGGGGAACAACTTTCACCATCAAATTCCTTAATTTCAGATTCAGAATCGTGTGTTCTTTTTACAGTCTCACCAACAAAGGGAACCTCAACTATCACCTTCGGTTCACCAAAAGCATTCTGTCTCTTACTGAAAAATCTAGGTGAATTACCATTTCCCGTGTACCTACGCCCGTCATATTTACTTGATGTATCTACCTGTTCAGTTACTGTCAAACTTGTTTCTTCCCGAGAGATCACATGATTTTCTTCATATTCCGTTTGGTGCTTCTCAGGAGACTGTTTAAAAAGCAATTCCCTGCAGCGCTTTAACCACGAGAAACGAGCATAACTAGAAGGAGAAAACCCTGATTTTAGCATTGATGAGTTGCTAATGTTGGCAACATTTTCTTCATTATGTGAATTATGATCAGCTTCTCGAACAGAAGTTAACTGCTTCAAATATCGTCTAGAAGTTTTCCGGCTGCGAGGCACCAAATCAGATTGTTGCATCTCAGCCACGGACGCACTATCTAAAGCAGCCTTCAAACTCTCCAATTCCTTCAGGTGTTGAATCTGACCAAGAATCTCTTCTCTATCTGCATGCAATAATTCCCTCTGTTCTTTCAATTTCTCCCTCTGGACCCTCAGTTCCTCAATCGAATTATTTAGCTCCGCCCATTCCCGATCCCTTCGCTCACGATCCAAGTTGATCTCTATTCTCTCAGTCTCAAGCATTTTCCTTTCTAAAGCAACCTGTTCCCTCTCTTTTGCTGCTTCTTCCTTAAGAGAGTTAATATTCTGAAATTCATTTTTTTTTTCTTGCTCAAAGGCAATCTCCTTTTCCTTCAAAGAACATTCTAACTCTTCATGCTTTTTATCAATACAGTTCTCCAATTCTCTCTTCCGCATCTCAATTTCAAGTAAGAAGTCTGCGCGTTCCTTCTGCATCTTGCCAAACCACTCAGAACGCTCATGAACCATGTTATTCATGAAGTCCTCTCGCTCACTAACAAGTAATTCAACATCATGCTTGTGCTGATCTCGCATTTCCTCCTTCTCCTGCCTTAGGTTATCATGCTCGACCTTGATAAACTTGGAAAACGCCAACCTCTCCTCTGCAACACGCTCTGCTTCCTTCCGTAGCTCTTCTCTCTTTTCATCAATTAATTCCCACTCGGATTCAAACTTTGCCTTCTCTACAGCCAACTTATCTGCCTCAGCCATCAGCTCTAGCTTTTGAGCCCTGACTAAATCTATCTCTTCTTTAAGTTTCATCTCTAGATCTGAAAGCTCACTTGTTTCGGTTTTCAAAACCTCAAACTTCTCCCTGGCAGAATCAAGTTGTTTCCTTTTGTCTTCAAGCGAATCCAAGGAGCTCTGAAGCTCTACCTTCATTTTGATAATTTCTTCCTTTTCTCTTTGCAAAGGAACATTATTCAGCTCAAACTCCTTCTCAGCAGCTCTCAAAGTTTTTTCTTTCTCATCAACAAGATTTGACATCTCTGCCACATCTTTCTCCCTATCCACCAATGTCCTCAACTGAACTTCCAAGTCATGCTCCCTTTCCTGCAGTAGGTCGTCTCGTTGATTGAGATCCACTTCCCTCAACTCCCAAGCCCGCCTCTTGGCTTCAATTTCATCTTCAAACAGTTTTCGCTTCATGTCCAGCTCCAAATCAAATTCAGACTTCTTTTTTCTTAACTCAACTTCTTGGCTTGCTACGGCTTTCCTAATCTCATCCTGGACAATCCATCCACATAAAGATTGAGGACAAGAAAGAGTTAAACAGATACTGAGTCAATAGTATAACAATCCACAGAAGGCATTTCATAAACCTTCTAGCCAAATAGATCAAAATAAAATCATTAACAATTGACTAAAAACTAGTGTACAGTTTACATCTTAATTCAAAATGAAAAAGACAAGATTAAACACTCACAGATTCCTTGCTCACAAGTTTCTCCTGCAAAACAAGTATCTCTTGCTCTTTTTTGTTCAACAAAGCTTCTCTTCTTGTTAAAGCCTGCAAACACTCAAAAAAGAACCACATTAGTGTAGCTTTCAACAAACCAAATCAACATCCAGATGGGGAAAAAACAGAGCAATGTGAACCTCCTCTCTATTAATAAGGGAAGCCTCAGTCAGCTCCAGATTTAATTTCCCATCATCTAGGGCTCTACGCTCCTTCTCGATATTTGCTTTTACGTCTTCTAACTCTTTTTCAAGTCGATTCAGTTCCTTAGATCGACCAAATATGAAATCCTCCCTTTGGTTAAGCAGGGCTTGTGCATCAAGTAATCTATCTTGTTCTTGCTGCAGGGTTTTCTGCCTTTCACATAAAGATTGTCTCTCAAGGCTCATCTCCTTCTCTTTTGTATCACAACTACAACATCAAAAGAACAAGAAAATGAACAAACTCTCCAAGAAAATTCTTACTGGCTTTATACATCATTGGGGCAACTTTTAGCCAACTTGTGACTATTTCATGTGCGGAAACACACAGAAGTGCTCAACTAAGGGACTTAAATTGAAGGATACGTCAGGGACAATACATTTAATAATAGGATTTGCACAACTGCTGAAATCAATAATTCACTGAAGTGACCCCAGCCCTTGAATGCATTGTCCCACTTGTCCCTCGTTTAAGCCCCTCAAATGAGAACTTCTCTGGAAATACATTAGTTAACATTGTTGCGAGACAGTTAAGGAAGGCATAACAGAAAACCCTGAAGAAAGTGAGAGTGCTACTGGACATATTGAAAGAAAAGAAAAAAAAAATCCTTGTTTGGTACCCTTCCCAAACTACTATGGGTTGTATTGTGTCATGACTACACCACACAAGTATAAGAACAGTTCATTAAATCTCATGGGATAGAATGTTCTGGGTAGGATTTTAATCTGGCCCCTAGACTGAGGTTATGCTGACATTAGGTTTTGACAGATAAAGTAAAACTGAGAATATGGTGATCAATATTGCAAAAATAACTGCACATACTCTGTCTTGAAGGACAGAATGTTTCTCCTAAGATCATCTTCACGTGCTTCAACTTCTTGCATCTTCCTTTCAGCGGCACGGTGAAAACGACAAGCTTCTGCTTGCAAAGATTCTGCTACATGCAGCTTGGCCTCAGCCTCAGTGAATTTCTTCTGAGCATCCTCCACCATATTCCGTGCTTCAGCCAATTTACTCTCAGCAGCAACCTTTGTTTCAGCAGATTCTGCACGCATCTCATGCATCGACTTCTCAATCTACATATCCAAACAAAAAATGTTATGATGACATACGAAGAAAGGGGATGGCTACTTCAAAGAGTCTCAATTGAAAACTTACACTGGATATACACTCTTCCTTGACTCCTACTGCCTTCTTTAGGCACTCCTCCCGTTTCCTTGCTTCAGCCAAAGCAGATACATGTGCAGCTTGATCACGCTTGTGCAAAAGTTCAGCTGTCTCATTAGAGGCTTTAATTTCTTCACACTTGGAAGCTAACTCCTTTCTTTCCATTATGAGAAGACCCATGTGGTGTTGGTGATCGAAAATCTAAATTAAGCTAAACTGGTCAGTGGAATACCAAATAGAGAAATTTGCTACTACACACTTCATGGGAAATATATGAACTATTCAAGTTTATCACTTCAAAAAATATCAGGGCAACACTCCGAAAATAACACCAGAGCAAAAGAAACAACAAACAGGGCTCAATACAGACAGCACGGATACTAGAGACCCCAACTAAATCATTAAGCAGCAACGAACCAACAGATGGCAGGGAGCATCAAACACGAGAAGAAAAAAAGGCAAAGAACAAAAGATAAAAAGTTGAGGAACGGTTGTAGTTATATTGAATAACCATGTCTTGAAAGCAGTGTTGAAAAGATATTTTCCAAGAAATAAAACTTTTCTTCATTCATTATAATGGTCTTTGTGACACGGGTAGAAAAGGATAGAACTTTATAAAGATGGAAACCATGAACTTATGCCATTCCTTATTCAGGATAAAACAGAACTGATTTCTTATTTGGATCAATCAAAACGCATTATATACATACGAACCAGTCCAAAAGCATTCACTTATGCCATTTCTTATTCGAGACCAATCAAAATTCATTATAAAGGATTAAAAAAATTGTTACTATTTCATTTATCTATCTCCAGCGCAACACCACAAACTAGAAAACTCTGCCTGCCAGATAAGCAAAGCGAACAGAAAGATTAACAAGAAATGCAGCAAGGTGATCGATATTTTCTTTTGCTCCTAATTGGGCATATTGAAAATCTGAAACTTCAATTCCATTATTTTGCAAATGCTACATTCAAGCAAGAAATTCCTCCCCACAAATTATATCAAAAGTATTCCAACGAAAGAATTCCATTAAAGAAAAACACACTACTGGAAACACCCAAAAGTAAAAGAAACAAGTAAGGGCAGAATTTGAAATTTAAATTTCAAAATCAAAATTCAAATTACAAAGAGAGAAAAAGAAACTACCTCAGCTTCAAGCTTAGCAATATAGGCAATGAGCGCAGCCTTGTCCCTTCGTTTAATCGACTCCTCATCAAAGCCAGCCTCTTTAAGACGCTTCCCGATCGCTTCATCACTGAAAGGGCTCTGCAGAATCCTAGCGCCTGGTGTAATCGACAGAGCTCTCCCGGAACCCGGAGTCCTAGCGAACAGTTCCGACTGCGGACTCGCCATAACGACGTCGGATCAGCAGTTCGGCACCGCGACGAAACCCTAGATTCTCTCTCTCTCTCTCTCTCAGTGCCCCTTTTTCTCGTTGCTTTACCAGTATTGATCTGGCACTCTTCGTTTTCTTGCTTTTTCTTTCTTTAACTTTCTCTCTCTCTCTGTCTCTCTCAAGCTTTTTTGGAGCTCTTCGTCTCTGAGGTGAGAGTGAGAGCCACCGACTCGGCTTTTGTGTCTTTGTCTTGTGCGTTGAAAACTTCTTTACTGTTTGGACTGAGTTGGGCGAGTTTTTGTATGGTAGGAAGAACCGACGTCGTTTTGGGGTTTGGTAAAGTAAGTCTGGGTTTTTAAAGCAATTAAGCCGCCTGTTAATTCTGCGTTTAGCGGCACTGATTAAAATTTAATTGAAAATTAATTTTGTGATTGTGAGACTTTATGAGGGGATCCCACTCCCCACGAGCACACTCGCATTCTTCTAATGGAAGCCACCGGAGTCAACCCTCCACGTCATCAATATGGTAAAAGGCTATTTAATTTCGACGAAATAAATTATATAATGCCAGCCAATTAGTGCCAGTTTGGCATTGCTTATTTGGGGTGATAAGTGATTTTTTAAAAATTTTGGGAAGCCCAGCCCGTTTGGTAAACTATGAGAAAATCACTTATTATTAAAAATTGCTGTGAGAGAAAGCTATAAGGGAAAGCAGCTAATGAGGTGCTTTCATTTTCTGATTATGCAGGACTCAGTTTCGAAGAAGCGCTGGGTTTAATGATTTTGCAAGAATTATTTTCTGATTATGAGGGAATTAGTACCAACAACACTTTTAACAAAAAGTTTACCAAACGCCCAACTGCTTTCTCTCACAGCTGATTTCTCTCACAGCAAATCTGACAGCGATTATTTTCACAGCACAGCAATGCCAAACTGGCCCTTAAATTACTATTCTTCAATTTTTTTTTCTAATTGGCAATTATTTGAGATGGAAAAATTATCATTTCTCTCTACGAGCATCTCCAACAGTAGTAGCAAATAAAACTTTTCAAATTGAAGTTTGTTGACCTACGTGACAATTTGAAAAGCCTTATTTGCTACGTGAATAATTTTTGCCCCAATAGACTCTTCAATTCAATTAATGCAATGTCATGGAAAAGAATGAAAAATACGAAAACATGTGAAAAATGTTTATGAATTTATTATATGAAAAAAAAAATGCATGTTTTTAACATTTTCAAGGTGTGTTTTGTTTTTTCAAAGTAAAATTAAATGTTTGAAGAGCCAAAGTCAATTTACCAGTCTTGAAGAGAGAGAAAGAGGTTGCAGCTTTGATGACTGAGGTTGAAGAGGCTGTTGGAGAGAGTTTTTTTAATATGGCTCACCTATTTTAGAATTCCAAAACTGTTGAAGAGGCTGTTGGAGATGCTCTAACATTCTCTTTCGTACATTCTCCCTTCTTATCATTACATGTGTCACTTTATTTACACTTAAAACAATGTCATTAATGATCAAATAAATTAGGCTTTGTTTTCCAAATTTACCCTTGTTAAATAAAATATTTAATTTAAATATATTGACTTCCATAATTTCTTCAATTTAAAAAATATTGTCTCTCTCCATCTCACTCTCAATCTTCTCTCTATCCTTTGCAGCTCGTCACCCACAGTCACCCCCCACGACCCTTCTTCTACCTCCCCACTTCTCCCCAAAGCAAACACTAATACCCAGCCATGACCAGTACCCAAACAAGCATATGAAAGAAACCCACTTCCTCTCCCCATCGTTACCACCAAACAACATATCCCTCATCCCCTCCCAACAATCCCCCACCCTCCACATATTCCCCCACCTTCCCACCTCCTTCTATTTCCCCGTTGTTGTAATTTCACAATTTTTTTTTTTTATATTTCTCAAATCTCACCACCAAAGCACTATTTGCTGTTTTTATTTGGTTTTGTTTATTAAAAAAAAAAAAAAGTGTTTGAACTTTCATGATTTGGTAAGCAAAGGGTCTGTAGAGATTAGAGAGAGACAAAAAATCTTGGATTTTTTTTTCTCATCACACCCATATGAGAGAAAGAGAGGTTGCAACGGCTTGGGATCCGGCTGTGAAAACTGAAAGGATTTTTTACTCTTAGTTTCTGTGAAAGGCATATATGGTAATACGAATTTTTTTTTTTAATTAAAAACTTTGTTTTGAGTGAGAAAGAGGTGACACATGTCTTAAAAAAAAAGGAGAAGGTTCAAAAAAGAAGGTTAGAGAGAAGGTTGATAACATTCCCCATTCTACAATCCACTTTTTAAATATTTTGGTTTAGGTTGAAATACAAAGATAGACTTTACTCTCCTTTTTTTTTCAAACTTTCAAATTAATTATGGCATGTTTACTTACTATAAATGGAGGAAGTCATGAATCAAGAAACTTGTCATGTTTACTTACAAGTAATGGAATCATAAGAAAGGAAATGATTTCCATTAGAGTGCTGCTAAACGAACCCTAAAATTAACTGAGTACACCTTACTACCAAAGTATTTATTGAATTACTAATTTACTCTAATATAAAATGACCAAAAAGGATATATTGAATTGTGAAACAAATGTAATTTTAATAAGTACACCCTACTCACCATATTCGACCCTAATCATTTTAATATATTGAATTGTAAAAAAAAAAAAAAGAGGTTTTGTTAGCACTGTTAGACCGCGTGTATGATTAAGCTCATCATTTTACCTATTATCTCGTCATTTCTCCTATTTTTAATTTCAGTATTGGGAGGTTGTGGCATGAAGAATGGGACAATATTCTCTTGTTAGGCAATAACCAATCAATCAACATCATTGATTAAATAGATTAACGGGTGGAATGTATAATCTTAATTAACAACAGTCTCATATAGCTGCAATTTTTCATGATTTTTCTTTTGTGGGCATTGGATACATCCTTTTTGGAATATTTCATAGGAAAACTAAACCAGTACGCCCTCTTTGTTTTAACTTGGAACTCATTATACTTCTCAACTCTATATTTTTGGTTTCTAACTGTTATGTCCCATTTCTATGCCTCCCTACAAATACTTCCAATTGCTAAGGTTCAAAAAGGCTCTCTCATCACAAGTAGAGTGTATTAGGATGTACTATGTAAGACCCGTGTCTTGGGAAGCAAGAACGGTGAGCAATCCCACATCGCTCGGGGAGGAAAGGGTGATGTGCCTTATATGTGTGGGCACGTCTTTATCTAGCACGAGGCCTTTTGGGAGCTCACTGGCTTCGGATTCCTTGGAACTCCGAAGTTAAGCGAGTTTGCGCTAGAGCAATCCCAGGATGGGTGACCCACTGGGAAGATATTCCTCGTGAGTTCCCAGAAACAAAACCGTGAGGGCGGAGGCCCAAAGCAGACAATATTGTGCTAGGGGAGTCGGGTCGTGACATAATGGTATCAGAGCCGGACCCCCACCGGAAATGTGCCAGCGAGGATGCTGGGCCCCAAGGGCGGTGGATTGTAAGACCCGTGTCTTGGGAAGCAAGAACGATGAGCAATCCCACATCGCTCGGGGAGGGAAGGGTGATGTGTCTTATATGTGTGGGCACGTCTCTATCTAGCACGAGGCCTTTTGGGAGCTCACTGGCTTCGGATTCCTTGGAACTCAGAAGTTAAGCGAGTTTGCGTTAGAGCAATCCCAGGATGGGTGACCCACTGGGAAGATATTGCTCGTGAGTTCCCAGAAACAAAATCGTGAGGGCGGAGGCCCAAAGCGGACAATATTGTGCTAGGGGAGTCGGGTCGTGACATACTAAGGGTATTTTTGGTAGTTAAATAGGGTGTGCTTAGTTAATTTTACATTTTGGTTAAAATATTAGGGTATACTCAGTTAATTTTAGGGTTCGTTTAGCAACACTCTTTCCATAATTCTCGACTTCCCATGCATTTACTTAAACATAAGGAAGCATTTATTATGTGGGCCCAGCTTAAAATCCTTAATCAAATACCCCACAAAAATCAAGAAACGAATCAACTAGGAAAGGGTAGTTGATTTAATTCACATTCCTTGCTAAGAGCATCCACAATGGGCTTCCTAAACCACCTTCTTAGGCAAATTTTTGGGAGAAATTGAAAAAATACAACTTCAACCATGCTCCCTATCCACCTCCTAAAATAGGGAGCTTTTTAGGAACTCCTAAATCTGAAGAGAAAGAAAGGACTCCTAGTCGCTCTTTATAATTTAATGACGTTTTTATTTTATGAGTATTTTAAACATTTAATTAATGCTAATTATTTTTTACATTATTTTTTAATAGAGATTGATCAATTAAAAAAGAGTTATAGCATTTACGACTCCCTAAACTAGAGAGTATGATTGGAGTTAAAATTTTATAGAGAGCTCCTAAAATAGTTTTTATATGTTTTTAGCTAAATTTTAACTAAAAATAGAGAGCATGATTGTAAAAAATACAACTAAACCACCTCCTTAGATAAATTTTAGGGAGGAATTGAAAAAATACAACTCCAACCATACTCCCTATCAACCTCCTAAAACAGGGAGACCTTTAGGAGCCCTTAAATCTAAGGAGAGAGAAAGAACTCTTAGTGACTCCCTATAATTTAATGCTACTTTGTTTTATGCATATTTTAAACTTTTAATTAATGCTAACTATTTTTTTTTTATAGAGATAGATCAATTATATTGAATTAAAAAATTATTATAGTATTTAAGACTCCCTAAACTATGGAGTATGATTGGAGTTCAAATTTTATAGAGAGCTCATAAAATAACTTTTTTTGGTGTTTTAGGTAAATTTTAACTAAAAACTAGGGAGCATGATTGTAGATGCTCTAAGTAAACTTGTATAAAAGGAAATTAAGGAATTGGAATTGGATCAACTATTATCCCCTAATTGATTCCATTCCTAATGTTTAGGGTATTTGACTACGAATTTTAACGTGGAACCGATATAATGTTTGATTCGTTTGTGTTAATAAACGCATGAGAAGTTAGAAATTGGAATCATTCCAATACCCATGTGTTAGTAAAAATGGGAGAAGCAAGAATTGGAATCATTACAATACCAATGTGATCCTTAATCTTTTGGTCCACCCATCAATTTAGTACATTTGGTCGTATTCCATCAACACATTTGTCAATAAATTGGTCACTTGATGACACACAACCAACTCTAAAAGGAGTTTTTCATCAAAATACAACATATCAACCCAAAAGAAAATATAAATATCATGTATTATGCTCAATCGTCTCCTTGATGGAATTCTAGAGTTAAATCCAAAATGAAGAGTAGATGCCTTATTGAGCAAGCAATATGAAATTGATTTTGTCTCCTTTGTGGATGAGCTATATTCAGATAAAAATAACCCTTTAAAGTTGTTAACGTGACCAATTTTAACGAAAAATTTAATGGAATGCCACAATATGGAACACATTGATGCTTAGAACAAAAGATAAGGGTCACATTAATGAATTTGAGAGTTTAAGAAACCAAATGAGTACTTTGAAAAAAGGTTCAAGGACCACCTATGATAAAAATCATTTTTAATGAATTGAGGGAGTAAAGACCTCCATACATTATTACTCCATTTTGAAGTAATAAAATCCTCCAACCGTACTCTATAGCACAAGTTCCTAGAATGTTTTTATGAATTTTCAAATTAAAGTTTGTTAACTTATGTGACAATTTGAAAAGATTTATTTGCGACTTGAATAATTTTTGTTTCAACTGACTCTTCAATTCAATTAATGCAATATTATGAAAAATAATCAAAACATGTGAAAAATGTCTATGTATTTATTATCTGAAAATATAAAATGCATGGTTTTAACATTTTCAATGTAGGTTTTGTTTCTCCAAAGTAAAATTAAATATTTTGAAGAGCCAAAGTCAACTTACCAGTCCTGAAGAGAGAGAAAGTGGTTGTAGCTTTGATGACTGAGGCTTGACAAGGCTGTTGGAGAGTTTTTTATGATGTGGCTCACTTATTTGAGTATCCCGAAGTGTTTGAAGAGGCTATTGGAGATGTTTTTAGAATCAGACTCTAAACTGTAGAGTTATGTTGGTGTAGGTTGTCCACTACTAATTGCGATGATGTCTTTTAAGTTGAAACCTCACACCTAGGGGTGTATTTGGTATAGCCCCACTCAAAGTATTGGACTTAAATGGGTGAGGTGTTAGTAAATATCGGTGCATGGTTTGGACAAAGTAGTGGGCTTATATAGGATCTGTGACACAACAAATTTCCACTTTAATTTTCATATTATTTGTGTTTGTACCAAATATGATCGGCCTTTCATGCCATTACACATGGAAAGGACCTTACACCAAGGAAGGCCTAGAAGCCCAAGCTGGCCAGTCTAGCCTTACGAAGGTGGGTGCCCTTGACACCCCCTACCAATTCTATAATGGCCGACCCAGTCGCGTAGACTCATAATCGATAGTTGGTAGGTGCGCTCGGCACCCTCTGCTGATTCAACCTCCCAGAAGGTATCTCGCAAGAATCCATTAGGTTCTTTATTGTTATACTCTCTAGGACACGTGGTAGCCCCCCAGGCTATTCCCACGAGTCCCACATCAAAAGTTTACACCAAGAGGACACCCAAAACCTTTATAAATAAGGCCCATTGCCCCAAGGGCACAAGGTAATAGTTACTGGACATTCATGCCCTTACTTTTTCAATAGCTAACTCCTCTCTCCTTCGGCTAATTTTAGCATCGGAGGGCTTGCAGCCGGTACCACACCGTTGCATTAGGTCTTATCTACTGCTCTTCCCTTTCTCTTTGTGCCGATCACCTTCAGCCTACCGAAGGGAAGTGCTTATCGAAGGCATATCAGATCAAACCTCATCTTTAAGTTGGGCCCACTACTGATCATCTAGTTTTGAGCACCAACAATTTGTATTTGGGTTAAATACATTTTTGGTCAATGTGTTTATACCTAAAATTTATTTTAAATCTATGAGATTTTAATTTCATCAATTTTGTCACTAAGTTGCAAAACATTAACAATTTAAGCCACTTTCATCAATTTTATACTAAAAAATATTAAAATATTCATTAAGCAATTATACTTAATGCATAATATGTGTGCCAATTGGGCTTTTTATTTTATAATTTAACAAATTGAATTAAAAAAAAATTGAAAGGAAATCAGCAAAAAGGAATGTGGGTGAAGACGGTTGAACCTGTTGTAATTATCCTTTTTTTCTCTTCATTTTAACTATTTTTAGTTATATTGTTTTACTATTTTACCCTAACTATATTACACTTTTTTGTTGTTGAGATTTCCAGTTAATTGGGTATTTTCAGAGATTTTAAATGTTTCACTTTCAAGACCTTCTGTTTATATATATATACTAGTCCCTTGGCACCTGCTCACGCATGTGCCAATCGAGTTCTTTTTAGTAATGAGTGTTATATTATTTTTAATTTTAAAAGAAGTTTTGAAGGTAGTTGTCTCCTATTTTATGAATAACTTCTCCTAGTTTTACGGATAACTGCATTATATGTTCTTTTCTTTTTGTTTTTGTAATTTAAATTTAAATTTAAATAAATCATGAGTGTATCATTTTATCCATATTTAACATACGGTCTTCTGTTTTAGTATTTTATTAACCAAGGGCAATTGTAGGGATTTTGAAAATTTCACTTTTAAGGCCTTCTAACTTAATATATAGAAGATGAAGAAGATATATATTAAACCAATAATATTTTAAAAATACGAAAATGGAAAAAGGAAGGGAGATATTGGGCATTGGGGAAGATGGGTTAGCCATCACCCTAACCACCAATCCCCACCCAAAACCAAGGTATGAAATATCAGAAGTTTCGGAAATATCGGTGGTTCAAAAATACGGAAATATCGATGGAAATATTGGAAAAATATCGATATCGATAAAAATTGGATAAAAACCACGGAAATTCTAAGAAAAACTTGGAAATTTTTATTGAAACTTCAGAGAATGTTTTTTTAGTCAATTATCTATTAGTTTATCACAAAAAATTGGAAGGAAATTCATTGCATGATGGATTTACACTACAACACAAAAACCATTCTATGACGCGCGATCTGCGTCATTGATGACTTTTAATGACGCGGATCAGATGTCGCGACGCACGTCGTCTAATGGGGGGGTCATGGAAAGTTTTTCTTAACAATGACACGCGATATGCGTCATGGAAAACTGCTTTCGATGACGAAGGTTGTGCGCCGTTATATAGGACTTTCAATGACATCTTAAATGTGTCATGGAAAGGTTTTCAATGACGCGCCTCACGCGTCATTAATTTTACGACGTTTGACTGGATGCCATCGTTAGCTCTTTCCATGACGCAGACCAAGCGTCATTGAATTTCACGACGTTTACTAAGCGTCATTGAATTTGTTTTCATGACGTGCTTTATGCGCCGTTGATTCTTTTTTAAAAACAAAAAAAAAACTAATTTTTATATATAGCCCATCATTTTAATTATGCAAGAAGTATAATATATATATATATATATATATATATATATATATATAATATCAATTAATATTATACAAAATTGAAGACAAAAGTTAATAAATACTTTAAATTATATTTCTATTACTCAAAATGGTTCTAGTACATCATGGGAAGTTTAATGAAAGTAACTTGTCTTTAAAAATGAACTAAGTACATAACTCCATTAATCTCTCTTCTCGTCAAGGAGGGCATGATTCAAACATTGAAGAATAGGTGGGAAGGTGATAGGGGACTTAACTTGCAACCATGTAACCATGCACGAACAAAGGTTTCGCTTCTTGTTCTTGAATCATTTCCCTTGTACTCCTTACTCATTCTAGCAAGTTCTTTGCGGCATCCCCTCTCAAGTGCTGAAGAAGCTCAAACACAATTTCCTCTCTTGCATGGAGTGACCACTTCACTCTTATAACCTTCTCAATGAACATCAATAAACCAAGTTCGCGTGAAATAATGTATGTTTAGGTGATTCATACTTACTAAAAATTTGTTTCATAAACTAGTATGCAAATGAAAAATTGTAGCCATGCCAGAGAAACTGAAGCAACAACAAGAATGTGACTCATAGGAAGCAAACAAAATGTATAATAATAGGAATAGCAACTCCTCTCTAAAAAGGAAAGACACAAAGGAGGAGGGCAAAAAAAGAGCAGAGAGGCACAAAATTACAAAAATTACAAAACTGGCTAAAATAAATTATAGACAAAATTTGGGCATGAGCATGTTGGTTGTGACAAAATTTGAGCATGAGCATGAGCATGAGCCTTTTGATAACACATTGTACTCCAAACCCCAAAATTAACACATATTTGCCGTTCTTCCAAGCCACAGAACTACCCTTGATTTCTATTTTGGTTTCCCACTGGTTCTGAATTTATATAGTTAAGCCATCATTTCTTCTGTTTACTGTTGTTAGAACTTAGAAGTTAAAACTCTGCTTTCTCCTTGAAATGTTTAATTCTTATAGGTAATGCAGGCCCCTACAGAACATAATTATTTGCACATTGAGATTTCTTCTAGGATAAGATATGTGACAGGGCTTAACTTTTTTGTACTTAGTGTTTGCCATAGAAAGCTAGCCCTAAACGTTCTGGATTACTTAGAACATGTTAAATGCCACAGAAGCTAAGACAAGGGCAATGGATAGCAAGAACTCATTTAATTTATATATGTTCTTAGAGTTAGGAATGTCTATAAAGTTGGCTGTGGAAAGGAGAAAAAGAGCCACTAACCTGAGGTTTAACTTCTAAAATGTGCTGGCCACTCTTAACAGAAACTGGCTCATTGGCAAGAACACTTTTCAGGTGATCCAGAAGCTCCTTAGCCTGAAAGAAGCCAAAATCCGGATCTGCATATTGGTAATTCCAAACAAGAGCACTTTCTTTGGTCTCTATCGTAGAACCATCAGGTGTTTCAGTGTATAACTGCATTATTGGTTCAGCAATCTGTTTCCAATCAAAATCTGGAATAGAGACTTTCCCATTCGGCATTATGATTTGACTTGAAAAGAAAATAGCACTAAACTTAAATCACACCCCAAATAGACAAATGAATATTCAGACATGTGTTTCTCCTTTCAAAACTCTACAAAAAGAAACTGCATCACAATGTTGGATACTGTGACTTTTTTTTTTGGGGTCAACTACTGATTCTGACTTTGATATACAATAAATACGGCTCTACCTCTTTCTTTTTCCCCAATGTTTAAATGCAACCAATACAAAATCACAAAGAGTAGCAGTAGGGAAAAAATTTCAAAATTCATGTGGATTTTTTTTTTCTGCCAGTTGTGCCTTCTAAAGCTAATAACCCATCTCCAAGAATAATGGTCATAAAAACTTGCTCAAAGAACAATCAAATCAATTGGAGCTGATATGAAGGTTGCACTTTAGTACTCTTCACAAAAGCAAGAAGAAAGGCCTACCAGTTAGTACTGGAGAAAAAAGAAATGCCAAATTGACTACCATTTGCATTTCGAAAAAAAAAATCAGCATAGAAAGCAGCACAAGTCTATTATTGAGAGCAGAGCATGATAACCCAAGAAAGCATGTGAGAATGAATCAATTGGGCTCCACTGTCGATCTCTGTACCATAAAGACTATAGTTTTATCAACTGTCATATAATAATTAGAAATTTTCATGTTTCAGTTTTAAGAGGCATCTGGATATCATGTAAATTGAACCCATCGAACTCAGGTTCTTTTCCTATTTGAAGTAAATAATTCAACACATGCAAAAGCTATCCTAATTTAACATGTTCCTTTTCACCCTTCTATTTTGTGCAACACTTATTTATCATTTGAAATCTAAATTTTAATTGTCTATAGAAGCTGTTAGAAAACTAAACAAGTGAGATTGCACAGTTCATCAGTTCTTAGTACAACTAGAAACAGGACTTGCCTGTCCCTTTTGGAAACAAAAATGAGCCAAATCCAAGCCTAGTTCAATATCAATATGCTTACAGTAATTATTAATTCCATTTTGCAAGGAGACAGCTACCAACGGTTACATACTGGGAAAATGTTTCACTGATGTTTTAAGAATAGTCAAACAAAATGGAGAGTACACTATAAACAATTTTTTTTTTCTGCTCCACTTCTTTACCTTTTTCGAACTTGTCCAAATCAACAACCAGAACTTAGTTTCTGATAGAAGATGACTAACTAAGGTTGCATGCATAAGTGTACGGGACAGCCCTAACAACTGGCATAGACAGTCAACCAGAAAGAAAGGAAAAAATATCCAAAGGGTGACTGTATTAGTAAGTGAGTGCCTTTTTTTTTCTCTTTTTTTCCATCTTACGCTCTTTTTCTTCTTCCCCTTTCTTTTCGTACCTTGTCTATGTCTCATTTATAACAAGGAACAACATGTTTATCCCCTCTAGTTTAGACTAGGTCTTGTACTCAAAAGGAACAACATGTGCACGGCCATAGAACCCCTTAATGGGGAAGCAAAGGGGGAGTAGGGGCAACAACAACAACAAAGAGGAACGTACCTCACAAAATAACCATGCTCTGCTGCGATCCCGAGCTTTGCACAAGAAGAAAACCATTCAGTTAAATTCTTTGTCTTTCCCACTAAAAAGAAAGACAACGTTCCTTGGATCATTGCACAAATTGTTCAAGATTCCAACAGCCTCTGTATTAGGAGTGGTAATAATCGAACCCGTGACATCATAGCACCATCATAATCCAAAAGAATCGCTCGATTTTTGGTCCTCTTATAAGTGAAACAATATGTTCAATCGAGAGCTTTCTGAAATTTGGATCCAAAGCAATCACCCTGAATCCTAACCCAAAACCAATTCCCCACCACCTCCTCCTCATATGGTCCCTACATGCCCTTTCAAGATCCTGCAAGAAGCTACGCGCCCAACAACGATTGCCACTCGGGGAACCTCTTTTCTCACGGCCAAAAGTTGGGGAATCACCAGAAGTAAGGTCAAGTAAGTTGGAATGAGACCTTGAAACCATTGTGGACGAATTGCGAACTTTTGGTCAACTTGGAGGTGAAAGAGGATTATGTTGAAGCCACCAATAAAGAGCGAAAGAGAGTGGAATTGGGTCTGAGAACAAAGAGTACAGAACGAAGGAAAAAATCAATTTTGGGTTTTAGGGTGAGTAAGAAGACAGAGTTATGAAAAAAATAAGGCGGCAATATAAAAATTGGTGAAAAAAAAGGCGGCAGGCGAAAAAGGGTTTGGGGAAATAAATTCTAGATCTATGACGCAGTCTACACGTCATTGTAACTATAATTCTATGACGCGGAGGACGCGTCGTTAAGTTAATGACGCATAAACGACGTCGTTAAGCTATAAATCTTTTAACGACGCGGATCCAACGTCATCTAAAACCACTATAATCCATGACACATATTCCGCGTCATTGAAAATAATTTCAATGACGCGTCCAATGCACGTCATGATAACAGTGTCATAAACTTATTTCAATGACGCATTTTAAAAACGCGTCATAATTTAGAACATTTAATGACGCGTATTTTTGATGCGTCATAAAATTTGCGTCATAAAAACCCTTTTTTTGTAGTGTTAACTGATTTAAGTTGATTATATAACGAGCCGACAAACACTGTGACTGTAAAAAATATTTTGTAATTAATGAAAGAAGATTAAACACACCATAATCATTTATATATAGTGACTTAGTACCACATAGAGTCCCTATGGGGTTCAAATTTTTCACTATCTTCATCATCTCTATTTGTAGAGTAAGTGTATTGTGAAGAGTAGTCATTAAATGATAAATCCCCAAAATAATTATACAACATTACTTAATTTCCATGGACCAACAATAAAACAATAATTAAATAAATGTAACAAAATGTGATGGAAGCATATAAAGTATTTAATAATGAATTAAGAGATAATAAACACATATGTACGTGACCAAATAAAGAATAGAAAAATTAAAAACCACATGCGATAATTTAAAATATAATACCACCAAACATTTGAAATAGATAATAATAAACATGCAAATTAACAATAATGAATGAGAATAACTTACTAGGAATTTAAATAGGAATGTAAGTAATTTAGAATAATGAATGAGAAAATAATTGTAGGAATTTAAGTAATTACGAAAATAATATGGAATAATAAAACCTAATAATGAATAATAATCCAATTCGATAATAAAATAATAAATAACATTAAACATATTAAAATTATCCTAGGTGAGTGTTGAATGGTAGGGTGTGGTGTGTAGGTTGAAACATGGGGAGTAGTTCAATTTTTATTTTCAGACACAACTTGGGAATTGTTATATAAATATGAGTGTTGATAGAACTATATCACAAATCCACCTGCGTGTTAAAGAAAATATCGCAGCCCCAATATGAGTGTTAAAGAAAATATCGCAGCCCCAATTTTACCGAAATATCGCCGATATTTCAGCGATATTTTTGATTTTTAATACTATGCCCAAAACCACATTTCTACCTCTTCCCATAATTATTTTGCGTTGCTGTTTATGAATTTTCTTTCTTGCTGTTTTAAATTTTGGTTCGGGGTGGGGGCAGTGGGAGGTGTGGTGCTGGAATACCGTAGTATTTTCTAATTTCTTGTGGTGTTGGGCTATTTGTTTCTTTTAAATGACCTTATTTTATTATTAAAATGATTTTATAAAATTTAAAAATAACTATATTTATATATTTATCAAATATAAATGAATTTTTTAATATTTTTAATTAAAAAAATTGACGGAAAGGACTAAAATTGTTAACGTTTGGTACCAAATTGATGAAATTGAAAACTCGGTGACTAAAATAGATTTTTGGTATAAACAAAAAGATCACTCTATAATATGGTGAACATCACATTTGCCAATCTGGTCCATCAATCACAGCAGCTAGATGATATATTTCAACAGTGAGATTTATGATTCCTCTATCCACAACATAGCTCAAGATACCAAAAAATAAAACCCAAGATTTTATTTCTGCCTCTAGAATCTGCTGCCCCTTGTTCACAGCAAAACCACTAATTTGAATTGTGAATATATATAGTACTGCAAGCATGGCAATATATAATTGTTGTTTTATTCGGCACTTCGATTGTGAGGCCAATTTTGATTTTCTTCGTAAACTTTTTTACATATTATTGTATTTTTCATTTTTCCTAGCAATGAAAGCTCAAAGATTTCATACACAAAGCACACCATCTCAATCATCTCCTTGCAAGATTATTGGTAATGACACAATAATTAACCCAATTAAGTATAAGTTGAACTGCATGCAAATCTTAATCACGTCTAATAGGGCCTCTCTCCAAGCCAATTCCCTGGAGGATCATAGTTGCATATGATGAGCTGCCCTCCTCCATTTGTGCATGCAGCACGAGCACAGCCCACACGCTTTGTGTCCTTCCACACAATCTGCGTATAATGCCCACACATCTGCCCAGGGATGCAACTATTGGTCTTGTGATTATAAAACTTCTTCTCATGAGACCACGACTTCACCGCGAACCTCCCGCCCCACAGCTGCTTCCCGCCGCCCCAGAAGATGTTTTCGCCGTAGGGCCCGTTCGAGTGGATCATCCCGCACCCCGAAATCGCTCTCTGGTTGGCATAGTACCGAGCAAATCCCGCCAGCTTTTCGTCCCACTCCAATGGCGGAAGTCCTATTTTCTTTCGTGCATTGTTGTGAACCCTCAAAAAGTCATGTGCGTTTGCGGTTTGGACACGGAATTGATAACGACGAGCTTCTGTGGCTTGCAGCCATATGTTGATGCATAGAAAAGCTAATAATAAGAACTTCGCTATGCTTCCCATTGAGCTTCTTGTTCTTAAGGAATTAATGGTATCTTTTCGGGGGTTTGCTTATTGTATAAATAAGCTGATCAGAAGCCTCTCAAGGTGCTTGAAAATGGGATGTGTGTAACAATGAGAGATAACAGAATAACTGATAATTTGTTTCGTACGTCTTAATAAGGAGAAGACATTTCTGAATGAGCCTGCGTATTGGTTTATATTATGTCAAGATTTAGCTAATTTGTTTAACAACATTAGTGAGTTATAACAAATTAACGTAATTATGTTTCTCAATTAAGTCCAGTTTAATTAGGTCGTGGGGATACAAAATTAGGTGGCAAACTCTGGCCGTGGGGAAATTATTGTATGGTATTGCGGTCACGTGGCATAAAAACTATCTACGTGTTATAATATGAAATGACGACGGAGTTGAGATTCTCACTTTTAGAGTATAATATATATCAATAAATATTATATTAATAATACAAGTTATACCGTGCCACATCCTCACAATATCTATGACATAATTAATTATTTAATTCTACGTATAACAGTTTGTATATCGCTTCAAATGAAAATACTATACGATATGAATACTATACGATATAATTATTGAATGGCCACATATATAGAGATATTTACATATATAAAAAATGCAAATTCTGTATTACATATTTGCATTTCTATCTTCCTAAAGATTTCCATTGTGCTTAATTAATTAATTAATTAATTATGATTTAAATTATTATTATAATCAAAACATCGAGAACATTATTTCAACAATGATCAAAAGCTAATTTATGTGTGAAGTTTTCTTTTGATAACTGTAATAGGCACATAGAGTCATGATCTCTTGGTCACCTAGTGACTAAGGAATCCATAGTCACCCACTCTTGGATTCAAATCCAATGACCCAATAAGTTTCTTAAAAAGAGTGCAAAAGTACGTGGGCCATTGGATTTGAATATAAAAGTGGGTGACCACAGATTCCTTGGTCACTAGGTGACCAAGAGATCAAGACTCTAGGCACATATATATATATATGTTCTATGCAGTTTTAAAACTTTTGTTTTTGTTTACTGAGAAACAAGTGTGAAATTACCTGTAGGATGACTAAAAATGCCTAGAGGAGAGTGATTAGGCCAATTAAATATTATAATCAATAATTAAAAAATAAACTTTGGTAGCAGGATTGATATGGCTTATCAATCCTGAAACATGCTGAACATAAAATAAAAGAACACGCAGAGAATTATTTTACGTGGTAAAATCCCACCTCTGGGGAAAATCCACGGGACTCCTCAGTGCAACACAAATCCACTATAGAACGATGATTACAAGAATTACTCACATAGTTATCCTAGACACCTTCTAGATAATGTTTACCGACTTCTTCGTAACTCGACTTCTGTCACGGGATGATCTTCGACACTCCTTATGTTGAACGCAATACTGGTCACGATTGCTTCAAGCTTGTCGGAGTTCTTCCAACTCTCCTTATGTTGAATCCGATACTAGTCACGATCGATTCAAGCTCGCTAGAGAAAAACCGCCACCACGGTCTTGATGCCCTCAACCATATGAGTCACCGAACAATGCATATGAATGCGATATGAATGATTAAAATGTTTGATAAATCACCAAGTAAACATGGAACACTTGATGATTTATCTCAGATATATGCACAGCATCTTTTCTTGAAATTCTATATGCTCAAAGATGTAATTACGTTGAAAAGCTTAACAATGAAAAGAACTAACCGTCCTTTTATTCAAAGCAGGTTTCTCTCCCTAGAGAGAAACCCATGTGACCATACGTGTTGTGCAACTAAAACTCTAAAACCTATTCAAACTAAAACTCCTAAACCTGATGCAAAAAGGTCTCTTCATGAGACAACCAACAGATGACAAGCCAACTATCCAATTATAAATATAAAGTCTGATTCGATAAGGACTCATACTGACAACACCAATCAGCCACTATTATTAAGAAATAATTTTCTCCTAAAACAAGTCGAGTAGGAGATAAGCATGGTGCACGTCATGATGATAAACGCTAATAGTTTAACTTAATTCACAATGGCATCAAAAATAGCTGTAATTATAAATCCTATTTTGAATGCATGATAATGTCATGATTTACCTGTTATCAAGTTTCTCATATGGTCATGTCATGCCTCGGAAGTATGGGGTTGAAAGAGTTGTGCCAAAACGTCCAATAACAATTCCTCACAAACTAATTTTCAACCTATGTTAGAGTTTAGGAAATGACAATACAATTTTCATACTAACAAAGTGTCTCTTCTGTTGATGCTCAAAATGGTTCAGCCAAGATTGAGTCCAACTTAGTGATGAGGTGTGGTGGATGAAGGTGAGGACCTTCAGCATGTGTGTGAAGATTTAGGCAAGCGATAAAGATACAGAAGACAAGATATACGTGGTTCACCCTTAATGAATGGGCTACGTCCACGGAGAAGTGTATTCTCATTAGTATAATAATGTGTATTTTACATTTGTACAAGGGGCTGGGCCCAAAGATAAAGGGAAGTAGGGCGAAGCCCATGACTAAATACAAAGCCCACTGTAGGGGGGATCCCTTTCTAAGTGGAGAGTGGTCTCCTTATATAGGTGAAGGGGAGTCTCCATCTCTTGTTCTTTGTCGATGTGGGACTCTTGACGTTGCTTAGAGTTACTTCTAGTTGCTCGGTTAGTCACGGTACCAACAGTAGTCCCCCAAGTTCGCGAGTAAGAAGGTACTTCTTGCTTGGGGACTTGTAATTTTGAGTGCACTAGGCGAGCAACGCTGTAGTTCATCTTCTATGCTGTATAGTGCACTACCAGTAGTCCCCCCAAGTCCCCGAGTAAGAAGGACATTGGAGGGAGAAGGTGGGTTAGCTATAGTTAATGTGACCACAAATGAAGAGCATCAAATGTTACTAGATGCGAACAAAAGAAAATAATAAAATTGTTTGCCAAAGATGTGGGGCGTTGTATGTGGCGATCGGTAAATGAGTTAATGCTTGTGGGGTATGGATTTTCTCTTGTACTACCATTACATATAGCTTGCGGCTGTGGCCCTATATTTCCGCAAGTGGGTTGGGCTGGTCCACGTGGAGCTGGGCCTGGTCTTGGCTTCGGCAATGAGAGAGACTTGTGAGCACACCCTTCGATTTCCCCACGGCCCTTGCCGTTCGGCAATAGGCAATGCAATGTAATAGGCAATAGGTAATGCAATAGGCAATACAAAATGATTAAAAAGTCATCTACTTTATGACGTTGATTTCAATAGGCAATGCAGAATGCAATAGGCTGGGCTTGTTATATATATATATATATAATATATTAACCAAACCTCCACTTCATATATATCATATATGTATATTATAATAATGGATATTATAATAATTCATATATATGTATGTTGTTAAGGAGGCGGCTGGGCTTGTTATATATATATATATAATATATTAACCAAACCTCCACTTCATATATATGTATATTATAATAATGGATATTATAATAATTCATATATATGTATGTTGTTAAGGAGGTGGCTGGGCTTGTTATATATATATATATATTACATATATATTAACGAATATAAGAGTTGGCAGGGGTGTTTGAGAAGAGTTGACAAGGGTGACCCCAAAATACCTTCTGCATGGTCCTTGCCGTTCGGCAAGGAGGCTAGGCTCCAAAATTTGGGCCTAAGCATCGACAAGAGAGTTGAGCTTCGGCAAAAGAGTTGGGCTTCGGCAAGAGCGTTGGGCTTTGGAAAGAGAGTTGCCTAAGGAGCTTCAGCACACCTCTTGCCGATCGGCAAGGAACCTTGTTGGCAATTTTGAGGCCTTGGAGCATGTACATGAGTTGGAAGGTTGGCTCTTGGCTAGGGGCCGAGCCTCTTGGGTTCTAAGTTTGGCCAGCTCCTAGCATATTTTGGAGCTGTAGGAGGCAAGGAGAAGTTGTCTTAGGGGCTGGGCCTTCGGCAAGGGTTCAAATATTGAGAGAACACTTGAGCTGGGCCTTCGGCAGGGTAAAATCGAGAGAAAGGTGAGCTGGGCTCATGGTAAGGATCCAAAGAAGTCCAAAGGTTCGGCAGCATAGTCCCTGAGTAAGAAGGATTTAGGATGAAAGGTCGAGCACATATGGAGATTGTGAGGTCGAGGCCTGGAGCTAGGCGCTAGGTACCGAAGGTCTAAGGCTTGAGCTGAGGAGCTAGGTGCCGAAGAGGGAGATGTTGAGGCCGAGGCTTGAGCTGAGGAGCTAGGTGCCGAAGGTGGAGAGGTTGGGCACACATAGAGATGTTGAGGCCGAGGCATGAGATGAGGAGCTAGGTGCCAAAGGTCCGAGGCTTGAGCTGAGGAGCTAGGTGCCGAAGGTCCGAGGCTGGAGCTGAGGAGCTAGGTGCCGAAGGTCTGAGGCCTTAGCTGGGTAGCTAGGTGCCAAAGGTCCGAGGCTTTAGTTGGGGAGCAAGGTGCCGAAGGTTCGAGGCTTTAGCTAGGGAGCTAGGTGCAAAAGGTCCTAGGCTTGAGCTCAAGAGCTAGGTGCCAAAGGTCCGAGGCTTGAGCTGAGGAGCTAGGTGCCGAAGGTTCGAGGCTTTAGCTAGGGAGCTAGGTGCCAAAGGTGAGCTATGTGCAAGGCAATGTGCTTAGGCACGTGGGTGCCGAAGGTGAGCTTAGGCATTGGGGTGCCGAATGTGAGCTTAGGCATGGGGGTGCCGAAGGCTACACAAAGCTTGCATGTTGCAAGGCAATGTAGCTAGGCACGAGGGTGCCGAAGGCAACACAAAGCTTGCATGTCGCAAGGCAATGTAGCTAGGCACGAGGGTGCCGAAGGCAAAGGGTATGCCGAAGGTGACACAAAGCTTGCATGTTGCAAGGCAATGTGCCTAGGCACGGGGGTGCCGAAGGCAAAGGGAATGCCGAAGGTGACACAAAGCTTGCATGTTGCAAGGCAATGTGCCTAGGCACGGGGGTGCCGAAGGTGAGCTTAGGCATTGGGGTGCCGAAGGTGAGCTTAGGCATTGGGGTGCCGAAGGTGAGCTTAGGCATGGGGGTGCCGAAGGCTACACAAAGCTTGCATGTTGCAAGGCAATGTAGCTAGGCACGAGGGTGCCGAAGGCAAAGGGTATGCCGAAGGTGACACAAAGCTTGCATGTTGCAAGGCAATGTGCCTAGGCACGGGGGTGCCGAAGGCAAAGGGAATGCCGAAGGTGACACAAAGCTTGCATGTTGCAAGGCAATGTGCCTAGGCACGGGGGTGCCGAAGGTGAGCTTAGGCATTGGGGTGCCGAAGGTGAGCTTAGGCATGGGGGTGCCGAAGGCTACACAAAGCTTGCATGTTGCAAGGCAATGTAGCTAGGCACGAGGGTGCCGAAGGCAAAGGGTATGCCAAAGGTGACACAAAGCTTGCATGTTGCAAGGCAATGTGCCTAGGCACGGGGGTGCCGAATGTGAGCTTAGGCAAAAGCGAGAGCCAGGGATGATAGCCAAGGGCCGAGAGCTGGGGGCGAGGCCGAGGGCCAAGAGCCGTAGCGTTTTGCCAAAAGCACATGAGAGGATGCTGAAGAGCACTAATGGAATGGAAGAACGACAGAAGCTTCTTGTGTCGATTCCCACAGACGGCGCCAAACTGTTGATGCTCAAAATGGTTCAGCCAAGATTGAGTCCAACTTAGTGATGAGGTGTGGTGGATGAAGGTGAGGACCTTCAGCATGTGTGTGAAGATTTAGGCAAGCGATAAAGATACAGAAGACAAGATATACGTGGTTCACCCTTAATGAATGGGCTACGTCCACGGAGAAGTGTATTCTCATTAGTATAATAATGTGTATTTTACATTTGTACAAGGGGCTGGGCCCAAAGATAAAGGGAAGTAGGGCGAAGCCCATGACTAAATACAAAGCCCACTGTAGGGGGGATCCCTTTCTAAGTGGAGAGTGGTCTCCTTATATAGGTGAAGGGGAGTCTCCATCTCTTGTTCTTTGTCGATGTGGGACTCTTGACGTTGCTTAGAGTTACTTCTAGTTGCTCGGTTAGTCACGGTACCAACATCTTCTAAATGCCAAGAGACATTCAAAGGCAAGAGTTTGCAATATTAAATATTTAGTATATGTCTTGCGTATGAAATAATCCTTGAAAAAACTTAATTAACAATCTAAAATAGAAGAATTAATACATAATGGCATCGGAAATGGTATAATGTCAACAAATTATACACACCTTTTCATGAAGTGCAAGCTACAAAGGTCTTTTGTCTTTATGGCAAACTTTGTCATTGTTGTGGTAGCGACAACAATATTGATACCTACGCTGGAAGCTAGAGAATATGCTGTAGGACAGAAACATGGTTGGACTGTTCCTCCGCTCTGGAACTTTTATGCTGAGTGGGATTTGCAATATGATCTTTTTATCGGAGACGTGCTAGGAATGTATTATTCTTTAGTTTATGCAAACAAAGCAATTATAACTTATATGTCGTGATTTTGAAATTATGGGTCCGTCCTTGATTATAAGTCGTCATTACATAAGGAAATGATTGACTACTACAACCAATTCAGTTTTGTTATTCAAAATATTTCATGTCATTATGTTGTCAGTTAATATATGATGTCTTTACTATTTGTACTAATGTAAAATTTCATGGACTTTTTTTGTTGATAAAATGATATTCTAACTACTCTATTGGAATTGTTATTTTCACATATTTCTACAATAGAAACGCAAAGGCTAATGTGGCTAGAATCAACAAGATATATTTTGAGAATTGTAATGTAAACAAATCATATCATGAAGAGTAGGGGTGGGCTCGGTTTGGGGGTTTGGGTTGGTTCGGTTTTGGGCTCAACCCGGAACTGAACCATAAGCCTTCGGTTTGACTATTTGTGAAACCGGAACCAAACCATAATTGATTAAAACCTATCACTTCGGTTAACTGGATTGGTGGTTTGGTTTGGTTCGGTTTCGGTTTTTGGCTTTCCGAGAGAGAGAGAGAGAGAGAGAGAGAGAGAGAGAGAGAGAGAGAGAGAGAGAGAGAGAGAGAGAGAGAGAGAGAGAGAGAAGAAGAAGAAGAAGAAGAAGAAGAAGAAGAAGAAGAAGAAGAAGAAGAAGAAGAAGAAGAGAGGGAGAGATGGAGAAAAAGAAGAGAAAAAGAAGAGAGAGAGAAGAAGAAAAGGGAAAAAGGATGTATTATATATATAAAGTATAAACTATGTATTATATATATAAACTATGTATTTTATATATATATATAAATTTCTTTAAACTATGTATTATATATATATAAACTTCTTAAAACTATGTATTATATATATATATTTTTGGCTTTCTTAGAGAGAGAGAGAGAGAGAAGAAGAAGAAGAAGAAGAAAAAGAGAGGGAGAGATGGAGAAGAAGAAGAAGAGAAAAAGAAGAGAGAGAGAGAAGAAGAAAAGGGAAAATCTTGTAATAAAACACACCTTTAATTTAATTGCACCATTTTTACTAAAAATTACAAAAACATTCATACGAAGCCTAACCATCCTCGAGCCCGAGGAAGGGAAAGAACCTAGGCTAATAGAATGTTCCTTACTTGGTCGATCAATCACTTGATCAGAAGTCGGAAGCACAACAAATGCATCTAACCTTTTCCATTTAAGCCATTCGGTGGTTTTGCGGTGGCACGCCTACGCAACTTAAGAGAAGAATGACCAAAAGTTCCTTCCGTCAGCCACCTCGGCTGAAAATAGGGAAACAACATCACAACTGTAGAAAAGACAAATATGTATCGAAAGCCAAAGCTAAATAGAAATAAATCAATCTAAAGATAAGACAAACCACAACAAACTCCTGAGAATTATTAAACTTAAACAAACCAAAAAGTAGGACCATCACTCCACATCCTCTCGAGTAATTCGAAGAGAGCTATAGCGCCATACCGGCTAAACCCATAGTGGCGCACCGGCTAAATCCAAACCCAATGCAACCCGACATCTTCCTTATTACTTTTAATAGATAATAACTTCCTTTATGGTATCATAGCGGGTTGCCCACCTGTGAAAGCCCAACGGCCACACGTACTTCACGTCACTCAATATATATTGTCCACATGTTAGATTTGAAAATTCGTCACATGTGCAAGGGTCGGGGGAATTCAAACCTAAGATTTCTGGTCCGCAAATTAAGGCCTTTTTCATTGGATTAAATTCCGTTGACCATCAAAATACTTTTGGATTAGAGAGAGCGAAGGGAGATTGTTTCATAAAAAGTTCAAAACTAAAATATAAAATCCCATGTACACTAGTTGTTGGTTGATGATAAAGGGTATATTTACCCCACATCTAGATTCTCTCTCTCTCTCTGACATAGCCCTTGAAAAAGCTAGAACTGTCTAAAATGATATTAAACAAAATAAAGATACGCACGTAATTGAACCGAATTGTCAGTAATTACCCACCTTTTCATGAAGTGTAAACGATGGAGGTTCTCTCTCTATAAATTTGGGAAATAAAGTTGGACACCGATTTCCAATACAAGATAGGATAGGAACAAAGGACGAAATTGCCAATTTTTGTTGTGATGGTGACAACATTACATGTGGCTACACTAGATGCTCGAGAATATATAGTAGGAGAGAAGTTTGGTTGGGCTATACCTCCGGCTTGGGACTTTTACAATGTTTGGGCTTCACAATATAAGTTTGTTGTTGGAGACGTCTTAGGTATGCAAACCTTCTCTAGTTATGAAAAAACAAAGTGACTGAGTAATTACTAAGGTTTGATTCATGCCTTTATTTTGTTAATTAATGCTTACTATTTGCGCTATGTTGTTAATTAGCTTATACGATGATTCTTTCTGACAGATTTCTACAATAATAAGCTACCAAAGCTTGGCGTGGCTAGAGTCACGGAAGCATATACCAAGTGGTATGGACTATATAAGTTTAAGTTCAGATATCCTGGCCTTTTTTATTTCACTAGCACGAATGAGAAGAATTGTGGTCGGGGACAAAAATTAGCTGTTTGTGTAAAGAGTCTCATTTAATGACATACAATTCCTATTAATCTCGAAACTTTATCCCTTTTGATGGAATTTGTGAGTGGATACATTGGCTTAATCAAAATGTGTACTTTTGAGTATATGTTATTTCATATCATAATGATGAAGTATATGTTATCGATGTCATGACAAGTCCGGGTACAGAGAAAATAATCATGACAACGCTAAAACGGCTCATTGCCTTGACTAATTGACCAAATCCACGTCAACTGGAAAAAAAAAAATTACAGAAGTTAGGGCCAAGGCCATGTGAGGCCAACGTGCCAGCAAAGTTGTCCTTCCATTTCTTAAAATGTGAGCATCCTTTGAAAGAGAATTCAATATATACACCCAAGTGTTGTAAATTTGGTGGTGGTCGCAGTGAAAACACACACAAAACGATGACTGAGAACTTACACATGCAAATTTCGAGACCTCTACATGTCAAAATTTGATTTCCTTTCTTGATAGAATTTCTCTAACCACCCCTCTATCAGCTTAACTTCAGTTGCCCTTTGCTCTACCAACCATTCAGGATCTTCTTTCTTTGAGAAACGCAAATCTATGTGGTGGGCACCTGATAATCAAAAAATAAATAAATGAGCAGTTAATAGCTTCCAAGCAATTTTTTCTTTTCTGAGTGCTCTGCTCTCAGATGACAACTATAAAACAGATATATGGTTGGCTCCAACTGTTTAGAGTAGAAGATACCTTCTTCGGTAACAAGAGCAACGATAGTTTCTGATATATTCTGCAGGACACTGTGATAGATATCATTAACAGCCATTAGAACTCAAATAATGAACTTTTGATGGCACTAGTTGTTGAATCAAATAAGAAGAACAGTTACCTGCCACCACTCCATGGATCCAATAAGCCATTGGAGAAAATGATATTGCTTCCAAATGATTTCAAGGTGGCCTTAATATCCTTCAAATTTAATGCCCAGGAGTATCAGTATCAAATTATACAATTTGAGAAGGTATGAATCATATGATTAAGTCAGCACCAATGAACGGGAAAAAGTAGCTAGAGGTACATGCTGTTGTTACCCACATTCTAGGAAGTAATTGCTTCAAATGTTCAATTTCGAGATTTCAAAGATTGAAGTTGTAACAAATGTGAAAACAACTACTTTGAAACACTATAAGATCGGAGGTCAATAGACACTAGGAGATCGGAGGTTAATGGTTTCTCTTGCGTGGTAAGTGACAATAAGTAATCTAAAATTATACCCAAAGTGTTCAAATTTATTTTGATCAAAATATATTGCCAGACCAGTGCATTGCAGCAGATTTATTTTGAAAAGAAAAATCATCCTCTATTAACTCATAGGAGGTTACACAATAAACTAAGATAATTATGTGATGTAAGAATAGGATGTCTACCAAACACTATCAACTATCAACCCAAGGAAAAGATAGGATGAATAAGGGAGAGAAATAAGATCATTATGCAATGAACGAGTACGCATAGACACTATTTCACACTAAGTAATTAACATTTAGCAACAGGGATGATCAAATGAAAATATACTTTGAAGTGGAAAGGATAAATAAATTCATAATACATCATCCTCTTACATGTCCGCCAAATTCTGTTGTGATCCATGTGGGTCTTGGTTTCACATTGTAATCCTTCCAGCACTCCTCTTGAAAAGAAGAGAGATTAAAATCATAGGTTTGAAACATGCTTGCATCCCGGCTACTAGACATGGGCATAACCATCGCTGTGCAAGCCTGTATAAAAGAAAGGAAATAACAGAAGACATTTTATTACAGGAAAATATTATTTATGAGTACTTAATTTCAACCATATGTTAATTTAAAAAAGAAAATACTATCACTGTAACACTGATAGACCTGCCAATTCCACCCATCCGTGCCAACATCGGAATCATCTTCCAGCTCAAAGCATTTAGCTTGTCCAGTGTAATTGTAGAATATGCTTACACCTTCAAATATGCGCTCCAGTGTGCTAGTCCCATCAGGACAACCATCAATCTTTCTGCAAACCTACTACAAGAGCTAAATGACTATTTTGATTTGCAGCAGAAGCAAAAACCATTGCAGAAATCTTGCTAGACATGTATTCAAAAGCAACACAACCCCAAAAGGGGAGACTAATTTCTGTCTTAATTCCTAAGATAATATACAAATAACAAAAGCTAGCAACAGACTACACTGGAAGTGGCAATTATTGGCAAACAACTTAATTGGAAAAAACTTTTTTTTTTGTCATGGCATTGCAGTTGAAGAAAACATAAACCAATGAGAGAAATTATTTAATCATCAAAACAGAAATAAATAGCACAGAACCTAACTTTCTACATTATTTGAGACAGAATATTATACTTGAAATAGATACGCAGAAGACACCCTGGTATGCGGAAAAACGGAACTTGGATGCACGTCCGAATTTTCCTTTCCTGGATTAATAATTTAAAAAAACATTGCCTTTGCACATTTCGGAGAGGCTGGCAAATAATAGGTTTCTAGTATACTCACTACGAAATAATGTCTGTGCTGCGAGAAAATGACCAACTAACCTCTCTTATCGGGCGTCCTGGCAAAGGCATGACAAATTCAGCAGCATATGGGTAGTTCACCATTGCCAAATAACTATATGCGGAGTCCAACCAATTTGCAAGATCATCGGTACTATTTAGTTCCCTGAAAAATGGCTTTGATCAGCTGAAACTCAGTGGCCAGTTTAGAAAGACCATTTCCATTCACCACTAGGAGGATAAGGGCAAATGCAGTAAATTGCACAGATTCCTTACCGACATAAATGGAAAGTTTTTGTCAGCTGGAGAAGGCCGTTTTTCTTCTTACCCTCAGTTACCAATGCATCCCAGGACTCTTTTATAGTGTTAAAGCAGCTGCTGCTTTCGCGCTAGGGATATAAGATGGAGGTTATAATACATCACCAAAAACACACACACCATGAAAAATAAGGGAAAAGAAAAACACAAGTTACCCTGAAATCATTAGAAACGATATTGTAAAACGTTTCTGGTGGCACAATATCTTCGAATTGAAGAATTGGCGCTGAAGAAGCAAGTGCACCAATTGCAATGTGAGGATACTTAAGCCTCATCCAGGCTGCTAACACTGTTTTCAAAATTAAAGCATGAAAAGGACATCCCACCAAAGAGACCATTTGCCTATTTGTGCTAATTCTACACAATTAATGCAATTGAATGAATATATCACACATTTTTATAATTTCACCAAAATCCAAAATAACAGCAACTTTCACCAAAACAGAGCATTACAAATTTACTTACTTCCGCCATAGGATCCACCGAAGAGCACAACGGGGCAACCTTCCGCCCGCAAATTTCGCTTGAGCTCCATGATTAATACGGCAAAATCAGCGAGGGCTTGCTCGGCCGTGAGAAACGAAAGCGTACTGGCATTCTTATACGCCTCGTCTTTATTCCCATACGGCATGGACTCTCCATAGTACCGGTGCTGCCAAATTCAGAAAGCAAATTAATTTTTGGTCTTTGACATTTTTTTCTTTTGTAATTTTCTCGGGAACCAAACATAAACTTACTTCGGGAAAGAGGATCATGGCGCCAAATTGGGGGGCGACTTCCCAGACGAAACCGGTGTTTTCGGCGAACCATTCGATGTTACCTTCGTTGCCGCAGTAGAAGAAGATGGGGCCCAGTCGCTGTGGGCCCACCCAGTGCTCGGTGTTGATGAGGTACCGCTGTTGGAACCTCGGGGAATCCGAGAAGCTGAAATGGTCGAGACGCTGAGCGAAATATCGGGTTTGGTATCGGATTTGTGGTTGCTGTTGTTGTCGTTTCGGTGGTTGAGGTTGTTTTGGTGGTGATGAGCTTGAGAACTTGCCCAGGAAGCGTGGGGCCCATCTGGAGGAGGGGAAATTGGACGGTCGTGATGCAAGTGACGGTGGAGATGAAGTGATGATGGTGATGATGAGGAGAAGAGAAAGAGAAAGATGGGAGTATTTGGGCTTTGCCATGTTTGCTGTTTGAGGAACTGAACTGGTTCCTGGAGAGCTGTTGCGGCTGGAGGGTCAGCTGGAGGTGGAGCTCAGGTGGGTGCGAGAGCAGCGTAAAGTAAAAGCGACTAGTAAATTTAGAGTTTTAATTAATGTGATTTGACATGTGAGATGATGTTATTGGAATCTTTTTGTTGAACTGTTAACGATTGACAAGAGGCTAAACGAACACCACATCAATCTTGGGCTCTGGCTGTGCCTTCAAAACTTTTCAAGTCCAAGACATGTACTCTTAAATTGGGCTACATTTTTGTATAGCCCTGCCAATGAATCTGTTTTGGGCCCAAAGGTAGTAATAATTTTTTTTTGTTGTTGAAAAAAGTATTAAAAATCATCATACGATATGATCATACATTAAATAACAAGGAAACGATGTTTGGGAAAGAGATTATAAGTGCCAGTTTGGCATTGCTTATTTGGGATGATAAGTGATTTTTAAAAAATTTTGGGAAGCCCAACCCGTTTGGGAAACTATGAGAAAATCACTTATTATTAAAAATTGCTGTGAGAGAAAGCTATAAGGGAAAGCAGCTAATGAGGTGCTTTCATTTTCTGATTATGCAGGAATCAGTTCCAAAGAGGAGCTGAGTTTAATGATTATGCATGAATTATTTTTCTGATTATGTGGGAATTAGTACCAACAACACTTTTAACAAAAAGTTTACCAAACGCCACACTGCTTTCTCTCACAGCTGATTTCTCTCACAGCAAATCTGATAGCGATTATTTTTACAACACAGCAATGCCAAACTGGCCCTAAGAACAGGAGCTTCTCCAATAAGAATTGTAATTAAGGATTTTTAATCTCAATTATTCATACAATGACTAAGATTAGAAGTCTTTAACCAATCCTTTTTTAAGCAACGTGATAGTATTTTATTGATATGATGATCACAAGTAAAATCGGGCAATATAGCCTACCTTCTCAACCACAAGTGGAAAAAGGAACACTACTCCTGATAAAGCACTCATCGTCCCCCCATATACATACCCATAAAAAACTACTCGTTACAATCCTCAAACAAAATATCTGTAACAAATCTGGAGGTTACTCGAACCAATATGTAGTGCAAAGCGAGCAATACGGTGAGCCACACCATTGGTGGATATGCGTATAACCTTCTCCAATGATATGAGACAACAAGTTCTTGGTGTCCTCCACAATTGGGCCTAGACAAGATCCGCCATGGATGTACCTTGAATTGCTGAGACGATTTGGAGAGCATCCCTCTAAAAGGAAACATTCATAAAACCCCTCTCAACCGCTAACAAAAGACCAACATGTGCAACCAATGCCTCAACATGAGCTCGGAATATGGTTTGTGAGTTTTCTGCATATGTGGGTGTTGACCGCGCAAATCTCACGGCCTGCTGAGTCGGGGCGAGGGGATCTGCGTCAACACGAGTCGTCCTTCTTTGGTTTTGGATGTGATTGCGCAGGCGTGCCAGCACGGTCTACCATGCATTCGAGGTTGATTTGGATGGGCGAGTGGATCTGATGTGCCTGTTTAAGTCCGACTTCGCTCAAAACGATTGTGGCCGAGAAAGGAACTGATCTCGGTCGTAAGGTTCACGGCCTAAGCTACAAGGCCGTTGGTGGTGGTGTCGATGGTGGAAATAGTTAGTGGATTTAGGTGGTGCTCTAGCGCTCCGCCAGATGGCAAAGGCTGTATGATATATGAAATGAACGGAAGAGTAACAAAGGATGGTGCTCCGGTGCCTCGAAAGATCGAGGGTCGTATGATATATTGATGAACAGAAGTTTCTTACAATCTGCCACTACTCCTAGGAAAGCAAGTAAACGTATTGAAAGTGCGTTACAAGAATGTAAATGACAGAAAAAGATAAATTTGCTCCGTGGGAGGCTTGTGTGGTGTTTGAACCCTTTAAATGTATTCTGAGCTTAGTATTTATAGGAAGAGCCAGCTGATGGAGGTGGACCCAACACCCTCGTGAAATGCGACTGACTCAGCAATAGTGGGTGGGTGGAGGCCGAGAAGCATGGTGGTGCGACTACCGTGAAGTTCAGTTTCCCCTACTGTAGTAGTTGGGCCGAACTTCACGCTTAGAGAATCATTTAATTCCTTGATCTTTGGTGGGTAAAGGAGCATTTAATTTTCGTGTTTTGAGAAGTATAATCTCACCAGATTGACCTCACCCATACTGCGATTTGACTGAAAAGTACACTGATGCGACCCCTACTCTCTCTCTCCACGTGCTTGGCAGAGTTGACAACCTTTTCTTGTGGTATGGTTCATACATAATCTTTAGTCACTTCTTCATTAAATGAGCTGTGGGACCCGTCTGGCAAGTGGTGACATCCTCTAGATTTGGGCCGAATGATGGGGCTCGGCCGCTTCCCTCGGCTTACCATTACTGTGGCCGTGTTCATTCTTTCTCAATTTCTTTGTTCACACGGTAATGGCCTTTGACGTACAATTACAATCACCCAGTTAAACAATGTTTTGGCCGTGATTTTATTCATTTGGTCGGCCAGTACGGGTCGAGATTTTTATGCACAAACAGTGAGTATATTAATTTATGTTGTCTTCCTATTAATAAGGTAACACGTTTTATATTTCTACTGTGCATGTTCTCGACATGTAAATCTATGTTCTTCATTTTGATCTTTTGGTTATGTAGATTAATTTATGTCAACTTTGATTTAGTCAATATGAGTTATGTTTTTTTTAGCCAACAATGTTTAAAAATCAAATTCAAAATTTAAGAGTTACAATGGCTAAAATTAAGGACTTTTAATTTGTTTCTATTATTTACCTTCAATGGTAAAATAGCCATATAAATAAGTAATACATGCAAATTGCGCATCGATTCAACAAGTTCAATACAAAGATTTTTTTTTCCAACATTTTTAGCACGAAATGGGCCTATATATAATAAAGACCCTACTTTATATGCAGTCTTTGTGTCCTTGTTTACCATGTTGGGCTGGTAAACCTTACTACACCATGCCTCGTTTCATTGATCGCTATATTATTTGTGCTATTTCATAATTTCATCATGTTTTAGGTAATTACGTTCGTAAATCTTTTCACAGATTTCTACGAACATTGAACTTCTACGCCGTAGGTTTGTATACTTGTAAGTTAATATATAGTTAACTACATGAAACCCTCCAAACTAATAGGCATTTTTCAATTTCATATATGATTTGTTGGACATTTACAAACTCATATATAAATCCCTGAAAATCCTACAAATTACCCCCATCATTAGCCAAATTGTTAATAAGTCTGTTAAATGCCTACATGAAAAATCAAGAGAGTCCCGCTTTTATGCTTACATAATTCCAGGTAGGAAAAAAATATTTAAAAATCCGAATTTTCTCTTCAAAGATAAACTAACAAAATAATATTCATTTATTTATATATATATAATATAAAATAAAAACCCAGCAATCCCCACCCTCCACCCACCCCCCAAACGCAGCAACACCCACCTTCCCCACAACTCGACAGCCAACTCATACACCATCCTTCTCCCTTGTAAATGTCCAACAAATTGTGTATGAACTTGAAAAATGCCTAATAATTTAGGGGGTTTTATGTAATTAATCCTAATATTTAATGTCTTTGTGGTTTGTGCCAACGGGTTCTAGCTTAATGAAAAAATGGCATTGACTTGTAGACCATTGGACAGATTCGAACCCCCATGGCATCTTGATAGCGTGTGTGTGAGAAACCCCATTCCCTTTGTAGTTTAGATTATAACTTGTATTCAAAAAATGTCTCAGTGTTTTGTGGTATTGCATACTCTCGTCTCATCGGTTAGGTGATTAACTAGTATAACGATTCTTTGTCACAGAATTCTACGGTAACAATGCAAAGACTAACTGGGCTAGAGTAATCAGGTTAGATTTCCGGTATTGTAACGTCAATAAATCATAAATTGAGTTTGGTTTGTTATTACAGGGAGGAGGATTGAAGAAAAAAGAACTGGAGCAATCAATATTGGAACCCCCAGTCTGCTCATCAATTTGGTAGTTCATGTCTTTGTGTGGCTGATTTTCTCTTTGCTTGTGTTTATTCCAGAAAATTGGTATAAAATTATGGTATGATTTTGTGTGCTCATTTCTGTTTTTTCTTTTTGTGAATTTTCAGTATTTATAAGATGTTGCAGTATATGAGAGAGTCAAGAAAATTATGGTATGATTTTGTATGCTCATTTCATTTTTTTCTTTTTTGTGGATTTTCAGTATTTGCAACCCTATCCACATTAACCTCTGAAAAACGGTCTCCTACTTCCAATGAAAATTACTGATAAAGAAAATTGACATAAAATATTAGAGTATCGAAATTATGATAGAAGAGCATGTGGGTTATCATCTGAGCCCACCTTTGCATCTACACAACGCCAAAATCAGTGTATTTCACGGCAAGTCAACAACAAACGGTTTAAAGAAAGTCAAACAAATCCAACCCCAATGAGCAATCTAACCCTAAAGTAAGCCCATTTTGTCCGGGAAAACCATGAATTCTAAGTCCACGATCATGACTTCAAACCAAAAACCCACATCCAAGATTATAAGCACACTAACATTTGTTGAATTGATTACTAATTTACTAGTACATGAAATTTATTTGTTACCAACTTGCCAGAAACACAGTATTGGGAGAAAGAATTGAACTTTTTGCTATGAGGATAGAGGAGAACGAGCTTACCAGAAGAACAGGTGTGTTGTGCGGAAGCGACAACCAACTGCGAGTGAAAATCTAAACAACTGGCAAGAGATAAAAAGAATAAAAACAACACCAACAAGAACACCAAGATTTATACTGGTTCGGGGATGCCTACATCCAATTTGGAGACGACGGAGTAATCCACTATAATCAAATGAGAGAATACAACAGTGTTTAACACTCAAAAACCCAAGCCCCAAATATACCCATGCTCACACACTCAAGAATATAAAGGGAATACAAATTGAGTACAATTTAGAGAAAAGAAAAAATAACAAACGACAGCAACAATTGTTTTGCTGTCCAACTCTTATTTTTCCTCTCTGCCAACTTCTGTCTACTACCTCAGCACTTGGTTCCTTCCCTTTTATAAACCCATGCAGCAGCTTACTAAAGAAGCCACAATAGATGGCTGGTGCAAAAGGTCTCCCGCACAATTAATTGTTAAAGTCCATAATTAATGTGCCCATGCAATTTGTCTGCCAAAGACAAACAGCCAAAAGCAACCACTCAATTAATAGCCGAAAGCATGTTGTAGCCTTTTTGACTATTTGGTTTGAGCCAATAATCAACAATCTCCACCTTGGCTCAAACCCTCGAAGTAGGACTCCCAATAGTCGTCTCCCAATCCCCCACGGGGCAATCAACAAATTTAACAAATGTCAATTAAGTCTAAGCAGTACTAACTTGAGCAACGAAACTGGTTTTGTCAACATATCTGCAGGATTGTCAGCCGTCCTAATCTTCTGAAGAAGAATATCTCCCTCGTCAATAATCTCACGAACAAAATGGAACCTCACGTCAATGTGTTTCGTACGTGCGTGATGAACTTGATTCTTTGCTAAATAAATAGCACTCTGACTATCGCAATGAACATCCACATGGTCCTGTTGAACCCCTAAGTCATCAAGCAACCCTTGAAGCCAGATAGCTTCCTTAATAGCTTCTGTTACTGCCATGTATTCCGCCTCAGTAGTCGACAAGGCAACTGTAGATTGCAGAGTCGATCTCCAACTCACTGGTCCTCCAGCAAGAGTGAATACAAAACCTGTAGTGGATCTACGCTTGTCCAAATCACCTGCGTAATCAGAATCCACATATCCAACAACACATTGACCAGTAACATTATCCTGCTGAAACAATAAACCAACATCCACAGTACCCAGAATATACCGTAGAATCCATTTCACAGCTTGCCAATGCCCTTTTCCTGGATTATGCATATATCTACTAACAATACTAACAGCTTGTGAAATATCAGGCCTAGTACACACCATAGCATACATCAAACTACCAACAGCACTTGCATATGGAATTTGAGCCATGTAATGACTCTCTTCACCAGTTTTAGGAGACATATACGCACTAAGTTTGAAATGAGGGGCAAGAGGTGTACTAACCAACTTTGAATTTTCATTCATCCCGAAACGCTGTAGTACCTTCTTCAAATACTGCTTTTGACATAGACTAATCTTGCCCTTCGCTCTATCTCTTTCAATTTCCATACCTAGTATCTTCCGAGCTTCTCCCAAGTCCTTCATCTCAAATTCATTACTAAGTTGAGTCTTCAACCTTTCAATCTCCACTTTGCTCTTACATGCTATAAGCATATCATCAACATATAAAAGCAGATAAATGAAGGTTCCATCTTGTAGCTTGCGAAAGTATACACAATGGTCATAGTGACTTCTTGTGTACTTTTGTCCGATCATAAACCTATCAAATCGCTTGTACCATTGTCTTGGAGACTGCTTCAAACCATACAATGATTTTTGCAATTTGCACACCCAATTTTCCTTGCCAGCAACCTTAAAACCTTCTGGCTGAGACATATAAATCTCTTCCTCAAAATCACCATGTAAGAATGCCGTCTTGACATCAAGTTGAGCCAACTCAAGGTCAAACTGCGCAACTAAAGCCAACAAAATACGAATAGAAGAATGTTTTACTACATGAGAAAATACCTCATTGTAGTCAATGCCTTCCTTCTAAGCATAGCCTTTAGCTACCAATCTAGCTTTGAATCTAGCTTTAATTCTGTCTAAACTGAATACATTAAGATTAAATTAACAAGTTAAAAGAAAAGATTAATACGAAAGGTGATTACTAACACTTGGAAATGGCAGTGGAAGACTTGGGATCTCAAAACCAATGATCAAGGAATTTTGAATCCAAACCTCTTCAGTGATTTTTCCTTGCCAAGGATTTCTTGACAAGATTTTCTGAATGACAAAAAGAATAGAGTGAATTTTGTCTTGCGTTGAACTATACCTGAGGAGGAATTCCCAATTCAAGAAAAAGGGGTCCCAATATGAAACCGCCTCCCAGCCCAAGTAGGCTACCCATCATACCAGCTACTATCCCATAGCTACAGTAAGGAAAAATCTTATGCAACTTCCAGTTTGTGATTTCCTTTCCTTTGGATGCAATCACCCTGGTGCCTTTGCATAAGAATGTGGCTTCAAAGAGCGTAATGGAGACTGCAATTGGTACCTACGAAATGATAATATTTATGTTCAACAGGACATCATTCTTTTTATGTATGCTTGAGTGTATATAGTTATGTGTTTCTATAGTGTCCGTGAAAGAAATCTTACTACTCTGGTTGTTTACCTGCAAGGAGTTCAGGACCTAATAATTCAGTAACAAAAGTTAAAATCATGGTTCTTTAGGAAGCAAATGCAGAGGTATTAGAAAGATGGAACTTGATTGCATTTCTAGTGATGATCTTTTGGAGAGCATTTTAAGGTCCGGTATGTGACACACTGCGATAAACTTATTCCGAAACATAAGTCTATTGTTTTGATGGATTGTTTTAGTATTCTTAATATCTTGCTTCATATTAAGTTTTTTAGTTGTTTTTGTCCTTTTTTTTTGTAAATACATATCCAATTTGCTGCATGAGGCTTCCAAAGAAGATAGTATCAGAAGAGCATAAAATTGCTGCTGGAGGAGGTTCATGTACAAGCAGTAGCTAAAGGGATTTCATGATCTTAATTTAATTGTCATGATTTTTCTTTTTCTTTTTCTTTTTCAATGGTTGCAATACTAGCTTCAATTACTATATTTTGGTGTAACTGAGTTTTGTTTTAAATAAAGACTTATTCAATTGCATCAGTTCCAAATTCGGTTCAACGATTAACTATGATAATTGTTATCAATAAATACAAAGAGGAATTTAAATTAGTTCTTGCATTTGTTTTAAATTCTTTTCAATATGATCAACTATGATAATTGATTTATTTTTATAAAGGTTATCAATGAATACAATACAACATATGTTACCAAATTATTGAAAAAAAGAACTTTTAAGGACAATTCAAACTAAAAATTAAAAACAGGAAAAAAGCATTTTACCCAAGTTAATAAAAGGTATTTCAAATTATGGGAAAAAACGCGGAAAATTTTCAATTCCACTAAACAGAAGATTCAAAAAAAAACACACACAAAGAATCCCCCTAGCTCCCCAAGCTCATTAGATTAGCCTCTCTGCACACGCCTCCGCGTGTGCGAGAGCTTTTTTTTAATCACGCGCGACTTACAATATTACGTTTTTATTTTTTCACAATTGTATTTTGCTTGAAGCCTATATCAACAATTTTAATTTGTTATCGCCCTGATTTTTCTAGATGTCCGTCTCAACAGTTCACACGCAATAAAAGAAATATAAGAAATTGTTGAGACGGGCTTCTAGAAAAGTACGGGCGATAAAAAATTAAAATTTGTTGATTTAGGCATATAGCAAAATACAATTGCGAAAAAATAAAAACAAAACTTTGTAAGTCGCGCGTAGCGCACGTGATTAAAAAAAAGCCTCTCGCACACGCAGAAGCGTGTGCAGAGAGGCTAGTTGTAATTAATGACTAGTTGATGATTTCTAATCTCAACTATTCATACACTGACTAAGATTAGAAGTCTTTAACCAATCTTTTTTTTAAGCAACGTGATAGTATTTTATTGATATGATGATCACAAGTAAAATCGGGCTATGTAGCCTACCCTATCAACCACAAGTAGAAAAAGGAATATTGCTCCTGATAGAGCACCCATCGTCCCCCCAGATACATACCCGTAAAAAACTACTCATTACAATCCTTAAACAAAACATCAGTAATAAATTTGGAGGTTACTCAAACCAATATATAGTGCAAAGTGAGCAATACGGTGAGCCACACCATTGGTGGATATGCATATAACCTTCTCCAATGATATGAGACAACAAGTTCTTGGTGTCCTCCACAATTGGGCCTAGACAAGATCCGCCATGGATGTACCTTGAATTGCTGAGACGATTCGGAAAGCATCCCTCTAAAAGGAAACATTCATAAAACCTCTCTCAACCGCTAACAAAAGACCAACATGTGCCGCCAATGCCTCAACATGAGTTAGGAATATGATTCGTGAGTTTTCTGCATATGTAGGTATATTAATTTATGTTGTCTTCCTATCAAGGTCTAAAATATCGATAATATCCCGATATTTCCATCGAAATTTATGTATGTTTGGACTACCGATATTTCCGACACCATCGATATTTTAGACCTTGACCAGTATATTTGGTTTCAACCATGGACCAAAATATCGATAATATTGACTAAATATCGAGGATATTATCGTTTTTTCGGGTCACAGATATTTTGGAACATATCCATACACATATCGTATGAATATCGATAATATCGACGAAATGTCTTGGAAATATCGATAATATCGACGAAATGTCTTGGAAATATCGATGTCGACAATTTCGCTCAGACTTCAGCAATATTTTGGCAAAATATTGACATGATATCACTATAATATCGAAAATATCGATTTGCACATGAGAATAAGTTTACTTTTCAAGTTTCAACTTTCCAACTACTCTTCACAATACACTTACTCTACACATAGAGATGAAGAAGATAGTGAAATTTTTGAACCTCATAGGAACTCTATGTGGTACTAAGTCACTCATGTATCTTACCATGCAATGTATAAAGTGTAAAATATTGTAGTAAATCATTATATATAAATGATTACGGTGTGTTTAATCTTCTTTCACTAATTACTACGTATTTTCTACACTCACAATGTTTGTCAATTCGCTATATAATCAACTTAAATCAGTTAAACCCATCATGCAATGCATTTTCTTCCAATTTTTTGTGATAAACTAATAGATAATTGACTAAATAAACATCCTCCAAAGTTTCAATAAAAATGTCCAAGTTTTTCTTACAATTTCTATAGTTTTTATTCAATTTTTATCAACATCGATAATATCCCAATATTTCCATAAAAAGTTCCGTGTTTTTGGACTACTGATATTTCCGATACCATCGATATTTTAGACCTTGCTTCCTATTAATAAGGTAACACATTTTTTTATGCTCGTGCATGTTTTCGACATGTAAATCTATGTTCTTCATTTTGACCTTTTTGTTATGTACATTAATTTTATGTCAACTTTGATTTAGTCAATCTGAGTTATGTTATTTTTTTGCCATCAATGTTTAGAAGTCAAATTCAAAATTTAAGAGTTACAATGACTTAAATCAAGAATTTTTAATTTGTTTCCATTATTTATCTTCAATGGTAGAATAGCCATATAAAATAAGTAATATATGCAAATTGTGCATCGATTCAATAAGTTCAATACAAGGATTTTTTTCAACACTTTTAGCATGAAATGGGCCTATATATAATAAAAGATCCCTACTTTATAATTCTATCAAAGACATCAACATAATATCTAAAGTACCAATCTCAAAAAATTAACAAACTAACAAGGATTTTGATTCCATATAACACCCCACAATCAATTATTTGTTTAGATTAAGCGAAACAAACACTAGATTTGCAAGACGCGATCTTTATTTGATGAAGTGATTAGGGATTTCAAATACAACAATTAATTGGAAGCAAATGGTAATGAGATTTGTGTCAAAACAACATAATTCACAAACGGATAATAATACATAATTGTGAGATAGATCACAGTCATTAGAAATGTGCTAATCTAATGGTTTAAAACTTTTGTAATAAATACGGTTATATGAATCCCGCCATATGTATTAATATATAATTTTCAATGATGGCCGCCCTTGAAAAAACCTAAAAGTTATAATTTGCACATCTTTTACACATCTTTTCATGAAGTGTAAACTGCAAAAGGTTTTCTCTATAAATTTTGAAAACTGAGTTAGAAACCTTAATTACAAATTTTTGAACACTAGGTATGAAAAAGCTGTGAGTTTTATTATAGTTGTGGCAATGACAACAATATTGATGCCTACACTAGAATCTAAAGCATATCAAGTAGGAGAGAACTAGGTTTGTATACTTGTTTAGTTATAACTTGTAGGCCAAAAAATTGATTAATTACTATGATGAAACAAAGCACTAATAAGTATTCCAACCAATTCATTTTGCCTACTTTAATTTTTGAATACTTTTTCTTTCTTTTCTTTTTTTTTAATAAAAATATATCTTTGGAATATTTGGTGGCTTCACTTTGTAAGTTAATATATACAGTTAATTACATGAAACCCTCCAAATTAATAGGCATTTTTCAATTTTATACATGATTTGTTGGACATTTACAAACTCATATATAAATCCCTAAAAATCCTACAAATTACCCCCACCGTTAGTCAAATTGTTAATAAGTATGTTAAATGCCTATATGGAAAATTGAGAGAATCCTGCTTTTATGCTTACATAATTCCAGGTAGGAAAAAATATTTTAAAATCCGAATTTTCTCTTCAAAGATAAACTAACAAAATAATATTCATTTATTTATATATATATATATAATATAAAATAAAAACCCAGCAATCCCCACCCTCCACCACCCCCACCCCAAACGCAGCAACACCCACCCTCCCCACAACCCCGACAGCCAACTCGTACACCATCCTTCTCCTTTGTAAATGTCCAACAAATCGTGTATGAACTTGAAAAATGCCTAATAATTTAGGGAGTTTTATGTAATTAATCCTAATATTTAACGTCTTTGTAGTTTGTGCCAACGGGTTCTAGCTTAGTGAAAAAAGGGCCTTGACTTGTAGACCATTGGACAGGTTTGAACGCTCATGACATCTTGATAGCGTGTGTGTGAGAAACCTCATTCTCTTTATAGTTTAGATTATAACTTGTATTCAAAAAAATGTCTCAGTTTTTTGTGGTATTGCATACTCTCGTCTCGTCGGTTAGGTAATTAACTAGTATAATGATTCTTTGTCACAGAATTCTATTATAACAATGCAAAGACTAACGGGGCTAGAGTAATCAGGTTACATTTCCGGTATTGTAACATCAATAATGCATTTCGTGAAAAGTTTGGACGATCTAAGCTTCAAATCAAACGAAATTAGTTGTTTGTGTCAAAAGTACAGTAAATTGTACAACTCCCTATATCGAAACTTTCCCTGTTGAAACTTGTGAGGGCTTGGCCTAGAAATCTTGGGCCAAGCCCTTCCCTTTAAATAGCTATTGTTAATGTGAATTTTTGTTCTAACTTCTCCAACTTTTCATTTCCTTACCTATTATCATTGTGAATTTCGTTTCTCAGTTCTCCAATCTCTTGCATGTCCAACAATAGAACCATGAAATTCCCAAATTTTGTGGGTTCCGATTTTAGAAATTCTTGCTATTCTATTCTATTGTCTTCAATATATGAATGTCTTGCATGTGTTCCTTTTCGAGAACCCTAAAATCCCTGGTCTTGTTGATTCACATGGGTCTTTCATCAATTGGGCATTTTGGATAGCCTTTCCTACCCTTTTGTTTTTTTTTTCGCCATTTCCATCTTATCCACTATGTCTTCCAGTTACATATAATCCTAATTTTTCTTACTTGCCAATATCAATTAATATCTCCACTTTTCATTTTCTTGCCAATGTGAATTTCTGATATAAACTTCTTTAATTTCTTCGCATGTGTGGCTCAGAAACTGGGCATGCAAAATGGGTCAGTTTGGGCTGGGTGGTTAGCCCAAGCCCTACACAAGTGCGAGCTTTATAAGATTTGAATGGGCTGGACCAGGCCAACTGATGGACACATAATTAATACTTTTCTTACTCCTAAATTATAATTCTTAGTATTATATTTAATTTATTTTGGGCTTTTTGTTTTGTTTTTGCACATTAGGAAATATTGGGTTCTATTAATTAAATAATTAGAATATAAAAGCATTGGGCATTATATTATTCCCTGATGGATGCAGGGAGTTTGGAAGTGGGACCTTGCATTGAAGAGCACCAGCCGACAAAGAGGAGATAGCCCAAGTTCTTGCGAGGAGTTCTCTCCCAATCTTCATAGAAGAGCTGTGGGAAAGGAGGGGGTCACCAACCCAGCCGACAAAGACACAAACAAAAAAGAGAATCAATTACTGTAGTCGGCAAATCTCTAGCAAAAAGGAAAGAATTTGGAGATTCTTTAATGTGGGTTTTCACCTTCCTATTCAATTGAGAGTTTAGCTTTGAGGAGGTGGCTTTGGCGTGTAAGAGGAACGACAAGGAGGAGATTCAAGGGGGCTGCGAGGTGACTGGGACGAGAAAGCAGAGAGCATCAGTTTTTGGTTTTTTCCAGCCTTATTTCTTTGCAATTTTATTTTCTATAATTATCATGAATTCGTGTTTCATGGGGTTCTAAACTCTTAGCTAAGGCTAAGAGGAAGCCCTAATTATGATTACTCTATGGATTTGATTGCTCAATTTATACAAATTTTCAGGATGATGAAGAATTTTCCACTACTACAATATTGCAAAAAGACAACGGTGAAAAGATAACGGTTGGCTTCAAAACCGTTGTAATTGTTTTTTCTACAACGGTTATTACTTAACCGTTGTCAAATGCCTTTAAAAGTGTTATGGATGTACATTTGAGGTTTTCTAATTTTCTTTTGCAACATTTCTACAACGGCTTTTGTTGCAACCGTGGTGTATGAAAAAACACGGAGTGAACAGTTAAAAACACGGAACTTAAGTCACGCCTTCTTCTCTTCGTTAGGATCCCGTTCTCTCCTCAAACTCTCATCTCCCTTCTATTTTCACGCCTCTTCATTCGTCAGATCCCCTTCTCTCCTCACACTCTCATCTCTCTTTCTCATCTTCGTTACTCAAATCTCCATCTCTCTTCTTCCTACTCAACACCACACCACACCACACCAGATTCCACCTTTCTTTCTCTTCGCTAGCCCTCTCCAAAACTCAAACACCTAACACCTTCTTTGCTGCTCTCATCTGCTATATCACTCTCTCTCTCTCTCTCTCTCTATCATTTTCTTGTATATTGTGTTTCTCTCTATCACATAAATCCTTTTCTAATTTCCTGAACTTTCTGTCATATATGGGTGTAATTTATGGGCCATTCAGCGTTTTAGTCAGATTTAGTGCTATTGGTCTTAGATCTGAGTTTTCTGTGACCTCAAAACCCTAGGGTGTTATTGGTGTTAGATCTAGTCTATTGGTGTTAATTTATGGGCCGTTCAACGTTTTAGTCAGATCTAGTGCTATTGGTGTTAGATCTGAGTTTTCTGTGACCTCAAAACCCTAGAGTGTTATTGGTGTTAGATCTAGTGCTATTGGTGTTGATCTGCAAGCAACGAATGGCTAGCGGAGATCGACGGCCAAATTATCGACATTTTCCGTGCATTATCGTAAGAATTTTGATTCAATGCCTCTGTTTGGCTTTGGATTCATTAACGAGATGGAGTTTCATAGTGTTTTATGGTTTACGGAAATTCAAGTCTAATGCTAGTGTTTTTGGATTGGTTTTTTTGTTGCAAAAATGGGTTTGAGAAGCTGGAGAAGATTAAGGATTTGAATAGGCAAAGTAGGCGATTGGAATAGCTCACTAACAAGATGCGAGACAAGAAAAGGTATTTTTCACAGTTTGATGCTCTTTATTTGTTGTCTCAATCGATTAATGTCGGCTTAAATGTCAATGAATGTTCTTGATAGTTTTCTTTGTAAATTATCAATATTTGTTGGTGATTTATTTGAAGGGGATTTAAGCTGGTCCTTTGGGTGTTTGCTTGGGATGGTGGCGAGTTGTTTGTTGAGTGAGACCTCTTGGTTTTAGCAAACACTTTTTTCTTTCTATTTCATTTGGGTGCTTTGAGTATATGGGTATTGTCAGGAAACCAATAGTTAATTGAACTTTGGATTTCTTACAGAGATAAGAAGAAGAAGAAAATGGGTAAGGAAAATGGCACAGGAGGTGGACATATATCACCGCCTTGGCGTGAGTGCATAATTCCCTTTCCTTGTGGCTCACATTTTCACTGCTATACTATATAAAGATTCACACTGCAATTTGTTGATATTTTGTTATGCCAATAGCGATGTTAGTCCTTATTTCCATTAGTACCAATTACTTGTACCAGTTGTTTGTTTGTAAATCTTATAGTAAATGGTTGGGTGGACCTGTCTGTTAAACGGTCAACCTAGTGTCTAGTAGTTTGTCATCATTTATTGCAAAGAAAATTTTCTTTACATGTGTAAGATCATTGGTTAGTTGGAGAATTTTGCACTTGGCAGTTTTTTTTTTCTCAAGTTTGCCTTACTGTATCAGTAGCATTTGCATACCCTGAAAAAATGTCGGTTCCGATTAATGTGTTGTAGATGAAGCCATCATAACTACATTATGTGATTGAGCTGCCTCAAGCTGTATATTAAGCTACCTATCAGCTGTCTTTTGTGCTTTGTTTTTAGGTTATAAGGACCCTTGACGTAGCATGTAGAGATAAGTAGGAACTAGGAAGAATTGTAGTTTCATTTCGACAAGATCTTTACAATTGAATGAGCAAGAATAACACAGCAGTAGGCAATAGGATATTTCACTACAAAAAGCATATCTTTGTCTGCAAGACTTTCGATCCGAGGATAGGCATGGTTTAACCTTTTCTTTGGGAGCGACTCGCATTCTGGATCTTAGAATGGCGTTTTTGTTTTTGCCTTTGTGTAAAATCAATCTTTAATGACTTTTTTGTCTTCTCCCAAGTATTCTGTTTAAGGACTTAGATAATTTATTTCATTTGCTCGTCTTTTTAATTAATAACTAGGAAAGAGGAATTTTTAAAGACTATTATCATTTAGAAGGGGTAATCTATGCTTGTGTTGTGAAAACTTCAAATATTGGAAGGCTGCAAGACTCGTCTAAATTGAGGCCACTTAACCCTCGCATGAGTTTACTTGATAGTTTGGATCAATAATCTGAAACGGTTGGTGGTGCCGATATCTAAGTTGCCTCTGTTTTTCACTTGTACATGTTTATTTATTTAATTATGTTTTGTTTATTTCTGTTTATTATTCTTCCTTATATTCATTGTATTAGTCTCAACTAATTGAGCAGGACATCCATTGGCTTCTCGCAAGAAGAGACATCCGACGTAAAGTAGTGTGTTTTCGGGACTCATCGTTGTTTGCCACCGATGACTCATTGGACCCTGGTCTAAGGTTCTCTTGAGGACTGGAAAAGTATTTTGTGGGAGTCTTTGTGCAAGCATATGCACCGTGAGGATATGAGTGATAGTTGCTTGCTTAATGGAGTGATCCTACAGTTTTTCTTACCTTGCGAAGTGGCTATAAATTGCAAAAAAGCTAGAAGAAATTTCTGCTTTCTATTCCAAGGAGGTAAATCTTATTCAAATGTTGGGTTGATATTTTTTTTCTTTCCTAATCTGTGTAATCTTTAAATCTTTGCTTGAGTATGTTTATGCTGTGTTTGTTGGGGCCCATTTAGAAATATAAAAAATGAAACTATTCCACCTTCCTCGGTTAGAGATAGATGTTAGTCTGTTGTTTTCTATTCAAATAAGAATGCCGTGACGTACATTCAAGTTAGTTTGGTCCATATTGCTTTTCATTGTGAATTCAATATCCTGTTAAAATATGAAGCTCCCACTTTGAATACTGATTGTTGAACACTTTCTCAGGATAACAGTTCATAAATGGAGAGCTCCCACTTTTGATGTTGGAGAAGCTTTTATTGTTGTGTCAAGGTATGCAAGTGCAACTCCACCGCCACCACCTATTTTAAGTCGTGGTGTTGGTTGGTGTAATTACATATGATTGCAGGGGTTTTTAAATTTTCCCTTATGTGGATCAATTTCTACATTAACGGCATAGTTATTATAAATAAATGAAATATGTTAATTTTTCAAACCTTGCAGAAGGGAAATGCTGTTGTTGATGTTGCTACAGTGGGGGAATGCAATAACTTAGAGAATGCACAAGAAGGCAGAGCTAACTCACACACCCAAGAACAAATTATTGAAATCACCGTGTGTTGAGCTGGGAATGACTGCAATTGCTACCATGGGAAAATGACTAGATAATTCTTCATATAATCATATTCAATGGCCTTGTATTTGGTCTTTCAAAATATTTGTGTGTTTCCACTCGTTCAATTGCGCTCCTCATAATGAACAATGAATTCTAATTGTAAATTAATAGTGTTATAAATTATTAGTGTGAATTTTCATTAATTTTCATAGTGAATGATTACTTTGGAATTTTGGTAATTTTATGTGTACCAAAATGTCGTTATCTAATGCTAATTTCAATAGTGCTATGGAAAACGTTATCAAATGTGATTTTCCACAATGGTTTTATAAACAATCTAATACAAGTTTTTACAACGGTTTTATTTAAAAACCGTTGTGAAATGTGATAAATTACAACGGTTTTACGTAAAAACCGTTGTGGAATGTTATAAATTACAACGGTTTTACTTAAAACCGTTGTGAAATGTGATAAATTACAACGGTTTTAAGTAAAAACCGTTGTGATTTATCACCTTCTACAACGGTTTTTATTTAAAACCGTTGTTGAAAGTGTCATATTACAACGGTCACTTTTATGTATATGTTTTATACATCAGAATTAACAACGGTTTTTCTTAAAAACCGTTGTTGAAAGTGACATATTACAACGGTTTTCGACCGTTGTTGTAAATATGTAGAAACGACGACACTGCTAACGTCAACGGTTTTACAAGACTTTCAACAACGGCTAAAAACCGTTGTCTATTAACTTTTTTGTAGTAGTGTTCATTCACTAAATTTAATTGCAATTTCATACTTGGTTTTTGTGCTTGATCATAGCCTGTGATTTGGGTATTGGAATTGTTTGCATATGAATTTATATATGACCATGATTAAATTCTATGGGTGCTTGTGAATGAAAATCATGAACTTGGTACTTTGTTCTGACCGTAGACGAGTGCTTAGTTTGTGTGACCTTTTCGTAAAATTAACTATTTGTTTGACATGACCAAGTTGATACGTAGTTAATTTGTTTCTCACTGTGCTTCATTGAATTCCTATATGTTTGTGTATGCTTGACCATTGATATATAGACATTATGAGTTATTTGAGTTTAAGCCAGAACAAGGAAAAATTCATATCTTTTTGAGAAATTAATTGCATGTGTACCGGACCATGGACATGTGTGTGAGAGTCGTCTTCATTAGCCCGATAATTTGTGAGTTAGCAATTAAGTTCGAGAGTATGATTATTAGTGGTGGAATCAATGCCTTAGTGTTTTCTCTCATTGGATTTTCTCTTTAGTATTTTCTGTTAAATTGGTTTAGTTAATATAAGTTTCATCACCCAAAACAACATTTGTTGGATTAGTTAAGTAATAATTTTAAGATTAGGTTGTCATATTCAGTCTTTGTGGGTACGATCTCGTTCTTGCATATCTTCTCTACAATTGATTCGTGCGCTTGCGAGTAAAATTTGGTTTAAATTAATCTAGTAATTAGGTTGGTTTAAATTCACATCACCAACCTTATCTAAAATAGACTAAGCCCATGCCCTATCCAAGAATCAAGAATCAAGAATTTTCTAACTCATGGACGGGCCACTAGTTTGGGCCTATATGGCCTACCAAATAGCCCACATATAATTAATTAAATGCAATGACCATTAATACTAGTTTACTTTTATAAGAGCATCCACAATAGACTCCCTAAATCACCTCCTTAGATAAAATTTAGAGAGGAAGTAAGAAAATCCACCTTCAATCATGGTCCCTATCCAACTCCTAAAATAGGGAGACCTCTAGGAGCTCCTAAATCTGAGGAGAGAGAAAGGGCTCCTAGTGACTCCCTATAATTAAATGCTGCTATACTTTAATGCTATTTTAAGTGTTTATTTAATGCTAACTATTTATTATTATTATTTTATATAAAGGGGGAGCATTTATGCTAAACTAAAAAAAGAAATAAATCATTTATGATTCCCTAAACTAGGGAGTATGGTTGGAGTTGAAATTTTATAAGGAGCTCCTAAAATAGCTTTCTAGTGTTTTTAGCTAAATTTTAACTAAAAAATAAAGAGCATGATTGTGGATGCTCTAAGGATGTTAAATGCAATGATTATTAAAGTTAATATTAAGGGGAACGCTAGTCACAATCCCCTAAGGCGACTGAACTAAACACTCTATTAAATGCAATGATAATTAATGTTAATATTAAATGTGCCATTATATTCTTTCAAATCTTTTAACTAAATACAAGCATAATTAATATTAGTTTAGTTTATAAAAATATTATTTATTAACTTAAATATCATCCCGGCTTGGGCCACCCATAAGCCTAGAAATCATGGCAAAAACCCTACCTTTTACATAACAAGTCGGGCTAAGCATGCTCAAACGTCCAAGTTGGGCCAGCATATAGCACAAAAAATAGGGATGAGTTTGGGCTAGCCCATTGTGCTTGGTTTATTTTTAGAGGCCTATCAAGAACCCATATCAATATTCAATGGGGTTTTTCCAATTCAGTATAGTTTCATGCACTTTTTACTGTTGGCCCTTTCCATCGTCTTCTCCACACTTCTAAGCTACTCTCATTGCTTTTCATTTTCTTACATAAGGTGCATTTCTCTTCAAAACTAGTCAAAATTTATTGCAGCTACAAAACCCTAAAATTATTTATCTTGACTACCAGTTTACATTGCTATGGCTGCATCAACTTCCCAATTGAACCATCTACACAAGATGAATAAAATACACTACGATTATGAGGAGGCCCTCTTACAAAAGTGGCAGAGTATCAGATTGTCCAATCCAAAAATTCACGAGTCTACGTCTGCGTTAAGAAGACAACTCTAGGTTCTTTTTAAGACTTTACTTGAGAAGAAGATGAGGGTGAATGAAGTCAGAGTCATTGGGGAAATAAATAATCCATTATGTAAGGGTGACTGGAACGTTATTGATTACTTGTTGAAGTATGTATCGACATCGCCAGAAGCACTAGTCAATATTTTTGTTCCACTAACATATTTAGTCAAGCCAGCCTCCCAATTTGGTTTACAAGTTTCTAAAACCTGGTTCTTAGGTCGATTAAAGGCTTGTGGAAATTTTGGCATGGCAATGTTGGATTTGTTCCTTATCATCTAGCTTTCCAAGGTTGTTTCCATGATATGGCCCCGCCATTCTAATATCAATTCACTTTTTTTGATTCGTGAGACATTCCTGCTCTTTTGTTGATTCACATGAGTCTTTCATCAATTGGGCTTTTCGGATTCATCAACCTTTCCCACCCTTTTGTTCTTTCACCATTTCCATCTTCTCCACTTTGTCTTCCAGTTATAGGTAACCCTAATTTTTCTTACTTGTCAATCAATTAATACCTACACTTTTCATATTCTTGCCAATGTGAATTTATGTTATAAAATTCTCCAAGTTCACATGTCGTGCTTAGGAACTAGGCCTATAAAATAGGTCGGGTCGGGTTGGGGGTTTAGCCAAGGCCCAACCTAAGCACAGGCTTTTTTCTCCCCAAGGGTTAAACAGGGCGAGGCAGGCCAACCTTATCTTAAATAAACTAAGCTCAGGCCCTACCCAAGAGCTAAGAATTTTCCAATTCATGGGCGGGCCAATAAGTCGGGCCTATATGACCTATCAAATAAGCCATATATAATTAATTAAATACAATGATTATTAATACTATTTTACTTTTATAAGAATGTTAAATGCAATGATTATTAAGGGGAAATCTAGCCATAGTTACCCAAGGCGACTGAACTAAATACTCTTTACTTTAGAGCATGACACGTAGTTTAGTCTATCAAGAAAGCTTTGATTTTTTGTTATGTAAATATTTTCTATTTGGAAAAACTACAGTAAACCCCCCAACCTATAGGGTCGGTTACAAGTTCATACCCGATTTGTGAGACATTTATGAGTACATACTCAACGTCACGAAAACTTACGAGTACATACCCTCCGTTAGCCATACCATCAAAACATTCGTTAAATGCTTATGTGTCAAAAGTGGGATCCATTTTTTGATGACGTGGACTTCCACGTGGACCAAAAATTAATAAAAAATTATTTTGAAGTTTAAATTATTTTTAAAAATTAAACATATTACATTTTAAAAAATCTAAAAAATCTCTCTCTCTCTCTCTCTCTCTCTCTCTCTCTCTCTCTGCCGATTTCTTCCCATTGTTACCGTCTTCACTCTCCTAAACCCCAAACCCAGCTACCACCTCCTCTCTTCCCTTCTTCCTCCCCAAAATTCCGTCTAAGAAACACAACTCCTCTGTTTCTCAAATACCAACTTCCCCACCACAACCTCCTCTCCGTAGTCCCTCTCTCCACCAACAACGACCTTCTCATCTTCCTCGACGACGTATCATCCGAGCCCCTGCTGCTGGGCCCCACGCCTAGAGCAACAACGGAAACGTAGAGATCTTGATGGTGATGCGGGTGGTGGTGGAAGAGGCGTGGCGGCTGGGTTTGGAGTTGAAGGAGCTTCTCTTGTTGCTGCCATAGCTTGAACCGTTTGTACGGCTGAGCTGCCACATCCTCATTTTTGTACCAGAACAACGTCTCCAGATCAATTTGATGATTAGGTGGGGGTGGGTTATTGCTGTTATGGTGGTCTTGATCGTGGTCTCCAGCCATTGCTGCCCCAATTGTGACTGAAAATCCATATCAAAATCAAGCTCCACTCTCATCAATTCGGAACCCAATTTCCCACCCAATTCCCTTATGGGTATTTACCGTTGTGCTTAAAGTTTTAATCTTTATGTAATATGTGAAGTTTGTGTGAGTATATGAGAGTTTTGGGTGTGCTTAGTGTTTGTTGGGTTCGGAGAAAATGGGTGAAAATTTACACACACAGAGACAGACGTTAGGCTCTGTTTGGCAGCATTAATCGCGCTTTTAATTCCCTTCCCTTCTCTTGATGCGCTGGAGAGTGCTAAGATTGTGATGCAGAAGGGGATGAGGAGTAATGGGTTAGTGGGTTTTGAGGCCAAGAGTCAGAGTCAGAGTGAGAGTGGGGATGATGAGATGGGGGTGATGAGATTGTGGGGGTGATGATGAGATTGTGGTGGCGATGAGATTGTGTGAACAAGGTCGGGGATGATGAGATTGTGGGGATGATGAGATGGGGGTGACAGAATTGGATCAGGGTCGAAGACCATTAGATTGTCTGGGTTTGCGTTTTTTTATTTGAATTTGGGTTCAATTTGCTCGTTGGAGAGAGAGAGAGAGATATATATATATATATATGGGTTTTTTTTAGATTTTTTAAAATTTTTAATTTTTAAAAATAATTTTTTATCCACGTGGAAGTCCACGTCACCAAAAAATGGGTCCCACTTTTGCCACGTAGGCAGATAACGGATTTCTTAACGATTTGGCTAACGGAGGGTATGTACTCGTAAGTTTTCGTGACGTTGAGTATGTACTCATAAATGTCTCACAAATCGGGTATGAACTTGTAACCGACCCTATAGGTTGGGGGGTTTACTATAGTTTTTCCTTTCTATTTTTACCCCTCTCATTAAATGAGAAAACCAAACAGTCATCTCCTTCCCCATTTTCTCTATGTTCTCTCAACAACCGCTCATTTCTTCTCTTTTTCAAAAACCTAGAAAACCCGAATGTTCAACCATTCTTTGGATTCAAATTACACATACCACAAAAGTTACAAGTTTGCAAAAATCAACCTCTAATTTTAGTCTTCATCCTTTTCTTTCATTTCTTTTCAAATCCAAATTCCCGAAGCTGCTTTCAAGTCCAGCAACACCCTTATATCTCATGGATGTGACCCATCAAAACTTAGACGATTTGTAAACTATCTCAAGAATGGTCGATGGAGATATTAGAAAATGATCACCAACACTATGGGAAAATTGACTTTGGTGCAAAACTGGTTTGGTTGCCTTGCCAGATTCTGATATCAATTAGCTTTTTCCGATTCGTCAAACTTCCTGCTCTTTTCTCCTATTCGCCATTTCCATTGTCTTCCCCACTAAAGGTCTATTTTTCTGTTTGTTCTAGGTAAGTTCTCATTTTCTTAGCTATTGTTAATGTGAATTTATGTTCTCACTTCGCCAACTTTTCATTTCCTTATGTATCATTAATGTGCATTTCAGTTCACAATTCTCCAATTTCTTGCATGTCCAGCTCTAGAGCTTTGAAATTCCCAAATTTTGTGGATTCCGTTTTTAGAAATTCTTCCTATTCTATTCGATTGTCTTCAATATATGAATTTCTTGCATATGTGTTCTAGATCCATAACCCTAAAATATCTAGTCTTGTTGATTCACGAGGTTCTTTCATCAATTGGGCTTTTCAGATTCATTAGTCTTTCCCGCCCTTTTGTTATTTCACCATTTCCATTTATTCACTATGTCTTCCAATTAGAGGTAACCTTAATTTTTCTTACTTGTCAATATCGATTAATACCTCAACTTTTCATTTTCTATCCAATGTGATTTTCTACTATAAACCTTCTCCACTTTCTTCGCATGTCTAGCTCAAGAACTAGGCCTATAAAACGGATTGGGCTGCCCGACCAGACTCTAAAAGGGGTTAGCTCATGCTCTACTGAAGCACTCGTTTTTTTGAACGGGCCAGGCCAACCCTATGTTAAATAGGCTAAGCCCAAGTCGTACACATAGGTTTAGAATTTTCGGGCTCATAGGCTGGCCTATATGGCCCTTAGGCCACATATAATTAATTAAATGCAATTATACTTAATAAAATGTAATGATCATTAATACTAGTTTACTTTTATAATGATATTAATTGCAATGATAATTCATGGTAATATTAATTGAGTCATTATATTCTTTCCAGGATGATGATCTTCTGCATTTAACTCTCTGCATTTTCCTGCATTTTTTAAAATCTCAACCATTCAATTAATCCAACAGCTTAAGGTAGGCCACATCAGCAAAGCGTTTATTTTAACTTTTGGGTCAAAACTGACGCCGTTATTTCTCCATCCTGGTAGAGCTACCATGATCCAAGCTGTCACGGCTGCAATCCCTATTTATGCTATGCAAACTGCTAAGCTCCCTGCAAGCACTTGTAAGGAATTAGACCGTGTGAACAGGAACTTTTTCTGGGGAGGAAGTGGAAAAAAGCAGAAGGTACATCTTTGCCAATGGGATTTGGCATGTATACCCAAAAGGAAAGGTGGCATGGGTTTTAAAAGAACCTCTGATATGAACCAAGCTTTATTGGCTAAAACTAGCTGGCGACTGCATTGCAAAGACCAAGGATTATGGGCCAAAATTTTTGAGGATAAATATTTAAAAGGAAAATCCATCTTGGATAGTTCTTTGAAAGAAAAAAATGGTGGATCTTCTACTTGGAAGGGGATCTTGCATGGCTCTGACCTCATTAAAAAAGGGTTGAAGTGGAGAATTGGGAAAGGGGATACTGTTAAGTTTTGGAAGGACCACTGGATCACTGATCGTCCTCTAATGCAACATGAGGGAACTCTGTACTCTGAAACTATGGACTGTAGTGTTGCTAACTTTGTTCATGATGATTGGTGGGATATTGGGAAGCTCCGTGAAATGCTTAATGAGCAGCTTGTACAGCAGGTAATTAATTCTCCTGTTGGCTTCAATAGCAACTTACAAGACTCTCAAATTTGGAAACCTACTGCCGATGGGATATTTATAGTAAAATCTGCTTATGATCTTTTATTTGCTGACACTGGTTGGGTTGACCCATACTGGGAAAGTGTGTGGAAATTGAAAATCCCTCCTAAATTGAAGATCTTTGCTTGGTTGATTTACCAGGGGAAAGTTTTATCTAATGAGCAGAGAGCAAAGAGACATCTCACTTTGGACCCCTCTTGTATGATTTGTGGGTGGATCTCTGAATCTATGCTCCATATTCTTAGAGATTGCTCTAGAACTAAAGAAATCTGGAAGACTGTGCTACCCTCCTTACAAGGGATACAATTCTTCCAAACTGAGTTAAAACCTTGGCTAGCTGCAAACTTACTCTCCAAGGCTAGATGGAGGGATGGGATACCATGGAGTTTAGTGTTTATCTATACTTGCTGGCATATTTGGAAATGGAGAAACAACTATGTGTTTAATGATGAGGAAGAGTTGCCCTTCAAACCCCAAAACCTTATCCTGACTGATGCCATTGAATGGTTCACAAATGCTTATGTTCCTAACTCTAAGTCTATCAGAGTTCCTGTTTCTCTAGTGTGGGAACCCCCAGACTTGGGTTATTTTAAACTAAATGTTGACGGCTCTCGGAAATCTGCTACCGGGGCTATTGGTGCTGGTGGTGTTATTCGCAACTCTGATGGAGAGTGGATTGCTGGTTTTGCAGTCAATTTAGGCAAGGGTCAGATCCTAGATGCAGAAAGCTGGGGGCTGGTTTTTGGTCTAAAACTTGCAGCTGATCGTGGGATAGCTAACCTCATTGTGGAAATGGATTCAGCAACTGTTGTTCATCTTATTCAATCCTCTGATCTCACTAATTATCATCCTCTTGCTGGTTTGATTTGTAGCTGCAAGGAATACATGGAGAAAATCGATAATTGTGTTGTTAGACATATTTATCGAGAGAAGAATCGTGTTGCTGACTGTTTGGCAAACTCAAGTTACAATGGTGACCTGGGAGTCAAGTTCTTTGATAATGCCCCGGAGTGGGTGGACTCAACTCTCGCAGATGACATTGCTGGGGTTCACAGAACCCGCCTAGTTTGTATTTAGCTTGTTTTTGTGTTGTTTTTGGGGCTTGGCCCCCCCAGCTCATCAAAAAAGTTCATACCTCAAAGAAGCTCTTTTCTCTTATACTCTTACAGGTTCAAAAATATTGAAGTTGGAGTCTGGGTTTTAATGACGGCTTGTGATTTTTTCCCAAATTTAGCAGAGGTTCCATAGAATAGGTGTTGATTTTTTTATAAAGATACTGAGTTTTGCGGGAAGCTATGAATGCAGCAACCAAGCCATCCCTTTATACTTTGCGTAGATTTCGATCTGAAATTGGATTGTAAAATCCATAACTTTTGAAGCAAATTATTTCAACATTCTAAAAAATGAGAAATCTGTAATTATAGAGATCTTGAACAAAGGTGATCAATGGGGAAATGGTTTTTAGGAATTGTTATGGTTTCAATCGGGGAACATGGTGGAGGTTTTTGGTTGTAAAAATTGATTTATTGTGGTAGCAAGGAGTAATACTGATACTAGTGGAGGAGCCATGATAGACCTGCTAATGTGATGGGATGGGAAAGGGGTAGGGAACTGGGGATGGGGAGACGTCTGGAATGTAACGTCTGTTTAATTTGCAAATTGACTTGGTGCAGTAAGAGCCCTTGGATTAATTGGACAGTCCAGATGTTTTAAAATGCAGAGAGTTAAATGCATGGTCCTTCTTTCTAAACTTTTAATTAAATACAAGCATAGTTAATATTAGTTTAATTTATAAAAATATTATTTATTAACTTAAATATTGGGACGCTGATAGGCCCTGAAATTGTGGTTGAGGCCCTACCTTTTACACAACGGGCCATGCTAAGCACACCCATAGTCTTGGGTAGGGCCAGCCCATAGTATCAGGTTGGGTCAGATCATAGCCCAAAAAATAGGGCCAAGTTCGGGCTAGCCCATCGGGCTTGGGCAATTTTTATGGGCCTTGTAGAAAGGACAAAAACAAAAACAACTCATCACCAATAAGAGCATTTGCAATTGTTAGGATCAGTGCAATTTTATTGCATGAAATTGAACTAAAACAGTAAAATCTCACTTGCAATTGTGTGATTTAGTTCATTGCTTTTGCTATACGCTAACCAAGGGACCCACATGCTAATAAAAAATTTTAAAAATACAGCAATTAATGCATTATGTTGTTAACAACATCAAAAATGGTTGTTCAATAGTTTAATGCAATAGAAAAAAATACATCAATTAATTTTTTTTCAAATATAAAATTGGTCTCTATTGAAAGATTTTTTGAGAATATTGCAATGATACAATTTTTAGTGTTATTAAATTTCTCACTTTTATTTTATTTGAGTATGTAAAAAATGTATAAGTACATATAATTATTGATATGAAGTTATTGAACTGTACCATTACAAGTAAAATTGCAGTTCAATTCAATGAAGCTATTGTACTATTGAACTATTGAACAACCATTATGGATGCTTTAACTTATTGGCATAAGTACAGAACCTTGGCCCAACAGAAATCAAAAGAGAAAATTAGCATAATTGAGGCCCATTTACAAACATCTAGGCCAATACAAAACAAAGAGAGAACTAAGGCTTAATATTACAAAAGGTCCTTAAGGTTCTGAACTATCAGTTAAATCGTAATGTTTTTGTGTCGTTCGTGGTCGCCGAGGTTAGTATGTGTGATCACAAATGGTCCCTGCCGTTAGGTTCCGTCAAAAACTCCATTAGTTTGCTGACGTGGCATATATATATATCACAAAACATCCTTAAGGTTCAAGCACTTATCACAAATGGTCCATGCGAATTTTTTTTTTCATTTAAAATTCAAAAAATTTTGGTTTTCTTTTTTAAATTATTTAAAAATATATTTTATATTTTAAATACACATGACACTATATTTTTGAAGACGTGGGCTCCACATATATGCCACATCAACAAATTAATGAAGTTTTTTTAAAAATAATTTAAAATTTAAAAATGAAAAAAACCATTTATAGAAGGATTTTAACCTTGAGAACCATTTATGAACTCTAAACCCTTGGTTTTTTCATTTTTAAATTTTATGAATTTTAAATTATTTTTAAAATCTCCATTAGTTTGTTGATGTGGCATATATGTGGAGCCCACATCTCCAATAATATAGTGTCACATGTATTTAAAATACAATATATATTTTTAAATAATTTAAAATTCATAAAATTTAAAAATGAGAACCAAAATTTTATGAATTTTAAATGAAAAAATAAAAAAAAATTTGCAGGGACCATTTGTGATAGGTGCGTGAACCTCAGGGATGTTTTGTGATATATATATATGCCACGTCAGCAAACTAACAGAATTTTTAACAAAACCTAACGGCAGAGACCATTCGTGATCACACATACTAACCTCGAGGACCACGAATGACACAAAAAAACGTTAAGGATGCAATCTGATAGTTTCATAAACCTTAGGGACCTTTTGTGATATTAAGCCGAGAACTAAATATGAGAACAGGCTACCACCGCACCAGCCTCTTCCCACATGCCGCACCGCCATCTTAATTCTACAACAACTAGAGAAGGGTAACCAGTAACCAGTAACCAAACATACCAAAGCTTTGAATGAAGAATAGTGCTTGGCAAACCACCCAAGCAAAAAGTGCTACTGATCCAAATTTATTGTTATAATTTAGTCCAAGAATACAATTGTTAGTTAAATTATAAAATAAACTCCGATTGAATCTCTAAAATTAGGCCTAAAGAGAGTTAGTCCATTTTAAATTTCTTTAAAAGAAAATTACTACTAATTTAGTAATATTTTTTTCTCCTAATATTAAAAGAGATTTCAAGTTCTAACACACAAATAGATAAAGAGGGAGAGACGATTGAGTGATTTTATTTGTCGATCTGAATGATTGAGGTATTGTGAGCCCAATTCAGAGGCAAACTTCATCAAGAAAAAAAAGCAAAAAGAACAGTGGCAAATTGTTTAAGAATATTCAATTATGCATGCAAATATGCCCTCAAAATTATATATATAAAAAGTAAGAAATAGCACCTGCAGCATTTTAAAGTCTCACTTAAAAAAATCCTTTCTTCGAATTCTTAGATCTTCATATAATTACGCGTATCTATTCCCTTCGAAATTTCAACTAGAAAAGCAAAGGGCATCTGGCCATGATTGTGGTTTGACCATAAAATAATATATTCCCCCATAATCTAAATGCCATAAATAAAATATCATCTACGTTGACATAAAGCTCCCAACATTTGCCCTACAATTGTGTGATTAGAAAACCAACGCAAAACAAACAAAAATGTGTCAATTTCTGCAACTCCAAGTCTTGGAGGCTTTGAGTGGGTGCGAGAAGAAAATATTTGTATTTGTACGTCTTTTTCATTATCTGCAAAAAATTTCACCATGGATACATATTCAGTCAACTTATTTTGGCCAGTTGATATGCTTAGATGCCCAAACCACAAATAACTAGGGATGGACAAGTTTGACCTTTCTTTGTCTTTTTTTGTTTAGGTATTGTCAATTTTCAGCCATTTCCTTAGTGGCTACGAGAGATCGTGGTATATAATTCATTGCTTCTTTAGAGGGAAATCTTAACCCCCAAGGCACTGCTCCCCAACCCCACACCCTCAATTCCCCTAGTCCAATACAAAGACTTGCCTCCACTACTTCCAAAATTCATGTTGTTTTCATTATTAACGTGTCAAATTCCACAAGAACTATGAGTTAGGATCCTCTGCTTTTCATGTAGGGTGAACTTTGTTATTTTCTTGTGGGGTGGATATAATTATTGTTTTAAATCAAGTAAGGTCACTAGTATATATTACTTACAATTACGGATACTTCACTATTTTGTGTTGCATATTTTGCTTATGCAAATAGAACTATGTTATACCAGAGGTCTTAGGTTCAAATCCCCACAACATCATAGTTGTGTGTGTGTGTGTGAAATGCATCTCCCCTGTAGTTTATACACTATCGCTTGTACTAAAAAAATAAAAACTTATGTCAGATTAATTAAACCTAACTTCACCTTTGGAACGTGTAAAGAGAGTTCGTTTTTGTGGTCAATAGCCCGCCGCATAAAAAGGAAGTTCCCCTCAAGTTTTTCGCTACTTATAGGGAGGACTCAAACCTAGAGAGAGGTGGTCGGGTCAAAGTGGTGATTTCGTTGATCCTTGTCAAATCCAAATTCCACCCCTTGATCTAGGGCAATCAATTCTTACGTGAATCACTCTTGATCTAATATTGCAGATTCCTTCCCTTAAGCACTTCCGAACTCCGTACCGGTGCCTCTGATTTGCACACCAAGCCTTCTTTGGACCAGGATTCCGGCCTTTGCTAGCCTAATTGCGTTTGTGTTCTTCAAGTTTTACAAGCCTCGAGACATTGGGGCTATGAACAGATGGGCCCATGAACATATAGCCATTCCCACTTTAGGATGAGTTAGGGCAACCCCAAATTGACGGTGAAATTGGGAAAATTTTCTAGGATTTTAATCATTTGTAAGAGAAAGAAAAAAAGAACAACATGCTCATGAAAACTAATAGCAAGAAAAACATGGAAAGTATACTTACTACAAGAGGACAACCTCCAAAGGTAAAGTCATCGATTGAGACTCTAGGGTGGAAAATCAAATATCATACGTGTGGGATAAAAAAAATTCACTAGGCAACTCCAAATCAGCAAGTGTCCAGAATTAGGGTAAAAGATATGACCACGCAACTTTACACGTCCTCATGCCACACAATATTATTCCTAATCTTCTAGGTCCAAATATAGAGTTGGATAAAGTCTATGAACTCATTAGGCTGAGTATTATCTCAAAATATTTTGGTGAAATTTGAATCAATCGTTTAACGTAGGCTGTTTTAGAAACCTACTTTTCTGACGTAGGGAAGTTGTGTTTGATTTACAATCACTAACATCCTGATACTAACAAAAGCCTTTTTCTTGTATTGTAAGTTGTAACCCGATCGATCACTGTCAATTCGTGTACCTGTAATCCACTTTAGTCGATTCCCATGTGAACTAGGGCTTAGGGGGGGTTTCAATTTAAACATGCAATTTGCAAATACCACTTGATATGCTCTTGAGTCTCAAATCCACTATCAGACTATTATTGCATATCAACCAGCCACATGGCCAGCATTTACCAAACCCCACTTTCTCTTAGTGATATAGCATTGCATTGCATAATAGGACACCTTTTATAATCAGTCACATTTTTAATTAATTAACATGCATGCAATAATGTCAATGAGGTCTAACCCGGTGGAAAAGAGTCTCACTTACAAATCATGGTAGCGTGTGTGAGAAAACACGTCCTTTTCCTGAAGAAAACATGTACTTAAATTATTTTTTTTATAGATTATAAGCTACAACATACATTGAATCATAAATTCAAGAAGCGGATAATGTTTCATATCTTGGAATTGGATCGATGGCCATGCCATGCTGATGGTCAATTGAGCATGTCCTGCTGAGTGCTCTCACATACACAAGTAAAGCAAAGCATATGGGTGCTCCTCCACCAACAACAACCACCCATATGTCCCAATGACACTCCTTTTTCTATTTGTGTAGGAACCCTATATTTGTAGAACCCTATTGCCTTTACTTTGTGCCCCAATATAGCCGGCAAATTAAATCCTTCCAACCGTTTTTGGCCCCTTAGGCCCCCAACCACCTAGTCAATTTGGCTATGCCTCCCCACCCTCAAGTGTCCCTTGTGGGACCTCTTGGTAAACTATATTTTAGCTTAAGATTACTCCATGTAATTAATTTATATACTCTCTAATTTCAATTTTGATGGACTTTTTGCCTATCGAAAATCGGGGATTAGACTACATTTAAAAGAGAAATACTACTAAATTAAGAATTAATTTATTCAATTTTATTGGATTATATTATTTATTTTATTGTTTTAAATCATCTAAGTTGCTTCTTCGAGAGGTTCTACCAGAACCAATTGTACATATGTACAGGGAGACAAACACAATGGCTTGAAATCGTAAATTTGTATAATAACTCTATGTCTTTTAATATGTTAATGTTATGTTATTAAACAGTTAATTGAAACTACAGATAATAATTTATTTAACTAATAATAGAAACACAGTCAAATCAAACATGCTACCAAACCAAGTGATAAAATTCCTTGTAATCATATATAACCGAATCATCTCTCTATCTCTCTCTCTCTCTCTCTCGATGATTGAAAGAAAGGCAGTCACCGTAGTGGGGGTGACATGGGCCTATGCTTTCACAACTTTTCAACCCATGCATGATAGCTATGTGGGAAAAGCCTCCCCCCAACAAGTCTTGCAAAAGAGAGTTCAAGTGGGGCAAGCCAAGCTTTTTGGCTTTTTGCTTTATCAAAAGTCGGTGCGTTTGTTGATATATCCTCCTCTAGAAACTATAGATAAATACAAGATTACAGAAAAAGCACCAAATAGATTCAAATCCCTCTCTCACATCAAAATGCTCTATTTTATTAAGCAAAAGACCCACTTGGGCATTCTGCTTTTCTTGTCAAGGTAATATTCTTATTCATCTTAATTCGCTTTTTATGACCTGCCAGACAAGCCATATTTCTTTACCGCCATACTTTATATAGGATGACAACAGGAGCATAGATTCAACTTTTCAAAGCCCTATCCTGTATAAACAAATACATGCACATACTCTATCAATTATTCAAGTTGTCCTTTCGGGACATCCGATAAAACTAGAACGATACAGAGAAGATTAGTATGGATCATGTGCAAGGATGACACACATAAATCGAGAAATTGTCCAAATTTTTTTAAAAAGGAAAAAGAAAAAAAAACTATTCAATTTGCTATCAACTTGATTTTTTTTTCTTCTAGTTTTCTTTTTGTTGGAGTGTTAAACGGTGAAGAGAACTTGCTGCACAAGCTAATTGTAAATACAATTTTAGTCTAAACAACTGATTTGACGGGGAATGTGAATATCAATCCATTCTAACCCTAAAAGAATCCAATTTCAAATCCTCACACTTATGCTAAGAATAACACTGCCGAAGACTAATGAATTAGTGGGAATTCGAGGATCAAGGAACAAGATTGAAAAGTAGTACTAAAACTTGGGGCATAATTTGTAGGTGTTATGATGTGTGAACAAAGAAATATGTCATATAGTTGTCATATCTATAACTTTATTAAGACAAATCATGCAATGGTGGAGAATCACTGTGGATACAGTTGCATATAATTTGTGTAGCTCATGTTCCTTAATTTCTTTGGGTCAATTGCATTTTACCCCTAATTTTGTGCACATGTTTACATTTTTGTAAGCCATGCTCAAGTTATTCCTAGGATCCGGATCCACTCTCTTCATTTGGTTGTATTTTTGGTTCATGTTATGAATTCATCACTTAGTTTATTCACATAAACCTTAAGATAGTAAAATTTTATAGACTCGTAGTTTCAGTATAAATAGCATGATTTTAATCACCAAGATTATCATCCTCCTTTTTATCCTTTAGCATTTTGTAGCATTTATAAATAAATAAAAATCAGTCATTTTGTTCCTCAAACTAAGTTGTAATCTTATTACATGGTGCTCTTAAATTCTTCTTAGTAAATAGTACAATGATAATTAGTATACATGTATGTATGTATGTATGTACAGCGGCGGATGCATTAAGGGACAAGAGGGGTCACATGACCCCATGAGATGGCGAAAATGTGGGCGTGGACGACCTATGGAGGTCCTGGGACGACCCTATGGCGAGAAGCTCGGCGACCCCAAATGCACACAAGGTGCTCGACAAAAGGCCAGAAAGGCCTTCGCGCAGAAGAAAAATAACTTCAGTAGAAGAAGAGGAAACAAGCAATAGAGAAAGCAGCCTTTGCTGCAACAAAAAACGTAAAAAATAAAAAGTGGTAGGCCAGATACTGATGCAGCACTAAGCACAAGGTGATAGGCATGCAGTTGTAGCAACAAAAAACTTAAAAAAATAAAGAAAAGTAGGCCAATGTCCACGGCTGGTCTAAGTCTTTTTCTTTTGGGTCAAACGGGCTGGTCTTAGTCTCTAATTCAGAAATATGTTCATTTCTTTTTGTCGTAATTAAAAATATGTTCATTTCATTAAGCAAGCATGCACAAAAATCTTAGGTTTTATTGTTCCCTTATCTTTTAATTTAATTATTGTTCTAATTTTTAGTTGATTTATTATTATTATTTTTAGCCTTATTATTATTATTATGTGTTGATGTGATTATTAAAATTTTTATCAAGAAATTAAAAATGATTCCTAGGAAAACAATTATATGGAAATCTTAAAAGATAGAGAACGAAAAGGAAGAAGCGATTGTTCAAAATCTTAAATTTTAGTGATGAATTTATCTATAAAGGGGTTCTCCAAAAAAAATTTCTTCTTCCGGGTGAGGTTAATGGTAGAGTATTAGCGTGTGTCTGTTTTTATTATTATTATTATTTTAAAAAATAATTGGATAGAAAATGACTCATTTATCCTACAAAATGCCTTAACAGTTTAGCCAAAAAAATTTAAACACTTTTACACTATGACCCTATGACCCGAGAGTCCTGGATCCGCCACTGTGTATGTATACATGTGCAGTGTGGGAGCAGGAAGATACCTATAACCTTTTACCGTACGCACACGCTGAGTCAGTCCTGAACTGACACAGAAAAGAGCAACATGGTCGGCTGGCCTTCAAGGGGAGGAAGAAGAGACGTCTCATCTCACAAACAAAAACAACCAAAAAAAACCTTATCCCAAATTCTCTCCCTCCATCATTGCCAACTTCTACGCTCCACAATCATCAACCTCCCCACATGGAATCAAATGCCCTATCAAACCAAATCATTGGTGGGGCCTACCTGTCGAACTCCCTTATACTCTTCCACGTGTCTCCCTCTCTTCTCCACACGATGCTTTTTATTTGTTTTTATATTTACTATATTTGATTTATAATTAATAGTAAGAAAAAATGTGAGAGGGAGGGCCGGATAAGGGTGGTGATGACACATGATCGACAACCACCACTAGTTTATTTGGTTTTATTACGTCACTTCGCTTAGTGTACGAATTAATTAATTAATTAACTACTAATCAATTCAAAGTTTGTTTATCACTAATTTAATCGATCAATTAAAAGACAGTATTATTTTTAAAGAATTTTTTAATATGCCTAATCATGCGTTTAAAGTGAAAGCTGCAAGATACATACGTATATTTATATTATTATTATTATTGGACACACCATATATAAATTAATTTGATATTCTCCAATATGTCAAAGTCAATGCCTATCAACTTGGGGTGGGGTCCAAAAATACTGGCTGCAAAAACTTTCTCATATTCAGCCACTCGATCGATGACGAAAGCTTTGGCCTTTGGATAATATTTTTCCAAAAAAAATATTTCCTTACGTTTTCTCAAGGACAATAATAATAATTATTATTATGATGCTTATGAGAACGACCATGGTACTCAATTATAGAGACTTCCTCTGTTAAAATATATAAAAATAAATAATAAAAATAATAAGAAATTATAGGAGATGTTGAAGCATACCAAAGAAATATATTTCATGACCTAATTTTTCACACGCATGAGCCATGGTGCCAAGATTTAATAACTAACACGTAATTGACTCTTTTTTATTTGTTTATTAAAAGCTATTTTTATAATTTTTAATTCACATAGTGGATGATGCCCACGTACCCTACGTAGATGGATCTTTGAGCCCTTATATAAGACTTGTGGTGGGTATTGTACCCCCAAAGAAAAACAATTTTATTCGACTAAAAATGTGATTTTTCTAGCATTATTTTATTTCTAATCGATCTTAGAATCCGGTGCAATACGTTAATTTAGTGTTAGAGACTTGTGATGGACTTAATGATTTTCTCAAACTTTATTAGTTATTTGTTAATATACGAGAATTCTTGTACGTTCTTTGAATGTTTGGATAGCGGTTCAACTTTATATTCTATTACATATAATACCATTTTGTTTTCTAGAACGACCCATATGTAGTCAACTTTTCTCCATTGTCAGAGAATATAATTTTCAAGTCGTGTTTGATCGTTTGAGCAATTTGAAGGATTGAAAATTAATCTTGAAATATTTTTATAGTTGAACAAAATGCTTCATGTACTGTATGATCTGATCAAATCATATCTCTCGACCTAATTCGACCTCTAATGGTTCCAGTAATCTTAAAAGTTCATAATCTTTGGATCCCCTTTTTAAAAAGGGTTATATAAGGTGCATGTATATATGCACCATTGAATAAAAGCTGCATGGCAGCCCAAAACAAACTCATGCGACAAATGCAAGTGTTTAATAATTAAGTCCCCTTGAATTTTTTTAGGATATTTTCTATTGAAAGATACGATAATATATTAAGACTCAAACTCAGACTTTGTTTAAGAGAACAATTGCTCCAAACCACTACACTAGTGAGTCATTTACCCCCTTGAATTCTTGATGATTAAGAAAAGTACTACATGAATGCTGGACTCGAACCCAGCCATAACTTTGCTTAAGGGAACAATTGCTCTAAATCACTACGCTAGTGGTTACTTTGCCCCTTTAATTATTGATGATTACTTTAATTAATTTCAAACTTGAACAGCTAAAAACACTTAATCCCACCATATAATTGTGGGCATTATATTCGGTGGAGAGTTGTGCCCCCACACTAATCTCATCAATGACTGCTCTGCTGTGGGACCATAATTAATTAAACACTAAGTACTTGTGCTTAAAAAGATTATAATTGGAGTTAAGAATAAGCATGCAATAGAAGGCAAGGTTTGCTGTCTATCTACCAATATATTCATGTTGTCTTAATTGCTTTTGCATTATTTTAGGTTTATCATGTTTTATGGGTGACCCAACTACTCATCACTCTCATCAGCATCGCCGACAAAGCAATATTATTGAAAGTGCTTATTGTTCATGTACAGAAAAGCTGGTCCCACAACACACATACTCCACATCAACTTTCTAGTTAAGCAAAGATCCGGATTCTTGTTGATGAATCATATTCTCGTGGCACCATTATAACTCTTTTGAATTGAGTTGAAGAAGTAGTCTCCAATGGTGCATGCCTTCTACCTACTTTTTTCTTTCTTTCTTCTTTTTGCCCTTTTTTCTTTTCCTTTCTCGCAAACCAAACAAAGAAAAACAGAGATTAGCTGCTACTAGCCAACACTAATTATGCAATGCTAGCTATAGATAGTGCACATCTCTTTCTAGCTAATCTCTGCCCAATTTATAAGCACACCCACCCATCTATCTATTCTATCCACCCATTCTGAATAAATAAAAGTTAGAATGCATGTCCATTTCTCTGTAGCCAGTTGAAGGAGGCATGGAGTGGGAGACAGTTCATGTGGTCTGTTAAAAAAGGAACTTATAATTAATATCTAATCATGAACTTCTCATTTAATTATTTATTTTCTAGACGCTTAAAAGCAATCTTTGAATGAGCAAAAATCCACATTAGCTAGCTAATTAATTGGGCTTTTAAAATAAATAAAAAATTTATATTAATTTATGAGAAAAAATCACGGACTAGTTCTGCTGGGACACAACACAAGTAAAGCTAGCATAGCAAAAGTGTGCCCAATAATTGATACATGTAAAGTGGAACCTACAAACGCAAGGAAGCATATAAATGAAAAAGATTAAAGTGGTAGCAATAGTTAAAATTGGTACGTTAATGGGTGGCGAAGCACAACCGAATCATCCTCTTGTTGTGTTTCCCACTGCCATGGGATTCTAGCAAGGAAAGCAAGCATATGAGAGAGAGAGAGAGAGAGAGAGATTATATGTCCTTGTTTTGTTTGTTATTATAATGGAGATATATGAATAATATGGTAGTGGGGCTCAAATGGTCAACCTATGTAGAGAGATAGGGAGGTACCTTCATAATTTCTCAATGCCCCAGATTCGTTTCCCTACTCATTCTTTCGTTTGATTAATAATCATAGCCACCCACCCACCCACCCAACGCCCCCACAAAAGTCTCATTCCTAATTCTCTCTCTCTCTCTTCCCCCTTCATATTATTTACACACCCTTTTGCTCCCATAACTTCAACCATATATATTATCTCCTCCAACCCCCATTTATCACATAACAAACCAATTCCACATCTTCTTCTCCTTCTTCTTCTTCTTCCAAATGGGTTTTGATGATCATCCTTGTAACGCAGGCCTTGTCTTAGGGTTAGGTCTGGCGACATCGTCCCCTCAAGAGAGTACTTCTCCACCAAAGGCTCATAATCCATCAAGGTTTGCAAATAAGCCTTTCCCAAATTCTGCTCCCACAAGTGCTACTTTTGAGCCATCTTTAACTTTGGGTCTTCCTGGTGAGCCATATCATCAATTAGTGGCCTCCAATTACAAAGGTGGTGGTAATTCTCATGAGGAAGCAATTGATTTGTATAGGCAAGCATCCTCCCCTCATAGTCATAGCGCGGTCTCTTCCTTCTCTAGTGGTAGAGTGGTCAAGAGAGAGAGAGACCTTAGTAGTGAGGAGGTTGAGGTAGAGAAAGTCTCTTCAAGAGCGAGTGATGAAGATGAAGATGGCTCTAATGCTAGAAAGAAGCTTAGGCTCACCAAGGAACAGTCTGCCCTCTTAGAAGAAAGCTTCAAACAACATAGCACTCTCAACCCTGTAAGTTCTCTCTCTCTCTCTCTCTCTCTCCACATCATTTTTGTCTATATTTGGAATCTGATATTTGCCTTTATGAAAACTAATGTTAATTTTGTTGGGTTTATTTACAGAAGCAAAAGCAAGCTTTAGCCAGGCAGTTAAATTTGAGGCCAAGACAAGTGGAAGTATGGTTCCAAAATAGGAGAGCCAGGTAATTAATTTCACAGATCATCCTTAATCGTATGCATAATTAAACATAATCCATTATTTACCAGTACTATCCCAAAACTAATTCATTTGGGGGGTTTTTGTTAATTGGCAGAACAAAGCTTAAGCAAACTGAGGTAGATTGTGAGTTCTTGAAGAAGTGCTGCGAGACGCTAACGGATGAGAACCGGAGGCTACAAAAAGAGCTACAAGAACTCAAGGCACTGAAGCTAAGCCAACCTTTGTACATGCATATGCCGGCAGCCACCCTCACTATGTGTCCTTCTTGTGAAAGGATTGGAGGTGTGGGCAGTGAGGGAGCTTCCAAGAGCCCATTTTCTATGGCTCCAAAGCCTCACTTCTATAATCACTTCACCAATCCCTCAGCAGCTTGTTAATTAATTACTGCTGTATCATTAGGATTAGATGATAAGCAAAGGAGAAATTAAACCCTCATGACCCCTATATATTTTTTTGGTTCAGGGCTTTGTAGTGAATGAAAGACTATAGTGTAATTAATTTGTAGAAAAAATAGTTTATTACTGATCAATTACCTTTACTTTTAAAAAAAAAAATTATAATTATATATGTCTGTAAATCGTCAAGAAATATATCTATGAAGGGATTACTATTATTTTATTTATTTTTGGATTAATCTGTATTTTGTTAATTTCTGTTCTTGGAGTTGATTTTTGTACAAAACGTGCATAGCTTACGTATAAGAGGCTGATAATTTCAGATGTAGACAAGCTGAGACAAATGACAATACTCGTGCATGACTTCATGAAGAAGTTGAAGAAAGAAGTTGGGCTTTTGGATAAATCGTAATCTGAATACAAAATATATATACAAGTTGTTGGTCTTAGGCAAAAGGTTAAAGTAAACGTTAGATGCGTGAAATCATCTGCATTCAGATGTATCAAGTAAATTCGAATCATGTTACATCACTCATGAGGATTCGATTTGAACAAGTGTAAATTTACAGTTGAGTCTTGTATATGAACCATCCATCCAAGTCTTTGACTGATCATTTCCCCCACCTAAAAGCAAAAGATTTCTATATATAAATGTGACCATGTCACTGGCATTAGACATCAATCAAATGAAAATTGGTAATTAATTTAGGATCTGGATAAGATATTTTTTAAGGTCATGACTGAAACCATGAGATATTTGACCCAAAAAAAGAAAGAATTAATATTGGAGATGATGATTACATAAGAAGTAAGTGTGGGGTTAGGGGTGGGACGTTAGCTCACATGTATCTGTCTGTGATTCAGTTGCTTTGACAGATAGAAGAAGGTGAGGGTCTACAAAAATGGGTGGTGGTGAGAAGCGTGCAAAGAAAGAAAGGAATGGATGATCACTCCAAAAATAAAAATAAAAAATATTTGAGGATTGTGGTCACGTGACATGCTATGCATTTACTAGGACCAGTAGGGCCACAACCCACGTGATATGCCAATGGGTCTCTTCCCCTTCTTTCCTTCACAAAATCTTATCATGAGAGATTTTGTATCAAAGTCAGACTCTTCTTCTTCTACTTCTTCTTCTTCCCATTTGATGGATGGACCCCAACCCACCTTTGCCTTCCCATGGCTTAAAATTCCTAAAACCCATGCATATATGTATTCTACCTTTTTCAATAATGGAAGGATCAAATGGACGGTCCAGATTGATTAGGGCAAAGGAAAAAAAATTACATACGTTTACGTTATAGGCACGCTATGATCATGAATGATGAGAAAGGTATTTCTAAAACAAGTCCACACATCACTCATAATGGATGGTGTGGAGTGTGGACCAATTAAATCATGAGGGAAACTTTCCAGGAAAAGAGTGCACTTTCCGGGAAAACTCCTTTGTCTTATGGCCTCTCATCATCACTTTCATCACCCATACCATATGTCACAATCATCACCATCCATCTGCGAACCCTTCAACTCCCTCCCCCTTTGAATTCCAAAGTTGAATTATTTTAGTTTTGATTGGTAAAGAGTGCGAAAGCTATATGCCCATTGGACAACAACTATATACATATATATATATATATATATATATATATATATATATATATATATATATATGTTAGTTTTTGATAGTTTCTTTTTGCTATTTTAAGATATATATTTTTGGTTGTTAATGCTGTTTTAGGAGGATTGTTTGTTTTTGTTGTCGACTATGTGGGGGATCGTGAGGGGACAACCTTTATTTAAGAGAAAATCATAATCAAATTATTTGAAAGGGCAAAACCAGTGCTGTTGGGTCATTTGCTTTATAAAAGCTTTGGGTGTTTTAATATAATATTTTCTCTAATTATAGATTATAGATTCCATCTACGTGTGCACATACGTAAGTTAATAAAGAAATGGACCTAAAACACATGTCTTGTATTGGATGCCTTGTCGGCCCGTGGAGTTTATATAAGGATTTTGTTGAACATGATTTTTAGAATTACCTAACTTTACAAAATTCTACATCACTTACGCAAGTTTATGTTAAATTAATCTTTCAATTTGTTTTTATCTGGGTTGGTTATTTCGGAGGTGTTTTCTTTTCTTTGTAAAATGTGTTGACTATAAGTTTTCGTAATACGGTTAGTCTCAATGAGAAATGAATGAGGCGTGAAATAACTTAGATGTCTTCAAAAGTGAATCATCACGTGGCTTCATTTGACGACATCTTGGATGAAATTGCTAAAAATATGATAATGGGATGGATTGACCGGCTTTATATAGTTCATAGGAGAAATTGACTATATAAAAAAAAAAGATTTAGGGAATAAATTGACACTATCAATATAATTCAAGGGGCAAAACCTCATGGTACTATAATCCAAAACGTAGGATCCTAAATATGTTCATGATTCACTCAACTTTTGTTTTTTCTATCATAAAAAAATGTCTAATAATGCCTCATGTTGAATAAAATCACATTCAATAGCAAATAACCAACTCAACGGCTAAAATTAAAATTCATCCTTGAAAAAATTCAAACTTGAGTATGGGTATATATGTAAAGCAAGCATAATACGTATGGGATGGTGCCCCCATCTCATATGACTCAGCAGTAAGGAGAAGATAAATAAGCAAAACATGTCCATCAATCATGATGATATTCATGGGCAGCTTGTGACTATAGCTAGCATGTACACGCGTGAGTCAGTACAATATGCCACATAAATACATTAACGTACCCAAATTTCAAACACACAAGTATACAGACTTTGTTTGGTTTGATTTGGTTTGATTTGGTTTGGCTCCTCAGCATGAAGACAGAATCATAGGTAGGTTTGACTAGGACTGCTTGTTGGTTGTTATAGGTACTATAGCTTAGGGATATTAGACTTATAGGGTTTGGAAAATGTCTCATTTATGGATAACCAGAATGGGGTGCTGTTCTAAATACGTGGAAGCCGACCTAGTTGTAGTCATCTCATCTTAAATAATTGAGGGCTGAATGAAACACCTAGTGCCGAACATAATTAAATAACACGGCTGATTGGTTGCTATCTTGTGTCATATTTGATGTACACCATTGCGCAAGCATTATCGACTTGAGGCCCTTGTTATCTGAAATGGGTATTAGAATGGTTCCGATTTCTAACTCTAGTATCTCATTCTCAATCTTTCTTTGTCATATTCATGACTTTTTCAATTGATGATGACTTAAGGTCTGTTTGGGAGTGTTTTTGGAAAAGTTAAAAGCGCTTTCGGACAACCAATAGCGACTTCTGACAGCGTTTGATAGAATAATTTAGAAGTGATTATGGGTCATAGAAGCGCTTCTTGGAGAAGCACCTTGTATGTGCTTTTCCAAGAAGCATTTGGATTTCTTATGAAAATTTCCACATTTTTATAATAAAAGAGCTTTTGTTAAAAGCGCTTATGAACATAAGTACTTGCTATAGAAGAATTCCCAAACGAGCCCTTACTGTAGTCTATAAGTAAACATGCCGCAACTTTGAATCCTCCTTTTTGTTGATAAAAAGGAACGTCATTCAATTCAATAATTTTTTTATATATTTTTATAAAAGCTACATTATGGCATAGCAATTGGAGCTCATATATACAATTAATATGTTTTGTTGAATAAATTTTTTTTTTTGAGTGTTCTATTATCATCTGATCATATATCCTGCTCCTATATACTCAAGGACGACAATTAATTTTAGAAAATAAAAACGAATAAAGGCTCTCTGCAAAGAAAGTTAAAGAAGTTGAGATTTGGAGGTTTTTAAAGAAGTATTCGACTGAGATTTGGTGTTCGATCCACCGCCCAAAGGTTCACCAATTGGAAATGCATCAGGCCAACAGCAGGATCTTTTGAAAGTTCAGATATATAAAGTTCTATATGTTTGCAATATGGTTAGCAGAAGCTAAACCTTTATGGATGGAAGGTGCTTTATTAACTTTTACAAATTCTTTTAGACTGTGATTTATTTATTCTCAACTTACTTTTTTTCTTTAATTATTTACGGTTGTTGGATATATGCATTTTAAGATGTTTTATTCATATTATGCATGATATTCGTTTATAGCTGAAAACGCGCTCAGGATAAAATAAATCTTGCAGCAGAAGAAAAATTAACACACGGAATTTTTGTACCCAATGGTACGAGGAAAAACCCAACCGGGAAAAACCTCAACAAATCCACTAAGAACGGACTATTACAAGACTCAAGAAGATAAACTCTAATCAAAGATCTATCTAATACTTTTGTCCTGCGAACTCGGTCCTTGCTTGAACTCTCTTGAATCGATGATCCTCACGAACAAGATGACCAAAGACACTTCCATTGCACATGACTATTCAATATGGAATTTTTAAATATGAAGATGCAAACTAGAAATAAAAAGCTTCACAAAGTTGCTTTATCATTCTAGGTTTTTATCAAATCACTTCTCTCAATATAAATCTTTTAAATCTGTTTTCTTGAAGTAAATAACAAAGGTCTTCAAGCTTTGTTATTATAAGAAAAAGAAATCACGTTTAAAAGAGGAAAGCAATTCTGCTAAGAATTTCATTCCTAATAAAACATGATCACAAAACGATAGTTTTCCTAATATGATATGCAAATTACCTTGTAGACAAAGTCACCTCTTGATCTGCTTCAGATTACCTTGTGTCCCAAGTTACTTTGCCTAAAAACTAGGCCTAGATCTACACAATAAAGACACAATTACAAGTCTAGGAAATTAAGCCAATTCCTAAATAAACTTACGTTTACAATAGCTTTTTATACTTTATGAATAAGTTAATTAGCTAATGAGTTTTGTTTGATTTAGGTATAATTTTATACGATACGACATCAACATGATTTTTTTTGGTCGAAGACATCAACATGATTGGACACAACATGTTTCCGTATAAATAACCAACCCTCCTACACAAATGCCCTACCATCTACCAAAGAAAAAAAAAACCTTTCTTGACAGTTGAAGAAAAATATAATTAAAATGAGACTGGTAAAATGGATATGAAAATAAAATTGAAAAATCACTTTGAAAAATTACCCCTTTAATTTATTAGCTAAACAATTGATCTTTTGTCAACGGAAGTAGAAAGGATCTTAACTTGAAGACCAGTGGTCTCATATTCGAACTCCCATGATACATTGGTAGTGCGTGAATGAGAAAACTCTCATCCCCTAATATCGCTTGTATTTAAAAATTAAAAAAAAAACTGATCTTTTTGTAGATGAGGACCAAACAATAAATCATGAGATGAATTTGTGAAATGAGCTCAAAAGAGGGTTTAGTGCTTTCTGAAAGGGTTTAGTGCCTTCTGAAGGAATACTGGTTAAATACTTGAGCCATAAAATTCTTGGTTTGTTGAGAGAAATTTGGCTCATGCATGATGAAATTAGTCTAGCTCCTTTTTTAATTATTTTCAGGTGTTTAAAAATAAAAAGTTTAAGTTCATAGGGTAATGGCGTATATTCCTAAAAATTCAGGTAGCATTTATGTCAATTTTTAATTTTTTTCTTCGCTATAATGGGCTAGCTCAATAGCCCAGCCAGAAGCCTGAAATCAATTTGGTTCATGGGTAAGGCTTGGGCCCGATCATTCGTATGAAAATGGTCCAAGGATGAAAGCATTTGCCAGTTCTTGCAATGCTAGCATTTCCTGATCCACGGTGCCTGCCTGCAATCTGTTCTTGAGTTTTTTTTTTCTCTCTCCGAACCAAATGGTATTTCTTCTTCTGCTCTATTTCGCTTTTGGTTACTGGTTGTCTCTGCAAGTAAAGATAAAGATAAAGCGCACCAACTGTTTGTTAAAATTCCCCCCATGTTTGTGTACTGTGATGCGCCTTCTTGGGTGTAATAATTTTTAACTTTATTTTTAGAGAACTGAAGCTTTTGTTTTAGTTCATGAACTAAGAAATCCAAAATTAAGCTAATGTGTTCATCCATTGGAGCCAATATCCAGTATAATTATAATTATGTATGTTATACTGTATATGTCTCTGAGTTTATCTATGTATGCATCATCCAAACTGTTCTTGAGCGCAGGAATGTGCTGAGCAGAGGAGATGCAGAGAGCTGGCCGAAGCGTCTACCTTTTACCGTGCAGTGTACTCAGAGGTGACTTGGACAGTCATTTGAACCCATTATCTTTTGCCACACAAACACCAATTTCCTGGAACTAAGTATCATTTTATACTGCAGGGTTACCACATCTGGTCTAGCATTTTGAAGTACTTATGTTTTAAATGTTTCAGGAGTCTAAAATATTATGGGTGCTAAATGCTCATTCTAAGGACCAAAAGTAAATTTTAAATGTTTTTGGGTTAGTGAAAATCTATGCATTTGAACTCATGGATCGTTCACCACAACTATTTTGTGTAAAATAATTTATTTTTATGTTGAGTACAAATTCTATGAATCCCAATTGTGAAGGGCACACCTTTCCTTCCTGAACAAGGCTGGGTTCGGAGAGGCCAGCTACACACTATTGCTTCAATTGTTATTTCCTTTAATTCACTCTTGATTTTATTTCCCACTGAAATTAGGAAAACGCCAGAGGTATGAATAAGAATCTGTTTAAGATTCTGAATGCAGCAGTTGCTAATTATTTTCTCACATGAACCTGTATCTTGATGCTCTAACACCAAACGAGCAACTAATGTGAAGGCTCATAGAATTGTTTCAGTATACGATTAAAAGCATTTGTGAAAGTTGTTAGTTATTAATGTCTTTGGATTTTCTATGAAATTTGGTAACATAAGAACCTTCATTGCTGCTCATCGTTGACTTGATCATCATGTGAATGTAGATAGAGGAGGTTGGATGGGAGCATCTGGTGAGGTTTGGTGGAGATCTAACATCTCTCAGCTTTCGGATCTTGTAAGATATTCTTGTTCCCATTCAGTATCCAATCACTATTTTTTTCTTTTTCATTTTGCATTTGATAAAAAGGAGAAAGAATTCTTTGGTTCTTCGAATATGCTGAGAATTTCTCTACACGGGCCAAGGATATCTGGTTTTTCGTGTGCCAGATTAGTTATAGTGATTTCAATATAAGAAGGAAGTGGAGATATTTAGTTGTGAGAAATGAAATAGTGCTGCCAAACATGTTTTGTCTTGTGTCCCAATAAATATTTAATGCTGTAAACATGTTATGCAATTGTCAACTTATTAAAAGTTTCAAGATTGTATTTGTGTCGTGGACTAGAAATCTGGTTAGTGTGAAGTAGAGTAAACATGCTTTATCTGAAGGCAAGTGTTGTGTTGGATACTATTTCTTAGGTTGCCGAGTTCTATTTTTTGGTCAAAGAGTTACTGAGTTCAGAACTTTGTTTTTTTCTTAATTATTCATCAACAAGCTGTGCCTGTTTGATTGTGCCTAAACCTTTGTTCTTTCATAATCCTTAATTCTCATCAGTAGATTAAATTTTATTTATCAAGGAAGTACTAAGGAAATTCTAAAATGTTTATCCTGGGTGCTTGTGGAGCATTAAACCCAAAAGTTATGATAAGAAAAGTTTAATTTTCCAAGAATCAGATTTGAACTTCTAACACTTTTCAGAGTAGATCGTTTAATACAATAGTGTTATCTTAGGTTATCCTCGGAATTTTCTTTTAACACCACGTTGTTTAGCAAAAAAATCTACCTGAACATTTAGGCTGTTGCAATTAGTTGTTTGGTAAAATTTCCTTTTGGGCCATACAACAAGATTTTCTGCCATTCTTCATTTTTTTTTATAAACTTTTTGGCATTCATTTCTGCCATTTTGCACATGTTTATACTGTCTTAATCATGTAATGGGCTCAATCTTTTGTAAATCTGATTACCAGAGATGGCAAGGGGAGAATGCATATTATTGAGATTCAATTGGATAAAACCCATCCTAAATGCCCTCCTTCAATTTCAGCAGTATGTCTTCTTTAATCTTTTGCATTGTTAAGTTTTTCCATTTGAGGCATAAATAAGATTTAAGTTTATTTCTCAGGATGTACCATATATGTTTGATTTAAAATGGTCAACACACTCAAGATTGAAAGATGTGGTGCAGCAGTTTAAAAAGGTATTCATTTTTTTTCCTTTCAAAATACATATGAGAGATGTTGCATTAGTTGATTCGAGTTGCCGCTTATTGACTTCATCTATCTTAATTGTCAAGTTGTTTTCTTGTGTTCTTATCTTTGCTAAAAGCTGTTGATAACTTATTCTTGTATCCAGCATCTGGAGAAGCTTCAGGCATTTTGGTCTACTTTGGATGATATTGACAGGTCCCTTTGGGTTGTTGATCCTAAACAAGCATCTCCTGCTGTATCCTATCGCCAGATCAATATGGGTGAAGCATCTTCTTCATAAGTATTGATAACTCTTCTCCCTTCTGTTTGTCAGTGTTAAGTCTTTTGAGGTTTTTGTTTCACAGGAAATGACTGCTTCATCATGTTGTCTATTAATGCCTTTGATCCTAGATCTTTACCAGAGTGAGATTCCATCTCAAATAAGTTACTAGAGCTACTACCTTCTAGCTTTTGCTTTTCATTCAATGCGAATATCAAGTTGTGTTAGATGTCGTTTTATTGGTTCAGGTCCAATTGTGAACTTGTTGAGAAATAGATGGCGAAGAAATGGCAAAAGATGGTATAACATTGCATCCGTTCCTTGTCTTTCAATCTGTATTCTTTGGTACTTGTATTTAAAAGTAATCTAAATAGGAATTTTCTGGCTGTGTTACTGCCAAATCATCTTTTTTCATGAATATATTTGTACGCTTCATTTTGACGACACCTGGCTTTTCTTTAATGAACTCTGCATCAACCTCGGTTAAAGGTTGGGAATCAAAAATAAAATTTCTAGAATAGGGATAAGTTTGTTATGGAGAAAGAGAGAGAGAGAAAAGGACTGAGTGATTTATGTATATCTTTTGTGTCATTGCACAGGATAAAAGACAAACAATTTCTAGAAAATCTTGAATGTCTTTTGGACACTCAACTGCCAATTCCCCCTGATGTCCAGAAGAATGAGCAGCAAGTTGAATGCGGAATTTGTTATGCTCAGAGTCTTCCAATTGGTAATCCTCTACATACATTCTTAGATGTTTACCAATTTTTCAGTCGTTGATTTAGCAATGTTAATGTAGATGAAGAGCTCAGACATAAGAGTGGAACTGGGACTGACTATACATGCGACAATACCAGTTGCAAAAGGGCTTTCCATAGCATATGTCTTGTGGACTGGTTGCGTTCTATCACCACAACAAGGCAGTATGTTAAGTTTCTTGTATCACAGTTAACTTCTGCTGGTTTATGCATGAATGTAGCCTTAGTTGTCTTTTGTAATATTTTGTAACAGAAACTGTGGGTTGGGATTAAATATGGCATATTTCAAGTTCAATAATGTAGTGTGTATTTTAACTATAATATGATAAAAATAATACGTGCACTTCTCCAATTGAAATATTTTATTAAAGCATTTCACTAGGAGGCACAGCAATTATATACAAGCAGAAAATGGGAACTATGGGGACCACAACAATTATTTTAATCATCAGAACAGTTTGACGTTAAGAATTATTTTGGCCGCATCTGTCGGCCATGTGAATGCATAACCTACAGTGGTAAACGTAGGCTTACTTTTATGGATGCTTGAGGTATGATATTTATGTGTACTTTCATCACAGGTCATTTGATGTTCTATTTGGAAGTTGTCCATACTGTTCAGAACCAGTTGCTGTGAAAATCGACAGCATGAAGAAGTAAGCTAGTTCTTCTATACCTTCTAATAATTTGATTTCCTCATTTCTTCTGCACAACCTTGAAGTCCAAAGGCTGTTAATTCTTTATGGTAAATTTGTACCACTGTGGAAATGTGAAGACCAAAACTCGGAAAGTTGTATTTTACTATATATATATCGAACAAGATGACTTATCAAATGCTAAATAGTTGTTTTCTATGCATAATACTCTGTCTTAACCTTATCCATTGTGCCTGTTCACTTGAAACCAAAAGAGTAACTTTACTTACCCTCCATACCAAATGAACATTTTTCTTTTTGTTTGGTTGCCAAAGCATTCATATATTGTCGGCTGTTTGTATATGCCTTGTGTCTAAGCACCTTTAAATTGATACCAACAGGTAAACCATCAGGTTGCCCCTCTGTGGAATGCAGCAAACCACGTTTTGTTGAGGTACATTTGCACTATTCTTCTTGTGGTGGTCCTAATCCATGCTACTAGTCTAACCAACCAAGTCAGAGAAGATGTGCCAAAACAAGCAAACTTTTTACTCCCTAAATTCTCAATTATCACAGAATGGCCAATCATTTTAATGCCCCTTATCGATCCGGTTGGGATTTGGGGTCCCCCTGTTATTTAGGCCTCCCCACATCATTATGAAAATGTTGCGATTTCTTTCGATTCAACATATACAACCAGTTGTAGGCAAGAAAAATTCATCGACCTATTGATTGTTTGCTTGCGGGTTCCACACTTTATTTTGTAAGAGTTCGATGCAGTTGGATGCTTTGCCCTATTGTTTTCAATTTGTCAATTTTGCTTTCATCATGTTGGATTTGAAATTTTTTGTTGATTGACCATATAGAGATCACCCAAATGGATATTAGTGGATTATTCATTGTCGTGAGTGTAAGTGATTCAGCTTCTAATGGCCCAATGGTTGGAGTGACATGTTTTGGAGTCATGCGTGCATGCAACGACTGACTGTGACCCTTACTCACCATGGGACCATCTTTGTGGTATTTATGGCTTTTGCTAGCTAGCTAATGAGCCCTACTTGAAGAACCATTTCACTATTTCAGGGGCGAATAGGTCATGCACTTACTCTCCTTAGAACGTTAAAGCCATAAAGATTGCTATGGTCAGTCGATTAAGCTCCAAATGCACCGACTATTAATGTATATGAAACTCCCAATGCATTAACGGTCATGATCATCACACTGCACAACTAAGCTCGACACTGCTCTAAAGATATCTAGAGAACAAACGAAGTATATATCATAGGACCATATGTCACATATTTAGTTCAGCTCAGTCTGGTACAGTTGTACTACTAAATCAAATCGACCTATGTTTCCACAATTTCTTTCTTGGCTCGTGTCAGAATGAACCAAATTTCTCCTTTAACAGTTGAAAATAAGCACAGATTTTTGATTCACATTTGAAAACTGATAATAGATTTAAAAGACATATCCTTTTCACAATAACGCAGTAGCTTTATTGGTACAATAATGCGAGCTGGCTACAGACACATACAACCACAAGTAGAAATTGACATTTGCTTACTTCTAAAAGACTTGGACTTCATCCACATACACACACACGCAAAGATTTTTCCATATTCCCTATATACCCTTTTACTATGCATGGCTCTTATTACACATTAGTGTACTAGAGAACTAACACATAAATGTACGTACACCAACATGGAATGTTTGGTATAATTGGCTCCGATTTAGAGCCCTGCGAGACACTCCGGTGGGGCTACCGGGTACCGGGATTTATCGGTGCAGTAATCGTAGATCATGTGGTTGATACGAACCCATCTGTATCGTTTATATTCAAGGGCATTGAGAGCTTGGTAGGCAGTCCCTTCCCACCAGTTAGTGGCGCTTGAGGCACAGTTGGCTGGTCCTGGCACAGGGCACCCCTCAATATCAAAATCCTTGTAGTAAGAAAAGAAAGGAGCTTTGCTCCAGTTTATTTTCTCAAGCCCTCCTCTTGTAGCCCAATCATCAGCTTCCCACAGTGTTGAAAAGACCCCCATGGGTTGGAGCTTAGGGTATGGAATTCCTTTGGCTTCATTGTTCTTGTACACCCTTATAGGCACATCATCCACATAGAAACTGCACCACCAACAATCACATTGCACCAAATTACCCCAAATTCAAAACAGTTATTATATAAATTAAAAAAACCAATATTATTATGTCTAATGGAGTAATTTTCTCTTGCCATACTGTGATAGTTTAGACGTCTAACCGATCTAACAACATAACATGTCCGAAAGATAAAATATTGTTCATGGTTAATGGTCTTGTTAGCTTACACAATATGGTGATGGTTCCAGAGTATTGTGTAAGTGTGGAAATCTGCAGCAGGGTCAAACCAGAGGTTGACCCGTTGCTCCCTATTACCCTTCCCATGAGCATATATATTGGTTTGGACTGTATAAGGCTGCCCAGTCCGGTTCCCCAAGAACTCAAAGTCTACCTCATCACGTACTGCATCTGTGTCTGAGTTCATCTGCCAAACAAAAACCAATCCAAAGCAAATATTAATTCCCAAAAAACCAAGAAACCCAAATATTCATTTGGGGTTTTTTTTAGTCTGTGAAGTTACATAGAAAGCAGTGACAGTTCCAGCAGAATCTCCAGGGATGAGCTTGATCTTCATGCTCACACGCCCAAACAAGTACTTTTGTTTGGAGGCAAACCCACATCCTGAAATGCATCAAATTTAACAGTCAAATCTCAAATGTTAGAATTTAGAAACCACTCATTGTTTTGTCATGCTTTGTGAGGACAATCCAATTGAACCAAACTTCTTTTTTTAAACCATTACTAAATATAATAAGTTGACCCCACGATTTTATGTACATGTATTTACCAGAATTTTGGTCAAGAATGAGTTGGATGGCCCTCCCTCCATCGATTTGCCTGATGTGAGAATCCGACCATGTGACTTGGAAATCTTGCAGAAAAGTGGCTGGTCGTCCAAAAGCTGAGAGAGAAAAAGCAAGAAAACAAAAGCAGAGAGAAGCAATGAGGCTTCTCAAAGAGGGATTTAGGGCCATAATAATTTGTAACACAAAATCAGACTACTTTGTGATTAAAAGGAATTAATAATATGGATGAGATTTTAGATGATGAGAGGCTTGTTGTGGGCTGTTATATATATATACACACACAGAGTCGGGAGACTGAGGAGAGATTAGTGATTACGACTGTTGCTTCCTATTGGAAAGTTCCATCACAACTTTGCTTTCCATCCAGCTAATGGCAAGCTTTCGACAAAAAAAGCTAATGGCAAGCTTTCAGTTAGGCCCTACCCAACAGTTTGTATTCTTCTTGCTTAATCTCCCCCCTTTAATTAACTATGATCCTTTTCTTCATCTTATTAATCTTTCTACTAGTACGGAAATTATTCCACTTGGACTAACTATTGTAGTATTGTGTGGGGTGGCATACTCTGTAGCGATCCTACCTTACTATTTTTTTGTTCGCTACAATGAAAGAGAATCGAACTCTTGACATAGTAGAATCTATTAACTCTACTATTAGATCTAAACGAGACTTGTATATGAATTAATCGTTATATCATTCTAAGGAAAGTTAACAACATAAACTAGTTAACCTAGCTAGTTTTTTTGACCCAAAAAAGAAGAAGTTAACCTAGCTAGTCTTTATACTCTCACAAATAAAATCAGGAAATAGCATCAACAATTACCTACGTGGTTGATATGCATCGACATACGATGATCGATAAATGTTAAGTTAACTTGCAGATTATTTGTTTGGAATTGTGATAGTTCTGCAATTAGATTATGGGGTTATTAGTTCTATTAGTCCCCGAACTTTAACCCGTTTTGCATTTGGGTCCCTCAATTTCCAAAATCGTTCATATGGTCTTTTAACTTAAGTTTCGTTAGGATAAATGGTCCAGCTGTCAATTTTGTTATATTTTCCGTTAAATGCAAGGGCAAAATAGTCTTTTTATATTATTTTTAATTTCCACCATCTAAATATTCCCTTCACCCAAAAAATAAAAAAATCCCCCTTCCCCAAATTTCTCCTCCCCATGACCACCATGCGCCACCCCCAAACCTATCCCCCCACCCCCACAGCCACCCTCCACTCCCAAAACTCTCTCCCAGCACCCTCCACCTACCCAGCAATTATCGCCCAACCACCACAAAAATTTCTCAAGACACCCAAAATAGTCTTTTTATATTATTTTTAATTTCCACCATCTAAATATTCCCTTCACCCAAAAATAAAAAAATCCCCCTTCCCCAAATTTCTCCTCCCCATGACCACCATGCGCCACCCCCAAACCTATCCCCCCACCCCCACAGCCACCCTCCACTCCCAAAACTCTCTCTCCCAGCACCCTCCACCTACCCAGCAATTATCGCCCAACCACCACAAAAATTTCTCAAGACACCCAAAAATATAGCACCCCCACCATCCCCCACTACCACCTGCAAGCTCCAACCCCCAAACCCATCCCACAGCCACCTTTCACCCCAGCCCGCAAACACAACCAATCAAACCCATCCCACAGCCACCCTTGGAGAGTGAATAAAGAGATTCATAAAAGTCCGAGTGAATAAACAGATTCATAAAAGTGGGTTTTTTCCTTTAATTAATTCGAGCTTTCAACTAAATAATCTGTTTGGGTTTTGGGTCAGGTAGCACGAATCAAACAGAGAGAGTGTTGAGAATCTGGCCTCTCTGTCTCTGGCATTGCAGCTGCTTTCTTGCTTGGTACTGTCACTTGGCGCGCTTTTGAGTCTTCTGGGTTTCTCTTGGTGGCCACATACTTCGTCATTGTGAGTGAAAAATCTCTTGCTTTTATGTCTGTGAGTGTTTTGTGGAGATTACTTCAATATGGGTCTTTATCTTTTCTACTTTTTTTCTGGGTATAAATTGGTCAGTCTGTTAATTTCATATAAATTATTCATAATGGGCATTAAGTTTTCTTCTTTATTTAAACAATTGTGCTTTAAAGTCTGTTCTTTTTTTCCCCTCATTTTTGGTTTTCTGAATTTGAGTGAGGGCTGCAAACCCTAAACCTGCAATGGTGTTGGGAGGAAAGGGGAAGAAAGCAGAGGTCGGGGAAGGGGATCAGTGGTGGCTGGGCAGTGGGGAGAGGAAGAGTGGTTGTGGGATGGGTTTGGGGGTTGGAACTTGCAGGTGGTGGTCATGGGGAATGGGGGGAGAAGAAGTCGATGGGCGGAGAGAGAGAGAGAGTTTTTTTTATTTTGTATTTTTTTATGGTTTTTAATATTTTTGTGTTTTTTAAATTAATTTAAAATTTAAACAAATTATTTATTTATTTTTTAATCCATGTGATATCTACCTCAGAAAAAAAATTTACCCTAGCAAAAATTATATGAATATTTTATTACACCTAAATATAATTTATCCCAACAATTTCCAATTTTGACCCTCAATAGTACCCCATGTGCCATGCACATACTCAAATTTAACATAAAAAATAACAAAATTGACGGCAGGACCATTTGTCGTAACGAAATTGATGTTGAAGGACCACGGGAACAATTTTGAAAATTAAGGGATCCAAATGCAAATCAAATCAAAATTCGGGGACTAATAGACCTAATAACCCTTGATTATGCAAATGCATCCAAATAATAACGTGAACCTTACAAGAAGTTTGTGTGGATGCAAATGGTGCCACACTCATTCATCCATGCCATGACATTCCAAAAGAATAGTAAGGTTGGTGATTGTGATTTTACAGGACTATGGAATCTGTGGAATATTGGTATGAATTTTACTTGCACCACACTCCAGAAGACGTAGAGGCCATCAGTGTAGAGTGTATGACATAGTAGCCATCAGGGCCATGGGAGAATTTTTGCTCACTACTTTAATCATATGTGTACCCTCACCACCATCCTCAATGCTTGACACGTGGCCATAGGCCTAACCATAGTTAACTTTTGCTTTATATTTATGAAATCATGGTTATACATATGGATACGTGTCAAGCATTGGGAAAGATGATGAGAGTATACTTATAATTAAAGTGGTGAGCAAAAATGCACCCTCAGAGCCATCCCAGAACTTAAAGCCATCCAATCAAAAATTCATCCTTTATATATATATCAGCCTATATACAATACAGCCAAGACAAATTGATTGATATGGAATTGCTGACTGGCCAGTAGTTCAAGCAAGGACTGGACCCAATGATGTGGCCCTCACTTTACAGGCTGGGATTTTTGTTATTATTAAACACCATTTTAATTGGTTATTGTTTGTTTTTCAAGGTATTTCCAAACTTGTTTATATTATTGGAGGTAGTATTTTGTCATTCAAAGCTAAAAATCTCAAACGTTTGTCATCATATAGCTGTGATGATTTTTGGCTTCAATAATGAAGCATTTGCAATCCTATGAGAAGTGCTAACATCAATCGCACACTCGCACATGTTTTAATTTTGATTGTTGATACACATAGAATTTAGAGTGAATTAATGATTAGAATCAACTTGCGTTGTATCAGCCATCGTATCATTCTTCTTAACACTATACTTATAATTGTGATGATTTTTAGTTTCAATGATAAAGCATTTAAACCCTATAAGAAAAATGTACGTTAATTTCGTGTACATGTTTATATTAGTTTTGACCGTTAATTCATGTAGAACTCAAAATGTATCAACGATCAAAATTAGTATACGATAGTGTACTTATAACAAGAGTTTCTAAATCAAAACAAAGCAAATCATATCAAATTTAGAATTCTTTCAGGAAGAGGAAGAATTCTAATACTCCACCGCTACGCAACAGAAGAACTTACTAAAGCTAGTTGGCACTAGCACAAAATGGACAACTGGCTTCATAACACACAATGGCGACCCTGGAGATTTCATTGACACTTGGAGGATCCAACGCCAACCACGTTGTTGTCGGCTTCGGGATTATATTTGGTGTCAGAATAGAAATGAAGCTTTAGAAATTTGGGACCCAACAGAGACCGACCTATATGAGTGGAAGGAGAACTTTGGCACTACAAGACAAATGAATCACTTTTCCTCTTGCAACGTTGGAAGAGCTTTATTGGCGGTCCAACGTCCAAGTTCCTAGCTTATTATATGTTTATTTTGGCTTTTGGGATTTAATTTGAGCAAATTTAAATGAAAAAAAAAAAGAGTTTTGGAATCTAATACTTTTCTTTTATATCACATCAATTCAGTCAAAATAATTCAAAATTAACATGTATTGGTATCAACAATTAAAATATCTCATTTATAGTCAATTAGAGTTGGTTGAATTGGTAAAGATCGTTATTTTCACTATTAAAGCCTAAGTTTGAGTTCCGTTGCTGACAATCTGTTTTGGTGGGTAATCTGTAAAAATCAAAAAGGGGCTAAGACCCCCTTTGTAAATCCTCAAAGAGACCTTTATATGCCCTGATCTTGGAATGAGGTAACTTTCCCTTCCCCTAAACCTTTTTTCATAATAAAAAAAATCTCATCTATAGTTTATTTAGTCAATTATCTATTACTTTATCACACAAAAATTGGAAGAAAATGCATTGCATGATGAGTTTAATTGATTTAAGTTGATTATATAGCGAGCTGACAAACACTGCAAGTGTAGAAAATATGTAGTAATTAATAAAGAAGATTAAACACACCATAATTATTTATTTATAATGATTTACTACAATATTTTACACTTTATAGATTGCATGGTAAAATACATAAGTGACTTAGTACCATATAGAGTTCCTATAAGGTTCAAATTTGAGTTATTTACACTAACACCCCCTGAGGTTTTTGCTTTTTCACAAAACTCCTTTAGGTTTTACAAATTACAAGACCACCCCCTGAGTTTTTAAATTATTTTCACAAAACTCCTTTTCATTAATTTTTCATCCAAAAATTGATGATTTTATAAATAAAATTTCTCCAAATTACAAAGTTGGCGTTTGAGATTAGATTGCATATACTTCATTGAGGTTAATTTTGTCATTTGCATAAGTTTTTTTTTTCAATAAAATCATCAATTTTTGGACAAACAATCAACGAAAAGGGGCTTTGTGAAAACAAACTGAAACCTCAGGGGGTGTTTGTGTATTTTTTGAGACCTGAGGGGGTTTTGTGAAATCACAAGAAACCTCAAGGGGTGTTAGTGTAAATAACTCTTCAAAACTTCCATTGTCTTCATCATCTCAATATTATCGATATTATAGCGATATTTTGGCCAAATGTTGCTGAAATGTGAGAGAAATTATCAACGTCGATATTTTCTGATATTATTGTCGATATTATCAATACGAATACAATATGTGTATGGATATGTTCCAAAATATCCTAGACCCAAAGAACGATAATATCCTCGATATGTCATTGATATTATTGATATTTTAGTCCTTGGTTGTATTAGAACATAGTTAATGTATAGGCTGAGGCTGGACTGCAATCATTATATGTACGAGATCTAAAAGAGAGATCTAAAAACTTTCAGTTTTAATAAACATCTAGCCAGTGCATGAGCTTAAACTAATTTGATGGTTAATGATTCTTTCAAAATTGAGTTGTACAATTAGCCCACAATTGGTTGTTCACCCATTGAAAATATTTTAGCAGAAAAAAGTAACTTTCTCGAACCCTAATATTATTGGTTTTTTCTTTGTACTTATATCTAAATAATTGAACTTATGAACTAAGATTTATCATTTATTTTATTTCATCTCATGTCGCATGAATTAAAGTTCAAAACCTAAAAAAATCGATAATAATTCCAACAACGACGGAAAAAAAAAATTTGTTTGTGCACCATGAGTTCTACAAATATACTTGCCCTAATTTTGACACCTTAAAAAATCATAATGATATGGTTTCTCAACTCTCAAGTCCTAGAATACTATGTTGAGCGTGTGTTTACCAGAATTATGGATGATCGTTTTCCAAAAGTAGCTGTCAACCTTATCACTTATAAACAAAATATTACATGTATCTCATGGCTTCACAAGATGAAGATTAAACTTTTGAATTTTGATGGTGCTATCTTAATTAATTTCCATATGAAGTGCAGCAGAGTTGGTATGCCCCTCGTGCATTCAAGCAACTAGGAACTACTTTCAAACTCTTGAAAATGAAATGCAATAATGAAAAAGAGGATCCAGAACATGCACACCATGCTAATTTCACTAGTTTACATTTACACCAATGAAACAAAATTGAGAGATGCCTTAAGAGATGTTAGTAACAGTCGTCCATGCGCGGTTGGAGGTCAGCCCTTGATTCCAATAAATCTCATAAGGCATTAATGGTTGAAAATCATCTACGAACATGAATGAGCCACTAATGCTAGCACAGTTAAAAATACAAATCAACTGAGAAAGACTTTTGACAAAAAGCCAATACAGTAACATGGTCCTTTTAAATGTATAGAACAGGAACGCTATGGGTCACGAGCTCTTGGGCTATCAAATAATTGTGGGCTATCAGAGTGTTGACATTTCACCAATGCTGATGCATGAAAGATGATTTGTCTATGATGAAAGCGTGCATTAATTTGCTGAGTCTTGTAGGTGAGCTTGTAACTAAGCAGGGTATTAATGGGTCGTTTGTTACACAAGAATTTATCTTGGATAGACTTTATTTAGGGATTGTCTTGACTTTATGCAAGTTGGATAAGATCTTATCATGTGTTTGGTGTATCTGGACTAGGGCTAGAATTTTTATTTTTTCAAAAATATCTATATATATGTATATATGTATGTGTATATATGTATGTGTATATATGTATTTTATAATATGTATGTGTATATATGTATTTTATAATATGTATAATATATATGTATAGATAAATATATATATATATATATATATATAATATAACATATATGTGTATGTACATGAATACATGTATATTATAAATAATATAAACATATATATATATATATATATATGTATAAATATATTACATATATGTATATATATATGTATATATGTATATATATATATGTATATAGGTGTATATATGTATATTATAATATATATATATGTATAATATATATATATATATATATATATATATATATGTATATGTATATTATATATATATATATATAAATATATAATATAAGGGTATGTTGTAATAATAATATACATATATATACGTGTAAATATAATATATATATATATATATATATTATACATGTATAATGTATATGTGTATATACGTGTGTATATGTATATTATAATACATGTATATACGTGTGTATATGTATATTATAATACATACATGGGTATAATATATATACATATATATATACGTGTAAATATAATATATATATATATATTATACATGTATAATGTATATGTGTATATACGTGTGTATATGTATATTATAATACATGTATATACGTGTGTATATATATATTATAATACATACATGGGTATAATATATATACACATATATGTATATATATATGTATATATGTATTATAATATATAATATTTATTACATATATACACGTATACTATTATTATACTATTAATATGTATATGTGTATATGGGTATATTATAATATACATGTATATATGTATATGTATATTATATATATATATATTATAATATATATTATACATGTATAATGTATATGTGTATATATATATATGTATTATAATATATTTTACATATATACACATATACTATTATTATATTATTAATATGTATATGTGTATATGGGTATATTATAATAATAATATACATGTATATTATATATATTATATATGTATATATGTGTGTAGATATATACATATATACATATATACATATATTATATATATGTGTATATACGTGTATATATGTACATTATAGTATATGTGTATGTAAGTATAATATAATATATAAATATGTGTATATAATAATAATAGTAATATATGTTATTATTATTACAATATAATATATTCATCTTATACATTGGTGAGCATGAGACTAGTGAAGCCTCCTTTTTCATATGGGTTTAGTTAAGCCTTCCTAAGGAGGTGTTTTGGTGGGCCCGGTATTAAGAATCTCATCTAAGACTAGGATTAGATGAAACAAACATGGTACTAAATTTAGTCCAGTCTAGGCTAAGCCAAGTCTCGTAACAAACGACCCCTAAAGTGATTGTTTTGTGATGGAGTTTATGCTAAGTGAAGTGAGCAAGATTGATCTAGTCAAATCTACGCTAGGTAGCGTGTGAGTCTGCATTAAGCACGCCTTATCCACTCGGGTTCATAGGGCCCTCATACACTATGAGCATTAATTTATTTTATCATTTAACAGAAAGAGGAAAAGAAATGGAAAATACAAGGGGGCATAAAGATTTTTATCTTTTAGAACCACTTATTATGCAACTAAACCTCAGAAATATGTTTGTATTTCTTTGGAGTTGCTTTCTTGTGTTTAATTTTAATTTTTTTGTGAATTTTGAAAATGTTTTAATTTTAAAGTTTCTTACTAATAAAGGGATTTTAAACACATTACAAATCTTATAATTACCCCCACTACATAGATTAAAATGACATTCAGATGAAAGGAATTGACAGCTCTGAAACTCCTGAGATCTCTATTACAATAATGTCAAGTTTTCTAATCAAGTCGACCACAATCTTTTCTCTTCGTCGAAGTCAATCTAGTTGATGCCAAAACAAGTGTTCTTTAAGCTTTTGGACCTGAGCTACGCTAATAATGCAATGATAATTGAAATAGTATACGGATTCTCCTGATAATTCAAAGCAACTCGCATCAAATATGGTTTGATGTGATTTCCATAATTTGATCCTTTGGCTTTAGGTGGCACAACACCAGCCTTTTGATATATTTTATTTTTGCCGGTATTTGGGGTGGCCAGATTGACTAACCAACAACGTTAAGCCTTTATCTAATAGGCTTCTAATGACAAACATTAAAGGAAAGCTTAGAACCATATATGTATATGTGGATATACATTGTGGCTTGCTAGATTTTCGATTTGACAGGGTTGAATAAAGACCTAAAATGAAGGGATTGAATCATGGGATTATGTGAAGCGGGTTCTAACGAGTTGTTAGTGTTGTATTAACTTAATAATTGATTAGTGCCAAAACACCTACATTTGCAGTAGTACTAAATAATGTTGTCTTGTCAGACTTATGTTATCAAACAAAAGCACGTTACATAACATGTTAGAGTTGCGTACTTACGTAAACCTATCATATTAGAATGACAACTGAGGAATTGCATAGAAGAGCAAATCCACAATAACCATTTCAATTTTAATTTTTGTGCTAGAGCATAGAGGAAAAAGAGGGGAGAATGGAAGTGAGAATGAGAGTGAAAACTGGATTGAGAGGGGAGGATGGGAGTGAGGAGTAACAAAAGTAAAAACAAAAACAAAAACAAAATCTATTTGAAATTGTTTTCACTTTTGTTACTCTTCCCTCCCATCTTCCCCTCTTATCCTCTCTCTCAATCTCATCTTCACTCCCATTCTCACTCTCTTTGCCTAAACCCTACTCTTCCTTCCCAACTACATTCCTTACAATTGAATGATGTATATTAAATAACTCTTTGTAATTTTCAAGTTGATTGTTCCCCCTCCATTCACTCAAGTGATATCTAGTTCCTCTATACGATGCTAAAAACCCTGGTCCATTAGTATAACCCGCATCCTCAAGATAGTACTTATTTACAATAAGAAATTTTAAAAAGCAAATTAGATAGAAAGAGCTTGTATTGAAAAAAAGAATGTGAGTTCTCCCATTCACTCAAGTGATATCTAGTTCCTTCCTATTTCGATATATTGGTCTTTCTTCCGCCAACACTGTTATCGGAATGTGAGTTCCATCAAGTGCCCCAAGACAATTCTAAACATGAAATATGAAAAAGTATAAGTATGAAACTTAAGATAACTAGTTGAAAAATAAAATAAAAATCTTTTTTTTTTCTAGTTATATAAGTACCTCAAACCACTGTCATTTGCTTCTTTCGGAACTCCCAACAGTACTTGGCTGGAATTTTAGGATCGCCTTTCTTCATCCCAATCATGTAAACGCTCTTTAACATGAAAATTATCATAATTTCATTGTACTAGCGTAACCATAAAAGAGATCATTGTACAAACAATAATTTTCCTTCTTTTCACTATAGCACGCTTCTGTCTTAACCTCGTTAACATGTTATCAACATTAACAGTAGTCATACCTGTTTATATGTGTGAATTAATATTACTTTCCGATAGTTGTAACTCACTACATGACATGAAAAGCCAACACAACAGACTAATAGTTGTAACAATCAGAGAAAACTAGAAAACAAAGCACATAGAAAGCAGAGAAGACAAAAGCATCACACCAAGAAGATATGTATGGTTACCCTGCATATCTTACATTTGATCCATGTCTTACAATTTTGTGGTGTGGTTTTGGCTTTTGATAAGATATCCCATATGATTTTTAGCAAAAAAGAAGAGGAACACAAAACCAAGGAATAAAATATCGACGATATTGGAAATATCGGTAGTCCAAAAATACGAAAATTTTGATGAAAATATCGAAATATTATCGATATTTCGGTCTATATCGTCGATATTATCGATAATTTGGTCCATGGAGGTCTAAAATATCGATAGTTTCGGAAATATCGGTAATCCAAAAATACGAAAATTTCGATGGAAATATCGGGATATTATGGATATTTTGTTCCATGAACAAAACAAACTGTCGTCATCATCATTGTGGTTTTGGTTGTTTTTGTCACTATTTTCAGCAGCATATGCTTTTTCTTCGGAGTAAGGAAATGAAGGGTAAATTTGAACAAGGCGATAACACAAAGCGATAAAGCTAGAAAACAACTATAGAGCTGTACCATAAACACATATCACACACCAATGTCCATGGGCATAGAGTATTTTGTTAAAACTTCCCAAAATCCAGCCATAGTGCCGCAAAGATCACAAAACCCATTCATAACATATTCATAAATTTAGTCAGAAACACCTATCTTTGATAGCCATTCAGAAAGCATGGTAACCCTAAAATAGAAAAACACAATTTGAAAGAAGGAAAGGCTTGAAGACTAACCTTCAAATTTGATCCAGAGAGATGTGTAACCCAAGAAGAACTCATTCTCCTTACTTCTCTAGCTCGCAGCTTTTTTTATGATGCTTTTAAGCAACAAGGCTCGCAATCTCTCTTTTCCAGGGTTTTATCATAGGTTTTTGGCGCTTTTTTTTTTAATGAAAAGTTTTGCGCTGTCTTTTTAATGTAAATTTTGGCACACTGGAAAATATGAATTCCTGCACTATGAAAATTGTGAAATAACACTTATTTTGGTGGAAATTAAACTCGGGAATTTGATGCCTTAATTTCCACGATTTTTTCCGCGCGTCATTTAATAAATTCCGCGCTTAAGTTGCCAAATAAGGGAATTGTCAATTTATCCTCTTAAATTCCCGACTTTTAGCTAAATTCCAAGTTATTTTTCCTCATCCAAACGGAAGGTAAACTAAAGTTGAAATGGTTATCCAACGGACTCTAATATAACCAATAATGTTGTACTTGCTTATTGCATTGGTTCAGTAAGATCAATACCTATCATGTAGTTAGCAGGGTCATTGATTCTAACATCATGTGGGGTATTGAATTTGAGCTATGGAAGCAACAAAATAACTCCACAAAAAAGAAAGAAAAAACCAGATTGTGCAAATCTGAGTACACTGTACATATCACATATATTCATGGCGGCCGACCCTAGTTCATTACATGTTCCAGTTTTCTGAAGTGCAGAGAACCCCACATGCTCATGGATAAGAAAGGTACATACCAGCCATTTGTTGTGATGTGAGGCTGCAGCAGCTTAATCTTTGTTTTGATATTTTCATGTACGGTTGGATAAGAACACCAGCTATCCATAGCTTAATCCTTGCATGTTCTAATTAATTAATTGTGGGATAACAAACTTATGGTTATGGGGTCATATTTGGATGGTTTGGCTTAAGCTTCTTCCTTTTGATCGGAATTCTACATCATAAATGACCAATATTAGCTGTACGTGTACTTGCATGCCATAACTCATACGAGAGCTGTATCTTAGCTAACCCAGTCTTCCATTTAGAGATAAGCTAGAGATTGACAGGCCTAATACACGTCAGAGACAAGGAAATTTATAAATCGTATGAAAATATGGTGCCTCTAGCATTACTCATAATCTTTTCATATCGCGGCGAGAACCAAATTAACATTTTATATTTTCTAATAGCGTCTTCATATTGGCATATTGCAAGTATAAGAACCAGTTAAAAGAGTTCGAAATATTGTGATGCTACAATGTATAAGCAAAGTAAATCCTAGATTTCAGTGCTTGCACAACTACCGTGAGATCCTTCACTCAAGATTGGATGGAAAAATTTCACAACCAGGGAAAAGAGAGGATCTGAATCTTCTTTACAACAATGTTTACAATCCAATGTTCTCTTGCAAATATTTGACATGTTATGTTATTTTGAACTTTATTAGTTTCTTTTTATCAAAATGCAAGTCTCTCCAATCCTTCATTGATGAGAAGATATGTGGACCTTTGTTCTTCGTACAGAATATTTTTCATGAACTAATTATTGGCCATACCACTACAAGGCGTGAGATTTACATAATAATGAGCCTCTGTTTCTGTTAGTTGCTTGCTTGGTTTTCTTCAGATACTCTGTTGGATAGTTTTCTTTGAAGTTTCAACTTCTACTTACCAAAAAGGAAAACTTATTAGGTCTTTCGCATAATGCACATGTGTTCCTTCTTCAAGGCAGCAGGTGCATCATTGAGAGAGTGAGTACATCTTGATCTTGTTAGGAAGCTGACTCCATACCTGAAACAATATTGTCTATGAATTGCATTATTAACACTTGGAACTCTTCGAGATCCACCAAGAGAAATTAATACACGATTTGACGTGTGTAAATATTGGCATAACTTTGTTCGAATGATACATGAGAAGGAAAAGAAAATCTATATGATTGATTACATTCAACAAGTAGAGCATGATACACAATAAAAAGCTTTCTCCAAAAGTTGGAGAAAAATAGAAGAGACAAATTCCAGACAGATACTACAACGAATCAATGGAATGACGAGCACAGCGGCGTACCCTCCTACAAATTCCCAAGGAGAAGAGTCAGATTAAGTAGATAGAAATTGAAAGAAAATCGTTCAGAAGAAGAAAAAATAAAGAAAAGCCCAAATAATATGTTCACGAACTTGTTGTAAGCTTGAATGTCATGCTGATACATGTGAGCGGCCTCGATGTTTGCCGGACTTGCAGGATTTGGATCCGTGAGAAGCGACTGCAACAGTTTATATATCAGTAAACCAGTGTTACCCTCATGTATTATGACTGGGAGAGAAGTAAATGAGTTGTGTGATTTGAAAATTACTTGAATAGATGTCAAAATCGTAGATACATCGTGGCAGGGTGACCAAGCATCCTGAATTATATCCATGCACAGTGTACCATCATGATAAACTGCATAAACCACATAAGTAATCAGTGAAGTTTCTTTTTCTCTTGAAAGAAAAAAAACGTACTAATGTAGATATGTCAATAAACTGCAAGCAGTGCTCATCTATACTATTAATTTAAGAAACCCTCTTTGTTGGACGTACATGAAACCAATATACCCCAACTATTTTTAAGCAACTCCGATGATTTATTGAAGAACAAAAGATGATAGGATCATCATACACAATACCTATAATTCAACTTCTGATCCCATTCAAGGAATAAACTTCTAATCAGTATACAAACAAGAAGAGGCCTACTGTCAAACCTCAACATCATTATGCCAAGTTCTTGAAAGTTTAGAAGCATACAGGAAACTGTATATCCAATCTAGATCTAAATTGTTAATGGTGGTCGAATAACAGTGGACCAGCTATACACTTCTTCATAGGATATCAAGAGGGGAAAACCCATGGTCTTAGACTACTGAAGATAGACCACTCCTCGGACTCCTACAATAAGTTTGCATTGTATATTTGTTTGCAGCAGTGCAAACAAGTGCGTAAATAGCCTCTTTGATGGCATGTAAAACTTCAACTAGGGACTTGAAATGTCATGCAGCATAGCTTATTTCTGAATGAGGACCAAAAACCTCTAATAATTCCAAATCAATTCAATTCAGGCTTCTCATTGTTGTTAGCTTGATATACATTGTTGATTCGTTCTCTAAAAGTTTTAGTTTTTGAGATCCAGTGGAATTGAACATTCAGGTACCTTCATGGATGGTATTGATGTGAATCAATTAATAGACACTTACACCCTTAATTGTACCAGACTTGATCTATAACTATACAGGTAAAGACCAGACTGATTAATCCCTATCTACAAGAGAAGATTGTAGCAGACTTACAAGTTAAGTTGCAAGGCTTAAAGTTTAAGCTTTCATGTTCTGTAGTTGCTAATTTTGAATCGCACAGCGAGGTATGCTTATATAATGGAATCTTAAATGAAAACATAGATACAGAAGGGAATTCATTGCAAGTAGATAGATAGATACAAGATTTATCAAACTTACCATTTGGATGGAACATTTCGGAGGTAAATCGAACCCGAGGCGGCTTCTCGGGGTAACGTTCACCAAATGTCAACCTCAAACTGAAAGCACCACCTGAATTTTCCATTTGCACATCAAAACTCAAATTTCCAAATAATAATAATAATAATAATAATAAAATTGAACAGATCTATCTACTACCTTCCCAGGGGCTCTCCTCGGGCCCAAATATGGTGGCGCTCCACACCATCAGGTTATCATCGGACAGAGGGCTGGCGCTGCAACCCTGCAACTCAAACAACCCAAATGAAATTCACTAAATTCAGATTAAATTTGATAGGAATTTGAGCTTAATTTGAAGCCTCCATGAAAAATGATACGAAAGGAATTTACCTCAGGAGGCTCGCTTGTTATGGTTCTGAGATCGGACATGAGCCGGAGCTGAGCCGACGTCGCCATTTTTGAAGTAAATCACAGAGCTTTGAGTCCTTGTGGACCAAAACCTCGCAGAATATATGTATATATATATAGTAAAGCAAAAGGTACACAGATTTGGACGACTTCTTTTTCCCTTTTTTTTAATAAAGGAGGAAAATGAATAAAATAAATGGTGGGGTGAGGTTGGGAAATTGAGGATGAGAATGAAAGAATTTGGGAATATGAAAATCGTTTCTGGAAATCTGACAAAGAAGAAAGGAATCGAAGCTGGCTCTCTCTCTCTCTCTGTGTGCTGTGTGTCTCTCTCTCTGTCTATGTGCGTATGTATAGTGTATTTCTCTCGACTTCAGATCTTCTGTCCTTCTTTTCTCTGTACCCTCCTTGTCCCTTGCCTAAAATCTTAACATCTGTCCATTCACTTAACATCAATATAACGCTGTTAAGTTGGATGGTATGGGGTAAATCGTTTGGCCGTTGAGGTCCTTGGTCCTCGTCTAATTTTTCAGTTTTATTTTATTTTATTTTATTTCTTTCAGAGTTAACAGCGTTATATTGATGTTAAGTGAATGGACATATGTTAAAATTTTAGGCAAGGGACAGGGAGGGTACTAAGAAAAAGGGGACAGAAGATCTGAAGCCATTTCTCTCTATCTCTATCTGTAACTAAATTCTATTCTTTTTTAATTTTGTTGGCTGACTATGACTAATCTTAGCAGCTGGGCTCACTTGTTCCCCATTGTTTAAATTCTATCGTTTTCTTTTCTGAGATCCCCTGGTTTGAGAGTTTGGTTGGTGGCGGTTTGGGCTCTTTTTGGTTTTCGGTGGGTAGATGGATGCTTTGCGGTTTCAGCGGTGCAAGAATTTCACAGCTCAGAACGCGTTCGTTAGCGACAATGGCCATTTGCAGAAGTTGCCAACTTGCATGTTGGTTGGTGTTAGCTATTGGGCTATAGCCTTCGCAATTGGGCCTGGAACTTTTCATTTGGGCATTACCTTTTATGCCATGGGAACTGTGCAAATAAGCCCATCCATGAGAATGGCCATTTCTCCTCTCTCTTTTTTATTTTTTAGTTTTTATTTAGTGCAAGCGATAGTCTAAGCTGCAGTGGAGGGGGGTTTTTCACATACAAACACCACGGTGCCATGGGGATTCAAACCTTAGACCACTAGTCTGCAAGTCAATGCCCTTTTTCACTGGGCTTTACCCTATTGGCGGCCATTTATCTTCTTAGAAGGACGATTTTGTGAATGATTGCATTTTGAATGAGTTGAAAATTGTGAATGATATGGGTGTTATTAGTTCAAATCGTGATAGCATCCCCCTTCTCACTAATGTGGGATATTAGGTCCTAACACTTGATGCTCCAGCCCCATCCTCCACAAACCCACTTTCAAGGCTCACGCATTCACCTCTCCTATGAGTTTTTTATTTATTTAGAAAAAGACATTTTCTATTGACAGTGGTGATAACATACTAAACTTAGACACACTACATGGATGTTAAGACTCGAATTCATGATCTTTTCAACCACTACACTTGTCACGACCCGACTCCTCTAGCACGATATTGTCCGCTTTGGGCCCCCCCTCTCTGGCCCTCACGGTTTTGTTTCTGGGAACTCACGAGCAACTTCCTAGTGGGTCACCCATCCTGGGATTGCTCTAGCCCCAACTCGCTTAACTTTGGAGTTCCAAAGAATCCGAAGCCAGTGAGCTCCCAAAAGGCCTCGTAATAGGAAGATACGTGCCTACACATATAAGGCACTTCACCTTTCCCTCCCCAAGCGATGTGGGATTGCTCACCGTTCTTGCTTGCTTCCCCAAGCTCACGGGTTTTACAATCCACCCCCTTAGGGCCCATCATCCTCGATGACACACTTCCTGGTCGGGATCCAACTCGATACCATTATGTCACGAACAACCACCCCCTTGGGCCCCCTCTCTGGCCATCACGGTTTTGTTTCTGGGAACTCACGAACAACTTCTCAGTGGGTCATCCATCCTGGGATTGCTCTAGCCCCAACTCACTTAACTTCGGAGTTCCAAAGAATCTTGAAGCCAGTGAGCTCCCAAAAGGCCTTGTGCTAAGAAAATACGTGCCCACACATATAAGACACTTCACCTTTCCCTCCCCGAGCGATGTGGGATTGCTCACCGTTCTTACTTGCTTCCCCAAGCTCACGGATCTTACAACACTAATGGGTCCTTTGCCCTTTCCTATGAGTTTTTAGTCTTCTTGTGGCAGTTGCATATCTACTAGAAAGAGTGATGGTCGATTTGGCAATGCATTACCTATAACCTAATTTCATCTATTTTTTCTTCCAAAAAATTGTGTGTGGTTTGCACGTAATCTATTTGCTTGGTATTCGTTTTGAAGGATCACCTGTGAGGCACATATAGTTTTCTTTTATCATAAAAGTTAATGAAGTTGGTTATAAATGACACATTACAACAAAAATTTTAATTGGGTGACACATTGCTTCAAATTTTTTTCCTTCAAGTAGCACTTTCTAACAATTCAGGTGGCATTGGCAAAAGTTTTCCTTCCGATCTATACGTTGTGTAATTGTACCATCTTCTGGGCTTGATAATGCAAGTTTCATTTTCATTGGTCAAAAATAGTATAATGAAGCTCACATTTTCGCGGAAAAAAGTTGATAACGAATGTGATTCAAATAAGTAGAAAAAAAAAAAGGATTAAGGGAATGTTATTTTACTATCATGATTGAAACTGAACATTTCGATTCGGGATATGTGAATGTGATTACACTATCATGATTGAAAACAGCTCAATGAGTGGGTGAGTGAGAGTGATTTGTCCTCTCTTTTCCCACACACACAGATACACATACATACACTGTATATCTTTATATATACACACACAGAGATATGGATATGCCGTGATTAGGTAGGACTGCTCAGACCAACCGCAACAAGAAATCCCAGAAACAAAACTTGGTTAAAATAAAAACCCCTTAAATAATAAATGGTACGAAAAAGAAGAACAAAAAAAGTCTCAAATTTTCAAGGAAAGCGAAAACCCAAAAAACCACAGCTGTAAATCCACGTCTTTTAGCAGGAACTGGATCCCATCCCCTCATATCTTGTGGGGTTGTTAATTTGTTTTTGTGGTGTTTTGCTGTTTGGGTTCCTTGTCCTCCTTCTCTGTTTGTGTAAATCTTTGTTTGTTTGTTTGTTGTGTGTGCAGTGCAGTAGTTGGTCTCCCAAATCGAGGTTGAGAGTTATTCTCTTTTCATAGCTCCCTTTTCTTGCTTCTTTTTCCTCTGCATTTTCTCATTTGTCCATCCAAGTATCCATGTTCAGTCACCTCAAAAATCCCACTGCTACTTCTCACTGAATTAAACCTACTTTTATATAACTCTATATATATACATATATTAACCTGTCATTCTGTTACAGATCCTCTAATTGCTTTTACAACACAACATATGCACTTTTCACATCTATTAAATTCCCCCCCACACATTTTAGTCCCTATCTCTCTCTCTCTCTCAAAACTCTCAAAGCTTCCTCTCGATTTCCACTTAAATGGCTTGCTTACACCATCACACAATTTCTCTTCTGCTTCTCTTGATTCTGAGCTCAACCCAGTTAACCCAGTTGAGATTCATGGCTGAAGGCAGAGAAATTCACAACAGGGTTGGCATTTCCCAGGTGGGTTTACAACTATAAATTGATTACTCTTCATATACTAGTGCAACAATGCTTTCTCTTTGAACATTCATCAAACACCCGTGAGTTTTAGATAAAATTCAATGCATTAATTTTCTTTTTCTGGTGTTTTTGTATGTTTGGGTAGGCAGAAAATGAAGAAAAGAAAGTGATTGTAAGAGGGCAGATAGGTTCAAGGCCTCCAAGGTGTGAGAGAAGGTGCAGTTCATGTGGGCACTGTGAGGCCATTCAAGTGCCTGCAAACCCCCAAGTCAAATCAGGCAACAAAAACTCCTCTTCTGTTGCATCCACCATTGCTTATGCCAGAGGTGATGAAAACTCCAGCAACTACAAGCCCATGAGCTGGAAATGCAAATGTGGAAACTCCATCTTCAACCCCTGATCATGATGATTAACTTTTTAAATTATAATTACTTATGGTTAATTCTTAGGTTATGGAGCATAACCCATTTTTGGATCCTGTAAATGGAGGATAATTATGATCTTACTACCCCAAAAAAAAGGTTTAAATATCGGTTCCTTTGGCGATGTAATTTCCCCTGTTTTTATTAGCTCTGTCTGACATCTCTGATTAGCATATATACTTAATGCAAATATCATTGCTTGGAAGTTGGAGGCTTGGATTGGACCCTGATTTCTTTGTTTTTTATATTCTGTTTATTTTTTCTTGATTTTTGTATGATGGAAAGTGACAATTACATTGCTACTGTGGCCTTGTTTTGTGCACAAAACTGATGAGAGATGAGTGAGAACGGAGGAGATGGACAATGCAATGCAGGACATTTTTGGTAGACTAGGATTTTTGCAAATTTGTGAGATTTTTACCTTTTCACCACGCTACCGTTCCGTTGTTCCCAAGAATTAGACGTTGGAATTTACAGAGGTAACGTAGCGTAACAAAACACCCATTTACCACTTAACTGCGTTCTTTCTACAGCCAAAAGTGCACTTTGCATTTCCCAAGATGCTCTATCTCTCTCCCAAAAGGTTTAAAATATCGATGATATCGAAAATATCGATAGTCCAAAAACACATATAGATAAAAATTGAATAAAAATTACGAAAATTATACAACTTTGAAATTTTTATTGAAACTTTGTAGGATATTTATTTAGTCAATTATCTATTAGTTTATCACAAAAAATTGGAAGGAAATGTATTGTATGATGAGTTTAATTGATTTAAGTTAATTATATAGCGAGCTGATAAATACTGTGAGTGTAGAAAATATGTAGTAATTAATGAAAGAAAATTAAACACACCATAATTATTTATATATAATGATTTACTACAATATTTTACACTTTATACATTACATGATAAGATACATGAGTGACTTAATACCACATAGAGTTCATATGAGGTTCAAAATTTTCACTATCTTCATCATCTCTATGTGTAGAGTAAGTGAAGAGTAGTCATCAAATGATAAATCCCCAAAATAGTTTTGCATGTAATTGTTAACATGTCACCCATATGGATCCGAAATTGGTTGACGTTGTCCATAAGCAAAATCATTTGAAGATTGGGTCTCAGATTTTTCCATAAGCTGAGGTCTAAAATATTGATGATATCGGAAATATCGGTAGTCCAAAAATACGGAAATTTCGATGAAAATATCGAAATATTATGGATATTTTAGACTATGCTATATCTCCTTCTTTTAACCCTCTTTTTGCTGACGTAAACTTATGTAGTTAGTTTGCAACTAACAGCTTGTCCAAAAGGAGCTTTGGCCCTTTTGGCTTTCCTTTGGATTGTTAGCAATGATAAGAAATGTGTCATGTAACATGTCCATTACACTTGAGCTGATTTGTGCTTCGTAACATGCTTAACATGGTTTATAATTATGTCGTGCTATATTTTGCACTAACATTTTGAGACTATGTACATGGATAATAATTATGGCGTGCATTACTCAAATGAATATCGACATAATTAACTAACTTTTAGTTTAGTGATATTTTCCATTTCAATATTGGAACAACGTTCTAAGTTTCTAAGTCCATTCTAACTCTTCAAATGAAGTTGATTAGATTAGCATTTGAAGGCTCACTTGGAACTTTTTATCAAGTCATGGGAACCACAACAGCATGGACATTACTGTGGGAAAACACTTGGAGATTGTCACGAGCCGACTCCTCTAGCACGATATTATCCGCTTTGTGCTCCCAAAAGGTCTCGTGCTAGGAAGATACGTGCCCACACATATAATGCACTTCACCTCTCCCTCCTCGAGTGATGTGGGATTTCACCGTTCTTGCTTCCCCAAGCTCACGGGTCTTACAGAGATAATAAAAAAGTCACAATCTTTTTTGTTTGTTTTTTGCAGTGGTCCTTTCATCGAGAAAATAACACACACAGAGAGAGAAAATTAACAAATCATTCACGCAAAAAGAAAAGTTTTAATTTCTATGTGTGCAGCAGCAGCTTAGCTTGTTTGGGCAAAAAGCCTTGCCTTGAAACTCTGTAATTCACGTGCAATTCAAAAATGAATGAGAATGTTGGTTGGTGCAAACAATCACATTGAAACTTCTCCATGCCTCATTCATTCTCCCAAGTTTTTTGCGCTTTTTTTCACGTCACAAACACCAAACCCCAAAAAAAAACACATTGAAACTTCTCCATCCGTAGGGCACGGACAAAACGTCCTCCAACAATCAAAAGTTACAATAGAGATAGGCCGCCCCCCAGTCACTATCCATGGTAACTAGTGTAACAGCCCCTCCGTTAGGGCACTTTCATTTCATGGGATGGGGAGCAAAGCAAGTTTAGGCCTGAAAGCGCAACGAAACAGAAGAGAGCAGTAAACACAATTCAAATCAGAATAGGGAGCCCCCACTGCCACAATATTCTTAGATTCTCCGGTGGCAGGTGAACCAAGACACATCAATAGAAAAGACAATTTAGAGCAGAATAATAGCATAAAAGCTTCCTGGGTTTAGATCTTCAAATCCACATATACCAAGCTACCGATGCGATGGAGGCAAGACAACCAAGCAGATGAATAAACTTCCAGGTTTGCATTAGGATCCCATTTGGGAATGAATTAAACATAATTTACAAGGCATTTGGGATGAGCAAAAGTATTAGAAGAAAATCAAAATCTTTGCCTCAGTTTATTTGAAATCTATGGGAAATTAAAATTAATAGCATCACAAGTTATTTCCAAAGTTAAAAGATGTTACGTTTGTTAGTGCAATCAGCTTCTAAGTTGAAGAAGTGGTCCCTTGTGGATTGGAAAATAATTCAACTCTGTTTCACTAAAATTGGACCTTTTTGGCCTCTTCCACAAAGGCAACACCCCAACTCTTAGTCAATCCGAAGGCAAAGGGATTGCATCCATTGATCCCTTTTTTTCACCACAAATTGATATCGACGCCCTTTGTTTTTAAGAAATTTTTTTACTTACTTAAAAAAGAGACTGGATTTATTCAGGTTCCCCAATAAGGCCCATCATCCTCTCCTCTCCCTACTGAGACAAGAGAAATGCTACCAAGCAAGTGTTGGGAAGAGGAGGCATGAAGCTCTCAAGTGTTTCAAGCGATGGTAGTGTAGCTAGTGTAGTAATAAGGATAAACGAGTACTTCGCAAGCTGGTAAGCAACCATCTCTGTAAACCGCACCGGAAGCGGCAGATATACAAAGCTGGAACTAACAGCGATCTGATACAAGACGGTTACGATGGAGGAACCAACAATGGTCTTTTACACTACTAGATCGTTGCTTATGCTGTAAGATTTTAGTTACTACCTTGCTCTGTTGGTGCCCAGGTGAGGTAGATGAAAGTCAACTGTAACACAGCTTGAGATAGCACAGTAGCTCATGAATTAGCTTCATTTGGGATGAAAGAAGGGGCTGGCTTTGCTCGAGTATAACCCTCCTAGTTGTGAACTTGTGATCCAGGTCTTGGAGATGTTAACAACATTAGCTGGAGTTTTATTAGAGAAGTGATTCTCAGACTAGAAAACAGTTCAGTTTAACCTAACCAATAATTAAGGCCCCGCAGAGTGAGTGATATTGGCCTTGTAAGTTATAGTGTACTCGTTCGTGCTACTAAAACACATACAGCAATCAAATACAGACGGCCCCTTCAAGAAATAACAACATTAGCCATACACCAGGCTTATCAATCAAACTCAAAGTATCATATGAATATAACATACGCCACAGAACATCATCTTAAGCCTGACTGATCAGTTAGAAATAGATCTCAACTAACTTTAGAAGTATCGTACACAAAAGGCAGAAATGCATCACTACTCGTTGAGGACATCTTTGTCAAACCCATTAGGGTTTACAAAAGAAAGTGATTGACGAGGAAGTCATTTAATTTGGTCTTTAAATCTGGCAATTTTTTATTCATGCGATTAGTTTCTAACTTGTTCTCTAAGTTTCCTATTTTATTTGGGTTAGAATTTCTGTTTTAGCAAGGGATTTTTTATCCTATTTGTCTCTAGGTTTTAGTTTGCTATAAATACCCCTCTCATGTAATTCATTATGGAGTTGAGTTGTTGAGATATAAAGAAAAGTTTATTTTCCAGAGATTGGAGACTTCTTGGTTTGAAGCCAAACCCCTGGAGTGATTCCAGACCTATCCTTATTCGTTCTATTTTCTGTTTTCCATTGTTTTCGCTTCTGCTAAAGTACCTAAACACTTAATTCAACCATATACTACATCACTACTTCACTCCTTCGTTAACAGATGCATATACTAATTTTTTTCTTTTATGCCCCCCCGCCCGCCAAACCCTACAATCTTTGGGAGCAGGAAACACTAGCAAATAGCTCGGTAGGTACCTCTGAGGGTTTCGAACCTCAGACCACATGGGAGCAAACAACGGGCCTGACCATTCCAACTAACCCCTCATTGGTGATGCATATCCTTGTGTTGGGGTGGTAGCACTTCAACAATTTAGCAGAGGGACCGTGTATTCTATATGATACCCAAATTCCCAGATTTACAGGTTAAAGGCAAGCACCACTACCAACAGGGTGCAGTTGTAATTATGCCCGATGCACCATCTAGAAACTTATCATTGGAGAAAGCCAAAGCTCTCAATCAAATCATTTGCAGGTGTATTATGAGCAATGAGGTTCTTGTTGTCCACACTCTATAACTCCCAGCATACAGAGTAAAGAGATAATTCAAGGCAATATAAAGAGAAGGGATAAACAATCTTCTCTGAGATGAAAATAGTGAATGTATTGCACATTGTCCTCTTGAATTGAGTATTGAAATATTTACAGAGATGAAGAATTGAGACTTTAAGCAAACAACTGAATACCAAAAGCTGGAAGATCAAGTGGCTTTATTAGCAGAATTATAGAAGCAAAAGCCAAGGCAGACAAAAATTCCATTAAGAAATGACCACCACCACCTTGAAATACTCTTTCGTTGACATTTGCAAGTGTTCCTTGTCCATAAACCCTAATATACGATAACAAACTTTAGAAGTATTGATGACTTGTAAGTCAGCGAGACCATTGCGAAACTAAAGCACTCAAGAAAAGAGACTAAAATGAATGGAGGCAACCATTTCCTAGGTTTGTGCGATCTTGTATCGTACTCAGTTCATCAATGGGGAAATCTTGTTTGTTGTGCATACCCACACATATATGCATAATCTGTAAGAACAAGAAAAATTGAACTACCAACCATATTCAAACATTACTCATTCACCACATGCATCATATAACACATTGAATAATTTCTGTAATGCAATATAATTTATTCAACATGATATAAAAAACAAAGAAAGAAAATAACATATCAGACCTAGAAATGTATCGTCAACATCTATCTAGCCCATATCAAATGCCAAGGATACACAACAGCTCCAGGCAAATACTGAAAACAACTACCGTGTTTGCAAAATTTAGTTATAGAGTAACTATGGAGAGTTGTCAAAGGCATTTACAACAAGGATAGCAAAATGAACCTCGAATTCTCCATCTACTCGATCAGCTGCGGCTCACGAGTGCATATCTGTACTTACTGCTTCACCCACTGCCCCTCACAAAATTCCTCAATGCTGTGACCACTGAATATTCTTAATATCAATTCCATCCTTCACCATCTCATAAAGCGGGCTCATATCCCTCAACTTCTTCACCTGCTGCACCGTCAGCTGAACTGCCCGGTCAATCTCTGCCTCCGTGGTGAACCGTCCAATCCCGAACCGAATCGAAGTATGAGCCATGTCCTCATCCACCCCCAAAGCCCTCAACACATACGAAGGCTCCAAACTCGCACTAGTACAGGCACTCCCACTCGACACGGCCACCTCCTTCAACCCCATTAACAAGCTCTCCCCTTCCACGTAAGCAAACGACAGATTCAAATTCCCAGGATACCGTCTCTCGGTGCTACCATTCACCACAACAAAATCAAGCTTTTCCCTAATCCCATTCAGCATTCGTTCCTGCAACTCTCTTATCCTCTTCTGATCATACTCCATTTCCTTCTTCGCAATCTCACACGCCGCACCAAACCCTACAACCAATGGCGTGGGCACGGTGCCACTTCGAATTCCCCTCTCTTGCCCACCTCCATTCATTTGGGGCTCGACCCGAATTCTCGGCCTCCGCCTCATATACAGAGCTCCAACCCCTTTCGGCCCATAAACCTTGTGCCCGGAAAGCGACATCAAACTCACATTCCATTTGTCCACTTCGATTGGGATCTTCCCAAGGGCCTGAGCAGCGTCGGTATGGAAAGGAATTTTGAATTCCTTGCAAATTTCCCCAATTTCCTCCATCGGCTGAATAACCCCAATCTCATTGTTCACCGCCATGACCGATACGAGCCCGGTATCGGGCCGAATCGCAGCGCGAAGCTCGTCGAGGTCTATGAGCCCATCAGACTTCACTGGAAGGTAGGTGACATCAAAACCTTCCTGCTGAAGATGACGGCACGAATCGAGAACGCACTTGTGCTCGGTCTGGGTGGTGATGACGTGGCGCTTCTTGTCCTTGTAGAAGTGCATGACGCCCTTGACGGAGATGTTGTTGCACTCGGTGGCGCCGGAGGTGATGACGATTTCTTTGGGGGAGGCACCGATTAAATCGGCGATCTGGGCGCGGGCGGTTTCGACGGCGGAGTCGGACTCCCAGCCGTACATGTGGGTCCGGGAGTGGGGGTTGCCGTAGCGGGTGAGGTAGTAGGGGAGCATGGCGTCGACGACCCTGGGGTCCACCGGCGACGTGGCCTGCATGTCCAGGTACAGAGGCCTTCCAGAGATTTTGACGCCTTTCATTGAAATTCCATCAGTGTCCTCGTATGGTTCGGCTACGGCGGCGGCGGTGGAGAGGGCGCGGGCCAGGTGAGAGGCGGTTGATGTGGGTTTAGGGGTTAGGGTTAGGGTTTGGCGGAGAGTGGAAGCCAGAAGCTTCGAAGCCATTTTTTGGGGGTTTTTGCTTGGTTTGGTGGTGTTGTGATGGAGCAAAGGGGATAAAAACACCTCAGTTTAGAGTTGGAAATTAAAGTCACCGTTCTTCGATCTGGAGAAGGACACGTGGCAGCTTGTGAACCCCGTATAAGCTGAGGAAACGACGTCGTAAAATGTATTTAAAAAATTGAAGCTGTAAAGTGACCAGATTTGGGACACGTCCACTTGCCCTAAATAAATCACGCAAGCCAGGTGTTGTTTCCTTTTTATCAAATTGTGAAGGAAAGGAAAGGATAGGAAACCCACTCTCTCTCTCTCTCTTCTCCGTCACTATAACTTATTGGTTACATTGTCTCTATCCTTTAATCAGAGTTCAAAGTTCCAACTTCCATTACCAGATTCCAGATCCAAATCTAGGTGGGAAGAAGAAACATTGAAGGCTTGCCAATAAAACCCATTGCCCTGATCTTGCATTTGTGTTGAGTTTCCATGGCTATGTGTATCTAAGTATATCTACCAACATTTTGCAGTTTCTGCCATATCTCATTTTTGGTAACTTACCTACCTACACCAGAGAGAAAAGAGGTTCACTTTTTGTCATTGGCAGAATCCAACGGCCTCCAATACTCTCTGGTATGTTTCTCTCTCTCTCTCTCTCTCTCTCTCTCTCTCTCTCTCTCTCTCATGAGCATTCTTTCTTCTTTTTTACTTTGTGAAATTTCTCAAATGTTGCTGCTTGCAATCAGATTGGGTGGTTTGCTGTAAGAGCGTGTTCAGATCTGGGCTGATTTTTTCAATGTCTTAGAATTTTGCTTTGTTTTTTGTTCTTTCAGTTTCTTTTGTTTCCCATTCTGATATCTACACTAGTTGAACTGGGTTGGCTTTGTAATCTGAAAAAGATAATTGATTTGGTTACATAGTGATGAAATCCAAGTGGGATTCCTTCACAAATTGGAAACTCTCATTGGTGATAAGTGATAACAACGTGAATAGCTTCCCATGTGAAAATGGATGACATTGATATATGGGGTTGCTTATTGGGTTCTGGTCTAGTTGAATTCAGGGTTCCTGTCTAAGCACTTGCTGATATTTGGTTGGATCCGTAGGGATGGATTCACATATTTACTGCTATACAGTCACAATTTTTTTTTCTTCATCAGTTTCCAATGAACTTCTATTTGTTGTACTGAGATTTCATGAAACTATTTTTACCTATTATCAGCTTATGATTTGATGACACTAAGAAGAATTCGGTTTTAATTTTCCCTTCTTTGAATACGGGTCGAGGAATTTAACAGAAGTAGAACTTTTATGCAGGTGTTGTAAAGAAAATATTTGTGTTGAGCCTTAAAGAGATTAGGCATGTTGAAGCTATCTCCTCGAAGGAACTCGAGATCTAAAGGTTTCAAGGTAAAACATGCTTTACAGCTATTTCTTTTGGCGGGTGTCTGCATCTGGCTAGCTTACCAAGTCAAGCAGTCTCATGGTAAGAAAGCAGAATTCAGACAAAGCATAAAAGATGGGGATCAGATTGTTAAGTTAGGAAGAAAGGACCTCAAGCCTCTTGTGGAGGAAAGTGTCAATAGCAATGCAAGGGAAAAGGAGGAGGAAGAAGAAAACAGGAATGAAGAAGAAAACAAGCCTGAAGAGATCGATAATGTCGGGAGAGGCACTGGAGACGATTGGATAAATGAAAATGATGAAAATAAAATTGAAGAAAAAACAGATGATAATGGTGTTTCAGTAGAAGGAGAGAAAGAAAGGGACACGAGCAAGGAGAATGAAAATGAAGAGAACAAAGAGGATGAAAACGCCCAGAAGAAGAATGAAGACGACAAAGCCAAGGAGAGTGAGAAAAGCAGTGAGAAGGAAACTGAAGAGACCAAAGAGAAAGAAAGTGAAGAGAAGGATAATGTAGAGACCAATGACAAAGAAAGTGAACAGAAGGAGCATGAAGAGACCAATGACAAAGAAAGTGAACAGAAGGAGCATGAAGAGACCAAAAAGAAAGAAGGTGAACAGAAGGAGAATGAAGAGACCAAAGAGAAAGAAGGTGAACAGAAGGAGAATGAGGAGACCAAAGAGAAAGAAGGTGAACAGAAGGAGAGCGAAGAGACCAAAGAGAAAGAAAGTGAACAGAAGGATAATGAAGAGACCAAAGAGGACGGAAGTGAGGAGAAAAGAACATCAGAGGAGAGTCAGGGAGTGGATAATAAAGAGGAGGAAGAACACATTGAGACAGGTAATAAAGAAAACGAGGCTGAAGAGAAGGAAGGTGATAAGATTGAGCAACTAATTTTATCTGATGATCGGGTTCGAGATGGAGGTGAAAAAAATGATGAGGGGGCAAGAGAAGAGCCTTACAAGGCTGATGATGCTTCCAGTGCTGTGGCCCATGAAACTCAGAATGCGACAGCAAATAATGGACAAGATGGTGGTAACGAGAGTAATCACTCAGAACCAGAGAATGGTTCCACGCCTAACTCAACTGAGCAGGAGAAAGTCGATGCTAAGAAAGAGGACTCTGCACAGCAAAATGTTGTATTAGAGCAACCCGAGAAATCTGATGTACCTGCCAACAGCGAGCAACAAGACTCTAGCACCACAGCTTCCACTAAAACTGAGAATGGAGAGGCAACTAAGGGAGTATCTACAGATACTTCTAGTAATTCTGAATCTGTTGTGTCGGAGAGTCAGATTGTCGACTCCAATACATCTACAGAAACAGAGAAGAGTTCTGCACCTTTAGCCATGAGCGTTGTTCAGACTCAAAAGTTCAGCAGTGACTCTGAGGTAGAAGGGACACAGGAAAGTATACTATCTCAAAAAACAAACGACAATGAAGATGGTGGCCAAAAGCAACAAGCTGATTCTTCTAATCCTTCATTCCAACAAGAGAAAGATGCACCCCCAAACACAGATAACAAATCTGATGCAGGCCAGACTGTAAATGACAGTGCTGTTCCAAACAACACAAATGAAATCGCAAATGGCAACAACAACACAGATGCAGGCCAGAAGGAATCAGTTGACTCTTCTGATTCTTCAGTATCCCAAGACAAAGAGGAGTCTTCAAACACAAATAATAATGCGGAGGCTGGACAGAATGAGAATGAGAATGTTCTTCAAAGCAAGACCGATGACAATGCAGATGTAGGCCAAAAGGAAAATGAAGGTGCAGGTGGAGAAGAATCTGGTAATGCGCAGAAGGAGAGTGAAGATTCCTCGAACACAGACGAAAATACTAATGAGAGCCAGAATGTTACAGTTGATTCTTCACATTCTTCGATCCTTGAAGAAGAGAACGAGGCTCGTATAGACCTGGAAACTCTGCCAGAAAGCAAAATTGAAACTCATACCAATGATGATACGGCTGCAGAATAGAAATTGTAATATGTTGATCGTTCATTCCGTGACCATTCATATCATTTTGTTTTCATCTTTTTGTTCTGAGGTGATTAGGCAAAACTGTAAGGTTCATTGCTCATTGTACTTGAGAAGTTGTAAGATCTAAGGTTTGAAATTACATAATTCATATGATGTTCCACTCTTACATGCTGTTGTTCCTCTTACTCTTTCTTCGTCTGACCTGTCTCTTACTCTCGCTTCTTCTGAACAATGGCTTTCCCCAAAAGGATAGCTGATTTTCCTTTATTGCTTGGTATAGTGAGAGAATGTGTTTAGATTTAGAACATCAAATATTACACCGATTCTTCCAAAGTTTTGAATTTCCTTTATTGTAGCTTTGATACTATAACGTTAGAATGAACACGGTATTTCTCAACAACAACAAAAATCATCAAAGCCTCTCTTGAGGAAGAAAAAACAATTTAATCAATCAAAGATGAATGGACGTTAGAAACATACAGAGGAAAAATAATTCAAATTTTCACAATCTACATTTCTTTTACTTTTTTTACTGCTCTGAATTGGGAAAATGACACCAACCATGTCATATGAACAAACAAAAATTGGAACCGGGTTTATGGAGGAACCGTTCAACTCTATGCCAACTCAACCAAAAATAGGCTCAAATTCACAACTGAACAACAGTACAATAGAACTGCAGCTAGACCCACTAAACTCACGTTAATAAGGTTTACTTCCTAGTAATTAGCTCTTATCCTAAGAGCTAACTTCACCTCCTCCTTTCTAGCATTTATCATAGCGAGCGTATAACAATTCAACAACCAAAAAACTTTCTATGGGGCAGGTCGGGGAACCCGTTGGGGAATCCCCGAATTGAAGATTGTGGGCATGAAGATGGGGTTGGGAAAAAAGTGCTTAGTGGAGATGAGGATGAGAATGGCATACCCACTCTCAATTCGACCCATTGCCATCCCTAATTATTACGCATTTACTTGCCAAAACACAAAGATATTATATAATAAATTTCATCAACGTTTTGGAGTTTTTATTTGCATGTACTTGTCCTCAAATTTTCTTCCAATATTTCATACAACATTTTCGTCAGTTACAAGTTACAACCTAGTTTCACTTAGGAAGGTGTGCGGCACATATTAATGGGTGTGAATAGAAAATGCCATAAGAATTCTCCACATTCCAAATCACAATAGATACTTTACGCTAGAAAAGGTAAAAACAATATCTCATGATCTTATTTATGGGTTTCAATGTTTACAGAAAAACATAACACAACTTGCCACAAGGATTTGATCCAGAATTCATAATCTGAAACATGTGCAACCAATTCATATCCAAAGAAATCCAAGGTAGTCTAATGAATCTGTCTAACATGAAAAACATGGACGAGAGTTATTCCAAATGGCTTCTCTTTGAAGTATCCCAAAAGCTAGCCTAGTGGTGCTCGTGCTTCTTTTCAAAAAGACCGTTCGGACCTGAACACCAACGAAAAACATATCAGATATTCGAACAATACTAAATCCAGGCAATTCTTCTTAATAAAAAACGAAAGCTCATTAACAAGTATAATGCAAAATAATTAAGCTTCAACATCACAATATCCTCAAAACATAGATTTTAAAATCCAACATAAACTTCCATCCAGAATCGATGCATTTTAAGACCTTAACCTTGGTGCCTACACTTCTAAGACATGGTAGGCTATCAACAATAATTTAGCCTAATAGCCGAAACCCAAGATGCAGCTGTAGCATTATTATCAACTGTTTGAGGTTAAATACACCAATATGATATTACTTATCCGACTCATCTTTGGGAAAAGCAGTTTCAAAACGGAATAACTCATATCTTTCCTTGTGCCCACAAACCCTCATCGATTTTTAAAATCCAGTTCTAGTATCAAAATCAACTTGTGGCCGCATCACACTCTCTAGGTATAACATTGGTCCTTGTAGAATACCAAAATGCATCTAAGGTCAAGAAAACAATTAAAACATGCTCCCTCCGCTGCCTGAACTACCTAGAGTGCTGTTCTTCATGAGACATACTGATTAATAGTTAATGAGAACCAAAATAATGGCTACGATCGAATCCATCATAGACGATAAATATGCTGGAACACTCTATCCAATGTTTATTACATGAAACATCAATGAAAATCTAACCAATCTTTCTCAGAAAAGAAAACAGCGAGCATGTGAATTTGGACAATAGAAAATTATTATAAATTTAGGGCCATCATGATGTTCAGAATCATACCCCATGGGAACTCCTTATTGCGGATGTGCAAATATGGGTACGGCTGCAAACATGATGAAAAAGGGTAAAGGAATATAGCATACCAAGGAATGTGACATGCAAAAACTAATAGCATAAAAAATATTTAAAACAGAAAATACAGGGAAAGGTAGGCAGCTCCGCATAGAGCAGCAAAATACAGAACAAAAATAAATCCCAAGGCTTAAGAAGAAAGCTCACTGGAGGCTCGTCGTAGTGCGGATGGGGCTTTGACAGGACAACAAACGCGAAAATAGTGCATGAAGCAATGCCTAAGTAAGTAATCTTCTCCCACTTGGCCGTCTCATCTGAAAAGGAGAAATAGAAAATAGGTGAACACAAAATTCAAAAACATTAAAACAATAGGCGGCGTCAATAGTATTACAAACTTTGAATTTCACGTTACAAGCCAAGATAAATCTCAAGGTTTGAAATTCCATCAAATTCAAACAACCCGTAGATGAGATCCCAAAATTTATTTCATCTCATTATCAACGCATTTCCAAATCAATATGCACAAATGAATCAACTTTATTGAACAAAACATAAGATCAAAAAACCCAAACCTAAGGAACAATAGCGAAAGCCCTAATATGCAACCATAGCTCCAATGTCAATTAAGCTATCAGATCAAAAATTGAAAACAACATAAAAAGAAATAAAAAGAGGTCTTTGAAGATCAAAAACTAAATAAGCGCATAATTGCGAATGTATATGTCTGCGCGCCTGAGAGAGAGAGAGAGAGAGATTACGAGCATCGTCGTGAGCAGCAGAGGAGGAGAAGGAACGCTTTGGAGGAGCAGAGGATCGAGAGCCACCGCGCAGGGCGGTTCGAAGGGCAGCAGATCGGACCATCGACATCGCCATTTCTTAGCAAAACTCTCTTTCGATCGACAAGTGAAAATGAGGAACCCTTTTGCCCTTGTATCAGAAATGTTTAGAGGAAAGTAGAAACTACAACAAGAAGCCCATTAACAAGGCCCATTTTTCAAAGCCACACTTACACACCCATTTCTAATCACGGCCAGTTTATTATTTACAGCATGTTTCGATACCGCTTCTAAATAAATAAAAAATAGTTTTTATAATTATAATAAATATTTTTTTATCAAAATAATTTATATTAAATATTTTTATCGTCGGTTTTATGGAGAAGAAAATGAATCTCCATATTTTTATAATATTACTGTCACATTTATAATTAATTAATTCTTGTAAATACTATTACTAAAATTAAAATTTTCTTATATGTATATGCCTTGGAATTCATTTTTTATGTTGAACACAAATTACAAGTTTGATAATATTGTACAGCTTAAATTAGAACAATTATTTTGATAACAAAAAATCGGTTAGATAATTATAGTCAAGTTCAATAAAATTATTATTATATTCATAATACAGCTTCTTAATGCATGTTTGACATTACTTATTTTAAACAATAATCACTTATTTTGAAAGTTTATTCGAGCATGCATATATTTGACCCTGCTCTCGCACAATGCAAGCTAGTCTATAGTTTTTGAAAAAATAGTTCAATTCAGTCCAACAGGGTTACAAACGTACCCAAAAGGAGGTTGTGTTGTCACTTTATTTTATTTTTTTCTTTAAGCATGTTTGTAAGGATGACACATAATACATATATATATGAGTCAGGATCAGACGACAAAAAAAAAATCACGCATATAGATTAAACCACCTTTGACGGTCAAGATTGTATTTGATATTAACTATTTGTTAACAGAATATTAATTTTCCTTGTAGGTATCAATACCTAGAATTGTGTCAACATTCTTCTCTCTCGTCTCTCTTCCACCGAAAAAAGAAGTTTTAATTTCATTTAATAAAAGACTCAATTCATCACTTGTTTTTGGAGAAGTGATAACCCCACCTCTGGACTGCTCTCTACTCCTGCACTTCTTGATAGGGGTGGCATTTTAGACCGCAAAACTGAAAAACCGCAAAAACCAACTGATAATTTACCGCAATGGAACCGCAATCGCAGGAAATCGAACCGCATTTGCGGTTGCGATTCTGATTGTTGAGGCCCAAAATCCAAGGGGCAAGCCCAAGTCTATTCTCGGCCTAGCGCAGATAATTAATCACAAAAGAAGCACGATCGGGACATGCGAGAAATTGTAGTGCGCACCTACATAAGCTATAGGCCACATGCCACGCCAAGCAAGCATGCACAAAATGGCCCAAAACGCATCGTCTGTATAAGTTCACGCTCATCGATTTATCCGATGCTATCGGCCCAAATCATGACTTATTATGTCACAATAAAACTCAAGCGCAAGCATGACATATAGACACGCGATTCTAATGCCAAGCCATGCTACAAGCTTAAGTGGGCCCAAGCCACGTAATCACCGGAGCTTCCGAGAAGGTTGTGGTATGGATGGAGTGAAGCACTCATGGGGCCCATTGAGGGACCAAGGAATGGAAGTTTTAGGCCACTTGGGGTACTAAAACTCGGGCCCATTCCTCGGGCCCAAATACATGGGTTAGCATGAGAGAGAAAAATAGGTCCAATGCCTTAGGAGAATATCCCATAGGCTGTGGTAGCATTTAGGAAAATCCATGATAGTTAGAATGCCCACAAAACCAATGAGCCACTTCCAGCAGCCTTGACAAAAGCATGCGGGCACTGGAAAGGAAAGCATCAATAACCCAATGCAATACACCAAGCCCAACCCATCGTTCCTCATAAAAATTCATCATCGAGCTCCACCCATATCAGAACTCCCATGTGGTCAACAAGGAACCATAGCAAAGACCATAGGAAATCCATGAACGTAGAAGAAGCATCCACTGGGTAAAGGACTTTGCCCAGTCTTCCCTTTCCTCTGCAAGCTACGGTTTGAAAACAAAAGGGAAAAGCAAGTGGCGCCTCACCCCCATGGGGAGGCTCTGCCACATAAAACCTTGGAACCTTAAGAAGCCATGGATTCAGATGCTTTGGTCAAAGAGTTTTCACCAAAATGAGTGAATTGAAAGAAGCAAAGGAAAATATGAGGGTGGAAGATCATATAATTAGAATTCCAAAATGCCTATAAAAGGGGAGCTTCCTCTACCCAGCAACACACACCATTCCAGAGCAAGACCAAGCTTTGTCAAGCAAAACTGGAATTTACACCATCTTTCTCTCCCATCGGTTCTCTCTTCTCCCTAAGATAGAAATCCTCCTAGTTCTCCCCTCTCCACTTTAGAACATGCTTTTTCTGAAGGAAACTCATGCTTTGGTCTCTCTCTCTCAAATTGCTAAACCTGTGAAAAGCTCAGCTCCCATGCCACAAGCTCCTCATGCTAAGTCCCTAACAAGTTTAATGCATTCTTCTGGTTATTAGTGAAAAGAACCCAAATGTATCTTTCTAAGGCTTCAGCAAGTCTTTAAAAAATACTTTTGGGAGTCTGGTTTTCGAACTCAGGCATCGGGGGATTTTTGTTCATTTTCTTCTTACAGCAGCCCCAGCCCATTCGTCAGGCTGCTGGAACAAAAACACCCCTACAACGGTATTTGATTTTCAAAACTTGTTTAAAAATTCACAACGGGGTCCTTCAAATCCACTCACCACCACCAACACTTGAGTTTGTAACTTCAGTTTGTAACATTGGTGCATTGCATTTTCCTTTTAGTATTGTGACTTTAATTAACTTTGAATTGGATTTTTCCTTTGGGTTGTAACTTTAATTCATTTTGCATTGCATTTTCCTTTTGGTTTGTAACTTTAAAGGATTTGGAATTGGAATGCTTGAGAAGTTGAGGTTGTGAATGCTTGAGAAGTTTAACATTAACTGGAATGCTTGGAATTGTAACTTTAATTTTCTTTAGGTTGTCAATGCTTGAGAAGTTGAGGAGGTTGTGAATTTATATATGCTTGAGAAGTTGAGATTGTGAATTTATTTCTTTAGTTGTAATTTATATTTTTGGGTTAAAGTATGCTTGAACTCAAAAGGCTTCAAAAGAAGCATCAAAATTAGGCCTAAAATGTGGAAGATTGGATTTTTATGACACAAAAAGAACTTGCGGTTTTAAACCGCTAATTCATGGTAACCGCAAAAAGCGGTCGGTTTGCGGTTTCAAAAATCACCATACCGCAAATAGTCGGTCGGTTTGTGATTTGGGCAAAAATTCGCGATTACCGAACCGCAACCACCCCTACTTCTTGATACCCAACAGTGGTGTTGTTGCCCATCACTATAGCTAGAGGATCCGGAAAAATTATAGTGATGGGTTTTCTTTATCAACTCAAAACCTCAAACTTTGGATGTCTGTGAATATTACTTAAAAACTTATAGTGAGAGTTTTGGATGACTATGACTATGGGTAATTCTTCAATTCGATGAATCAATTTGGATTCCTCTTGGTTCCTCCATTTCAAGATATATCTACAGTCTGATTATCTAAGGCATGACGATTCTCTTTGGTGCATTGTGCCATTTTTTAAAATGATACAGAAGGAGACAGCAGGGGAGGGTTGGACCTTCTATTTTTTATTTATTTTCGGTTCTTCAAAATTGATTTCTCCTTCAATCTTTCTTCTCCTCAAGTTTGGTCTTAGTATTGTGATTGTGAATTCTTCTAATGTCTTTCTCTGTTTCTGATAACTTCATAACACAAAAGATAAGTCAAAAGAAAATTATTGGAAGAGTATGTGGGTGGGTGAGACCGCCGTCTACTTCATCCTTTTTCCAGAAATACAAGAAGGATTTTTGCAGGAAAAAAAAAGGAAGAAGAAGGATGGCAAAATATCTAATTAAAATAATAAAACATTATTTATTAATGGGGAGAGAAATTAATGCACCATACTATGTATTTAATGATCTAATTAAAATAATAAAACATTATTTATTAAATGCATCTCAACCGTTGGATGGCAAAATATCTAATGGTGAAAAAAGTGTGTCAAAATGTGTGGTTTTTTGTGTGTCCCCGATCCTGATCCATATATATATGTATATGCATGAAATTTAGTATGTTAATGCGGTGCTAATTTTTGATTTGGATGAAATTGAGGACCTCAAAATTAAACGATTCGATTAAATTGTAGACTAAGTCCAAGCGAATAGTTAGCGATACACTAAATTACTTGGATAACAGATGATTAGACAATAACTCTGTTAAGCCTGCGCTAGAAGCCTTTCCTTGTCTCTACGCACATTCTCTTGTACGTCTTCTAGAGCCTCCTTCATCTCGTATAGAACCTCCATGCTAAGGCTTTCCCCTGGTGCATAAAACCAGTCAGGCTTCGGTTTCTCCATTATTGCCCTCCTCATCTTCTTCCCTAGTTTCTTCACAAGCCCCACATCTTCAATAAGATCAGAGTGGGTTTTGTTAAGATCATGTAGAATTGGATCTTGTCCTGCAGCCTCATTAGAGCTAGTGCTGGCATCTGGGTTCTCAGAACAACGAAGCCTGTTAAACACAGAGTGGACATTAGGGTGGCCAAATGAAAATGCCTTCCCTCCAATGGAGAAGATGATAATGGCAACTTCAACTGCACATATGGTGCAGAGTTCACTGGCCTTCTTGAAGAGGCCAGATCGGCGCTTGGAGAACGTAACATGCCGAGCACTTTCGGTCTCGATCAACTCCATTTGAGTCTTCCTGCGGCCCATGTTCGGCATTCTCACTCTAGCTAGCAGAAACTATGAAAAAAAACAGCCAAACCTAGTTTTACTTGGATGGGAATGAGAAGCTTTTAGGACGAACATGGTTATTTATGGGGCATACAGGCGTAACCAACTTGTAAATATATTAAATTCTATATTTTTTTTGATTGGTTATGTGTATATCTTTCTATATATACCTTGGTAGTATGAAAACTATGAGAAAAATTTATCATCTTTGACTACATTGAAATTGCCAAATATCGTAATTCTTCGTTATTAGCATACCAAAATGTTCATCTCACTCGTAAATTACACATAATTGGGATTTAAATTTCAGAACAAACTACCAAAATTATCTACAAAGAGAAAAGGATGAGAAATTGGGTAATTCGAAATGAAAATTCAAAATAACTCTGACTCACATTCAGAGTGGCCCAACTAGTTGTAACAAAAGCATGCATGCATGCACCACACATAGAAAAATGGGTAAATTTCACTTTACTACCCGTAAGTTTCCCAAAATTTTATCTTTGATACCCAAAGTTTTTTTTGTCTCAACTTCGTACCCAAAATTTGATTTTTCTACCACTTTCATACCTCTGTTAGTCAAACTGTTAAGTAATCCGTTAAATTATGACATGGCAATCAATGGCCCACAAAAAATCAGACACATTGTGCCACATCAGCTGATAAAAATAATATATTAACAATTAAAAAAAATTGAAAAAACCTGGAAAAAAAAATTGAAAACTCTCTCTCCTCTCTCTGCAACTCACGCCTGTCTCTGAAAATTGAAACTCTCTCTCCTCTCTCTGAAATTGAAAACTCTCTCCCTTCTCTCTGAAATCAAAATCAACTTCTTCTTCCTTGTATATGTCAATCCTCTTAGCATTCCTCGCATTCTCATCCTCGTCAGAAGAATTGAATTGCTTCGAACCCCAAAACATGGCCACTATCGCTGGTGAATCTTCCTTCTGGGATGTAATTGGGTTCTCTGTTAGGTGCGGGGTCCACGTGATTCGGACCACCATCGTTGGCAGCGGTGCCGCTTCCGAGAAAAATGGTGGGGTTGGGGAAGGGGCGAGGGGTTGGGGATCCGGGGAGAGGGGAGGGGAGGGTGGTTCTGGGTCGGGAGGTGGGGTGGGGATTTGCCGTCGGGAGGAGGTGGATCTGGTCGGGATGAGGGAAAAGGGGATGTTTGACAGGAAGAGGGAGTCATGGGGGCGATGGGGGTTGGTGGTGATGGCTTTGAGGACGTGAGAACTGTGTTGGATTTGGGAAAATATATATTGTTGAATTTGTCTTGAATTTGGGGAAAATGATTGAAATTGTTGAATTTGGGGAGGAAAAGAAGAGGTTGGGTGTGCTGAGAATTTTTGGGGATCGGGTGATGTGTGCAGCAAGGGCGGAGGAGCAAGGCAGGGGGTGGTGGGAATGGTGGGTTTGGGTTGTATAATTTGGATGAATTTCTTATGTTCATGGCGGAAGGGTCAACTGAAGTATTCTTGAAGAACCATCGCTTGACTAAGCGAAGTCGAGCATTAGAGAATCATAACCAGAGTGTGATGTGGATGCTGATTCTGTTTCAAATATGATGCAGGACCATATTGGGTTTTTGATTTCTGGGTTTCTGCTTTGATAGTCCAATGTTGGGTCTTCCCAAAGTCAATCTCTCACCTCTATTTCTCTTCCACATAGCTCTGCATCAATAGCATCTTCCATCGCTGATCTCGTTCTACCTTCTACTTCTAACCTTTTTCTCAGAAACCTATTTCGGTCTATCCCTTAGGGACCTCAAATCTGATCCTAACCGTCCATCAATCACAGCCCAATCAATCACAGACGTTCATGACCTCCTCCCCAAGTATGGCCTCCCAAAGGGTCTGTTACCAGACAACATAAAGTCCTACACTCGCTTTGAACAGTTTGAGGATATTCCTGTATGTAAGAGAACGGGATTACCATATTGGGTTTTTTGATTTCTGGGTTTCTACTTTGAGAGAGAAAGGGAGGGTGGAGATGGCGGATGAGCAAGAAAAGGAGAAGAAGAAGAAAGTATAGAGGAGAGATAGAGATGATGATTAGGTTTTTATTTTTATTTTTAAAAAAAAATTCTGATTTTTAGTTGGTTTTTTAATATTTTATTCATATTTTAATCAATTTAAAATTATAAAATGTGACACGTCAGCGTTTAACGGAGGTCCTGACGGCAACACGGACGGAGGTATGAAATTGGTAGTAAAAGTAAACTTTGGGTATGAAAGTGAGAAGAAAAAAACTTTGGGTATCAAAGTCAGAATTTTGGGAAACTTACGGATAATAAAGTGAAATTTGTCCTAGAAAAATAAATTTAAAAGGCACAACAAAGTTAGATGATGAATCTGTCCTCCATTTATAAATTAGAACGAGCAATGCTAAGTATACAACATTTGTATACTAACTTGTGTACCATTTCTCTAATAGAGGTAAAGCCCACCAATACAATGGAGTCCACCTTTATTACAGAGGTGTACACAATGTGGTATATAAATATGATATGACTATCGTTTTTGAAATTAGAATAGCCATGCAACATTTCCAACATGAAAAGAAAATAATAGAAAACTTTAGGAACAATAAATTTTTGGTAGTGCCAAATTAGTTTTATATTCTTAGTCAACCGGAATATAACATCAGGAGTCTAAATTCTAAAAACTGAAGGGCATAGAAATACTGAACACAGAAAAGAAATAAATCAACACAAGGATAGAACATTCCACAAAAACCACTTCTCTAAGTAGAGATTAAGAAGTGATATTAATGGCCATTCCATGGACATTCGGATCAACGGAAGCATGCCCAGCTGCGTCAGCTCCAGGGAAGTAGTCCGAGAGAATTCGGCAGGATTCTCAGCTGAGGAGATGAAGAAGTCTTGACTGGAAGCTCCTTCTTTCTCTTGAGTAATCTGTTCTGAACTTCCCCAAGAGCTCCCTTTAACCTATACAACTCTTTCAAACCAAAAGTATATCAATTGGTCACTTGATCAATTAGGCCCTCGGTTCTCCATCTTTATCTACTTGAATCTGTCCTCTCATTTCTTCTCGACCTCCCAAGTGCTCAAGCAGATCACAGCTATAAGAAAGTTCTTCCCATATTATCGTGTTTAGAGTCACACAAACCATCCTCCATTGTTCTGCACGGGCAGATACAGATAAAACCTATTAAGTAGAGGGGACGTCAGAAATAAATATTTAGATAGTATTCAGAGAGGCTAATATGGTTGCGGATCAGTTGGCAAAAAAAGGACACTGTTATAAAAACTCGTGTGTTTGGTTTAGTCATTTCCCTTTGATGTCCTTGCTAGAGTTTATTTTGATTTGTATGGTCTTAGGATCCCTACGGGATCTAACTTTTAATGTATTTCAGTTTTCAAAACAAAAAAAAAGTTAATATTGATAGACAATCTCAACAGTGCTCAATATAAAGTACTGTGTTTTTGTTATGATAGACAGGAAGGACGAACCTGGGTCGAAAGGAGACGAGGGGAGAGACACAAGCAGATCAGAATGAAGAACCGAGGGATTAGGAGATTGGACACATAGCTTGAAGGAGCTGTACAAACTACAAGGGTCTCTTGAGAAAGTTGAGAACAAGTTACTCAAGCCAAAGGAGGAGCTTCTAGCCAAGTCTTCTTCATCCTCAGCTGAAAACTCAGCCCAATTGTCTCTCCTCCCTGGAACTGACCCAACTGGGGTACTTCTTCTATTGATCCCTAATGGTCATTGGACAAAATTACGTGAGCTGATGACTTTACAACTTCCAAAATGTTCTCTTTTGATATATACAATTGAATGTAACATACAGTACAACATTAACAAATAAACAAGAATATATATATATGTTGTATAAATTGAAGAAATAATAAAGAGAAGCATAAGAGATTTATACCAGAACTCAGAACTGAATGGTTGGGACAGTGGCTCTGGAATCTGTAATGCACTCCATGTAGGGAGTTACCATCTCGTGCAGTGGGCACGAAATGAAGAGATGCAATAGATGGTGGAGTGGTCACCTGGTTTTATAGCAGTAGGGAGAACAAAAATGGAAACATGTTTGCCAAAAATGCAAAATGTGAAAACTAGGGCATTACTCCTGAGGCCCAAGAGGATAAACGATAAGAAATAGTGTTTTTTTGTTTGATTTTACAATTATTAAAGAAAGTGGTATTTCGAGGGGAGGGTAAAGATTTACGTGTCCTATGTTTGATTTCTCCCTTTTACGATATCGCTTGTATGTCTTTTTTCTTTAATAAAGAGAAATATTAACAACTAGAACTTAATAATGAACAATGCATGTGAGATAGATCGATTAAGGCGCCGTCAAGTAGAAAAAAGGAAAATTCAAAGAAATGTCGAATCCCCTAACTCAATCGAAATAAATTCTATTAAATTAGCTTACCGATAGATAAATCACAACTTAGCATGCTATCACAAATTAGCTTAGGTATGATATATAGCATCTCCAACCTGTAATAATGTCAACCAAATGGTTGCTGCCTATCCCTAATGCAAGAAAAGATTTTTCAATGGTGGATGAACCAAAGTCTAAAGTCTTTTCAATAACACAAGGACCAAATAACTTGACGTACTATTCAATTTGAATTTGCTTGTTGCCTTGTTGAACAAACTATAGAGCCTTTCTTTGAAAGTCCAACATTTTGCCGTACTACAACAAATGTGAGGCTAAAAAGAAGCAAAAATATAAATTTCAATACAAATTTTTATTAAAAAAAATTATTACGCAACATAGTTTCATGAGCATACTGTAGATGTTTTTGGATTCCATATTACAAATTCTTGGTATAGTCTCGGATTTCAAAAACACTGTAATTGGAAATAATTGAATTCTATAACAAGGCTAATTAAGGTTTACAAATGGATTTTTCATGTATATTCCATAATTAAGGTTGTGCATGCATCCAAAAACAATCAGATCTAACGACCTTGATATGGTCTGTATATTATTTCCAAAACATTTATTTGGAAATAATCAAATTAAATATATGGTATAGATGTATTTGGATTTTTTTTTGCATAAATATCATTGTAAAATTTCCTTATCTCTCAACTTACCTTTTAGAGCAACTCCAATTCGTTAGGGGTTGCCATGGCAAGGGGGAAGGAGGGGGAACTAGGGGGCTACTATTCACGTGAATAGTAGCTGCCATTGCAAAAGGCAAGGTTCATTTCCACCCGTTGCCATGGCAAAGGGCAACTACTATTCATTTTTTGTTTTTATTTTATTTTTTACATGGGATTAATTTTAGTTGTATGTATGAAATTAATAATAATAAAATTGATAGGTATGTATTAAAAAATATTTCTGAATTTTTTGAATTTTTTCAGATTTTTTAAATATTTTTTACGTTCTTGCCACAAGAAAATCACTGACGTCAGCGAACAGCCAGGCAAGATGAGCTGAGGCCAGCCCATCTGGCTCCACAGCCTGCCCGGGCAACAATTTGCCGCTGGAAACAAGAATTTGGGCTCAGGCCCGTGGGTCCAGCCTCCCCTACCTGGGCAAAGCAACCGATGGAGTTGCTCTTAAACATTTACCCAAAAAATTACCTTCCAAATCTAAATTCTATATTGGGCACACCAACTCCTTTACCAACTATTTGACCAAAAAAACAAAAACAAAAACTCCTTTACCAACTTCTGTTATTAACCGAAGAGGAAAATGACATGGCAGTCCATATCGTGTGTCACATCATCTTTTTTTTGGCTGTCGAAAATCCATTTTAATTTTTTGCAATGTTCCTAAATGTAACTTTTTAATGTATTTCATCAGGTAGATCGATTTTCACTCTCCATGTCATCCATTGAACTCAACCCGACACCACCTGAACACCTTCCACCACCACATGTCTCTGTTGTCTCTTTGTATTCTACAATAAAATGGAGAACATAACATATAGGAGATTAACGGCTACCTCTTTGAGATTAGAGATTAGCCAACAAGTCTGTCTATTCCCAAATGTTGTTGAGTGCCATGGCTATCAACCAAGCAGACTAGGAAGATGTGTCTCTTGTTGGGTTCAAAAGCCGCCATCATCTTTGATCGCGCGCAGGTTATAGTTGATGGTCTTCCAATTTCACCAAAGCTGATGTTTATTAGTTTACGTTTACTTGGTTTGCGTTTCTGTTAAGGGTGGGCACAGTCTGGTTCTCACTCCAAACTGGAATCGGCACCATTCATCCAGTTTGATTTTGACCAAAAAGTATATATGGTTCGGTGCAATCTGGTTTGCCCATAAGCCGGTTCAGTTTTTTTTTTTGGATGAAATTTTTTTTTTTGGGGGGTACAAAATCCAACTAATTATTTTTTGGGCTTAAAAATTCACAAATTGCTCAATTTCATGCAAAGAGAGATTATTGAGCCTAAAAAAAGAGGTGATTCGGAGTTGGGCTTGGGGAATGTTTAGTTATGGGCTTAGAAATTTGGCATTGGGCTTAAATCAGTTCTGCCTGGTCTGGTTTTTTCACTATAAGAATCAAAACCAAAATCGATCAAGTTCAGTTTTTTTTCAACCCAATTTTTTCTGTCCAATCCGGCTCGATTTTCTGGTTTGAATACCCACCCCTAGTTTATGTACTATTTCTCTTCTTTGATTTGCAGTCCAAAATATGGCTGGAAGAATACGTTTCTGGTTGAATGGAATGCAACTTCTTTCGAAAAATTACCATCAAATTTACTCTTTAATTATATATAAATAAAATCAGATAATAGGATACCATGTTAGGTATAACCGATGAACGGTGGAGATGACTCTTGAATATATAAACATATAAATTTTAACTAAATAAAACAAATATGATTGGGCATATGACATGGATTGCTGTCATTTGGAACATCAGCTGATTTACTTAGTAAAAGAGTTGTTGCATGTAGCGCTACTAGTATTAACAAATGTATAACGTATATAAAATGTTATAAGAATATTTGAATCGGAGAAGTTCTGTGTCACATCAAGATTTGAATTTTAACTACGACTTAAAGCATAGTAAGTGCATTAATCATTGAATAATTAAATTTTAATCCTAATTCAATAGGATAAATGTAATGAGAATGATCATTTATAATTGATGTATGGTCTAAGTAATTGTAATTTGAATCCGATAATTCAAATATAAATCGGACTCGAATATGATATAGCCTATATAGGTGAATATAATCCGATGATGGATCTACTAGCTAGTTATCGCATAGGCACTCGTCCTCAAGACCAAGAGTGTCAACAATATCTTCCCTTGTCCAACCCCCACGCAACAACACCATAGACAGCAACCTCACGCGCCACCTCACACCCGCCTCGTCCTCGCTGTCCCCCATCACGTGGGGCCTGCTCTTCTCAATCTTCCCATCACAGCCTTCCATCATCATCATCTCCCTAACCTCCTCCTCCGCCCACCCGCCCTCTCTCAACCTCCAAAACACCTCCTCCAAACACCCACCCAAGCACTCATCCCCACTCCACCACCCACGCGTCTCCCCACGCTCCACCACCTCGCTCCAAAAATCAATCCTCCGTGTCGTCTTGGGGGCCCACACGGGCACGTGTGTAAACCCAAACTCTTGACAAAAAAACCGGGTGACGTCACTGCTCAGAACTGTAACGTTCTCCGCGTCAACGTACAAAACCGGATTTCCCGCCACGCCCGGCCTCGACGGAACGTAGCAGTTCCGGTGCACCGGCACGAGAACCGGCGCTTTCTCCAGCAGCTGCTTGGCCACGTCAGCATGATCGTGATCGCCAGGAGGGGGCTTGGGTCCCCACGACTGGCACCAGAAGCTTCCGCCAGAGACTCGCCGGAGGAGGCTGAGGGACGGGAGGCTGAGGAGGATGCCGAGCTGCTGGAGGGAGGAGGAACGCCAGTTGGGGAAGGTGGGGCCTACGGGGAGGCCTTCCTGGAGAATGGCGCGGAGGTCGGGCGGGAAGGCGAAGTCGAAGGTGGCTTCGATGGAGGCGAGCTCTGAGTCGGTGAGGCCTTGCTCGACTGGGATGTTGAGAGGTGAAGATTTGAGGTGGTTTATGAGGGACTTGGCGTAGGCGGCGAAGGAGAAGCAGACGAGGGGCTTTTTGGTAGTTGTGGTCACTGTGGAGTTGGGTTTTGGGGGCTTGCTGTGGGTGTGGTTGTTGGTTGTTGTTGGTGCCATTAAATTGAGAGAATATTTTGATGGCTGTGATGAAGATCTGAGATGGTTTTTTTAATTATTATTATTATTATTTTGATTTTAGTTTAATTTGACCTGTTTTGGTGATCCAGTTTGGGAAGAGGAGGAAGAAGGTGGGAAGGATGCATTTTGTGATGACCAACTGTTTGACGAAAGAGCCAGAGGAGGAAGAAGCGAATAAAATCCGTGTGAGAAAAGGCGAGGAACATAACAAGTGAAAATGAGAGAGTTTTGAAAGTTCTTGGCAGAATAAATATCAGAATCAATCAGGACTCACGTGTTGGTTTCGTCGACATTCTTTATGTAATACAAAATCATTTCTTCTGTGTGTGCATATAGAATAACTTGAGCGACTGTCGCTAGCACAACTCGTCCGAATTATGATTTTCATGATTGCATAATTTTATTTAATCAACATAAATCTAATTAATCTATCCAAATTAATCCAATTCAAATAGCTTTGATATTTACTTTTGTGGAGTGAATTGCATCTCCAATTTGTTACTTATCCTACTTCTTTGGTCCCCTAGATGAAACTACAAAATTTGTAAGCAATCTAAGGGTAGATTTTGATGGAATGGTTTGGATTTTGACAGCAAGGCTATATTAGTTAAGGAAATCAATCATAAAGCACTGAATACAATGTATTTAAATTGAAGTTGAGATAACCACATGCAATGTAACATTTTGAATGAGTTAAAATGAGTAAAAACAATGGACCATTTGAAATCCACTTGTTTTACTTTTAAATGTAACAAAAGTTGAATACGAGTTGGTCCTCCCGCTATATTGGTTGTTCCTCACCCTAGAACGAGATGTGAATGTCTTCTCTGACGATGAACAAATACTACTCCCCCATCGTTTTGCGAAAAGATCTCTTGAAATTTTTATGTATTTCTTCTTCTTGACTGGGTATTTAGTTCTAATACATTCAAAGCATGTTACACCCAAAATCTAGGTGATCAATTAATTTTGAAATCTCGGATGCCCTACTAGTGTAGTGGTAAGGACTTTTGTTTCCACTCATCTGGTCCTGAGTTCGAGGGCCCGCATTGTAGCTATTGGCGACAACAAAAAATCTTGAAATCAATTATTTTATGAAGAAAAAAAATCACATCCTTTTCACGAAAGCAAAACACGTAAGGTCTCAATATAACGTGACAAATTCTCCCTTTGACTTGAGTGTTTAAAATGACACGAAAGGGCTCAAGTTAGTAAATTCAACGAACTCATTTTCAAACTGCGGCCAGATTTTATGCTAGCTATAGCCCCACTGATGGTCTAATGTTTTATATTCGTTATGAATACCTTCTAGACTTCTGGACATTAACACGTAGATACGACGTATTTGCGTTTGTCGTATCATACAGCAATATCAACTATCTCTTATTCTATGTATAATATATACACATCAAAAGAAGACTTCTGTATCAATATATGCAAAACAGAGGCTTATCAGCCATGACGTGCGGTTTCTTTAAAACCCAGCATCAGGCCAAGTAATGATTGTCTCTCCCTGCTTTAACCAAGCAAATCTTGTCAGGGACAATAATGCATGTTCTACTTCATTCTTTATCACATATAATTCCTGTATGATGTATATATTGCATTTCTGTAATAAAGAACAGCCTGTGATAGAGAATTGATGAAGAAAGACAACAGGGAGTTTCATAACAGAACTGAATGGCTAAATTAGATAGAGTTCCACATATACTTCGAGAGAATTCAATCTCTAGTTTTATAGATTTTCCATGATTAAATCATCCTGCTCCCCTAGCTACAAAATTTGGGCTAACATTTCTCTACTTAGAAAGCAAGCCCTGTTGAGCAGAATTTTTCATCATCGTCCACTACATCAAAAGTCAATCATAACAAAGTCTTAATGCAGACTAGTGAAAGTAAATTCTATGACCAGTTCGGGCTACTTCCTTCTCTACTACCATCCATGTTGTGGGCACTCTCATCTTTTGTTCGAGCAATTTCTTCTCCTCCTGAGCTGGAATCATCTCCCATATTTTCATCATTGTCGTCCTTTCCTGATCCTAATACAGCATCTTCCAGCTTTTCAGAAGCATCCTCTTCACTTACGAAGCTCCATCCAGGAATGATCTTTCCTCCTCTTCTGATAACACTACCACTGTTGTAGAAACCCTGGGAGCCTATATTGACCTCGTTTCTATCAGGTTCGGAGGAAATGCTAGAAGGCCACCCAATACTTGCAGTACCAATGGCACCCATATGAAGGGCCAAATTGGTTTTGGTGTTTGTCCCATCAGTTTCCTGAGAAGTGATGGAGTTGTTAGTTCTTACGTAGTTACCCTTGTCATCATTACCTTTCATTTCTGAAGAGGCAGTATGCCCAATTCCATATATTTGGACATTGGGAAGGTCCTGCTGAAATTGATAGTGGAATTCAGGCATCATTGAATTGCTTCCGTTAACCTCCACCAAGCTGCCACCAGAATGTGTGACAACGTCTGAGATATTGTTTCCCTGCTCTGCAGCAGCTGTGGAGTGATATGCTTTTTCTTTATCTTCAATCTTGTTGAGGATAACCTTCTCAAAAACATGTGGTTTCGTCTCAAACTGATGAACCTTGCATGCTGCAGGTTTTCTACCTCGAGTTCGGCGATGAGACTCACCAGGAGAAGGTAATGCATCAACTGAAGCAACTAACCTCTTTGGTCTCCCTCTTTTTGATGGTTGTCCAGATAAAACAGCCCCACTAACTTGAGCAGTGGACTCTTCTGCTGCCGGTTTCAGAGAAGGCACTTCTGCTGCCGGTTTCAGAGAAGACACTTCTGCTTCAAGCCTCACCAAGTGATTTTTGTAATCCATTATTTCTGATTGCAAGTGATTAATTACATTCCATAGCTGGACATTTTCTGCAGACTATAACCTCAAAACCAGAAGAAAAAAACTCCCTTTATAATCATATTGACTAGATCACGAAATCATATTAAACAGGTTTAAGGAAAAAAGAAAAAGATTTGTACTTGAGCATCCCAAAGTTGCTGATGCTTCTGGGAAAGTTTAGTTGGTGGCCTGATAATTCCTTTTTGAAAGGATTGTCCAAGGGGTGTGGTGCAACTAGGCAGTAATGCAGGTGGTGAAGGAAAGTAGCCTCCTGGAAAAGCATATGTGCATAGAGGTTGTTGTGCCTGAGCCTGACCCCACCAAGATGGATCACAAGGACCTGTGATCAGGAAAGCTCAACCGTTGTATGACTCAAATATTAAGTGGTGGTTTGATATCTTTAAGTATCAAACTGGAAAGTGTGTAAGCAAACTGGAATTATGGATTAAGAAAATTTTGTCATGGTGCATATATTGCATAGTTACTAAAGCTGTCACTGCCTTCAACTTGTAGTCAAGAATGGCTTGATTATTTATCCAATCCCACATTGAAGATTATTATGTTCCAGATCAATCAGTTAAGCAAGATAAGATCATAACGTCCAAAAGAAGTATGTCACAATGCATAACACAGAATAACAAAAGTTTTGCGTATACCTGGAAAGCCCGGATATGGGTACCCAACAGGGTAACAGAAATTAGGAACTTGAGCTTGATTTGTTGTTGAAGTTCCACCTCCAACAGCTGCAGGAGTTTGCCAACTAGTATCAGTAGCTCTGAAAGCAAGGAATGACGGAAAAGTTGCCGGTGCATTCAATCCGGGCAACGTGTAACCAGCCGGCTGGGGTAGCCATAAGGGAGAAGCAGATTGGGAATAATTGCTTGGTGGCTGGCCTTGTGGGACCTGGTGGTTAGAGGCATTCTGTTGTAGATGTGGAAATTGTGGCCATTGGTTTAATACTCCAGGCAACGGTGCTTGAGTTGCAATAAAGGGTCTAGGCATGAAAGGGGATTGTTCCACTCCATGCTGAGGCGTGTACGGCCATTGAAGAGTTGATGGGTATTGGTGATTTAGGGACGGTGCATTGCCGTTTGAAGGACTATCAGTTTTTGTACTCTGTGTAAAAAGTGTCACATTGGGCTGGCTTTGGTCCTCCTTGCTCTGTTCATAAACAGATTCACCATGTTAAGTTGTAGAAAATGAATTTCTATTTCAGACAGTGTAATTCTTGTTCTTCTGAGTTTATAGCCTTGGTATCTCAAAGCATAACATCATAGAGCACATTTGATCATCCAAAAAGTTAAGGAAATAGCTCAAATCTCTCAAGAACTCTTAGACAATGGAAGCTACTAAACATTGTCAATTACAAACTAACAAAAAACAAAAACAGAAGAAAAAGAAAGCTGCTCCACATAAATAATTCTATATGGGTTACTGTCATTTGCAGTAGATAACCTAAACCCTAAACCCTGACAGAAGACAACAATTTTCGGTGTTATTCTTACTTAGGGCAAATGAAATCTACAAAGTTAGAGAAAACCCCAAAAGTGAAAAGAAAGAGTTGGCAGTATAAAGAGTTTGGATTGAACCCAAAATAGAAAGGGTTTTGACAAAAGCTAGGACTGAAAAATGAGAATGATGAAGAGGGTTTCATACCAAAATGTCATTTGCCTCTGGTTCTTGACCGGTGGCGCAAGCAACTTTGTGGTCCTTCTTCTTCTCCATGGCCTTCAAAGAAACAGTCTTTGTTTATTTGTTTTTACATTTAAAGGACACTCCTTGTCTTTGAGATTCTCAGAAGTCAGAAACTTCCCTACAGCAGCTAAAATATATGCAAGAAAGGCCAAGAAAAAGTGCCCGAATGTCTTCAACCCCCAGAGAGAGAATATTGTGTGGAGGAATTTTTCACAGCCTTTTTCTGCTTCTTGTTCTGGTTCCAGACTTGTCCTATTGTATCTTGGACCAACTTTTTTTTTTTGCCCCAAATTAATGACAATAATTATGCTCTGCACAAAAAATTAATTAAAAAAGATAAAAACAATTTGAGCAGCATTGGAAACCAGCAGGAGAATACAGAGCCGCAGTTTTGAGACTTCCCTGTACTGTCATTGGCTTAATTTCCTTTTTTAAAATTCAGAAATTATGGAATGAGAAAGTGGCAAGTTACAGAAAATGTCGTCGTTTCAAGAAGAATTACAGAGCTCGTCATTTTCAATGAGTATTTGATTTACTTACGATATTCAATTTCCCATGAGTACCCATAGAGAAAAAAATAAAACACTGAAAGAATCTCCCGCCAAAACACACAAAGGGATACAATAAATTAACGAGTAAATAATGAAATATCCCGCAATTGATCCTTCAAAAATGGTTTTCAAATAGAGAATTGTGAGTCCAAATGACAGGAAAGTAAAATTTTAGTGCATGGAAGACCACCCCTCTAAAATCCTGCTCTGGTCAAATTCTACCTTTTTCCAATGTCTCCTCTGATTATGTACCTGAACGTGTGCACTCAAAAGATAAGAATAACAATAAACAAATGTATAGGTAAATTGATTAAAGTTTTGGAATTCTTCTGGCTTCAATCAAATCCCTTGTTAAACAACATTCATATCATTGGGAAGTCTTTAGTTCAGGAACAAAGAAAACCAGATCAATGTTACTACATGCTTTTGAAAGCAAAATGATACCACGTATATCATTTAAATTGTCTCAGTAGTCGTCTCCCTCATCACCGTCTTCGCCCTCGTCAGCCTCGGCACCGACCTCCTCATAGTCCTTCTCCAGCGCAGCAAGATCCTCACGGGCTTCAGAAAACTCACCTTCCTCCATGCCCTCGCCCACGTACCAGTGAACAAATGCCCTCTTGGCATACATGAGGTCGAACTTGTGGTCAATGCGCGAGAACACTTCAGCGACACTGGTGGAGTTTGAGATCATGCACACTGCCCTCTGAACCTTGGCAAGATCACCACCTGGAACAACAGTTGGGGGCTGGTAGTTAATACCGCATTTGAATCCAGTTGGGCACCAGTCGACGAATTGGATAGTGCGCTTTGTCTTGATGGTGGCCACAGCTGCATTGACATCCTTGGGCACCACATCCCCTCTATACATCAGACAGCAGGCCATGTATTTCCCATGGCGTGGATCGCACTTAGCCATCATGGATGAAGGCTCGAATGCGCTGTTGGTGATCTCTGCAACTGAAAGCTGCTCGTGATAGGCCTTCTCAGCTGAGATAACAGGAGCATAGGATGAAAGCATGAAATGGATCCTGGGGTATGGCACAAGATTAGTCTGGAACTCTGTCACATCCACATTCAAGGCGCCATCGAACCTCAGGGATGCAGTCAGGGATGATATCACCTAGAACACAAAGCAGAAGAAAATTAGTATATATGACCTCTTCAATGAGAGAGAAACAAAAGGTGGTAAATTACCAAAAGTAAAATATGAACAATACCTGAGAAACCAAGCGGTTAAGGTTGGTATAGGTAGGACGCTCAATGTCAAGGGAGCGCCTGCATATGTCATAAATGGCCTCGTTATCCAGCAGCACAGCAACATCAGTGTGTTCCAGGAGCGAGTGGGTCGAGAGGACACTGTTGTAGGGCTCAACAACAGAGGTTGAAACCTGTGGAGACGGGTAAACAGTGAACCCGAGCTTGGACTTCTTGCCATAGTCCACTGACAGACGTTCCAGTAGAAGGGAGCCAAGACCTGAACCAGTGCCTCCACCCACAGCATTGAAAACCAGGAACCCTTGGAGGCCAGTGCAGTTGTCAGCAAGCTTTCGGATGCGGTCCAGGCACAGATCAACAATCTCTTTCCCAACTGATAAAAACAAAGAAATGTAAGCTGCTTGCTACTTAACTTGGAAAGAAAATTACAGATCACAAATCACAACAAAAGGGGTTAAATAGTTACTGGTATAGTGGCCACGAGCAAAGTTATTGGCTGCATCTTCCTTGCCGCTGATGAGCTGTTCAGGGTGGAAGAGTTGGCGGTATGTCCCAGTCCTGACTTCATCAATGACAGTGGGCTCCAAATCTACAAAAACAGCACGAGGAACATGCTTCCCAGCACCAGTCTCACTGAAGAAGGTGTTGAAAGCATCATCACCTCCCCCAATGGTCTTATCACTTGGCATCTGGCCATCAGGCTGTGGAAGACATTAAATTTAGAACATCATAAATGAAAACAACCAATTCAAAACATACAAGTAAAACTAATTGCAGTATTTGTATTAATATCAGGATTACAGACCAAATGACATCCATCAAAACTGGATCACCAGACCATGTTCTTAATAGTGATTATAAAATGCACAACAATTCTAATACTTAAAGCTAAAAACTACATACACAATAAAATATTATAGCTGATTCAAAACTACTAACATTGAACAATTTTACCAGATGTAAACAAGCATTTCAGAATACAAACAGTCCAAACAAATTTTCATGTCTCATAAAGCTTTATAAAAATAATAATTAATGCAAATCGACGTCTAAAATAAAATAACAAACCTAATTTAAACAAAAAGAAAAGCACCAACAGCATGTTCTAATTCAATATAAATTACTAGATCTAATACATTGCCTAGACATGCAAAACATATTTAAACAGAACCTAACAGATCTAGTCAAAATAAAAGGGAACAAGCAATGCTTATGATTGTCGTCTATCATATAAACCAAGAGAAACTGCAGATCCGGTCCACAAATTACAAATAATCGAACAGGATCAAGTAAAATTAGCCATTCATTTCGTAAATCCACACCAAAGAGCCATAGAGAAGCCTAGAAACCCTGGATCCAGCGTAAATTGAAGAAAAATGAAGCAAATCTAGCCAGAATGAGGCAAGTTGAAGAAAGATAAGGCCCAAGATCTAGGAGAATCCCAAATAAATCGCACAAGAAATGAGAGAAAAAGAAGAGATACGTACATGGATTCCATGCTCGAGACAGTAAAGCTCCCAGCACGCATTGCCGACCTGAATACCAGCCTGACCGATGTGAATGGAGATGCACTCTCTCATTTTCGCTAAGAGAAAGAAAATCCTAGAAAGCTAAGAAGAGGAGGTGAAAATGGAAGTAACAGAGAGACTGAGAAAAAGAGAACGGGCGTTTATTAAGACGCCAAAGGTGGAAGACAAGGCAATGTGGGTCTGGTTTTTCGCTGGGTTGGGGTTTTTATAATTGGGGACGAGGGGAATTGGAGCGGGAAGGGGATTTTAACCGCGGTTAGTTTACACGGGGAGGTGAATGCTTCTTTACGTGCTGGTATTGGCTGTGTTGTTGCAGTTGCATACCCTTTTTTTTCTTTTTAACTGCTTCGGAATTAACCGCGTCGCTTGTTTCACGGGAACGGTTTGCTTTTTTGTACTGTCAAATTTTGAATGAGTTTGAAAGTGTTTGTGAGGTGAAGACGATGGCGTTTTAGCTCTGCATAATGCACGTGCTTCCATGTGCTTCCATGTGCTTCGAAAATAAAAGGGCAAAAGCGAAAAGTAAAACATTAGCCTGACCCAAGGTCTTAAATATCGGAAATATTGATGGTTCAAAGCGAAAATATCGATGAAAATATCTTAAAATATCGATATCGATAAAAATTGAATAAAAACCATGGAAATTCTAAGAAAAACTTGAAAATTTTTATTGAAACTTTAGATAATGTTTATTTAGTCAATTATCTATTATTTTATCACAAAAAAATTAGAAGGAAATTCATTGCATGATGGATTTAAGCTCGATTTAAGTTGATTATATAAGCGGTGACAAACACTGATGTAGAAAATATGTTGTAATTAATGAAATAAGATTAAACACACCATAATCATTTATATATAATGATTTACTACAACATTTTACACTTTATACATTGCATTGTAAGATACATTAATGATTTAGTACCACATTGAGTTCCTAGGAGAAACTAAATAATAAAGTTATTCTATGGAAAAATGAAATATGAAGTAAACAAAATAATTGTAGGAATTTAAGTAATTATGAAAATAATATGGAATAATAAAACCTAATTAATCAACAATTAAACCAATCTAACAAATTGTGATGGAAGCATATAAAGTCTTTAATAATGAATTAATAGATAATAAACACACACATGTACATCACCAAATAAAGAATAGAAAAATTAAAAACCACATGCCATAATTTAATATATAATACCACCAAACATTTACAATAGATAACAATAAATATGCAAATTAAATAACAATAATTAGAAACATTCCCAAGTTGTTATATAAATATTAGTTTTGATTGATTAATATCACAAACTCACCAACAATGAGGTGGTAAGTGTGCGGCGTGAGTGAAGCCAAGGGGGCGTTCGAACCCTGGGGATGCACTGCTTTTTCAGACGTTGGCCGGACCTAATGTGTTAGTTTTTGTGGAGCCTACTGTCACTACAAGAAAAAGTCACAATAATCACTCATTTGTCACCAACTAAGAATTTGGTGACTGTTGGTAGCATTAGTCACCTTTTTGGTGGCTGTTGGTAGCTTTAGTCATATTTTTGAAATTTTGTGACTAAAGGCTTTAATACCCCAAAGAAAAGTAACCAAATGTCATCATCGTTAATTTGTTGGTGACTAAAGCCCTTAGTCATCTTTTTGGTGACTATTAGTAGCATTAGTCACCTTTTTTGGTGACTATTAGTAGCATTAGTCACCTTTTTTGAAATTTGTGTGTGACTAAATGCTTTAGTCACCCCAGCAAATGTCACCAAATGTCACTAAATAATAGTGATTGTTGCAACTTTTTCTTGTAGTATGTGCAACAAAAAGAAAAGAGAAGAAGTATACATACAAAAGTAGGTTTTATATCCCCAACATTAGCCGAACCTAGGGGTGTACAAGATTCAATTCAATCTGTCTAAATTGACCGATTGAATTCAATCCAATCCAATCCAATCCAATCTATTCAGTTTTATGTTTATTTTGCTCTTGTAGGTATTTGTAGTTGAAAAGTTATGAATATTTTAAGTCATTTAATAGAGTTGTGTTTAATGTATTATATAATCAAAACAATTTTCTCTAGTATTTCATTTATATTTTACATTTACGTATATTAATATGTTTGGTTAGATTAAAACTAAGGATAAATGTTTAATATTTCATTAGTATTTTTCCATTATCAAAACCGATCATCCAATTCAATATCAATTGGATCGGATCGGATTGAAAAAATCACAATCCAATCTATGTTGGATCGGATGCGAATTGACTAAATTGTATTGGTTTCGAACCGATGTACACCCCTAACCAGACCTAATGTGTTTAGTTTAAATGGTTATGTTGGATAAGGAAAGGCGAACCAACAAGTAAGCTGTAAGCATGCTTTAAACTTTATAGCTCTTACGAAAACACTAGAAATAAATATGACACAAAGCTAGATAAATACGTAACCTTTCTTTCTTTTAGGGGAGCATTTTTGCCCACCACTTTAACCCTAGGTGTACCCTCACCACCATCCTCAATACTTGACACGTGTCCAAAGACATAATCATAGTTAACTTTTGCTTTATATTTATGGAACCATGATTATGCCTATGGACACGTGTCTAAGTGTTGAAGATGATGGTGAAGGTACACCTAGGGTTAAAGTGGTGAGCAAAAATGCGCCCTTTCTTTTAGACCTTATATTTTTACTACAAAAGGAACAAGAGTCTAAACCCAGGTTGCAACACCAATATGTCTTTACAAAATCCCATAGAGCAAGCCATGCAACAAAATTGTATTAAATTTGGGTCATGATTTTGAATGATCGAGATTGTTTCCGATCGTTGAGCATTTCGACCACCCTTCGCATGGAGGGCCTGTTAATTGGGAACGCTGAGGTACATAGAAGAGCCACCATCAAAACGTTCTCAATCTCATCGTAATCGCATGTGGACGGGTCCATCCTTGGATCAACAATCTGGGTGAGATCCGCGTTGAAACAACCATAGCCGTCACCTCCGTTTTCTTCTCCTCGTTCAGGAGAAGCTACGGCGGCCTCGCTAACCCACTTCACTAAGTCCTTGTTCTCACCAAAGGACAAGTCATTTGGCCTCTTGCCTGTAATGAGTTCCAGCAGCACCACGCCAAAGCTGTACACATCACTCTTCTCCGTAACTTTGAGTGTATATGCGTACTCTGCCAATGGGATAAAAAGCACGAGTGAATAAGTTAACACACCCCTTTAATGAAGCTCAATAATAAAAAGTAAAGGTCATGTTTACAGTTGTCACACGCGTACGTACGTGGGGGACCGACAATTTTTAATGTAAGACATACATATCAAGAGTTTACAGTCATGGATGACTGCAGAAGCAGATTGTCGATAAGATTTGTTTTGAATAATGCATATTAATAGTGTACCACCTAGCTAGTGATGTAGAGTAAAATAGTCAACCCATGTTGGCATGGCAGAGAGCGTTTGTTGCTCCCCTAGGAGCTTAGCTACTTGTGCCAACTGTAGGCAGACAACAACATTTGACAATAATATATATCAACGAGACCGACCGGACAGACACTAAGCAAAGGACCAAGGCCACAAGAAGTTGATTGCATGAAATTTAAATTCAGCCAGCCTGCACCATATAGTTTCTAATTTCAATTTAACCTAAAATGAAAACAGCACTGGGTCCCAAAGTTAGCAACCAACCAGAAAACCCCAACAAAAGAATTAAAAGGACTCACCCGGAGCAATGTAGCCGTAGGACCCAGCAATCCGTGACATGGCACCACAGCTAGCCGCCACGTCCTTTTGCAAAGTCTTGGCCAGTCCAAAATCCGCCAACCGTGGGGTCCAGTCCTCATCCAAAAGTATGTTGTTGCTCTTCACATCCCGGTGCACGATAGCAGGAACACAGTCGTGGTGCAGGTATGCCAGCCCATGGGCCGACCCGACCGCAATTTCGAATCTCTTGGCCCAATCCTCCAACGCCCCGACCTTCTCTCCGTGCAAGCAATCGCCCAAGCTCCCATTCTCCATGTACTCGTAACCCAAGATTCTACTATCCTCACCGCTACAACAAAACATCAATTTTACGATATTGCCATGCCGGATCCGACCCAACGTCTCCACTTCGGATCGGAAAACGCCCTCAGTTTCGGGTTTCCTTGTCCCGCCCCACAGCTTCTTAACCGCCACAGTTTGGCCCGTTTTCAGCTTCACCCTATAAACATGACCCGATCCGCCCGTCGCAATTTGATTCTCTTTCGTTAAAGACGACATCACCTCCTCTTCGTTAAACCCGACCCGCTGGAATGTGGTGACCCGGTAAAGCCTCTTGGCTTTACCGCCAATTGCTTTGGATCTGAGTTTCAAAAACCAAGCCAGAGACCCGACTAGCAATATAACGCAGACGGATAAAATGACTATCAGAAATGGGGCAGCGGATTTGGGTTTGGAGCAGGTTGGCATGGGCTTGAGATCCGGACTGCATAGATTCGGGTTGCCCATTAGACCCGAGACATAGAGATTGTAATTGAACCCGGAAGGAATCTTTCCGTATAGTTTGTTGTTTGAGACGTTGAACTGGTTGAGCTTGAGCTTAGTTAACTCCGCCGGAATCTCGCCCCTGAGAAAATTGTCGGAGAGATCCAAGTAATTCAGCACCGGCAAGTCCCCGAGCTCGGGTGGGATCCGACCCGAGAGCCGGTTACTAGCTAGGTTCAACTCGGTCAATTCGGTCCACGAACTCACTTCACTCGGAATCTGTCCAGAGAACATGTTCTCTTGCATCTTAAGCTTCTGCAACTTCTTCAACTCCGTTATGCAAAGCGGCAAGTCGCCGGAGAACTGGTTTATACTGAGCTCGAGCTCCGCGAGATCAGAAAGCTTGCACATCTCCGGCGGAATACTGCCGGAAAACTGGTTGCCGGAAATTAGAAGCGTCGTGAGACCATTGGCAGAGGAAATCGAAGGAGAAACGGTGCCGTTGAATCTGTTGTTGTTGATTTGAAGCAAAGTAAGCAGAGGCAGACCCCAAAACTTGTCAGAAACGACGCCGCTGAATTCGTTGTGTTCGATTCGAACGTAGCCGAGGGAATCGCACTCGCTTAATGTAGCAGGCAAGTTTCCAGAGAACTGGTTACTGAATGTGACGAGTCTCGTGAGCTTTTTCTTGTAGCAGAGGTACTTGGGCAACTCGCCGGTAAATTTATTAGTGGAGACATCCAATTCGTCCAAATCTGAATATCGGCCGAGATTTTCCGGTAGCGAACCGGAAAAGCTGTTGTTGAAGAGCTTGAGCTGCTCAAGAATCGGGTTGGAGCCTAAGATCTGAGGAACTTCGCCTTGGAGAAAATTGTCGTTGAGATTCAAAGAAACTAAACGCATCCCTGCAATTTTCTCAGATAATTTGCCAGTGAAAGCGTTCAGCGACAAATCCAAGTTTCGTAGAGAAGTCAAGTTTGCGATGCTCTCAGGCAATTCGCCGAGCAGGTAGTTTGCAAACAGCTCGATCTGAACCGCGCTTCTCAGCCCTCCAATGCTCTCAGGCAACACGCCAGTTAGAGAATTTTCAGACAGGTCGAGGAACTTGAGAGAGACTAAGTTCCCGATCGAGTCTGGTATTTGGCCCTTGACGTTGGAACTGGGGATGAAGAGGTTCTCGAGCTTTCTTAAGTTTCCGATCTCTGAAGGTAACACAGCGTGCTTGAAGGGATTGTAAGCGAGTGCCATTAGAGTCAACTCGGTCAGATTGCACAAGAAACTCGGAATTGAACCGGTGAGCAAGTTCTCGGAGAGGCGTAGGACCTTGAGCGCCGGAAGCCGGCCGAAACTCGCCGGAATATCGCCGGAGAAGTTGTTGCTTTGGAGGTCCAGGACCTGTAAATCGGTGAAGTCCGGCGAAAATTCCGGCAACTCTCCGACCATATAGTTAGATTCCAGTTCCAGAACTTGAAGGTGCGAGCAGAGGGAGAGGGTCTGGGTTTGGAGAGAGCCGTTGATGGAGTTGCTAGACACAGAGAGGTTTCGGAGGGTCCGAATATGACAAAACCCGAATGGAAACCCGCCGGCAATACCCAACCCGGTAATGTTCACAGCAACCACAGTGTGGCTGTTTGGTTCACACGTAATCCCCGTCCAATTGCAGGGATTGTGGTCGCTGTTGGGAACCCAATCGTCGAGTTTTCCGTCCGGGTCGGAAAGTATAGCCTTGACCCGAATCAAGGTCTGGGTATCTCCGGCCAAAGAGGCCATCACCGATGAAACGCATAGGTCTACGGCAAACAGCACTAAAAGAGATATTAGAGGTAAATGTCTCATCTTTACTTGAAAGAAACAACAAAAATTGAGAGCCAAATTAAGGTTTGATCAGAGACAGCGAAGAAGGAAGCATATGTTTATAGGTTGAAGCATAACGGTTGAGTTTGGGTTTTAGAGTTGGGGGTTACTGTGTTGTGTGCATGGAGGAACATGGTGACATGTTGTAGGAGGCAATGAGAGAGAGAGAGATATAGGGATTTAAATGGAGGGAGGGATAATTTAAAAGGGGCTTCAGTTTTCAAAGGGCTCACATGAAAAGGTGCTTTATTGTTTCATCTTTTTGGATATTGTGGGAGAGAATAAGAGGGACTGAAATTGTGAAAGGGCAGAAGACAGAGATGGGTTTTAATTAATAATTATGGAGGGAATATTATATTATTACTGTGTGAGCCAATGAAAGGGGATTCCATTTTGGCTTTTTAGTAGAAAGTGGCAATATAATTAGTAGTAAGTTGGAACTTAGCACAAAAGCAAAAGAACAATTTCTGGGTCAAATTTTCTTTGTGGTTGATTATTGTTGCCAACTAGGGCCACTGTATTTTTTCTAGAAGTGGGAAAGTGTGAAGATTCATATACTACTAGGGTTTTTTTGGTGTGATTTGTTTTTTTTTTGTCGTTTTTTTTTGTTTGGGACATTGGAATAAGGACAGGTTCTATTGGAGGTTGGGAATTGATGTTTATCTTGCAAATTGAGGCAAACAATGTGATGTTTGGAAAAGGATGGGAATTGGGATGGTGTTGCTAATTGATGCCAGCTTGAGGAGCCAGGATGGGAAAAAGTTTGATTGGGGTCAATTTAAGACTTAACGAGGCTAGTCTAGTGAAAAAGGGTCTTGACTTGCAAACTAGATGTCTCAGGTTTGAATCTTATGACATCATAGTTTTATTTATTTGTGTGAGAAATACCCCTCTTATGTAGCTTAGACTATCGCTTGTACTTAAAAAAGACTCAACATTACTTCTTTTTTTCTTTTCTTTTTATACATGATGGTTGGATGACCACATAATCTGGTGAATTGAATTGAATTGAATTGCTTCTAAATTCTTAGATACACATGCATGGATGAGAAAAAGAATTAGAACCCAACGAGACATTTGTGTGGGTTTGAGATAGAGGAGGATCTTCTTAGAAGAATAACCTTTTGTTGGATTACTGTTGTGAATTTATTTCACTCAATTCCTAAAACAGGTGGTGTGGGGTTTAATTTATAGTAAATTGAGCTTATACCCATAAAATTCACTTTAAATCACCTATAGCCCTTTCTTTTATTTTTCTATTTAAAATACTCAATTTTTTCAAATAATACTTGATGACTAGAATCCAACTAAGCAAGTTACCTAATATAACGTAAAATCTGATTGATTATATTTTTCGCATTCCAAAACTACCCTTATTTATAAGCTAACGTGTTATGTGGGGTATAACCAAGGAAAAAATATCCATAATATCGCCGATATTTCCACAAAATTTCGTATTTTTGACTACCGATATTTCCGATACCATCGATATTTTAGATATCAATGAACCAAAATATCGATAATATTAATGACAATCAAATATCGATAATATCCCGATTTTTCCATCGAAATTTCCGTATTTTTGAATTTCTGATATTTCCGATATCATCGATATTTTATTCCTAGGTATAACTAATGACACACGCGTTGAATTTGGAAAGATCTCCAATTGTTGTAATGAATGTAGGAATTAATTTATAAACTTATTTGAAATTAAATATTAAATTCAACATTAACGTATTAGTAATCTATAGGTGATTAACGTTTTTGTTTATTTAATAAAAAAATATGTTATTTTCCTTTATGACTTATATGACTAGTAATCTATTAAATTCAACATTAACGTATTAGTAATCAATATCAATATTGATATTGATATCAATATCATTATCAATATTATCAATATCGATAATATTATCAATAATATCAATATCAATATCAATATCAATATCGATATCGATATTGATATTGATATTGATATTGATATTATCAATATCAGTTTTACATTATTATTATTTATTAAAAAAGGTCGATTATTGTCATAAAAAATAGGTAGATTATTATAAAAAGATAATAGGTCAAAAACTGTCAATAAGTTTTATATTGATATTATCAATATCAATATGTTGATAATATCGATATTGATATTGATATCAATATCAATATTGATATATTGATGAAGAGTTTATTAATATATTCAATATTATCTACCTATTGATCCGTTGATGGAGTAAAATTACCTATTACTCCAAAAAGGAAAAAAATGTTAAAAAGATCAATATATCAATATCAATATATTTATATCAAAATCGATATTGATATTGATCAGTTTATTAAGCTTAGGTAAATTGACTCCATATTAATAATCTACCTTAGATTATTAAAAGATAATAATATGAGGTAGATTATTGTCAATATGTAGATAAACTCTTATTATCCATAAAATATCATCAATATTAATATGGATATATTAATAAACTCTTGATAATATTTATGATATTAATAAACCCTTGATAAAATATTGTCAATAGATAGATAATATATCAATATTATCTACCTATTGATAATAAGTAGATTATTATTGTCAATAATATTATCTTCTTATTATCTTTTCTTAATATCCATATCAATATATGGATATTAATATTGACACTAGTTAGATAATAATAGGTAAATTACTGTCCAAAAAGATATTGACAATATGAACCTAATTTTTCTCTAAATAATGTACCTATTTTTTCTCTAAATATTGTACCTTTTTTCCTCTAAATAAAGCACCTATTACTTGTTTTATGAAAAATAATTTGATCATTTTTAATTGTTTGTTTTATGATAAACAAATTTTTATTATAAATGAACCTTTTTTTTCTCTCCAAATAATGTACGTATTTTTTTCTCTAATAATGTACCTACTAAAACAATTTACCTAGTATAATTAACCTGTTTTTTTGCTAAATTTTATATCTATTGTTTCTCTAAATAATGTACCTATTGCTTGTTTTATGAAAAATAATTTGATAATCTATTTATTGTTTGTTTTATGAATTTTTTTTAAAATGAACCTATTTTCTCTCTCTAAATAATGTACCTAGTAAAACAATTTACCTAGTATAATGAACCTATTTTTCTTCTTCTACATAATGTACCTATTTTTAATTTATAAAAAATGTGCATAAATTTCAATTATACAACGTACCTATTTTCTATAAATTATTGTGTACCTATTTTTAATTTATGAAAATGTATGGAAATTTCAATTACAAAGTAACTGACCTAGTTTATTTTTAAAATAAATTTTGGAAAATAATATACCTATATTTTTATACGTATATATTTATATTTATTTTTTTCATAGGTAAGTTATTGGATATGTAATTTACAGATTTATTTATTTTTGCAATTTTAGGGGGCAATATGTTAGAGGGAATGGCAACCAAAAGAAATGGGGTGATTGATATGCTAGTAATATGGAGTATTAATTACAATTATGACGATTAATGAAATGCTTGAAATAAATTATAAATAAAATATGAAGTATGCTGGAAATGATGTAAAAACATATAAATATTATGACCTTTTATATTCTACTGGTCATTTAAGTTTGAAATTGTGTTTTACACATAGATTTATAGAGTTATGAGTATATATCTAGAAAATAGAAAATGTGGGGACCTATATTGAACAAGCCCTTTAATTTAATGGTATAGAATATAGATTGCAAAAATAATATTGTATACTAAGTATATATTGTGGAAAACGACAACAAATAGTAAGAACTTCAAACATTGAAAATTGGTATGATTTTATAGTAAAGATATAACAACTGTGTGATTACGTTTATTTTACTTATGATTTTATGATCAAAATGATAACTACTGGATATTAATGGTATGGGTCTGGATTTGTGATGACATTATTTATTTATCGAAGTATAGGGAGTTTTGAATTCGACATTGGAATGTTTCATAACAAGGGACGTTAAAAATGTGTTATCAGACTGTCAATTAATAAGATTATTTATTTAAATATGAGTGATTGTTCGTTAAGCTCTACGATGAGTGATCTTGATCCATGCCAAATTATTGAGTGAGAAATGAGGCAACATTGGTTCCAACCACAATGTCAAGGATCTAATAAACACATTATGGTTCCAACCATTTACTTTTCAGGGAGCATATATAGTAGCTGTCTAGGAAGTTGAACGTCGCCGTGAAGACTCAGTTGTTTGTGGTTCGAAGCTGTCGAAACTTTCACGTTCCCCAAGTTGACTTATTAAAAATGAAACCCTAGAATGTGCCTACACTTGTGCAAATGCGTCCTTTAGGTTAACCTGAGTGAGCATGAAGCCATCTGCCACAGCATGCCTCAAATTCACACAAGCCTACCCATATGCTTAAAGGTAGATGCTCTTGACTTGACCCACCAACTTGGATTGGACCCAATTGGATTTTGAAACTGAAGGAAGTTGAGGTTCCACCCCAAAACCAATTAGCGATGAGAAATTTCAACTCCTTATAAACCTGCGCCGGCCCTGATTTTCAATGTGGGACAAATACTCTCAACACGCCCACGCGCGTGTAACTTTCAGCCCAACACGCGACAACACATATTGGGTGACGTGGGAGCACGCGTGGGCGCGTTGGCTTACACGCGCTAACCCGCCTGATACTGAAGGAAGTTGAGGTTCCCCAAAACCAATTAGCGATGGGGAGCAACTCCTTATAAACCTGCGAGTCCTCGACTTTTCAACGCGACAAATACTCTCAGAAACTTAGCTTTTACTTTAAGCCGATGGCATAATAGTAGTTGGAGATAGTAAGTCCGTTCTCTTATACTCAAGTTCGAATCTCACATCGCTTAAAAAATAATAAAAACGTGGTCTTTACCCAAATGGAATTCAATGTAAAATACATTGAATATTATGTGTGTTGTTTAACAAAGTCGGACCAGCTTTTGTTGGTTGATCTGTATAATTTTATCAATGTGTTTATATATGCGCGATCACTTTCTAGTGGGTCCTGGATTGGTGGTGATAAAGCCAAGGTAGGTGAGCTAACGCACCCATTTGGGTCTCTATCCATTTCACTGTTTTAGAGGTAAAATTTTCAAACCCACTGGCCCATCATAGTGCAGTAGCTTCTTCACCCAATTATTTTTAATTGAAAGGACATATTTTATTACAAATGGTATTTAGGGTATTGTTGCTGCTACCGACAAAGAGTTGGACTCTCCAGTCAACCGGTCCAAATTGAAGTGTCGGGCGACTAATTGACTTGTGGACACTACTTTCGGCACATCGTGTTTTATTTTATGTCACGATAAAAACTTAAAAAGCATATTTGACTGGTGATTTGGGCAGAAATGAGGTGTGTGTGGTTACAGATGAAATAAGATAAGTTTTCATATTTTGTAATTTGTACTTGTCCTAGTGTGCAGTTTTTTTGACACTTCTCTAGTGAAAGTTTTATGCTAATTAAGCTATTAAGTCCTTTTTTTTTGTTGTGATAAACCTCATATTTATTAATGACCTAATATAATAGTCATTAGCATCTTTTTTTTTAGAAAGAGAATTCATTCATAAAACCAAATACGTACAAAGAGCGATATGATACAGTGGTCTCGTTAAAACATTCCTATGACAACCTCATGAGACAAACTTCAAAGGAGGAAAGAGTACCATACATGTCATGGACTAACAAGAGAGTCAAATTCAAGTCACTTTGGGCCATTACAATAAAAGAACAAATCAAAAATGAAAACTAACACATAGACCTTCGACGAGAACCGCAAGTAGAGACCAACACAGTAGACCCACATAAGAGGACTGCAGAAACCCCAAATAGCAAACCCACAGGAGAGGACCGCAGAACATCCCAACTGTCAAAAGAAGCCTTCTATGAGCAAAATCATAGTCCTTTGACACCCACACAAGCTGCAAGGTATACCATAGCAGAAATCAGGAGAGAACACGGAGGAGGAACGCAAAAACAACAGTAAAAGGACCCATGAGAAGCACTACACTTCAACTTAGAACCTAACAAAGAAAACCTCCTTTGACCAAGCATAGTTCTTTGGTCAGCGCAGAGTAGGGAAGAGCACCACATCCCAACAACTACCACTAGCGTCCCTGCTGCCACCATCATTAAAACAGAGACAAAGCATCAGCCACCAGGTATCACAACTCTCTCGATGAGAGACACAATCCAGCGTCACTACTGTCACCGCAGTCGAGACAAAGACAACACCAGTCACCTAGAACACTGCAAAAACAACCAAACAAAACAAATAGATAAACAGACCTAGATCCAAACAGATCTAGACTATCTAGGGAAGGGAAGGAGAAGAGGGGATAAGAGGAAGGGAAAAGATGGGAGAAAAAGAAGGGGAAATGAGGAGAGGAATGGGAAGATGGGCGGAAGGGAGGAGGGGCAGTGGCCACCTCCCCCCTTTAGCTGAAGGATGGCAATGGGTCGAATCGGGGTGGGTATGCCATTCCCATCCCCATCCCCATTAAGATTTTTTCCCCCATCCCCGCCTTCATACCCGTAATATTCATATTGGGGATTCCTCATCCCCACATTCGTTGGGGAATGGGTTCCCCGACCCACCCCATTACTGAAGAAAAAACCAATATAAAACTATTTTGTTGAAGAAAAAAAAAAGAACTAGGGTAAGATAACGAATATATAATATATACGTATAAGAAAATATAAGAATGTTTACATATTGACTAGAACTTAACTAAATATATAAGTAGTGTGGCTTAAGATTTGTATAAATTATATAAATATATAATATAATAATAGGAAATACAAAATTTAGTGGGCACAATCACTTTAATATCATATATATATATATATATATATTCTAAACATGGAGGGTTCAGGTCGGGGATTAAAATACCATCCCCGCCCCTCCCAGAACACCATACCCAAAAAATTTTCCGTGCCCATCCCCATACCCGTTTTTTATCCTTCATACCCAACCCATTAGGATCAAATCCCCGCGAAGATCCTTACCCATGGGGAAAATTGCCATCCCTACTTTAGCTTCCTTGTAGTTGGTTGTTGGCAAGGAGAAAGGGGACCAGAGTGTGGTTAGGGTTTAAAGCTATCAAGTCCTTAAGTAGTGGAAGATAAGATCAATATAGTTTCGGCTTCGAGTAATTTACAAATTGTTCTTTTTACTAACTAGTTAATTTATTGGTAATTCTCTTACTAATGTTGAAAGAATTCCCATGTCCGAATTTGTTAACAGAAATTTAGAGTCCATAGCGAGTTTAAATCCAAAGTATAAGATATTGTTTCAATTGACTCATTAAACTTTAAGTGCTAGTTTGGCATTGCTTATTTGGAGTAATAAGTGATTTTTTAAAATTTTTGAGAAGCCCAGCATGTTTGGTAAACTATGAAAAAAATCACTTATTGTTAAAAATTGCTGTGAGAGAAAGCTAAAAGAGAAAGCAGCTAATGAGGTGCTTTCATTTTCTTATTATGCTAGAATCAATTTCGAATAAGTGCTAGGTTTAATGAATATACGGGAATCATTTTCTGATTATGAGTGAATCAAAACCAACAATATTTTTAACAAAAATTTTACCAAACGCTAAACTGCTTTCTCTCACAACTTATTTCTCTCATAGCAAATTTGACAGCGATTATTTTCACAGCACAGCAATGCCAAACTAGCCCTAAGTTAATATCTGCTTAAGAGGGAAAATTAATAAATGCATTTCAAATTCAAAAAATGCATTGCATCTAGTGCTTTTATAGTCATACGAGGTCCATTGTTCGAATTCCTCCTCTTTCAATATTGTTTGTATGAAAAAAATAGTTATATTCAAAAATTCAAAACTAAGTACTACTTAATGGTGGCAGTCTAATGGAAAAGAACCATAACTTGCAGACTATTGGTCTCATGTTCAAACTCGTAGCACTATATGATAGTGTGTGTGTGTGTGAGTGAAGCCCCATTCTTCCTCTAGTTTAGACTATCATTTGTACCGAACAAAAATGTTTCAGTCACTTATCTCATATTTAATGAGCACATAACTTAACCAAGGATTAGTCAAAAAGTTGGCCAAAAGCCTCTGAGATACAAAGGGCGCCAACAAGAACCTAACAAAACACAAACAAAAGTCTCAATTTGGGCCCGCCCTAACACACAAAGTCTTCAACAAATCTTAGCCTTAAGACTTTGACGGACTCAAAAGCATCACAAGTCTTCTTCGAAGTCTCCCTAGAGAAGAAGCTTCAGAAACTGCAAACACCAATCAAATGAATGGCATTTTAGATCAAAGTCTAGCCACATTATCACATGTGAAGGAATTGTTGAATATTGAGAACCAGACATTTTCAATTAAAACTCCACTTTAAAGCCCATTGGATAATTATACCACTAGCATCTGATGAGGGCTGGCTCATGGGCCCAACAGTAATTGAACGATGATTGTGCAAAACCACTCAAATAATTTGACTTGGTTTAGCTTAGGATAATTGGGACGTTCATGACATGTTTGGTGGAGCAAGTTATAAGCAATTATCTTAGAATAATTGAGACCAGCCCCTTTCACGTGTGTATGTGCCAATTGGATTTTTTTTTGTTCTTATTTTAATTTTCTATCTTTTATAATTTTTTATAAAAAATATCTAAAATGCTTGATTGTCTCCTAATGTTATGGGCAGGAGATGATGTTCTTTTATTTTATTTTTATTTTTATTTTTATTTAATTCAATTCAAACAGATGGTAATGTACTAATTTATTCTTATTTAATAAAATGTTTTTTTGTTTTAACATTTTCATTAATCAAGGTTAATACGAAAATTTTGAATGTTTCACTTTTAAGGTATTCTGTCTTGAGCACATCCTCAATCCTCTTCAAACAGATGTACATATTTATCGAAACAAGAGATTTTTTGTGTTGATACAATTAATAGTCTAAACTACTCCAAAGGGGTTGTATCCTATCTATTTAAAAGTTTAGTGATATTCAATTGTAACTTTTAAAAAGTATTTAAAAGTTTGGTGATATCAAGTTGTGACTTTTAAAAAGTTTTAAAAAGTTTGATGGTATCCAGTTAATGACTTTTAAAAAGCTTATTAAATGAATGACTTTTGCATAATTTTAAGGCTAGACTTCAAGATATCTTCGGGGTCGCTCTCTCGTTCATGCGATGAGAGCCTTGACGGCTAGGGTTAGGGTTTCTCCAGTTTTATTTATTCATTCTATGCACCGTTTCTCGCAGTCTTCCCTAATTATCTCTCTAGGTTCTTCATGGTGTATTGGGTACGCCGTTTTTTTTCTTTCTCTTTTGTTCTTTGTGGGGTAGCTGTGCCGACTTCCTTTTTGGGTTCCCAAGGAGGCAATCGCTGGTGAGGGTTCTCCATCTTAACACTATGAAGGTGACCACCACCTCTTCTGCTCAAGAGGATGACAAGTATGCGACACCAAGCGGGAATCAGAAGCGTGCGAAAACTGGTGTTATGCATCTGATTGTTAGTGGCATAGCTTTTTATGGTAAGCGTAGTTTTTGTATCGAGGATTTTGTTGACAAGGCAGAGGAGACCAGCCTCAAGGGGTCTCCAAGGTCTATCTAATAACTCTCTTATTGAACGTTCGTGGGCTTGGCAACCGATGAACGTTCCTACTATGAAGATCTTTCTTATATGATGAAGATCTTTCTTCGGAAATTTCTTCAAGCTAAGAGGCCAATCTTAGTCTCCCTTACTTGTCAACTGGGGTTCTTGATCAAGAAAATTGGAGGTGGCGGTTGGTATTTGGTTGGATTTGTTATGATGATCACAATGCGTTTTTGACTCTGTACGAAGAACTATGATGCTTTCTTTAGATCATAGGAGGCTCTGTTTGACAGTACCTGCGTAGTGATGGGATGTGTTTAAATGATTTTGCAGTTGGGTGATTGGCTGGATTTATTCTGATACCTATAGTACATTTTGACTCTATACGAAGAACTATGATGCTTTCTCTAGATCATAGGAGGACTTCTTTGACTAGTACCTACATAGTGATGGGATGTTGTTTTAAGGGTTTTGTGGTTGGGTTTTAGGTTGTCTGTTTCATACAAGTTGTTTGACTCTTCTATTTAGTCAATAGCATGGGTGGTACTCTTTCCTACCCCGATGTTTTGTTTTTTATGGGAAGGTTTTAACGAGGCTGCCGTTAACATGCTAGTTCTTACCATGTAATGTTCCTTTTGATTTAATGAAATACAATCTTTTCTCAAAACAAAAAAAGGCTATAATTGTTAATAGTAAAAGTCTTGACAATTTATTAGTGACTTTTATAAACTCTATGAAAGTATTTAAGAATTTTTCAATTATATGAAAATCACTCACTTTAAAAAAAGTCTTTATAAGTAAGGATTAGATACACCCCCTAAATTTATCTAATCCATGAGAATGAAACTAGAAACAAGAGAAAATTTTAGGTGTAATTAAATGTATATAAATATGTGTTTATCTTTTCACAAGTAAGTTGTGAAAAAAAATAAAATATTAATAATCAATTACTAGTAGATGCTTCACAACAAAAAGGATGCTCTACTCCAAATTATGTAATGACATGGTAAAGCAATATGAAACTTTACATATTTTTTTCCTACCTGAAAAAGATTTTTATTTTATAAAATATAATTGCACAATCTTTCTTTCTTTTTGGCTATTTAAATCAAGAGGGTTGGAGGATGAAATTTGAACTCTAATTCTGGTGGAAGGATAAATGTCTTTATTATACCAGTATATATGACCTTGTTTTGTGGCTTGATCTGCAATGAATTATTTCAATTAAATTTGACAGTGTCATGATCATTGTTTAGTGTAGTCTCATTGAGATTGATAAAACTCATAAGAACTTGCTTGAAATCAATTCCAACTGAGCGCATATCAAGCCACCAAACAAGTCCATATAACTTTAAGCTCCCACATTGCATATGCATGTTGAGCATCCTATGCAAAATGGTTCCTAATATCACCGTAAATTAAAATTAGAAACTGCCGTAATTCTTGACCCCGCGGAATAGTAGACACCTAACATGAAAGAAAGACGCCAGACAGGAAAACATATACGCACTGCCCTAGAACCACACGGATTCAACAGAGCAAGCCAGCAACTACCAACACCCATTAATAATATTATAGTCTAGTCATTAAGGAAAATAATTATGCTAATGTCACACTAATTGTGTTCATTATCTACACGTGCGCAGTGAGCCAATTTCAAATGTCAAAAGTGTCAAATAAACAACGAAGTTCATGATCGGAAGTCGGAACGAAACTTGTTTAAAAGAGAACCAAGAAACCTTGAAACCCATGAAGGAAAAGCATATACAGCAGAAATATTTGAACGAATGAATAAGCTGGAAACTGCAGGGAAGCAACAATATTAATATTATCGCTAATAGAAGCATTTACATATTTTACGCTTCATGGTTTATAAATTTACCTACTCTATTATAAAACAACGGGACAAACAAGCAAACAAAAAAACAAAAAACTTGAATTCTGGAAATGCACGGTTCTCCTTTGAGAGTAGCAATCCCAAAAGTGTCGGTAGCTAGCAACAATGTTTGTTCTTTAAAAAGTAAAACTGATCGTCCTATAAACAATGTAGACGAAAGTGCTAATGTAAAGTCTAAATGTGAATTTATACCTTATGTTTGTAGGAATCAATCTACAGTACTTAGTACATATCGATATTAAAAAGATTATCGGCCGAATATCTATAACTAAATTTATCAGGTACCGTAATACCAAACAATCTTTTCCCTAAACATCGAGTCAGTTCTGAATTTTCTCGGCAGAGGGCGGAAGCGGGGTTCAAGCAAACTTCCTGGGGAAAATCATAGACTGTAAAGGTGATCCTCAGGAATCCATCTGATTATACATACTAAAACCTAACACGATGCCATATCTAAGCGAAATCACACTGATCATCATATAATCATCTAGACAAATGCATGTTAACACAATAAAATCATGTGATATATAATTGGATAGATGTAGCCAAATTCATTACATTCCAGCTATCATTACAAACAAATGAGTGAAATGAGATGGAGAAGCCAGAACAGATCGGTATAGAAGATCTAATTATCTAACTAAACAAATGAATCCCAAAGGAGATCAGTAGAGAAAAAAAATGCAGCAAATTAAAGCAGAAGCAGCTAGCATCTCATTACAAAGTGAAAATTCAAGATCCCATTTAAATACATGAACCAAATTCTTCAGATCACTTCCATGTATGATGTATATATAATTTCCCATGAACTTTTCACCCATGAAGACGATGACCCTCCACCACTTCAACCATCTTATTCCTTCTCCATGACCTCCTTTAGATTCATAAAAGTTAGAAGAGCCACAAACAAAACAAAGGGTAGTTGGTATATGAAAATCTTAGATTCTAGGAGTAAGAAAATATAGAAGTAATTACTGTGGAATTTAGCAAATAGAAGGTACATGAGAAAACTATAACTAGAATTGCCTGGCTCCATCCTGTCTGCCTCTAAAACGTTCTATCAAGGAATGGTGTTGAGTTGGTTTCTCTCTACACAAACCAAGAAGAGATGAGTTACATTAATTGATCTTCTACCACTCTTCATTCTTCTTGGGATTGTTTGACAGTGACCTCTGATTCCCCAATGGAATGTCTTCAACTGTAGGGTACCTCTTCTTTTGTAGGGGCAGTTTGGCCACTGCACTTGACATATTGGGAAATGGCAATGGAAATGAGTGGTTGAGAAACAAGTGCTTCTTGTCTTCAATGTCTTGAGCCATTTCTGATGACTTTGCTTGCCCAGCAGCTGGACCCCACCACTTATTCCTTCTCTTCCTTCCTTTCTTTTTCTCTTTTTCAGAGAGAGAGAGAGAGAGAGAGAGAGAGAGAGAGAGAGAGAGAGAGAGAGAGAGAGAGAGAAGACTGTGAATGAATGAAAGAAGAGGGAGAGAGAGAGATGGGGTTATATAGACTGGGCCCAGATAGAAGGTGAAGCATTTGTCTTTGGCCATGCGGCTAAATTTGGCTAGCCATTTGGATTTATGGACGTTTGGGTGGCCGGTGAAACACCCTTTTCAACTTACCCTTTGATCCGTTTTCTGGTAAGATAGGAAGTGTGCCCTTTCTTGGTATTTAATTATTCCCAAAAGTCACACTATGCTGCCCCAACGATTCATGCATTTTCCATGCAACTTTAATTAAACTCATCAAGTTGGTGTTTGTATGAACCCAAAAAAGTAAGTCTTGAGGAGGAAAGATAATAATTGAACTTTTCACTTTAAATGAGATGGATGTGAACATTCATTGAGTCATGTTTCACAATATTTGTTTGTATTATCTACTACTATTTTTTCACATAAAAAAAAATCCTCTTGAGATACATTGCTAATCATTTTTAAAAATGGTTTAACCACTAATAACATGTGTATTGCATTTATCATGAAATGTTAACTATATAGTCCAAAGTCAATATGCGTAACATGCTGAGAAGAAAGATAATGTTACACTATGGTCAAAAGCGATGAGTGAAGTTACTATCTTTACACATGTTTACCACAATTAGGGATTCCTAAGATTGTAGCTTCTAGATGTTCTTTGTGTTGAAACATTCATAGGGTTTTCTTTTTTACAAGTCAAGAAAGTGAAATGACAAGAATCAAACTCTTAGAGCATCTCAAGAGTAGTAAGAAATAAAACTCTTCAAATTGAAGTTTGTTGACCATGTGGCAATTTGAAAAGCGCTTATTTGCGCTACTTGAATAATTTTTACTCCAACAGATCGTCAATTCAATTAATGAAATATCATGGAAAAGAATGAAAATATGAAAACATGTGAAAAATATACATGTATTTATTATATGAAAAGAAAAAAATGCATGTTTTTAACATTTTCAAGATAGGTTTTGTTTTTCCAAAGTAAAATTAAATATTTGAAGAAGCCAAAGTCAACTTACAGTCAAAGAGAGAAAGAGGTTGCACTTTGATGGTACGAGGTTGAAGAGTACATTGGAGAGAGTTTTACGATGTGCTCACCTTTTATTTTAGAATTAAAGCATTAAAGAAATTTGTGGAGATGCTTTCTTACTTAACGTGTTACGATAAATATTCAACCAGTTAAATTTAAAGTCTAACAAGTCTAGAAAGAGAGAAAAATATCTTGTAGTAGTGCATTTAGATAGCATAATTAATAAGTGAGACATTCTGAATTCGTTTGGTATAAAAACATTGCGTCTGATAAACATTGGTGAAATAGTTCAGGAGAGACAAATCCATTAAATCAGCTTGATGATCATGATTCATGATTCATGACAATGAAAGGGTGGTGGTGTTGTGCCTTGAACGTCAATGATTCTCTACCAATAGTTTCAAACAAACCCATCACAGCGTTCTCCACAATATAAGACACCAATAGCGACGTCCTGCTGTTTTCTAGAAGCTCATTATTTTTTTAGTGCCTCCGAGTCCTCCCCATGGAAACAAAAGGACCGACAAAATAGTTTCACAGCCTTGTGCTTCCATTTAGTCTTTTACCATCGTTTTTAAAAAATATATATATAGTATAAGAGATAGTCTAAATTATAAGGAAGGGGGATTTCACACACACACAAAAAACTATAATGTCGTGGGAATTTAAACCTAAAATCTCTGGTCTTTTACCATTCGTCTTAATTACATCTTATTAGGCTAGTCATTTCTATTTACTTATCAAGGAACACAGGAAGACAAATGCAAGAGAAAATGGGCCATTGTCCTCTTTCTGATTCCTATCAAGGAACACAGGAAGACAAATGCAAAAGATATATGCATATATAAGTATCTTTCAACTGCTTTCCTCTGTTTTACCTCTTCATTTTTTTTTCTTTTCCGGGTCTTCCATTCATTTTGTTTTTCCGGGAAGCTAAACATTTGTCAGCTGGCCATAGAGGCCCAAGAAGAATAGTAAACCATTAGGGCCTAATTAGCCTAAACTTTTTAACAACAAACATGGGCTTGACTGGTCTGGTATGTCCACAATTTTTCAAGAATGAGTTTCATCCTTGGGTTAGTTGGCAACAAGGGCAGGCTTACTAAGGATAGGCCCCAACCTTGATGCGAGGAGTCTTCAGGGGTCTCTTATTTGTTGGGTTTAAGAAACTGGTCTGGAAATTGCCGCTTGTCGAACAGAAATTTAGATATTGCCTTCGACGTCCTCCATGGAAACTTGATCCTCAAACATATTATTGGGTTTTGGGAACTTGGGATAATATTAGTTTCCATTTTCCACGCTTCCCAATTTCTCTGCGAAGCTTTAACGTCATCACTCATCATCAAGCTCCACCTCTCTCTCTCTCTCTCCCTCTTTTCATTTATTTATCGCCGATCAGATCAGATTCTAAAAATACACGATGCAGCCTAGCTCAGGAGAAAACGTGAATCAACGGATTGCCAGAATCTCCGCTCATCTCGACCCTCCAAATCTCCACATGGAGAACACTGCCAGTGTCAGCCGCTTGAATTGCCGCGCCAAGGGCGCCGCCGCCGGTTTCAGAGTAGCCATACTCGGAGCAGCAGGCGGCATAGGACAGCCTCTCGCCATGCTGATGAAGATGAACCCGTTGGTCTCTGTCCTCCATCTGTACGACATCGTGAACACCCCTGGCGTCACCTCCGATATCAGCCACATGGACACCGGCGCCGTCGTAAGTTCCCAAATTTCAATTTCGTTGGTTCATTCATTACAATTCCTAAATTTCCGAATTTGTAAAAATTTCAAAGATTGGGTGATTGGATTTGTAGGTGCGTGGGTTTTTGGGGCAGCAGCAGCTAGAGGAAGCGCTGACCGGAGTTGATTTGGTGATCATTCCCGCCGGCGTGCCCCGAAAACCGGGCATGACAAGGGACGATTTGTTCAACATCAATGCCGGAATCGTCAGGACGCTTAGTGAAGCAATCGCTAAGTGCTGTCCAAACGCCATTGTCAACGTGATTAGCAACCCTGTGAACTCCACTGTTCCCATTGCAGCTGAAGTTTTCAAAAAAGCTGGGACCTTTGATCCTAAGAAGTTATTGGGTGTCACCATGCTTGATGTTGTTAGAGCCAATACTTTTGTGGTATGCATTTGGTTAAATTTTTTCATGTTTCATTACTACCCAATTGGTCATCTTGGTTATAATTCATGAGTTTGTGATTTTGTTGCAGGCAGAGGTTCTGGGGCTTGATCCTAGGGACGTTAATGTGCCTGTTGTTGGGGGTCATGCAGGGGTTACAATTTTGCCTCTTTTGTCTCAGGTTCAGGAGAGCTTGTTTTTAGATTCTCAATCATGTGTGTGTTGGTATAGAGTTGAGTTAAATTCATTGTTGTTATTGTTGTATGCAGGTTAAGCCTCCATGCTCTTTCACCCCAAAAGAAGTTGATTACCTAACAGATCGCATTCAGAATGGTGGAACTGAGGTTGTTGAGGTGAGTAACCAGTGCTTGTTTTGTTGAGTTGCTGCTGCATATTGGGCTAATCATGTCGAGTCCAGGCTATATACATTATTCCTAGGTTAAGGGAACTGTCCCTGGCTTTGCACTCTTATTTGTTTATTAAACTTTTGTCTTTCTAAGAATTTTAAAGAATGGTTTGAAAGAAAATAATGTGAGAAATTAGTTATGATCTTGCACCAGACAGTGTGGAAAAAAATTTAAAGTTCTGTGCAGTACGCTGAATGCTGATACAGCAAAAAAGTAGCTATATGAAAATACCTTCCATTATTTATGTAGTTACCTTCCTGTTTGTTCAGATGCTATACAATTAATTAAATGAGCATTAGGTGCTGACTCATTCTATTTCAAGTACCTTCTTGGTTTTATAATTATAGAAAGGTGCAAATCAGGGTATGGAAGATAGATTATACAAATGACAGTGTAAGATAGGGGTGCTTGGTGTCACAGGCTTGCTCATGTGAAGAGATTACTTCAAAATTAAAAATGTTGTAAGGGTTGCAGGATATTGATCACTTTTGCTATTTCTTCAGAGTTTGTAGGCGTAGATTCCTGAAGTAGTCATTTGATATTAGGCAAGGAACGGGTTGTATAGTTTTAGGCTTTTAGCAATCTCTCGTGCTTGATAGTAGCGTGGCACCCTGCTTTTTTGGCTTTAGGCTACCATCTCTGCTCATTACTGTAACTTTCTTTAACACTATGCTTAAGTTTGAAGTGTCTTCTGTATCACGATTGAATCTTAGAAAGTTAGTTTAAAGAATAGTGCCTAGCCTCAAAACTCTTTGCCATCTTGACATTGTTTCAGGCCAAAGCTGGAGCTGGTTCTGCCACATTATCAATGGTTAGTTATAAAAGTTAGTTTTCATAAGTTCTTTTTTTTCCCGTTATTTCTTCATAAATCCTTGTTTTCTAGCTGTTTTGACTTTCGACCTGCTTAAATCTTACAGTAAGTGAAAAATGCAGGCATATGCTGCTGTTAAATTTGCAGATGCATGCCTCCGTGGCTTGCGAGGAGATGCCAGCGTTGTCGAATGTGCATTTGTGGCTTCTCAGGCATGTTACTATCATCATTTCATTTGGCGTTGTCTGAACAAGTTTATCTAAAATCATAAACTGGTTTCTATTGTATTTGACCTAACAAGGCACGCATGCGTGTTGTAGGTGACTGAACTTCCCTTCTTTGCATCCAAGGTACGGATTGGCCGTATTGGAGTTGAGGAAATATACCCTCTTGGCCCCCTGAATGAGTATGAGAGGTCTGTAATTTTACCTGTTTTGAACCCTTGCAATTGCCTTATCTTATTTCTCTATACGAGACAAGTTTGACATTTTTCCAAGTATGCAAAACAGGGCTGGCTTGGAGAAGGCAAAGAAAGAATTAGAATCAAGCATTCAGAAGGGGGTTTCTTTCGTCAGAAAATGAACAGGTGCTGGTGACAACTTTATATTGGGGATAAAACAATGTTAGATGGTCCATTAATTTCTCAAGAGCACAGAGATAAAAAATAAAAATAAACGGTGGGCTGGGGCTCTTTACAACTCCTTGATGTAGGGCATGACACAAGGTTCTTGAGTTGTGTGGCATAGCTTGTATGATTCTGGAATTTATTTTATTTTCATTTTTAATTTACTTTTTCTTTTTATTTTATGGCCGATCACTGATCATGTTTGGACGTTGGGCTGAGATTAATTATACATGGACTCTGTAAATAAGCTTGGGCATAGCTGAAGGTTCTATAACAATCAAAATAGAGTAAAAATAGAGGCCCAAATAAGATCAAAATCTCTATGTAAAAGAAGATAAATTTAAAATTGGAGGATCATTCCAATTTCTCATTTGACTCTGCCATCAACAAAATGCCAGCCATGGAGTTCTCTCCTTCATATCTCCTATCTTCTCCATCTATCATCTTCGGCTTTCCACTATTTTTCCTCTCTCTTATGCTTATCTAAATATTACCAAAATAACACCCCAACGAAGAGAGGACCACCGGAACCACCCGGTGCATGGCCCCTAATCGGACACCTTCCCTATTTAGGAGGGCCACGACCTCCCCACATAAGCTTGGGCAACATGGCTGACAAGTACTGGCCAATCTTCACATTCAAGCTGGGCATGCACCGAGCTCCAACGTTCATGCAATTGCATATAGTTATTTGATTATATAAATTTCCATTCGTGTGTAAAATCTTTCATTGCTTAGTTGGATCCTAATCACTGGATTCTATAGTGAATATTATGAAGAAATGATTACACACCAAACCAAAATGCCATCAAAACAGAGCAAGGAACACCAGCATTGTCTCAATTTATCATACGACAGAGATTGGTCATGAAGCAATTGGAACGGGTGTTTTTTTGCTGCCACCTTTCTTCTTTCTCCATAAACTCCTACATGTTAGGAAAAATCAGTTAATATTTATATATAACAAATCAAAACTGTTTAAATAAAATTAATGCAGTAACAACAAATCAAAACTATTTGAATAAAATAACATAATAACATATATATAACATCAATATTAAAAACAAATAAAAACAAGGGAGTGTAAGTGAACAAAAGAGGAGTGAGAAAATCAGCTCTTTCATGTAACTAGAGTCTTACATGTTAGTAATGCCCTAAAGATAGAATTCCGCATAGGGTGATTTTATTGGCACCCCATTATTTGCTCTTTGCACTCCATACTAATTTTAAACATGAATAACCTATTTTACTCTTGTACGTAATTACCGTTAAGGACAAAAAACATTTAAAATAAAAATTAAATGGGGTGCATCATCAAGGAGATTTTTACCTCTTCAACAACCTTCTGGTTGCTGGAGAGTCACATTTGCCAGGTTTGTAGGCTCCACACATGCCCTCAGGAGTGCAAAAGCTTGCAAAGTCCATACCAACAATCTTTTTCAAGTTCAGACACTTGAGCTGAGCATTGGGTTCGGAGACAGGTCCAACGGTTCTGAACTTGCCGCCCTTTCTCTCCCACGACTTAACATGTAGAGGATGCATCTATGTGCTTATGGCACAAATGGTGTCTCTGTTGATGGTCAGTATCTCAATGTCTTTGGGGTCAGCCTCCTGCTCCTCCAATACAACAAGGAAATTTTGACCTGGCTGAATGAGGCTCTTGGGATGTGGTACCTGATCACAAGAATTGCAAATTAGAACTTTTAGTTTGCAATTTTTGTGGTGATTTAGGTCTCTGCAGAATACTTTTTCATGTAATTTTACTTACTCCGCTTGAGTGGGCTGTCCAAGAGGAGAGAGGAAGGACATCTAGCGCCGGCCTGTGCTTTTACCATTCACCGAAATCATCCCCTTGCCCATACCAGTCATCCGGATAGCAACGGGGAGAGTAATTTTAAATGGGGTTTACGAGGGTAATTTAGGAAGAAAAATGGGGTGTAGTGAGTAATTTTAAATTTTACTAAAATTCAATGGGGTGTAAAGAAAATGTGAGGTGCAAAAAGTAAATTTTGGGGTGCCAATAAAATAACCCTTCCGCATATTCTCAAGTTTGAATTTCAATAGACGTCTATCTCTTATGAAAAAGTGGGACAAAAAACATTGCATTTGCTTTCAAACTCCAACCCCACCTCCACTTTTTCCTACGAAAAAAATAAAAAATACAAAAAAGTTTTGTGATTAAAAAAGCTAGTTACCTAAAGTATTGGCAAAGTCAAACGACGGACCAATTAGTTACCAAATCCATTTATTAGCAAAGGCAAACAGTGGACCAAAACTTCCATTATCCTTCTGTTCGGTTCCTCCAAGAATAAATATCTGTTTCCATTGCCGCTTCGCCTGCCCAAGAGATCTTGTGTATCTTTTTGCAAAACTTTAAACTCTTGACGCTTTCACGTTATAATTTTATAACATCAAATTAGTAGAAACTTAGTGATAATTGTTAGCGAGATCCAACACTAATTAGCATATTTATTTTCTAGCATATTAGGACTTTATTTCTTTCTTTTTGTACAGATATTGTGTAATTAGGATTTTATCTTGTTTCCTAATTTGACCATACTAGGGTTACATCCTTATATTATAAATACCTCTTTTTGGAGAATGAAATAAAATCAAAAAATATTCTACCCATATTGTTTGACTTGGTATCAAAGCTGACTTTCTAGTGACTTTCTAGTGACCTGTGTATTGTGCCCACTCGTGTTCTACTATGTGCCCGTGCATGTGCGTGTTTGTCCTGTTTGCTTCGTGTTGTGTTTCCGCCGTGCACTCTGCCGTGTTCGTGCCTCTACTGTGTTGTGCCTATCTTTGTGCATCTGTCGTATTTGTGTCTCTGCTGTGTTCCGCTGTGTACTCTGCCGTATTCGTGCCCCTACTGTGTTCGTGCCTGTCTTCGTGCATATGCCGTATTTGTGCCTCTGTTATGTTCCATTGTATACTTTACCGTGATCTGTTGAGTTTCTGCTACAATCATGGATGATAACTCCATTATTGGTGTTGTTACTGCTGCTTCTGCAAAATTGTGTGGTGTTGACTCTATCCCAGTTCGTGATCGTGTCGTTAATACTGTTCAAATTTGCTTTGTTAAAGACAAACAGCAAATTTGGTTATGGCATCGTCGCTTGGGACACCTATCGTTGGCCGTCTGTTTCTATCTTTATTCCGCTCTTGTGATGAGTCCAATTTTAGTTGGATCCTAGTCACCAGATTCTATAGTGAATATTATGAAGAAATGATTACACACCAAACCAAACTGCCATCAAAACAGAGTAAGGAACACCAACATTGTCTTCAATTTATCATACGATAGAGATTGGTCATGAAGCAATTGGAACGGGTGTTTTTATGATGCTACCTTTCTTCTTTCTCCATAAACTCCTACATGTTAGGAAAAATCAGTAAATAATTATATATAACAAATCAAAACTGTTTAAATAAAATTTAAATAAAATTACATAATAACATATTTATAACATCAATATAAAAAAATATAAAAAAATGGACAAAAGAGGAGTGAGAAAATCAGCTCCTTGTGTAACTAGAGTCTTACATGTTAGTAATGCCCTAAAGATACATATTCTCGATGCCTTGAATATCTCCTATGAAAAGGTGGGACAAAAAGCATTGCATTTGCTTTCAAACTCCAACTCCACCTATCCTTTTTCCTACGAAAAAAATAAAAACAAAAAAAAAGTTTTGTGATTAAAAAAGCTAGTTTTTTTTAAAAAAAAATTATAAAAAAAGAGAAAAACTACAAACAGAAACCTCGAGGCCATGCAGGCCCAACAGATCAAACTACAAACATTAAAAAAGCTAGTTACCTAATGTATTGGCAAAGTCAAACGACGGACCAATTAGTTACCAAATCCATTTATTAGCAAAGGCAAACAGTGGACCAAAACTTCCATCATCCTTCTGTTCGGTCCCTCCAAGAATAAATATTTGTTTCCATTGCCGATCCGCTCTGCCCAAGGGATCTTGTGTATCTTTATGCAAAACTTTAAACTCTTGATGCTTTCACGTTATAATTTTATAACATCAAATTATTTGAAACTTAGTGATAATTAATAGTTGTGGTTTAATCATAGATGATCAATAATGTACGTCAAAAAGATATTCCAATAATACGAATACGATCGGGTGCCGGCACGGCACTATTTTTTTCTCTTCTCTCTCTCTCTCTCCGTAGCATTTTCCATATAAATAACATACAGTTCAGTTGGGGATTGTTACTATTCCCATATCTCATTTGACTCTGCCATCAAGAAACTGCGCACCCATGGAGTTCTCTCTTTCATATCTCACATCTTCTTCTCCATCTATCATCTTTGCCTTTCTACTGTTTCTCTTCTCTCTCCTATGCATATCTAAATATTACCAAACTAACATATCCAAGAAGAGAGCACCTCCGGAAGCACCCGGCGCATGGCCCCTAATCGGACACCTTCCCTATCTAGGAGGGCCTCGGCCTCCCCACATAAGCTTGGGCAACATGGCTGACAAGTACGGACCAATCTTCACAATCAAGCTAGGCGTGCACCGAGCTCTTATTGTAAGCAACTGGGAAATAGCCAAAGAGTTCTTCACCACCAATGACAAAAACTTTGCCACCCGCCCCAAATATTTGGCTGCAGAGATCATGGGCTATGACTATGCCATGTTTGGTTTCAGTCCCTACGGCCCTTATTGGCGGCAGATGCGCAAGATAGCAACCGTGGAGCTCCTCTCAAACCACCGGTTGGAGTTGCTCAAGCGCGTGCGTGAATATGAGGTTCAAGCTTGCACAAAACATATATATGATTTGTGGGAGGAAAACAGAGGTAGGTCAGAGAAAGTGTTGGTGGAGATGAATAGGTGGTTTGGAGACGTGACTTTGAACGTCATGTTCAGGATGGTTGTGGGGAAACGATTTCTTGGGGCAAAAACAAAGCAAGAGGAGGAAGAGAACGAGAGGTGTCGAAAGGGGCTGAGGGATTTTTTCAAATTGGGGGGTGAGTTTGTGATCTCGGATGCACTTCCGTTTCTTAGGTGGCTAGATTTGGGTGGGTTTGAGAAGGCCATGAAGAAGACGTCTAAAGATCTTGACGTTGCCCTTCAAGGATGGTTGGAAGAGCATAAGCAAAAAAGAAGTAATTGTGGGAATGCAAAGGCTGAGCATGACTTCATGGACATGATGCTTTCTGTTTTCGATGAGATAAATGCAGAGGACATTCCAGCTTCTACTAGCAGATCTGCTGATACAATCAACAAAGCTACTTGTCTGGTATATACGGGGTTTCACTTATTTATTTGTTTTTATACAAGTAATATTGGGTAAGGGCGCAATCGAACGTATAAGACATCTACTGCATGAGTAAATACTCTTAATCATTTGAGCTACGGCTTGCAGTATGTGCCGGGGTTAATATTGTTTAATTAATGTCATTGTCATGTGCTTAATTTGCAGGCTCTTATTTTAGGAGGAACAGACACCACAACAGTGACATTAACATGGGCTCTTTCTTTACTATTGAACAACCGTGAAGCCTTAAGGAAGGCTCAACATGAATTAGACATGCATGTTGGTCGGGAAAGGCAAGTGAAGGAAACAGATGTAAAAAACCTAGTTTATCTCCAAGCCATTGTCAAAGAGACCATGCGACTATATCCAGCTGCACCACTTTCTGTTCCACATGAATGCATGGAAGATTGCACTGTGGCAAGCTATCATGTAAAGGCCGGGACGCGCCTTCTAGTCAATCTTTCCAAGATTCAGCGAGATCCAAATGTTTGGGTCGACCCTGACCAATTCCAACCAGAAAGATTTCTTACAACTCACAAGGATTTTGATGTTCGAGGCCAGAATTTTGAGTTCATGCCATTTGGAAGTGGTAGGAGAATATGCCCCGGAATTTCTCTGGCTCTTCAAGTTGTACAACTTACGCTGGCTTATTTGTTACATGGGTTTGAAATTGCAACTCCATCAGGTTCAGATGAACCAGTCGATATGGGTGAAACGCTTGGAATAACCAACATGAAGGCGACCCCAGTTGAGGTTCTTCTCACCCCACGCCTTCGTGCTCATCTTTATGAATGTGTTGATTAGAGATGATAGAGGAAATATATTGTAGGTTGGTTTTATAATTTTAATTAATTCGGTATAAGTTCAATTCTTATGACAGAATTTGGGTGCAATCCACACACTTCTTGTTAGTAATTCAAGTCCTCTGGCTTTTGTGCTATGTAGGATTACTTACCTTTTTTTAATTTATGAGGTTTATATTTTATTTTCTTAATTTTTTAATTTATGTTTTGCTTCCAATTTTGCCCCTAAGATATAAATTAGGTAACCTCAAAAAAGCAAAATCGCAAAAATCACATTAAATAATCCTTAGACGGCAAGAACAGAAAGAATCGCAGAAATCATATCTTCCACAATCAATTATGGTCATGTCAAGCCAATTTATGCAGACTTAAGAGGTTACCTGTGCCATAAGTACACACTCAAGAGGTTACCTATAGGTTAGGTACTTCTCCAATTCAAGAGAACGACAAACCCACCAACTGTTTAAAGATTATACTTTATCACTGTGTCCTTTCCTTAGTTTCTAGCTACTTCTCCAATTCAAGTTAATTTGGTGGTCATCACTCCACTGTGAGAAAACATCAAATGAATAAAAATGGCATCGATTCGTCTGCAAGTTATGTTTAGCAGCATGCTTCCTCCATTTCTACCATCTACCAAAGTTGACTTGAACACAATAATATTGAACCAAATAGAGAACGACAAACCAAAATATAGAATGTTGAGGATTTTCAGGCAACGTACCTATAGAATAGGTACAGTTTCAGAGATTACATATACAACATGTTCTAATACACAAAACCCAGTTATGATATTTGTGTATTAGAGATTCATAAGCCAGCAAATACAGTTGGATATGCCAAAACAAAATTGCAGCAAAACCATGGAGGCAATGATTGAGGAAAGCAACAACAAACAAACTCTGGGAAAGCATCGGGAACAAACAGTAATAGGAAGAGAAACTGACGCCACAACTAATGATAATCCAAAAAATTAGGGTTATTTCATATGTAATAGTGAATCATAAGGAACCCACAAATCTTCCCATTAAGGAACCAAAAAATCAGTGGAAATTGGCATAGACAGAGCATGACTTTTGGGATTTTTGCGATTTCGGGCTCTAAGATATGCGATTTGGATCTACCTCCTCTACTTTCCGTTTCTATATAATGGCAGGGTTGTAAATACAATATATTATGTGGACCTTCTATTTGCTTATGTGGATACACGTTTGGGCTTGAGGACTGGAATGAAGAGGTAACAAACTGAGTCCTGCATTCAAAATATATGTATGGAATTGGACCCATATTGAAGAGCCCCTTATAATTTCCTCAAGAATATTGGTTATTCCTTGCTTCGATATTTCTTCATTATCATTAATGCTATTTAGACACACAAAAATGACCATATTAACTTGGCAACGTACTTATGTAGCAGCTGATATAATCATACCATGTCAATTAATAAATATTGCCGTGTGGGTTCTATATTTACTTATTTATTTCTCAAAGTAACCACTCCTTAAAACCAAACAATGAGTAGTACATTAAAACTCACACCAATGGGCTGGTAGTTGGATTGGGACAATCTTTTGGTGTGCTTTTTGTGTTCAAGTTCCCATAATACATGTGTGTGAGTTGCTCCCCTCCCCTTCCTAACTTAACTTTAGCAACAACAAAAACCCCACCGACCATTGGTTCCTTGTTCTTTTGTTTTGTTTAGACCTTGGCCCATTAAAAAGATTAAAGCCCATCTACATAGGTCAAGTTTTTTCTTATTGGTAGATGAGGCCCACAAAAAAACTGAACTGGGTCATGTTGAAGGAAGCCAATATCCGAAAGGCTGGCCTGATAAGGTACTCGTTACTTTCCGGACAGGTCTTGAACTAGGGTTTTTCTGCTATGGTCTGATCTTGGCATTGAAATTGAATATTATAAAACAATAAACTCAGATGAACCATCAAACACTGATTTCAAAATACGGAGCGAGACAGAGATGCTTGAATAAAATTAAACGAAACATTTTTTTTATTTTTCATTTAAAAAAGAAAAAAGGAATGCATAGACATGGTGCAATCAGTGCGTACGTACCCAACTTTTAACTTGATATGATAGTATGATAGATATTAACCCATTTCAACTAGGAAAAGAAACACAATAAAAATATTAAAGGCCAATAGACCCAGGCCTGGCTGTTGGGCAGTCAATGCCAGACTTTCTGATTGAGTAATGCTATGCTCACCACATGTGGTGAGCATAGCATTTTTGTTTCTGATTTCCCTGACGATCCAAATTTTGGACTTCCTTTTCAACAATGAACCAACTACTTCCTTCTTAATCAAAGTACTTATAAGTCATTCAACATGCTTAACCATGATTAACATATGAGATTGTATTTACAACAAAAGCTTAACCATAATTAATACGTATAACACGTGAGATGGATGAGTTGAATGATAATCACGCGTCGTGGATGAGCAAAATTAAACTTTCCGGATAATCAAGTAATATGGAAGACTAACAACTACTAAAGTTTAATGGGATACAAATCCATGCCCTTTCAAGCAAAATTGATCAAAGAAGACAAAAGAAAGTTAGTGGAAAGTGCGATGTTCTTGTTTTGTTGGTTGGTGGATTGCATAAAGAACATAATGAGATAGGATGCCATTACCATGCATCATGCATGTACTTGAAATCTTGAATTTTTGACCCCCCGACTGATAGGGCAAAACCAGCGGTACATATATATCCAAAGATTGGTTGAACAATTATGAAGAATAAGGGCCCGTGAGGCAATTGCATTATTAAAGGAGGAACAACCCTTTCTCAATTCTCAATTTTGTGACCCTACCAAACCTTATATATGTCGGCATATCCTTTGGAAAACATCCATCAATTTGCGTATTTTTTTGACAATTCTCTTTTACTGGCTAATCACAACATTCTAACATGCGCTCTGTGTATGAATCAAGTTCAAGCCCACGCCCGTTCTCAAATAATTTGATTCTAAATCGTAAAACGATAAGGCGCTATGTAGCTGATAGTTTCGTAAACCAAGAATATTTTGTGATAAAAACCCGAGATAAAATGCTTGCATTTTTTCTTAAAACTTTAAAGTTAAATCTCGTTCAATGAAGAACATTATTGTCATCGGATAAAGTCGTCATCGCCACTGATAATATAATATGGCATGTAGACTTTCTGCTAGAATAATTTAACAGCAACTTTATGGTAAAAATAAAACAAACCTAAAGGCCAGAAAATTTGCAGTCCCCTTTACAGCTTTGTTTTCTGCTGCGTAGATTGGATTTTTCAAATGTTATGGAGATGGAAGGCAGAGTCACTCACGTCTGGACCCTTTTGCTTTTTACGACATCCATCAACCCTCGTGTCTCCATCATTTGCATTGATGCTAGGTTAAATAGTAACTGGGTTCTGATATCCTAGCATTGGTTGCACGTGATTTCAATGCAATTTATCAACAACAACAAAAGATTAAGGATGATATAATAATTTCAGTAGATTCATACACTTTTAAACTGTACATGCTTATTAGCCGTTATCAATATTTGAGATGAACACACAATGAAGGCAATGCTTTTTTTTAGTTTTTCAAGAAAAATATATGACATGGACACTTAGAAATTACGACGCAAACCTCTTGATTATGATCGCTACCTCTACGAGTAAAACTTCCAAGTGATTAAAATGTTTCATACCATTTTCTTTCTATCTATCCCATCACATAATTAGAAAGAAAAGTGTATGAAACATGTGTTACATGGCTCCTTTGCTTGTTTTAGAAGAAGAAGAAGATGAAACATAAAGCTGAGCATATATATGGAAATTTCATAAAAGACCAATAAACACATCTTAACGTTTTATGCAGTGGCACTGGCAAGTACTGTGTTCTTACAAATCACGGAAAACTAGGTCGACAGCTCAAAATTCAAATGAGTTCAGTACACAATCAAAAGAGGGTTGAAATGACCATCTAGTTCTTTTTTTTTTAACAATGAACTTTAATTAAATTCTGTGAATTTTTTAGAATTCATAAGGGTAAATACTCTTTTTCTTTGTGCAAAAATCACTTCACTAAAATTACATATCGAGAAAAGCAAAAGATAAATATTCTTAATCACTCAAAATACAAACTCCTTGCCGTCAAATTTACTTTGAGTGATTTTCGACCGTAACTTGAGCACTAGAGCAGCAAATGTCGTTTTAGGAATTTATCTTCAGGGTTGAGAGATCTGTCAAGTTGACAATTATAATAGCAAAAATTCATCACTTCAGAGCTGAGGGCCATATAGATGACATTGAATGAAGTCAAAGAAGCAGATTGTGAGGGCAACATTAATAAATTAGAGATAGATACCATAGATGAAGGCATTGAACAATCTTACCTACATCGTGGACTTGCAGTTCCCTCTTTCTCAATTCAATTGCTGCTTTTATTGCTCATACCAAATCCTCCGCCCAGATCAGATCAGCCCAGTCTTTGAAGACTGTATTTCCTATCCACTCATAGAAATTATTGTTAAAAGCAGAAATTTATTAAATTTATCGTTGTCGTGTTTGCATGCAGTCAACCACTAATATCTCCTCCACTAAACACTAACCAACCTTTAAGTCAACTAATTATGAATCTTAATTAATTGATCTTCATCTAGTTAATGCGATTGTGGCGCTGCAGGGAGCACAGAAAATTCTCTTAATCAAATGGGGCCGTGCCATGCACACTCAAATCAATAGAAATTAATGATGATAAAAACACATCACCAAGACAACTCGAAAAATTTAATGTAAAGCTAATTGTTATTCTTTTTTTATATATAAATTTTTTTCCTTCTCTTTTTTCAAATGGAAGTAATTGTGACAGATGAGGGTCCATGAAATCATGCTTGAGAAAACAAGGACAATTGGAGACAGACAGAGACAAATTAGCTAATTCCATATGCGTTGCATTTAATTACTTAATCCTGTTTTGTCTTAACATTGCAAAAAGCCAGCACAAGACAAATATATAGTGGAAGAAGCAGATTCGAATATGAGAGACAGATTGATTTACCTAGACGGATTAAAGAAAGGTAGGCCTTTGGTGGAGTCCCATGCTCCGTAGATTTTTCTGCAAAGTTGTTTGTCAGTTTGGGGCCAAACTGTCTCTCCCCTCCCCTCAACTTTAACTCTACCTGTTCTTCTGCATATATTTTTTGCCTACACTACACGTACGTTTGAAAATGCCACACGATTAAATGATATGCTGGAAACCCATTAATTGATCTCCACAAGTTTCTTGTTCTCTATATTTGGTGTTTTCTGAATATAATTTTTCTGATATTTTTACAAATAAATCCTCAAAATTATCATCAACAGCAACAGGAGGGCGTAATTTTCTTAGTTAGGCTTTTCGAACGACCAGTCCATTTGTATTATTTATATATGCTTGAGCTTGACAGTTGACACCAAACCCTTTGTTCCAGTGTGTTTTGTTCAATTATTTTGGGCACTGAGATTCTGAGTACATAAATTTTTATGATGCGAGTGTGGGCAGGTGAAAGTGGATTAGGTTTGATCATATAGGTCTTTCAGCTTTTAACCTACCAATTAATTATAAATCAATTACGTTTCAACGCGCTAAACCCTAAACCCTATGATTAAGATCAGATCCCCAACAGATGTGTGGAAAATTAAAGATGTTTCTATCTGATTGTTCACTAGCTAAATACTTGGACAAGACAGTACACATCCATGACCGTGATCCATGCGTTAAAGTTCTAATATATAATTATATCCCAATCAAAAAAGAAGTACCATAGTATATTCTGAACTGAAAACTAGATCCAAAGTCAAATGAATTAAATATTATATATATATATATATCAGGTTTGAAACTATTGTCTTTTTTTCTTTTCTTTCCTTTAATCTTATATGAGAATTAATTTTCAATCCTTCCATCTAACTATACATACTTTTTAGTAAAAAATGATGGGAGAAAATCATGTCCAATTGTTTAATAATAACAATAACATGTGTAACTGTAACCACAAGGTCTGGTTGGCAAACTGTCACCTTTAGTTGGTGAGCTACTTAGTGTTTCAATGGCAGGAGTTCGAAACCCGTTAGAAGTATTTTGTGGTTAAGAGCAAACCAAATCCCGAGCGGGGATTAATCCCACCATTCAAATGTGGGGACACCTCATGGTATTTACCTAAAAAAACATGTCTAATAGTTTAATAACACGAAAATTGCTCGCATATACATACACACTTATTACATATGTAAAGTTTAATATTCTTCTTAGGTATTTAACGCGTTATATAATTTTAGATTGTCAATTTCAACCATATATTTAAACAAGATTTATGCCTATAATAGGGAGACGTGATCTATGACCTTGACTACAATAATTTCTTGAGACAGAGTACGTCCTCAATAATATCATAGACATCTGAAAACCACACACAATTCGTAATCAAAAGAAAAAAAAAGTTGAAAGCGAACTCTAATTTGATTGGTTAAATTAGTTTGAATTTCAATAAGCTTACTGTAATCTGATTTGCATCTGATCCGCTGAATTACTTGCAATATTTGCGGATATTAGTGGATAAATTCTTCCCAGGTAAAAAAAGAAAAAGTTGCATTTGAAAGGTGAATTTATTTTTTTACTCGAGGTTGAAACTCTTGTAAAGATTGGACATGCCAGTGAGAAAGCACACCGCATGCAAAATCAATCAAATCTTAATTACCTGCGTGTGTTGGGGTTCGTCAGTAATTTTTTAGAAAAGAAAAAGGAAAAAAATATGTTTTTTGAGTTGGATTGTCAAATCAAGAACAATACCGAGGTGGCATCTTTAGCTTGATTCGTACGTTATGAGAGACTGTGAGGAGAATAAAAGAAGAGATGATACAACAAAGTGCGCCAAATAAGACGTGAGTTTTTTTGTCACCTTCCTCAGAAAGAAAAGCAAAGAGCACAATCAATCTCTCAAATTCATCACAATTTCGGCTTTAGATTAAGTTGAAATGATTCGAATATAATAAAGATATCAGAATACAGATTAATTTTGTTGGAAAATTACTCAAGATATGAAACAAGGAAAACCATTGTTTAATATAATATCTTCTTTTTTTTGTTGTTGTGAAAGTTACATGGTTGACCATTTTTAGCTTATTTGACCAACCAACCCCTATTTAAATAAATAATTCTCTTTAATTTTTTTAAAAAAATACAAAATGAACAAACTAACAAAAGGTATTCAAAATAATTCTCTTTAGTTGGTACCGAAAGGTATTCAAACTTTTGAATAAAGTGTTGAAGAATCACATGTTGTCAATTGAGAAATTCTAAAATGTCCGTACCTGAGCCATCCTTGAAGTGACATATGATATGTGGAGTGAAGGTAGAGATTTTACATCATATCAAATGACATAACAAAAAATAATTTTACATTTTATTTTAGCTTATTTATACTAATATCTCTGAAACAATGGTCAAATCTTATTTTGTCTCTCCAAATTTAAAGTGGCCCACTTATATAGTTTGACAGTTATTTGGTGATTCACTTTGCCATATACCGTCAACTCCGTACAAACATCTGTTAAATATGATGACGTGGCAATGGTGCTTTTGTAATTTCGTACACATGGATCATTATTCACAATTGAGAAGGGTGATGTGGCAAGTGGAGACCACATCTACATAGTTAAAAATATTATTAAAACTAAAAAATTAAGTAAAATAGTAATAAAATACCATTTAAAAAAACTATCCTCTCCCTGCTTCTCGACCCACCCATGACCCACCCCCCCTCAGCAACCCCAGCCATCTCTTCCGCCTCGTTCAACCTCAACCACGTAGCACATCACAACCACCACGCACACCGATAAGGCCCATGAAAGCCACCTTTAATTGTCATACTTTCTTCAATTCTTGCTACCTATGTCCAATCAACCACTCAAACTACGAACCAATGCCTTCCACCAACATTCAAAATCCACAATTCTAACCCAAAATCAAACACATCCATATCTTGACCAAACAAATAACCAAATACAAATTGAACAAAATTCTAAAATTAATTCCTAAAGAAACTCCTCATAAGCTCGGAGTAGTCTCTTTTAGTTTTGGGAAATCCCGAGTTTGGGCTTCATGATTGTCAATAGCTTGGGCTTCTTCGCCAGGTGAGGACTCTCTACTTCGTCAATTGCAGTACTCTTAAAATTCGAGTTCATCTAAATCATTACCCAGATTTTTGAGTTTATACTATTAGGATGAGGGGTTGACGAAGACAGGGGAGAGAGAAGAAGATAAGGAGAGGAGAGGTGGGTTGGGGAAGGGTGGATCTGTGGGGGTTGGGTTGAGGTCAGGGAATATGTGGGGTGGGTCGGCGGTTGATCTATAAGGGTTGGGTTCGAGGTCAGGAGAGAGGAAGAGAGAGAGAGAGAGAGAGAGAGAGAGAGAGAGAGAGAGAGAGAGAGAGAGAGAGAGAGAGAGAGGGAGACATGGAGAGAGTGGGTCGGGAAGTCGGGGATGGAGGTGGGTTGAGGGGTCTGTTAGGTGGATGCGGCTAGGGAAGCGGGTGGAGATGGGGTGGCTAAGGTTGAGGATGGGGAAGTGCGGGATGGGGTTAGGGTCGTGAAATGGGAGAAATTTTTGGACATTTGGAATTACTTTCCAATTTATTGCATTATTTTTTATGACACATGGCCGGACTGCATTGAAAATATTTCATATGTCCTACATCTAGTGGATGGTACACCAGCCACGTGGTGTACCGGGAACACCCAAAAATTACTCGTGAAATGGGGTGAGTGGACTGTGTTATCAATTTTTAAATTTTTTAAAATGTTTTTATTTTTATTTTTAATTATTAAAATATTTAATTATATTTTTATCTATTGGTGAATAATGAACCATGGGTACAAAATTATACAAACACCCTTGCCACATCATCATAGTTAACTAACTTTTGGACAGAGTTGACGGCATGGGGCAAAGTAGGTCACCAAACCACGATCAAGCGGGGTAAGTGGGCCACTTTAAGTTTGGGAGGACAAAGTGAGATTTGACCGTAGTTATAGGGGGCATTGGTGTAAATAAGTCTTTTATTTATACGGATACGACATCAATTATCATCATTAACTATTAATTAACATATCGTCTATCATATTATGTGAATTTAATCCGTTTAAAATTATAAAGTCTTTTTTAATATACAAAAGATATTGAGGAATGGTAAAATCGAACTTAGGAGGTGCATGAATAAATGGTCTAATCAAATGCATATTGCAGAGAAACATGACAAGAAAACCTTGTGTTTGGGATGCAATTGAATATTAAGGTCACAACAACACAATGCCGATTTCATTTCCCCCAAAAACCAGGATTTGGAACCCCATTGTATTTCCCTTTGGGAAAGTCCTGGTGGAGTCAAGTACAAGCTAGAATATACACTTCTAATTAAGTAAAAGCTATTTCTTTTAGGAGCAAGACTAGCACATGTTACAGAAAAACTTAATTGAAACGGAGATAACACTATTTTCCTATTCTCGACTAATAATATTATATCACGTTGAAGTGTTGTCACGTGTGTCACGTCATTATTAGTCTGATATAGCAAAATAGTGCTATCCTCATTTCATGGAAGTCTTTCTTGCACATGTTGACCCATATGCTTCTTGTGCTTTGTTTAATTAGGAGAGAGGGTACTAACTTGGTAAGGGAGCCAAGATGTCTATCATTAAACTTCACCTATTCTTTACCAGTTTTTCTGTCATGCAAAATTACGTAGAAAAGATTCGAACTTGGGATCTCTTTAACATTAAAAAAATAATTACTTGTGCCAATAATTCTAAAAGTGGTAAAAGCGGTCCATTCTTTTTCTTATGTTTATTTCTTATTACACAAAAATTCTAGTACACTAGAACGGGCCTAAAATTTAAGTAACAAAAGCAATGAAAAAAGTTCATTAAAAAATAAAAACAAAACAATCATCTCCATTTCATTTCGTTCTTCCCATCCCATAAATTTTTTTTACTAACTCTAGCGAATAAAACTTTTTCTTACTAAAAGTTGTACGATCTTAAATTATTTTACGATTATTTTATAAGAATATTTGAGACCAAAATACTTTCTTCCTCATTACTTTAGTACTTAGACCAACCAAACCATTCTCTTTATCTCACAAACGCAATTTCTATTTACCAATTACTAGACAAATAAAAAAGCACTTTCACTTTTGAACTTTTAAATTTTAATTTCTTTTTAGATTTTATCCTGTTATTGTTAAAAGGTATAAAACAAGAAGAAACACATCTTTCTATACCCAAACCCGTTTGTGTCTTGAACCTTTCCCTCCTCTCACAAGTCGTAGGTGATTAAAAAAACACTAGTTAAAAAGCACTTCCTTTCAAGATTCCACCTTTCCCTTTCACGAGTCACAAGTACTCAAATGAAAACACTCGGTTTAAAAGTGCTTTTTTCGCCCCTCCTTGATCTTTTTACAAGGCGTTTGCTTCTGCAAGGCTTAAAACAGTAAAGCAAACACATGCCATAAACAGTGAACAGCAGAAGGTGAAAGTGGAAATCAGCAGCCAGTGGTACTTACTACATGAAGAAGAAGACAAACTTATAAGAAAATACCCCCCCAAATCCTACTGTACACCAAAAACTTCAAACTTAAAGTTAGAACAAACCAACCCGACCCCAAAGAAAATTAAAATAACACATAGTAAAAAGGCTAATACAATTCTTGGAATCTAGAATAAACACTCCAATATCCCCAGACAACTAAGACTTCATATGCTAAGAAGATCAGGCGGCGGTGATTGCGGAGGCGCCTGCTGTTGATGATCTTTCGTGTTACTCGTTGTAGTTGGAGACTCTGATGCACTAGTGCCAGATGGAGGGAAGGACTCTGTTATTGCTGAGTCTCCTCCTCCCTGTTTTGAGCCGGGCGCCTTTGGAAGCTCTGTTAGAATTTGAACCACTTCCCGCATTGTTGGACGCTCCACAGCTTGTTCTTCCACGCACAGCATTGCAACGTAAAACACGTGCATAACCTCATGGAGAGGGACTGAAGGGAGCCTGGAGTCAAGGATTTTCAAGACTCCTTCCTTGTTTGAGTCTGTCATTTTTCGAACCCATTGAACTATGTCTACTCCATCTCCAAATTCACCAACCGGTTTCCTGCCGCTAACAAGTTCTAACAGAACTACTCCGAAACTATAAACGTCACTCTTCTCATCCACCTTCAATGTGTAAGCATACTCTGCACACAAAAGAAAACATCATATTATTACAACAAGAAACCATCAAACCAAAACCCTTGTACGAATTTAAACTAGTCAACCCAGACTCAAGTTCAATTTTCAATTACTTATGATTTGTTTTGTAGGGGTAATATTTTCAAAATTAAAAGTCTCGGTCGTTTTATGGGTAACAGTCAAAAATCATTAAATAATTTAAATTCATGTACTTTCAAGGTATCCTGCCAAGTTGCCAACCACCATATCAAAATTTTCAACAGTTTAAATGTTTAATCAAGAAGCATACATCCAACAATTAGAAACCCAAAGTCAAATTTCACCACATGACAAAGAGGCTTCTGCAGAAATAAATGCAGGGCCTCACTCACTGTAAAACATATATGGTATTATTGGGTCAAAAGTAGCTCTCAATTAAGACTAAAATGAGGGAGTTAGTACATTTTCTACAGTAGTAAAAGTACCCAAATATTCAAGGGTTGAATGAATCATAATACCTGGAGCAATATATCCATAAGAACCAGCAATTGCAGACATGCACTCGGACGTGCCTGAATCCTGCAGGAACTTGGCAAGCCCAAAATCAGCAACATGAGCTTCAAAATTAGAGTCAAGAAGGATGTTATTCGACTTCACGTCTCTGTGGACGATCAACGGTGAGCAGTCATGGTGAAGATAGCAAAGCCCCTTTGCAGCCTCAATGGAGATTTTGTACCTTGTGTCCCAATGCAAGTGGCCCCCTTTCTTACCATGAAGAACCTCACCCAAGCTACCATTGGGCATGTACTCATAGACCAGAAGATTTGTTTCATGGTTTGAACAAAAACCCAATAATCTAACAATGTGCCGGTGTCGAATTCGACCCAGAGTTTGAATCTCAGCATTGAATCCATGGTCATGGGATGACCCTCTGCTCATTGCTGGTAGTCTTTTCACAGCCACATTGTCACCATTAGGCATAGCTCCTTTGTACACAATCCCAGCCCCTCCTTTCCCTATGATGTTGTCTTCCTTCAACGAATCCAATACATCATCAACTGTGAAGTCCAAGCGCTGGAAAGCAGTCAATTTCCAAGCCCGGGACTCGCTCGCTTTCTTCAAAGACCGGGCTTTGATGATTGCAGCAACAGCGAATATGATGGAGCACAAAAGCAAACCAATAACAAGCAATAGCTTCAGAGAAGCAGTAAGGGACCCTTTGACATGTGGTTGGTGGGTGCCATTGGCAACCCCATCTTTGCACGAAACCAAATAGGGACCGCAGAGATCAGGATTGCCCAGAAAGGAAGTGTAATTGAAGTAACTGAACTGACCAGTACCCGGAACCAAACCCGAAAGATTGTTATAGGAAAAGTCCACAGATGTCAAGCTCTGCATTGTGGATATGGACGAAGGGATGCTACCCACCAGATGGTTTCTCGAGAGGTTGAGGTAATTCAATATCCGCATGCCTGTAATCTCCTTCGGAATCTCGCCGGCGAGCTCGTTTCGGCTGAGATCGACGAACGTCAGGAGCTTGCATTGGCTGATTTCGGGTGCGATCGGACCCAGAAACTTGTTGTGGCTAAAATCGATCTTGGATAGTTGCTGTAGTCTCCCAATCTCGGGTGGGATTCGACCCGAGAACTTGTTGCCATCGAGGAGGAGCTTCTGGACGCCTGAGAAGTTGCCGATGGTCGGCGGCAGAGACCCAGAAAGCCGGTTGTATGAAAGGCTAATCTGGCCGAGATTCGCCGATATTGTATCGGTTTCGGGAAACGAACCGGCCAAGAGATTGTCCTGCAACTCCACTTGAGTGAGCTTGGGCAAGCCAAAGAGACCCTTCGGAATCGACCCATTGAGGAAGTTGTCACCCATCCGAATCCGACTCAGCGAGCCACACCTTCCGAGCGACTCGGGAATCGGCCCGAAAAGGAAGTTTCCGAGAGTGATGAGAGTCTGAAGATTATTTCCGAAACACATATCGGGGGGGAGAGTCCCTGTTAACTTGTTCGACGAAAGGTCCAAGGTTATAAGCTTTCCATTTTTGCCCAAGCCCTGAGGAATGCTACCAGTGAAGTTGTTTTCCCATAGCTGCAGAACCTGGAGTTCCGGCAGGTCGCCGATGAACTCGGGAATGGCGCCGTAGAGCTTGTTTCTGAAGAGATTCAAAAGGGTCAAGTTCTTGAGCTCCGAAAACGAGCCCGGAATCTCGCCCGAAAACATGTTGTTGGATAAGTCCATCGACTTCAAGCTCTTGAGGGAACCCAGCTCGGCAGTCAACGACCCAGAAAGGGCATTGACCTGAAGAAACAGAGTGTCCACATTTTGTAACCGACCCAGTTCCCGCGGGACCTCTCCGGTCAAGTTACAGTTGGCCGCGTCTAGCCGAACGAGCTGGGATAAGTTTCCGATCTCGGGCGGTATGCCGCCTTCGTAGATGTTGTAGTATCCGATATAGAGCTCTTTCAAACTGGTTAAATTTCCGATCTCGGGCGGTATCGAGCCGCCAAGCTCGTTCCCGGATACGGCCAAGTACTCGAGAAGCGGGAAGCGGCCGAACTCAGGCGGAATCCGACCCGAGAAGTAGTTGCCGCCCAAGTGCAAATGGCGGAGGCTGGTCATGTGGGTCACGGAGACGGGGAGGTCGCCGGTCAAGTTATTGTTGTAGAGGTCGAGGACGGCTAGGCGGGTGAGGTTGGAGAGCTGAGGAGGGAAGGTGGTGTTGAAGATGTTGTTGGAGAGGTTGAGGAGGCGGAGCCCAGAGAGGGCTGAGATCTCGGACGGGATGGGACCCGAGAACTGGTTGTTGGCGAGGGTGAGGTTGGAGAGGAAGCGGAGGTGGGCTATGTCAGAGGAGAGAGTGCCGACGAGGTCAAGGCTGGAGAGGTCGAGGGAGGTCACGTGACGGCGGGAGTCGCACGTAACGCCTGTCCAGGTGCAGTGGCTGGTGGTGGGGGTCCAGGAGGAGAGTACGGAGGTTGGGTCGGAGGATATGGAGGATTTGAAGGAGAGGAGGGCGCGGTAATCGGACATTTCACGTGCGGCGAGGAAGTGGTGGAGATGGAGGAGGAGGAGGAGGAGAAGAAGGAGCCGCATTTTTTATTTTGGTTTGTGGTTTTTTGGGTGGTGGAGGAGAGAAGGAGGGATGTGGGGAGAGTAGCTGAGTGAGAGTGACTCTGTTCACTTCTTCAGTAAGAAGATGTAGAGAGAGGGTAGAGAGGCGGGTGAGCTTCGTCTGATTTTATTGTCTTCTTTTTTTTAATTCAAAATTAAAAATAAATAAAAAAGATAAAAGAAAAATAAAAAGTGAGGATGGTTTTCTTTCTTTTTTATTATTATTTTAGGGGCATCCCCGAATTCGAATTATTTGATTGAATGTTTTGGACGCTTATTGTTCTTTTTTTCGCACTGGGAAAAATATTCAAAAGTTAAGAGAATTTTGTAGATAGAGAAAAACAGAGTGCTTTTTGGTTTTGAATCTTTTGGTTCAACGATGTTTGCTATTATACAGCTGCTACCCCATTTCTTTATTTATTTCTATAAAGTTCGATAAATTGTTGGCGTGCAATGTATCATGGTTTCATGGATTCATGGATGTGTGTCCAATTATCGATGTACTATGGGTTGTAGGAGAATGCTATGCCATGCCTAAAAATACACAACCATCATATGGATATGAGGAAATCTTAGCGCCTTCTTTAATCTGTCTTATAACATTCTACCTCTCTCATGTGCGTATCATTTTACACTTAAAAAATGGAGATTTTGACATAAAGGTTGTGCTAATGTAATAATGGCGTTGTTTTAAGTGTAGAAATTGTGCGTGTCGTGAGGAGAAAGGAAGGTCAAAGGTTAGAAAGAAGGTTCTTAATATTCTCATGTATCTATTACTTTTAGTTTCTTTTTCTATTTATTTTCTCTCAAGTATATCCCCCCTTAGGTTTTATCTCTTTGTATTTTACGCGGTACCTAAAAGGTTTGAGAGTTAAAAAAGTAAAATCTAAGCGTGAAACTTACCAAACACTCAAAAGGAAAAGCAGGAAGATAATTACACCACCAATTACCTAAGTTGAACGATGTCGGAACCTAAATATATGATGATAATATAAGAATGGCAAGAGAACTTTATCTTATCTATGCATTTTATTTTATTTTCGTTCATAAGATTTGAAGTCAATACTTCTGCTAACATAAAATAGACTAATATCAACTTAGATCAAATGTCAAAGATAGCCTTAGTACTTCACACAATTGATAAACTGGAAATGCATGTTAAAATTAAGGATTACATAAGTCTTAATCATATGAAGAAAAAAAAAACCTAAGTCTTTAATCATTTGAAGAAGAAGAAAAAACCTAAGTCTTTATCATGTTTGTACAATTCGTCATTACATGTATTTAATTACAACATTGTTGCCTTTTGTTGGGTTGATGATGTTAACTTCCAACTTCCTCAACATCCAATTTGCTATCCTTCTAACGTAACAAACTTGATATGCGCATTTCGTTTTTCGTCTCGTAGTAGTAGTTCTATGGCTTGCCAGCTGGTATTTTTTCAATCTTGCGATAATTTTGAATTTTCTCTCCTTTTTCTTTCTCATTGTTTAAAATATATATATATATATATATACAAAATATTCAATTAAGAATTAAAATGGATCATGTATCCACTTCCAAACAATAATTTAAAGAACTTATTATACAATAATCGATCAAATACAATATCACACAATGATCCATCAAATACATTATTATACATTTAAACAAAATATATAATATTCAATTAAGCATTAAAATGGATTGCGTATAAAACACATAATAATTGTTTTACTAGACAAAAACACTTATAGTTTAAGTTGGCTAGAGCAAATGTGCTCTTCACTCTACACCCTAGTTCGAATCACCATTTTCGTAATTTAAATTATATTAAAATAAAATATCGGTTGTATAAAAAAGGTTATATAAAAATAGATATTTAAATTAAATATGAAAAATTTCCTTATATGGGCCCTAATCGTAGGTAATGCATATCAAATACTTTAGTTTAGGGTACCTTTATATTATATATCTCTGGTTGTTGAACAAGGTTTACAGACACAACAAAAAGGGACTATGATTCCTTTTTTTTTTCTTTGGTTTATTTGCCTTTACTCTATTCTGACCTAACGTAGTTGGTTTGTCTATTTTTACATACCCAATTTCCTAATTCCTCAATAAACTAGTATATAGATTTTACAACTACTTACCATTTCAAAAATTGAAAGTATTATAATTTTTTAGATGAAGCATCAAGTAATCCATTATCCGTATAAATATTTCACATTGTATTGTAGTTTAGTCTATCGCTTGTATTAAAAAAACGTTTATAATTAAATGTATTAATCCTGATTATGTATATTATCTATATTCTATGCTCACATGAAATGTATGAAGGGCTGGAATTAATATGTTTGTTGGGTGCAAATTACCAATTATGTTGTTATAATGAATGATAATTGTTGTGATGTGAAAAACGAATTAGCGTAAGTACCATTTTAACTACTTATGTGCCAATTCCCCTAATGATAAAACAATCACCCAAATTACCCAAATGTCCTTAATTATGATTATAATTATGCCCATGAACAATGTTTAAAATGTTCTGTATAAACAAATTTCTGCTCTTTTTCAAATGTTAAAAAAAAAAAAAAAAATCATTGAACCACCCTTGCTAGATTCTGTTGTCAGCTGAACTGCTGGCTTAGCTGCTTAAGCATATATAAACACGACATTAGTGTCACCCTACAGCTTACGTTCTTCTTAATTTTGCTGGTGATCAGAACATCCTACGTTACTTGTTGACCAAAACTTTGACCAAGAAAAGCAACCACCATTTTGATGTAACATTAACAAATTTATAAGATTAAGTTCCTTTTAGAAAGAAAAAAAAACATTATAAATTGTTGTAATAATAATACTTGCTTGGTAAGATATCCGGATCTCTTAGAAACATTTAATTAATTGTGACACATAAGTATTATTAATTATTAATTTAGGGTTTAATCTATAGCAAAAAGTATCGATGGCGATATAATTCCTACATCCTGAAAAATATGAAACCAAATATCTTTTTCAAGTTCTCATTCATCGGAAGGTAAAGCCCTCGGATCCCTTTCAATGTGTTAACGTAATATTATCATTCACATCCTACATGTGGGTTGGACTAGTTAACTAGGACAATGAGTTTGCACTCAAATTCGAATTCTCTTCTCTATATATTAAAGGGGTCCTTAGATATATGTCCATTTTCGTTATTGCACATTGAATGCAGTCCTCATCATTCCTCTTATCGATTGAGATCCACCAAGCCACCTGTGTGGGTAGTTAAGCAAACCTTGCAACCACCATATTTGAGATATTTACAGCCATGCCATTGGATGGAAATGGCAAGCCGTTGACATTTAATTTATGTTGATTTCACTTCACATGGATTCAAAACTTTTTTAATTCATTTCTCTTTTGTTGCAGCATACATATGGAAACTATATTAAAGCATTTGCAGGATATGCTCTTACGTATCTTTTTTTTTTCGATTGATAGCATATACCTGCCTTTTAGGTATAAATTCATATATTGGGATTTCTTATTGATGTTTTTTTCATCGGTTATTTTACTATACCTGGTATGGAGGTATGCTATTACAAATTTAAAACGCAATGATTCCATTAATTACCTAGATATTATCGACCAAAAGATTACCTAGATATTAGGTATATTTAACTAATACTTGGGTTTCAATGCTTGGACCATAGGTAAATATTTAATTTTTTTAAATTTTTATAAATGTGGGAGGATGTTTGGTGATGTACCTATATCTGAGGCATATGTATGGTAGATGGTAGAAATGGAGGAAGCATGCTGCTAAACAGAACTTGCAGACGAATCGATGCCATTTTTATTCATTTGATCTTTTCTCACAGTGGAGTAATGACCACCAAATTAACTTGAATTGGAGAAGTAGCTAGAAACTAAGAAAAGGACACAGTGATAAAGTATAATCTTTACACAGTTGGTGGGTTTGTCGTTCTCTTGAATTGGAGAAGTACCTAACCTATAGGTAACCTCTTGAGTGTGTACCTATGGCACAGGTAACCTCTTGAGTCTGCATAAATTGGCTTGACATGACGATAATTGATTGTGGAAGATATGATTTATGCGATTCTTTTTGTTCTTGCCATATGAGGATTATTTAACGTGATTTTTGTGATTTTGCTTTTTTGAGGTTACCTAATTTATATCTTAAGGGCAAAATTGGAAGCACAACATCAATTAAAAATTTAAGAAAATAAAATATAAACCTCAGAAATTAAAAAAAGGTAAGTAATCCTACATGACACAAAAGCTAGAGGACTTGAATTACTAACAACAAGTGTGTGGATTGCACCCAAATTCTATCGTAATCCTACATGACACAAAAGTCAGAGAACTTATACCGAATTAATTAAAATTAATTTAGAATAATTGGAATTATCCTTATATAAAAAAGTTATTGTGCATCTTATTTTTCAGGTTTATTATAATGATGAAAAATGGGTGTTGATGGGGTTGCTTCCATGTACGGTCCAACTATAGCATAGCAAAAATCACTGGTGCAGATTATAACATATGCTAGGGCTAAACGACAAACCCAGCAATGCTCCATGCTCCACCTTCATCATATATGAATAGTACATTATTATCCCTTAGACCTAGGTACAGTTTCAACTTTCAACTTTATTGATTAATGATAATCAGGAGGTGACACATGTATATATGTATATTCTTCATGGTTAAAATATGGGGCCCTCTTGCTGAATCAAAGGATATATAAACAGTGGGACATATGAACTGGATGATTAACTGGGGGTCCCATAGGAGGATTTACCCAAGAGAAAGTGACCATAAAGGTTAAAAAAAGGTTAAGATAACACATTGAAATTCCTTGGTTTAATGTAGGATTCAAATCAAGGATCTTGTTTTAACCCTATCTAACAATGAACTAGTTACTTCCTCAATCTTCTGGACGATGACGAAAACTTTCACGACCTATTCAATCACTCATGGAGAATCGACCGTTACAGTACATTATGAATAATTTATGTTTGAATATGTTGTATATTTAATGATTCGAACTTAAGATATCTAAAGTTACATACTGTTTTATACTATACTATTTGGATTAGGCTTTATTTATTTATTTGGTTAGTAAGTACTATGTAATACCAAAAAGAGAAAATGAATGATTATGAGCAAAAAGATGAGAAAACAAACAAAAGAAAAGAAAGGGAAAATTAGTGACAATAATATGTAATTATTAAGGAGTAATAATTTTGCTGGGTTGGATAAAGCTGGTCAAACAAGGTTGACTGACATGTTGGGACACGAGACGTGGTGTTTTCCTTGAACCCCATCTCTCTCTCTCTGTCTCTCTTGGCACATTTCTTATTATGACCAATAGGTCCCTATTTCATCTTCCTAATTTACCTTTCTACCCCTACAGCCAAACCAAAATTACAGTCCTCTGATCCTGCTCTCTCACAGTGGTCCCAAACCAGAAGAAATCAAAGTGGTCGCAGAAAGACTGTAGAGAGAAAATGACGTTGCAGACCCTCCACGCCAAAGAAAGGGACACAAAATTGTTATTTTTGTTATTATGTGACCATAATGCCCTTGATTTGGTGGCAATTAATGGATTTAAAAAGCAAGTGTCTCTATCGAGACGGGGGGGCTAGCAGCACAAAAACTGTCTCATGTGGTTGGAAGGCTTTTATGGTAATTTCAGTCAGAGGTTCCAGCTATCAGAGATTTGGACTGGCTCACTTCCCTTTCCCCCCATTGTGCAAACTTGATGAAAAAAGATTCAGAAGGCAATGATTTTGGCTCCTCTGATTTCATTAACAAACTTGTACTGAATTTGATGTTAAAGGCTGTGATCACTGAGACCATATCCTCCTTTGATTCAAACAAGGGTTGAAAATCACATAGTTCCTCTCTTTAATGTCACAATTCCAGCAAATTTTCTGGTTTGTGTTCTTATTTTAGCAAAGTTCTGCACATAGAGGGTCAAATTTTTGTGGCCTCTCCTTTTTCTACTTTGTTTCTAGTCTGTAAAAAATTCTTTGTTTTATTAGAAGAAAAATGAGCTTCTACCCAAAATAGAGACCATGATCAAGAATCACAGTGCCCAAAAATCAGCCTTACATCTGTGTCATCAAATGGTCAAATTTTGAACAAAAAGCCCCACACCCACATGTGGTTGTTGAGTCTATTGTGAGACTTGGGTGTAGAATTTGGTGGAAGCAAGCATACCATGAAAGATTGGGTTTTTTTTTTTCGGGTGCTAATTTTTCCACTCTTTTTTTGTCTAGTTATACTCTTTTTGGCTTTTAATACTTTTTACCATAACATACAAGATAATATAAGTAAACAAAAGAGGAGTCGTAGCTCACTTATATTTTTTACTTGTAAAGATATTGGGAGCGCAGTTGGAGGAGGAGGGAGTGGGTGGGGAAGGGAAGAGAGGGAGAAGATTCGGTGGCTTTATCCAGAGCCTTTTTTGTCAAACTGTTCACTTAGAACTAGAAAGAAAACTTTGGGCTAAGTTAAAAAGCCCTGAGCCCAAAGCTTTTTTTATCCCAGAAAACACGTTGTATCAAATTACTAATTTATGCCTTGAACTGTGTTCCTTTTGTCCCCTCACCTTTGGAAATCTGGAATCCACCAAGTCCAAAATTCATAATTTTTATTTTAATTTGGCATTGACAATCCTAAATCTTAATCTAATCTTTGTTCAGTTGTTTTATGTTTAATTTGGCCTTTGGTTAATGTGTAAGATGTAGTATGTTGCAGTTGGTGCCTCAGTTTTTATAGAAAGGTGTGTGTGTGTGTCTCTGGGCTGCTGAACAAGTTGCAAGCTGGTTTCTTAATTGTATCAAATTAAGATGGATGGCTTTTGGAGGTAGTGGGGAGTACTTTTATTATTAGAGAACATGGCATTGGCAAGTTGGCAACCAACAAACAAAAAGAAACAACAGCGTTCCATAAAAATTGTATGCCAGTTTGCTTTGTTCATAAAACAAGTTTAATTTAATTGCATACGAGTCGTCAATGTTGTTCTGTTCTAGATTTGATTTGGAGGGGCCAGCATGAGCAAGAGACTCTAGAGAAAGAAGAAGAAGAAGAAGAATTTGGGAAATGGATAATTACATGAAAGGATGATTACAAGCACTAAAGCATCTGACACAAGTCAATGTCTGTCAATGTCTTTTTCCACAGAGCTAATACGCCGTTGGCCTTTTAAATACGGGACGACAGTTATAAATGTTAATTTGAATTCAATACCATGGATCTCTTTGCCAACCCCACAAGCACCTCTTTTTCATTGATACCCAGTTACCCAGTGCCAAGGGCATGGAAGAGACACCCATAATTCTGATGAATAAAAAAAAAAGAAAAAAAAAACAGAAATGAGTGCTGCTCCAACACAATTTGACAGAAAGTGACTGAACAATCGATTAGCATTCTTTTCTTTACAGAGCTTTTCAATTTCCCATCTCTGTTAAAATTATGTATTATCTGTTTCCTTAAGGAATCAAATTTCCTTTGGTGTTTCCCTGACCAATAAAAGGATAAAGCTACAAGGTTCTATTATCAAACACTGTCACCATTCCTTTTTTCCCTTAAAACAAGAACCTTTCCCAAATCCCATTCTCTACTATAATTAATTATCTTTTTTTTTTCATGTCAAGACAAAACTGATATTATTTTTCAATATGAAATTTTATTACAGTTACCTTATGATATGGACATGTAGTGGAGAGAGTTTCTGGAAACCATAAGCAATGATGTCATTTCAATTTGTTTATGAGATGAGCAATTTGTATGTAGAGCATTAATTAGTAGATGTGGAATGATTATATTTATATTTCATTGTCATGTAATTATCAAATGCTTAATTATATATGTCTACAACAAAAAGCACATCAATAGCCTTTTTTTTCTTTGATGATCAATTAATTGTAATGATAGAATGAGGGTTTCCAACGAGGTTTTGTGTTCGATTTCTTCTTTTCGAGTATCGTTTGTTTTAAAAGGAAAAACCTAGATGGGCTTCGATTAATGAGCTCCAATGAGAAAACTACGGGTGGTCCATGACCATGTTACTCCCTTCCAATTTATCATTCAACTGGAGTGGGGGCTTGGTGAGGGGTTTCAATCTCACCATCAACAAAGCATGGGGGTGCATCAATGGTGAGATTGAAACCCCTCACCAAGCCCCTCACTGCCCTCACTATAGAAGCTCCCTTGAAGAAAATCCCAAATGGAATTGGAGCCTGGTGGCTGGCACCCATCATATCCGGGTTTTTGAGAGGCATTTGTTTGTATGTCTGTCTTCATGTGTAGGAGCTTCCACTACAAATCTGACAGAATTCCTTCTGTTGCTTCTATGAATTGGACAGTTCTTATTTCTTGGCCTAATTGACAAAATAACAGGTTTACAAGATTCTTTTTGTGCATCAGTCACGTTAATTTTTTTATTTCTTGTCTTGCTTGTAATCGTTTCTAACAAGTGGGGGGCATTGGACCTTGTTTTTTTTTGGGTGTGCAATTCTAAATTGTAATACTGTCAAACTGCAGTTTACCATTTTGCTTGTAATGTTCTATGTTTCCTGTGTTCTGCAATTGGTATTTTTTGGGTCCAAGGAACACCTTGTACTCTGCAGAAATCTTTTTGAAAAGCTCAAACTAGTGTACTATTGTTATTTTTATTTTTATATTTCTGCTGAAGTATGGCTCTGGTTTGCTCTCCTGCACTACCTAATATTTGGTATGGCCATGATGAGTTTACAAGAATTGGCCTTCTAATTCCTGATAATCAAGCATCATTGCATTTGGTAAGGAATTAGAAAGTACATATTTAAGCAATAATCCAGATGAATCAAAGGGTATTATTGGTGTTTTGAAGTTTCAAAAGCTGTAATCTTATTTGTAGAAACCAAAGCATACATCCAACTACTTCTGCAAGAGACACTGTGTTACAAAAACTGCAATCTTATTACCGAACTTGAACATGGCAAGCTGTTGAATACGTTTCCTTAAAAGCTTTTTGTACAGGTCCTGTGGAAGTGATCTAGAGCTAATCCGCGAATTAGACTCAATAATGAAAAAGATTATAAGAATAAGCTGACAAAAAAAAATTTGGCTGTTATTATATAATGCTAAAAAGAAATGTAGCAATAAATTCAGGTATCAGCATCAGGATCCGGATCATGATCATGATCATTATTATCTGAATCAGGATCATCGTTATCATTATCAGGATCAGGATCATCATACTGCATGTCCATTTGGGATGCAGCAAGAAATAGGGCTCCAGTTCCTGAACCACCATGAGAATGTTCAATAACAACGTTGTCTGATAGGTCATTCCCAAGCATTTCCCAGACACTGCTGTTGAGGTAATTTCTGAAGACACGGTAGTGCTCATAAAGCCCGCCTTCCACGGTAACTACACTTTTCTTGTTTTCGATTCTCCCTAGCTTCTTTATTATCCCAAGAATGCCAGCTCCAGCAAGACGAGCTCCACGTTCTGCAATGATGTCACAAACCTCGGAAACAACCTCCCTCACCCTTGGAGAAGTACTAGTGATCTGGTAGTAATGGAGAATAAGAGTTAAGTATTTTGCATATCAGTAAGATTGAAGACTAGTTCAGGTAATTCCTACGCACCCCAAAAACTTTCTTCAGTTTTTCACCAACAATTTCACGATCATCAGATGCATCTTGATGCATAGCCGCCATATCAGGTGAGCTAGATGAAATGACAAGTGACGTATTATTAGCAGCTGAAAATGATTCTCTTGTGTCCAATGTTGCCAAAATAAGTATAAATGTGCTGCAAATTTTAACCACAGTATTGCATCATTTCTTTCACTCTTTCTATTTGATTTAGATCAGCAGTTAAGTCAAATTAAGATGCTAACCAAAATCAATGCATAATTTTTCCAACGGTCACAAATTCAACATGCTACTAAAAGCACATGCACATTAGACTTTGTTCTGCACCTCAATTGGTAAGGAGTCATGAGTTTTGAAGGCACATGGTCTCCAAATAATGCTGTTTCCTGGGCCATCTTCAGTAATACTCTTCTCACAATTTCCCCCAGATACATTCCTGAAATCAGCTTCTCGAATCTCTGATACAAAACAGGATTAGCGAAGAAGCAGAGCAGTCATGTGTTTCGATAGATTGGAGTACAAGGGTTTCCTCACCCGCCTTCCAGGATTTGAGCTCTCAGCATCTAAACAAGTATCAAAAATGGTTATTGGAAGATGAGGAGAACTGAAATCTCCCCACTGTGTGCTAATTACCTGCAAAACTAAGCAGATAATTTAATTATTCTGTTCACTTCTATGCAATAAGCAACTACAATAGACACTAATTACCATCTCTCCTAACTTAGGTGATGGACCATGCCACTGCAGAGCTGCATCTGCTGGCTCTACATAAGCAGCATCTGTGCCCATTGCTAGAGTAACCGCAGCCACGCTTTCTTTGTTATAGTATCTACCTCCCGCCAAATTTCCTATTGTATCATCAACCTGCGCAAGAAGATACATAGCAGAATCAATTGCAAGGAATCACTTTGTTGTACTAGAATCAGGCAAAAATGGAAGTCACATTGACCAAGGGAGCCACTTACCATTGCATAAACGCGCAAGTTCACTCCATGTTCCTCCAGGGCTTGGTTGAAGTCACTCACCAACTTCTTTCCAACCTGATCACATTGCATAATTGTGGATATATTGGTGGTTAAAATCTCTGCAATTGCCATGATCAATTGCAATGGAAATGTTTACACAATTTTAAAATTGAGCAGTTATTTTTGTTGATTCATTGAGTGTAAAATACCAAGAAATGGGTAAATAGAACTTAACTTTGCTATCAGCTGCAAAACTTTTCCATTTGATTGCAGTTCCATGGGAAACAACAGTTTGATCGACGGGACATGACACTATACAACCCAATTTGTTCTCCTCAGCACAGTCCGCTTGACCGTCTGGATGCTCTGAAATAAACTTTCCTAGCTCCACAGCAACAAAATCAAACAGTTCCTGTTTAACCAGAAAACCTCAGATGCATCTCTTTCCACTACAGTCCATAAAACGCCTTTTGATCTTGTTCAAGTTTTAAACTCTAAATGTAAAATAATTGTGACAATGCATGATCTTACTTGGTTGAACTTGAAACCAATGCATACATGTACATAAGTCATTAGCCACACTCCCTCTTCTCCAAAAGAAGGTGTTCAGATCCTCTGCACATGTTTTGATGTTGATACCGCACTTATATAAAAAACTACGTTGTTTCCTACGTTGTTTCCCCCAAGAACTAAACCCTAAACTCTATATTTTAAAATGACATCGTAACAATTAAATTTTCCCCAAAAGAAGAAATGATCCTTGAAGCTGAAGCTGCTGCAAAAAACTTACCTTAGAAGTAGCAGCCATGAGATTGGAGGGGATGGGAATCTCCTCCCTATACAAATCTGAAATGGGTTTGTTCTTCCCTCCAAGTCTGGCACACAAGATCAAGAAGTTTGTTCCTCGCAAATTCACTCCATAATAAAACCCTTCCTCATCTCTGCCACCACACCACAACACAACACAACATATCCCAAATCAAAATTCAACAAAAACCAGTACTTAACAATCCAAGTGAGCAAATGAGGCTTGAATAAATGAAGTAAAAACTAGCTAGCCTACCCGGAGGGGAGTGGAGCAACATACGAAACGAGCATGTTGAGAGTTGTGATGGTTCCACTGGAGGCAAGGCAAGCTTTCATGTCAGAGACTAAGGCATTTGACACCAGCCACAGCTTTGGCACTGGCGTGGCACAGTCCCTTGCAAATTTGCGTAGTATTTTTTGTGTTTCTCTCCATTGCCTCTGTTTCTTCCGCTTCCACTGTCTCAGTAATGCCGCTGCCACGACCACCGTGGCGGTTGCCATCAATGCTGCCGCCACCACCACCAACTTCCTCATTTTTATTGTCTCTCCGATACCAATATGTGTGCATCAATCAACAACTTGCAAAATAATATTGGCTTTGCCATACGTTTATTTTTTTTCCTGATGATATGTTGATTCGGAATAACAGAAACCGTTATTTGTGCAGTGAGGAACGAGTATTATGGAGGGGAGGGAATAATATGCATTGATTGTGTTGGAAGGTCTTAATTAATTCAAGATATAACAGATGAGATCTTCAAATGATATTGAAATTATAAAGTCATGTCCTAATCTATGGTGTCACAGACTTCACCAAAAATCATAGTGACAAAAATATCTCTAAAGACAACCACATATAAGCTTAAAAATAAACTAAAAAAACTTTATGACGCGTATTTAAGAAAAAAAATATCCTCCTCTATCACTATTACCACAGAAAATAGTCTCATGATATTGATGATATCATCTCAATATGATGTTGATATTGTCCCATTATATCGATTGCAGATAATTCCATATAATTTTGATATGACATACATAAAATATCAATATTGTGTCGATATTATCGATGCAACCGATTTGCTTTAGTGATAGTGTTATTTGAGAACATTGCTTTATTAATATTGTTATTTTGGAACTTGAAAAAAAATAACTTTAGTATTATTTGCGTCGTTACTCAATTTACTCTTTTGAAATCGGGGTATAGTATAGGGCAATTAATTTAAGTCCATGGATTGTAAGTTCTAAGCTAGCTGGGCTGAGTCCTTCGTTTGGGCTCAAGCTTTTTTTTTTTTTTTTTTGGGTCTGATGGGCTCAAGCTCTGTACCTTGCAAATTGCAAGTAGGCATTCCGGTAACTGGGTGGACTAAATAAATTCAATTTGGGCTTCTAGAAAGCCTAAGGTCAGCTCCAACCAAATGAGGCAAAATTTAAATTTCCCATTTCAAAATAAAAGTATTCATGTATTGCCTGAACTCAAACAGTTTTTTTCCTCCAACCATGCAGACTCAAAGTTTGAGTACAAAACTTTGTTAAATTATTTAAAAATAATTAACCTCTAATTTTTTTGTCGTTAATATTTTTTGATATATATATTTTTTCAACATTAGTGATTTAATTTTATGTACATTTTAACCTAAAAAAATCTAAATTCTAAAACATAATATATTTTAACCATCCTAGCCATTAGATGAATCCGAGCCATTAGTAACAACTACAAAAAAAGAAAAGAAAAGAAAAGCAGCAAGTCAAATTAAATGACAGCCACACACGCCTCCCCAATTGAAAGTTGAAAGGTGATATCACGTGGGGCCATCATCATATTGACTGGAAATGTTGTTGCGCATGGGCTTGTGGGTCCACCAATTTTCGATCTAGGCAATAGGCCAGGCGCTATTCCTCTTGGTTTTTTGACCGGATTGCTTTTTTAGCCCCTTCGTGTACATGGTTGGAGAAGCTTTTTGGGCTAAAAGCTCAAATTTTGGGTTTACTCCCATCCCGTTGCAGATGGCCTAAAAGAGTTTGATATGTAACCACGTACAAATCTGACTGTGAATAAAAGTTGAAATTATTTGCTTGTTTTGTTTTGTTTTTTTTTTCATAAGCAATATTAGGGAAGGGAAAATCGAATCTAAAATCTCAATTGCAAAGATAACTAATCTTAACCGCTTGAGCTACAAGTTCGTAGCGTTGAATTATTTGTTAACAAGTCGTTGTTAGTCCTACTTGGGATATTAAAGGCTGTTCTCATAAACCCTTTACAACAACCTAAAGTTGAATTTTCAATTCGATCAAAAAACGAGAGTTGATTTTTCAATAATATAATAATAACAATCTGACCATTGAAGCTGGAAAAAGGACCTGTCCATGAAAAATACTTATTTCGATTTTCTACTAGTTATTTGTTCTACAAGTTTTAGTGGTGTGAGACCCCAAAATTAGAAATGTGGGTGTTTTACATCGAACAACATAGTCGTATACCAACGCAAAAGCTGCCACAAGTCAAAGTTTTTGTGCTAATCATCATGATGGTGATTCCTTTGTATCTGCGTAAAGGAAGTCTTGGATGCTTTTACACTTTTGCTCTCACCTATATAATGTTAATCAATAAATATTATAATTTCTTTTGGTTTTTCTTTTCTTTGACTCTAGCAAATGTTGTTTGGTTCGTTTCTAGATGAAAGGAAACTGAAAGATAAAAAATATTTTATTGAAGAACATCAAAATCAAGGAGAAAGGTCCTTCGGAGCCATCACCTTCAAGATAAAAGAATATTGTATGGAAGAATATATCGTTGATTTTATTTATTCATTATATAATGATTTATGCAACGAATGATGTGCTACTTTGATTGAAATTTTATTTTATGAAATGTACAAGTAGTGATGAGTTTGGTTTTAATATGAAAGGATTGGAGTCATGAATTCTTTAATTTACATAAAATAGGGTTGGGCAAAAAATTGGGTCAATCGATGAATCAAACGGTTTAGTTTGGACTGATGTGGTGTTTTTAATTTCTATCTCTTTGTATCACCCAGGTTGTACCGAACATGATTCAGATGTGGTTTGAAATTTGCGTATTGAGAGAACCGAATCAAATTAGTCCTCATATAAGAGCATCTCCACCGGTCCAAATTTACCAGGGCAAGAGGGGGCCTAGGCCCAAGTTTTGGTTCTAGTGAGCAAAGCTTGCTCGGCAGCTAGTGGGCTCCACAAGCCTGAGCAGGCCCGAAGGCAAAATTTGCCTGGGCATGCCCGAATTTGCTGACGTTAGCAATGAAAAAAATAAAAATAAAAAACCAAAAATTTCAGATTAAAAATAAAAATAAATATCTAATCATATTCTTCACTTCCCATACCAAAACTCTATACAAATTCCTCTCCTCATATCTTATGTGAATAGTAGTTGCCCTTGGGTTGCCATGACAATAAGTGGAAACACACAAGCCTTTTGCAAGGGCTGACACTATTTATGTGAATAATAATAGTCTTTATCCCTTACCACGACAAATCGGTGGAGGTGCTCTAAAAGCCAAAATTTTCCATATATATCAAAATTCTATAAAGGGTAATATGCGGAAAACAACCCTGAACTATCACGCAAATTGAAATGTCCACCCTGAATTTTTTTCTCTGCCAATTTAGCCATCGTATTTTTTTTTATCGCCAATTTACCCCCCACCGTTAGTTTTTAGCGAATTACATCCAAATATATGTTAAAACACCACGTGAATGGCACGTGCATCGTCTTTTTTGGGTTCTGCAAATCGATGGTTGGCGACTCAACAATGGCAGCCAAGAACATTCATTTTCCTAATTACTTCTAAGCCTTATCTAAACAAACCCTTTCTTGAATAGCATCCAAGAACAAAACTTAACGTAGTGGATTAAGAATCTGTACCTTTACATGCTAGAGTAATGCACTGTACAAGCTCTGATACATGATGAGTTTGAATTAGAGAATCCTAGATGGGTTTCATGGGTCTAACAAGGCCCCAAGTGAGACTTGGATGATTTGGCAGTTGGATTTGAGGTCAGGTTCAAACCTCAAATTTACTTTGGCCCAATTGAAGAACTCCAAAGAGACTTGTGGGTTGTTCTGGATTTTACGGAGGATTTGAAGAAAGAGAGCATGTGTCAGTTTGGGGAAGAGACTGAGGTTTCGAAGCCGCTTCCATTTCCAGTGCAAACCATTTCCAGCAGCTTCCATTGTTGAGTCGAAGAAGTCAGGCCATCGTCTCATCGCACCAACATCTTCATTGAACTCGTGGATGTCCAAGCAACAAACGCCGATGAAAGCTCTCCAAATCGAAGTCGGAAACGCGCTGGTAAAGCACTGGAAAGAATGGAGGTCGCGGCCAAGTTTGGTTGAGCTCCTTCCCGATGTCTCCTTGCGACACCTCCGGCGTCATTGGATCGCTGACCATCGATTTGCAGAACCCCAGAAAGAGGTCTCACAAATGGGGGCTGGGGGTTTGGTTGAGATCCTCAAATTGCTGCTTCATTTGCTCACAATCTCCCAGTCGCTAATGGAGATGTCATCAATTCATCAAACCCATTTCATCAATTTATCAAACCCATTTCATCAATTTATCAAGCCATTTGCTTGTCTCCAATAAATTGTTGGAATTGTGTTCAAAGCCAAAAACCCATATGGGTTCGAGACTAGCAGAGAGAGAGAATAAGAGAGAGGTTAAAAAAAATCAATTTTTAATTCAACAATGAAGCATGTGCCATTCACGTGGTATTTATAATAGAGATTTGGATGGAATTCGCTAAAAACTAACGGTGGGGGGTAAATTGGCGATAAAAAAAATACGATGGCTAAATTGGCAGAGAAAAAATTCAAAGTGGACATTTCAACTAGCGTGATAGTTCGGAGTGGTTTTTGGCACATTACCCTTCTATAAATGCATCAGCCACCCTTCTGCCATTCTCTTCTCTCGTTTTCTCACGCTCTCGTCTTCCTGTCTTTCTCGTGTCTTCAACTGCAATGTAGTGCCTCTGCTCACCTTGATGATGCCTCAACCCTCCTCGCTGACATAATCTATAATCATATCTAACTTGGATCCACTGACCTTGCCTCGTCACTACAACCTTAAAGGGCTAGGGAGGGTCGAACCGACCCATGCCCAGCCTTATTACAAAGTGTGCAATTCAAAAAGACGTGATTAAAAATGAATTAGATTAGTATTAAGTCATTTTATGTGGTTAATTATGTATGTATGTTAGATTAAAGTTGAATAACATTAGATATATAAGTCTTAAATAAAAATAACATGTTATGACTCAGATAGCACAAAAAAGTCAAAAAGTTGCATCAAAGATTGATGCTTTGTTAATCTTCTGTGTTTTTTTTAATGACAGTAGCTGTCATTTTACTCCTTATGACAATAGATGAACTACTACTCAAGTGTGAAAACTAAGAAAAAGTCATCGACGACAAAAATACACTTTCCCGATTAATTATACCTATTTTTTTTTGGTGTGTGTTTTATTTTCTCTGGGCTGTATAGACGGTATGTATGAGCCTTCAATAATTAAGGCTTCTTCTACTACCTTATGGGTTGGTTTGGTACGTCAAATTGTATTGATTAATTTTTGCCGGATAATATTAATTTGTTTAAGAGAATACTGACTCTTTATCCATAATATATAAGGCGTTTGGTGCTGTTTCGGATAAATAGTCTGATTAAATTATATTGTATTTAATGCTGTTCCGGATAACATTGAATCAGACTATTTTTTTACAATTTTTTTTTGATAATTTAAGTAGAAATATAGACAATATAGACAATATAATTTGCATATATATAAGAAAAAAAGAGAATATATTGAAGCCCAACAAAAGCAGGCAAGAAGAGAATCAACAGCCAGCAGTAGCAACACAGAAATAACCAGAAAACAAACCAACAAAGCACCAAAAGTAGAAAAAAAAATACAGCAAGAAAAATATAGCCGCATGTATTGTTCTAATCGCTGACTTGGGATGATAATTTGATTATTGAGTTGGATATCTGGAGAAGATGAAATACATAAAGAAAAAAACGCAAGAAAAACTAAGCAACATGTATTGAGTTGGATACACAGCCGCATGTATTGTTCCAATACAGCAAGAAAAAAAAGATCAAAAAGGAAAAACTCATAACCTAATTTCCACAAAAAATTAATAAAAGAGGAAATATATAAAGAAAGAGAAGATGAAGAAAGAAGAAGAGAGAAAAAGCATATTGGAAAGAGTATGAGAGAGAGAGAGAGAGATGGACACCTGGAGAAGAGTGAAGAGAATAACCTTGGAGAAGATAGCAGAGAAGAGCCCTAGGGAGAAGAAAAAAATAGCTTCGTAGGATTTTTCAGGTGAACGTGTGTGTTCTTTTTCCCTAGCTGTATAATTAAGCGTGTATTATCTAAACGGGGGTGTGTGAGTTATATTAGTTAGTCAGGTAATGAGAATATTAAAAGTGTAACCCGTATAAAATAGTCACGTAATTAAATAATATAAGTTGACACCAAACACCTGACATGAATTATTTATTTCTATCCAGAGTTTAATACGGTGTACCAAACGAGCCCTATAATTATAAGATCACCGACTAATAATATGACCATTTGGGTAAGAAGTCCGACAAAGTCCAAGAACTTGGTAGGAGAAGAAGCTGATTGAATTTCAAAGCCTTTATCCGGTGAACACTTATTGGCCTTTGACCATAAACAAATCCTTGTTTTCAAATGCCGTACATGGCAATTTGGTTGGTGTATTGGGTTGGCTTTGCTCCATCTACCCCCATTGAAGGACATCAAAGTTTTTTGTTTGAATACTAATTTAATTAGTGCAGCATATTCTTCAGCTGGGCTTTTGTTTTGCTTTTTTCCCCTTCTTCTTCATCAGCTAGATGGCAGTGCAATCTTGATTGTCCTCATTTCTTACTATTCATACAAAGAGCTTGTGCTTAATGAAATTGATTAGTAGATAAGATGAAGAAAATAATTAACCGATAGGTCTTTTTTGGGATTCCGAGCCTTTATATTTAGAGTTTACGCATTTACCCGCATTTCGTAAAATCTTGACCATCCTAATAATTGAACCATTTAAAACAAGACACATCATCAAACCTTAAAAAAATCTAATAACTTCAAATATTTAAAATTTTTATTTAAAACTAAAAAAAATCAGATTAAAAAATTTCATAATCTAAAAATTAAAAAACCAGATATGCAACTTCCCCTCCCCACTCCTATCCCCGCTGCCCCTACCAACCCCAACATAACCAAGCAGACATAACATCCACCATCTCTCTCCACATAGACCCCAACACAACACCACCCAAGCTGATATATATACCATTCACCATTTCTCTCTCTCTGTATTGCTCGCAACCCCCGTCCCTCACTTTTCATGAAGAAACATATATGCCTCCCCCTCACCTTTCCTGGAAAGGGCGGAGTGGATTTTTTATATTTTATATTTTATGTTTTTTTCGTTTAAACCATTAAATAATTGTTAAAATTAAATAATTTTCTGATGAAAAGGAAAATTAAATACTCATGTTGTTGATATGTGATATCTTTAAATGGTTGGATTATTAGAATGGTCAAAATTTTGCGAAATATGAATAAATGCGTAAACTATAAATGCAGAGGTTCGGGATCCTCTTTTTTCAATATATAGACAAACATGTAATAAGTCTTTCAAGTCGAATCATACATTTAAACATTAAAATTTTATTAAAATATGAGCATTCAACCTAAATCCAATTATGAATGTGCAAAGAGGCCCAAAATCATTTTAAGCACTTATGCAAGACTGCCATTCTTCAATGTGACATATTCTCAATATTATTATCCACGTGGTGAACTTTAATGAAGAGGAGAACTTATTAAGGATTCGATTGGGATGCACTCTTGTGTCCTAATCGTTGCATCTCACTATCATTTTGGTTACTAAAAAAAGTAAAGCATCTTATAGTTGTAACTTAGATAAGATAATATTATAGATGATGATGCAAGTCCATCTTCTAGTTCCAATCTCCGGAGCCGAGCATATCAGATAGTTTACATCAACAAGTCAAGAAATATTTGAAATTTGTTTCTTATAGCATTTGGTGGCTCCATCAAGTTTTCATTATTTGCTAAGCGGTTTGAAAGAGTCACCAACTTCACATCTGATCCGTCTCAGAATATGCAATCTGTCTACCAAGTTAGAGGAGATGATATTCTAATTAATAAGCTAAGCTTTATTTATTTATATCTAATTAGCAATTAAATTTCTTAAATACTTGAAGATCTTTGCACTTAATAAATCGAAGAGGTTTGAACCTAAAGACAGCAAGAATGTATCCAGAAGAAGACAAACTGGGCAGATCACATAATTTCTGGTGGGACTATGGTTGTCCCCTACCTAAACAATAATTGATCGTATCATATTACTTAATTGGTCCCTGTGCGACCCTATAAAACGGGAGAGAGACAACATACATCTTCAGTGGTAATTATGAATTCTTTTGCTGAAAAATCTACAAATTTCCTTACAATTTGAAGTTACATTTCTAAATTGACTGTCAAGAATTTTTTGCAAGCTCTACTTCTGACTTTTAGGCGGTTCCTTCCGTCTTTGTCTTATAAAGACAGTTTTGTTGATTTTGGTTGGGGTGGTTTTACAATGACTTTTGTACTTCATTTAGAATAATATAAGGGTTATTGAAAACTTAAATATATCTTAATTCGACTAACTAGTCATTGGTCTAGTGGTATTTGCCTCAACTAAGTTGGAGGAGGTTTCAGGTTTTGGCTCATATTGATGACGATGACGATATATATATTTGTGATGAGTTCGATACTTGGTTGTGGCTAGCCCCATCGTAAGATGAAAACTAAAACTAAAATTCGATTGTTTTTTGTCTTAATTTTTTTTTGTCTGTTTTTGTTTTTGGTCGACAAAGAAAACTTGTCAATAGAATATCAAAGTGAGATATGGGCCATGGAATGAAGAATATCCACCAAAGAAACAACAATTAATCATTAAAGTCACAAAATACAAAGGCAGTTAACACAAAGCCCCTCACGAAAAAAAAAAAAAAGAAAAAGAAAAAGAAAAACGGCAGCTAGGTTTTCATATATAACAGGAGGGTAAACTGAACGTGGCCAACGGGTCAATCACGCAAAAATCACAAAAAAACCCTCCTGCAAAATAAAACCGCGATCGCAACAAAAACAAAGCCATGGCAATGGCTAATATTTCATGCTTCACAGAGAGGCTTTGCTTGCTTCAAAAGGTTATGAAAGCCAGAAAAAAAAAGACACGAAAGAGGAAAAAGACATGCATAAGAAAACTGTCAATAAGATTAATTTATTCCTATTTATCTCCAGCTTCTTGATCGAACTCTAAACCACAAAGCGAATTTCAGAACTTCCGATTTGCTGGTCACACAAACTTGAGCAAGGACTGTCTCAGGTTTTTCACAAGATCCTTCACTGTCATGCTGAATTCAGCGTCCATCTGTAATTAAGAAATAGCAAGTTTCATTAATTAGGCCTTTACATAAAATCAAACATTAATTTCTTCTAGAAGAAATAATATCATGTTAATTTAAGTACTTAGTGAATGGGTGTTGAAATATACCTGAGCAATTACAGTGATATCAAGAGTTGAATTGCCAAAGGGCAAGACACTGCTGTTAACAATGGTGAGATCAAGGTTCTCTATTTCGCTTAGTATTTTTGCCAAACATCCTTTGGTTTTCTCACAATGGACTCGAATGAGAACCTCCTTGTCCGAAACCCTTGCTTCGATTTCAGGGAGTGGCTGGTCGGAGCAGCTCTCAAAGTTCTCATCCGATGAAGAGATATCATCATCTGCAGAGTACTGAGTCCTCTTCACAAACACCACTGCTTCCACGGTTTTCTTAGCCGCTTGTTCCTCCAGCATCTTCGTACGTTCTTGAAGATGCTTCACGTACTTGATCGCATCTCCAAGGACTGAAGCTTTGTCCATCTGAAATTTTGCGTAAAGGTCATTGAGAAAGTTGGCTATACTTCAATAAACTTACTGGAATTGTTCTATTGCAAGACGTTACACCGTCAATCTGAACCGTTTAGTACACAAAAGCTTACTTTATAATTCAGATTAACATTTTTACAACATAATATGTCAAGCTATCTAACAAGGGAACATATTATGCATTGAACTATAGAAACAATTAATTAAGTATGTACCTTCTTTAAGCCTGGAACTAAGGCAGATAGAGCTATGAACCGCTGGCTGAGTTTTTCTCGGCGCTTTCTCTCTGCAAGAACATGATCTTGAGCATGTAAGGGACTCCTAGTGACTGTAGCTGCCCTCTTGATCCCTTGTCCATGTTTCGGTGAACAAGTTTGGGGGTCATAGGAACCTTGGGAAATCAAAGTTGTAAGGTTCAATTTCCCATTGGAATATTCCACCTCATTCTTTGGCTTCATTGTGCTGTCTAGAGTACCATAGAGCTGCTGAGAACTGGTTGGGGGTGATGAGTTGGAGTTATCAAAAGAAATCAGATGTGAGGAGGAAGAAGAAGCAGCCTTGGCCATAATTGTGTGGTCAGTGGTGCAAGGGTTCCAAGTAGTGTGGTTCTTAGGCTGTTTTGCTGGCCTTTCGTGAGTGCCGGCCTGACGAGGAGTTTCGATGGATGCGTTGGTGAAGTTGTGTGTGGCTTTAGGGGTGAAATTCGGGTAAGACGAGTAGCTCTCAGAAGAAAAAGACTGGAAATTGAGATCATCAAGTGAGTAGTCCAGAGAGTTCATTTCATATTGATGGATAAAAGTAGGATCCTCCATCTCCTATAAAAAAAAAATAAAAAAATTGAAGCACTAATATAGAGCTACCACAGATTATGAAGAACATATTGCTAAAGTTTTATTTATTTTGGTATTTTAAATTTCTTAGTGAAAGTCTCTTCATGTTAAGGGATATGAATTTAGATGTATATATAAATTTACATAAATAGAAGCAAGACATACCAAATCAGATACCCATTTTTCTGGTGAAATCATGTCCATTTAAACACCTGCTTTCTTTCCTTGGTGTGGATCGGAATTGGCAGCACCTTTGGATTAGACTAAACAAGGCAGTAAAATCTTAGTTATACTTCTTTCTTGATAAAAATAAAGGAATAAAGATATCATGGAAGGCTGATATGTAGACTAAGCATTCATATGCTTGATTAAATTAAGGAAGAAGAAACCCAAATCTGAAAAAACCAGCTTTTGTCAGAAAACCTTAAAAACAAGTGCAGGGAAGAAATTAAGAGTGGAAACCTCAAAGAAACTCCTTGGAATTTGGAAAAAAACAGGAAAAGGAGAGTTGGAAGTTGAAAGCTCACCTTAATAAGACTTGAGAAGAGAGAAGACCCAAGTGTTGTTTTCCGATTCGCAGGAAAGACGAGTTTGCAGTGTTTTATAGGTGTACGAACGCGCTTCCACTCCACACTGAGCAGATGACTAAAAAGAAAAGGGGTAGCAAAGAAAAATTGCACGTAGCAGATCCAAATTAATTTACTATTAAAGTTTAGTGGCACGTGTGAAAATGGTGTCCGCATTCTGATGAATGAACACTATTCATTTGGAGGCCTTCTTCTCTTGGTCAAGGTGTGAACACTACTCATTTCTAACAACTTATAGGCTTTAATGTCAAAAATGGTCTGAGTGTTTGACACATTCCACTAATTTAGGGCTTGTTTAATAACTATTTTATTCTCACTCTTTTTAGAAAATTGAAAATTATACATAATAACATATTTCGTTTTGGGTTTTTAGAAAAGTGAAAACTAGTTTTCAAAATCACATTTATTTTTTAAAACAACTAGAAAGTGTTTTCAATTTTCGTTTTCATTTTGTTTACTCTCCCTTCTCATTTACTAATTTTATATTACCACACATACATTGCACTCCAGTTATCAAAATTCGGTATTTGGGACCTCTCAACTTGGACTTGACTACTCGACTCTTGTGTTTGACCATAGTATGAGCTTTAAGACTTTCAGGTCTAAAATTTACCAAACATTCATCTGGACTCCAAAAAATTCATCGAAAAATACTACAAACTTTTTTGTAATGATCTCAAATTCACAATTTGACCTAAAAAAGAATTTCATTTTCAAGTTCCCCATAAAACTGAATGAAATTGAAATCACTTACCAAACAAGTTTTAAACATTTTTTTTTGTATGAAACTTTTATAACAGTTTCTGTTAAATTAGTTACCAAAAAAGATTGCCGTTTTCATATTTTAAAAAAGAAAACTGAAATGGTTATCAAATGGCCCCTTAGTATGGGTGTTTTTAATGTGGCTCATTAAATTTTTGTGGTTTACTTCGTCATCCAATCTTGTCTATTTTCTTAAATTACCGTTAAAAAAAATTCTTTAAAAATTCTAAAAATTGATGAGAAAAACTCTAATTGTTTAAGGAAATTATAAAGTTTAGTGTACAAATAAAAAATAAGAATCACTACAAAAAAAAAACCCTTTTTGAGAGGGCAGATTCTCGTCGGAAAAAGCATTTTGCCGTTGGAAATACATTGGTTTGGGCTTCGACTTGCGTAAGCCCGTATGTTTAAAAAAAACAACATAAAAAAAAACATTTTTTTTACACATTTTTTAAAATTGGTTTTGTTTGTTTAATTTAACCAATTTGTTTATGGGTATCGTCACTGTAAACCCTCACGAGACTATAGTTAGATAGAAAGAAACTCTGGGGAGAATTTGCTAGGCATACAAAAACACCAGAGCACAATGATGTGCATGTGCCATGCTCAGTTTTGTTTTGGCGAGGATATATAGAGTGCCCATGTGAAAAGTTTGACAAAACAGGTTCCTTATGCAACAACACATAAAAGTGAATCAGAAGCTTTGTAGTCGTTGGTCAACTTTACAAAAAATAATAATGAAACTAGCTCTTAAGAGCTTCTGTGACTAAGTAAGAATTTGATATACGGTATATGCATATGTTGTTGTATAGCCTGCCTATATGGCCAAGTGCTTTTGACAATTTCAATTGCTTTGACAATATGGTATATACATATCTGTTCTTGTAGTACAATGATCTTACGTGACAATATGAAATAATCACTATTAATACAATACGCAAGCTAAATACTCGAGAATCATTCATAGTAAGTCAAGCAACCCAAGTTTTTTATGTGAAGAAGGGAAGTAATTCAACTTACATTTGTGGGATGAGTTCTCATGTAATTGTGATTGTTTTTTTTTTGGATTGACTATTTTTAGTTATCTATTTTGGAGTGTGATTGGTTATTAACAATCAAATTATTTTATTATTATTTTTATATATGAGTTTTCAATTTTCAATTTTGTTTGTCTTTTAAAATAAATGATAGCCAATGTGAGCAATGTTAATGAGCTTTGGAACTTTTAACATGTAATATTACATAATTTAATTGGATAAGTATTGATTATATTTTTTTTTACTTATTCTAATAAAAAATTGACCTTCAAACTTTTTCCGAGAGGACATATTTCTCCTGAGAAATAGTCAAACAATTCCGATGGGATGAGAAGCCCCTCTGAAATAGTAAAACAATTCCGACGGAGTAAGAAGCCCCTCAGAAATAGTCACACAATTCCGACGGAATGAGAAACCCTCGGAAATAATCATCATATTTCCGACAAACATACTTTTTGTCGTTAATAAAGTTGGCGCTAAGTCTTCCCGCCAAATAAATTACATTTCTGAAGATCATATAGACTTTTTCTGAGAACATTTTGTTTGTCAGAAATACATTTCAGGCCCGTGACATATTTCCAACGGACAACATTTTTTGATCGGAAAAAACACTTTTTTTTTGGAGTTCAGATCTTCTGTCCATGTTTTTGTGTGTCCCTCTCTGTCCATGTCTTAATTTTGTGACACGTGGTATTTCACTTAATCATATTTTAACAAAATTAATGCTTTTATCTTTTAATACAAATAAAATAATAAAATAATGCTACGTGTCACAAAATTAAGACATGGACATAGAGGGACACACAAAAACATAGACAGAAGATCTGAATCCTTTTTTTTGGTAGTGAATTAAAATAACAAAATAATTAAGAAAAACTGGAAATCGACACCAGCCTCATGCACCCTGCCCTCACTCTCAACTCGCCACCACCAACCCAACCACCATGAGCCAACTGAGCTACCACCCCATTCTCTCAACCAACCCACACCGTATCGATCTCCACCATGGTGTTAATATCCAACCATCACCACTCATGACCATCTACATCCCCTTGGTCGATCCCTACTTCCCAATGTGTAACTTCCCGTCGCCCCACTTCGTGTCTGGTTTGTTTTTTTAAAATTTTTTAAAATTTTCTTTAAACCTTTTAATTATATATTTTTTTAAAACTGATGTTTTTTTAATTGAATTTTTTTTCTTAAACAATTAGAGAGATATATATTTTTATTAGTTTAGATAGTATGTATGATTTTTTAAAACAATAATTTAATGGAACGGACAAGATCGATTATTGCGAGGTGTTAGTTGGATTGGTCTATAACCTTGGTATACTCCCAAGTGGTCCTGAGTTCAAGTCCTCATGTTACCCATGTATGTGAGTTTCCCCTCCTCCTTCCTAACTTTGGTTAAAAAAAAAAAAATCTCAATGAGTAAAATTATTGGCATTTAAGCCTTACTCATTATTATATTAGTTTTGTTTAGGCACGTGAGAAAGTGGGGTGAAAGTTTGAAAGCAATTGTGAGCTGGCTGAGGTTTCACTATAGGCACTACTACTAGGCAGCTTTTGGCGGCGACAAGCTTGGTTCTAATTCCACACGAGCTCGATTGTAGCCATTTCCCTATTTCCATTTTTTTTGGGGTCAAGCCATTCCATTTCCTCTTCCGATAATCTTGCTCAAGATGGTCATCAATCACATCATGCTCACGTACTTAATGACTATTTAACAAAAGGGTAGATAGATAATCCAATGGTACGTTGGAACTTATTATATTTATATAAACAAACAAAGGAATAAAGGATAGTGGTTTTAATTAAAAGGGGATTATGGAAAACCCAAAAAAGAGAGGATATATTCTAAGGTGTACGATCTAAATGAAAGATTTAGCAGTTTTAACTTAAGCTTAGGATGAAACTAAATAATTGAGCATCGATTGTGTTCTTTCTTTTATGTCATTTGCTGGGACGATGACTCGGGCAACACTTTGAAGCAATGACTTGCAGATTTCCTTAATTTCTTCAGTACTATATATGACTGTTTTGGCTGTATTTAACAACCGAGGTGATGACTTGAGCCATGCACGTCTAGGCCTTAAGCATCATGCTATTAGAAAATTTAAAACTTCAGCACTCATAGTAATTGATTTTGAACCTATAAACATAGATTAGCGTTGCTATTAATGAAGTGTGAGAGCTTTCGAGCTAGATCATTAGCATTTTTTGTGTGCTAACTGTAGATAAACTCGTTAGATACTAACGGGGAAGATGATGTTAGGCTGATTACTACTACATACTGTTACTTCTAGAATGACTACATTTTATGTTAGTATCTTTTATATATGTAGGGAAGAAGAAATATATATGGGAAACACAAAATGGAAATAAGAAAAAAACTTGCAGGACGAAAATACTGACTAATTTGGTCGGTGGACACGCACGTATAAAAACAAACTAATTAAGTTGGTGCAGCTTCACATTTGGAGGACTCCTTCAACTATGGACCAACAATTAATGCTGACTACTTTTGCTTAAACTTGGACGAAATGGTATGACGAACAAAATTTTGGTAGTTTGAGCATGTCTGAAATATGGGTTGTGCAATATTTGTCTATTCGTTTAAATCTTAATTGTATTTCTTTTTTTTAGCTTGTCATATATCTCAAAAATCAAAATTAATTTTTGTACGCACGCATATTATTTTTAAAGTGATGAATGGAATATTAATTTTTGATCCATAACCATCAGTTAAACACATCATAGACGTCTCGTCATGATCTAACGGTCGGTTTGACCTCAGTCGTGGAATTTGATCAATTGGGTCCGCGGGGCCCAAAACCTCCGATTTCCGATCCAAACGTTCCTATAACTCCAACAAGAGAGTTTGGTCTTGATTGAGCGGTCGGATTAACGTCGATCGCACGATCGGATGTGGACTTAATACTTTACCCCTAAACCATTGATTCGGAGTATCCGGGACTCCGATTCTCCATCAACCAGTTCCTACATGATCCTAGAGATACGAGGAATGACATAATTGAAAATGAGACCGGTCAGACCATCCAAACCTATCGAACTCGGATATCACCTAATAGGCGTAATATCCGTTCGATAGTTAAACGGTATCCAATTTCTAATTGGAGCATACCATCGTGCTGGGGACGACATGAGGACTATTTTAGAACATGAGCGGGCAGCGCGTGGGTGTCTTGAGAAATTTTCGGTGACGGAAATTCTCAAAACTCCCTGCAATACCGATACCAAAATGATCAGACTAACAAGGGGAGTAACTTTTGTACTTGTCTCAACCTCAAATTTAGCCGGGAAGTGGCCGGAAAATCATCAAACTGTCGGCCCAAATTCTAGGTTTCTGATCGAACGCTCAAACTCCAAAATCAATCAAATCTATGCATACCATCAGCAAGAATGCATTGAGAGGATTGAAATCCATACATTGATCGAAAGATTTGGTGGTTGGAGCCACCGGAAATGTCGCTGGAATCCCAGAAACTCTCTGAGCTTCCCAAGCTCGTGCCGTCGTGTGGAGGGGCTGGGCTCGCAGGAAAATTGCGCAGACTTGGTCGCCATTTGACGCTGCTCCTTTCCCAACCAGTCCCACTACTTGGCGTCGCCAGACAACGGAGTTTTACCTGTAGCCGTCGCCGTCTCGTTTTTGCAGAGAGGGAGAGAGTTATGGGAGAGAGAGAGAGAGAGAGAGAGAGAGAGAGAGAGAGAGAGAGAGAGAGAGAGAGAGAGAGAGAGAGAGAGAGAGAGATGAGGAAGAGAGAGAGGTCCACACGCCAGCTCGGGGGGGTCAAAATCGGGTTTTGTCTTTTTAAAATTTTTAAAATTTCCGATATGCCCTTTTTAGTTTTTAGACCTTCTCTCTCGTTATAACTCGGAATTGAGCGTGCCGCTTGTCTGCGGACTGTTATCGACAAGCTTTAAGCAACGGTGTAGCTCAATTCCCCAAATTCCTTCCCAAACAAAAAGTCAACTCTAAACCACTGAGAAACCATAAGGGTAAAATTGTCATTTACTTTAATAATTTAAGAATATAATTAAATTTCGGGAGCGGGATGTTACATATATAGTATTCACTTTGTAATTTTCAAAGTGTGACAATTTTAAACATGCTTTACGCAAACAATAGCCTTAAAAGTATATTGGTGCTAGAATTCTATTGCCTTTTTATAAATAAGAAAAAGTATTGCTACTAGTTTCCATGGCATGTCACGTTCAGATGAAAATGTGCTCGGTTGCAATGGGGATAATACTATTTTGCTATTCTCGGCCAATACTTGTATGCTATGTAAAAAAGTTATCGCGCATGTCATAGCGTTATTGTCGGAATAACAAAACAGTGCTAATTCCTGTTTCATGCAAGTATTTCTCACGGAGCAATACTTTTTTCACGTTAAAACAAAAAGGGTAAAACCAATATAATTAATTGGGGTTTACGAGTATTTTGTAGATATATTAAGTTTAATAGTGGGGTGGGTTGAGTAAAGTAATCTCTTAAAGTAATATCTGGCTCTGCTAGGGGAGAGAAGATTTTGATATAGGTGAACAAGGCACCGCCTTTATTATAAAGAAATACAATAGCCACATTTCGTGTGAGTTACCTTTTACTCAAAAATGGACGTACTCTTTTACTTATTAACTTGTTCATCGATCAGAAATTCAAGTGTTTTGTCTTCCTTTGTGAGCTGTCTGTAGCTTTTGGTAGCAACCAAAGCAGTTGACTTTATTGAAGGATCTCGAAGATCTAATTTGTACACTTGTTTATGGTTCAATGATGACATTTTTGTCTAAACTTTAATCAACATTGTCCATGTAAATGGAAATTAAAAAGCCGCAAGATATTGATTATAATCCAATGTGCAATAGCACTAGAACACAGCAATCGTTAGTTAGGGTTTAGGGTTATTAATTAATTAATTTATTATAATATAACTCAAAAAATGATTATATATATACATTAATAAGATGAGCTTTGCGCCGGGAAGGAAGGAGATTAAAATAAGTACACCAAAACTTGGATTTATCTGAAATTGGAAACAAGTATATACTTTATGCAGCGGCCCCCATGTGTGCTTTTGAGCAGGGGCGGATCACGAGAGGAGCAAGGGTGGTCAATTGACCTACGCAACCTCTGAAATCCTCCATTAAAGCAGCCAAACTTGACCCTCGCAAGGTGTTCGATGAAATGCCCCAAAGGGGCAACATGTGCGACTTCGGCCTTTGCTGCGCAGCAATTTCGCAGCAGCGCCAGCGCGTCCCTTCTTTTTTCATTTCGCTCGGCGTCAAACGGCGTCGTTCCATAAGTTTTTTTAAAACCTGGCCAAAAGCGGCGTCGTTTGTACAGGTTTTTAACAAAAAACCACAGCAATTGTGCGATGCTGCTGCGATAATTACCCCCTCCCCAAATGAGTTTTAACTCATCTCTCACTTCTCAATTTCTCAACCCTAAGGGTATGTTTACGTATCGATTAATGGGTATGGGAGGAAAGGGAATGATTTCCATTCTGACTTCCCTGCGTTTACTTGCAATCAGGAATGAAAAAATATGTGGCCACCTCAAAATCCAGTAATCAAATCCCCTCAAAACCAGGAATCGGATCAACTAGCGGGGGTAGTCGATGCGATTCCCATTACTTGGTTTCCTTCATACCTTCCAAAAATACCCTTACCACTTTACCATAATTCTAAAACACCCCAAACCCTAGAAAAATAAAAACTCCACGTAAGAAGTTCCAAGACACTCAAACTTCTTTTTCACGTTTGTATTACGACGCTAAAGCCTCCTAGAAGCGACAACAACGCTTTGTGCCATGTAAGAACTTTTTCACCTTCCCATGTATTTGAACTAGTTAATGTTGAGAAAAGAAACATATTTTGCCCATGTTCCTTGTATTTCTAATTCATTCTTTTGTGTCACACAAATCATATATATATATATATGCAAGATCATATATCATATGGCACGAATTCTTTCACATTTGTGAAACTCTTTTTGTGCATGTACGTGAAAATATAATTAATATGTGAAGGGCATTTTAGTAATCCGAGTTAGTTTAGATTATGATTCATGAGAATTAGTAAACAATAACAATGGGAATCAACCCCATTCCTATGTTGATTTCATATGGTTAGTAAGCTGACTTAATGGGAATGATTCTTCTCATACCCATTAATTAGTTCCCGATTCCTAAATTCTTGCGATTCCTTACTTTCTTCATTCTGATAAGTAAACATACTCTAAATCCCCAACCCCCAACTAAACCAGCAGTCATCCAATTTAACGGTGGAGATTTGTTAGATTTTAGAAAGAAGATGCTTTCTATTTCAGCCAATTTTTGGCGCCTCTGCGATACGAGCTTGCGGGGATTTGGTGGGCTTCTTTGCTTGCCATTGTTACTGCTGGTGCTTGATTCAATGGTAAATGCCTTACTTTCTTTTTGGGTCTAAAATTTGATTGAGATCAATGGGTTTTTGTTTTCCTGTAAGTTGTGTTCTTGTTTAGTTGGTGGTGGTGATATAAGAACTTGTTGCTCTCTGTGGTGATTGGATTACGTAGATTGTTAAGAATGATGCATTTGTGTTGTCTTGTTCCAAGAAAATGTTGATGTTGGATAACTAGTTTCTTTATTTTCTTTTGTTTGAAATTATACAAATTTTGTTTGTGCTTGCTTGCTTTTGTTTTATTTTTATTTTTCTGTTGGATTACATTCCACATTTGAGTGGATGGGGTTTCCTAGATGGTATCTTTGTGTTTTTTGGTCGAAGATGGTATTTTTGTTTCTTGGACTTAGTTGTTCCATTTATTTTTGAATTTACGTAAATGGAAATGTGGTTTATGTTACTGTTGATGCAAAAGATGAGTCTTTGAAACCGAGGAAGTTAGTCTTTGCTTGATGCTGATTTTGATACTTTTAGATTTAATTGATTTTCCTACTCATTGATTATAAATTCTTGGGTTTGTGAGATATTGATTATGAATAAATCTATCTTCCTTATTAGTGATTCTTTTTCATTTTGACATGAGCAGGCCACTTCACGGAAGTTATTTATATCCATTGAGTGAAGTGCAAATTGATGGTTTTGAGAGTCCTAATTTAACATAAAGTATAGCCCTAAAGTTAGATTATATCTTGGTTGTGTTAGATTATATCTTGGTTAGAAGTCATTTTTATGGGTATATTTTGTATATTTTTTTTTTAACCCTTTAGACGTTGACCCCTGGAAGAAAATTTCCTGGATCCGCCATTGCTTTTGAAGGCATAAAGAGAGATGTCCAAATCGATCCACAAAGGCTTCCAGATGCATATTTATTTTATTTATGAATGACCAATAAGAACTCACGATTCATGAAAAGAGCCGGCAGTAATCACATGATAAACGTGATTGGATTAAATTAACTCTTGTCTTAAGCTACTCATCAAGCAGCTAATATTTTCTCATCACTCTACTTAACATAACATTATATATAATTAATGTATATCTTCCATTTCTTTTTTGTTTTACGCCTCTGTCGTACAGTCAAGTTGAGCTTTTTCGTCAATCACTTTGCTTTCATTGAGGTAACATGTTTTGAAAAGATATCCTCTAGTTTTGAAATACATGGTTGGAAGACATAAAGAATTGGGGTTTGTTGAATTTTGGAGGGTGGGGGGGTCTGGTCTTTCACATAAGAGAATGGGGTGGCATGGCATCAGATTGAAAACGAAGAATGAAGAGAAACTTTTCTTTTCACAACTAAAATGCCCCTATAGCGTCAAGTTTCTGTCCAGATAATGGAAGACAGAATCGGACTTCAGATGTAGGGGTCATTACTCTAATTGTTTTTTAGCACTATTCATGCTCTCTAAGTATATATCCTAAGAGTATTCAAATATGAATTGAATCATAAGTATAGGGGGATCACTTCTTTCCTTGCAGTATAATTTTACATATACTGTTTATTTATCCGAAATTATGCTGGAAATTAGTTAGTTTTAATTTACGTGTGGTATATAAATTTTACACGCTAAAGCTATCATTCTTCATAGAACTATCACGTGGTTATAAGAAAGTTTTGTTAATTTTTTTGATGGGAGGGAGTGCACTGGTAAGGACAATGTCTCCATTATAATATGGTATAACTATATGGACTTTTAATGAAACTGCTATCAACTATGGCGAAAAAAGGGACCATCTTTAATATATAATGTGGATCAGATCTGACAACTGAGAGAGCCAAGTTTTTATCTAATAATGGTTGATATAATACACACTATATATATGCAATTGCGAACCCAGGAATTTTATTAGGCTAATATTTTTCTTGGCCTTGGGGACTCCAAGTGAAAATACATTTTTAAAAAAATGTTTTAAAATATGTAAAAACTAGAAATTAACATTTTTTTATATATATAAATAAAACAAACCCTTTCTCCTTCTCTCTCCCCTTCCTGACCTTAAAACAACTTTTCTTTCAAATAACATATGAAAAAAATCCCAAAAATAGAAATAACAAAACCCTAAATCTTAAAAACCTAACAATAACAATTAAAACAACCAGAACCTAAATGTTATCAGAGAGAGAGAGAGAGAGAGAGAGAGAGAGAGAGAGAGAGAGAGAGAGAGAGAGAGAGAGAGAGAGAGAGAGAGAGAGAGAGAGAGAGAGAGAGGGTCGGGAGAGGTAAAGTTGAGCAAGTCGGTGAGAGAAGGAGCGGTGAGAGTAAGAGAGAGATAAAGGGGGAGAAACAGTGATTCACACAGAGAGAGGAAGAGAATGAAGCAAAAGAGAAAATAAGCCGAAAACAAAGAAGGAAAAAAAATAGAGAAATAAAGCAAAGAGAAACAAAAAAAAGAATAAGAAGAGAAATGCAATACAAGAGAAAAGAAGTAGAAGAGAAAAAGATGAAGAAGAGAAGAAGAGAAGGCAAAAGATGAAAAAGCAGTAAAATTTGATTGGTTTATTAGATTAAAAAACAAAAAGCAACCCAAGAGATAGCATGTGACAAGGAGGGGTAGGCTAATATTTGTGGGAGTACGGACAACTTTGTAAAATTTACACCAAAGTCTAGTAACTTTAAATCTTGCACTGGGCTAGAGCCCACTCCAGCCTGTACGTGGATCCGCCCTTGTAAATATGTATATGTATATATGCATCTCACTCGTATATGATTTAGTGTCATACGTATATGAAGACCATACGCTTAGCGAATTCAAACGTGCATTCAAATTTCAGGGGATTTGCACATTAATATGTAATCATGCGGCTTATAGATTTGTTTAGTTTAATTACCCCTAAGTATAAGGCTCCAAGTAAGTCTTCGAATCTCTTTAAATAGTCAGCAATATCTAACAAATTTTAATAATGAAATGATAGACACTGTCTTACATTAATAACAGTTTTTCTTGGGCATTTGTGTTATTATTGCCAGTGCACTGGCAATGGTGTCTAGCTAGCTGCTGCTGCTGCTTGGTAAGGTGTTGAAATGAGGAACATGCATGGACTTTAAAATGGATCATCAAAATATATGGGTGGCAATGGGTTAGCTTAGGGTAATCATAAGATTTCAACGTCTTTTTTTTTCTCTTTCTCTTTCATTCTAATCAATGATATATATGATGATAAAGAAGAATTTGAAAACAAGCATAAACTGCCAATCTTCTCTATATATAAACAGTATACTTTCGGATAAATGCTCCATATATAAATTATAATGTATATTATATATATATAGAAATTTTCTTATGCGGACGTCCATACGCTATGTTTACAATGGCATCCGCACGATATATGTGAACATCTGGATGAGACAATAAATTACAATCCTATGATCTCACTTTATGTGAGTTCAAAAATTTGTGTCACTTGGTATTGGATTTGATAACAAACAGTACCTGAGTTATTGGAGAACCAAATAATTACAAAAGGACCCTAGTGGGAGGGAATCTGCAATGGATCTACTTATAAATTATAGTTAGTATTCTTCGTTGTATGTTGTTCTTGGGGATCTCGTAATCCATAGTGTCCCTCAACAACCGATCAAAATCTTATTTTTGCGGGATACAATATATTTGATCATGGATAAATAATCCCCTCGTTACCTTTATACAGTTTCTTCTGTTAATTAAGGAATGTGCAAGTTGTTATAATATGTTTATACCCAATCTGAATGACCAATGAGAAAGCCACATGTGGAGTACCATCACCATCGGTAAGCACCTCGTTCGGCAACCTAGACTGCTGAATGCAACCCAAGACCTTAAAAACCCTAAATCCTCTTTGCAACACGTGGAGCCTCATTAGGCAATGTCTACAGTCCCACATCGAGGTTTTACTCAAAATACATGTTAACTCGCAAGTGCACGAGGCGTTGGATAGTATAGCTTGTGTAAGTACGAGGTCGATCCCACGAGGATTGATGATAGATTGATTCAATTTGATTCCCTGCACAAAATAGAAAACCAAAAGAGAATAAATAAAACAAGAAAGAAAGAAAAGAAATTAACTCAAGCAAATTAGTTACCAAGTTCAATTTATATTCTTAGATTGATTCTAGCTAAAGTATGATTAAGCCATGGTGTTTGGTCATAACCTTGTATTCCTAATTCCCTAATTAGATCCTTCTTGTCGAACCTAAATTAAGCATTAGAAATCCATTAAGCAAAGAAGAATGTTTTAAACAACCAAGCATGTATCTAATCCATGTTGACGAATGTCCATACATACTCTTCCTATTCATAGTTCAATTTGAATTAATGCATGGTGTCTACTCTTAATTCAAACCAAGATAGCTAACATACAAGTTTTAATGGTGATCACTCATTCAAACAATCATATTAACTTATAAGCATAATGAATAAGAACAAGAACTATAATTGAAACTTGGAAGCTAATTAAACTTGAAAACTAAAGAAAAGAAATTACATTACAATGGAAAATAAATTACAACTAAAAAGCAAAATGGTTTTGTTACAACAATTGAGAACTAAAAAGAAAACTAAGAGAATTTGAGGGAGAGAAGGGAGAGGAGCTCTAGAGAGATGTTTGAGAGCTCCCCCCCTTGGGGTGTGTTTGAAGGTTAGCCAAGCCTCCTATTTATAGGAGAAGGAAAGCATCAAACTCACATGCCAATATTCTTCTTTTGACAACAAGTTGCATAGCCACCTCAAGTTCACATGAGCATCCATCTCCTTTCATCATTTGGCTAGTTCCCACTTGATGCTTTTGCTTTCTTTATTTCTTACACAACCTACTTCAATTATGACAAATAAACATGCTTCTTCCCCACTATCAACAATAGCACATGCATAGCTAATCATGACCAAGCACTATCAACAATAGCACATGCATAGCTAATCATGACCAAGCAATTTGCAGTCAGCTTGTGGGCTCAATTTGGGCTTGTTCCTTCACTCTAACAAATCTGGAAAAATATGGATCTTGAAGCTCTTTGTCTTATCTTTCTAAGCATATGCAGCCCAACTCAAGGAAAAATCGGGAAGGCCTTCAAAAGTCATTTTTGGCCCAGTAACGCAGATGCTGCCGAATTTGACCTTAAGTTGCCCAAACTTGCATAACTTCATCTAGAAGACTCGGAATCATGAACCGTAAAATTCTTCAGAAACTAGACTTCCGTATCTTTCCAATGACGTATGGTTCATTATCTGGTTCTTCCTGAGAAAGTACAGTCCAATCCGTGAAGTTGACTGATCTGCATACACCGTTTTGAGCTAACTTGTCTCCAAAATGCATTTAGTGAGTCGTAAACTTATTACACTAAAACAAACACAAAATAAATTAAAAGCACAAGTTTAACTCAAAAATATAACCAAATCATAAGTTAGAAGGGTACAAAATGATATGTAATTATGCACCGATCAATACACACCTCCCAAGACTTATAAAGGCGGACGCAAGTCCCAAAAAGGAGGTAATTGTAGCCTTCGGCCACTTAGCTATTACTATGCTAAAATTACTACTCACTCCATACTTATTCTAACTTAAGTATCGGAGAGCCTTCGGCCGGTACCGCACCGGTGCCTAACGGGCTTACTGATCGTTTCTTATCTTACAGATCTATCGCTCCATTGAAGCCAAGAGGCTGCCAAAGGCGAAGACATCACTAAGTTGAGCCCAAAAGTGCCGAACCATTTTTGAGCTTCAACAGTTTAGCGTCGTCTGTGGGAATCGATACTAATCGATCTACTACTCCTATGGCATCTATGATGGGCACATCACCAGTACCATTGTTCATCCAGGCAGAAGAACTTTCGTTCGGTAAGCAAAGTGGAAGAAGCCCAGCATTACCCCTGCACACGCCAGCTGGCAGCTTGTCCGCACACCAGACCACTACCGAAGCCGAACTCTTAGTCCAAATTACAGCACTTCGGCAAAACATGGCGAAGATGCATGAACACAACAACCTCTTTTCATCCAAAGTAGATGACACATAGCAGTAGCAGACTCAGAACGTTGAAACCGATCAATCCTCTTAAAGCTTACAGACCCCCAGTAGGCAGAAGAAGGAAAAAGGGTGACGAAGCAGCGCAGGCCCCTTCTAAACATCCGGTCGTTCCATCTCCAAAAAACTAACCCCACCTACTGCATAAAGTGTATTCCGATTATTGCCACCGATTGATGAACCGACAAGAAGAAAGAAACAGGTCACGAATCAGGATTGAGGCACTACTTAATGATTCTCGAATGAAGGTTTTGGGCAATAAATCCCCCATTCGGCGGGTGCAAGTCTTGGAAGCCACTAGGGACTGGGATCCTGAGTATATCCCATCTGGGACCAATGATACTGCCTACCGTTCGGCAACGCCTACGCAGTACTCTGAAATCAACTCAAGAAGGTCGCTTCACAGATCGGAAGACTACCAGGAGACAGGGATCCCTAGCCGAGATCCAATCATTCGCCTCCTTCTACAGAGGGTTCAGAAGATGGAAGATGACAGATCGCGCTCTCAAGAGCCGGGGTGGAGTAAGCTTCAGCCAGGACCGTTCACCTAAAGGATCCAAAATTTCTGACAAGACAAAGATGTATAGACCCTATGCATACCGTTCTATACAGGGGTGGAAGACCCTCTGACCCATCTCCATACGTTTCAATTGGCCCTAGGGTGCAAAGGACTTAGCAATGAAAGGCAATGCCTCCTGTTTCCATATGCACTCACTGGGGCAGCACTCAACTGGTTCTACAGATTTGAGCTAGGTACGGTGGATTCCTTTGATGAATTGAAACAAATTTTGCTTAACCATTTCATAATCCAAACGGACCGATTGTAATCTGCCCAACGGTCGATTGCCCAACGGCATATAACGTCATAATTGGCCGAATGACACTCACAAGAATCAAGGTGCATCTTTCCCCCGATATACTGCTCATGAAATTCCCAACTTGCTACGGGATGGGAGTAATTAGAGGAGATTAGCTTAGTGCTCGGACTTGCTATGAAACGACACTCAACTCAGCTGCTCCCAAACCACCTAAGGAGACACTTTGTGGTAAGTGTGTCGAACGATACCGGACCACTCGATGACCCAAGGGATGAAACACCGATGTCGCAAACCCAACCAGTTGAAGATTTAGAGACAGTGGTCTTACATGAAGACTATCCCGATCGATGTGTGAAGATCGGCACCAAGCTAACGGCATCCCTCCGATCGAAGTTCATCCAATTCTTGCGCCACCACTCTGAGGTATTTGCTTGGTCTTACGACGACATGCCGAGCATTTCTCCCTAAGTCATTTTCCACAAGCTCAATATCTCTCCTGCTTATAAACCTGTACGTCAGAAGCGATAATCGTATGATGCCGAATAGTATGAGGCCATGAAGAACGAAGTTGATAAACTTCACGCAATCGGCTTCATCAGAGAGTCTACCTACCCAGTGTGGTTGGCAAACTCTGTGATGGTTCGGAAGACAAAAGGTGGATAGAGAATGTGCCAAGACTATAACGACCTCAACAAGGCTTGCTCGAAGGATAGGTTTCGGTTACCACGAATCGATCAACTCGTTGATGCAATTGCCGGTCATGAATTACTCAGCTTCATGGATGCCTACTCAGGTTACAGCCAAAATTTTATGGACCCAACCGATAGCGAGCATACGACATTCATAACAAACAAAGGCCTTTATTGCTACAACGTCATTCCGTTTGGCCTAAAAAATACAGGGGCAACATACCAACGGTTGGTCAACCGAATCTTCACCTAGCACATTGGTGGTATCATGGAGGTCTGTGTCGATGATATGTTGGTTAAAAGTAAGATTGCCGATCAACACCTCCACAATCTGTCCGTAATGTTCGGCATTCTAAAGGAGTACCGAATGAGATTAAACCCACCAAAGTGCGCCTTCGGTGTATCTTCGGGGAAATTCTTGGGCTTCATGATTACCCAACGAGGGATTGTGGCCAACCTTGAAAAAATCAAAGCTCTGATAGATATGGAAAGGTCGAAGACACAAAAAGACATTCAGAGCCTCACATGGCGTGTTGCGGCATTAACACGACTCATCTTAAAGGCTACCGATAAGTGTGCACTATTCTTCAAAGCTTTGAAAGGAAGCAAGCAATACATCATCTGGACGGCCGAATGTGATACGACATTCACGGAGCTAAAAGATTACATGAGCAAAGCACCATTACTATCCAAGCCCCTTCTAGGGGAGGTCTTTTTTCTTTATATATTGGTATCCCACACTGCCTTCAGCTTAGTATTGATACATAAGCCGGAGAAGGCAGAACTACCGATCTTTTATGTAAGCTGAGCATTCCAAAATGCTGAGCTTCGGTATCCCCCCTTGAGTAGCTCTGATCACTTCAGCACGAAAGTTCCGCCCTTACTTTCAAGCTCATATCGTCATAGTCTTGACCAACCAACCACTTCGGCAGGTCTTCCAGAAGCTTGAAATGTCTAGTCGATTAATCAAATGGGCGATTGAGCTGGGCGAATTTGATGTCCAATTCAAACCGAGGCCAACGAAAAAAGGTCAGGTTGTCGCAAACTTTATATCCGAGCTAACACCTTTGGCAGCACCAAAAGCCACAAGCACCGCAACAACATTAGTTGAAGAGACCTTGTCGAACAACAGGATTTTCAATTATGTAATCCCAATTTGGATCTTGCATGTTGATGGGTCGACCAACCTGCAATGATGCAGTACCAGCCTTGTTTGACCACGCCCGATGGAGTCAAGATTGAGTACACCCTCTTAGCTGAGGCCAAGTATGAAGCCCTTTTAACTGGCCTTCGGCTAGCAAAGGATATAGGCGCTAAATAGATCAGCATACATAGTGACTCTCAGCTCATTGTGAGAAAGTATCTATTGGCCGATTTTGTCGCAAAAAATTCATCCATGTCAACGTACCTATTGGCGGCCCATCAGCAACTACAAAAATTCTCAGTCTACGAGATTCGCCAGATATTAGGGTCTGAGAACAGTCACGCCGATGCTTTAGCTAGATTGGCTTCGTCCATAAACTACAAAATTGGGCGGCAAGTTCCTGTGGAAATCCTAACTCAACTAAGCACAACCGAGTCTGTGGTGTGTGCCGTACGGTATGCCGACACTTGGATGTCTCTCATATACTCATATTTGGCAAACGACATATTACTAAACGATAAGGCCCAAGCTCGGAAGATATGATACCAATCGACAAGGTATACGATCATCATTGATGTCCTTTACAAACGTGGTTACACTAACCCTTACCTTAAATCCATTACTACTGAACAGGGGGACTACGTCCTTCGGGAAATCCACGGGGGCGTCTGTGGTGATCACTCTGGGTCCCGATCATTGGTGTATAAAGCTTTTCAGCAGGGCTATTTTTGGCCAACCATGCATCATGATGCCATCGCCCTGGTGAAAAAGTGTGATAAATGCCAGAGATTCGGTAACATTCCCATGTGCCTGCCGAACCTTTAACGCTAATCGTCAGCCCATGGCAATTCGCCTAATGAGGACTAGACCTCATAGATCCAATGCCGCAAGGAAAAGGGCAGGTGAAATACACAGTGGTAGTTGTGGATTACTTCACCAAGTGGGTCGAAGCCGAAGCCGAAGCATTGGCAACTATCACTACGGCGAGGATAGAAGATTTTGTCTGGTCCCACATATGTTGCCGATTCGGTATCCCATACACAATAATCACTGACAACGGCAAACAATTTGATTCGGACCTCTTTCGGCAAACGTATGAAAATCAACCTCATATTTGCCTCACCAGCCCATACTCAGTCAAATAGCTAGGTAGATGCCATAAACAAAATCATCAAGAAGGTCATGAAATGACAGTTGGACAATGCCAAGGGCGCATGGCCGGAGAAGCTCCTAGAAGCGTTATGGCCTATTCAAACATCCTACCAAACATCCATAGGGGAAACTCCCTTCTCTCTTGGCTTTGGTTCAGAAGCCATTGTACCGGTCGAGATTGGCGAGGTTTCCGACCGAACGGCAAACTTCTCACCTAAAGCAAATGAAGCTCAACTTACCTTGAACCTGGACCTAATCGAAGAGCGCCAAATGCAAGCAAACCTTCGGAATGAAGCATACAAACAATGCGTCTTCCGATACTATGATTCAAGGGTAAGACCCCGGTCCTTCCAAATTGGCGATTGGGTCATGCGCAAGGTATCGCTTGCCACCAAGGATCGAACGGAAGGAGCCCTAGGCCCTTCTTGGAAAAGATCGTATGAAACCGTAGGCATACGCCAATCCGGAACGTACCGATTGCGGGTATGTCAAGTAGTGACTTAACCTACAACAAGTCAAGTAATGACGAACCATGGGAGCCCAAACTTAGATTGTAACTCAGTCGTTCGGTATACAATTTAATGAAAAGCCCATTGAGGCATTATCTTCAGTTATAATCTGTTATTAGCCATCGGCAATAAATTTCCTTTGGTAAGTTACACTAGTGTAAGTGTTAACTATCGTTAGGCTTATTACTTCAGTCATAATTTGTTATTAGCCCTCGGCAATGAACTACCTTCGGTAATTATAGTAGTGCAAGTCTTAACTAATGTTAGACTTATTATTTCAGTCTTAATTCGTTATTAGCCCTTGGCAATAAATTATCTTCGATGATTACATTGGTATAATCCTTAAACAACTGTTGGGCACATAAATTTAGCCATAAATGTTTTATTAACCCACGGTAATAAAATACATTTAGGCTTGAATGCTTGTATTAAATTTCGTTATTAGCCATCGGTGATAACACAAGCTTAGTGCCTTCGGTATTCCTAAGCCTAAACTACAGTCACGTTTATTACTTAAGTTATAATTGCAGGGCATAAACCTAAACTACCGATTAGCGACCTCATTCAAGCATGCATAAGTTGAATAGAAACGTTGAAAGAAATGTATATAAAACAAAAGAGGCCTTTTGGCACTGATGTTCAAAACAAAGGATGCCTTACGGCAAATACAGTTGATCAAAATAACTAAGTGAAATCAATTGGCTGCATGTCCGTCATTGGCATCGGCACCTTCAGCATTAGGTGGGGGAGGAGCGTCTTCACCCTCGTATTCCTCCACCATCTCCTCAGCAACCCTCTCCGGCAAATCAGATCGAAGATCGGTACTCTCTGATTGCCTCGTTCACGGCAGCCTTGGACCGCTCGCTCTCCTCTAAAGCCACATAAATGGCCTGCTTCGCTGCCTAGGCCTTGAAAGATGCAGCCACTGCGGCCTCCAAGTTCCCACTCATCTCAGCAAGTTTGTTCTCGGCTGCCATTACTTGTCATTCGACAGCCTTCTTGTCTTTGATGAGGTTGGCATGATCTTGGAGCACCTTGCCAGCCTCGGCTACCTTGGATCGGCCATCTTTGTACATCCTCTTGGCTCTCTTGGAGGCCGTAATGGCTCGCTTCATATAGAGCCACATGTCCATAAATGCTTGCAAAATAAACATGAGCATGGGGATAAACATATACGCAAATCTTTGCAAAGTCCAAAAACAAACGAAAGTGAACTTACTGAGGCTTGGAGGCGGAAGGCACGGCCCGCATATTCCAGAATGAATCTTTTCGGCAACTCCTCGATCTCTTCCAAGCCTATCTGTGAACCAACGATCATATGGTTCAAGAACTAGACAGACTTGGATGGGCAGGCAATGGTGACCGGATCGGTAGGCATGTCATCATCATCCTTGGCGGCAAAGACGACCTTCATATGGTACGACGCACGTGGCTTCTTCAGCAGCGGAGCCGCATCAAGCTCAATGACATCAGAGCGCTTACCGGTGACCGTTTTGTAGGCCTATTTGGTCGCTGCCAGCTCTTCGGCCTTTCGATTCTGCCTTTTGAACTACTTAAGACGTTTGCCAAGAGTCTGGTGCTCCAACTTCACTCTGACGGCTCCGACACCACGACCGTCTGGGCCGAACCATTGCCCTGTGCTTGCCGCTACTATTTTCGAACCTTCTGGCCAGCAAGCATTATTCTCTTGGACGACTCTGACATCTTCTTAGCCTCCGTCACTGCACAAATGATTTGGTAAGGTACACACAAGAAAAAATAACGGAGTGGAAGGGAAGAACGCTTACTCTCTTCTACGCCGACGAGTTTAGCCTTCACTAGATTTTCGGGGTAGATACGAACGGCAGCCGGAACTTTAATCCTCAACCGCTCAACTTTCTTGATGTCAGCTCTGGAAGGGACTGGTTGCTTCAATTTACCTACAAAAACATAACATAAATTACATTCGGCAAGAAATGTATAACGCAATTGTCCTACCGAACGACACCTTAACAGCCTACCGGCTAGCTAGAAAGTGGTGGGGATGTGGAACAAAATATGCCTATTGGGAGGGGAGTACCATCACCATCAGTAAGCATCTCGTTCGGCAACCTAGACTGTTGAACGCAACCCAAGACCCCAAAAACCCTAAATCCTCGCTTCAACATGTGGAGCCTCCTTAGGCAATGTCCACAGTCCCACATCGGAGGTTTTACTCAAAATGCACACCTCCCAAGACTTGGACGCAAGTCCCAAAAAATAGGTAACTGTAGCCTTTGGCCGGGACCGCACTGGTACCTAACGTGCTTACCGATCGTTTCTTATCTTACATATCAATTGCTCCAACGAAGCCCAGAGTCTGCCGAAGGCGAAGACATCACTAAGTTGAGCCCAAAAGTGCTGAACCATTTTTGAGCATCAACATAATATATATGAGAAACCAAGGTTTAGGCTTAAATGAGGTTTGGTTAAAGGTTCGATTCTTTTAATGTGATTGAGGGAATGAATTAGAATTAGGTTATAGTTAATGAAAGGGTTATTTATCCATTATAAAATATCTTGTATATATTGTAGCCAACTTCAAGCTCCAATGAACAATGATAAAAGCTTTTCACTTACATAATAGGGTTGTACGATTGTTATGCTTTGAATACAATTTATGTTAAAACATAGGAAAATTGAAAATTTGTTCAGTCATTTGATTATTCCATTTTTGTTTTGGTTTTATCTAACGAATTGTGTTTTTTATTTTATTATTATAGACTTTTAGATGATCAAACAATTTCATATCTTGATTATTTTTTTGCAGGATGATCCTTGAAGGGAGATCTAAAATATAGACGGTTTTGATTATGGAAATTGCATGGTGTGGTAGCCCTAAAAAGGATGTGTGCAATTTTTTTCTTCTAAAAAATTAAGGACATCGACATCCTTATTAATATTGAAAAACTTGGTTTTGTAGTTTTGCTTGAAAGTGTTCTAAGAGCAGAAATGGTTTTTAAAGCTTTTGATTTCTAAAATCTGCATATATTTTTTAATATGATCTTAGTCTTGTATTTCATTCATACACATAGTTCCAGACTAGGATTTCATATCGATTTCTTCAAGATGATAGTATCTTGAAGAGATTGATTCTTATTTTTGAATCTAAATCAATACATATATTGAAGCTGTTTTTGTTGGTGAGCTGTTAGTGCCATATAGTTGATGAGCTCAAGGTCGAGGAGCTGCCATTTTTGTGAAGACTATTCTGAGCTACTATGGTTCAAATGAGGAGTTGTGCAGAGATCAAGGAGATAAAGAGCTAGAGGAGCTAGTTGCCATTCTCATGAAGACCTAGTTAAGTTGCTCTGAGTTATAAGCTGCCACTTAGACAGTCTAGGTGGTTTTGAGCTTGTATGGATGCCTCTGTAATGAATTTTTTTAAGAACATAGTGGATTGCTTGGTCAGATTGATGACCCCCAATTTTTCCCAGTAGTGGTTTCTGGGTCACCATGTTTTGTGTTGATGCTTGTTGAATGCTTGGTTTCTGGATATGCTCATTACAAAGTTGCCCTAATAGATTGTTATATCATCTTGTTTTATTTGCCTATGTATGTATGAATTAGAGCACACACTTAAGTCACCACAGTTGTTGCTAGCACTAGAGAGTTCTAAATTAATGGATCTTTCTGAGTGCTTAGGTTGTCACATATTTATTCTTAATCTTATAACCTAAACCTAATCTAGTTCATCTTTATTCTTTTCTTTAGCCATCACTTTCTCTATACGCCTTTTATATCTTTCCTCTCATATCTCTCCTTTATGCCTCCTCTTCTTCTTATTCTTTTTTTTCTCTCTCTCTCTCTCTACTATTCTCCTATTGTCTCCCTCCATCATCGTCGATGCCGCATGGCCAGATCTAGCTAGATCTTCTTTGCTCTGTGCCTCTCTATTTCTCTTTCTTTCTCTCATTCTCTCCCTCTGGTATTCTCCATCACCTCTATCTCCGGTGTTGTCATCCAAACTAAATCTACTCACACCAGTTTCTCAGTAAACCGGCATCATTGGTTGAAGGTGTTGTCAACTTGACATTGGTCTCAGAGAAGCGCACAACGACAAGGTCGATTAGGTGGTTGGTGAGGCATCGTCCGCGAGTTGGTTCGGTTGCCCAACCCTTTATTACACAAACTGTTGAGTTGTTCAAGACATCACGATCACTTATTCGCCAAGTAAGAGCATCCACAATCATGCTCCCTATTTTTTAGTTAAAATTTAGCTAAAAACACAAAAAAGTTATTTTAGGAGCTCTCTATAAAATTTGAACTCCAATCATACTCTCTAGTTTAGGGAGTCATAAATACTATAGTTATTTTTAAATTCAATATGATTGGTCCATCTATATAAAAAATAATATAAAAAACAGTTAGCATTAATTAAAATTTAAAATTATGCATAAAACAAAGCAACATTAAATTATAAGGAGCCACTAGGAGTTCATTCTCTCTCCTCAGATTTAGGAGCTCCTAGAGGTCTCCCTATTTTAGGAGGTGAATAAGGAACATGGTTGGAGATGTATTTTTCCAATTCCTCCCTAAAATTTGTCTAAGGAGGTGGTTTAGGCAGTCCATTATGGATATTCTAAATATGATAGTAATTCACTACGGAAGTTTCAAGGTCGAAGCTACCTATCTCGACACGGTACTTTTCCACATGGAACTCTCTTAAGTGTTTACGTTATCATTTTGCAGCTTGTCTTTTAATTTTTTATTTTTTAAGTTCGTAGTACATTATAAGTCACATAATTTGTTGTTGTTGTTGTCTATTAGCTTGGCAATGGACTGTTATAAAGCCCATATAATATGGGCATGTTTACTTACATGGAAAGGAAATGAGAATAATGAGAGTCATTCCCATTTCTGACCATTCCTTTGTTTACTTGCATGTTGGGAATGAAAAGTGATGCGGGGAAGTGGTATTGGGGATCGATGAATTGGAATGGACATTTTTCTACCCAAATTGCTCTCATATATTTTGTGAAACACCAAAAAACCAAAACAAAAAAAAACAAAACAAAAACAAAAACAAAAACAAAAACAAGTTGATGCCATTTTCTTTGAACATAAATATATTTAACTTAATTCTATATATTCAGATATACTAGGAAGTAATAATTAAAATTAGAAAACATGATTATTTTTACATATATTAAATTAAATTAATTATTAATATATAAAAAGTTGTTTTTTTAATAAAGAAAAAGGTTTATTATTAGATTAGAGAACTTCAACCAAAAAAGGATTAGAGAATTTTTGTCATTTGTTCTATGTAATATTTTTTTTGTTAAAACAAAAAATTTATTATTTGAGAAAAATTGTGTAATTAGTTGAACAATTTGAATTTATTTTGTAAGGGAATTTTGGTAACCAATCTGGTTTTGATTCCTAACAATAGTAAACGGTTTCGTTTTGTTTTCATTCTGATTCCTGACAGTAAGTTAAAAACTTAATTGGAATGCTTAACTCCTATTCCTGGTCAACCCGATTCCTGAGGTCGATTCTCAGAAAAAAAAAAAGTTGGAGAAATTCTTCCAAAAAAGTGTTGTGATTCTTTAAAAATTTGTTTGCTACTCTGTGAAGGATTAGATGAAATCTACATCTATATTTCTCTTTGAAGAAGGTGTTCTCTCTCTCTACTCATTATTAATGTTAACACAGATCTATTCCTTTTCTCTCAAAATAGTTCATAGTGTTGGTAGAATTTTAATTATGGGCATAAACGACAAGTGGGTTTGTTTTGGTTTTGGTTTTTAGAGGCCATCAAAGCCTTTGGCATGGTGAGAAGGTGGGAATATCTTAGGGTAAGAGATGGGTTGGCAGGTGGGAGATGGTCGGCTTGTATCAGAGAAGCCCTAAACTTGCTCAAGCTAAAAGAGCAAAGGGGTTGCAGAGAAGGGAGACGAAGAAGAAGGGAGAAGAAAGGAGGAGGGGGGAGGGTCGAGAGAAAAAAGGGAGAGAAAAAGGGGCTTTTCCTTCACATGGATATATTTTTATTTAGTATCAGTGTATATTACTATTAAGATTATAAAAAAATTGTAGATGTATTTAAATTTCTTGTATTTTTGCAAAAAAAACATAAATAATTAACATTTTTTTCACACCTTTTTGGGTCATTATACACAATCACAACACTTATACAAGAAAGTTTATTAAACGTTATGACATTGTTTTTTATACTCATAATACTTTTATAAATATAGATTACCAAACATGTAACTGCTTTATTTCACAGTTGTTTATTTTTGCAGCATATCATAAGCATTTTTTTTTAAAGCACATCGATACCAAACTAGCCCTTAAAAGTTAGGAAGAAGAGATTTCATTTGAAAAATGAAAATTAATAATGTCTGGCCGTGGGGTTCCTTGTAATAACAGCAGGTGGGTAAATTCAACGTGGTACCAACAAGTCAACCAGGCAAAAATAAGAACAAAAAACCCTCCAGCAAATACACATATAGAAAACCCTCATGGCAAAACAAAGCTTTAGCAATGGGCCCAATGGAGAGACTCGCAGGCATTGTACTTGTCTCGGATAGGTTGGGAAAAAGAGTAGGTAGAAAAAAAAAAAAGGTGGGGAAAGGAGAACTTTTAGCTAATTGAAAAAACAGAATCCTCAGACTATGAAAATGCCCCATGGCCTGTCACATGAACTTCAGCAGAGCCACTCGCAAGTTTCTTGCTAGATCCTTCACCGACATATTGAATTCATCATCCTTCTGCAAGACAAATATGCAAACAATTTACTAAATCATTGATGTTATCTTCAAATGACTTTTTTAGAAAAATGTAATTGTTAGCTTCGCTCATACTGGGTACCAATCTAACCATATTGAATTCATATTAATTTGTTTGATATGACCAAATTTTGACCATGTATCAATATTGCATCGACAATATATTAGGTACACGGCATCAAATAATCTTTTCTCAGTGCTTTTGACAAAAAAAAATAAAAATCTTTTCTCAGTGCAATAGATGAGTGAAAGGTATGTGTACCTGAGCAATAATTGTGATATCTAGAGCGGAATTCCCAAATGGCAAGACACTGCTATTAACCACAGATAGTTGAAGCTTTTCAACTTCGCTTAGTATTTTCACCACAAAGCCTTTCTGTTTCTCACAGTGAATTCGAATCAAAACATCCGTTTCTGAAACTTTTGCTTCAATTTCTGGGAGTGAAGCTTCGTCAGAGTGACCATCAAAGCTTTCATCGCATGAAGAGGTGCCATCATCAGCAGAGATTTGAGACTTCTTCACCAACACCACGGATTCCACGGTTCTCTTCTTGGTTTGTTCCTCAAGCACCTTCACTCTTTCTTGAAGCTGTTTCACATGCTTGATAGCATCTCCAAGAACAGAAGCTTTGTCCATCTATAGCCAAGAAATTGAAACATCTAAATTAGTAAACATACAGACTCTTCGGGGTCCATTTTTTCTCACGAGACGTAACTATGAATATAGACCACACATTCAGACAAGAATTACCGCTATTAATATGAAATGGGTTTTGATCAACTTCATTGAGAAAAATGTAATACCTTCTTTAGGCCTGGAACAATGGCAGAAAGAGCTATGAATCTCTCGCTGAGCTTTTCTCTCCGCTTTCTCTCAGCCATTATGTGTTCTTGAGCGTGTGAAGGTGTTCTAGTTATTGAGTATGGCCTCTTAGTCCCCTGGCTGCAGTCTTTAATGGAAGACTTGGAAATTAAAGGTGAAAACTGCATATTTATTTGGGATGGGGCCTCATCCTTCGGCTTTAAGTTAGAGTCAAAATTATTACAGAAGTGCTGAGGCTTGGAAGACGGTGAACTCGAGCTCTCGAAGGAAAGAATCTGGGAGGAAGAAGAGGAGGGTTTTGGTGAAACATGTTCTGTGATGCCAGAGTTCCAGTTACTAGTCTTGAGCTGTTTGGCTGGCCTCTCAAAGCTGGTCTGAGAAGTCTCATTAATGGATGAACCACAACTTAATGTGGTGGTGGTGGTGGTGGTGGTTTTGGTGTTTTGGGTAGTCAAAGTTGGGTAAGATGAATAACTTTCAGAAGATAAAGATTGCTTGAAATTCTCCCGAAGTGCAGTGGCAATGTCCTGTGCAGTAAACCCTTCATCAAGAGTGTTCAAGTCGCAGTGAGGAATGAAATTGTAATCATCGATTCCCTGAAAATTAATTGTAACAAAAAATATTAACAAAAAAAAAAACAATTAAGGAAAATTGTTCCAAGATAATTAACAATTCAGAACATACCAATTCAGAGAACCATTTGGCTGATGATATGTCCATATTAATGTGGCTGAGAGCTCCTCTATTTAGTCAAAGATATGGACAATATGATCCTAGAAAGATGAAGAAAACCAAAATGTCAAAACAAAATCCGAATTTAACATGAAAATTTTGAAGAATGAAACTTTAAGGAGCTCTATGGAGTTCACAAGAAGAGAGATATGGAAGCTTACCCTTCTCCTTCCTTGAGTTGGAGAAAGTGATATCCTTGAGCACTTTTATACCAGTTGTAAGTCAATTATATTTTCCTATACCTCATGTGAATAAGGCTGGCTTCTCTCTCACAAGTCGTTGACGTGAGGTGAAATCATGGGGACATAAAAAATTTGACAACTTGATCTGGAAATTGATACCGTATCTACAGGAATTATAAAACTAAAGTTTGTAATTTGTATGGTTGTCTTTCCCAACGCCCATCAATTTTTTCGAACTTTTTATGGATCCAGATTTAATCGTGTTGTTGTTTCTGTAAAAATTCTAGCAATTTTCATCTCCATTTTGTCTTCTCTTGATGGGTTGTTGTAGGCGTGGGCACGGTTAGGATTGGAACGGTAGAAGGCTCTTTCATTAACCGTACCGCACTCTTCGGTAGAACAATTTCTCTTCCATTAACCAACCATTGAACCCTTTAACCGTTCGGTTGGTTAACCAAACTTTCGGGTCGGATTGGTTCGGTACGCGGATAATACCAATTAAGAAAGACATCACCAACAAAAAAATATTAAGAGATTTACATGCCTTAAGAGCATTTAAAAAATCTCAACTTAAGCATTTATTAAGAAATCCAACTAGTACTTTCAAAGACATGCTGTGGAGATCACACTTGGGGGTGAAGATATTTATATTGGAAAAAGAAACTGAAGTTTCTCTTTGCATTCGATGTGGGACTGCTGTACAAACCCATGACTTTGTCCTCTCCTGATATTGGAAAAAAACTGAAGTTTCTCTTTATCTCTCTCTTTCTTCCCCATTCGTCATCTCCTATTATAAAGTAGCAAAGTCCAATGAGTCACCATCCATATATCTCTCTATCTCTCTTTCCCTTCTGTTGGAGGATCACAATCAGTATGAAATATATAGAACACAGTTGTTATAATTTACTTCTCAAACAATACCATTTTTTTTAAAGACTTCTCATGAAAAAGTAACCAGAAAATGCATGGTCCCTCTAACACATATTTGAGGCTCACAATCATGCAAGTCGTTTGACCTGTGATTTTGACATACTTGTTCCCTCTAACACATTTAAGCCTATGTTTTACATGTATTTATATTTAAATAATAATTTATTTTTATTGTTCGGTTGATGCGGATTTAGCGGTATGAGATATCGTTAACCGTTAACCAAACCAAACTTTTCGGATCGGATCGCACGGAATAATTAAAAAATAAAAATAAAAATTTAACCAAACCAAACCAAATGCGGTACAGTCGATACGGATTTTTCGGTTGAGATGCCCACCCCTAGGTTGTTGTTGGGTTGCTGTTTGTTTTGGAATTTGTCCAACCCAAAAAGGCACAATAAAAACAAGAATTATTTGGCATGAGAATTTCCTCACCGTCCAGAGTAATTATAAAATTTCCAACAATTGATGGAAGAGCGGATTAATGATTGTCCGTATTGAAAGTTTTTTTTTTCTTGCCTTCATTTTTTGTCGGAGATAGAGAATAATGTAAAGCTTAAAATGTTAAAAGATGACAGCAAATTGAGCTGAGAATGTTGGAATTTGAAGATAGATAAGCATAAGGGTGATCTGAATAAAGTGAGTTATATTGGATATACATGAGAATTAGAGCAGCTATTTCTTATTGGATTTGGTGTCGTCTTATGTTCTTAATCATGTTACCCAACCCCACCATGCTAAACTAAAAACAAATCCTACATTACTAGCTAATCAAACCACCTATATTACCCAAAAAAAGGTTTAACAATGTATAGAAAGGGCTCCCAACAAAATTCACAGGTTGCCTCAATGAAACTCCTTCTTACCATGTGAGGCCTAGCCTTCCAATCCAATTTCCACGTCCTAGCCACATGAGCTCACAGCTATATATATATAAAAGAAAACACATGTAGATTGTGCAGTACTATTATAAATCAAGGGTATGTATGGGATTGTCTTTGGCATGGTTGGAAATGCTTTCTGACAATTAAAAGCACTTCTGAAAACATGTGGCAAGAAAAACTTAAAATTGTTTCTCAGTCATAAAAAGTCTTTGTGGAGAAGAAAAAACACTTGGTAGCAGTTAGAATGAAACAATCTAAAAACCTCAGATGTTTATTTAAAGAGTTTTTCTATTTAAACCCCCCACTTCTCTTTGTTCATCCCATATTCTAAGTTCATCCCAACTTCTAATTCAAATTTTCACAATTTCTAAGAAAACCCCACTATCTTCCTAAACTACCGCTAAATACACACCCAGCAGAAAAAAGAAAAACACTCATCAACCTCACACCCCACACCCCATACCCCACACCCCACACCCCGCTATCTTGGCTCTTACCACTCTAAGTTCACCTCAACCTAACATTACTTAAAGCGATAAAAACATTGTTGTCAAATGTGTAGCAACATTGAGAATGAACTAGGAGGTTTTGTGAAGAGAAGATGAGAGTGTAGTAGGTTTCTTGGATTGAAAGAGGAGTAATCTGGCAATAGGGTGTATAAGAGTTTGTGTTTTTCTAAAACTTAATATGAAGAGTGGTGGGGCGTGTGAGGTGTATAGATGTACTAGGGTTAAGTATTAAGTTGGATGACTTTTTTTTGTCTTTTTACACAATAATAAAACTTAAGCGCTTAATAATTTAAGTATTATGGTGAACAAAGAAAAGTGTGGGGTTTAAATAGAAAAATTCTTATTTAAATGGATCATAAGCCCGAAATTGTCATATCTTTTTGGTTTGTTTCTAACTCCATCCGTCACGTTCACTTCAGTTTCCTCACTCTAAAGCCAAGTTGGAGTATCAAAATAGTTGTTGTGATATTAATCTCACGTTTAAATTGATGAAAGAAATTAAATAATTCAAGATGACAAATCGTAAATAAAAGAAAACACATAAGAGCATCCACAATGAGCTTTCTAAACCACCTCTTTAGACAAATTTTAGGGAGGAATTGGAAAAATACAACTTCAATCATGCTCCCTATCCACCTCCTAAAATAGGGAGACCTCTAGAAGATCCTAAATCTGAGGAGAGAGAAATGACTCATAGTGACTCCCTATAATTTAATGATGCTTTATTTAATAAGTATTTCAAACTTTTAATTCATGCTAACTATTTGTTATATTATTTTTTAATAAAGATGGACCAATTAAAAAAAAGTTATAGCATTTATGACTCCCTAAACTAGAAAGCATGATTGGAGTTTAAATTTTATAGATAACTCCTAAAATAACTTTTATATGTTTTTAGCTAAAATTTAACTAAAAAATAAAGAGTATGATTGTGAATGCTCTAACGTGCTTATTTGACAAAATTATGTCTATCAATCGAATCCCAATACTAATAAATGATAATCAAATCCCAATACTAATAAATGATAATCAAATAGAATTTATTTTGCATATGGGTATGTGCTTGGTTTACAGATGCCTGTGCATGCCCTCTTTCTCTTATCTGTGGGTAATCTACTTTTTCCTTGGTTGGAACTTGGAATAAACGACCACTTGATCGTGCACTACAAGTTAATTATCTTATCTCTAGTCATCAAGTCCAAGAAAACGGCAAAAACATGGGAAACCCGTGAGAAAGGTTTCTCTGTTTATCCGAGGGCTAAAATTTCGTAAACTATTTTTAATCACTTGAGTTATAAGCTCTTTGTACTTTCTTCCTCTTTCTGGAAGACAATAATACTACACTTATTACTTCAATGTTTTCAGCCTACAAAAAATTACTTCTCTTTCGTATGAAAGTCCATAAAAGTTTGGATTGAATGCACTCCGATTTTGTAAGCTCCTTTAAAATTCTAATTGAATACTCTTGAACTTTTAAACTTTTTTTAATTATAAATTTATTGCCAAAATTTGAAAAATGACTTTTAAACTCTTTTAAAATCCAATTAAAATCTCAATTGAATATATCCGACATTTTTACTTTCATGCACGTCACATAGTTTCCGCATACAAATTCCTTCTTAGACGGGATCTCATTTGCAGGGATCCCCATCTAATGCAATAATAATCTTAGTCCACGATATTTGGACTGATTTTTAATTTTCTGCAATCAACTATGCTTATCTTGACGGTCAAACTAACTCACAAAAACGACAATGAAAGGCCCCATGCACATTGGTGGCTAGAATCTTAATAAAAACAAACACAAGAGTACAAATTATGAAGGATGAAAGCATAAAGCAGGTGGTCCTTTGATATGCTTGCACAAATCAAAGGTTAGTACTTAGTGCTGATTAATATAATATAAATTATAATTGGTGCCATATAGCTCAATTTTAACATGTGCGGACAACATATGCAAATGTTTAATTCAGCTTGATGCCAAGGGTTTCCTCATTCCATTGACAAAGCTCATGAAAATTAGAAACATGATCCACCTAATCTAAACAACATTAATTAAGATTGTGTTCAGATCCGTATCTTTTATTATTATTTATAATTATAGATTAAAACGTTGTTAATGGCTCTAATCCCCACGAATGGGTCAGCAATGTTGCTCCAAGGCCAAGTCCAATGTTGTTGTATGTTCACGTTGAAGAATTCCTAGGGCTACCCTGGCAAATCCAACAAAGAAATCTAGGACATCAAAGCAAGTACTAGTACTGATTTGTCGTCTTCTGGGTGCCTCGTGAGTATATTTTGCATTACATTAATTATTTCTGCTGACCAACATGTTTTGTTAGGGTTCCCCCACCACCCAGCTTTGCTGCGAGTTGCTGTTGTTGGGTTACTAGGGCATCCACCATTATTCCACCCATACTATACTCCTACCCTATGTTAAGTTTTTATTGACCCTCCGATGATTTAATCAACGGTAAGGAAAGGCAAGGAAAGGCGAGATAGAGGAATTTGAATTTAGAACCTCTTCGACTGTTGAACTTGGAACTTACTATACTTCTACAATTTCGTTCTTGCCAGCATTGCATTTCATAAGGGCACACACGCATGCACACATGCGCGCATATATATATAGATATATTATTGCGGAAGGGAATATCCGATCGATGATCCAAGAAGCTGTGATTCAGAAATTTGAGCTTTACAGTCTAGTTCAGTGCCATTATCCCGTGGCTATTGTCGGTTTTTTTTGTCGCGCTCCTTGGATCATATTTCTTATACACTGAACTGTGTAGGATCCATATATATATATTGGAGTGTTATGGCCCAGTGAATTTGCAGGACATGGAGATCATGAATCAAATGCATTCATCTACTTCATGTATAATGAGTCACCCACATGGATTAAGCATGTGCACAACATCAATTAATGTACCATATATATATAAGTCTCCTTCTATTGAGGGATTCCTTAAATAATTTTATTTGAGGGACGCCCTTTAAGCTACCCTACAATTTTTTTTTCAATGATCCAAAATTTTTTAGGACTTCATTCATAGATCATTCTAGCAAAAAATTAGACAAATCGGAAACCGTTTTGATATCCAACTGTATCTTATAAAATCAATGAACACGGTGCTTCAAGAAAGTACTAAAATTTCAATAATTCAATTGAGTAGTCAAATGATATTGGATTCAAGTGATTTTTTGTAGAAATGATTTTTGAATGAGTATCTACAAAATAGACGGTTTGGATTAGTGAAATACAATACGGAGTGGGCCCTAAAAGAGTGTCCCTCAAATAAACTTATTTGAGAGCCAAAGCTCCCTGTATATATATATATATACCATATATTTATCAAAATATTGCAAGTGTGATATCATCCCAAGTTCCTTGTTATTGTATGATTCATGAGCAGTACTTCAGCGAATTAGATACTCAACATGTGTGGACAACTTGTTGAGAGGATATAGTGTGGCTAGGGTTTCAGATATATACTAGTAAAATGAAAATTTCAGATGGCATACAATCCAAATAATCTCAAGTGATCAACCAGATTGTTATTCTACTATATCAAGCCTCTAGCTAGGTTATTAGCTCATTGTTTTGTGGTAAAAAGCAACCTAGTTTTCTGAATCTTCCATTTCCAATTGTATATGTTGTCGAAAAAAAAAAATTATGATGGTGTGCCTCTTTCATTTCAAGGTTCAACTTTTCTAAGAACTTTTGGTAACAAGGATGAATGCAGAACCATCTATTTACTTGAACCAAACTCCATCCTGCACTTTTGCTTGATTCCTTTTGTTGAGCTTCAAATAGCTTGGCTAGAAAAGAAATACCATCTCTGAAGCCCAAGTATAACAATCAGGCCTTCTTGATCTGAAATGCCATTACTTCAAAAAACAAAAAGAGGTTGATAAATAAACAAGTCAAAGGGTTTGCCTAAGAGTAGCGTCAATTGTTATTAACCATTAAGAGTTATCGGGTCTTAGAATAGACTCAAATGCAGGGGCGGATCCACAGAGGAGCAAGGGTGGTCAAGTGACCCCTATAACTAGTGGCGGATCCAGGAATTTTCATTCCGGGGGTCAACATATAAAAGCTTAAAAAAAATTCTATACAAAATAGACCAATTGAAATGAAACGATAATATTCTTCATAGTTAATAGATAAAACCATACAAATACTCATGTTTATTATCAAAGAGAACTGCATCAACTTCAAAAAATAGACACACACTACAATAAACCAGAAAGATCTCTAAGAATGTGATAATAAACCAAAAAATTAGCACAATCCTCTTTGCCTCCGAAGGCTTCTCGTCCTATTCGACGTAAGAGCTAGCATATATTAGCACAATCCTGCTCATTTTAGGGCATTTACTTAATTTTTTAGGTCCGTCATCGTTTTGATTTTGGACTTTATCTGCATTTCTTTTGGGTTATAGCTCTCAAACTTTGGACCCTTATGAGTACTATCTTAGGGGGAGCTTATTCAAGTAAATATTTCTTCAATACATAAGAGTTGGGCTATTCTTGTAAATATAGATCAAAGGTTTAGGAGACGAAAATATAGATCGAATGGATGAAAGAAAAGACCGAAATCAGAGAACCGAGAAGAAAGGACAAAAATCACATGGTTTTAAGCGAAGGTTTACTCAATATCCAAATCTGAATTTTAAAGAACTACATGGGGTTATTTATAGCAAACTAAAACCTAGACATAATAGGATAAAAATCCCTTACTTAAACAGAAATCCTAACCCCAAATAAAATAGGAAACTTAAAACTAGAAATTTGGAAAAGTAGAAATCCTACTAGAATTTGGAAAACTAGAGAATCTAGGGAACTAACAAATACATTAGGAAACTAATAAATTTAGGTCCTACGCATCATGCATCGGGTCTCTTCATGCATTCATATCATACATGAAAAATGGTTTTATGTAAAAATATTGGCTAAGTATGAAAAATGGTTTTTCGAAATAATCATTTTCTCAAGATAATTTTTGGCGGCTTTTATTCCTTGCACATCAAATAAGAAAACTTGATTTTATGGGATTTTAGTATGAAGTATATATTGACTTAATGAGCCATCATTTTTAGCCTAAATCTTATTTTGCACTAAAACTGATTTTTCATATTTTGATTTGGTGGGAATTTGATTTTCTAGTATTTTTATTTGAATCCAAATAGGGGGTACTTCCTTATTTACATTGTAAACTTAAGTAAATGGAGTAATATAAAAATAAATGAAAGTAAAAGGACAAAGACATTTACTTAAATGTTTAGAATGAAAATAAGGCAAGGCAATATAAGGGTATGGGTAAGGCACCGTTGAATTGGGTGGAGGTTCGTTTAGTTGAGTTAGGGTTGGGGATTTAGGGTTGAGAACTTGAGTTGAGAAGAGAGAAATGAGTTAGGGAGGGGGGAGTAATCAGGCAAAACAGAGCTGAAATGGCTCTGTTTTGTTTTTTAAAACTGGGCCAAAACGAATGGCTCTGTTTTGTTTTTTAAAACTTGGCCAAAACGACGTCGTTATGGTTTTAAAAAACAAAATGCAGCTTTAATGAAACGACGTCGTTTTGACGTCCAACGCATTAAAAAAAAAAGTTAGTTGAACGGCCTCGTTTTGACGCGGAGCGGAGAAAAAAAAAGAACTCGCGTGCGCTGCGCGCACTCCAGTCCAGACTTTGCCCCTTTGGGGCATTTCGTCGAGAACGTTGCGAGCATCTTGCGAGGGTCAAGGGAGCTGCTCTAATGGAGGATTCCGGAGGTTGCAGGCAGGGGTGGATCCACAGCAGAGCAAGGGTGGTCAAGTGACCCCTGCAACCTCCGGAATCCTCCATTAGAGCAGCTTCATTGACTCTCGCAACGTGCTCGACGAAATGCCCCAAAGGGGCAAAGTCTGGAGCTAGAGTACGCGCAGCGCGCGCTAGTTCTTTTTTTTTTCTTCTCAAAATCTCCTATTATTTGTACTGGTCTGATCGCGTTGTACTGTTCGTCTCAAGCCTTACGTCTGAAGATGAAACCCTAAAGAGCAAATAAATTAGAGCATTGAAGATGATGGACAAATTGCCAGAGTTTGGAGACAAGTTCTCAAACCTGCATTGAAAAACAGAGGCTAACCAGACCCAACAAGGAGGTTCATACCACTCTTTCACCTCGAGGGTTTTTAAGATTCTACACACCCAAAGACAAAAGGAGTCTGCACAAACATTGATCCCTATTTACCACATTCATCTACCATTTATACTTCACTTCACAATTTCTCACTGCCTAGTCGTCAGCGCAATTTTATAACATCGTCGAGAAAACACAGCATACATGCTCACAAGAAAACAGAGAGAGGTTACAAAAATGGCCTATATAATAATTGGGAGAACTGAGTTTAAACTGAAATTTAAGAAGCAAAGTTCTATGACACAACAAAAATACAAAGAGATAATTACTAAACGAAGTTAGAAGGTAAGAGTCTGGCAGCAATGGCTTGGGCATAGGACAAAACGCGCTTTGTAATACAAGAAATCAGTCTACCTCCTCAAGTCAAGATCTTTGTGCTACAGATGCAATCATTTACAACACAGAGAAAATGAATCAGTTCTCCTGGGTCCAGATCTTCACCGTCTTGTCATTCCCAAGTGCACCGGATGCAATTATATTCTTAGTGGGGTGGCATGATACTGATATAACAGTGTCCGTGTGACCTTCCAATTTCTGAACTATCTTCCTGCTTTGCAATTCCCATAGGTATAGATAATTATCTTCAGGATCACTTACAATGTATTTTGTTGTGAATTTATTGCAAGCGCACAATCCGCACAAGTAATATAGAAATAAGTAAAGTGTCGTTCCCACGAAGAGTGATTTAATTTACTAAGTACCGATTGTGATTAACTCAAGATTTTATTTGAACAATTGAATGATGAGATTTGATTGATTAATTAACTAAAAACAATGAATAAAAGCAAGCGTAGAAAAATAAGGTTGTGAGATTCAAGTTATGAGAGCTCTAGAGCTTCCGATTTCACCATAGCCAATTCTACCCAATTCCCTTAGCATGTTAATCCAAATTATTCTCCATGTTGATAGTCGATTTTCCCTACTTTAGTTGTTATTTCATCCCTGGTTATACCAAAAGTATTCTTATTACCAACCCACTCTATCCCTAGTAATGAAGTTAAGATAATAAGAACCCATTAAGTTCCTTGGAAAACCTACAAAACAACCACATAAGTCGTGACAAACATCCCTGTCTAATCATGTAACCCATGGCATCTATTACAAGAAGCAAACTCCAAATTGGATATCCCTATTGTCAATTTAGCATCAAATCAATTAATTGTTGGCCAAACATTCAAACCATTAAGCATAGTAATAGATACTCAACATGGAAAAATACTTGGATTTAACATTGACTAAAGTAATTGAGCATTCATGGCTAGGCTACATCGTAGACCTAGCAAAAAGAAATTAGTTAATGACAACTTTAATAAAAACCATGATAAATAGTGTCATAGGAAAGAAAAAACCAATTGAAGATTTGATCTCTGCACAACACCAACTCTAGCTCCAAGTCGTCTTCTTTGTCTCTCTAAAACTCTCTCTCGTGCCTTTGTGATCTGTGGTCTCTGAAAAATAATCAAGAACCCCCAGCCTTAGGTTAAGGCTTAGTATTTATAGGTCAAAGGAATTCTCCATAAATAAGGAAAATATATTTGTTTAGGAAGGATTTGGGTAGTATAGAGAGAATAGGAAAAATAAAGAATTTCAAAACTGAAAAAGGAAAAAAAGTCCGGCACTTGAGATAAAAATTTGGGGAATTGGCTTTTAGGTCAAGTGAATAGAAATAGTGGAAAACAAAAACCCAATTCGAAAAGAATAAAACAAAGTGTTGTTGTTGAAGGGATTTAATATTCTCCAACTCAGAAGAGGAAAGCAACATGCGGCTTCAGTGGAGAGGAATCTTGGCAAGAGTAATCAAGCCCATCTAATATTCATCCAATTGCAACCCACGTGATGCCTCAACACATGCACACAACAGCACGCGAGTTCCGCATGGCCCTAGCATAAAAAATCATCCCTTTTTGAAGATGATACATGGCAACTTCCTCTTACTTATCTAGGGAAAGGCTCGAGAACGTGCCAAGGTCACCAGCTTGATATACTTGGTCAACCAGCTTAGCACAAGTAGATGGACTTGACAGAAAGCTCGTTTTGAGTAGATCAGACACAGGTTTACCTTCAGCAGAGCTATCACCAACTCCTGGACCAACAATTCGAGTAGCCGAATGACTCTTTGCTCGACAGACGACTCTTTAGCTCTCTTGGCCGCAACTTACAACATTGAGTCAGCACCTCGCTTGACTGCTCGTGGCCTCGCAGACGAGTCATGGTTGGTAGGCAGAGGTACAATCTTCTCAGAGTGATCCCCAGATTGGCGCAGAAGACCCGAACCTTGCTTCTCAGTGGCCTTCTTACAAGGCAGATCACGGGTTTTGGGTAGTTCGGGTAGTCCTGCATGCCATTGACCTTTTTGCTGTTCGCGTTGACAAGGCGCTTGATCCCGGCAGACGAAGCAGGAGGAACTCCTAAAAAGACCTTCTCATCAGACGAAACCCCCTTGAGGAAGACTTGCTCATGGCAGAAATAGGTCTCGACTGCTTTCGTTGTGGAGACATATCCCTTGATCGTGAGACTGCGGTTTCATCTGGAGCGGATCTACTGCTAGCCTTCCTCTCCTCAGGGAGCTAGATCGAGGACTCCTCCTACTCAGCTGGCAAATCATTTAGGTCCGAGCCATGCAGCTTCCATATTTCAACATCTTTAGCAGGGGGCAGACCACCGACCTTCTTCCGATGTTCGCTCAGTAACCAGCGCCATTCACGAAACTTGATAGGGATGTTCAGAGCTTGCTAAACCTTGGTCATGTTTGGGTTGAGGTCGAGCTTTTTATGGATGGCATTCTCTGCAAGTAGAAAATGAAAGTCAGTCAGACACACAACGAAGAATTCCATAGTAACTGTAGCAGATCAAAGGGGTGCAACTTACCATCACAATAGGTGAGAGGAACGAGCGGACCGTCGCCAACCTCCATTTCCCATCTTCCGCTGACTTCTAGCACGTCCGTGCTCCACACATGATCGCCTTGACTCAAATTGTCAAACAGCTTGGCATTGCAAACGCGAACTTGAGCGTACTTCTCCTAGCGTCTCACCTCGAATAAGTAGAAGAATTCATAAGTAGAAGAATTCATGCACGATCAGACCTAGCTTGAAAAAGCAGCTCATATTTTCAAAGTAGATGAACGCCTGATAAACGTTTGGAGTACACTAACTCGGGCACACTCCATGGGGCAGAGTACCTCCCTAAAAATTTTTGACAGCGGAAACGTGAAGCCCAGCGAGAAGTAGAAAGGACGGAACGTGATAATTCTAGCGCCTGGATCGTTCGGATCCGCACGAGGTACACTGTCGGACAAGGGCTCCGCCAACTTGACATGCACGTCCTTTGGAATGGTGAAGTCAAAAAGGCACGCCATGTTTTGAACTGGGCCTCAGTGGCGACACGGTGCAAATTTGCCACGAACCTCTCTTCGGGTACTTGGGAGCCACCCCACAAGTACAAGGGCACTTGCGAGTTCGGTGATCAGTTTCTCCCTTCAGAAGACATGGTCGCTCAGCAGCTGCAAAAAAAATGACGAGGAAAATCGCAAGTTAAAATTCCTAGTTCGTAGCCCAACAAAAAAATACAGCAGCAACAAAAAAAAAGGAAGAGGTCTAGCTTGGAGCAGCCCAACCAACAAGAGAAGCCCAGCGCATCTCCAGCTGGCGCCCAACTGCCCAACTGCGCACCTCCTGGCTCAACTTTAGCCACATGTGTCGTGCACCAGCTCCAACACGAGGCCCGATGCGAACGCGAGGCCCACGACAGGCCTGATCGCTCCAGCCTCAAGCCCAACGTGCATCCAACTCCAGCCCAGGCCCACGTCGTTTCCTCCAGCCTTGCAGTCCATGGCGCGCTCCATCTATTCACGTGGTCCAGCAGCGACGCCAGATGCGCCTGGCCCATTCCAGCTCACTCCAGCTCGATCCCAGACTGCAACCCACTCTAGTGTAAAGCCAACCCTCTCCAACACACACCTGCTCCAGCCTAGCGCACCAGCACACATCAGGCCCACGTGTTTCCCTTAGAAGACCTCATCTCCTTGCTGCGAAAAATCAAGCCAAAGAAGAAATATATATTTTGCAAAGCTCTAGTTAATTTACCTAGGAGTGCAGTCTCTCCTCCTTGACAAGCGAAGTGATCTTTCAAGAACTCTCTCTCTGACAAGAATAGGGGAGGTATTTCTTGCAATTTGAAAAGAAGCAAGGAGGAGCCTCATATTTAAAGCGACTGGAGTTCCTTGACCTACAAGGAATCCTAAGCCCATTCCAACTGGGAACCCAATTTCGAAAAATTAGCAAGTCAAAGACCTCCTCCACTCAGGAGCCCAAGTCACATAAGGAAGTCTAGTTATAGCTGGACAACCAACCAATTAATTCACACCTCCTCCATGCCACCACGCGCCATGCAGAAACTGGGGGGCATTTATGGAAGCAAAATATCTACGGGTCCTAGGTCAAATAATTAAGCCAATCAATTTGGGAATTATTTGACCTTATTGGGAGTTATTTGATTTAATTGGGAATTATTCGATTCTTGCCTTAATTAGGGATTTGTTTTAAATTAAATCCCTAATTACATCAATCTCTCCAAATTGGGGAAGAATAATTCATTTCCATATGTGGAATTATTCTTCCGAAAACCCTGGCCTCCGAGGCTCCTATAAATACATGGCTACACCAAGGATTGAGGTAATTCTAAGGGTTTGTTTGAAACTCTACAGAAATCCTCTCACATAAACCCTAGCCGCCATACTCTCTCTTTCTCTCTCTCACACAAGGCTCTGGCCACCACACACGGTTTTGGCTTCCCGGTTCTCACCCTAGAGAAATCTCCATCCTTCTGTTAGCTACTGTTTTCCTACAAACACTTGACCTAACTTAGGCATCGGAGGGCCTTTGGCCAATACCCCGCGAGTGTGGTCTTTTACTCCGTATTGTTTTGCAGGGAGAAAGAGAAGCGAAGAGGAAGACGGAATCTTCAGACGAATATTCTTATGGACAAAAATCGCTCCCACACATATAACATCATAACCAAAAGATAAACCCGCTTGTTTTCCTTAAAATCATGCGCGTAGAAAATATCAAAATAATTTCAATATGGTACCGGGAGAAAACAAAAAGGAAGGCAAATTTAGAATAGGTAACGAAGCATGCCAAAAATCTAGGAAATAAAGATGGAATAAATCTAGAACATGCTACAGGAAGTACCTATATGCCCTAAAAGTGGGGAAAATTCTTAGTTTTCCGAATGCAAATTTATTGAACCTACAATTTAATTTCAAGTGGACCGTGCCACCGTCGGGAGAAAGAGACAGAAAGCAGTAAAATTTGATCTATACATACTTCATCACATGGCATAGTTAAAAATCCTGAATGAAAATTTGAATATCGGAATGAGATTCTGTTCTAATAAACGCATACGATAACGGAAGTATTGTGTCAAATGTGGCATCCAATATCAGCCTCACGAGAAATTTTTAAATATACCAAGACACCACGTGGTAGTGCATCATCCAATAGACCTAGGACATTTGGAATTACTTTCTAATTTATTGCATTATTTTTTATGACACATGGACGGACTGCATTGGAAACATTCCACATGTCCTACACCTAGTGGATGGTACACCAGCCACGTGGTGTACCGGGAACACCCAAAAATTACTCCAGCCTCACCTAGAGACTCAATTCAGAAATTGCATAATCATTTTTCCTCTACTTTTATATTTCAGAGCCAATTATCAGGAATTTTGATTATAGGTAAGGTAAACAACATAACTCAAAAAGGTTGAAAATTGAGTAAGAACATGTACGAATGGAACTTGGAAGCAATATTTTGTTAAAAGCCCTTTCCAACAACAGTTTTTCAGTTCCCAGTTAGCGAGTTCAAGAGTAACAGATACCCACAGTCTGGACAAGAGTTCTATATGAAGCTAATCAAAATAACTGATAAAATACGCAGTTAATCAGCTTCTGCTTTCCCCTGGGTCCAGATCTTCACCGTCTTGTCATTCCCAAGTGCACCGGATGCAATTATGTTCTTAGTGGGGTGGCATGATACTGATATAACAGTGTCCGTGTGACCTTTCAATTTCTGAACTATCTTCCTGCTTTGCAATTCCCATAGGTATAGACAATTATCTTCAGAACCACTTACAATGTATTTCCCATTTGTCACAGAAAAGGTGGAAGAAATGCAGAATCTCGAGCTCTTGTGACCTGTGTAAGTCTTTAGACATTTCCCAGTTGAAAAGTTCCAAAGCCTCTGCAGAAACAACAGAGAAATTCTAGATGAGCTGTATACCATAACAATGAAAAGAAACCACTGCAGACAGGAGAAACATCATCTCATAAAATCAAGGAAATACGTGTGCTAAGGTTCGTGTTCTTTATTCTCTGTATTCTTAAAAGAAAATGGTGAGTGAGAGAAGAGAGGGGTGGGAGACGCAAGAGATATCCGAGGTAAGAGAAAGGGGAATAAGTAAGTTGTGTTTTGAGATAGTTTTAGAATACCAAATGAGCTAGTAATAAAAGTTTCAGCTTATCACATTTCTTTTAAAATAGTCGATTTTTACTATTGTGCTGGTATGCATATAACATCGTAACCAAAAGATAAACCCGCTTGTTTTCCTTAAAATCATGCGCGTAGAAAATATCAAAATAATTTCAATATGGTACCAGGAGAAAACAAAAAGGAAAGCAAATTTAGAATAGGTAACGAAGCATGCCAAAAATCTAGGATATAAAGATGGAATAAATCTAGAACATGCTACAGGAAGTACCTATATGCCCTAAAAGCGGGGAAAATTCTTAGTTTTCCGAATGCAAATTTATTGAACCTACAATTTAATTTCAAGTGCATCGTGCCACCGTCGGGAGAAAGAGACAGAAAACAGTAAAATTTGATCTATACATACTGCATCACACGGCATAGTTAAAAATCCTGAATGAAAATTTGAATATCGGAATGAGACTCTGTCTAATAAACCTATACGATAACGGAGGTATTGTGTCAAATGTGGCATCAAATATCAGCCTCACCTAGAGACTAAATTCAGAAATTGCATAATCATTTGATGCAGCATATGAGTTAACTAGTACCAAGATCAATTGTAGAATTAACTAAAGCTATTAAATTTTACCAGACATCAACACCCATCAACAAACAAGGAATTCACAGTAAGAAACAGACATGAAACTAGTCAACCTCATTGCCCGAATTATGTTCCTCAAAATCCAGAATTTAAAGTGATTCCAAGAATGGTGTAGATTCCTGTAGTTTTAGGGTGTGTTCAAAGTCTAATGCTAAGTCTTAAATTCTATATAGATTACTGAATATGAAAGTTGTAGGCTCAAGATTATCTTTCTATAGGTAGGCTCAAGATTATCTTTCTATAGGCTTCAATGAAAACAAGTCTAGAAACAAGGCAATGAAAGATGAATGAGCTGGAATATCAACAAGGAAACAATTACTCGAAAGAATAATGGAAACTAAACAGCAAACCTCTTAAAAATAAAGATAAGGACATACTTGGCTTCACACCAAAATTCCCATCGCAGGAAAGTACCAGAACAATTTCTGATAACTGATTTTATTCATCAAAGTTCATTTTCCTTTGCCCAAGGCATTTACATATATTTATACCTAAATACTAAGACTCTAAATTCATGCACCAAGACTTTATTACTGGATGCATGCACCAAGACTTTATTACTGGATACATGTACCAAGACTTTATTACTAGAATTTAAAAGACACTTAACTTTAATAAAGACTCTTTAAAAGACACTAATTAAATTGCAGAGAACTCTAAAAACTGAAGGAAAATATGAAAAGTCTCTTATGCAACTCTTCTATAACCAGAAAAGCATTTCTCCAACCACAAAGGCATGACTGGATTATGATTAGTCTTCTTCCATCTCTCTCTCATAGACTCTAAGTGGTTTGACAATGATGTCCCCATCATCATTTTTCCTCTACTTCTATATTTCAGAGCCAATTATCAGGAATTTTGATTATAGGTAAGGTAAACAACATAACTCAAAAAGGTTGAAACTTGAGTAAGAACATGTACGAATGGAACTTAGAAGCAATATTTTGTTAAGAGCCCTTTACAGCAACAGTTTTTCAGTTCCCACTTACAGAGTTCAAGAGTAACAGATACCCACAATCTGGACACGAGTTCTATATGAAGCTAATCAAAATAACTGATAAAATACGAAGTTAATCAGCTTTTACTTTTCCCCTGAAGCTAAAATCCTACAACTTATATTTATTCCTTTTGGCTTTCACCCACCAATGAATTTTTAAGTGCTCAATTTTATAAGTTGAAGTGAGCATTCACATCGCAATCAAACAAACAATGCCATTCAAATTCAACCCAATAAAGATAAAGAAGAAGAATGGCGAATTGGGCTTACCAAAGTATCATCCAAAGTGCCAACAAGAATGTACTTGCCATTGGGCGCGAACTTAACAAAGGAAACTGGGGGGTTCTCATCATCAATCAAAGTCTTAGTGCAGTGACCAGTAGAGGCATCCCAGGTCCTGCACAACCCATCATAGCTACTAGAGACAATAATGGAGCCATCCCGATTGAAATCTACGGCGGTGACGGGGTCGGAGTGAGCCGGCAAAACCTTCAAGCACTTCCCGGTCTTAACATCCCAAATGCGCACCGTTTCGTCGAAGGAACCCGAGACGATCATATTGGACTGGGGATTGAAGTTGGCGCAGAAGACATAGTTGGTGTGGCCATGGAGGGTCTTGATGACCTGGCCGGTGGCCACGTCCCAGAGGCGGAGGGTCTTGTCGTCGGAGGCGGAGACCATGAAGCGGGAGTCAGCGGAGAAGGCGAGATCGGAGACCCCCTGCGAGTGGCCCTCGAAGGTTTGGGCGGCGGAGATGGTGGGAGTGGAGGAGGAAGAGTCATCGGAGAAGGTGAGGGAGTAGGTGCGGATGGTCTTGTCGGCGGAGGATGAGCCGAGGAGGCGGCCGTCGGAGGAGAATTTGACGCCGGAGATGGCGCTCTTGTGGCCCGTTAGGGTTTCGCCGAGGGTGTAAGGTTTGTAGGACTCCGATGGATCCTTCGACATTGTCGACCTCCTGTTTGATTTGATTTTGGGAGACGAATTTGGGGGTGATGGGTTTTCCAGGGTTTTAGGGATTTTCAGAGAGTGTGTGAGCTTCCCGCAGTAACTAACTACAAATGAATGAATATAATTTTCCACATGTAATTTTTCAAGCAATGGAGCTTCTTTCTAAATTACATTTGGGAAATTCTATTCATAGCGCCAAATTGTTTAGAAAATCTCCTGAGCAGAATTTCATTAAAACATTTTGTGTTTCTCATGCTAAATTATTTCGGTCATTAAGTGCGAATTTTTTTGTTATCATATTAACAAAAAAATATTTTTCTTGACAAAAACAAAAGAAAAAAAAGAAAAGAAAAAACTGTTTTTGTTCTATTTTGTTCAGTAAATCAAATATCGACATTTTATTTAATGTTCTGTAGACGGCTAAATGATTTATAGAAGCCAAGCTTTTAATTTCTCCGAAAGTAATCATTGTATGGTACTTGAATTTGGTCACGCTTCTTAAACAAGAAAATGATCGGGCCATAACAGATACTCTGCACTTTTTCCCTCTACAAAACAAGAGGAGTTCTTACAAGTTCTAAAAAAATGAAAGTAATTAAAACACAAAGCAACGTGGTTACAAGCTTGATAATCAGCACGGTATGTTCATAAACATATGCACACAGCACTAGAACTACATTCCGTCAGTCCAAGTGTCAGAACCTACGTATTTAACAAACTGCTTTCATATGCATATCCCTTCTTTCTCCTCCCTCCCTCTTCAAAACCCCCATCTTTTTTGCATACGGTCGGTAAACCAAAAAGAAATCAACTGCTATGTCTTCACCTACAGATGCCCTAGGTGTAACTACATATAGGGAAAGAAGAGAGGGAAAAAAAATACACACGGGAAGAGGAGTGAAAATAAAAAATTTACAACAAGGCTATAGAAGGTTGGAAGGATGTCCTTTGGGGTTTGGGGTCAGGGTTATGGAAACCAAAAGAAAATTGGCCTTGTTGAAGTATATCGAGAAACCGTGTACTTTCAACTGAGCACATCAGGGCCTTGTTTTAATCAGCCATATCCAAACCTTGAGCTATACCGCCGTAGCCTATAAATCTACTTGGCTGCTACTCATACCACCAGGAGGACCGCCGTACAGATGTTGCCTCAAAAGCACTACTACTCCATTCATCCTGTGTGAAAGGCTAACGCAACTCAGAAAAATAGGAAATATGGCAATGCAGTTGAAAAGAGAGATACCATATAAGTTTTGCAGCACCTAGGAAAGCTGATAGAGTAGGATTTGATCGATACGAGATGGCAGTAACCATCATATCTATAAGTTCTTTCAGAGGTCTAAACCCAGACTTTTTTTGAATAAGAAACACAACAGGCCCCAGAACTATAGAAGAAAGAAAAAAACAAATGCTGCCAGTATGAGATGTGCAAATACCTTCTCTGCTTGTCAAAATCCACACTGAAAGATGAAGCTGGTATACAGATTTTACTATCTGGTGAAGCTTGAGTTCCCCCTCACTGGATATGATTTTCGCAAATCTTGAGGATGCTTATCAAGAGTGCCAAACCGCGAACTTGACCTGCCACCAAACCAGTGCTCACTACTTGTCCTCATACTCATACAGGCTGAAGGGGAATGGTCATGAGACAATAAGTAGTAGGAGCTATGGTGCTCCTCCCTGGAAAAGGAATGAGCCATATCCAAATGCCCCTGGGGCAATGACCTCGAATCAAAGTCTTGAGACTGCTGAAAGGTGCAAGACGATCTAGAATACGACTGACCCATGCTACGACAATGACCAAAAGAAGCATATTTGCTGGAAGCCAAATCTGGTGACTGCTCCCTAGCAGAAAGGCCAAGATGGGGTGTTGTCGTCCAGTCTTCTATCGTTATTCCCTTCTTAGATGCAAGGTCCATGATCTGTCTCTCATCAAGTCCTAACCCCATAAGCAAGTCCCACATGTTTCTCAGTGCTTCTCGTTGGTTGTTAATCACTTGATCCCTCATTGCCATTTCAAACTGAAGCTCAGTATTAGCCATTCCCTACAGTAATTAAAGTAAAACTGTTACGCCTAACAACAAGTTCTTAGAGCCATATATGTAACTCTGAGAAATTGAAAATCTTGATTTGGCAACACCAATGCCAGTCATAGGAGTTACCAGTTATCTTAAGGAAATTCTGTCATCGGTATTCGGCAAACATTTATCTCAAGAGAACGTAACATGTACAACTATGCTCTTGCTTGAGTTTCAAAACTTTTCATATGCAACTAAAAAGAATCACTTCCTAATTTACTTTTTTAAAGTCCAGAATAAGTGTATCCAATCAGGCTTTACTATCAACTCACCAAGAGCCTGTATTGACTAAGAATACGCAAGTATGTTTTATTGCCATTGTTACTAATGGCCTCCTCAATCATATTTTGGAGTTGACATCGATGCTTCTCATTTGCTTCAATTTCCTACAAAATGTTAAGTTGGTAATAAGATCAAAAGCTGACAAAAGTTGTATTGTTTGTAAATTTAACTACAAATGAGATATTACCATATGGTAATTGACACCAGCCTCATCATTCTCACGGATGTTATCCAAAATTACTTGCCGCCTTGTTCTCATAACCTCTAAAACTTCCCCATCTTTTCCAATAGCCTGTGACACAGATAAGTACTCAAGCATTAGTTTATAGTATCCAAAAAAATTCTCTGAACATTCTCAATAATCATATTCTGTTCCCCAATAAAGTAAATAAATGTAAGAATAGAAGACATAATTTCATCTCCAGATCTGTTTGAAGCTACCAGACCTCTTAACAAAGCAAGAAGAGATTAGGGAGGGAAAAGAAAATTTAGTCCTGTAACAAAGTTTCTCTCAGGAAGGCTAGGAAGGCCATGGATTTTCTTTGGGGAAGTTTGGAAAAGTCTGAACAACTAAGTGAAATGGATTGTAGGTGCTACAAGACACAGTGTGCAACACACAAATTATTTATTCAAAAAGCAACATCGAAAGGGGGATGCTCTAACCTGTTCTTTTGCTATAGCATCATCAAGATGTTGGAGTTCAAGGCGGTTACGAAGGTTGGTTTCCTCAAGCTCAAATGATGCCTTCTGTAGGTTTATCCTTTCCTGAACATTTTCACTGGTTTCATGGCTCAAAATATTCAACCATGAAAGTTCATCATCTGCAGCTTTTTCAACAGGTTTGACACTTAGCTGTGATTCCTTTTCAGCTAGTTCTTTTTTCAATCGGCAAACCTCAATCTGCAATCTAAAATTTGTTATCTTCCAAAAAGAAAATAGAAATTATAAAAAAAATCTAAAGATAAACTATTAACCACTTACCTGAAGACTGTCAATCATTTGTTGGTAGTCTGACACGTGCGTATCAATAGTGCCGATGTTTTTCTGTGATGGAAACATAACTATTCTCAAAATTTTATTGCATACATAACAGTACAAGCCTCGCCAGTGGTAGGCATGACAACAAAAGAACATTTCTGCACAAACTAATGTGGAGGAAACCAATAAATTAATGCACAGAAACCCATAGAAAATACAAAATTGGCAATTAATGAAAAAAAAACATGTAGCATAGACAAATCAATTAACAAACAACCATATGCTCCTATGCAACAAAAGTGGAAAGCCGACACACAATGTCACTTTAAAAAATTCTTAACAGCTGACTACCAAATGAGATCATGAGTCAATCACAGAATGAGAACTGAATTTCAATTGTCTGCAATGCCCAGATGGACTATGTCTTAAAGGCAAAAAGCACACAAAACCACAAATAAGTTCCAAAATCATGTTTTGATGATCTAAGTTCAATGTGTGTAGATGATTATTTGAGACTCTCACCTGGATGTGTGTCTTTATTTCCTTTGCCCGATCAGCATATTTCAAGGTATTCACAGTGTGATGATACTGACTGTCCAAGGGGAATACAGTAGCAACCATAACCGTTTGAGAATTACCACTCAAACCATCTTTGAGTATTCTTGTCAATTTGCTGCAAAACTAATTACATTAAGTACAGTAGCAGGGAGGCTAACTACAGTAGCAGGTAGGACTTCAGGATAACAATTACAATCAGATACCTATTGCGGTAAGGAACATAAGCAAGACCCTTCTTTTGCTGTTTCCCCAGTGCATTTATGCAGTTTGCCAAGGCAAGAAGTGAACGGTTAATATTTGCTCCATCCCTTAATTTTTGGCCTCCACTGTTTGTTTCTGAAGCTCGTTCACTGCCAGCTAGATCCACAAGTGCGAGTTTTCCTCGCATTACTTGATTCCGGTACTTATTTTTCTGTTTTCTTTTTACTTTTATTTCCAGCACTGCATGTGATCTGGTTAATGGGGAAACAACTTTGTATGAGTACAACGTTACACCTTAATATTTAAATTTAGTCTGTGGTTGATGAGTTCAGTAGAACTACTATCCAAAGCATGCTTTAAAACTCAAAATAACAACAATGATAATGGTATGATTAGCACACAAATAAATTTGACCTACCGAGAAGATGTTGCATTAGCCTCTGTGCTTTCAGTTTTCCGTCGGCTATTCCCCAAGTTTAAGAGTTCAAGAATCTTATCAGCTGATTGTACCTGAATTTGTAACAAATATCATAAAGGATGAGTAAAAATCCATCCCATACTACGTACTTGTTCATCCAATGCAAGAATGCCTCTCAGATTAGTGCTAGAAAGTGGTTCAAAAGAACTACCCATTTTTTTATAACAAAATTGCCAAAAAAATAAAAAACAGCTTGACAATTATCCACAGATAGTCAAACCAGATACAACTACATGGGCAAGTGTGAACCTTGATACACCTCAGCCCAGCAACAATTACTCCTTGCTCGGGATCCTCTCTGAGTTCCAAATGGCCTGATGACTTTTCAAGCAAATCGTAGATGACCTAAATTTTGTGAAAATAAAAAAATTAAATAATTTTATAAGAGAACAAATGGGCATTTCTAATAATTAAATATCTTAATAAACTGCAAGTTCCACCTCATTGTAGACTTCAAGATAGGAACAGGTAACTTCAAATTCATCAGAGCTCTTGTCCCTTTTGATTAGATCAAAGATTGTATGCAAACTGAGTACCATGAGTCCTGGATCATCTTGTGTCCCAACCATTGTATATGTTTTACCACTGAAAAAGTATAGAGAAAAATTGTAAGACATTATGGAGGATATTAAGTAATGGACAATCCAAATCACAAAAACTGGTGAGATCATGAGCTGAATATAATGCAAGCTGATTTTGACTTATTATGGTTTTTTGAGCTTGCACTTCTAGACATTGAGAGCATAAATCAGATTCATACTCCCAATTAATAATTTTGTCAAGGTGGAGGACTGAGTTGCATAAATGCATTGCCTCAGCTGGTACAGATATAAGTCAATCAAAACCTTATGAGAGGTGAAAAATAAAAAAAACATGAATATATCATTTTATTACCTTCCGGTTGAACCATAAGCAAACACGGTAGCATTGAGACCATTAACGACGCCAGAGATGACGGACAATATGCATTTTGTGTAGACATCCTGGATATATGAAACAGTTAAGACAACCAGAAAACATCAACTATACCAAATCAAGAGTTTCCTTTACAGCCTGTACTACTTTCACGCAGATAAGTGAACTGGAATAAATCTTGAGAAATAAAAGAGCATAATTAAAGACACCAATAAGTTTATAGATTCAATGTACCAAATTAGTACACCCAGGATCAAATGCATGATCAAAACAATATTTCTTTTCCTTTGTTCGATTCTGTATGCGCTCAAGGTAGTCCTTTGACAGATCAGGATCTAACACAAGCACCTCCTGCAATTAAAAACTCAAACATCAAATCAATACACCGTTCAAACTCCACAAATGCTAAAAAACTTATAAGTCAAAAAGAGTTTTGCACCACCACCACAAACCTTATTGTCAATTACTCGAACAATGTCGCGGCCACGTTCTCTCTCCCTAAACGGCCTGCATTTCACAGCAACCTGTAGCAAAATGCAAGCATCAAGTTTCCAAAACAAGACTGTAAGGCTGTGAACTTTACACACCCAAAAAGAAGAAGAAAAAAAACTACTAACCGTGAGTGTTGTAGTTTGCTTTGTAGCCGGAGCTCTAATACTCGGCATGTTTGTAACAACATCGATTGGCTACCCTAACCCTAAAAACAGAAGCCCTCGGAATCAAAGATAAGGAGAAACCAGTTGAAACAGATCAAAGGCGCTGCTGCATTTCAGAGTCTTCGTCTTCCAAAAATCACAATACACGAAATTTCTCGAAGCTTCAAAATCGCATTGCTAGTTCACTACAGATTTCGTAAAAAATGCCTCTACATTTCAAGAAACGACATTTTCTTCGGAAACCGAAGCACGAATCAAGAAACGAGAAAACGCGGAACGATTCAACGACGCGTTTCAGCGTTCGAGAGGCCGAGAGAGAAAAAGACAAGATCTTTGTGAAACGACTGGAGAAAGGGAAAAAATTCGGTGCTCTCAGGCGTATCGTACAGCAGGCAGCAGAAATGTAACGTAGTGTAATAATGAGCCAAGTGGTTACTGGGCAAGCCAATTAACGCGGGTAATGAGGAGAGATGGGACTGGAGGAGAGAGTGGAGCTAGACGAAAGAAAGAAAGAAGGAAACGGGTGGAACAGTGAGATGTTGGGTCGTAAACTGATCGTGACCGTTGGTTTGTTTAGAGAGGGATAGGATGGGGATTGTGGGATTTGTGTGGGGATGTTTTGGGGAGAAGGGAGCACTTGGGTGGTGATGTTGTTGAGAGTGTTTGGTTGGTCTTGAACTTTTTTGGGGACAATGATTTTTTATGATTGGGAAAAGTGGGTTTTTAAAAAAACCTTTTTTGGGGTTTGGACAAAACTCAAAAGTGGAAACGGAAGGCATGTGAAGGGGATGGTAAACTTGGCTTGGGTTGCATGCACGTGTGTGGGAAAAGTTTGTGTTGTGAATGGAACTTCTTAGATTGACGGTGGTTTTGCCCTCCTTTTTTGGTGTCTTTTACAAATAGGGAGGAGAAATTCTAATGATTATAATCTTTTAAACGGAAAAGTATAATCACTTTGCGTAATGGAGAGTTTTCAACTTTGAAATGTCTTTCAAGGTCCAAAAGAGGTTTTTATGTAGTGAGATTAATACAAAAGCAATCACCATAAACACACTTTAAGTGAGTAATGGAGGTAATTTGCTCCCATCATGCCCACTTTTAATTACTAACTCAATACTACGAGAATTAAGGTAATTGGTTTAAATAGCATATGTGAGTTAGATCAGTTGGTCAGCTTGCTCCCTTGCACCAAGTTCTAATCTCTCTCTATATAAATTAGATTAATTTAGAGTATAAAAAAAATATATTAGTTTCAATAAAAATATCACTTTTATAGGAAAATGCTTGGCTTCTTACATATGAAGACAAATAACAATTTGACATATGTGCGTAAATTTTTCATTTTATTATTTTAGTGAGAGGGGAAAGTTTCAATAAAATATTAAAGGGGTGAAATATTGATTTTTGATAGACAATATTGACCAAATATTTTAAGTTCTCACATACACTACCATAGTGTCATAGGGGTTCGAATATGAGACCATTTTAGTAAGTCAAGCTCTTTACCACTAAGTTAGACCCCGTTGACACAAATAAATTGTGTTACATAAAATGCACAAGAAAATATCTATAAAAGAAAATTAGCATATTTAATATTATCACAAGTTAATAAAAGAAAGTGTCGGAAAAAAAAATATCAAACACATTATCAACATTTATACTAGGCAAATCATACCAAATAGTCGCTCAACTTTGACCATTATCTCCTTTTGGACCTTGAATTTTTATAGCAATAATTTTCGTCCTTATATTTTGAGGCATGTGTTTTGCTGTAAGGACAAATTATATTCTTTGTTAGAGCAGTTCTACTCATTTGTTAGGGCAAAAGACAAGGGCAAGTAAGGACGGTTATGGTTCACATGGTGAATAGTGCCTGCCTTAGCAATTTTGTTTTTGCTTTTCCCACCAATTGTCATTGCAACTTAAGGGCAATCACTATTCACATGAAATTAATTTTATTTATACGCATGAGATTTATAAAAAAATTGTTATCAAATTTTTTCCAATTTATTTATTCGCTAACGTTAGCGCCTTCAGGCAGCAACTCAGGCTGCTCTTGCCTTTGGGCTTGCTCAATCTTTATGGAGCCCACAACCTGCCCGGGCTTGAATTGCTTGGTGAGATGGGTTTTTGCAGCCTATAAAGCCTTTTGCCATGGCAAATGCCATGGGTGAAAATACTCTTAAAATCTCCCTTTAAATGATCTCACGCCTTACATGTGACCACTAACACAAGGGCATTTTTATCTCTCCAAATCATTCAAAAAACAATTTACCTTCACAACTCTAATTTTGGGGGAAAGAGAGGGGAGAAGGGTTAAGGGTTAATTGGCATGTGTAATGACCTAGAGAAACCGAATGTCATTGGTTTAGTAGATGTGTAAGGTATGGGGATCACTTCTCTAACAAAGGTTAGAACTTGTAATTTATTATTTATTATTTATTAATAGACGAGGTGACGTTGAAACTTAAGAATTCTTCTAATATTAAAAATTATCATTAGACGGCTAATAAATTTTAGTCCAATGAAAAATGGTCTTTACTTGCAAATCAATAGTCTCATATTTAAAATCTTATTATAATTTAATAGTGTGTGTGAGAAACTCTTAATTAGTCGGTAGAATTTCATCCTCACTCTAAAAAGTCCAGACAAAATAGAAACATGACTCACCAAGCTTTGTTTTTGTTTGTTGAACTCGAGTGGGTTTCGGAGAAGCCAAACTTCATTAAAGTAATAGGGTTTGTTTTTTATGTACTGGGTTTGGCATCAGACATAAATAAATGAGTAATTTATGATTGGATGAGGACACATGTTCATTGGTTCACTTGTCAATTGGTCCAAACTCCAAACTTTCCACGTCCAAGCAAATTTCATTTTTTATTTTGGGCCTTCTAGACTGCGATTTTTTTATCTAAATATTTTAATTTTCTTTATTCTTTCTTCTTCTTCACGCTGTGAAAGCATGAAGAATGTGTAAATTAAGTATTTGATTATAGGTACAACTGTACAAAAGGCGTTGGGTAATACAAGAATGTCGAAGAGTTTAAATATTGATCAGTATTTCATTAGGTGTGCGAGGATCCAATTAAAATAAAAATTGATGTCCTAATGTGTCCAGAACAAGCCCAGCTGGATCTGCTGTGCCGTGCCTGAGAGGTGCAGAAGCAGGACAAAATAAGAAGCTCCATATTCTTCTTTTTCGTTCTTTTTGCCCTATACTTTTTCTTTAGGAACTAAATTTATATCTCAAGGAAAGCTAGGGGCTTGTAGTTCGAATAGTTAAGAACAATTATTCATGCACTGAAGTACTGAGTTTGAATCCTCTCCCTAAATAGCGCTTGTATAAAATGTTTATATATCAAGGAAACAAAATATGCAAAAATAGTTTATTAAATTCTTTTATCTTCCCGTTATGGCAGAATTGTTGTTTTTGGTACAATGGGAGAAAGACTTCCATGAAATCAGGATAACACTATTTTGTTATCGATGACCAATAATGCTATTACACGTGCAATAACACTTTCACGTGGTATAACATTATTGATAGAGAATAGCAAAACAGTGTTGTCCCTATTGCAACTAAGTTTTTCTCGTACAATGAGCTTATAAGGGCCAAAGAAACCCCGACTTTAAGTTCAAAAAATACGGCCCACTTTCAATATTAAACCCAGATTAGCCGTTGGGAAAGAATTGAGGAGGACATGAGAAAGTATACCTATCATCCATTGCAAATGCGTCTAATATATGCCCTTACAATTTCTATTTTCTAGACATCAACCCATTAACTTTGAAATTTATGTATAAAACCCAAATTCAAACTAAAATATATAAAAGGTCATAGTACTCCTACATATTTATATTGTTTGCCACCATACTTCAAATAAGTCAACCTGACGTTTTCAAGCATGTCATTAAGTCCCTCATTTTTAATTAATACTTTCTCATTTATAGCATATCAATGACTCTTGTTTTTTTTGGCATTCCCTTTAATTCCTAAAATTTCAACCAATTAAAAAAATCCTTAAATTTTCAACCAGTAAAAACATTCTTAAATTTTCAACCAATAAAAAATCCCTCAAATTTTGTCCCAATAAAATCTTATCAATAAAATATAATAGGTAAATTATTGTCAATACAATATAATATACCTACAAATTTACCAATATATCTTGTATATATCCAATATGGGTAGATAAATTATTTTCACAATATACCTATAAATGTGTTGGATTTAATATACCCGCAATATACACATAATAAATAAATTACAAGTTATATTGTTGCATAATAGGAAATTATTAGGTAAATTATATCCAAAATGCCTTTATAAAATTTTAGTATATTATTTGAATAATAAGTAAATTCATAATAGGTACATTATTTTTCGTAAAACATGTAATAAGTATGTTATTTTTTCAACATAAAATTGTATGTATGCTATTATATTTATAAAATAATAAAATAATAGATAATTAATCACGTATACTTCATAAGTAAATAAAAAAAATTATTAAATAAACCTATTAAGTATGTTAAATCTAAATTTATTGTTAAATTTTTAAAAAGTTTCCAAATTAATTCCTACACCTCTTTAGAGATCTTTCCAAATTCAATGTGTGTCATTAGTTAAAATCCAATTAAAATTTGTTTCTATATTGGTTCATACATTAATATACAAAATGCAATAATGGCTTAGTTAGGGGTATTTTAGGAATTGAAAAAGTACAATAAATTCAATTTTGGGCTTGATTACGTAACTTCGATTTTATTCAAACGAAAATAAATAGATGGATTGTAGTTGAGGAAAAATCACTTTGAAGGGGTTAAGCTCAATTTACTATTATACAAATTGGTCTAATAAATGTACCTATATATCTTGTATATATCCAATACGGGTAAAAAAATTATTTTCACAATATACCTATAAATGTGTTGGCTTTAATATACCTGCAATATACCCATAATAGGTAAATTACAACTTATATTATTGCATAATAGGAAATTATTAGGTAAATTATATCCAAAATGCCTTTATAAAATTTGAGTATATTATTTGAATAATAAGTAAATTCGCACTAGGTACATTATTTTTCGTAAAAGAAGTAATAGGTACGTTATTTTTTAAACATAAAATTGTATGTATGCTATTATATTTATAAAATCATAAAATAATAGATAATTAATTACGTGTACTTCATAAGTAAATAAAAATAACAATTTTTTTATTAAATAAACCAATTAGGTATATTAAATATGAATTTATTGTTAAATTTTAAAAAAGTTTCCAAATTAATTCCTACACCCAGTTGGAGATCTTTCCAAATTCAACGTGTGTCATAAGTTACAATCCAATTAAAATTTGTTTTTATATTGGTTCCTACATCAATATACAAAATGCAATAATGGCTTAGTTGGGGGTATTTTAAGAATAAAAAAGTACAATAATGACTTAGTTGTAGTTGGGGAAAATTGAATTTATTGTACTTTTTTATTCCTAAAATACCCCAACTACGCCATTATTGCATTTTGTATATTAATGTAGGAACCAATATAGAAACAAATTTTAATTGGATTGTAACTAATAACACACGTTGAATTTGGAAAAATCTCCAAATGGATATAGGAATTAATTTGGAAACTTTTTTAAAATTTAACAATAAATTCATATTTAACATGCCTAATCGGTTCATTTAATAAAAACACTTTATTAAATAAAAACAATGTTTTTTATTTACTTATGAAGTATACATGATTAATTATATATTATATTATTATTTTATAAATATAATAGCATACATACAATTTTATGATGAAAAAATAACGTACCTATTACTTATTTTACGAAAAATAATGTACCTAATATGAATTTACTTACTAGTTAAATAATATACTCAAATTTTATAAATACATTTTGGATATAATTTACCTAATAATTTCCTATTATGCAATAATATAACTTGTAATTTACCTATTATGGGTATATTGCAGGTATATTAAAGCCAACACATTTATAGGTATATTGTGAAAATAATTTATCTACCCGTATTGGATATATACAAGATATATAGGTAAATTTGTAGGTACATTATATTATATTAGACCAATTTATATAATAATTTATAGAAGAAGAAAAAAAGATGATTAAGTGATTCACTATCCTTGTTGCACACACAAAGCTTTGACTAATGGTATGATAAAAAGCACATAAAAAGAAAAAGTAATAAACCAAACATCTTGTTTCAGGCATTCTCTGTAAATCAACAACGGTTTTCTAATACAATAAATGTAGAATATTGAGTTCCACCGTGCTCATTACGATGAAATTTCATCATTTTCGAGTACCTGTAACCTACTTTTTAATTGACTCACTTGTCTAGTTTTATTTCTTTGGATTATAAAAGACGTCAACAGAGGAGATGATTCGAACTTTAACCTTAATAACCCCATGTTATTTTTCACAAGCACACCTTTTCTCTCTTGATAAGACCAGCTCTGAAATGAACTCATCAATATTATTGCTTGAACTTCCACCTTCATCCACTGCCTTTCTAGCCAATTCTTTCCACTCAAGTGCTTTCCTTTGCATTTCTTTCCCTCTCTCTCCCTCCATTATTTCACTTATGCAATGCTCTACTTCTTCCTGCCTAACCACCCCCTTCTCATCAGCCATAGCCTTGACCCCAATTTTCCACACATCCATAATAAACTTGGCATTTGTGCTTTGGTCAGTCCATTGTGGCAATGCCACAACTGGCACCCCCAAACTGAAGGCCTCCAAAGTAGAATTCCAACCACAATGTGATATGAAGCACCCAACAGCCTCATTTGCCAAAACCTCAAGCTGGGGGCACCATGAAACCACCAAACCCTTCTCTGATGTCTCCTCCACAAACCCTTTTGGGAGCTTAGCTGCTTCTGCTTCTCTAACCACCCACAAAAACTTGCTTTTGCTCCTCCTCAAACCCCAAGCCAGTTCCTCCATTTGCTCAACTCCAAGTTGCGCTGCGCTGCCAAACGCGACGTAAGCAACTGACCCTTTTGGCTGCTCATTTAGCCATTTCATGCAGGCATCATTGTTGGTGTTGAAGAGGCTGACACCATATTGTTTGTCATCCTCAAGTCTCTTGTCCAAGTAATGGGATGGTATGGTTGGTCCAATGGTCTTAAATGGCAGAAACGTAGCCATCCAATCCACCACCTGTGCAAATTTTAAGCAAAATATATAAATTAAAATGAAACATCAAAATCATGCCTAAACTTAGCACCCAAAAATCATATCAAAGCCAAAATTAATCATAACTAAAACACGGCTTTCTCATGTTCTTACTTGCTCTTCCAACTCATAAAATGTGTTGCATAGAACCCAGTAAGCTTTTTCAACATTTGGAAACTGACCCACAAGCATTTTATAGACAGCAGGGTAAGTCCCCAATTCATACACATAGGATGGCATGTCAGAAGGGACAAGTGGAGGCAACCCAGGAAGCAAAATTTGAGACTGACTAAGAGGAAGTTTGAGTTCACCTTTGTAGACATGGTACAAAATGTTGTTAACAGCACAAGACTGAGTGAAGAAAATAGCCCCAAATATACCAAACTTGTTGGCAACATCTAAAGGCCAATGCAGGAATGCATCATAAACAATGCAATCAACTGGGCACCCTGAGCTTGAAAGCTTCACAAGGAGCTGAGCTAGAGTTTGTGAACCCACTTGACAAAGGCTCTCCAAATAGGCCTCTACACTTTGAGTATGTTTAATTCCACCCTGGTCATAACCATCTGAAATGGTCTCTAGGGCATTGTAACTACCAGATCCTGATGATTTTTTCATAATTGTGTTGTAGTAAAAAATGGTACTGACCAGTGTGACTTTGACCCCTTTTTGATGTAAAAGCTTGGAAAATTGGAGCATGGGGTTAATATGGCCTTGTTGGGTAGGAAAGGGTAAGACCAAACAATGAGCTTTGTAGGCCCTCTGTATTTCCTCCATTGAAGATGAACTTTGTGGAAGATGGGTTTGGTTTGGCTAATTTAGATCTAGATCTGGAGTTAGCCAATTTAGATATAGGTCATCTTCATGCTTTGATTTTTCCACACATTTTCTTGCACATGCACATTGACCTTGTATTAAAGTCATCACTTAAAAAAAAGAGAGAGAGAAGTACAAGCTAGTTATGACAAGTGCTGTGTTAATTACCATTATGTTATTCACTAATGTGATCTAAAAATGTGTGATCCTGACATTATCAAAATAGCAATTAGGTTTTAAAACTTTGACATAAAAAAAATGTTAGTGAAACTTAAGATTCATATTGAAGCCAAAGGAAATTACTAAAACACAGCTTTTCCCATGTACTTACTTGTTTTTCCAACTCATAAAATGTGTTGCAGAGCACCCAATCAGCTTTCTCAACATTGGAGAACTGACCCACAACCATTTTAAAGATGGCAGGGTAAGACCCAAAATCATATACAAAAGATGGCATGTCAAAAATTTTAAGTGGTGGCAACCCAGGAAGTGAAATTTCAGACTGGTCATCAACAACAGGCAGTTTGAACAATCCTTTGTGGACATGGTACAAAATATTGTCAACAGCACAAGATTGAGTGAAGAAAGCAGCCCCAGATATTCCATATTTCTTGGCAACATGTAAAGACCAAGGCATTATTGAATCATAAACAATACAATCAACTGGGTATTCTGAGCTTAAAAGCTTCTCAATGAGCTGAGCCAGAGTTTGTGAACCCACTTGCCAGAAGCGCTCTAAGTAGGCCTCTACACTCTGTGCATGGGCTCTCCCTCCTTGGTCATGCCCATCTGAAATGGTCTCTAGGGGAATATAACTGCATTCTGATGTTTTTTGCATTAATTTGTTGTAGGCGAAAATGGTAGAAACCAATGTGACTTTGACCCCTTTGTGATGTAAAAGCTTAGAAAATTGGAGCATGGGATTGATATGGCCTTGTAGGTTGGGATAAGGGAAGACCAAACAGTGAGCTTTAGAGTCTGATCTCTGCCTTTTCTCCATTGAACTAGTTTGTGGAAGATGGGTTTGGCCAATTTAGCTCTAGATATGGAGGTGGGTTGCAGAGTGGAATTTGTGGTTGGTTCCATTTACATGTACAAGTGCATCCACTAAAAAAGTCAACTGTTTTATCTCCTTTTTCTTTGTTATTTGTGCTATCATGTAGTGCATGTGAATATGGGTGGACGACAAATATCAGTACCACAAAATAATTACTCATATCTTTACTATTTGTTGCATATAATCTCACTCACTATTAGAGACTAGTGGGGTGATTAGTTGTCATCACCAATAAAAGTGATTATTCAAGAATTAGTCAACTCAGCACAAAAAAATAAACCGTACAAAATCATGCATAAAACATCAAATCCACCTTCAGCCACTATGTTAATTACAAACTGGTCCTAATGTTTAATAATCCATGTCAAGCATGGATGTGATCTAAAATTGTGATCCTAGCATTACCAAAATAGCAAAAAAAAAATTTTGAAACATGAATATCATATATATATATAAAAAAACCTATAAATAATGAAAATGACTGAAAAACACAAAACTTTCTCATGTACTTACTTGTTCTTCCAACTCATAAAATGAGTTGCACAGGACCCAATCAGCTTTGTGAATGTTGGAGAACTGACCCACAACCACTTTATAGATACCAGGGTAAGACCCAAAATCATAGAGAAAAGATGGCATGTCTAAAAGTTCAAGTGGTGGCAACCCAGGAAGTGAAATTTCCGACTGGTCATCAACAACAGGAAGTTTGAGCAATCCTTTGTGGACATGGTACAAAATATTGTCAACAGCACAAGATTGAGTCAAGAAAGAAGCCCCAGCAATCCCATATTTCTTGGCAACATCTAAAGACCAAGGCACCATTGAATCATAAACAATGCAGTCAACTGGGAAGCCTGAGCTTGAAAGCTTCTCAATGAGCTGGCCTAGAGTTTGAGGTCCTACTTGCCAGAAGCGCTCTAAGTAGGCATCGATGCTTTCATCTTCTTCCCTCCAGCCTTGGTCATAGCCATCTGAAATGGTTTCCAGAGCAATGCAGCTGGATCCTGATGATCCATGCATTAATGTGTTGTGGACAAAAATGGTTGTGACCAGTGTGACTTTGATTCCTTTGTGATGTAAAAGCTTAGAGAATTGGAGCATGGGATTGACGTGGCCTTGGAGGATTGGAAAGGGCAAGACCAAACAATGAGCTTTGTGGTCTCTCTGCGCTTTCTCCATTGAACTTTTCTCTTTTCTTTTTTTTTCTTTTTTGGTTTTGGTTCTAGAGTTTGGTCTATTTGTAGTCATGTGCAAGGACTAAAATATTATCAATTATATTGTCGTTTTTTCATATATAGAATATTTTGGAACATATAGTATCAATAAAATCATAAAATATTGACGCCAATAATTTCTCTCAGGAGAATTATTCTCTCCTTAAATGGAAAAGAAAGATGAGGCCATTTAAACAAGAGGAGAAGACAAAGAAGGTAATTATGAATTTCTTCCTAACTTGGAAAAACCCTAGAGATTACACACACACACGTTGAAAAAGAGCAAACCCTAAGAATATATTATTCAAATCAATATTCTGATTTAATAATATATTTAATACGAGAGTTACCTATTTAGGTAGAGAATAAATTCCATAAATACCTCAAATCTATTTATTTCCTTCCATAACTTCCCTCAACCCAATTAATCAAGAGAAGAATAATTCTCCATTATTCCCTCCTTAATTGGAAAATGAATGGTACAAGAAAGGAAAATCTATTTAAGCTAAATGGAGGACACAAATAAGGTAACTCTTCCTCACTCGGAAAAATCCCAAAAATTACTCTCTCTCTCTCTCTCTCTCTCTCTCTCTCTCTCTAGTAGAAATCATGTTTAATAATATACTTAATAGGAAGTTACCTATTTAAGTTGAGGGAACCCTCAATCAAATTATTCAAGAAATTAATAATTCAATTCTCTTTAAGGAGAATTAATCCCTCCTTAAATGGAAAAGAAAGATGAGGCCATTTAAACAAGAGGAGAAAACAAAGAAGGTAATTCTGAACTTCTTCCTAACTTGGGAAAACCCTAGAGATTACACACACACATGGAAAAAGAGCAAACCCTAAGAATATATTATTCAAATCAATATTCTGATTTAATAATATATTTAATACGAGAGTTACCTATTTAGGTTGAGGGAATAAATTACATAAATTCCTCAATCTATTTGTTTCCTTCCATAACTTCCCTCAACCCAATTAATCAAGAGAGGAATAATTCTCCATTATTCCCTCCTTAATTGGAAAATGAATGGTACAAAGGAAGGAAAATCTATTTAAGCTAAATGGAGGACACGAATAACGTAACTCTTCCTCACTCAGAAAAATCCCAAAAATTAATCCCTCTCTCTCTCTAGTAGAAATCATGTTTAATAATATACTTAATAGGAAGTTACCTATTTAAGTTGAGGGAATAAATTCCCTCAATCAAATTATTCAAGAAATTAATAATTCTCTTTAAGGAGAATTAATCCCTCCTTAAATGGTAAAGAAAGATGAGGCTATTTAAACAAGAGGAGAAGACAAAGAAGGTAATTCTGAACTTCTTCCTAACTTGGGAAAACCCTAGAGATTACACACACACATGGAAAAAGAGCAAACCCTAAGAATATATTATTCAAATCAATATTCTGATTTAATAATATATTTAATATGAGAGTTACATATTTAGGTTGAGGAAATAAATTACATAAATTCCTCAATCTATTTGTTTCCTTCCATAACTTCCCTCAACCCAATTAATCAAGAGAGGAATAATTCTCCATTATTCCCTCATTAATTGGAAAATGAATGGTACAAGGAAAAGAGGAATAATTCTCCATTATTCCCTCATTAATTGGAAAATGAATGGTACAAGGAAGGAAAATCTATTTAAGCTAAATGGAGGACACAAATAAGGTAACTCTTCCTCACTCGGAAAAATCCAAAAAATTACTCTCTCTCTCTAGTAGAAATCCTGTTTAATAATATACTTAATAGGGAAGTTACCTATTTAAGTTGAGGGAAGAAATTCCCTCAATCAAATTATTGAAGAATTAATAATTCTCTTTAAGGAGAATTATTCCATGCTTAAATGGAAAAGAAAGATGAGGCTATTTAAACAAGAGGAGAAGACAAAGAAGGTAATTCTGAACTTCTTCCTAACTTCGGAAAACCCTAGAGATTACACACACACATGTGGAAAAAGAGCAAACCCTAAGAATATATTATTCAAATCAATATTTTGATTTAATAATATATTTAATATGAGAGTTACCTATTTAGGTTGAGGGAATAAATTCCATAAATTCCTCAATCTATTTATTTCCTTCCATAACTTCCCTCAACCCAATTAATCAAGAGAGGAATAATTCTCCATTATTCCCTCATTAATTGGAAATTGAATGGTACAAGAAAGGAAAATCTATTTAAGCTAAATGGAGGACACAAATAAGGTAACTCTTCCTCACTCGGAAATATCCCAAAAATTACTCTCTCTCTCTCTCTCTCTCTCTCTCTCTCTCTCTCTCTCTCTCTCTCTCTCTCTCTCTCTCTCTCTCTCTCTCTCTCTCTCTCTCTCTCTCTCTCTCTCGTAGAAATCATGTTTAATAATATACTTAATAGGGAAGTTACCTATTTAAGTTGAGGGAATAAATTCCCCAAATTCCATAAATTCCCTCAATCAAATTATTCAAGAAATTAATAATTCTCTTTAAGGAGAATTATTCTCTCCTTAAATGGAAAAGAAAGATGAGGCTATTTAAACAAGAGGAGAAGACAAAGAAGGTAATTCTGAACTTCTTCCGAACTTGGAAAAACCCTAGAGATTACACACACACACACACACACACACACACACACACTCTCTCTCTCTCTCTCTCTCTCTCTCTCTCTCTCCCTAGTTGAATTCCCCTCTCCTACTCTCATACTCGTGGCTAACCAGCTCAGGCTGTCGCCACATCTCTTACCTACTCGGCTCCCAAGTCACATATCTCTCCCGTAGAGAAATATCTACATCCTTTCAGTATTATCTACATCTTTCGAGACCATATTATTGACTTAGGCATCAGAGGGCCCTTAGCCACCACCACCACATCGATGGTTCTCCGTTGTTCGCCATTTGTCTAGCAGGGAATCTAGCAGAGGAACGTTCGAGAGAGAAGATTCATTCGCGAATATTCTCCCGGGAGGAAATTTGCACAAATATTTTGGTGCTTTCATTGAGAGCTTCGAAATATACTCAAAGTGGAGCTCTTGAAATTTCAACAAGGAAATCCATTTCCTTACGACTAAAAATTTCCTCAAGCCACCCAATGGCTATTTCCAGTGAACCTGTCCTTCTTCTGAAAACTTGTTGAGGAACTTATGTCTCTTTTCCTTTGGCACGACATGAAATAAACAACAACCAAAAAAATCAAAGTTTCAGATGCAAGGCTTTGGGTATCTACCAAAACCCCACAAACATTTTGGTGGTCTTGTTGAGAGCCTTGAAATATATTCGAAGCGAAGCTCTCACAAATTTCAATAAGGAAATTTGTTTCTTTTCCATTTATCAAATCCATTCAAAACAACCACGGTGAAAAGTATCACCACGTGGAACAAGACGATGACCACCAACTCTACCGCGGCACCAAGTCCCCACAGTACTGCCCCGAGACTAGCAATTCCTATGCCGCCGCTGCCTAGCTTGGACGAGTCTTGGAACAGGTGTTGACACACCCATCTTTGCCGCCACAACCCTTAAATGTTGCACTTATTCGCACTTCTGAAGATGCCCTAGGTCGTTATCAACTTGGCTCCATACAATTCTCTCCTACATGCCCAAACAGCCAAGCAGACCTTAATTGCAAGGTTGACAATCTGACTAGGAGAGTCAAGGACCAAAGAAATTTGGTTGATCGGCTACTCAGGCATATCAACTTGGTTCGAGACTTTGGACCAAGGTTCGATGGTAAAGAAAGAAGGATGGGCGAGCGTACTGGCAGACAGCTCGAAAGATCCCGATGAGATCAAGCAAGGACCAGCATGCAGAAAGGAAGACAAGAATGTGCTAACCAGCACGCTGGAATATCACGAGCATCTGTGAGTCGAAAATCAGAGCAGGATGAGCGCTCATTCGAGACTAGGCCCACAGACTAATGTGCACTCAAGATTGGGAGACCAACTGTGCAACCTTCCACATAGGGAATGTGAAAAATGCACTCACCTGCTAGAACAGGAAGAGCAGATTCAATGCCACATGTTGTGGAGAACCTTTCGCAAGCCCAATCAACCAATACACCGCACCGGCAAGCCACCCAAAGGGCCCTATCAATCGATGATGAGGTTGACCAGCGACGCCAACATTATAGATGTCCTCAACAAGAGGCACAAGTATTGCGAGTGCAAGACATCGAGAAACTCATGAATGATCAACTCCAAGGCCTAAGGGTCGAAGGAGATTTGGAGGACGCCCTATGCAAGGAAGTAGACCAAGTGAACTCCTCATCGTTCACAGATGAAATTGACCTTATAGATATTGATCCTGACAAGCCATAAAGAAAAGTGCGAATAAGCTCGAGCCTTAGCAAAGAAGAAAAAGTGAAGCTGACCACCATCCTCTAAGACAACAAGGATGTGTTCACATGGTCACCATCTGACATGCTTGGCATTGATCCGTAGATCATTTGCCACATGCTACATGTCAACCCAGCTAGCAACCAGTAGACCAGAAGAGACGTAACTTCGCTCCCGAGCGAGTTGCAATCATCGAAGCTGAGATTGACAAGCTTCTAGCTGTTGACTTCATAGAAGAAGTCTCCTACTTAGAATGGCTAGCCAACGTTGTTCTTGTGGCAAAGAAAGACCAAGGAAAATGGAGAGTGCGTAGATTACACCGACCTCAATAAGGCGTGTCCAAAAGACAACTTTCCACTGCCAAGAATTAATCAATTCATAGATTCAACTACGCATACTCCGGCTACAATCAAATTATGTTTGATGAGGAAGACAAAGCAAAGACCGCTTTCATAATCAAAAGAAGTACATATTGCTACAAGGCCATGCGCTTTGGGCTGAAGAACGCTGGGGTGACCTACCAGAGGCTCGTGAACAAAATTTTCAAGGAGCATATCACATTAAGAACCTTGCCGAAGCCTTTTGCCTGCTCCAAAAATACCGAATGAAGTTGAATCCAACCAAGTGCACATATGGAGTCTCATCTGGCAGATTCTTGGGTACTTAGTCACTCAAAGGGGCATCAAGGATCACCCTAATTAAATTTAGGTCATTCTCAACATGAAGTCACTTGCCACTGCGAAAGAAATCCAAAGCCTCAAGGACAAGGCAGCAGCTCTCAATCGATTTCTTTCAAAATCTACTGATAAATGCAGGCCGAAGACTGCTATAAAAGCTCAAGCCTTAGCAGATTTCATTGCCAAACTCACTCATTCCTCAGCAGAATAAAGGAAGCTAGCCAATATAAGTAAGAATAGTTCGAGAGCAGACAAGGATTCCTCCACAGAACCTGACCAACCCAAAGACATGTAGCAGTTGAGCGTAGATGAAGCATCAAATCATAGGGGAGCTAGAGCAAGTGTCGTCATAATCACTCTAGATGGAACTATGTTCGAGCATACCATCACACTTGGCATTCCAGTCTCAAACAACGAAGTAGAATACGAGGCATTGCTCGTTGGACTACGCTTAGCAAAAGAATTATCAATTAAGAGGTTAGCCATTTATTCAGATTCTCAGCTTATCACTAATCAAGCATTAGGATAGTACATGGCGAAACACCCAAGAATGATCCAATACTTCGACAAAGTCCAAGAGCTTTTGAAGGCATTTCCAACCTTCACCATCCAACAAGTTCCCTGAGCAAAGAACACCCATGTAGATTGCTCGCAAGCCTAGGATCGGCGATGGGCACTTAGTTCAGGCGCTCAATCCCGGTTGAGCACCTTGATCAGCTAAGCATTGAAAAGGCAGAGCAGACCGACTTAATGTAGATCAATGAAGATCCCAGCTGGAAAGACCCCATCATTGGATACTTGGTGAATGAAAATTTACCAAAAGAGAAATCAGAGGCAAGGAAGATCCAGCAGAAAGCCGCAAGATACTACATATAGGACATTAAGCTTGTTTGTATATCATCTTTCGATCCTCATCTTACATGCATAAAGTACCCTCAAACTCTCGAGGTGCTTTGCAAAATTCATGATGGAGAATGTGGAAACCACTCTAAGGACAGGTCACTCTCCCAGAAGGCTCTCAACATAGGCTACTTCTGGCCTACCATACGCAATGACTCCACGAAGTATGTCAAAAGATGAAATCGATGCCAACGATACAAGCCAATTCCTAGCATGGCCATTCATGCAATAGGCCATCGACTTAGTGGGTCCAATGCCATCGACACATGCCAAGAAGGAAATAATGATTGTGGCCACCGACGACTTTACTAAATGGATCGAGGCCCAAGGTCTATCCTCTACTAAAGAAGCTAATGTGGAACGATTCATATGGAAAAACATCATCTGCCTCATTGGCTGCCCATAGTTGCTGGTCACTGATAACGAACCACAATTCATTGGCAAGCAGATCATTGGATTCTTCGAGAAGTATGGAATAAAGCAACACTTTTCAACTTCGAGATATCCACAAGACACTGGTCAAGCATAAGCATCCAACAAGATCATTTTGGACTGCCCGAAAAAGAGGTTGGACGGCGCCGAGGGAAAATGGGTAGATGAGTTGCCCGGCGTATTATGGGCTTATTGCACCACCAAAAGGAGATTAACTGGCGAAACCCCCATTTTCCTTAGCCTATGGAACTGCAGTAATCATTCCTCCTCATATTATTGTTCCATCCATTAGCATCGAGGTGGGCAACATTGATCAAAACTATGAGCAGATGAAGGTCAACATTGACATGCGCAAGGAGGAATGAGAAAAGGCCATTGTACGAGTTGCGGCTTATCAGCAATAAGTGATGTCTTATTATAACAAAAAGGCCAAGGTCAGACAATTCCAACCCGGAGATCTTGTGCTAAGAAAAGCCTTCACCATGGCACGTAGAGAAGGATCGAAGAAAATGAAGCCTACCTGGGAAGGCCTCTACGTGGTCAGCAGACCTGGGGGTAGAGGAAGCTATACACTATACACTTTGGAGGGAAAAGAAATTTCAAGGCAGTGAAATGCCTATCACCTCTGAACGTACTATTCTTGAAGCTTCTGATCAGTAACTTAGTCCCCAGTAGATGACTAAGTCTACTCCACTTCTGATCAGCAACTTAGTCCCCATACAGTGGAATGCTTTCATTCAAAGAAGTGTTCGAGAAATATTTATTCTTTAGCAGAGGACAGTCATGTGGTTAGCAAATCACAAAAAGACAAATTCGAGAAGTCCAACTTTGAACATTTGTCGCCCTTAGCAGAGGATGACACCTTTTCCATAAGGGTGGGTAAAAAATTCTTGCATCCTCAGGGAGATGTGCAAGGCCGAGCACGTGGTAACTCACTCGGCGACTGATTAACCCGTTAGCTCAGCCACATGGTCAACAAATCACAAAAAAGGTGAATTCCAGAGGTTCTTTAGCATATGAACAAAATAACTCCAACCTTTCAGTATGGTCTGCATCTACTTGAGACCATCTACTAACTTAGGCATGGGAGATTCTACAACCTTGAATATTCATCTTTCCATGCAATTCCTAAGGATAACAGAATTTTAACTCCAGTTAACCTTATATTTCCACCAAGTATGCAAGAGTTCCAACTTTGTATATTAGGAATCCATGAATGAGGTCAGTCAAGCTTCTGGTCCCTCATGTAAGAGGTAGCTCAACGCTCCGGTTATAGATGTCCAACCAAAACTGTCATGACCCGATTCGAGAATAAGGAATATTCCTGAATCAAGGTGTGAGTCATACCATAGTCATAAGAATAAAATCCTACAACCATGATATGATGAGAAATAGAGCCACAAATAATACAAATTTACTTAATAACACAGAATTAGAGTCACAGTAGCTCGTAGTTAAATACACACTAAGATCTTTATCAAAGGATTGGCTACTTACAAATATAAATTACACAAATCAACAACAAACGCCTAGTAGCTTGGTTGAAACCCACTTCCTCAAACTTCACCTTGAATCCTACACAATCTATTAGGGTATGAGCATTCTAATGCCCAGTAGAGTACCGTCAAACCGCTCAAGGTCAGCTATCACAATTAATCAAAGTGTCATGCATCAAACAACACAAGATAAATAAATTATGCAACCATACAAGATAAATAAATTTGCATATGCGGTGATGCTATGAACTCACTCCTTTCTAATCCCAATAATTAGGTACCAAGCCTGCATGTCCCATACCATGCATTTTACCACTGTGGCTCTGAATACCCTAAAATATAAACTAGCGCCCATCTGTCCCTTACCCCATTTTTTCTTTTGTATACGAATTTCTCAACTTTCACTTTTCATTAGAGGCCCTACTCCCATCACCTCAATATATTCAAGCCATGCTCCTGTCACCTGAATATATTCCAACATTTTTTTTCCAAATATATCTAAGGTCTTCTCCCACCCCTTAGATATACCTCAACCCAAACACAAATCCAAAACACAACTATATTTATGATGCATATGTAATGCAGCTCAAACATCATTTATATCTGCGGAATAATAATACAGATAATAACAATAATATTTCAAGTTTAATCACATGAATAATGATATTTACCCAACATCAAATAATATCCACGGAGAAACATCAATAATAATATTCACATAACATCAAATAGTATTTCATCGAACATCAAATAATATTTACTGAGCAAAACAACAATAATATTCATATTTATAGTACTATATATAAGCACCAAGATTAAAAGTGACGTAGCCCAATCATCGAGAAATCAGGAAACCCTACCTCTTGTCCGACTAGTTAGAATACCAAATTACCCTTCCAATCCTTCTGTTTCCACTCGAGCCTAAATTGAACAATAGAGACAAATAATAATTAGTGCTTTTCCTTAACATAACTTTTGGTAAAAAAAGTTACATGTCTCGGATGGTCCAGAAACCAACGTTAACAGACTTCAAACGAAAAACCAAGTTAGGTAGGATGACGAACGACACCAACATCACACCACATGCGCTGAACACACATATGGTGACTACATTGTACTATTCATCGTCTTCCCCAAAAGACCATTTTTTCCCACTGTTTTCCACTTCATTTTTGGCTTAAGTAACAATAGCAAAACTTTGCAAGACTACTCAAATAGAAGCTTGTAACCTTAGATTTCTATACATATAAAGATATGTGAAAACGGAGCTACGGTTAGTGAGAAATTCGAACACAAAGACAGACCCAAAAATCTGAATTTTCGTTTTCCAGCTTCCTCTGTTTTGGTAGTTTTGAAAAACTAATTTCACTCCAATATTGATCCCCCAAAACTTAACCAAAATCAGTGAAATCAAAAGGGTTTTGACCCTTGCTATTCCTAGTTTCCAAAACATCAAAACCTTTCAAAAAATACTTCACATATCAAAGGAATACGAGAGCCAAAGTAAGGCCATGAACTAAAATTTCCAGAAAAATACAAAGTTTCATAATTTTGTCATAAGTCTCTTTCAACACACCTCAAATACCATCCTTAAGGCTCGAAATCATACTCCAACATCATATCCTTGGCCTAAGCTTCCCAAAAACAAGATTTGGTTCTAAAGTTTGAACACCCAAACCCAAAAAATTGGTCAACACACCCAAAATCCGAAAATCTTGATTTCAAAATTCTTCTTTTGATTTTCTTATGCCTCAAAAGGTTTATAAATCATTCTTTTCTACCTCTCACGTTTGCTTTCTTAGTTCTCTCATGGATGTAATAGTAATAACCTACATCTCCCTTATTTCTTCTTCTTCTTCTTCTTCACAAAATGTTACGTAAGGGCATTTTTGTCCAACTTCAAATTAAACACACTTAATACAATAGTGTCAATCCAAAATCTTTTGAAAAAAATACCCATAATCATTCTTCACCATAATACTATTTTCATTGAAATACGAAAGTTCACCTTTAATTTTTTTCGGAGTATTACAAAAACGGCTAGCAGGTCTACCCAAGAGACAACTCAAAGCATCGACTATAGTTGTCCACTTTCAAAACGCCAGCAGGCGACAAAAGCAGTCAATAGACTGAACACAAATTTTGGTTAAAAACTTTATGTCACATCCCAGATCGGCTCTATAGTAGCACGATATTTTCCCCTTTGGGCCCCGCCCTCACGGTTTTGTTTCTGGGAACTCATGAGCAACTTCCCAGTGGGTCACCCATCTTGGGATTACTCTAGTCCAAACCCACTTAACTTCGGAGTTCCCATGGAATCCGAAGCTAGTAAGCTCCCAAAAGGCCTCGTGCTAGATGGAGGTGGGCATGTACATATAAGGCACATCACCCCCTCTCAGTTGGTCGATGTGGGATGTTACAATCCACCCCCTTAGGGGCCCGACGTCCTCGTCGGCACACTCGCACCACACAGCAGAGTGACTCTGATACCATTCTGTCACATCCTGGATCGGCTCTGCCGTAGCACGATATTGTCCGCTTTGGGCCCCGCCCTCACAGTTTTGTTTTTAGGAACTCACGAGCAATTTTCCAGTGGGTCACCCATCCTGGGATTGCTCTAGCCCAAACTCGCTTAACTTCGGAGTTCCCATGGAATCCGAAGCCAGTGAGCTCCCAAAAAGCATCGTGCTAAATGAAGATGGGCATGTAAATATAAGGCACATCACCTCCTCTCCATTAGTCGATGTAGGATGTTACACTTTAATTGAAATTTCAAATAGCAAAGCGGCCAACAGGCTCAAGTTCAACATATAGAGATGGTACTTAAAGAAAAATAAAGCTACATAGTTAAAAAGAAGAAAAAGTCTTCATCTACTTTGAAACTTCAGTAGGCGACTCCCCCTTGTTGACGTCCTCCTCAGCTCGAGTCTCATCAGCCATATGCTTTTCGGCTCTAGCCTCATCGGCTGCACCTGTGATGGAATCCTGCTCACCTTAAGCAATTGACTTCTCTAGAAAAAGTAGCTCAACCTTTTTCATCGAGTTGATCATCCGAGTCACGACTTGCTGTTTTCATCTTTCAACATATCTAGTTGGGGGAAGACTACCTTCCTTCTTTCGATGCAGCCATGTTTGGCTGGAGATCAAACCTTTTACTCATCTCGTCAACTGCAAGCAGAGGAGAGAAGTCAGTCAGTTACAGATACAAAAAAAAATGCATGCGGAGTAAAGCATATCAGTAGATCGAGATATACCGAGGCAAAACTTAGTGGGAACTCGAGGGCCATCACTCACATTGCCCTCCCATCTTCCACTAATCTCAAGCACATGCATACTCCAAGCACTAAGGAGCCCAATTCCAAGGAGGAATCAAATTCAACTCACAAAGGGAGCCAAGCAACGATTGGGAATTGAAAAAACCAGAAAGTATTTCACATCTCCTACATGTCCCATACGTGACATGCAGAAGGGCATTTGTGGGAGCAAATAAATCCGATGACCAATCAGGAGGTGCCACATGGAAAAAGAGAAAACCCTAACAATATATTATTCAAATCAATATTCTGATTTAATAATATATTTAATACGGGAGTTACCTATTTAGGTTGAGTGAATAAATTCCATAAATTCCCTCAATCTATTTATTTCCTTCCATAACTTCCCTCAACCCAATTAATCAAGAGAGGAATAATTCTCCATTATTCCCTCATTAAGTGGAAAATGAATGTTACGAGAAAGGAAAATCTATTTAAGCTAAATGGAGGACACAAATAAGGTAACTCTTCCTCACTCGTAAAAATCCCAAAAATTACTTTCTTTCTCTCTCTCTCTCTCTCTCTCTCTCTCTCTCTCTCTCTCTCTCTAGCCGAAATCCTCCCCTACTCTCATACTCGTGGCTGACTAGCTCAGGCTGTCACCACCTCTCTTACCTACTAGGCTCCCAAGTCACATATCTCTCCCGTAGAGAAATATTTCTATCCTTTTAGTATTATCTACATTTTCCGATACTATATTACTGACTTAGGCATCGGAGGGCCCTTGGCCACCACCACATCGGTGGTTCTCTATTGACCGCCATTTGTCTCACAGGGAATCCAACTGAAGAACGTTCGAGAGAGAAGATTCATCAGCGAATATTCTCCAAGAGAAAATTTGCACAAACACCAACTTTGTCATTTGGATAATTTTTTTTTAATAAAATCATCAATTTTTGGATGAAAAATCAATGAAAATGAGTTTTGTGTAAATAATTTAAAATCTCAGGGGGTGTTCTTGTAATTTTTAAAACCTCAAGGAGTTTTGTGAAAAAGCCGAAAACCTTAGGAGGTGTTAGTGTAAATAACTCAAATTTGAACCTTATAGGAACTCTATGTGATACTAAGTCACTCATGTATCTTACCATGCAATGTATAAAATGTAAAATATTGTAGTAAATCATTATAAATAAATTATTATGGTGTGTTTAATATTCTTTTATTAATTACTACATATTTTCTACACTCACAGTGTTTGTTAGCTCGCTATATAATCAACTTAAATCAGTTAAACCCATCATGCGATGCATTTCCTTCCAATTTTTTGGGATGGAGTCACTAGCGGACCCAATCAAAGACAAGTGTGGGCAACTGCCCACACAAAAAAGCTTCAACTATATAAACCCATCCAAATTCATAATTTTTAATTATTTTTAGGTCATTTTCAAGTGGAGCCCCCACATGGCCCATTCAATACATACACTTTAAGCCCAAAGCTTATATTAAAAAAGAAAAACCTTAAACCCTATGTTAAAAAAGAAGAATAGAGATCCTACCAAGTTCACTCATTCTGTAATTTTGTGGAGAACTTAGCCGCCAAACTCGTTATTTGACAAAAGTCTGCAGCCCAACAAATCAAACTCGCTACTTCAATTGATTTTACAAGTTAGTACTTAGTTGTTTTATGCAAACTAATTTCAATATATTCTTATTTATATGCATTCAATTTGTAATGATGATTGATTATATATATATATATCTCTCTCTATCTCTCTCTTGATGAAAAATAATATAAACTATTTATGACAGTTATGGAAAAATATTTTTAAAGAAAAATCTGGGTAGGAGTTGTCATGACCTATTGGGAGAAGTGATAATAGTTCAAAACAAAGTCGCATAGGAATCAATATGTCAGATCTTCATTCTTATCCTGGTTTACGAACTTAGATTTTATATTACAATCCGAACATTCGAGATGAAATTAGAAGAGCTTACTTACAAAAAGGCCCTTGTCAGCCTAGAAATCATGATTCCCTCAAAAGAAATTTGGAAAAGAGTCAAGATGATTCAACCCTGCATTTTGCTTCTCTACTATGAACATCGTGAAGAACAGAATGCGTAAGCGAATGGGAGACCAATGGATGAATGATTGCTTGGTAGTATATATTGAAAAAGACATATTTAATTGTATTGATAATGAGCTCATTATGCAACGTTTTCATAATATGAAAAGTCGTCGAGGACAATTGTAAATTTACTTATTAGACAATGCTATTAATATTCAAAGTTTGAAATATTTTTTGTTTGTTTATATATTGGTTGAATTTTTTTTAAGCCCCCAGATGAACGAAAATCTAGGTCCGCCAGTGGATGGAGTAATAGATAATTGACTAAATAAACATCATCCAAAGTTTCAAGAAAAATTTCCACGTTTTTCTTACAATTTCCATGGTTTTATTCAATTTTTATCGCTATCGAGAATATCCCGATATTTTTATAAAAATTTCCGTATTTTTGGACTACCGATATTTCTGAAACTATCAATATTTTAGACCTTGACTCATGTGGTGGTGGAGTGTTTTTGGTTAGCTGTACCAATTTTTCCACACATTAATCTCATGGTGTTGATTTCCACACATTTTCTATCTATATACTTATGAAGGAATCTAGATCCTATGTCCCCAAAATGCATGTGCCCTTCTCGTCCCCTTGATCATGCTCTAAATTCTGTCGACGTCCACATTCAAAATTTGTCAATACCTTATTGTCGTCAACAAAAAGTACAGACGTGTTTTCGATAAATTTTTGCCAATATCGATATCGACAGTCTGGCCTTTAATTAAAGACGGGATATCCTGCACATCGATGTGCACAGACGTATTTCGATAAATTTTTGCCAATATCAATGTGCACATCGACAATCTGGGCTTTAATTAATGACGGGATATCCTGCTCAGGGGATTTTTGTCTCTTATAAATATGAGTTTTTATTTACATACCCAAAAGGAGAAAAAAAAATTTAAGTTATGTTATAACTTATAAGGACAATTTGATAGTGAATATCAAAATGCAGATTACATCAAGTTCTCCAATGAAAAGCATGGCTCAAGAAGTAATATATACAAGAGGGCCAATCATTCATGGGAAACCAAAACTACTTGTTTTCCAACATTTCTGCCACTAAAAAGTCCCACAAGAGCTGCTGGAGCACTCTCAAGGCCTTGAGTTATGTCTTCCAGATATGCTATCTTTCCTTCTCTGATGTATGGTATGACCATGTCCAAGAACTTGGGATACAGATGGAAATAATCGAAAACAGCAAAGCCTTCCATACGGATCCGATTGTAGATTAGAGACATAAGATTGCTAAAGCCTTGTGGCTGGTTGAGATTGTAATGTGAGATCAATCCACACACAGAAATTTGACCATGAGGTCTCATGTTAAGAAGCACAGCATCCAGCATTTTTCCTTCAACATTCTCGAAATAAATGTCAATGCCTTCAGGGAAATGCCTACATGTGACAATATTTTGATTGATGATTTTGTCTATTCAATTTCTGATATGTATTGTAAACTTCTTCCAAATCTAACATAGATCAAAATATATATATATATATATATATATATATATATATATATACACACACACACACATATAATTATATAACTGACCTTTTCAAAGCAGCATCAAGGTCTTGCTCTTCTTTATAATTAAAAGCCTCATCAAACCCTAGCTTGTTCTTTAGTAGATCGACCTGAAAACATAAAGGGAAACTATATATGCACTTGGACCTTTTTTGCTTACAACAAGACTTGCACAAAATTTGGTCCTCTCTATGCTTTAATGCTTACATTATTATTATTTTTCTTTTCTAATTGATAATGTTAACTCACCTTCTCTTTACTTCCAACACTTCCAACAACATAACACCCCATCAACTTTGCAAATTGCCCAACAAGCTGGCCAACTGCACCAGCTGCTGCAGAAATGAACACACGATCTCCTTTCTTAGGCGAACAGACTTCATGAAAGCCGGCAAAGGCAGTCATACCCGGCATACCTAATTTCGAAAACAAAATGATTACAACTAAAGAAAACAATATATTGATTGTACAAACTTATGACTCATAGTTTCACGAAATGAGCAACAGCAAACATACCAATAAGGCCAATGTAGTAGGACAGGGGCACATCAGTGTGGTGGATTTTAAAGAACTGTTCTGGTTCTTTGATGAGACTATACTGTTCCCATCCTGTTGTTCCCCAAACCAAGTCACCTTCCTTAAATTCTGGGTGCCCAGAATCCAAAACTTTAGCCACTCCAAACCCGCTTAGTGGCTGCAGGATCACCAATCAAATTAATACTGCAATAAGTTGTCTTTTGGAAAGAAAAAAATTTGAATTATTTATTTTCAAACTTTGCATTTAATGAGTTTAGTTCTTCTCAAGTACTTGAGCAAGATAAGTTGATTGAATTTGAACCCTCTAAAATATTGCAATGTTCTGTTCTGAGTACTATGATTGCATGAACTAGAATCAGGGAATAAAAACTTCATGGATACTCCTTTTCTAGGGAACCAAACAGAAAGCCGAGAGAGAGAGAGAGAGAGAGAGAGAGAGAGAGAGAGAGAGAGAGAGAGAGAGTGTGCTCACAGAACCAGGAGTGAAGGAAGTGAAGACATTAGAGCCTTGAATTCTATCCATTCGGATCCTCAAATAAGGGTCACATGACAAGTAGAGGTTCTTGAGAAGCACTGCTTTTGAGCCTTGAGGAACCTTGAGCTTTATGGAACTGGTTGTCACGTACATGTCTGACTCTTTGGGATTGCCAGACACATAGTCCTTCAATATCACCTGCTTGTTCCTCACTTCCTCCACGCCACTCGCCATTGCTGAACCAACCAAAGCTCTGTCTCTGTGGAAGCCTCAGTTCCTCTGTTTCTTTGAATAGAATATGCTTATCAAGTTTGCTTTTTCAACAGTTTCTGAATGAATTTGAGGTCTTATATGATGACACGTGTATGAATCTATGACTTCCATTTCCATTTATACTCAAAGAAAGCAACGGCCTGGTTTTCATGATAGAGTCAAAGAAGAAACTAGAGCTGTCTAGAAAGATCGATGCTCGTTTTGATTCTGAAATGACTAAAGGCCTGTTTGGGAGTGCTTCTAGAATAGCTAAAAGCAATTTCTGACAACTAAAAGCGCTTCTGACAGTGTTTGGTAGAACAGTTTAGAAGCGCTTCTGAGTCATAGAGATGGCAACGGGCCGGGTATGGTCCGGGATGCCAATACCATCCCCGCCCCCGACTCCCAACCCCGCCCCCGTCCCCGCTCCCATCCCCGTTTAATAGGTTTCAGGGAATCCCTGCCCGTACCCGTCGGGGGACCATTCCCCATACCCGCCCCGAATCCCCGACTTTTGCATAAACTCCATGTGCAAGAATTCAATCTGTCAATCCATATCAATTGAAACCATTTTTCACAAGATAAAATCACACAGAGAGCAAAAAGATAAAGCTTAACATAGGCCAAGCAAAAAAGCTCAATATATCAACTGAAATAATTTTTCACAAAATAAAATCAAACCCGCCCACCGTTCATAACTACACACCCAAATAGTTGCAGAAATTAGAGAGAATGTGCAGCTGCCAAGTTGAAGAAGAAGAAGAAGAAGAATCGAACAAAAAAAAAGAAGAAGAATCGAACAAAAAAAAAGAAGAAGAATCGAACAAAAAAAGAAGAAGAAGAAGAGAGGAGAATAATGGAAGATATATATATATGAGAGAGAGAGAGAGGGTGATGGACTGGGCAGCTGCCAAGTTGAAGAAGAAGAAGAAGAATCGACCAAAAAAAGAAAGAAGAAAAAGAAGAAGAAGAAGAAGAAGAAGAAGAAGAGAGGAGAATAATGGAAGAAAAATATATATGAGAGAATGTGTGGACGGCGGCTGCTCAAGAAAAGCTGAAGAGTCATCTATTTTTAGGGGATTAGGTTTATGAGGTTGACCAAACAATAAAGGGTTGGTTATATATATATATTTTGCTGGAATGGAAAGTATTAAATACTTTGATTGTTTCCCATTTACACAAGGAGTGATAGTGTGCTAGTGGTTGGCTTGTGGGGTATTTGGGAGCTGGTCAAGGGTTCAAAACGTGAAGCTTCCATTTTCAAAATATTTAAGTGTTTTAAGGATAGTTGTATAGAAATTTTTGTATAGAAAATTACATATCACCCCAATTTTTTTTTATTTTAAAAACTTTCTTCTTCTTTTTCAACACCATATGGATATGGATACCTTGATTTTGAGAGTGATTTTGTTTCTTAGCCATCCAATTAGATATGGTATAGATAACTCCATCATATTGATATGGATTTGGATCTAATTGATGAGTAGTTCTAGTCAACCTCCTACATAAATTCACTTTGAGTGAATACTTATTTGTGTTGTGCATAACAATTGATGAGTAGTAGTTCTAATTGATCTAATTGACAAGTGGATTTGGATATAATTGATGAGTAGTTCTAGCAACATAACAATTCATCATAATAAGAAAACGAAAAATACAAGGTGGATCCTCTATAGATACATAAATACATATTTGTGTTGTGCATACGTATTATATACCTTTAGTATGGGCACATATATACTTCTTATATACCTTGGATATAACAAGCCCAAATATGTATTTTTGTTAATTCAAGTAAGAATATTAACTAATAATATATTAATATAAACTTAAAAATGAAATACATATATAAGCTTTAAATAGAGGTGAGAAAGGGATGGGTAGTGTTAAATATATTAATTGCTTCTTTAAATGTTTTAAGTATTATACTATATATTTATTAATTTAAAATTAAATATATACATATCGGGCCGGGTTTGGGGACGGGGACACCGTTACCATACCCGCCCAACCCGTCGGGATTTTTTCGGGTCTCCCTGCACTCCATACCCGATTTGGCCCCGAAAATTTCCTCCCGTTAGGGCCGGGACCCGACGGACCCGACCCGACGGGATTTTTGCCATCCCTACATAGAAGCGCTTCCCGGAGAAGACTGCATGTGCTTCCCAAGTGCTTCTCCAGAAAGCACTTGAATTTTTTATGAAAATTCAAAAATTTTATAATAAAAGTGCTTTTGTTAGAAGCGCTTATGAATAGAAGTACTTCCTAGAAAAGCAGTCTCAAACGAGTCCTAAAAGCGCTTTTTTAATAACTAAAAACATTTATAACAATATTTTATAGAAAAACTTAAAAGTGATTTTGAGCCATTCCAATTGACTTCTCATGAAATACTCGAATTCTAATAGAAGTACTAAAAAAAACATTTATGACCATAAATATTTTCTACATAAGCAGTCCTAAACAGGGGCATTGATACTTCTCTTGTTAAAAGAAAAGTGTTTATGCGCGCGCAAAAGTCACTACTTTCTTTTCACAAATAGAGCCCTCGAGTTCCACAGAAAGGTTGTCATGCATGAGTGGCGTACGTCTTTCTTTGTTTCTGTATTTGAAATACAGAGAGCCACAGAAGATGCTTTAAATGTATAGAACAAGACTACAAGGCAGTCTTAATCTGCTGCATACAAATGATGCCCAAGGAATTTTTTCATCTCACTTGTTTGTTACAGGATGAATGTAGGAAAGAAAAACAATCTTTCATAAACATCAATGTTTCTGTTTTTCTATTGAAATGCTAGAAAACAGCAAATATTTACATCATTGTTGAACACTGTACAGTGGAATGTGCATCTCAAACAACATACACATATATATCCTGAATTTGAATCTCTGTAATGCTCCTGCTTGTTTAGTTTCACTGTACATTTCTTTTTCTCACAACTCACTAGCAATCCCACAAATCTAACTGTGGACAGCAATTTGATTTATAAGAGTAACATAATAACTTCAGGCAGACAATTTGACAGAGAGGGCTCAATGTGGAAACAGCAAAACGGCAGAAACAGTATTACAACTCCCACCGTGAAAGTTCTAGAGACGAATTTTGGTTTTTTTCTTTTTGTTTGTTTTGCAGAAGTTCTGTCATCATACCATCCTCCAGACATTGGGGCTATAAAAGTCATAGTGAATTGGGACAGGAGGTTAATTGCTCAACTGATCAAATTACTGTCCAGCGCTACAATTTACCAACCAAAAAGATTTTTGTGGAAAACTAGGAACACGAATTACACATTTTACCACCTTACATGGTAAAAAAAAATGCAAAAAAAAGGGGACCAAATTGGCATTACCTTTGAGAAGCAAAAGCAACTTGAATACACTAAAGTAAACTTATGCTTCACCAGAGTCTTGGACTCCCTCAATTGCGTTCTCTTCAAACAATGGCTTTTTTGTGGCTCTACCAACTGTGGAGACTTCTTCCTTACCATCTTCATTAAACTTGTCTGAATTGCTAATGAAGATCCCTGAAAATGTAATACAAGCTTATTAACCTCAGCACTGTTTAGAAAGATTCTTGCTCACGTAATAATACCAGTTTGAACAAGTTATTATAACTAATTGTCCTTCACTAACCTATGAACCATATTCCTGATGCAAAAAACAGAACAGACGTCACAACAAGAGTTGTTACCCTCCAATTGTTAACATGGTCCTGCATATGAAAAGGATGAAATCCAAAATAGGAAAAAGGAACAGGTAAGGATGCTAAACCGACAAGACTTTATATGAAAATTCACCCCAAGGCCGAACAGTGGAGGAACCATAAGTGAACTTTATAACAACTAACATAAAAGAATGATATTACACAGTAGACAAAAACCAATTAGATGATGTAGTTATTCTTGTTATCAAGTGACAATAAGAGGTATGTTTGAAGATAGAAACCATGCGATCCTGCAACATAATTAGCAGCCATTCCTTTTCAGTCTAGAAAAGATAATGATGAAACAATAGAGTTAGACACAACAAACCCTCCACCCTCATTTGTTAAAACAAATAAGGGGTCCAATTAACTTTATCATCCCCTCTCCATTAAACTGCAGTTAAGTCATACTATGTGATTTTAAATTGGTACAGATATTCTTCTCTAAGTGAACAAACAAGCCTCGTTTTCTAAATCTGCTCATCTTTAGCTTCATAAATTCATTTACTATATTTCGATAAAAAAAATCTTTAACTATATGATCTCAATATAATTTTGCCCTAGCATGCACAAGCTGAATCACAAAATTCACCTTCAGCATCCACACTTCTATTCATGTACCACGATGAAGTTGCAGCACTTTTTATGTCATATGAGCTATTTTGTTAGAAACCCCAACAGTAACTTCTTTATTATACTGATAATCAATGTCATTCTCATGCTGCCAGTATAATGTCTGGAAACTGCTTTTCCAAATACCAACAGTAAAGTAGAAATTATCATATCAACTAAATATTAGCAGTAATCTCCACTTCCTCAAAAAATGATACAGAAGAGAACTTTGAAGGCACACCTGGAGGATTCCAGCAAGAGGTGAGGAAGGAACATCACCAAAGATGTGGATTGAAACAGTTGAGACAGCCATAGACAATGGCCTAAGACTTGGTTTCACGCATCGCAGAGACACATAATTAACCGGAGCCTGCCAAGGAAAAGTGATTAACAGGCCAAATAATATATCAATTAATCAGGAAGATTTCATACTAGGCAGCAAAAGTGTTAGAATATACAGCTGTGTTTGTACAGCTGTGTTAGTGAGTGTTAGTATAGCTGTTTGTACAGCTATGTTAGTGTTAGTACAGCTGCTATCTTTACAGCTGTGTTAGTGTTGTACAGCTGCATCTCTACCCCTTTGTATAGCTATAAATACCTCCCATTGGAGATGAATGAAATATCAGAAAATTTCTGCACTTATTTCTACTTGGTATCAGAGCAAAACAATCTGATTTGCTCTCTTACTTTCTCACAAACATTTGTACCAAAGTTTTTTTCTTTCCTTCTTTCTCTATCATCTTCACCAAGGGTATACTGACCTTGGTGTTGTTATTTCTAAACCATAAAAGCCTGCTGCACATTCAGTTCGGTTCAAGACTACGCAGATCGAAGCACTGTAGCTGCCGAGATTACTGTAGCAGACTTTCTACCCCAACAAGAAAACAATTCAGTATTTTTCTTCTTACAATAAATTCAAATTTCCGCTATTATCATGTCTAAATTACCATGGATAATTGATTCAAGCTTGATCATATGACCGGTGAGTCATCTCGGTTTACATGTGTTACCGTCCGTCACGTCATTCTTCGGTTCAGATTGACGGCCAGATGCATCACTCCGATTGAAGGGCTGGTTCCCTCTCTCTTTCCTCAACTTTACCTTTATCTTACGTGTTACGTTCCTAATCTCTCAAATAATCTTCTTTCCATCAGTCAAATTACCAACATGTTAAACTGCTGTAATCTTTTTCTACTCACTTTGTATTTTTCAGGATCTTCTCACGAAGAAGACGATTGGTATTGGTAAGGAGAGGAGGTCTCTACTACTTGGAGAGCATGAGGCAGGTCTCAAATTCAATCTGGCGTGGGCTTCAAGCAGCAAGAGACAATGTTTTGGGCAGAGAAAAAATTCTTCTATGGCATCAAATCGTTTAGGACATCCTTCGTTTATCTATTTGGGCAACGCTTATTTCCTAAGTTATTTACTAACATTTCAAGCTTCTAGTTTCTGTTGTGAACATTGCATTTATGCAAAAATCATCATCGTGTCTCGTTTCCTGACTTTTCATAAAAGTGTCAGTCCTTTTTCTCGTATTCATGCGATGTGTGGGGTCCGTTTTTCAATTCCTACTTCTTGAGTGCTCGATATTTTATATCTTTTATTGATGATTGCACTAGAGTGTGTTGGGTTTATCTCGATGAAATCCAAAAGTGAAGTTAGTATTGTTATTCCTAAGTTCCATCAACTAATCAATACTGAGTTTCATGTCCAAATTCAGGTTTTCATTCGATAATGGGCGTGAGTTTGTAAATCATTCTCTTACTGAATTCTTCCGAAAGCATGGCATTATCCACTGCACAACTACGACTTACACACAACAGGCGGTATAGCGGCGTAGAACCGCCATCTCCTCGGCGTGGCCAGGTCCTTATGCTTTACTATGCAAGTTCCCAAACATTGGGCTGATCTTTGTATGATGTGCTGTCTTCCTCATTAGCAGAATGCCTACTCGTGTTCTTGATTATCAAACACCCATAAAAGTATTGTCTCAATTCCACTCAATCCCTTCCTTGCTTAATTTGCCCCTAAAATCTTTGGTTGTCTTTGCTATGTCCATGTTCACTCTATTCACGGGACAAATTAGATCCACGTGCTCTTAAATGTGTCTTTCTCGGATATCCTCCATCACAAAAAGGATATAAGTGTTTTCATCCTCCTTACTGTTAAGACATATGTGTCTATGGATGTTGAATTACGTGAACAAGAATCTTATTTCTGGAGTCTCTACTTCTCCTCTTCATGGGGAGATTAGAAGTCTGAGAAGAAGAGAAGTTGTGGTTTGAAGCTGAAATTGGACCATGTTATGTTCTCCTACTCAAGGTGAGGGGGAGGCGTCGAGTTGAACACGAAATTGAATCAAATTCAATTCTCCCTACTCAAGGTGAGGAGAAACTGTTACCTTGAAAGCGTTTGAAAGAAGGAAAAAGAAACATGTGGATGTTCCATTGCCACCTCCTCAGGATCCTTCTCTCCATGATACTACCATCCAATCGAATGATTCTTGAGAATGATCTTGGTACAGCCTCTGTCCCTATCTTATCTCTTTCTTGATATTGACTCATTACGAATATGATCATGTAGCTCCACTAGAAACTCCCTTGGTTCCACATGATGAGGACCGAGGAGAAGATATCCTATCGTGATCGTCACCCTCCTGAAAAATTTGGTTTCCCTTCATCCAATAATGTTAAGTATCCCATTTCCAACTATATTTCATACCAATCTTTCTAAGTCTCATTTGACTTTTGCACAACAATTGTCTTCTGTATCTATTCCTAATAAGTTTCGAAGTTTCCCTGATGATCCTAAATGGAAATCTGCTATGGTAGAAGAAATGAAGGCTCTTGAGAAAAACTCTACATGGGAGATGGTTGAGTTACCAAAGAGACAAGAAAAGCTGACAGGAGTGCAAGTGGGTGTTTACAGTTGAAGCGAGAATTCGGATGGTTCGATAGAGAGGTATAAAGCACGACTTGTGGCAAAGCTATACCCAGGCGTATGGGATCGATTATCGAGGAGACATTTGCTCCTGTTGCCAAGACAGATGGTACGATCGAGTTCTTCTCGTTGGCTGCCAACTTAGATTGGCCGCTAAAAGCAGTTTGGCGTCAAAAATGCCTTTCTACATGGAGATCTACAAGAAGAGTTTACATGGACCCTCCTCCAGGGTTTACACCTAAAGGGGAAAAGGTTTGCAGGTTAAGGAAGGCTTTATATGGCCTTAAGCAGTCACCTAGGGCCTGGTTTGGCGGTTCGATCATTCCATGAGAAACTATGGCTTTAAACAGGTCTCAGGCTGATCATACACTATTTCTTAGCGTGTTGGCAGCAAGATTACTTTGCTAATTGTTTATGTGGATGACATGGTTGTTACCAGGTAATGATGAACTGGAGATTGAGAATCTTCAAAACTACTTGGCCAAAGAGTTTGAAATGAAAAATCTGCAGGATCTCAAGTATTTTCTAGGAATTGAAGTTGCGTTCGAAGAAAGGCATCTTCTTATCTCTAAAATATGTTCTTGATTTGCTAGCAGACTGGAAAATTGGCGTGCGAACCTATTAATACTCCAATGGAGGTTAACCATGGATTGTCAATTTATCCGCATCAGTGCCTACTAACAAGGAGAGGTATCAAAGGTTGGTTGGAAAGGCTGATTGTCGGCTCATACAAGACCCGACTTTGTCTTACGCGATTAATGTGGCCCAGTTCATGCATAATCCAAGTGAAGCACACCAAGGTGCGGTGGATCGAATTCTCGGGTACTTGAAGTATACTCCGTGCAAGGTATATTGTTTTCAAAACATGGGCATTTAGATGTGGAAGGTTACACTGACCGACTGCCAGGCTCAAAACTTGATAGAAAATCAACCAGGTTATGTGTCTTTTGTTGGTGGTAATCTTGTAACTTGGAGGAGTAAGAAACAGGGGTTGTGTCGAGATCTAGCGCTGAGCAGTATAGAGCACTCAGCCATGGCATAACTGAGCTTATTTGGTTAAAGATTCTAATAAGGAACTCGGGTTTGAACCTAAGAAGCCTATGATTTTGTATTGTGACAATACAGCTGCCATTGAAATAGCAAATAATCCAAGTACATCATGAGAGAACAAAGCATATTGATATTGAGACACTTTGCTCGGCACAACTTGGCAAAAATGTCATTCGAGTGCCGTATATAAAGAGTGAAGACCAACACTTGGATATGATGACTCATCTTGTTTACAGCAGGGGAACTCTACTCTTCACTAGACAAGTTGGGCATGTGCGATATCCATGCACCAACTTGAGAGTGTTAGAATATACAGCTGTGTTTGTACAGCTGTGTTAGTGAGTGTTAGTATAGCTGTTTGCACAGCTATGTTAGTGTTAGTACAGCTGCTATCTTTACAGCTGTGTTAGTGTTTGTACAGCTGCATCTCTACCCTTTGTATAGCTATAAATACCTCCCATTGGAGATGAATGAAATATCAGAAAATTTCTGCACTTATTTCTACTAAAAGTATCCAAAAAGGTAATATCAAATTGTAATAGTATGTTATATTAATTATGTATCAGAGAGCACCAATCATCATATCTGCTGAGACCAACTACATGTGTCTATGTATGAGTGGGTTTGCATGCCTGGTGGTGCTAATGTACATACTCAAAAGGTAAATTATGGCGTTATGCATACATGCTCATGAGGATTAAAAAAAAGGCAAAATTTCAATTACAAGATCATAGTCATCAGCTACAAATCCACTCCTTATTTTTTTAAGCAGACTATTACACTTGAAAGTTTAGCAAGCACAGCATGCAATGAAACCACCAACTTTCAACCCAACTCGTAGAATTTAAGATTACCTGTGTGGCAAACACAAGTAGCTCCCCCATTGAGAAAAGAACTACAAAAAAATACAAGCTCCTTACACAGAAGGCACTGAAGCAAAAGATTGCACCTAGAATTGTTGCTCCAGAGAGAAGCTGTGGAAGAAGCAAAGGGTTTCAACAGCACATTCTGATAAATCTTATTAAAGAAGGCACTTTGGTGTCGTACCCCTAGGTCACAAGCAGAACTCACCTTAAAAGCATTATTAATTGTGGCATTCACTGAATCAAGGATGAGCCCTCCAGCTAACGTCCCCAGAATTCCACAAACAATTGTAATACCACCAAACAACAAATCTGGATTACTCTGTCAAAAGTTCCAATGAAGGAGAATACTGTCAGAGTAGTTAAGAATAATTTTTTTATTCAAGAATTTTTAGAATATTATTTTCTTTATGTTAGACTATAGTTATTATAATCTGTATTATAATATAACTAGTAAACGCATTGCTAAGGTGAAGGGCTGATCACATAAGCCTAACCTATTCGGCTATTTCTAATCTCCCTTTCTCTTCTACTTATTCTTCTCTCTATTCACTCTCTAATCCTGCAATACACAACTTAACTATCAATAGGCCAAAGTAAAAGATCACCAATTTACCAATATGCTTGATACTGAAGGTCAAAATTTCAGTTTCCTTTTAACAAGTTACGATGACTTGCATTGAAGAAAAGGTAAATGTGTAACCAAACAAAAGGGAAACATTACAAATAAATAATATAAAATAAAATAAAAAAGAATAAGCAAAGAGCTATACCATACGATAAATGCTATAACCAGCCTTTGGCCCCCAGTATGAGTAAGCTCCAATGACAAAGTTGTATGACACATAACCTGCCAGTCAATTATATTGTGAACGAAAAAATTATAAAAAAAAAACCTGTAAATATAATAAATAGTAACCTTAGTAAGCACTCCATGAGAAATTTCTCCAATTAAATTAGTAAGGCAATAAGATTGCAAAAACTAACAGATAGATATGTGAAAACATGATCAAGATCAATAAGACGTAAGGATCATTGAATTGATATTTCATTTATTTACATTCAGATAAAGATCTGAAAAACTTGAACAGACAAATAGAGATTAAGGAAATACCTAAAATATTAATAACATAAACTTTATCACGCAAAAGTTCTTTCATATCTTTTGAGAATCTTGAGAGTTGGTTCAAAGATTTGGATGCAGGGCTTGACCTGAAATACACAGAACGAAGAACAATCTAACAATATTAGAAAAATCATTTAAGGATGTTAGATGTGTACTACACCTGCCTCCCAGCCCCACCTCAACATTGATTCTATCAAGCTGAAAGTTTGAAAAGTTCAAATTTTTTATTTGGGGTTGATTAGGGGGCTAATGCTAAAAAAATACACAACAGCAGACTACAAACGAACCAAGCAAGGTCCAACGACATCAGCCAAAGGGAAAAAGAGAACAATGCTCTTGTCACATCTTCCTAATGTGCCCATATCTGAAATTGCAAAGGCATTTAAAATACAAGTACACCTGGTAATGTTCAGCAAGTTTTCCCAGTTGACAGAGAACAGATTGTTAAAACTTCTGTGGTGGGCTAATAATAGAAAAACATATGATAGTTTATGATGGTGTAAGATCAAGTGACTTACACCCAAGTTGTTATTTTCTTTTACATTTAATTCCTTTCTTGCCCATTAAACTATTATTACATACACAACTTGTGTGTGTGTTTCTCTATTTAAAACCATTGGGAATTTAATATTTCTCATAGTTAGGAAGAACAGTGCAGATAAACAGGTAACCAGGGAAAAAGCTCATGAAAAAGATGGATGCAATCACAACTTACCTAGAAGCTTTATCCGAGGAAACTATCACGCAACTATTTATGTTTGAGTCGTCTGAACCTGCAGTTAGAAGCTTATCAGAATTTCACAAAATAAACTATTTAAAAAACATACAGAGTTGGAGAACAAATAATATTTTGAAAATTTTCAAAGAATCGGCAAGCACTGGATGAAATCTAAAATTCACAGTACGTCATTACACATGAGTATAAACAGAATTATGCAACCTTGGATTGGGAACATTAGAAAAGAGGTTGTACTCTGTAAAGCTGGCATAAGGTTTTATTGTTAAGTTGAGTTTCTGTATAACAGTACCACAACAGAAATGCCCCAATACTACCATTGATAGTCATTACATTAACCATCTTAGATCCATTCAAAGTTCCTGTCTTATACAGTTGCATTTTAGGAAAAGCTACAATGTAGCTGATTATATAAATCCAACATTAATATTGAAGCTGATTCTGTTGCTCACAAATAGATAGCATAGATATTGCGCAGTATCCTACAAAGGGATTTGCATCCTACATGGCCATATAGGTAAACTTTTATAAATCACCCTAAACTACTAGTAAATGACAACACAGTAGCTGTTCTTGACCCACTATGAAGGCCGCTCTTGAACTAAAAGATAAACAGTATAATATTTTCTTTTTCAAAAATGTAAATCGACTTTGCAGAACAATAATAGAACATGAAATACCTTCAATTAAAGGACTAGTTGTTTCATTAGGTTCCAAAAACTTTCTTGATTCAGCAGGAGCAAAACCTAAAGTTACCAGTTGCATTAAAGGTTAAAAAAATGAGAACATAAGCTTCTTTATCTCAGATGATGCATCACAGATTCACAACACAACAGACAAAAAAATGCACCTTTCAACTGCAATGGATTCATCACAAAAGCCAAGACAGCAAATGGAAGCATACAAAATGCCTCTCCCCAGAATGCATATCGCCAACTGAAATTGTCTCCCACCTAAACATTGAGCCAAAGAAAAATATCATTATGCTGAGATATCTCCCATGATATAAAATCACCACAATATACAAGGATGCTACCAATAGAGAAATAAAATTACCATAACTGATAAAAAATGATAGTACGCCAAAACAAGCTCACTGTATTGGCTTCTAAATTATGGTTACACTAAAATTTGTAAAAGCACCAACACCACTCATAAATACACAGGTAAAAGACCATTTCTGAAATAATACTTACTAAGTTAAAAATAAAATTAGGTTTATATATGAACAGCAATTCAGAAACTACTCCATGCAGGATAACATCCACAAGATATATTTGGTTTGTATGGTAGACTGAACGCTTTTCCGTGTCCATACCCAAGAACACATTTTGCAATTTCACAAATTGCAGTGAAAATCAGTTGCCTTTATGTGGCACTCAGAAGTGTGAACTAGCCATTATCTTAGTACAGGTAAAGAAACCTTAAGTTAAAACACAGGGATACATGGAAATTTCAGGAGTGAAGGGAACCTTCAAGAGCAGAAATTATTGCATGGCATTTCTTGCAAGGAACAACATAAGTTATTCGAATTTTTTCATTGGTTTTGTACAGTGGGAGGAAGAGAAAGTAAAGGAGAGGCCAGCAGTCCTCTAGATGTGTGAACAGCCATCCATATAATTACAAACCATAGAATATTAAACTGATTTCATCATCGATGTCATGGATAACCAACATTATTATGTGAGGTGATTGGACCAAGTGCTATTGATCAAAGAATGCTCGCCCTTGGGCAACATTCATAACAGTCGACTCTCTCAAAAAGGTTATAAATGCAAATGAAATTGCTACTATGAAGGTAAACTGACAAACTGACATCGGTTTTCAAAAAATATGTTTGCAAATTGCACCTGTATATGAAAACTCAACCAACAGAATTTATATATTTGATGAAAAAAAATAGCTTTCCAAATGTAAAAACTTACAAATCCACCATAAACATAGCCCACAGCAATTCCAGTTGGTATACACATGTAAAACATTGCAAGCCATGCAGTTTTCTGGACCCACAATTAACAAATATTCAGCATAATTATGAAAATAATTGAGAAGATATATTAAGTTTTGCCTTCCTGGGAAACATTAAATTTTCTGATCATAAAAAATAATAGAGAGGGATAAACAGGAGGGAAGCCAAACCTGAGGTGCAGGAGCATGGTCATCAATGAACGGCGCTGCAAGACTTATGAAAGATGCCTCACCAACTCCAACCAGCCTAGAATGGTAAAGCCCAATTATTAACTCACAATCGAGTACAGAAGATGATAATGATGAAGACAACAGAATGAAGACAAAATTCTAAAAGTGAAGAATACCAGAAAGATTGTTACACTCACATACGACATATTGCAATGGTCCAAAAATCAATTGAACTACCACACCCAGCTGTGGCAAATGTCCAAACAGATAATCCAACTCCAATCAGCCTAAAAGGATTGTGGCTGCAAAGGCAACAATGCATATGAACTTATAAATCAAATCGGGCAGAGATTATCACAATTGAAGTGATGACCAAGTTGGTAACTCATGCATTACTGCAAGTGTTCACCTCTTTGCCAAGGACGCAAAGATGGGTGATGCCATAAGAAGACCAACCATAAATGCAGATGAAAGAACACCATCTTGAAAATTGCTCAATTTAAAATCTCCCCTGTAAGAAAATACTATCGTAAGCCAAATACAGCCGATAAATGTGAGGAATTGTGACTGTCTGTCAATTACAGCCAATAAATGTGAAAGCATATGCAATTAGATAACAACCAGCATGAACCCTAAAAAATTCATGGGTCTTAAACACCGATCATAAATTAATTCAGCTTCTTGATAAATAAATACTATATAACTGCATATCACACACCATAGGCACCAGATACACGGTAGCATGCAAGATCAATATTAAACCATTAAGGCACCAAAACTCATAAAACAATCATTAAAATTCTTACTGAATTCCGCTACCCGCGCTGCAGATTCCGCTATCATCACAAATCCCAATACTACCATTGACACCATTGCTCGCTATTGCTCCTCGATCGACATAATTTATCATGTTAATTATACAGAGCATTACGAGCAACCTGTAAAGAAAATATTCAATCACATTCCACGAGCAACATGTTGTTGCATTCAAATTCAGCATGAAATTTCAAAACTTTACTAGCTGAATTGCCTTTTTTAGGCCCAAGTGCCTACCCAGATCAACAAAATGAAGAAAACCCAAGAAATTGAAATTGAAATTGCCTTTTGAGGGAAATTGAGTTGGAAAGTTTTTACCTTTTGGGGGAGAACCATGATGGGTTTGGAGCTGAGACTGAGATTGGGCTCGTCGTCATCTGTGGGTTGAAAGGGTTGGACGATTGGGTTGGCTTTGCAGGTGGTTGGTGGTGTTGTTCTTCTTCTTCTTCTGATTGCGCCATGCTGACATGAAAGATCTCATCAGAGAGGAGAAGGACAGAGAGAGAGCTTACTTATTCTTGATTGTTACGCAAGCAAAAGACCAGACCCTCCGCCTCTGTCTGGCCCCTCTCTGTCTGTCTCTTCTCTCTCAAGGAGGATTTTCTCTCAAGGAGGATTTTCTTTTTTACTTTGCGTTTTACTCTTTTGCTTTCACCATTTATTTTAGGCTAAATGTCAAAATGGTCCCAGTATTTTACTCATTCGGCCAATTTAGTCATTATATTTTCAAGGGGAATGCTAGCAACTTTCTCTCTAATCTTCTTTTTGGACCTTCTCCCTTCTCCTCATGACACGTGTCAATTTCTACACTTAAAACAATGTTATTATTACATTAGACAACCTTTATGTCAAAATCTCCATTTTTTTAAGTGTAAAAAATGACACGTGTCATGAGGAGAAAGAGAGAAGGTTGCTAGCATTCCTCTATTTTCAATTTGGCTAATTTAATCATTGTGTTTACATATGTTAGTCAATATAAGACAATCTGTCAAATAGAAATTAAAATAGACATGTGCATAGCACGTAAGTGGGCATAAAGGTATTTTAACATAAACCAAAACCCTCGCGACTCTATTCCTTGGCGCCAATGACAACTACCGTAGTTTGCATTCATGAGGGTTGGGATTTCAAATTCAATCAATTCCCTTGAATATCAATCACTTCACTTGAGTCCGAATAAATATGGCAAGGAGACTAATCGAATCTTAAAAGGCTCTATCAACCCAGGTGAGTATTCTCAAGTTTGGATCCCTTTGCTTGTTTTCCTTTAGTGTAAAGTTTGTTTCAGTGACTCGTTGTTGGTACACAGGTCTTGCTTGTTAACTACTTTTTAGTGATAAAAGTAATGGACACTCTCTCTTTCACATGCTTTGTCTTCAAGAAATAAATCTGACAAGTAAGTACGACTACCCATGACAAGTATAAATCTGACGTGTACCAATTGCAAGTCAAATAGCTACAAGGCCAGTTGTAACCCCTTCTTTGCAAGCCAGGACTCTGATGCTACAAACAGCCCCAGAGTCTAATATGTCCAGGCCTAGAGGGGTCACTTTCATTACACCAAATCTGACAAGTACAACTACAGTCCCAACTCTTTGCAAGCCAGGTCTCTAATGCCACAAGCAGCCTCAAACTCCCATATGTCTAGGCCTAGCATGCACACCACACCACAAAGTTCATTTCAAACTTCAAATCCATGGAAACCACCTGGCAAAGTTTCTTGTACAAAAAAAGCAACTACAAGTTCACAAAAAAAGCATATTTTATTGTATTTTTGGGCAGTTGAAACAATGGTATTTGCGTGAAGAGACCATGTAGTACTTGTCTTTGGTGCAGATTCAATTTTATTTTGTTAGTTTGGAATTAAGGCACGGAATTGCTTTTTGGTACATATACACTGAAACTCAAACTAGTTTTTTGTGATATTGATGTAGTTGTCAAGAATGGATTTGCTTTTTCTTTGGTACTGATGGGGATGTACTTGGGAACAAATGCAGTTTTCTTAAAGTTCCTTCTTGATTTATTTATTAGATTGATTCTATTAAAGTTGTTTCCTATGACAAATTAAGTACCTCACACAATACCAAATACCAGTCATCACTGTCACATAAATAGAGCACTCTTGACAAGCCAAGCTAATCCAAAGACGACCCTCAGTGCCCACCAATCCTGTTAGTTTTTGTACAGTGGACAACAAACAATTTTGACTCATCTAAAAATGCATTAGATCCAATATACCCAAGTCGCAAGAATTGTGCTTGAAATAGAACTTGGCATAAATTCACCTCCTTGAAACCTTTGCTGAAAAGAAAACTTGAAGCTTGGTGGCCATCATCTCGTGAAGTCCTAGCTTGGTGGACCCTGGTTTTGGTTTTGAGATCTCTAAATTCTTTTTTTTTTGGTACAATACGGGGCCAAACACCCAAAATCAAACAAACTACATAGGAATCAACCTTGAACTAGGTGTATTGCTATCAAGAACATCATTAAGGAAGAAACTCGGAGACTAAATTGGCCGAATGGGTAAAGCACAAGAACCATTTTGACATTTAAACCTTTATTTTATTTAATGTTGTGAATGAATGAAACTCATTTTCATCCATTATTGAATAAAGAAAAATAATAAGATTCTTATTTACCATTACCAGTCAAAAGACGGGTAATCAGGCAAAAACAAAACAAAAAGAATATCAAAAGGATCTCGTAAGTTACTTCCCAAGTGATCTACATTACTAATGGCGTGCAAATTTCCATTTTCCATTGTTTTATATAAATGGAACAAAATACTGAAAAAAAAATGGACAAATGGATATGACAGTTCATCTATACAGAAGTGAGAATGTGTACACTGGCGGAGCCCTCTCAAATATTGTTGTACATACAATTTTATATTAGTATATTGTATAAATATTATAAAATTCTTCACGAATTCTTAAATGATAAATATTTTCTTTGTTTCTCTTTCATTTTCATGTCTAAATTTCTTTTGAATTGCATGTATTTTGTTATCATAAAAGAGTGATAGGTTATTCATACAAAAAGTAAAGAAAAAAAAGTAGAGAATAGTGATAAAATTAGGGATTTCTTTAAAACTAGATTGATTTGTCATAAAAGAAAGTATTTGAATTTTTAGATTTATTTGGATAGTGCTTGGCATGCTAATGTGAGATATTAATTTCATTCAAATTATAACACGGGTAGAGTTTAAGGTTCAAATATTAATAGTGTAATATCTCGCTTCTGGAAATATAATTAAATTCTTAAATTATTAAAGGAAATGAAAGTTTTGTCCTTAGGGTTTCTTAGTAGGTTAGAGTTGATTTTTTGTTCGGAAAAGAATTTGAGGAATTGAGTTGCACCGTTGCGTCGGGCTCGTCAATGCGAGTTCGTAGACTCTCAGCACGCTCGATTCCAAGTTGTAACGAACTCGTGCAGGTCTGAAAACCCAAAGGACATATTGTTAGCGTGAGTCTCCTAATCAATCAAGGAGATTTATTTCCTTGATTGATTAAGGGATTTACTTTCCTTATTCTAGATAGTTGACAAATTACTGTATAATTAGGAGATACTATCCTAATTAATTACTGTATCTATTTCCTTGTAAAGCCCTTATGTAAATTCCTATATATACCTCCTTATGGAGAAGAATACAACTTAACCTAAAGTATTCAAACTATATTCATATTTTAGCATGGTATCAGAGCAATCGATCCTCGGTTGTCTCTAAATTCTCATATCAAATTTCTCATATTCAAATCCCAAAACCCTACATCAAATTCCTTATATTTAAATTCCTCAAATCCAAATCCCTCAAATCTAAATTCCTCAAATCCTCTTATCAAAATCCCTAAACACATACTCTCAAATCTTATACACATACCTCTCAAATCAAATTCATACATCAAAATCCTAAAATCAAATTCCTCAAATTCCTCAAATTCCTCAAATTCTCACATCATATCTTACTTCCGCTGCGATGTCAGGACCCCCTACGATTCTCTCTGCAGACTCACAGAAGCATGCGGTCAATCCTGCTAACCAGGCTACCTGGACTCGTGCTTCTATCGTCACCACCAAAGGTTCTGTTTTTCATACGACATCTAAAAAGCACACATGGATCATTGACACCGGAGCCACTGATCATATGACATTTGATCCTGGACAAATTGCCACTCATCAGGGCCGGCCCTGACATTTTGGAGGCCCGGTGCCATTTAAGAAAATGAGGCCCTTTTTTTTACTTGAATTTTTTTTTTGCTTAAATATAAAACATTATACACATGTATTCCTTTTGGCTTAAATATAGTAATTTCATTCAAATAACAAAGATAAAATAGTATGTGAATAAAACATGAAAAATAACATTTAGGTCCATAATCAAATAGATCTAAAAATTTGAAAAGAACAACTATTCTTTACAAAAGCTTTGAAGTTCATATCTTCAATGTCTTGGAAGCAGGACATGTGACAGTACATGAAGTCCAGTTTCAACAGCAAATATCTGACTTTTTTGGCATTTGTCTTCACTGATGAACACAACACTATGCTTGGATTCCTAGCAACCCATGTTCCATATCTCCTGTACATCAAAATGTAATCTTTTACTTAAGAAACCATTTCTGCCTTAACTGACATAAAATTTTGATATGTAGCAATCATTCTACAAGGAATAGCAGTCACCTGAAATTTTTTGACATGTATCCTTGCACAATTGAAAGTTGGACACCATTTCTAATGTGAGGAGCATCTTCAAATACCTATTATCAACAATTTTAGTCTAAAGAAATGCGTGATAAGAGCATCCTACAACAGTTAGAGAGTATAACAGTAATATATAGTTGGGCACAAATGCTGAAATGACATTCACGAAGCAAGTAAACCACAGAAGCCAAAGAGGAAGATACTACTAGTAGAACAATTGACCATAAATTTTAGAGACATTTCTTTGTTGTAAAGAATTGTGTAGATATAGAAGCAATGAAAACTTTCTAAGCATATGCGAGTTAGAGAGCAATCTCACAAAGCTAAAAATTTATAAAACAGTTAAAGAGGAAGACAAAACTAGTAGAACTGAGCACAAGTTCTGGTGATAATTCCTGTTTTGTTGCTATATGAAAAAACATAAGCAAAATAAATTCCTAAGCATATCCCCATTCTGGGCATAGTTTATCAATGTAGGTTGGTAATCTGATACGGTATAAGAAATTCTTCATAATTAAAACAAGAAAACTTACACTTGACCAAAAAAAAACCTACAATGGACACAAAAATGGCAACAAAATGGAAAAAACCAAATATGATTCCAGGACTGGCCGGTGAGTTCAGAAATGACATATATTATCCATAAATCTTTGCAGATAGATGGAATGTAGAAGGCCAGCTAAAAGCACACATACCATCAAATGATAAACACACAGAAGTAACTTTAAACTTTCAAAAGCCACAAAACACACAACACCCTGCTAACAAACAGCAGGGAGAAAACAAACGAAAAAACAGACAAAAAACGACAACCCAGACAAGCACAACCAAACAAAACCAAACACCCATCAAAGCACTACAGCAAGCAAAGAGACGAAGGTGGGCGCCAAACTCCTCTCTTGGTCACCGTCAATCTCAGAGAATTTAAGGAGGTGGGTGCGAATTGAAACTTTAGGGTTAGAAATATGAGAAAAGAGGGATGAGGCAAATTGAGAAATAAAAGATTGGAGCTTGGAGGATTAAAAATGAAGTCTGTTCCATATAAAAGAAGCAGATTGGGATAACCATGGGTATTGGAATTTGGAAAAATGAAAGAGACGAAGCGTTCAAGCGTGGTCTTGGTAAGAGGAAGCGTCATCTGGTTGATTGTTGCTGACTCTGAAATTTTTATTTTATTTTGTATGTTCTTTCCTTTAGATATGGGCTAGCTTTAAGATAAAATTATAATATTTTATTTTATTTTATATGTAAGTCAATATATATTAAAAAAAATTTGGGGCCCCTTTAAGTGGAGGCCCATGGCCATCGCCCTTCTAGCCCAGGCTCAGGGCCGGCCCTGCCACTCATACACCTTCTCCTCAATCGGTGGTATCTAATGCTAATGGTACCCCCTACCCAGTGATTGGGGAGGGCTCACTCTCTCTCTGACTCCTTCAAATTGGATTCTGTGTTGATTGTTCCGTCTTTACACCATAATCTCTTGTCTGTTGCCCAAATTACTACGGCTTTGAATTGTACTATAATTTTTTGACCGAATCATTGTGTTTTTTAGGACATCCTCACGGGAAAGACGATTGGTTGTGGTACTAAGCGGGGCAAACTCTACTACTTAGACTGGGCACCGGATAATGAGACCAAGGTTGGTCAAGCTTTCACAACAAATGGAACTCGTTCTAAGGGGAGAGAGAGAGAGACAAAATTTGGTTATGGCATAAACGTCTTAGGCATGCCTCGTTCGGCTATCTTAAGAAGTTGTTTCCATCATTACTTTTCAGTCTTGATGTTTCCAGCTTCCAGTGTGATACGTGTGAATTGGTTAAGAGCCATCGTGTCCCGTTCCCATTAAGTTCACATAAGAGTTTGGTTTCGTTTTCTCTTATTCATTCTGATGTTTGGGGACCTGCTCAAGTTACCACTCCAGCTGGAGCTCGATGGTTCGTCACGTTTATAGATGATTGTACACGCATGACTTGGGTTTCCCTTCTCAAAACTAAAGGGGAAGTCAGTTTAAGATTTCAACAGTTCCATAAAATGGTGGAAACACAGTTTCAGGCCCGAATCCAAGTTCTCCGTTCTGATAATGGCGGAGAATTTCTCAACCATGATCTTAACAAGTTCTTACAAGATCATGGCATCATACATCAACGCTCATACCCCTACACTCCCCAACAAAATGGAGTTGCTGAAAGGAAGAATCGACATTTATTGGAAGTGGTTCGTGCCTCTCTCTTTGGTGCCAATATGCCTCGATCTTTTTGGGGAGAAGCCGTCGTCTCTGCAGCATACATCATCAATCGGATTCCCTCAAGTATCCTAAATTTCCAAACACCAATTCAAACACTTCACCACCATATCCAAACACCTCAAACCCCAAACTTGGAACCCCGGATTTTCAGTTGTGTTGTATTTGTCCACTTACATGATCACCAACGAAGCAAACTGGACCCTCGAGCCGAAAAGTGTGTTTTCATTGGCTATGCACCTCATCAGAAAGGATACCTGTGTTATCATCCTCCTAGTCAGAAGGTCTATACCTCCATGGATGTTGTGTTCCGGGAACACGACGTATATTTTTTAGCAGCACAAGAGGAGAATCGAGAATGAAACACTTCCCAAATTCTTGATTTTTTTCCCTAGGAAGCAACTGTGCTTCAAAACGACCGGTCGCCAGAGAACCTGCTTCAAAACGACCTGTCGCCAATTGATTGCGACCGGTCGCCCCCCTTAGTTCTTCGAACCCGAAGAACCTGCTTCAAAACTACCGGTCGCCAGAAGAAAATGTTTCGTTGTCTCCACGCTGTCAAAATCAGGAGGAGGAAATTGAACCGTTTCATGAGTCTTTGCCCGCTTCAGCTTTAGTACCACACTAATCACCTGCTGAGGAAGTCATTCAAGTAACATATTTTCCTGAAACTGATAACACTAATGAAATATCCCATGATGACTTGATTTCAGAAGGCACAGAGCCTACATATCAACTTCTAGAAAGGAAGAACCATGGCAAATCTAGAGTACAATACGAAGCAGATCTTAAAGCTAAAGGGAAATACCCCATCAACAATTACATATCTCTCAGCAGATTATCAGAGGCACGTGTACATTTTGTAAAGCAATTGGCTGACATATCTGTCCCCAACAATGTTACTGAAGCACTTAAATACCCAAAATGGAAAGAAGCTATGAATGAAGAAATGCGAGCCCTCCAAAAGAATGTCACATGGGAACTCGTGCCCTTACCTCATGGAAAGAAGATAGTAGGATGTAGATGGATTTATACTGTGAAGTTCAAAGCAGATGGATCCATTGAAAGATATAAAACTAGATTGGTGGCGAAGGGGTACACACAGAGATATGGGATAGACTACCAGGAGACCTTTGCCCCAATAGCCAAGATTAACACTATCAGAGTCCTCCTGTCTCTAGCAGCAAATCTTGATTGGCCATTACATCAATTTGATGTAAAAAATGCATTCTTACATGGAGACTTGGAAGAAGAAGTTTATATTGACCTACCATCAGGATGCAATTTAGCTCATGACAAGAAGAATCACGTGTGCAAGCTCATAAAGTCATTGTATGGTTTAAAACAATCCCCCAGAGCATGGTTTGGCAGATTTACTAAATATATGAAGAATTTTGGGTATACACAGAATAATTCAAATCACACCCTGTTCGTGAAGCATGATGGAAGAAGGCTTACTGCACTAATTGTTTATGTGGATGATATAGTCGTAACTGAAAACGACACTGGAGAGCAACTGAAGCTGCAAAAGTATTTGTCTTAGGAATTTGAGATGAAGGACTTAGGTGATATGAAGTACTTTCTTGGAATTGAAGTAGCCCGGTCAAAAACTGGTATATTTTTGTCTCAAAGGAAGTATGTGATGGATCTACTCACTGAAACAGGGATGCTTGGGTGTAAGCCTGCTGACACACCCATGGAGATGAACCACAAGTTGTGTGAATACATAGACCAAGAACCAACCAATAAGGAACAGTACCAACGCCTTGTTGGAAGGTTGATATACCTGGCACACACAAGACCAGATTTGCATATGTTGTAAGTGTGGTTAGTCAGTTTATGCATTCACCTAGTGTTTCTCATAAGAATGTTGTTGATCAGATTTTAAGGTACTTAAAGTCAGCCCCTAGGAAGGGATTAATGTTCTCAAAAAATGAAGATCTTGCAGTTGTTGGATATACAAATGCTGATTGGGCTGGGTCCATTACAGATAGACGCTCTACTTCTGGTTATTTTACATTCGTGGGAGGTAACCTAGTCACTTGGCGGAGTAAAAAACAAAATGTGGTTTCTCGGTCTAGTGCAGAAGCAAAGTATAGAGGAATGGCTCACGGAGTTTGTGAATTATTGTGGATCAGAAGACTCTTGACAGAATTGGGTTTCAAACCTGAAAAACCAATGGAGTTGTATTGTGACAACAAGTCAGCTATTGATTTTGCTCATAATCCAGTTCAACATGATTAAACCAAACATGTTGAGGTGGATAAACATTTCATCAAAGAGAAAATTGAGAAAAAGATCATCCGCCTACCGTTCGTAAAATCAGAAGATCAACTGGCAAATGTCTTAACAAAAGCTATTTGTGGAAGAGTATTTTATGACTCACTTACCAAGTTGGGCATTGGTGACGTATATGCACCAACTTGAGGAGGAGTGTTAGTGTGAGTCTCCTAATCAATCAATGAGATTTATTTCCTTGATTGATTAAGGGATTTACTTTCCTTATTTTAGATAGTTGACAAATCACTGTATAATTAGGAGATACTATCCTAATTGATTACTGTATCTATTTCCTTGTAAAGCCCTTATGTAAATTCCTATATATACCTCCTTATGGAGAAGAATACAACTTAACCTAAAGTATTCAAACCATATTCATATTTTAGCACATATTGGGAATTTCTGAAATTGTTCAAATTTTTTTATATTTTAACACTCTATCTTGGCACGCACAGACCCATCCCCTCTTAGCCCTCTCTCTCTCTCCTCGTACTCTGTCTCTCCCGCAACCTCTCTCTGCAACGATGGTCGGCGTGCAATCCGGCTACCAAATCCAATGACGCCGATCGGAAAAGACCTGGCAGAGGCCGGCGAGCAAACTTGGGTGATAGCCCAGCCACGGCGAACCATCACAGCGATATGGGTAACGTCTGAAACTCCAAGAGCTTGGAGGTTTTCCATCGGTTCCAGCGACTGTTGTCGTCGATTCAGGCATGGAACTTCATCCTCTCAACGTGTTCTTGCTGATGGTATACATAGACTGGATCAATTTTAGAGTTTGTTTGTTTGATCAAAAACCCAAGTTTTGGCCGACGGTTTCTTTTGTTTTCCGGCCACTTTCCGGCCAAATTGAAGGTTGTCCCAATTATAAAAGTCAATCCCCTTGGTGAGCTGAGTCTTTTGGTATAGTTCTTGACCGGTGGTTTAGAGATTTTCTGATCACCAGAATTACTCAAGCCACCCACGCGCTACCAGCGCGTGTGGCGGTGTGTGGGCCACTTGTTGACGGGCCATAGTGTCCTAGAATTGTCCCCTTGTCATCCCGAGTGTGACAGTATACTTGGATTCGAATTTGGTTACGTATGACAGTTGAACAGATACTACGCCTATTATGCGATATCCGGGTTAGATAGGTTAGGACAGTCAGATCGGTCCCGTTTTTTAATTTTTCGTTCCCCATACTTCTAGGATCATGTAGGAATTGGCGAATATAGAATCGGAGTCCCGGATACTTCGATTCAAGAAGTTTAGGGTTGGTTAATCAATAACCATCCGATCTTGCAATCGAAGGTAGTCTGACCGCTCGATCGAAACCAAACCTCAGGGACATGTTAATAGGATGGTGTTGAACCTATAGGAACTTTTGGATTAGAAATCGGAGGTCGGGGGCCTTGCGGGCCCAATTGACCAACATGACTAATTTGACTGACAGTTGACCAAGGGTCTTTGGAGATAGTCTCGTCTCTTGAAAAGTACTGAAATGGTTAGGATGACTTATAAAGGTATATGGGTTGGGAATGGTTGGATAGCCGAGTTTGGTTTTGGTAAGGAGTTAAATAAATGTCTGATTGTATGTTTATATTTAAATATATGCTCGATGGCTTGAGATTGATAAATTACCAATACTGGTTTTCTAAATAGTATATATATATATATATAGGATTTACTGGGAAAACAGTTTTAAAAGATTATGCATGGTCTAATTCAAGTTAAGGAATTTGGGATTTATCTCGTTTTAAAAAGGCATTCTTATTATCTATTTAAGAACTGGTTTTTGGAAAGTGAGAAAGGGTTTGGAAAGTGGATATGTGGAAAAAGAGAAATTTCATGTTAAGTTTCGGAAATGGTTTTCAAACCCACCACAGGAGTACCCCCCATGTTGCTTTCAGAACAGTTACTCAGTTATGTTAACACCCCACAAGTCTCGAGGACACCCAAACCATGTGGTGCGAGGATTGCGTTTTGGGTTGACTTAGTGTCCCCCGATTATGAGAGGATTGCATTTCAAGCTGACTTAGTGTCCCCCAATTTTGCGAGGATTGCGTTTCGGGCTGATCACCTAATTCTGCTAGGATTTGCGTCTCAGGCTGACTAAGTGTCCCCTGAGTACTATGAGGAATGCGTCTCGGGTCGACTTCGTGTTTTCCGAGTACTGCGAGGATGTATCACGTATGTGGTACTTGGAATTGACAGTAAAATGATGGAATTGACGATAAAACACCTAACTGCGGATTGCTGGAGGCTGCCTTTAGAATTGTGTAAGGTTTTCCAATTTATGTGAATGAGATTACAGGGTGACGATGGAATGAAATGTAAGGAGTGATGGTAGCTCTATAAAAAGGTTGTGTTTTATGGTTTGAATTCTAATTTCTTGAGGAAGAACTACGTGTGGCTTAATCCTTTAGTAAGTGTACGTATGCAATCTAGATTAATCTAGGTGCAGCCACGGAAGAAGATATTCCGTAAATTGGCTATGGAATTGGACTTGAAATTTATTTAATGTTTTAGCTAAATTCAATTTGAACTTATGTGCAGGTCCAAGGCCCAATTGATATTTGAGTTATGTGGCTTGTTTAGTAATGAATTCTAGTAAACAGATATCTTCATATAATGCTGTTGATAATGATGATGTACATGTTATGATAATAATGAATGAAACAATTGTAGTTGGATGATTGGTTAGGAGTCATTTTGGATAGTATAGGATGGCAAGAAATGATGATGATGACGTTGAATTGATATATTGAGAATTGATGAATTCAATGGATGAGAATTGAGGAGAACGTGGATGTCCGAGTTATTTGTAAGGCCGGAGGCCATTCAGATTAAATATTTTTGGTTGTGTGTGGTTATAACTTGTGCGTGCTGAACGATTAAGAATCATAAAGTGTGTATTTACAGGTGAAAACAATTGGGAAATGTCCATTTTTTAGGGGAGACTGTCGGTTTTCCGACATAAGTCCAAGCCCATAAGTGGTTTCTTCTTTGCTAGGGCAAAGGGTATTTTGGTTATTTATGCCCGGCACCTGTCAGGTGTCGGACACGCACAGGATCGACATAGATTTCAAAGTGGGAATTGAATCAGGTCATTTCAAATAGCATATAACATGGATGAATTTGATGCACCACATCATCATCTCACGAGATGTGTTAGATGCACACAACAATTTCTCTACATATACCACTTTCTTCGTTTTTCTTTTGTATATTTCTAAGTTATAATACTTAGGGTAATTCTCACTTTACTACTCTAAAGTTCACTGAAATTTTTTTCGTCTCAGTCGCCTACACAAAATTGATTTTTCTATAACTTTCATACCACTGACTCGAAAAGAACCGGCTTAAAATTTCCCAAACAGAAACAACACTTGAAAGTTTTCAACAACAAATAGAAGGAAATCTAGACTCGCCTAAACAGCTGTCGACAGATGCAGTAGTACCAGTTCCCATTAACTAATTTAGTAAACAGTAACAAAAAGAAAACTAATTTATTAAACTGCACTAGAGGCTATAGAGATGTAAAACAAGCCTCTTTCAACTTATTCTGTGCTAAAATTAGCTTATTACACAAAAAATGTGGTGGCTTCTTTTAACTCTTATAACAGAGCATTTCTCCCCACATTAATGACAAGGCTGGCCTAACGGATCTATTGTTAGATCCATGTGTCTTAATAAATCAACGGATACAGAAACTGAACTTTTGCAGATACCTATTCGGTTTAGAAACTGTACATCTCTACAACCTACATACAGCAATACGCATGTGCACTTTAACATACACATATTTACAAATTACATGCACTTTTACAAAAGCTTCACAAATTCTTTATGGCTGTATAAGCAGAAGCATGGATGTCACAGCACTCAGCACCCCATGAGAAGTCCATTACCATGGCATCCATTATCTTTCTCTTCCACTTCGACGGGTTGTTTCTCTTCACATAGACAGGAGAACAGATTTAAAGAACATTAGCACCTTGTTAGTAATTTCCTATAAGTGGAGAAGAGAATCTGAAAATTTAATGAGCTTGTAAAGAATTACATACAATTTCATCCAGGGCTTGGCTTATAGACATATTTCCAAAAGTAGAGCTAATGAAACGTGAGAAGTTAGTGGTCTCATAGTCATGTTCCACAAAGTTCCTGTTAGAAGATATCGCCAACAGAGACATATAAGTATCCTTTAATTGAAAGAATTGTACAAGCAATAGCATATCCAACGATAGTTCTCATGTGGAAGAAGAAACATTACCTGAACCCGTCATCATTGGAGTTTACTGCAATTGGAGCGGCCCCGTACTTTAAAGCCTTTAGCTACATAAATGAGTACATGGACATCAGACAAGGAAAACTACTTCCTTGTACCACTTCCCAGGAAAATGATAAAGAATTACAATTAAAAGTAAAAAGAAAACAAGCAGGGAAACAAAACAAAAAGAGAGCACTAACTGGAACTTGGAGGACAGGATCATGAAAAGATTGGCACAAGATAATATCAGATCCGGCGAATATCAAATGGGATTGCTTTTCATCATGTCCATCTATGAATCGTACATTTTTATCCTGCACCCATACGATAACACAAAACATATATGATAAGTTGCACAGGTTGAGGTAAAGTGAGAACGATGATAAATTAAAAAATTTGTTCTCTCACTTTTTTCCCTTATCAATTGCGTTTTGTTTTGCCAGAGATATTTTTTTAGAAAGATTCCCCATTGGATAAATAACGACCTAATGTGTTATACTTGTAAAAATTATATATATAAAAAAGAGCCTCATAATTATAACTATGGATTGCATTTGGCTTGAACATAATGGGGTCTGCTGAAACTTGTCTTAAGACGGAAAAGATCAAAACACAAAAGCAAGATTCTATAATGCTTTGCCACAAATGTGACTACTAACACAATGTCAAGGAACTCAATTAACAAGAGGCTAAGCAATCTGTACCTTCAGTGGTTCATGCACCAATCCCAGCTTGTTTACACTTGATATTTTGCTAATCCCCTTAATGATGAACTGTAGGAAGACACTTAACAATCACGTCCAGGAGAAATAATCAGGAAGAACGAGAAACTTACAGAGCAGATGCTATAGAGCCCTCACAACCAAGCACATTAACCATTACTTCTTATCCAATTCATTTTGAAATTACCCTTGGCATATCCACTGGTAAGGGCATTTAGCAAGTCCCAGCCACTAAGCCATGCATTTTTCTGATGAGAAAAGTAAAAAAGGGGGGAAGTAACTACCTGCACATCAATCCTCCTAGCTTTCAGAAATACTGCCCTCAGGTTCTCCAGATCAACATCTGATACTTCAGAAAAGATGCATCCGACCTGATAAACATTTTTCATAATTTGTTGACCTTTCCATTAAAAATCAGGAAGCAAGTGTAAAATCACGTATAGCAATTAAGTAAAAGAAAGATAACACAAAAATAAAGTTAAGTTATTAAGAAGACAAGGCTTCCCGGAAAAAGCAGTCCCAGACCCTAGATTAATTTTGAAAATTAAGGTTAACTCGTAAGTCGTAACCAAAATTTGGAAATACAAGAAGGGGTTACAAATCAAATATGATGCGATTGGAACTCTGAAGACATCCAATTCTCAAATAAGTTACTCCTCCACAAATAAATAGATTCACAAGACATCCAATACTACCGGACATGACTTTTCCAAATCCAAATATTATATAACCTTCATAACAATTAACAATCAACATAAAAGAACACAAGATGAAAAAGGGCACAGATCTTATCTATGAATTCCGGTTTTGTCATTGTTTTCACCCACATAACAACTTGGTTACCTAAGCAATGAAACGTCGTAACACACCAAATGCAAGTTACCAAAAACCTAAGTGTTCAGTGCTCATAAACCCAGGTGCGCACATACAAGAATAGTAGAAGCATGATCAGATAACCCAAGGTGCTGCTGCAATGCAGCTTTGCAGACTGCTTTCCCTTTCATATCCTTCACACTATACTGTTGGGGAAGAAAGTTGTCTGTGGACGGATCCCAAGTGGAGTTGTCAAATCCACAAGGAGCAATAACCACTTTGTTTCTGCAAGCAAATTGAAACAGAAGGTAAAAATGGTTTCAGCACAAGAAACCCAAAAAGAAAAATATGCAAGAATGTTTGATTGAGCTACTTACTTGTGAATGTTTAAGGTATGATCCAACCCATGACTCAGACTATGAATAACCCTGCCTTTTGAACGTATGGATGACATAATGACAACTTTATTGGAGTAAACAACTCCACCCTACAAATTTATAGAAAATTAAGCTTCGAGGTATGGTGGACATGTAAAGGAAACTAGAGCTTCCAATAAAGGGACTTTGAAGTGCGGGTAATAATATTGAATAACAAATGAACAGGGTTGTGAAACCAGGACATCATGTCAATCTTTTTTTTTTTGTTTTGGTTTCTCCACATTTCTATGGAAGCAGAAATTTCTGGGAATACAATGCAAAAGCAAACACAAAAGAATTATAGCTCGTGGGTTGTGAACTGTTCAACAATAATAAGAACTTATTAACTTAGCCTTTATTCACAATTGTACAAAATAAATACATCATAACCAAGGCAATATCCATCCAGTTGTCTGTTAAACAATAGATCATTCATAATGTCACTAGATCAAAGCTGGTAATGCATTCTTATTTCAAGCCAAATTTGGGAAGGGAAACAATTCTCAATCCCATATTGTTGCATTGTCAAAATTGGAAAAAAAAAAAAAAAAAAAAAAGGCAGAAAGTGTATCTCACACATTCCATTTGAGGAAAAGCAGTGCCTTTAATTTCACAAGACTATACATGTTGCAACTGAAAAATATCTATCCAACTGTATATATCATGCTTCAGTTCCATTGTGTCTAGGCCTGTCATATCACAAAACATTATCAAGAGAAGAGAGAATAGGCTACGGTATATACCTTCAAAACATTAACCAGATGTGCCTTGGTAGTATCTTGCAAACGATCAGGACGGTGAAGTCTAGCAGGATCAAGTCCACATAACTCTAGTTTCTCTGGATGCTCAAGACACTGAAGTATTAAAACACAGAGCTTAATAAACTGGATCCATGGGAGTATGTAAAGTCAGAAAGGAAAACATACAGCTACTTGCCTGTGAATTGAGGTCGTGGCATGTCAATAGAACTCTTGTACCTTCAAGTCCCTACATATATGAGCAAAAACAATCACACAGTGGAAATGGTTTCAAACCATAAATGAATAAATAAATGTTCTTCTCTTCCCTGCAAGAACCAGAAGTGGGTGAGAAATAAAAAGAGATGCAATATTTGTTAAACATACTGCCTGTCCCATGTGATGGAAAACTAAAGTAGCCGGTGCCATCAGTGGTGTTATGGAAATGTAAGGTATTTAGTTCGGGTCTTCCATGTTGTCCAAATAAAGTCTTGCCTTTCTACATCCTTTACTAATTTCTTTAAGCAAGGTGCCAGTTGTACAATACAGAACAGATATGTTACTATGTAAGCAAGCTGTTAGATTCATACCATCTTTCCAACCACAACATGTTTTCTAAAATTCACTCTCAGAGACTTTGGCCACGATTTATATCCATAGAGTTAAGATGCCTCCTTGTCTGATAATTATTAAGTAGCTGAACTAAGTCACTAGTTAAGTAAATGCATCTCAACCCTTGAATTAAATATGGGCGGCTGAGATACATGATGGGTTGTGTGCACTTAGCTACTTATTAGATCACTGCTATACAGACAAACACACATTGTAAAATTTGTATATGCATATATTATTCCAAGTTGCATTAAGGCTCATCAAAATAAGTTAATTACTCATAACTTTATTATTTGAAATGAAACAGAAAGGTCAATACTGAAGGGTTTGGTAGTAAAACAGAACTACTGCATGCCAATTTAAAAATATTTAGAAAAGGCAGTTCCAAAGCTGTACCTGTTTAACAATAATATCCCAGAAAAGTGGCCCAATAATAGCAGTCTCCCAGTTGTGGATATGTATCACATCAGGTTGCTTTCCAGATTTTACAATATAATCCAATGAAGCACGGGAGAAATAGGTAAACCTGAATGCATCAAATATACCGTCATAGAAGAATTGGTGACGGCAAAGCTATATACCATATTAGAATTAATGTCCTAAATTTAGAGATGCAATCAAAAAATTTAGACTTTCGCTTGTAATAAGAGTCACGTACCCATGTGAATTTAAGTTCTTTGATGGTTCAAAAAGGCCATAGTTACAGTACTCAATTTTAGTTTTATATGAGCATTTCAGTTCAAAATAACCCACTTTAAGTTCAGATATCTTTATTACTTGAAGTTTAAGAAAAGGCAGGTCTTATGAACCTGTTCTTTAAATAAAGTTTCCTCCTCTAAGAATCTCTCCACATAAGGAAATTGTTAATCTGACCTTGTGGTTCATACTTCAAGCTAAGTTTCATACTCAAATTTTGAAATTTTAAAAACCAAAAGGCATGTATAACATCAAAAGACAACCCAAAGATAAACCACAGCGGTAAAGAATATGAGTGAAAAAATTCTACTGACCTTTCAAAGTCATCTGAATAGCCATATACCCTCTCACGGTTGAAAAAGGATGAGTAGTATAGTGGTTGAATTAAAGTAACTCCAATACCATAGACAACACTGTATAATGAGTAGATAAAGTAAGAAAAATACAGAATTTTCAACAAATAGACTATAACAACGCAGATCCTTATGCAATAAAAGAGCTAATCAGAAGTTAACAATTGAGTTAATTGGATCTACATACACGAGCACACAGATATTCAAGACCTGTGCACGGTACCAGTCAATCAATGTAGGACTCGTATATCATAATTACCCACCTTTTATCCTACCATCCTCACCAAGCGAGGGTCCAATCACACAATCAAAAACTTAGCCATGATAGGCTCATGATCAGCCCTACCATGGCCAGTTCATGGGAAGTATTAATGAGCCTGGTCAGCTCTGACATCATATGTTAGAACTCAATTCATAAGCCAAAAGTTGACAGTTGTATTCCTTGAACCCAAGAGCTTCTCAATGCACGATGTGGGACTTATCACATAGGCACCGTGCAAAATGTAGTTTCCAGATCATTTCTTAATTGCCAAAATGGATTTGCAAATGCAAACATAAATGTAGCATACAAAGAAACAACTCAAGCTTACCCAGTCCAAATTATGTTGCCATGCAACTGACCATTAAAATATGAATAACACTCTGCCTCAATTTCCTGTAGCCCTTGAACTTCATCTAAATCCAAGCTTGAATACCTAATTACAAGGTAAATTCGTCAAGGAGATAGAAATTTTCAAGTTTGCCAGAAACGTTTGATTAAAAATATTATAGGAACTCATATACAAAATAAAGTCCTTCCTATCATATAATGATGCTCTCTTGTGTACCAAAAGACATTCTTCAAATTTTCTTTCATAGAAACCAGACATTTTGATCCTTCTTTCTTTACTCAACAACTAAAATGATAAAAAAGAAAAAAAGTCCTGCACCATCAAAAGTCCTACAGAGTCTTTATGATTGCAGAATATGAAAATATAATTTCACATCTGTCATATTCTGCAATTCTACAAATTACCTATTTTCATGACCTCACAATCTAATGAAATGTGCGACAATTACAGAGTTTCAAATCCCATCAGAAACAGACCTAAGTGAACATACAGGGTGTAACCATCTCTTCCATCAGCATTACTATATCTCACCTGGCTTCCTCAGTCTCCATAGGTCATAAGAAATGCAGTAGGTAATGAAACTAGGCAAGAGCTGCCTAGGAGGTTTCCTGGGCTACACTAGAAAGGTTATAGTCGTAGTGTTAATCTTCTCTTCTAGTTATCATCTTATGATCATCCACCCATACTCATTGGAGCATTATTTGTCCTAGCGTTCTCTAAAATATAAAATGATATTTAGATCTCCCATCAATCAATTCCATTGGTAAGCACTCTGAGCAAAATAAATAAATAAAATTACAAAAGGAGGTCCCATAATTACTTTGGAAGTATCACCTCCACCAAATGCCCCTTCCTTTGTAGTGCACAAGACAAACCTGTCACATATGAAGCCAAAGATCCAACGGAGACCAGTGGTGCCATTTCCGTGCATACATGGACAATGTGAAATCCATTCCTGAATTTTGAAAAAAAGAATAAATACAAAATAACATCCTTGTTGGAAACTTGGAAAAGGTAAAGGAGCACCAAAAAAGAACAAAGAGAAAGACAACAAAAGCATGGATGTAATAATTACACAGGTGGTACAATTCATGATTTTAGAAGAGATACATAACTGAGCATTTCCCAATTGATCCAGAAAACCCCGATCAGGAAGTGATAAAGAAAAGCATAACATAACATGATTCAGTGAATCCATACTTTTACACAATAACATAGTTTGTTACATTATTTTACAAGTGTTCCAAATAAAAAGAAAAGTCGTTTCTCAAATCTGGTTACCACTTTTACCTTTGGTTTCTCTCAGAGAAGTGCCGGAGTTCTGCTAAAATCTCAGCATCACTCTTCTGCAGGGTGTCGTTAAATACTTCAGCTACGCTAACTTTGTGATCCATGACCAGCCTTCTCAAATTAGATGCCTCCCCAGTGGTAACCATTCCCATGAGGACCATTGAGTCTATCCGAAGAAGTAGCTCCCAAAACATTGATAGCCTATCTGGTTTACAGGACATCAATAAAAAGACATTATTAAACTTTAACCTTCATGAACTCTAGACTTGTTTCTTTTGCGAAGAATATGATCAAAAAACATTGTCCTTCTATGTTTCCCACTCAAGTAAAAATACGAAGATACCATTGCAAAATGGTGCATAAGCCTGCCCAAATTACACTTTGGTTTCTGTAGTTTATGCTCAATCACACATTGATTCTTATAATTCCAGTTTCAATAAATGTACATTTATAGTTTTTTAATTTTTTAAATGCGTTCCAACTTTACATTCTGTCACATTGGTTAATGAAGATTTTCAAAAAATAAGCAAATGTACCTTCAGCATGACCCAACTTCAAATTTTTCTCAATTTGAATTTTCTGCCTTGATAAATCAGAACAAAAATTCAGATCTTCCATCAACCAATATGACAGAAATGTAAATTTAGAACATAATCCAAAGGTGATGGAACCCCTGATCCTCATGGACTGATCACTACTCGCCTAGTCACTACCCGTTGCTGTTATGCTTTCCTCAAAGGCTACTTTAGCCATTCTATCCTTATGGATTAGCTGTTGACCTTTTCTTACGTGGCAGCCTACAGGCTGGCCCTAACAAACCTTTGTATAAATTGCTACAGCATCAATGAGAAAAGGGAGAATTTCCAATTACTTATTTGTCTATTTCATTAACTCTGTTTTCAATACTCTGTATTGGTACCTATCATTGGTATCAGAGCAGCCACGACAATGGGCAGTCCTGTGGCCAGCTCCTCCCCTTCCATCCCTGCCATCGAATTAGAGGTGGATTTACACAGAGAGCAAATTCTTGAGGTTCAACAGACCCTCTCCTCTCTCACTGCTCAAAACGCCACCCTCCAGGCCTCCTTTGGCAACGCTCTTGAGACTCTTACCCTTCAACAATCCTCCTTCCAGCAAACACTCCTGGACGCTGTTCATCGTCTTCCACCATCTTCCCAACCCCTCCCACCCCCACCACCGCTCCCCTGTTTCCTTCGGCTCCATTCGAAGTTCTTCTCACGCTTCATCCTCTTCCCAACCCTTCCGTCCTCGCATCTTCCCCCTCATACCACCTTTCCCTCCGCCATTTTTACCACACCACCCCCGTACACTAGCGCATACACTACCCCCACCCCCTTATTCCCACATCCCCGTTACTCAGCTTGTTCCCCACCTATCCTCACCCACAACCCCCCATACACTTCCCACCACATCTACCAGACCACCGCCCCTCCTTTCCCAAAAACCCCAAAAATAGAACTCTACCGTTTTACCGGAAAGGACCCCTACACTTGGTTGACCATTGCGGAGCGTTACTTGGACCTCCATGAGATTCCCACTCATTTACAGGTTAAAGTCGCGGCCGTACACTTGATTGACGACGCCGCGCTTTGGATGCGATGGTTCGAGACCCGATTTCCGAATCCTTACTGGACTTCATTCTCGGAGGCCTTACTGGCTCACTTTGGTTATGGTGACTCCTTGGACCTTAACTCCACCCATTCCCACATACAACAGACTGGCACTCTCGACGATTACAATGCTGAATTTACGAAGCTTTCATGTCGCACCCTTGATTGGTCTGACGAACAACTTAAGGGTGTTTATGTGAGCGGCCTGACCACTAACCTCCGCAATAATGTTCTGATTCACCATCCAGCGAATCTCAATGCAGCCAAACGGTTGGCCCGCGCTTTTGATAACCGTCGGAAGTCGACGCGCACCCAGCCCCGCCCATTTCCTGTTAGTTTCTCCCTTGACTCGGGCTCTCGCCCACTAGGTTTGCCAACGGCCTCCGTGCCGCCATCTGTTGTCTCCGGCAAACTTCCTATTCATCGACTCACTCAAGCAGAGGTTCAAGACCGACGTGAAAAAAATCTCTGTTTGCTTCAACTATGATGAACCCTTTCGGGCCGGTCATTGCTCCAAACGGTCTTAACTTCTCATGATTGACGCAGATTGGGACATTTCTGACGAATCGTTCGATGAGGCCGTTACCCATGAAGTCGTACATGGTACACCCACGATTTCCCCCTGCCACAAGTCTGAACCCTCTCTTACCATCCACACGCTCACAGGCTCTCCTTGTACGCATACAATGCTCCTTCAGGGGTCCATTGGAAAATTGGGCCTCACGGTTTTCATCAATATAGGCTCCACCCACAATTTGTTAAACCCACATATCGCCAAGAGATTGGGCCTCACTATTGACTCTTCTCAACCACCCAAGCAGATCCAAGTTGCCAATAATGATATCATTGAGACAAAGGGCTTCATTTCTCAGGTCTAGGTATCTCCACAGGGTTATACCCTTGCTACTGATTATTATTTACATGCCATTTCATGATGCGATCTTATTCTAGGTGCCAATTGGCTCAATACATTGGCCTTTATTGGTTGGAATTTTAAGAAAAAAGTCATGGTTTTTTAAGTGGGTGGCGAGATCCATAGATTGGTGGGCCAAACCAAAACTGAGGCCTCCTTGGTGGATTGCCATGTGATGACCGAGCTGCTCGCTCAGGAAAAACTTGGCGTTCTCGCTCAAATAGTCTCCGTCAAGGAAACCGCGACTTCTTCCTCGGCCCCTGCGGCAATTCATCCCCTCTTATCGCAGTACGCTGATCTCTTTACTGCACCTGCTGGTCTTCCTCCTTCTCATCGAATTGACCATCGAATTCCCCTAGTGCACGGCACTCCGCCAGTGAATGTTCGACCCTATCACTATCCCCACTTCTAGAAAACAGAAACTGAAGCTTTGGTACGCGAAATGCTCCAGGCTAGCGTCGTCCAACCCAGTTGCAGCCCTTACTCCTCCCCTGTCCTCCTTGTCAAAAAAAGGATGGCTCATGGTGTTTATGAGTCGATTATCGCGCTATGAATCATGCAACTATTAAGGATCGGTTTCCCATCCCCGTCGTCGACGAACTTTTGGATGAACTTCATGGCACTACGGTTTTTTCTAAATTGGATTTGCGATCGGGTTATCACCAAATCCGAATGCATTCGGATGATGTTCCAAAGACTGCCCTTCGCACACACGAGGGCCATTACGAGTTCCTCGTGATGCCTTTCGACCTCTCCAACGCACCATTGACTTTTCAATCTTTGATGAACGATATCTTTCGGCCCTTCCTTCGCCAATTCCTCCTGGTATTTTTTGACGACATCCTCATTTACAGTACTTCCATGACTGACCATTTGACACATTTAACTGCAGTCTTCTCTGTGTTGCATGACCATGGCCTAAAATTGAATCTTTCCAAGTGTGAGTTTGCTCAACCTTCCATGAGCTATTTAGGCCACGTGCTCTCTGCTGCGGGTGTTGCGGTCGATCCCCAAAAGATTCATTGCATTCAGAATTGGACCCAACCCAAGACCCTTAAGGCTTTGCACGGCTTCCTTGGCATCACAGGTTATTATCATAAGTTTGTCCGCCATTATGGAATCCTCACCAAACCCTCACCGATATGCTGAAGCGTGATGGTTTCTCCTGGTCTCCAAGCTCTGCCCAAGTGTTTACCTCCCTCAAGCAGGCCCTGGCCACAACCCCAGTCCTTGCCTTGCCGGATTTCACACAACCATTTGTTTTGGAATGTGATGCTTCCAACACGAGCATTGGTGCTGTCTTGTCCCAAAACCATCATCCCATCGCTTATCTCAGCAAGCCCCTTTCTTTGCGGAATAAATCCTTGTCCACATACGAAAAGGAAATGCTGGCCATCATTTTTGTGGTGGACAAATGGCGACCGTACCTCGTCAGATCCCACTTCAAAATCATAACCGACCACCAGACATTGCACCACCTCCATGATCAGCAAATTACCACACCGGCATAGCACAAATGGCTCGCCAAGTTACTTGGCTACAATTACACCCTAGAATACAAAGCAGGGAGTCTAAATAAAGCTGCTAATGCTCTATCTCGTCAGTCCAAAGATGTTTCCCTTCTTGCGATTTCTGCTCCAGTCTTTGATGGCATTGTTGACATTCAAGCCCTCTATACTTCTGATCCCGATACTATCGCCATTATTCATGCTCTTAGTACCAACACCAAAGTGCCCGCTGGCTTCACTTTTCAGAATCAGCTCTTGTTGTATCGGAATCGCATCTTTGTGCCACGCACGTCAGATTGGTGTCTCAAGATTCTCACCGAATTTCACTCTTCTCTTGTGGCAGGCCACTCCGAGTTTCTACGCACTTACAAACGTATTACTCGTTCGTTTCTGTCGCCTGGAATTAAACGCGACATCAAACTCTTTGTCGCATCTTGTGATGTCTGTCAGTGAAACAAATATGAAGCTATTAGACCTCCTGGTATTTCGTTGAGGTCTCCCAAAATCCGCTAGCAAGAATGCCTTATTAGTCGTTGTCGATCGACTAACAAAATATGGCCATTTTGTTCCTATCACTCATCCCTTTACGGCTGCTAAAATTTCTGACACCTTCATCAAGGAGATTTTTCGGCTCCATGGCATGCCGAAAACTATCGTAAGTGATCGTGATCCAGTGTTCATTTCCAATTTTTGGGATTCTTTCTTCACGGCTCAGGGAACACAACTCTGTCGCAGCTCCTCACATCACCCACAAAGTGATGGTCAGACTAAAGTTCTAAATCGCATGGTGGAACATTACTTACGTTGTTTCGTCGACAACAAACCCTCCACTTGGGTCCATTGGCTCCCATGGGGAGTAGTGGTACAACACCACCTTCCAAGCTGCCATCAAAATGAGTCCTTACGAAGCTCTCTACGGTGTTCCTCCCCCAACCGTCCACCAATACCTTCAAGGCACAAGCTTGGTTCAAGCAGTTGACCAAACCTTGCAGCATCGTGACCAACTCCTCGCTTCTCTTCACACCAACATGCTCCAAGCTCAGAACCGCATGAAGCTCTATGCTGATCGACACTGCAGAGAGTGCGAATTCAATATTGGTGATTGGGTTTATTTGCACATTCAACCTTACCGCCAGACCTCTGTTGCTGCCCCAAAAAATTTCAAGTTATCCCCCAAATACTATGGCCCATATCAGGTTGAAGCTCGCATTGGCAAAACTGCTTATCGCCTTCGCTTGCCACCTTCCACCAAAATTCACCCTGTTTTTCATGTATCACTCTTAAAGCTCAAATTGGGTCAGCACATTCTTCCCTCCCCTGACCTTCCGACTACCATTGCCGGCAACGAATTCCAATGGCTGCCTGAATCAGTCCTTGACCGTTGCCTCCTCAAACATAACAATTCTCCAGTTGTTCAATGGCTTATCAAATGGGTTGGTCTACCCAAAGCCGACGCCACCTGGAAGTGGCAGATGATATCCTTGCTCGCTTTCCTTCATTTGTCGCCTGAGGACATACTCCTTCTCAAGGAGGTAGGAATTGATGGAACCCCTGATCCTCATTGACTGATCACTACTCGCCTAGTCACTACCCATTGCTGTTATGCTTTCCTCAAAGGCTACTTTAGCCATTCTATCCTTATGGATTAGCTGTTTACCTTTTCTTACATGGCAGCCTACAGGCTGGCCCTAACAAACCTTTGTATAAATTGCTACAGCTTCAATGAGAAAAGGGAGAAAGAACTTTGCCAATTACTTATTTGTCTATTTCATTTCCTCTGTTTTCAATACTCTGTACTGGTACCTATCAGAAGGTTACCAAATTAAGAAGGCAAATTCGTTAAAATTACAACTACAGGTACTAAAGTGAAATCAGGCCTAGGATAGGAACCAAAAGTATAATTTTGGGCCGTCCAAATAAGAAAGAGGAATAAATCAAGTGAATGAGGGCTCAAGGTACCTTGAGGTTTTGCAACAGCAGTCTGCTTTTCCAGCTCCAATTGCTCTATCCTATCAACCAACAGTTGTTTCTCTATGTTGATTTTGTTAAGATCTTCTACCGCCTTAAGACGATGTTGGTTCAAGTGTAGAATATCTGGATGTCATTTTCAAAGAATGAAAGAAAAAACCCAAAACTATATTAGAAATTTAGAAGTGAAAACACATAAAAAAGCACAAATTAGATGAATTGCATTGAGGACTTTGGACTTACTCTTCTGAGCTTCTCTGAAGAGTCGCCAAATTTCAGACTGTTTCGGTTCCTCGGCGTTGGATGACTTGCACTTTGCGTAATGCAGACAACAAAATCATCAGCAGCACAAAAACTAAGGAATTTAAACACAACCATTGAAAACACTAATTCGTAGTACCTACCTCCTGAGGCTGGGAGCTTTGTAAGCTGAAATTGATGTAGTTTAGAGTCATTTAGATCAAAGTGATTGAGACAGATGAAGTAGAAAAATCAAACTCAAAACAAAAAATTAAAAAGCTCACTTCACTTCTGAGGAAGAGGCTGAGGACCCATTAATGGTGGAGCAGCAAACAACTGGAATTCGAGGTTTTGGGTGGGGTGGTTGCCAAGGGATGATCACAATGCTCATCAGCGCCCTCATTCTTCAAACCTCTTTGAGCGTTTGTTTTGAGAATTTGAGATTGCGAATTTGAGGAAAGAGAACTTTTTGTAATGTTGTAATTTTGACTTCATTAGCTTTTTTTTTTTTGTAAATACCACGAGGTCCCATATTTGAATGATAAGATTAATTCCCGTTTGGAGTTGTCTCTTATCACAAAGTACTTTCAATAAATTTTGAATCCCTGTTATTAGAGCACCAGGTAACTCACCAACTGAAAGTTGCAATTTGACAACCGCACACCACACCTTGTGATTGACTTCGTTAGCTTTGAAATTGAGAAGAAAATATATTAAAGTATTGCTTACAGCTATCTCAACCTAACTGTTTAACTGTACGCTTCTTTGATTTTTTTTGCTTTCTTCTTATTTTTTATTTATTTTATATATCAAACATGCTTTTATTTTGCGTTCTTTATTCTTTGTTTCTTTTCAGTTTGTTTCAATTTATTTGCATATCATTTTGATTTTTGGCAATTTTAGTCATATACATTAATTTGGCTTGCAAAATGTTTATACCATAGTTGACCGGAACAGTTCGGCAATGTGCAAGTCTAAGAGCATTTTCACACATCCCTTTTTGTCATGGGCTTAGGCTCCAAAAACAACTCCCACAAAGGAAAAGTTGTCATGGCAAGAAGTGTGCCTACGAAATTGGGCAAGCAGGGATGTTGCTTGGGCAAGCTGACATCAAGGTGACGTTAGTGGGCAATTTAAATACCAAAAAATTCAGAATATTATTTCTATAAATACATAGTCATGTTCTTCACTTCCCACACCAAAATTCATACAAATTCATCTCCTTATATCTCATGTAAATAGTAACCCTTACTCTTTGCTATGGCACAACGGGGTGGATGTGCTCTAACAAAACCGCAAAAGCACCGAAGGTGCTCCGAATACATGCAACCAATTCCATGTCGACTGTACGGACACCATAGTTGATCAATAGCCCAACCTACCGATCTGCAATCTCATGGACCCAAAAGGGGATTCGAACCGCCTCTTGTCGTGCCGGTTTCAAGACACGTAGCTCCACTACAGAGCTTGCTTATAAGATTATCCTAAACTCCATGCTTAGCTAACTTAAGCATCGAAGTACATGACCGCAATTGCCACATATAAAGGGCATTCCTATTTCTAGAACTGTTGCATTCAACATAAAAAAGGTAATCAATTCATATATTTTCATTAGCAATTTTAAACTTCTTGGACTTGATTGTAATTTTTTTTTATACGACCACAACCGCCAAAATTTAAATGACGAACATCAAAGTGGAAAATGAGTCAAACTACAATAACTAAAGATATAATTTGGCTATCTTTCTTTGTTATTGTCGCTTTTCCTTTGATATATTTTATTTTACTGCTTTACTCCTCTCAAATGAAATGTTTAGTCGGCATCTTAAGTGTGTCCGTTTCAAAATCATATAGAAGATAGTGACTGGCCATAGCAATTTCAAGTCTTCTTCTTCCTCTTTTTTTTTGGAGGGGGTTGGGAAGGAACTCTGGGGAATTGGGGTTGGGAAGGAACTCTGGGGAATTGCAAAAGCCAACAAACCTCTATAAATGCATCTCCATTCCACTCTCTCCCTCTCTCCAACACCCAAAAATTATATTTCACACAATTTGACACTAAAATTACATTTTGCGAAGTAGCAAACAAATCCCCTACAGCTTCAGAAGTAATTTTATCAACTTCACTTTAGCACGAAACAAATCCCCTTCCCTAATGATTACCCAGCTTACGCTTCTTTAATAATCTATTCCTTTTGGCCATCTGTTCCCTCCTTTCTTCTTCTTCTATCAATCTAGCCTGCTCTTCGTCCTCCTGCCTTGCGATTCTTGCACTGCAACATCACGAAAATAGACGTTTCGGATCAGTGGAATACAATGTGAAGCAACCCCACGAAGGTGCTCCTCAAATAAGCAAATACCTCAATGGAAACTCAGTCATACCCCAAAATGGGTAACATTGGACATAATAATACAATAACATGATATTAAGCGGGACAAGCTGGCTGCTTACCTCCGTTTTTCCTCCCTCATAATATCCTCAAAGTTGGCCTCCATGTCACTACAATCATCATCGCCAGCAAACTTGTCTGGATTATATCTGCAGACATTTCATATAGATGTTTAGAAATATTTATAAAATGCAATAAGGTAAAATTCCTCAACCACAACACAAGACAACTTTGTAATCTCTCAATATGGCCAATTGATCTTCACAAAATCAGTCCATAAGAAATTCCAACATGTCACTGAGATACAATACCTTCAAGAGTGTGTGTGTGTGTGTGTGTGTGTGTGTGTGTGTGTGTGTGTCGCATTCAGCAGATTTATCAAATATTTCACCAAAAAATAATTTTGAAATCAACTTCAGAAACTATTTCAAAGTTAACAGAGTGGAAGAAAGCTAATAACAAAATTACTCACTTAAACATAGTCCTGATCATACTCCTATAATCCACCCCGTCATCGTACTCATCATCAGGGTGCCGTCTCAAAGGCTTTCTTTTGGGACGATGCTCTTGTGACATAGGACGTGAGGAGATTTGCCTTTGCATTTGAGGCTTGTTTATCTGCCAAAATCCATGAATTAGAGAAGTAAGTCTCCAAAAAACTGATCATGCAAAGTAAAGCATATCTGTAGGCATATGATGGGCTTTAAACCTGAGGTTTTGTCAATCCTGCTGACTGTCTCGGTAACACTTTGGGCTCATTAGGTTCACGTACTTCCTTTCTTTGTTGCAAGTGCTGCTTTGGAATAGATGACTGCAACTTTGAAGGGAGTGGTTTGTGCACACCAGACAAGGAATTCTTCACACCTGGTGCAGAAGCCTTCCTCTCAGCAGTAGAAGCGGGCAACTTTGAACCTTTTGGCCCTAAAGGTCGGCTGGGCCCATTTCCGTTGTTGCTACCAAGCTGTTTTCTAGAGTCCACTGATGTAGAATCAGGTCTTCTGCTGGCAGAACTTAACTTATTGGGCCCCCCTTTAGAATGCATCTGTACGTTCATAGATACCGGTCTCCTTTCACCGTGACCTCCATGAGCATGTCCATTCATAGATACCGGTCTCCTTTCACCGTGACCTCCATGAGCATGTCCATTCATAGATACCGGTCTCCTTTCATCGCGACCACCATTAGAATGTCCATTCATAGATACCAGTCTCCTTTCATCGTGACCTCCATGAGAATGTCCATTCATAGATGCTGGTTTTCTTTCATCGCGACCTCCATGAGCATGTCTACCATTATTTGCCACAGGTAGTTTGCTTTTCGGTGCCATTTGACTAGACCGCACCTCTTTAAAATCAGCAAAAAACCTGTATAAGTTCCTCAATGAAAATAGAATGTTTAAAGCCCCATAGATAAAGAGCCAGATAAGAAGTAGCAGATAGCAACACACCAGAATTTGGAACAGAGACACTTCTAGGAGGACGATCATTTGCAGGAGCTGGAAGCTCCACATCGTCAGATAATAAAAAGGAGTAATCTCGTGTATCCTTAAGCTTTTGGACTTTATTTTTAGCCTGCATATTCCACAAATGCCATTAAGAGATAATAAGACAACTAGGAGACTAATTCAGACTTTAAGCGCCGACAAAAAACAATTTGCTCCAAATACCTCATTAATGACTCTGGGTTTCTGGTTATATGCTACAGGTTTCGATCCAGCAGAGGTTGATCCAGAGCTCTTCTTGTTCTGTAGAAACAAATGAGATCATCAAAATAAAATTTATGCCTCATGACACAGCAATTCACAAGGCCAAAACTACATTACATAATCAATTTGTGATCAGGACAGCATAACTGCCCATTATATGGTAAACCAAAACCATGAAGAAGCACGTTCATGGCTAGAGAAAAATATCGAATGTGAGAAAGTAATGTAATAAGCTATACCAAAAGAGAGAGTTATTATACATACAGAATGGAGGGAGCTCGAAACCCTAGATGCCAGATGCTGGGTTTCTAATAGTGACTTGCTTTCTTGAATCACTCTCTCAGAGATAATCGGTTGAGATGGGCCAAAGAAAGATCCATAACTGCAGAAGCAGAGAAACAAATTTTCAAACAATTTTATAACTACACCTTACCACTCTGATGTCCACATGAAAAATATGAAATAAATCACATCCGTGAGATAACCCCATCACTGAAGAAGAAAACATGGCACTGACAAATCATGGCTCAATTTGGTGTAAGTTTAAGCTCTCAAACATTTCATAAGAAGATACAAGCTGGTAATGAACTTAAAAACACATGACTATCTCAACCTCGTGACAGTTCCAGGAGTAAAACGAAATTGGAAGGAAGTGAAACACTTTGGAATATTTTTCCCATTGTGTCTACTCAATTACTTTCAAGGTGGTGGTGATATCCCTGGGAGAAAAATTAGCCTGTCACAGAAATTGTAACTACAAAACGTGTATCACTCTATCATAACAGGTCCCAGTACACAGTAAATACCATGTAGCCAATCAACAAATTAAGCAACTATTTGGTTGCATCAGTTGCTTGCCTCCCTCAAGTTTCAGATGACAACGCCAAATATTGTTCATCAAACAGTCATACAGGTACCTTAAGACAGTGTCACCATTGTCCTCACAATAATGACAATACATTCAACAAAAGAAACAGCAATGAGTTATAACCCTCTAAAGAAGCATTGAAACTAGTACTAGCAGTGAACAGAACCACCTTCGTTGTGGTTCTAAGGAAGTATGTGTTCTTTCACATATAAAACTGGCGGTTATAAAGTAGTCACTCACTTATCATAGGGGAGCTTCTTCTTTTTATCACTGGAGTTGGCCAAAGAAGAACCCCCTTCCTTCTTCATCTGCTTTCGAAACTGTTCTTTCAACCGTTGTCTCAACTCAAGGTATTCCAATGCTTCCTTTGTAGGCTTTGGATCTTCTTCTTCCGCTTCCTCTTCATACTCTTCGCCATCCTCCTCTTCCTCATATCCCTCCCCTTCGTCCTCATAATCATCATATTCTTCGACTGATTGACCATATTCCTATACCAAAACAACCACCAAAAATGGTCAAACTAATTCTTTTCTAGAAAAAAAATAGAGCATCAATGTCAATAATTAACATATAGATAATACAGAGATAGAAGTAGACTGAAAATTTGCTTACATCTCTATCGTATCCCCGCATTTCTATTTCGAAATGAACAATTACGAATACTGGGTACCTGAAAATCACAAAAAGCCCAAATCTTTATTATGCTGGACTTTAAAATCCGCGAAAAAATCTGTAATTTCGGTCCAATCAAACAAAAACCCTATAGGCTTTGTTTGGTTCCATGGCTTTGGCATTGCAAATGAACCCTAATTTTGACATTGGCCAATTCAATGCCTAATCCACAGTTCGGATGCTCAAATATCATGCTGATACTATGAAATTAAAATTCCAAATTTCTTTAGCTGATAACCAGAACCAAACTACTTACCAGAAGTCCTTACAACCGCAACGCCGATCGCAGAGGCCTCTCAAAGTGAAGATAATCGCTGGGAAGCCCCAAATGGTACAATTCCGAATCCTCTCTCTTCAAGCCCTAATAATCGAAATCCGAGTTCTATGGAGGAAAATGAATATGATGCGATGCGATGCGATCAGAATTCTCGAGAGAGAATCTGCAAGCCCTAATTGTAAAGCTTTGGGGTTGGGGGTTCGACCGGTTACTGTAAAACGAAGAGTTCCATTATTGGAATATAAAATTTAAATATGATTTCATCAATAAATAAGTAAATATATCTTTTTTATTTTAAATTGGAATTTTAAATTCTATATTGATCTAGTTCCTTCCAAAAGATTATTCAATTACACTATTTTGTCCTCTCTTTTTTTCCTTTGTTTCCTTATCTATTGTAGAGAAAACACTTTCAACTAGGGGTGACTCGGTTTGGATTGGTTTGGTTTTGGGCCAAATCGAACCGAAAATGCGCCATCAGTTTGGCTATTTTGAACCTAACCAAACCATAATTGATGAAAACCGACCACTTCGGTTAACTGGACTTAGTGGGTTGGTTTGGTTTGGTTTGGGTTTTTTGGCTTTTTGAGAGAGAGAGAGAGAGAGAGAGGAAATAAAAGCGATGGAGAAAGGGAGAGATGGAGAGTAGAAGAAGAAGGAAAAAAGAATGTATTATATATATATATAAACTTCTTTAAACTATGTATTATATATATATATATGGAGAGGAGAAGAAGAAGAAAAAGAGGGAGAGATGGAGAAGGAGAAGAAGGAAAAAAAGATGTATTATATATATATATATATATAAACTTCTTTAAACTATGTATTATATATATACACTTCTTAAAACTATGTATTATATATATATATGTATTTCTTATAATAATATTATATATAATATTTTTTAATATCATCGGTTTGGTTTGGTTAAACCATGGTTTTGGATATTGCAAACCGTACACCGAACAATATGTTTCGGTTTGGTTTGGGTTCAAACCGATGACCAAAAAAAATTTGAAAAAAAACCAAACCAACCCAAACCATCGGTTTGGTTTGGGCGGTTTGACCGGGTTATCGGTCTCAATGCCCACCCCTACTTTCAACCCTCTCCCCCCTTCGCAAGCGTGTAATATATAGTTAAAAACACTTTAGGAATCCAATTTTAAAAAAAAGGAAAAACAAACACCTAACTCAAACACTTGAGAATCATTTAAATCAAAAAAAATTAAAACAAAATTTAAAAAATACAAAGCCCATGTGGCAATTAAACTCATCCCTCCACCTATTTTCCTTTTTTCTTCATTTGGTTTAATATTAAATCTAAAACAGAAAACACATAAGGATTAAAAAATATATATTAATTTTAAGAAAAATGTTTTCATAACTATAAAATAAGATAATTAACAGAGCAGGTGCCAAAAGACTAGTATACAATGAAGTTACTAAAATGCCAATATAGATTTTACCTTCTTTTTAATATATTTTGATTATCTAACTCTTCATTAGCATAATTCTGGTTTTGACACGACTATATAGTTGTCTTTTTGAATCACATCAACTACAAACTCTTTATTCTACATAATTAACTTGGTCTTGCGATATGTCATTCTAGCATGTAAGTTAGCATACATTGAATTAAAATTATGCAATTTCAAAACTCAAACTTTTTTAATTAAATTGAAAGGGATGAAACCCTTATTAATTCAAGATTCAAATTCAACATAAGATCAATAAAATAGAAAACGAAAATAAAATATCCGGACAATTCCTCATCAAATAAATTATCAAGGACTAAAATCTACTTTTCTCAGAAACCCACCCCAGCATCTAGGCCCAACTATAGGTAGCCCTAACTGAGCCCAAATGCAAAAAATAAAAAATCTTCAAAAATTCATATTTTCCATTTACCCCAGCGTCCCAGCCTCATTACCTCCTATTCTCCTTCTCTGCTTCTTTAGCTCTCCAATTTATTCTTCGTTTCCCTGTAGGTCTCTACTTCTTCCTTCTTCGCTTGTTCTTATTTTTCCAGTTCTTCGCTATGTTGAATTCTGAAATTGAAGACCAAGTTTTCAACTTGTTCAAGGATTTCATGGCCAGGTAGTCTCTACCTCTGTGAGTGTGTTTTGAGCTTTACTAGCATAAATTCACTTGCTATGAACATAGTGGTATTTTATACTCTCTCTTTTTTCATCTAGGTAATCTCTTTAACTTCATCGTTGTGGTAGGGTGGCCAAGTTTGATGATTTAGTGAATCTGGGAAGCATATTACTCACTGGCTTTCAGCAGGGGCTGGGTAAGTGTTCTGGGTTATATTTTATGGGTTGTTATCTGCACTAAATTACAATTATTTCCCATGTTCCTCAGTAACATTCTTCTTTTCTAGAGTTTATTAGGCGGCCTCCGGTAGAGAAGACATCTGAGTTGGTTAAAAACATAATCCGAGCTAATGAAACACAGAGAGTTAAGTCATATATTGAAGCTGGATGCATCAACAGTGACGATAGCTTGCAAAATATAAACAAGTGTAAGTGCAATTGCTTTCTGTCTTTGGATTCTTTGTTAGATAATTGAGGCCCTCTCAGGCCTATATCACCCTTATTATCAACTAAGTTGTATGATTTTAGAAATTTATATTGAGTTCTATTTTAAAGCTGTGATCTTTATAAAATTTACTTGAAATAATTGGAACGAGTTATAATCTTTTCTTTCTCTTCATTTGATCTTCATTTTCCTTAAGTTTTTTGGCCATCTGTTACATGTCACCGTTTGTACTTTTGCTCCCTTTTCCAACTGTAGTGTCATTCTGTAATGATTTCTTTTGGGCCACTTGTTTCCTATAGCTGTCTGATATTTGTTTTGTTCGTAATATTGGGTATATCTGATGATTGCCTTGTTTTTGTTGCTCTTGGGACTGAATGTGCACGTATTATCCTCTTTTTTACTTTCCTTCGTTTTCTGATATTTTACATGGGGAATTTTGCGTATAGAAGTGCATACATGCCAACTTGGACTTCGTGACCATTTAAGCAAAGGTAACATCTCTTTTCAAAGTTATAATTATTTGTTTCTTCAATCATATATGACAAATTAATCTTGTCAAAATGGCAAGTGAAGTGGTGATGCCTTTACTTCGATAAGCTACTTAATCTGTTTGTATTATTAATTATTTCTTATCTGGTGTGTTTGATAGTTGTTGCAATGCTGATACTTCGTTTATGTAACACTTCATGTACTTCTGAGATTTTAGTTTAAACATGTAATGGGTGTTGCAGGCAAAAGCATACTTAATGAACTTGAATGCCTCGTGGAGGATGTAAATGGTGCAATGGAAAATTTGTCCCCTTTCCAGGATGACAGTTTTGCTGACAGGTTGAATGAAGAAGCAAGTACTGATGACACGGTAGTCTTCTTTCCTCTTTTTTCTTCATTTTTGTTTGGTCCTTCCCCCCTCACATCCCCTGAGTTCGGTAGTTATTGTACCCATATAAGTACAGACACAATCACACTTGTATCTATGATTAGCACTAATTTGAATATAAGTTAATCAGATAAAATGCTTGGATTTTATTAAAGTTTAGTTGAAACATGAATGCCTCTCTGTAACTTCAGAGTTTAGGGAGTTGTCCGTTTTTTGTTTGTTATTTTATCAGATTGGGAAGTGGTTATTTTAAATTTTCGGCAATCTTTACTGCTATTGAGCTACTGTTATGTGGTATCACTCGTAGTCTAGAGATTATTTTTTAGGTTTCTTCTATAGTTTTGTTTTAGAAGTGGACCCCTTGTTCACTAATTTTGAACTTTTTTGTTTCTAATTAGTGAAAGTTATGTTCCCCATAAAAAAAGTTGAAACATGCATAGTTCCACCCCAATTTGTGACCAGTTTGGCATCATATCTCTTTATATGGTGCATTTATTGGTAACCTCAGAGTGTATGTACATCCCTACAAGCTGCTTGGCTGCATGACGAGCCTGCCTGTTGAAAATCTCCTTGCCCTGGTATAATCAGCAGATTTTTGGCCAAAGTATGGTCAGCCATCATTCAAACGTCTTCAATAACGAAAAAAATTATTAGTATTTTACGTCCATTTATCATATACTTTGCATCCAGAATAATTGTCTTCCTTTCGTTATAGTTTTTCTTGAAACGCTTTCCTATCCCAATGTCCTTTCATTTTCTGATCAAGTTTGAAGTGTTTGTAAAATAGGAAAAAGAGATTAGATTAGAAGTTGTGAATACAATATTTCTGTCTCCTTAAAATGTTGATTAAGAAAGAGGCAAAATTATTGGGATAGAGGGAGTTATATATTTTCAGTTCTAAGATGTTTGGCTGAACTTAGTAGTTCATAGCTAGTTCAGAATTGTATGTTTCTCAGAAAAATTCTTACACCAATTCTTAATTCTGATTTCTTGTGGTTGATGATAATATTTACAACCCGAGACTACTGACACCTAACTTCTTCATAGGAGGAAATTGCTTCATCCCGTCCCAAAAGAAATAAAGTTACCGATTATGCTCAGTGGATGGGGGTTATTTACAGTATGGTCAAGCAAGACTACATGATGCAGGTATTAAAGCTTTCTGTCTCCTTTCCTATGATTGTGAACACTTTGGTGTAAACTTTAGAAAATCCTATGTCAAAACGTGTTGCAGGAAAGGGTTGTTTCTGCTCTGAATGCTAAGTCATCTTCAGGAGAGTTAGAGAGCTACTGCCTGATGTGGTCTTTGCGTCCCTTCATAAATAGCGAAGTTATGGATCATGCTTGGAAACTTATTCCCTGAAGTGTCAATGTTTGTTTACTGTTAGATTGGTAATTTAAATTAAACTAATGGTCATAAGACAATTCATTTGACGACATAATTGTTGGTTGTTTGTCTGAGTATTTTAGTCCATCTTATGATTTATTTATTTTTGAAAATCCGTGTCTCGATTGATTGTCAGCTCTGGTAATCGACATCTATGAAATTTTTTATATAAATAAACTCAACTTCCATTAGATGGAATAATTAGAATAATTATTTACAAGGTCAATGTAAGTACAATCCATCAACCATATATCCCAAAACCCATTTGACAAAATTGGGTGATATTCTTAAATCTCTGTCCAGTCTCAGCAGTGGGGACCAGCTGCAAGTATCTCTTCAGTCAGCTTGTTGTCCTCACCAATCTGGCAATTTGTGAAGGTCTCAAAGTTGTTCTTGAACAGGCCAGCCAGCTTCATAAGTGTCTCATTGTATGCATTCTTGTCTGACCACTGCAAAAGCAAAATTAAAATCACAAACCAAATCACATTAGAAAGGCTGAGAAAAAGAAAAACTAAGCAGATAGATGTAGTACAGAGAGAGACGAAGAGAAAGCCCGACTTACAGTGTTCACAGGATCAAGTATTTCTGAGGGCACTCCCTCAACCTCACTAGGAATCTCAAGTCCAAACACTTTAGTCTTCTTATACTCTGTCTTCAAGAGGCTGCCGGAGTGGATGGCATCAATGATTTTCCTTGTGTAGGCTAGCTTGATGCGGCTTCCGGATCCATAGCTGCAAGAGAGAAACATAATTTGGTTCAGATTTTCTTGCCAAAAAAAAAAATGGATAAACGTTTTTAGGGTTCTAAGTTATGAACTTAGGATGATGTTTTGAATTTTCATACCTTCCACCAGACCAGCCAGTGTTCACCAGCCATCCAGTTGCACCATGCATCTGCATCTTCTCAGCCAACATTGCTGCATACTTGGTAGGATGCAGCATTAGAAATGCTGCACCAAAGCAGGCTGAGAATGTTGCCGTTGGCTCCTTGATACCATCTTCAGTTCCAGCAACCTGAACATTTTCAATGGTGGGTTCAGTCAAAGATGTAAGACAAGCTCAATATTTTGATTTGCTAACCAATTCATAACCAGATGGGAAAGTACTCTTCTATTTCTCATCCAGTGTGAAAAGACATGGAAAATGATTTCCTATCAAATCCTTACTTTCCCATCTGATCCTTTATGGGATCCAAACGGGACCTAATAGTTGAATATTTACCAGGGCAGTGTAGCCACTGATGAAGTGGTACATGGTCTGTGCCAGGTTCAGCTTGCTCACAGGTGGGAGCACACCAAATGCATCACATGCCAGAAGAATGACATTCTTAGGGTGGGGGCCAACACATGGGATCAGTGCGTTGGGGATTAATTCGATGGGGTAGGCTGCACGAGTGTTCTCTGCAACCACAACCAAAAATAATAATAATTTGCTTGAGTGAAGTTAGCATATATAAGTTTATAAGTTCATCTTTTCTCTGTTTTCTTCTTCCCTCTGATATTTACCTGTAACAGATTTGTCTGCATAGTTCACCAGTCGGGTATGATCATCGAACACAACATTTTCCAGCACTGCCAATAAGGATCAAATCAAATTCAATCATTTTTGTGGTGGCATTGGTTGGAAAAAAAAAATTTTGATTGAAAAATCACAAGAAAAGGAAATGATATATTACCAGCGCCAAACTTGATGGCGTTCCAAATGTCAGGCTCTTTCTCCCTGGAGAGGTCAATGCACTTGGCATAGCAACCACCTTCGATGTTCGACACACCTTTGTCGCTCCAGCAGTGCTCATCATCTCCGATCAAGTACCTGTTGTGATCAGTGGAAAGGGTTGTCTTTCCAGTACCTAATCATAAAAATGGAAAAACACGAATAAGCGTTGATCAGAACCTAACTAGCCTCTCAGCACTCGCGCTTTATGATGATGAGTCGATAGTATTTACCTGACAATCCAAAGAAGAGGGCAACATCTCCACTCTTCCCCATATTGCAGCCAGAGTGGAGGGAGAGGATTTGGCGCTTGGGCATGAGATAATGCATGACACTGAAGAGGCCCTTCTTCATTTCGCCGGCATACATGGTTCCAAGAATGACCATCTCCTTCCTAGCAATATGGAGATCAACGCTGGTAGAGGATGTCATGTAGTGTGTGTAACGGTTGCAGGGGAACTTGCCAGCATTGTAGATAGTGAAGTCCGGAGTACCGAAATTCTCCAGCTCTTCTTTAGTGGGTCGGATGCACCTGAGTGAACATTGACGTTGTAGTCTTATTGGAATTCAAGGACGAAAATGCAAATTGGAGCATAATTCAGCCCAGTTCTTAATTATGTTGTACTTACATGTTGTGCATGAACAGTGAGTGGTAAGCCCTAGCAGAGACAATCCTCACTTTGATTTTGTTTTCTGAATCCCAGTTCAGAAATTGGTCATTCACAAAGACCTGTAAATCAAACATTCAATACCATTATCATTATTATTATTATTATTCAATAGCCATAACTATATATGGAAATTTAATGAAATGAGATGAAAAACATTACCTTGTCCAAACAATTTAAGTAATCTACAGCTCTTTCCCTGTTAATCATGAACGTGTGCTCGTCCATTTCGATGTTGGGGGAACCCCTACAGGTGAAAGACAATACCTACTTCAATGATCAAATATTGACATAATTAATTTCAGAAAGTATATATAAGTATTAAAAAAATGAAAATGGGGCACTTACTTTCCCCACCAAAGATCATCCTGAGTAGTAGCGTCCTTGACAACACGCTTATCTCTTGGAGACCGACCAGTCTTGGCTCCTGATCGAGTTGCTAATGCGCCGGTGGACGTGATGAACGACCCCTTCTCGTACTTGAGAGCATGCTCATAAAGCTCTGCGCCACATACAATCCATACTTCAATTCCCCATGCTTTTTATTTTTGCCAAAAATATATCCAAAGTTCCAACAAACAATGATGCAATAAGTTTAGTATTATGGGTTTTGCTAAGGTCAGTGGTCTACGTGTAGATCATTGATCGAATATGTTTCCCACGATTACCAACGATTAGACATTATAGGCGAATGACCATAGCACAGCTCTTAGTATTACTACAGACAGAAGAATAGGTTTTACCAGCAGGAGTGAGATTATAGAGGACGTTGGTGAACTTTAAGGCGCTGTCACTGACGCAAATAGTGGGGGTGAAATGTGACACTTTATCGACATCGTTCTGGTCATATTTCTTAGCCTGAACGACCTTAATTTGATCCGTTTTCTCTAGTCAGTATTTGAAGCCAAAACTAATATATATATATAAACAAAAACAAAAAATTAATAAAAATGAACCAACCTCGGGTGTCGACGTCTGTGTCTGTGGTTGGGTCTCAGTCTCACCGAAAGCCATTTTCTTGGTGGGTATCTGAAGTAATTAAAATGAAGAGCACAAAGAGCAGCTGAAGATAGTTTTTGGTTTGACAGGGGATGAAGCGTATGGGCGTTCAATCTCCTTTTTTTTTCTTTTTTTTTTTCAGAGATTGAACTTAGGATAAATTAAGCTGGGAAATTTTTGTGTAGTGTCTTTCACCTTTTATAATGGCTCATGCACGCCAAATTATGGTCAAGATTAAATTGAGGTAAAAAATGAAATGGATAAAATATGTGGAGAAGGTGAATTGCATGGTCTCTTGAATGACACGTGAAGAGAGTTCCAATGCCAGATAATTGCTATCATCTTCTTCTTCCTAAAATTCTTCTTTGATTTGTTCTTGGCCTCCCTCGCGGTTATACTATTTCTTTAATAAAAATTCTAAAACCGAGTATAGCCAACCAGCTATACTATTTTTTTTTCAAAAAATTGGAAAAAATTGGAAGAAAAAAAAATTGGAAAAAATCGTGGCGGCTATACTATTTCTTTAAAAAAAAAATTAGAACAACCGCGTATAGCCGCTGGCTATACTATTTTTTTCAGAAAAAACTTTAGTATGGCCACGTGCCTATACTATTTAATAAAACAAAATTATAAAAAAGGACTCTCCTAGTTGCATTAGTTTATACTTTATACATATTAATTTGGTATAGCCGCACGGCTATACGAATCAAATACGTACATGTTTTATTCGGCAAAAATTTTCAAATTACAACTTAAAAGTTCGGCCACTATATAATATTTTAAATCATTTATTTAAAATTTTTAATATATATTCTTTGTATTCAATAATATGTGATAATTATGTGTATAATACGTGAATTTTGTGTGTATTAATGAAGATTTTGTAAAAAAATAGGTGTATTAAAAAAATTGGAAACATCGAGTATAGCCGCCCCCGGCTAAACTATTTATTTGAAAAAATTGGAAAAAAAACCGATTATAGCCACGCGGCTATACTATTTCTTTGATTAAAAAAAAAAGTAAAAACCGAGTATAGCCTCGCGGCTATACGATATCTTTTGAAGAATATTAGAAAACCCGAGTATAGCTACCCGGCTATACTATTTTTTTTTAAAAGCTTAGTATAGCCGCGTGCCTATATTATTTAATAAAAAAATTATTATAAAAAAGGACTCTCCTACTTGCATTAGTTTATACTTTATCAATATTAATTTGGTATAGCCGTGCGGCTATACGAATAAAATACGTAGATGTTTTATTCTGCAAAATTTTGCCAAATTAAAACTTAAAAGTTCGACCACTATATAATATTTTAATGTAATTTATTTAAATTTTAAATATATATTATTTGTATTCAATAATATGTGATAATTATGTGTATAATACGTGAATTTTGTGTGTATTATTGAAGATTTGTAAAAAATAGGTGTACTAAAAAATTTGGAAAACCCTAAACCCAAAACATAGCATAGCCGAGCGGCTATTCTATTTCTTTTATATAAAAAATTGGAAAACCCCGAGAATAGCCGCGCACCGATACTATTTTTTTCAAAAAAGCTTTAGTATAGCAGCGCGCCTATACTATTTAATTAATAAAAATTATAAAAAAGGACTCTCCTAGTTGCATTAGTTTATACTTTATAGATATTAATTCGGTATAGCCATGCGGCTATACCAATAAAATACATACATGTTTTATTGGCAAACTTTTGTCAAATTACAATTTAAAAGTTCGGCCACTATATAATAATTTAATATATATTATTTGTATTCAATAATATGTGATAATTATGTGTATAATACGTGAATCTTTTGTGTATTATGGAAGATTTTGTAAAAATAGGTGTATTATAAAAATTGGAAAAACTAAGTATCGCTAAGGCTATACCATTTCTTTTTATAAAAAAAATTGGAAAAAACCGAGTATAGCCATGCGGCTATACTATTTCTTTGATAAAAATTGGAAAAAATCAAGAATAGACGAGCTGCTATATGATTTCTTTTGAAAAAAAATAGAAAAGCCAAGTGTAGCCGATCGGCTATACTATTTAATATATAAAAAAATTATAAAAAGGGACTCTCCTAGTTGCATTAGTTTATACTTTATATATATTAATTTGGTATAGCCGCATGGCTATACGAATAAAATATGTATATGTTTTATTCGGCAAAATTTTGTCAAATTAAGACTTAAAAGTTCGGCCACTATATAATATTTTAATATAATTTATTTAAATTTTTAATATTATTTGCATTCAATAATATGTGATAATTATGTGTATAATACGTGAGTTTTGTGTGTAGTATTGAAGATTTTGTAAAAAATAGTTGTATTAAAAAAATTGGAATACCCGATTATAGCCGCACGGCTATATCAAGCGGCTATACTATTTCTTTAATCAAAGTTCTAAAAACCGAATATAGCCGGCTATACTATTTCTTTTTAAAAAATTTAAAAACAGAGTATAGCCGCTTTGGCTATACTATTTCGCTTTAAAAAAAAATTAAAAATATCGTTTATAGCCGCTGCTATACTACTTTTTAAAAAATTGAAAAAAATGCGTATAGCCGCGCGGCTATACTATTTCTTTTAAAAAAATTGGAAAACCCGAGTATAGCCGTTCGGCTATTCTAGCCTCGCGCCTATACTATTTAATAACAAAAAAAAATTATATAAAACGGATTCTCCTACTTGCATTAGTTTATACTTTGTAGATATTAATTTGGTATAGCCATGCTATACAAATAAAATACGTAAATGTTTTATTCGGCAAAATTTTGTCAAATTACAACTTAAAAGTTAGAAAAACTGAGTATAGCCACCCAGCTATACTATTTCTTGAATAAAAATTCTAAACATTGAGTATATATATAAATTACTTTTTTTTTTTTCTAAAAAGAAAGAGGGTAAGTTTTGCTATTTTGGTGAAAACTTATGAATCTCAAGTCATGTTTAGTTAAGAAAAAATTATGTACCATTCTCAGTGCCGATGTTTGTTTAATTTCATAATTTTATCGTAAGCTGATAAGTCAAATTATTAGACAAAATTTATCCATTTGTGATTCGTTAAACATTAGCTTAGTCAGTGTCAGTGTCACACAAGATAACCATTTATTCACTAATTACATCGGCTAATGAAAGCGCGAAAATGAGTTGGAATTAGAATAGATTTTGTTTCAGTATCTTCCAATATAACAAAAAGAAGAATTCTTAGAAAAAGGGAATGAATGACCATTTCAAGCAGTCTAGGCCTGGCAGCATGCTGAGAAAGGATATAAGTTCACATAACAGCCCAGGCTGAAGGATAGGTAGCTAACTAATCGGGCCATTGAATACTACTCTCTGCATCTTGCCTTGAATAAAAATTGTCACAATCCGAGATGATTGGAGGCCAAAGATGACAACGTTCCTCTTCTTGTTCAATCAGTCTCAAGAAAACAACAATATAAGTAGGGTAACAATTTTCGCCCCGGATTTGTTTTCATTTTTTATTAGTAAGGAAAGGAGATTCGAATTTTGGACATTTTCAACATTCGAAATAAAAAGAAATATCATTAAACTAAACCTAACTTAATAGTTGTGTCATCTTTGAATTGACGCGGTATACTTTATGAACTAAAAACTACATTTTTTAAAATCAAGTCACTTATTATAGCCCTGTTTGGAACTAGATTTTTTTGCTCATGGGTCTGGTAAATATGGGCCCTTAAAGATAGTGACAATAGAAGGAGGAGAGAGATTTGGGGCTAAGGTTGACTTTGAAAGCCCATACGATATTGACCAAAATATGAATATACACATCTATAATTGATATGTGACACACTCACCATAAAACGACTCGTTTGAAATGACGTTGAGGAGACCTAACTCCTCAAGTCAAGGAAAGGTTTGCTCCACCCAACGAGTGTGCCATAGTTGGTGGCTTGAAAATGCCTTTCTATTTTCTTTGTTTTGCATTGGATTTATGTTCAAATAAACTTCAAATTTGGAAACACGCCGAGATGAGAGGGAATAAATGGAGCATCCACCTCCTTGATTATATTAGAATAGGACTTAAAAGTACAAGAACCATTTTGCAAATCTAAGAACAATGACTGCAACTCAAATCTATCCAATTCTTATTTTCATTGCATTGACCCTCCAACTTCCCTATAACTAGTCTCCAGTTTTTCTTGTTCTGTCAAGGTTTCAGAAATTTGGACCAGCCGCAAGTATCTCTTCAGTCAGCTTGTTGTCCTTTCCAATCTTGTAGTTTGTGAAGGTCTCAAAGTTCCTCTTGAAGAGGCCAGCCAGCTTCAGCAGTGTTTCATTGTATGCATTCTTGTCTGACCACTGCAACTCCAAACAAAAAGTTGGATATCAAATACAAGGGCAGACCAAGACTAAACAGAGGAATGGTTGCAAGAGAAAGCCAACTTACGGTGTTCACTGGATCCAGTATTTCCGAAGGCACTCCCTCAACCTCGGTGGGGATCTCAAGTCCAAACACTTCAGTCTTCTTGTACTTCGCGTTTAAGAGGCTGCCATCGTGGATGGCATCAATGATTTTCCGGGTGTAGGGTAGCTTAATGCGCTTTCCTGATCCATAGCTGCAGAAGAGAAAATATATATTTATTTGGTCCAGATTCTATTGCCAAAATGATTCTAATGCCATGATGATATTATCAAAGGCGCATACCTTCCACCTGACCACCCAGTGTTGACCAACCATCCTGTTGCACCATGCTTCAGCATCTTATCAGCCAGCATTGCTGCATACTTGGTAGGATGTAACATTATAAATGCTGCACCAAAACAAGCTGAGAATGTTGCCGTCGGCTCCTTTATGCCATCTTCAGTTCCAGCAACCTAAGAATTTTCAATAATTGGTTCAGTGAAAAATGTGTTAGAAGCCCAATATATTGATTTGCTCTTAAGACCACATAGAGCACCTTTGCTCTTCTGCAGAGAGCCTCATTATGCCCCCAACTTATAATTCACAAGATAAATTGGAATAGCTGAACTTACAAGGGCAGTGTAGCCACTGATGAAGTGGTACATGGTCTGTGCCAGGTTTAACTTGCTCACAGGAGGGAGCACACCAAATGCATCACATGCCAAAAGGATGACATTCTTTGGATGTGGACCGACGCACGGTATCTTTGCGTTGGGAATGTGCTCGATGGGGTAGGCGGCACGAGTATTCTCTGCAACCAGTAGAAAAATAGCTCAATAAATTTGTATGGTGTACCACAGGAACAGCAGCATGTATAAGTATAATGGATCACTAAACAAGTGATATTTACCTGTAACAGATTTGTCACTGTAGTCCACCTCTCGTGTATGCTCATCAAACACGATATTTTCCAACACTGCCAGTGAAGATAAATTCAAATCATTTCAAGTTGAATTCACAAGATAAAACAGAGCACTTTTACTTCTTCCATAATACAAAGAAATTGAAATGATATATTACCAGCACCAAACTTGATGGCATTCCAAATGTCAGGCTCTTTCTCTCTTGAGAGGTCTATGCACTTGGCATAGCAACCGCCTTCAATATTTGACACACCAGTCTCAGTCCAACAGTGTTCATCATCTCCGATTAAGTACCTGTTGTGATCTGTAGATAGAGTCGTCTTTCCAGTACCTAATTATTAAAACAAAAGAAAATAAAAATAGAAAATTAGCATTCATTATTGAAATGTCATGGCTGATCTTTAGCACATTTCAAATAAGACACCAAGGATGGTGAGGGAGAGCGAGCAAGAGAGCACATATCATATGGCTCCTAGAGCCACACCATTACCACGATCCGATGATACTATACCTGACAATCCAAAGAAGAGAGCAACATCTCCATCTTTCCCCATATTGCAGCCAGAATGTAGGGAGAGGATTTGTCGCTTAGGCATGAGATAATGCATGACACTGAAAAGACCTTTCTTCATTTCCCCGGCGTACATGGTGCCGAGGATGACCATTTCCCTCCTAGCAAGATTAAGATCTATGCTAGTGGAGGATGTCATGTAGTGTGTGTAACGATTACACGGGAACTGGCCAGCATTGTAAATAGTGAAGTCCGGAGTACCGAAATTCTCCAGCTCTTCAGGAGTGGGTCGGATGCACCTGCAACCCACCCAGTTATCCAAATGTACACTAAGCTAATACACATGTTTGCACCTCCTATTTTCCTGGACTGAATTCTACACTTAGGGATGACAATACTTAAAAAAAAGATTATGTCAACGTTAAGAGGACTTATCTGGCGGCCTACCCCATGGAAGGCATACAGAAACATACACTGCTGAAAAAGCAATGAATTCAACCATCGTTCATAAATTCTTATGTTTTACTTACATGTTGTGCATGAACAGTGAGTGATAAGCCCTGGCAGAGACGATCCTCACTTTGATTCTGTTTTCTGGATCCCAGTTCAAGAATTGATCGTTCACAAAGACCTGTAAATCAAAAGTTCAATACCATTTCTGTCCCAGAAATTTCATTTTATGAAATTTACCATGATACATATATATATATATATATATATATATGCAACAGAGTGACAAACTTTCAGCAAATACATCTAGTTTAGCAAGACATAAATTCTGCTACTTCTTATTACTAAGCTCTTTTATTTTATTTTATTTTTTTGTCATATTTGGAAGGGGAAGGTGCCATTGGTGTTCGAAGCTGTGACTGTTGATGTGCAAACAAATGCTCTTACCACTGAGCTATGAACCCGTTGGCACTAATCTCTTTTAATTTACATGTTAACAAAAATCATAACAGTTTGGAATATGTTCAAATTTACAGAACCAATTAATGGTTATCCATGTAAGTCTGACCAAATATTAATTATGGTCTTGTTGTATCTATCCTACCCCAGACTTGTTAGGCTCTTGGCTGCTAAACTGGCAAGGTTGAACACAACACAAGCAAGATAAATACAGAGCACTGCTAAAACCTGTGAGGCAGAATTTGAGCAAATTATGCAGAAAACGACAAAGTTGCTCCTCCCAATGGGGTTTTAGGCCAAGTTGGAGAAACAAGACAATAAAGATACCATCACCCACATCACTAACATCACTATCTCCTAAAAGCAATATATTCTAATCATTTCAACACCAATTTTTCTAAAGATGTAAATATTCAAACTTGGCCTAAAATTCATTTTTAGAAAAGAAAGCAAGTTTTTATGTGGGGCATAAAAATGAAGGAAGGAAAAATGACCTTGTCCAAAGAATTCAAGTAATCCACAGCTCTTTCTCTGTTGACCATGAAGGTGTGCTCATCCATTTCAATGTTTGGTGAGCCCCTACAGGTTAAAAATACAAAATATTTCTCAAATACCAGTAATTTATTTATTTCAGAAAAAAATAAAATAAAAGTATATAGTATATGGTATTAATTTATTATTTTTTAATACAAGTTATAGTCTAAATTATAGGAAAGGGGATTTTCACACATACTATCAAGATGCAATGGAGTTCAAACTTCAAACCACTTATCTGCAAGTCAATGCTCTTTTTCTATAGTACTATGTATAATAACATTATACACAGTAGTCTAAAAGTGAAAATGGGTACTAATTATTATTATTATTATTATTACCTCCCCCACCAAAGCTCATCCTCAGTGGTGTCATCCTTGACAACGCGTTTATCTCTTGGAGACCGACCAGTCTTGGCTCCAGAAAGAGTTGCTAATGCGCCTGTTGATGTAATGAACGACCCCTTCTCATACTTTATGGCCTGCTCACATAACTCTGCACCAGATACAACCCACACATCAATAAAATAAAAAAAGAGGGGCCTGGTGTTCGAGAAAAACTTACATATCTCATATTTCATACACATTTTTATCTATTTTTCGCATCAGTCACGAGAGATGAAGAAAAAGGGGTATGAAACAGGTTACATGAAAGTTTTACTAGTGGCTCACACGACAAGAGAAAAATTAATATCTGATACATTGCCGATATTTTATTAAAACTCAATTAAGAGATGGTATGCAACAAATATTACTCGCATTCTCAGTTTGTCATTTTGAGATTTTTATCATAATATATTAATTTTATGGTAAGATGACAAATTGAGAATGCAACAGCCTTCCTTAATTGTCCAAGATAAGACCAGATCCAAATTTGCAGAAATTGTTTTTGGTGGCAAGGCAAAAACAGATCAAGATGCGAAAAAATGAAAATTTGGTAAGCTCACCAGCTGGAGAGAGGTTGTAGAGGACATGTGTGAACTTCAAGGCACTGTCACTGACGCTGATTGTGGGCGTGAAATGGTGATGGTGCGACACGTGCGACGAAACCTTGGGCGTCTCTGACTGCTTAGCCGGGTCCCCTCTCACCACCTTCGGCCCAGTCTCTCTCGTCAGCGAAGCCAAAGATGCACTGCCAAATAAAAACAAAAAACCGAGCAAAACCCACAAAATCAGAAAACCAAACTGTGAAGTTGTGAAGTCACATCCATTTTCCCGGATAGTTATTTCCGAGAAAGTTTGGTGTTTTATCACTATAAAACCAAGCAGGAAATTATAGGCCTGGCCCACCTTGTAGAGATATTTGAGTCCTATGATTAAAATTTTAAAAAAAAACCAATATTTAGTCCCAACAAAATTCTCACCACTTTAATTCAAAAGATGGTCTAACAACTGCCAAAATAAGCATTAATCTTTAGTCAAAGTAGTGAGCAAAAATATTTTCTTATATGTCACATAATACCACGTCATCCACGTGGCATCCATGGATTGGACAAAGCGCAACATTTATGTGGGACCCCCAGGGTATGTATCAGTGGTAGGATCCACTGTTACAACGGTGGGTTCGGCCTATCGTCCGGCCTGGCCCCTTGTATCACAAATCCGCCGTTCCAAGCTGTTTTTTTTTTTTCTTGGGTGGGTTTTTGCAATTTCTTTCTTTTTTCTCGTGCTCTAATCTGTTTTGAGTATTAATTAATTAGTATATCGAAAGAGTTGCGTGGGTGCGTGGACTTCGTGCCACGTGTATACCTGATGGACTGGAGCTGCTGCTTCTGTCGCTCCACATCAGAAAGGGTGATGGCAAAGGCACCACCTTGAGTGCCCTTGATCGGGGTGGTGGGCGCCGACTTCTTCTTCTGCAGCGAGTGGAGCTCGTCGATCGTCTGCGCCTTCACAGGTGGCGTGCTGTCGTCGTGACACATCCCATTGCCCTTCTTCTGCGTCTGGATCTTCGCCAGCCCGTTTCTCGCCGTTCCGTTGCCGCTCGCCGCAGCCGCCGTTCCGTTTCCATTCGCAAAGGTGAACTCTCCGTTCCCGTTCGACGCCATTTTCTCCTCTACAACCAAAAAACAAACATGAACATAGCACATACTAAAGAAAATAATTATGACAGGTTTTATGTAATTTTTATGTTTTCTCTCTTATCACGTCACATGTTCCACATTCAAATTATCATAGCGGTAAGTATAGAAAAACGATACGTTTTAATTTTTTTTCTTTCTTGGACTATGATTGAAACGAAAGATAAGATAGAAAGAGGGTGCACCAGAGATTGAGAGCTGGAGAAGAAATGAAGGAAGGAAATTAAATTGAGGCTAATGGGAAATGGGAAGGAAAAAAATAATGGAGTGAGAGAGAGCATGAAAATGAGTGTAATGTCGTAACACAGACGAATAAGTGGTGAGGGAAATGAGAAGGGCCGTGTTCTTTATAAAGGGTTGAGTGGCCCCCTAGTTAACCAGGGTTTAAAAAAACTCCGGTCAAAAATTAACCATGGTTAAACCCTATCCCTCATTGAGTCATTGTTCAACTTCAGACTCAAGTGAAAAAGTCCAAAAACCAATTAAACGAGATGCACAACGAGGATAATAATTACCAATCCTCTGCTCCGCTCACCACCCTACCTGTTCTCGCTCATCCAGTCCGACGTTTTACACGGTTGCCACTTGTAGCAGAAATATCGAGTAATCTAATAAGCTTTGATTTGATTGGTTGAGAACAGATGAGTTCAGTGGAGATGCATGAAGGGGAACATATCTCCCAATGCAAACCCAACGACTCGCAAACTGCAGACGATGTATCCCCCCACACGTGTACAAGGGAAATTCGGGGGGTTGAAAATATTATATACCCAATTCCATTTCCCAACTGGATATTGTTTGTGTACGTTGTATTGCGCTGCGCCTTCCCCTGAAAATAGTAAATCAAATTGAAGTTGGATTTCAAGTCCGCATTTACCGTCAGTTTCTCGCGAAACTCCGAGATTCTTACGTGCCGAGTTTTTACCCCTTTACTTTACTCTATCTATCCAGCCAGCGCAAGTATGGAGCAGATCATTCTATGTATATTTGTGCATTGAAACGCGGGCAACAAAAAAAAAAGCTTCTCCGCGTCCGGTTGCCGCAAGCACAGCGATTGGAGATGTGGGGCCCAGAGCTTGATTGGATATCAGCCGTCGATTGCTTCTCAGACTCTCACCCATTGGTCGATGGGCAGCAGCTCTATCCTCATAAGTGTTCGCGAGAAGCACTGTAGTTAAGAGACAATGGTAAAGTTTGGTAATTAAATTAGTGCTGGTCTTTAATCTTATCCAAAATTCATATTAGTAATTTGCACAGGCAAGATGTAAGAAAATAGATTGGGTTTGGTTTGGTTGAATTTGGATAAAAAATTGTTACGAAACAATTATATTTTTTTCAATTCTTCAAATTTTGATTATAAAACTTCAACTTCGAATGAAAAATGTGTCGGGCCCATATGCAAGTTCTTAATGAAAAGAAAATTCGAATTTGAAACATCTTCTAATTTCATTTGCTTTTCAACATGGCTACTTAAGCTCGATTAAAAAAAATGCATTGGGGGCTATTTATGCTTTGATAGTTTAATAAAAACAAAGAGGTTTAAAAAGGAAATTGGAGGATGACAATAGACACTACTGCTTACAAATTGCAACCAAAAATAATAATTTGGTTAAATACGAGACGTTCCTGTCACATCATCACGTTCCATTCCATACAAAAGTTACATAATTTTCTGATTGAACTTGTGAAACCATATGAGCTGGATTTCCTGCACGCTGCAGCATTTTCCACATCTAATTTTCCAACTCAGTGTCATGCATGGTACACAGATAAACAAGAACCATGGAGAAACAGTTGATTTTGACACAACATGACAAGAATTTTTTTCTTTTTCTGGATTTCATATATCATTAGATATTCCCTCTTTATTATTTGGTAAGTGTGATATATTCATATGCTAGCTTTCAACTTTGTGGATTGCCGCTGTCTACAAGATGCATGTATTTTGCTTTTCTTACTAAATTATGCAATGCATTTGCCACAAAAATAATATGGCTTAATCTAAAACTTATAGATAAAGATAAAATAATGACGTGTTTACTTACCATAAATAGATGCTGAAATTATTATAATTTTTGTTTTTCATGTGTTTACCAACAAGTATTGAAATTATTCCAATTTTTAGCTTTACATGTGTTTACTAACACATAAGCAATATTTCGTTTAAACATTAAAATCCGTAATCTAATATCTGAAAATTATTAATCTATATATATATAAAGCAAAAGGCAGAGAATGGTAAAAGATTCAAAATACCAGAAAATGTCATTGATTAATGCAAATATTAAGAATTGAAATTATTAATTAAATGAGGATAATATGATAAATTCACACTTTTTCATATTTAAAAAAATTAAAATTAAAAGAAAAATCAGATAATATATACTATTTTATGTAACACAACTACCTATTATCTTTTTTAATTCTAAAATAAATATAAATTTTTTATAAAAAAAAGAATCTGCGCGTGCGAAGAGGCTAATTAAATTGATTAAGAGAATAGTTGACATCATTCTCATTATTATTTATAACTTCCCGATTCATGACTTCTCTCATTCTTAATAAGCAAATATGTCTTTATGATAAAAAGGATTTTAAAAAATCAGATGTCGGGATTTATATGCGAAACAACTTCTAACAAAGGGCTTTTCTTTAACATATACTATTAATTAATAGTATTATTACACATCATTACGTCCCTCTCAAGTAAGGAACGTCCGTCTTTAGAAAACTCAAAAGAAAAAACAAGAGACGTCCTTGTCAGCAGCTTATCGTTCGATTTGTTTAAAAAAGTACCCGCAACAAACGAAGCACCACATCACCTCATCATTTGTTCTCTACTCAAAATTATCCGACGTTTAAACGTCACCACAGTCCCATCCCACCCATCCAAGATAGACCGACAATCCCATTTCTTTTTCTTTTCTTTTTTTCATTTTAAAACACTTTTGTTCAAAAATTTAATTTTTAATTTGTATTGCTTAGTTATGCGGTCCATGAACCACCATAATCCATGCATGCAGGCCATTTATTTATTCCAAGATTTTTTTATTTCTTCCACGATGACTTCACTGTGATATACCATTAAACTGTGCTACTTGTACCCGGGGTGCCAGTAGTAATTAAGTCCCAAGGGAACCATTAATATTAAGGGAGGGGTTAGGATTGAGAAGAACTAGCAGAGGATCAGCATCAACCTGCTTGGACCATTGATATTCTATCATTCGAATTGAGTCTATTCCTTTTAACAATGGAAAGAAATTTGTTACAACTTTGGGAAGCAGAAAGCAGTGGCATTGGGGGATAAATTCTTGACAGGTTATTCTTCAAAAGAAATTTGTGATGTGATGTCATAAATTGATGACATTTAGCTATTGTGAGCAGTAATACTTCCCTAGAATCAGTTGCATATAATTATGTGTATGTCTCTCCTATTACATGATATAATTAAGTCGCTTGATAAAAATAAAAAGTTGGTCGTGATAAAAAGATGATGCACATAATGCGTTCAAATTTTGTTCTGTCTAAATCATGTGATTAACCAATATGATCCAAAAATATAGGTACAAGATAGAGCTGACCTATCTCGCAAATTAATTTGATGAGACGTTTTTTTCCCCGGATACGAACCCTAATCTAGACGAGTTCAATTCACCCAGCTAGTTTTTCTCGATACATTAATTATTGTATTAGACTGACTCAAACATAAGAAATGAACAAAACCCACCTTCCTCGTCCATTTTACTCAAAAAAGAAAAACATGCGGACATGGCGCCATCTCAGAATCCATTAATATGTAAATGGGTTTGATGTTTATCTGGTACAAGAAAAAGTTGGTGTCCGTTTTCATTGAATTTGTAAAATTGTTATGAACTAGTGGACACTGGTGACGAATGTGAAGTTTTCAAACCCTAATATAACTTAACGCACCTTTTTCTGAGGCTAAGACTGGGTGGAGTGCTCCAAGCACAAGAGCACAAGTCCATGGTTGGTCAAGCGTAGAGCCAACGATTTCTAGATCTCTTGTCCCCCAAATCCTAAAATTAATCATGCCTATAAGGAATAAAAAATTTCCGATAATTTGACAGATTTCGAGGATATATGCTTTTGGGTTCGAAATTTTGGGTGCAGTTGGGCTTAGGGTTTCTTGTAATCTAGAAGGGAGGAAATTCACATCCTTTGTTGAAAAATGAACCTATGAATCTTACCCTTAATTCACTCCATTTTATGCCAACAGGTAAAGTTGATATTCATGGTCGAATTCACATTTGAAAAAGCTTAATAGATACCAAAGGAATCTATACTGTAATATTTATAGCGAATAAAACTAAGTGTAAGGATAAATACTCTCTACAATCAGTCACATCTCATTCTCTAACGGGGTAACATGACCCTTTAAAAAATTTCCTTTTTCTTCGGTTAATCTTTAGAGAAAATGGAATTTGACCTCAGTGATTTTTAGTTTTTCTTTTAAGAGAATGGATAAGATGTTTGATGAAATGCCTCTTAAAAGGCCGATGCATACTTACCTATATTCATTTTTATAAACTTGTTTATCCCCTATATGATAAATTTCCAACTCTGCCACTACCTACAATATTGTAGCTATAAATTACCACAATGAAAATCAAACTCAATTTTGTACGATGTTATCTATGATACTACAACAAACAAATGACTTTTAGGTCTTTCCTTAAAATGTTTTATGATTTATTTTTGTTTGCTTAAGATTCTTAATTTAATGTGCACTTATAATAGATCTGAGTGTCTCCTTCTAGACTTTGAAAAATTACATATAGAACTATCCTCTATACCCTGAAATAATATTATTTGTACAAACACAAAGAATATCCATCATATAAAGAGCAGCCGTAGCAATCATCACATGAATGAAACTCATGTGACGAGATTTCTGCGGCTTCAATTCCTTGCATTTGTGCAAGGTCGTGGAATTTCACTATATGCACAAGCTCGTGAATGAATTTTGATGGCCTAGACTTCAAATATGTTCGTGAACCCATTCACATGAAGCACCATGAAAACCCATAAACTAAACATTACGAGTGAAACTTTCAATGAATGTATCCAGAACTCAGAAGGTTCGGTTGGTACAAGTAAATGGCTTTTGTAGGAGGAACCAGGGGAGGGACTATTCTATAATCTATATAATTGTGACAGCGCCATTTTTAATTTTTAATTGTGACATTGATGGGTCATACGAGAGGAATGGGAATATGGATGTATGAGTGGCAAGGCAATGGCATGGCCTGCTTTTGTTTGGTTTGGGGGGAGGTGGCTACTATTTCTTGAAAAAATAAATAAAACAGAAAGATTGTGGGGAAGTTCCAAGCTTGGAGGAGAATGACTCTTGTTCACTGAAATTTCTCATTCTGTGGCCCCATACTATATAACATCAATCACTTTCTTTTTCTTACATTTTTCGTCTTGTGTTTTGTCTACTTGTGGTTGTAACAAATTAAAGTTATTTCGAAAACGAGGGTTGGTCCAATTGGTAAGGTGTACTGTGTGTAGTCCCATTAGTATTCGAGTTCTGCTGCCAGCAGTCTCGTTAGTCGATATGTAATTTCCTACATAAATTCATACCTAAGCATATTGGCATTGAGTGTCACGCGTAAGTTCTTCCGACTAAGTTGTGGGTATCTGCCAGTGGTAGAAGTAGGAATCCCTCCCTAAACTTTTGCTCATTAAAAAAATTGAAGTTTTTTCTTTTTGGTTTTTGGACAATGAAAAAAAGTTCCTCCAATTATTTTCTATCAGAAATAGAATTTTTAAATAAATTTTAAATATATGCAATCACTTGCAAATCGCGTGTTATAAGTGAATTTTAATATTAATTCTTGGACTTTCTGCAATTGAAAGTTATTTACATGTCTTTAAATCCCTTTGAGTTTGAGAAGGCATTGGAGTATGTGGTTTGTGGTTAAGGTCTAAAATATTGATAGTGTCGGAAATATCGGTAGTCCAAAAATACGGAAATTTCAATGGAAATATCAGAATATTATCGATATCGATAAAAATTGAATAAAAATCACGGAAATTGTAAGAAAAACTTGAAAAAATTTATTGAAACTTTGGAGGATGTTTATTTAGTCAATTATCTATTAGTTTGTCACCAAAAAAAAAATGGAAGGAAATGCATTGCATGATGGGTTTAACTGATTTAAGTTGATTATATAGCGAGCTGACAAACATTGTGAGTGCAGAAAATATGTAGTAATTAATGAAATAAGATTAAACACACCATAATCATTTATATATAATGATTTACTATAATATTTTACACTTTATACATTGCATGGTAAGATACATAAGTAACTTAGTACCATATAGAATTCCCCTTTGCGTATTATCACAAAAACATAAGGAACATGGTGGTTAAGGCATTGGAGGATTGAAATGGCAAGGGTTTGAATCCCCTTTGCGTGTGTGCTTTGTGTTTTTTTTTTCCTTTTTTCCATTACATCGATATTTTTGATATTATAGAGATATTTTGACAAATAATTGCTGAAGTGTGAGCAAAATTATCGACATTGATATTTTTCGATATTATCGATATTTATACGATATGTGTATGGATACGTTCTGAAATATCCGTGATCCGAAAAAACGATAATATTCTCGATATTTCGTCAATATTATCAATATTTTATACTATGGTTATGGTACGAAGCTTCTTGTTAAGTGGACCTTATTGTGCTCGTGCATTCTCAATCTCATTTTTGGGTTGTTCAAGTGTCATGGCGTGTGATGTTGCAATATGAATTATACATCTATAATTATTTGGTATCCATATCTTAAGTGTCTTTACAATTTTTATTTGTTTTGTTTTACCTCTCCAAAGTTTGAACAAGTAAATAGTTTTGCTAGGATAAATGCTAGAAGTGCGAATTAGTACTTTTGCTTTAAAAAAATGCTTTTATTAGAAGTACATAATTTTTTTTTTGTTAAATTCAACACTTGAAAATGCAACATGAGGAAGCATGTTCTTTCGTCCCAAAATAAAGGCACGTTCTTTCTCATAAAAAGTGGGTTCATAGCTCAACGATAACTATTTGTTAAAAAATAACTATGGTTGGCTAAAACCAATTTTAGCTCTTTCAAAAGCAATGAAAACACGCCCGCACACAGTAATTTGGGATTTTTTTTGGTGTTGAAATGGAAATTTCCTTGCTTTGATTGCAAGATTGGCTCGGATGGGAGATGATCACTACAAATTTGCAAAACTCCTTCTGTTGAGAAGCTATCCAATCCAATTATTGTGTAATCTCACATCACATATGATGTGAGAGGGATCCTCAGCCATTTTCGACATGCATTTAGCCACAAATTTCCATTTATTTTATTACATCTTTGATTGCTTATAACGTATAGTGACACAGACATGCAAACCACTCTCCTATAATGTGTCAAAAACTCAGTCCGGCCACAGCCAATTTCTTTTTTCGTTGTCGAAAAAATAAAAATAAAAGAAAGCAATGTCAATAACTTGGACGTACGTTCCTCAGGTCTTGGGCTGGTCTGATCTTTGTTGTGTTCTTTCGTGGGTTCTAGTTTAAAATTTTACATTTGGCCCTAGGTTTTAATCTTCTTTTGTGACCAGGTCTAGCTTGTTTATGGACTTCTCTCCGGCATTAATTTTTGGTTGGGCTCTAGCCCTAGTTAATTTGTTTTCTCCACTTTTTTTTTTCGCTTACATAAACATAATAGGGTTATGCACATGGTGACACCACAGTGAAAAAAAGAGCCAAACTATCCCTCCCCCCCACCCCCAAGTTGGCCAACTTTTTCACCGTGGTGCCACCCAATGTGATCCCGATCCAACGTTTTATTTAAGGGTGGGCTCGCTTTGGTTTGGTTCGTTGTTGAGCCAAAACCGCACGCCGAACCAAGAGCCTCGGTGGAGGGATTTCCAGAACCGATGCCGAACCACCACCCTCAACCGATGCCCTAGGTTAACCGGAATGAACGGTTCAGTGTTGTTTGGTTTCAGTTTTCCACACCGAGGTGAGGTAAAGCGCGAGGCGGCTAGGCTTAGTGAAGTGAGAGACAAATGCAACGCAAGAGAAGAGAGGAAGAGAAGAAGAAGAGAAGAAGAGACGAAAAAAATAGGAGGAGAAGAAAAAGGAGGAGAAGGAAAGGAGAGAGAGAGTGATGGAAAGAGAAGATGTGTTAGGTTTAATGACAGACCTGACCTAATTCCACCCTTAACTCGAGACTGGACCTCTTTGACAACCGACATCATCGCGATGCCGGCCCACATCCTAAAAAGAATCCCTCTTCCCGAAACAAAAAGCAAAGGGGTCAAGACTTCGAAAAACTGGGCAAGTAGTCTCCCCAGAATAACAACAAACCCAAAAGTTCAACTCCGAATATATACAATGTAATATGTATACACCAACATAAAGATGCTAACAATAATACAACTCAGCTCACGGCCATCAAATTCAACCCTAAAGAGCAATACAGAGCATATCTAGAGTACTCAAAAGTAAAGTTACGAGTAACTCGTTTTGGTAGGCAAGTGACAAGTGTCCTACATCGGTCGAAAGCTCGAGAAGAGAGTCACCCACCGACCGATCGACGCATTACTCACGGCCTGGGGGCGCAAACGTAAAGAGTGTGAGTGGACAAAAACAAGGTTTTAGTAGTTTAAACCAATGTACTAACCCCACTGCTTTCAAAAACAATGCAAACCATGCATATGAAAACATTTATATACGTAGTTGTTCAAATCCTAATAGTTGCAATATAACAACACCAATATTATATCATAAGATCGCTTTCCCATTCTTTCCCACTCAGACAACCATATGCTCGCAGAAGCACAACAAGCAAGGAAAGATCCTCACTAAAAGAAATACGAATAGGAAGATAATAAGACCTACATAATATAACATAGACCTCAACACGAAACACGTGGTACCGGAAACAATCCAACAGGGATCATTTGATCGACACCGGGATCGCATTCATGATGTGACTGTGCCTAGGATTTACCCTGACACCCAAATAACATCATAATGGCCTCGTGTCAGTGGTTAAGCCGCCCAAATGGGACTAAGCTCACAGTTCGCAAGGTAAGGAACCATCAATACCACTACGTCCCCAAAACAAGTCATACGCTGCAGACTACCCAATCAAGGGTTTACAACTACACTTAAAGGTATGCACGGATCAACCCTATCCGATGTAGACGTCCATCTTCAAGAATCGTGAACAAGAACAGGGGAGGTATATAACAAGGTGCTAAATGCACTCAAATCAAACGCTACACGCTAATCAACATATATAGTTTAATCACATGTACCAACCCCAACATAACACACACACCAGACACATATACATCCCACAATCCAAAGACAACATATATACTCAAGACAAGGACATCACCGTCCCAAATATAAAATTCTATAGTTAAAATAGTACCAAGCGTCAAAATGACGCGTATATCAACTCATAAACAATTAAAATGTCATAACCATTGAAAAACCATATTCAAACCGTATTCAAAACCCAAGTTAAGAAAACGTCACGTCAAACCCCAAGTAAAACATATACTCCCAAAACATAGTATAGGTACTATCCCTTCAAAAATATAAGGTCCAAATCAAAACGTATTATTCAAAACACAACGATCCATTAAAATACCAAAACTCAAGCAAGCATTCAAATTCCCACGTATCACCGACAACCCTTAAATTCATAGTTAAAACAATATAAATAGTGATTCATATAAAGTATAACCAATATTCCAATCCCATATATATATATATATATATATCCCAAAACTCCATATCAAAGTAGATATATATATAATGATATTCAAAGTAGGTATATATACATATATATATATATATATATAAATATACATATGATCAATTCCCATTTATCCAACCTATATTCTCGTCATTCCCATTAATCCGATATATTCTTCCCAGCTTGATCTATATGTATATATATATATATATATATATATATATATAATCGAAATATAAGTAATTATATTTAATAAGGTTTAAACCTCAAAACCGAATACGTAAACAACCTGGACTATACTAACGTCCAAATCTACCACCCAAATACTCATTTCAAAGTATAGAGATAAGTTTCTCAAAAAAGTATATAAGGTATAACCCACAACGTTCATAACGATAAAATATTAAAGTCCGAAACCCAACAAAGCCATAAATTCATTTATTAAACATAAAACTCAAGGAAAAACCATCCTATCCCCACTGCACTCAAATTCGTACGTAAATACTAATCTGACGCTGACTCGTCTCAAAATCAATACTTAAATATATTTATATATATAATCAAGTATAAGCCAACAGGCCCCACAACAAACCGGCAACCCAAATCAAGTATAACACTCAAATACCAATTATAATCCAAATAAACCCATCAATGGTCAATTCAAGATTTAAAACAATATTTAAATCTCACTTATATGCATTTCATGCAATTCATTCAAGTCATGCTTGCTCAAAACAAAGTCCACTCACTCTTTGGCCCCACGCTGCCCAACCCCCAAGTGGGTCCCTACCGAGGATCACGAGAAGCCTGGGAACCTAGTTAAAGAACACGAGGATTAAGATTAATAACCCGAACCGAAGCGATAACCTTACAAATCAACCCTAACTAAACCCGACTCAAGTGTACAACACGTCATACGAAGAATTCTAAGGTCAAACTACTTTCTTTTAAACAGCGGGACCGCTCGGAAGACTCACTGGCCAACCGCGCCAAACACCCCTTTCGGTCAACCTGCCCGTGAGCCCACAACTTCCAAAAGGATCCGGACATTCCTAGAAGTCCAACAAAGTCAACTACATGGCAAACAACACTGGGAAAGCCTCGGTACAACCTCCGGTCAAACTTGGTCAAACTATACTGAATAGGTCAAACCGGGCCCGCGGGTCCCATGACCTCCAAACTTAGATCCGAAAGTTCCTATAGGTTCACTACGGCTTAGAGAACACGTCCTGAAAGTTTGGTCTCGATCGAACGGTCGGATTGCTCACGATCGCACGACGGACGATTACGCTTAATTCTAACTGTCATTGATTCGGAGTATCCGGACTAATCACGATCCGTCCAAATCCTATAGGCTCCTAGAAATACGAGGAACAACATACATGAATTCGGATTCGATCCAACGAAACTGAACACATCGAACCCACGAAACGCGCAATAGGCGCACGCTTGGTTCGACCGTCAAACGACGTCCAATCACAATCCGCTGCATACACGTATGCTCACAACAACACGAGGAACATAACGGAATGAAGAAACCACCTTGCTACAGTGCCCACGTTGCCGCCACACGCCACGGCAAGGTGGGTGCCTTGAGCGAATTTGGGTGTTCGGGTTTTCCATTGATTCGAGGGACAAGGCTTACACCAAACTCCGATCTAGACGATGAGTGGAGTCCAAAACCAGTCCGAACTGCCAAGAACCGCCGTGAACTGGCCGGAAAACCAATTAAATCCGCCGCATTTGGGGTTCACAGATCCGCTCCAAAACTAGCAATTCAAAGCAACCAATTATACAGCAAGCTGTAGGGGATTTAGAGGATGAAGTTAAGCTCACTTGAATCGATGGAACTGTTGTCGGAATCGCCAGACGAGCCGACTGAAAAATCACAAAGAAACCGGCCACTTTTCCTGCTTTTCGGCAAGCAGCATAGGCTGGTGATTTACCGGGCTATGGCGGCAAGAGGAGTGGTGGCTGCCTGCTTGGGACCTGGCCTACCCAGTGGTGGACTGACTTAGTGGTGGTGGCTCACAACAGCCCACCTACTGTGACAAAAACCGCAGGGAGGGGGCTGCGACGGGGAAGAGAGAGAGAGAGAGAGAGAAAGAGAGAGAAGGAATTTCTGAATTCCTATTGGGCCAAGTCAAGATTTAGGTTTTGGAGAATTCCAAAATGACCAAAATATCCCTTTTTAGCGTTAAGCAACTCCGAATCAAACTTTCCGCACGTCCACGAACTTGTTTCGACGTGCCGACGCAACGCGCAACTCGCTTCGCCAAATTACGCCCCAACATATCGCTGACCAAAATGCCCCTTTAATTTATTAATTTCTTATTTAATTCCAATTTTATTATTTAATTCATTTTAATTCCTTTTAAATTCATTTTAATTTACCAAATTAATTAATTCATTTTCATTTAATTTTAGGTCAGGGATGTCACATTTAAGCCTAATACTTTTATATTATTATTATTTTTACAATTTACCTGGAAGGTAAGCATTAAATACATTTATTATGCATCATTAAGACAAGAAATATTGTTATCTTTGTGGTTTAGTGCATAAACTCTGAAGGTGAAGGTCTTGGGTTTGACTCCCCTAGACGTGTAACCTTTTGGATTTTACGCATTTTAAGAGGCTTGGTTCGATTTAGGTGAACTGACCAAATTCAAAACCCCAAACCATGAACCGAATCGAATCCACCGGTTTGAAATCGAAATTAAATAAATAAATTGAAAAAAATCGGACCAAACTAACCCGATTAGTTTGGTTCGGCCAGTTTTCAATGTGATTACCCATCCCTAGTTTTACTTGACATATTCATAACTGCATTATTATTTATATTTTTTACGGAACTATTTGTATTTTATATTAAACAAATTAGTATTATAACGTTATTAGAACAAAAGGTTAGCTTGTCAATGTCTAATCTAGAAAAACCAAACCAATTTCATCATTTTTTTTTGCGCTAAAATATATAATCTTGTACCGAATAAACCAAACTACACTCGACATTTTTTAATTAGTTATCTAACTATTATTATGTTTTATCACATACATTGATATCACCCATTAATATTAGAAATTAAAGTCCCATAACTATCTTTCTCATATGACATATGTAAGAGAATATAACATATTTGAATAAGGGTGTTGATTTTTCCACTCCTCTTTTGTCCACTTATACTCCTTTTTTTTTTGAGTCAAAAGGTGATAGCATTTTATTCGAGGAGAAGGATGAAACAAGTACAAAAATCGATTTATGTCTTAAAGGATTAGATGAGTGTCTCTACACCCAATGGGCGTTATGGTATTCGGCTATGAAGTAGCCTACCATCTCAACCGAAAGCGGGAGAAGGAACCTTGCCTCCGGTAGAGTGCCCGCTTGTCCCCCCAAGATCATGCCCGTAACAACTACTTACAATCCTCATATAAGATATCAATAAGAAAATCTGGCGGTTCCTCAAACCAAGTAGTAGTAGAACAAATGGATGAAGCAAACTAGGCCAAGCGATGGGATGCTCCATTTGCGGCGTGACGGATATGGGTAAAACCATCCTCAGTGATATGATGTAACATTCTCTTAGTATCTTCCACCACGGGACCAATGAAGGACTGGTCAATAGATGAACTTCGAATAGCTGAGACGATTTAGAGAGCATCACTCTAAAAAACAACATTACTCGAACCCCTTTCATCCTTCAATTCCGCGCTTGCTCTTGCTGCCAAGGCTTCAACGTGCAAAGTTGAAAGACATTCTCTAAAGGAATAGTACGCCCTACAATGAACTCACCCCCGACGTCTCTAACCACAATGACCACTCCACCCAAAGTACTTCCTGGTTTCCATATTCCATCAACATTCACTTTCACTGTGCTACATGTGGGTTTAGACCAAGGTGCAATGTTACAAGGTTTGCCAAATGTGCTTTGGCCTGTCGTTGGCCTCTAAAAGCTCATGAAGTCTGATTATCACACCCAACCCAACTTCATTAGGCCGAGCTCGCTTGTTGTGCCATAAGAGTCCATTTCGTGCCTCCCAAATAGCCCAACCAACCATAAGAAAAAGAGCAAAATCTAATTTGGCACGGGAGCCCGCACAAGAGCAAACCCAATCTTTCGCTAATAACTCATTGGACCCCTCATGACCACCCAATGAAGAACTAAGCCAAACACAAGAGGCAAAAGGACAGTTGCGGAGGATGTATATTGTAGTCTCCACGTGAAAATCGCATAACAGACAACCACATGCCACCGGGACCATCTTGTATAAGAGGTTGTCTTAGGTTGGAAGATTTCCAGAACAAACTCGCCACCAAAAGTTATTGACTTTGGCTGGAATCTTGAAGCCCCAAATCGAAGACCAAAGGCTAGAGTAGCCGTTGGTAGTAGATGAGGAAGACCCCAAAACCTGGTGTTGAGCTAACCAAGCAACATGATACATGCTTTTGACTGTGATCTTTTTTGTCAAAGTGCCATATGAGAGTGTCCTGGGTATGGTTGGAACTCAAATGGATGGATCGAATCATCTCTACTTCATCCTCAAATAAGACAATTTGGAGGAGAGGAACATTCCAAGCCCTAGGCATGTTAGTTAAGAACTTAGCAACCTTGGACATAACACAACCTGGACGATTTTGGGGAGGTAATCTTAATAGTTGTCGGTCGTGGAAGCCATGGATCTGCCCAAATGTCAATATTTTGCCCACTGCCCACCTGCCACTTGGATCCCTGTAGAATAACAGAGCGAGTAATGCATATGCTCTTCCATATATAAGAAGCATTGGAAAGTACATCATCACATAAAAAGTTTTGGGAAGGGAAATACTTAGCTTTTAAGACTTTTGTGATCAAAGCCTTCGAATTTTGAATTAAGCGCCATCCTTGCTTTGCTAACAAAGCAAGGTTGAAAGAATAAAGATGTTTAAAGCCAAGCCCTCATTCCTCCTTTGGAGCACACAACTTAGTCCAAGAGATCCAGTGAATTCTCCTCCCATTTGAGGAATTATTCCACCAGAATGCAGCCATTAACCTTGTAAGAACCATGAGCTTGAGGAAACAAGAACGGTGAGCAATCCCACATCGCTCGGGGAGGGAAAGGTGAAGTTCTTATATGTGTGGACACTTCTCTTCCTAGCAAAAGGCCTTTTGGGAGCTTACTGGCTTCAGATTCCTTGTAACTCCGAAATTAAGTGAGTTGGGACTAGAGCAATCCCAGGATGGGTGACCCACTGGGAAGTTGCTCGTGAGTTCCCAGAAACAAAATCGTGAGGGCAGGGCCCAAAGCGGACAATATCGTGCTAGGAGAGTCGGGTCGTGACATAATGATATCAGAGCTGGACCCCGATCGGAAGTGTGCCAGCGAGGACGCTGGGCCCCAAGGGGGGTGGATTGTAAGACTCGTGAGCTTGAGGAAGCAAGAACGGTGAGTAATCCCATATAGCTCGGGGATGGAAAGGTGAAGTGCTTATATGTGTGGGCACTTTTTTTCCTAGCACGATGCCTTTTGAGAGCTCACTGGCTTCGGATTCCTTGGAACTCCGAAGTTAAGTGAGTTGGGGCTAGAGCAATCCCAGAATGGGTTACCCACTGGGAAGTTGCTCGTGAGTTCCCAGAAACAGAACCTTGAGGGCAAGGCCCAAAGCGGACAATATCGTGCTAGGAGAGTTGGGTCGTGACAAACCTGTTTAGACCATCACAAAAATATTTTGGCAATAAGAAACAGGTCATTGTATAGAGTGGGATTGCTTGAGCCACCACTTTGAGCAACAATTTTTTCCCTACACCACTTAGTAATTTCCCTTTCCAACTCTGAAGTTTCTTCCACAAGTGCTCCTTCAATTGGGTGTAGGTAATCCCCTTTTTTTTGCCAATGACCATGGGTAGACCAAGATACTTATCATGGAAGTCAACACAAGGGACCCCCAATGCCATAGCAAGACTAAGATGTGCATCAATTTTTAAATTGCGGCTAAAGCTCACCATGCTCTTTTGTAGACTAATATTTTGTCTTGATGCCAGCTCATACTGTTCGAGCAAGTCTTTAATGGTACCACAAGTTTCAGGAGAGGCTTGAGCAAAGAGGAAACTTTAATCGGCGAAAAGGAGATGAGTGATAGACAAAGCGCCTCTACAAATGGTCACACCCTTTAGAAGCCCCTCATTTTCATTTCTGGCAATCAGAGCAGAGAGACCCTACACACATAGGAGAAAAAGATAAGGTGATAATGGGTCTCCCTGACGGATACCCAGAGAAGGGTGGAGATACCCATAGGGAAAGTCGTTGACCACAAAGTGTAGAAGACAGCTCGCACACAAGTCATGACCAAATCAATCCATTTGTCACCAAAACCCATTTTTCTCATAATATTTTCAAGGAATGACCATTCGATTCTGTCATAAGCCTTGCTCATATCAAGCTTGAGTGCCATGAAACCCTTCTTACCCTTGTGACAATGACGAAGGAAATGAAGCTAAAATAGAGTTGTCATGAATTAATCTTCCTGGGACAAACACACTTTGACTTTGAGAAATAATATCATGGAGGACTTTCTTCAATCGATTAGTGAGAACCTTCGAAATAATCTTAAAAAGAAATTATGTAAACTAATTGGTCTCAAGTGAGTCATCTCAGTAGGATGCTTTGTGTTTAGTATCAACACAACCTGAGTGAAATTGATTTTTTTTAAGAGATGCCCAGAGTGGAAAAAATTTCGGAATAGCCCTAGATATATCTGATCCGATGATGTGCCAATATTTTTGGAAGAAGAGTGGCTGCATCCTATCTAGGCTTGGTGCCTGTGTGTGGTACATTTAGAAAACCGCTTCTTTGATTTTAGTTTTAGCAAAATCCGCCAATAGTACAACATTCATTGAAAGGGTTATCGTTGATCCACAGCAACAAGTACCTCTCCATCTTGTCCTGAATAATTGGACTTAAATAAGTTGTCATAATATTGGAGGACCGTTGATTGGATCCCTTGAGTGTCCTTACACCAAAAGCCACTGGCATCCACCATGCCATGAATAGAATGTCGTTTTCTACGTTGATTTGTACTTTGGTGGAAGAATCTTGTGTTTCGATTTCCTTCTATAAGCAAGGAGGTACGGGAACGTTGCTTCCAAAAGTTTTCTTCACGTGTTAAAAGACTATCTAGTTGTGCCAAGAAAAGTGTAGGTATCAGTAAAAGCTTCATCACATGGTTGAGCCCAAACTGTGTTTAGTTGGTCCTCGGTGCGACGGATAGCAGATTTAGTTGCCCCAAATTTGGAGCGGTTCCACTGTAATAAGCTAAGTCGGGTAGTCCTTATCTTCTCCACCGCCTGGAACATTGGAGACCCTTCAAAATGTGTGACCCAAGCTGAAGCAATAATGCTTTCACACTCTTCGTGCCGTGTCCACATATTCTCAAATCTGAATCGTGAGTGTTGTGTTGGATTGAGCTGCACCAAAATTGATTTAGCTACATGCTCAACTTGTGATACTCGCAAGTGCACGAGCCGTTCGGTAGTATAGCATATGTAAGTGCAAGGTCGATCCCATGAGGATTGATGATAGATTGATTCAACTCGATTACATGCACAAAACAGAGAACAAGAAATAAAAGAACATAAAACAAGAAAGAAAGAAAAGAATTAACTCAAGCAAATTAGTTAACAAGTTCAATTCAGATTCACGGATTGATTCTAGCTAAAATATGATTAAGCCATGATGTTTGGTCCTAACATTGTATTCCTAATTCCCTAATTAGATAATTTGTTGTCGAACCTAAATTAAGCATTATAAATCCATTAAGCCTAGAAGAATGTTTTAAACAACCAAGCATGTATGTAATCCATGTTGTCGAATGTCCATACATACTATTCCTATTCATAGTTCAATTTGAATTAAGGCATATGGTGTCTACTCTTAATTCCAACCAAGATAGCTAACATAAAAGTTTTAATGGTGATCAATCATTCAAACAAGCATATTAACTTATAAGCATAGTGAATAAGAACAAGAGCCGTAATTGAAACTTGGAAACTAATCAAACTTGAAAACTTAAAATAAGAAATTACATGACAATGAAAAATAAATTACAACTAAGAAAAACATAAAGGAAAATTTAGCAAAAGGGTTTTGATACAACAATTGAGAACTGAAAAGAAAAACTAAAAGAATTTGACGTTGAGAAAGGAGAGGAGCTCTAGAGAGATGTTTGTGAGCTCCCCCCCTTGGGATGTGTTTGCAAGCTTGGAGAACCTCACTATTTATAGGCCTTAGGGAAGTAAAAATCTTATTTGAGTATTGCCTTTACTTACAACATCCACTTCACCAACTTTACCTAACTTCCCCACAAAAAACAATTAGCTCATGCATATATGTCATGCATGACAATGCACTGTAGTATGCTTGTAGGCCTATTTTGGGCTCGTTCCTCTTCTCAATAAATTTTGGAAAAATATGGACCTTCAAGATCTTTGTCTTATCTTTCCAACCATATGTGGCCAATCACAAGGAAAAATTGGAAAGACCTTCAAATATCATTTTTGGCACAATAACGCAGATGCTTTCGAATTTCACTGTGAAATGTATTTTGAGGTATCCATTTTACCTTCGTTACGCAATACCATTTTTCACACTAAGCAAGAGAGGCTATATGTTTTTTGGGCAATAGAAAAATGTGGCAAGAAGTTGGAAATACATAGACAATGTTCTTCTTTAGGTTTAATTATACTACAAAATTTTGAAAATTTCAGAAAGCAAACCGCACAATTTGCCCACCTCTAAAGAAACCCAACAATTTTTTCCATTAAATTAAAAACCAATTGCTTTTTATTTACTTTTCTTTTTTATTTCTAAAAGACAATATTTTTGTACTATTCTACCCTTTGCTATTCATTGGTTTTATTAAATCGACCTGTAAGAAATTTTAACCGACAAAACCTAAACCTTAAATCCACCATCTCTCCCGCTGATCTGCAACTCTCTTTTGCCGCTTCTCCCGTCTCTCCGGCCGATGTGCTGAAAGCCTTCGCTACACTTGGAACATCGAAATCCTCTCAAGGTACTCTCTTTGTCTCTCTCTCTCTCTCTCACGCACACACACGGGACATAAATGAAGATTCAATTGAGCGAAATTGAGAAAAAATTCTTGTATTAGCTGCTGTAATTTTCAATATAGATTTAGTTTGCGTTGATCAAGATAATTCATCTGCATCACTTGAAAATCTCTAACAAAATAGAAAACCGGTCACTTGATATCTCAAAAAAGAAAAAAGTTCAAATTTGTATTTGAATTCTTGTTCTAGCATTGAGGGTATTCAATTACTGTAATTTACACTTTGTCTCATGCCGACCACCCTCAATATGATTGACCCAACATGGCAAATTTAGGTTCTTTTATTGTTATGTGTCAAGGCTTTCCCTTGCCATACCATATTGCTGAGTTCAAAATGATTGACCCCTGAACTGTGCAGTAATTTAGAGGGAATAACTTGCTCATAGAGTATTAAGAAACGGTCCCTGTTATTTGTAGCGTCATTCACTGCTTTAATTGAGTGAGGCACTTCACGACCGCATCGTGTCAGCCTATTCCCTAGCCATGAGCCTGTAAAGATTTACAAAAACCTTGTAAGAACCAGTGAAGAGGCTTAAATAAGTGTAAGGGAATGTCTCTAGTCTTTTAAATGACTTAGATTTTTCACTATTTTTAAGCTCTCTCATTTTGCACTTGCTAACATCAAAGGTGATTGGTTTAGGACATTGCCTCTCTTATTATTTTTTTAGACAATATGTGTCCTTTCACTTCTGTACACTGCATTTTCATTGTTTGTTGGTTGGTCACACGTTTTTCACTGTGAAATGTATTTTGAGGTATCCATTTTACTTTTGTTACGCAATACTATTTTTCACACTAAGCAAGAGAGGCTATATGTTTTTTGGGCAGTAGAAAAATGTGGCAAGAAGTTGCAAATACATAGACAATGTTCTTCTTTAGGTTTGTAGATGATTTGTGCCACAAATAACCCTGCAGCATGGGTCCAAAACCAAACTATCTGTATATATCCCATGTTGGCAGGAAACAAAGCATAGTGAGACTAAGAGCCACTTATTTGAGAAATTTGTGGCACCTGAGTGGCTGTGTTAGCTGAAGCTTTTCCATTAAGAATTTCCTGTTGAATTAAACCATTGCTTATGAATTTTCGAGGCCTTTATCCTCTTATGCTTTTCTTTTTCTGGTAGTTCTCTATTCATGTTTTGAGAATGAATTATTTCATGTGAAGCATAACTCTAAACTAACCTTGTTTCTGTGATCATTGTTATTTCTTAATGTCTATGTATAAGAACATATTTGGCAGTTGCCAATTGGGCCTTTGGATTTTCTCATGATTAGCATTTTCATGAGATACAGTTGTATGCTATCTATGCTATTACATTTTAAGCTTATTATGCAGATTCTTTCCATCTTCATTTCTCATCACAAACTACTGAAGTTATTGGTCCCTGATTATTTATTTATTTTTTTCTGTTCAAGATCAAAAGAAACCAACATGGGAAGGGAGAAGACAACAGATTTGGAGTGTGAAGCAAGGAAAGACAAGAAAAAGTTGAAGGAGAAAAGGAAGAAGGATGAAGCTGATAGAAATTCCTCTTTGATTGAAGTCTCTAAAGAAAAAATGGGCGAGTTAGTTCAGGTGCTGAAATTTGACAGGAATGGTGGAGAAGGGGTCAAAAAGAAGAAGAAAAGAAAGAGGGAAATGAAGGTGGCTGATAGTGAATTAAAGTCAAACCTGACTACTGAACAGGTGCTCATAAAAGATTGTGACAACTCCAATGGGAAAGTCATGGAAGAAGTTGACTTTGCTGATAAGGAAAAGAAGAGAAAAAAACTCTTTGAGGATGACAAAATGGATGAGTCAGCTAAGAGGTTTAACTGCTCTAAAGACAGAGACGTTGCAGAATTGAACAAAGTAGAAGTGGATAAAAAGAAAAAGAAGAAGAAAGAGAGGAGAGAAAAGGTGGGTGGTCAATTGGTACAGAACATCATAACTGATGGAAAGGAGACTGAAGTAGAAAGTGAGCATTCAGATGGGAAAATCATGGAGAATGGTGGAATTATGAAGAAAGAGAAAAGAAAGCATACAAAGAATTCAAGAAGTGAAATGCAGGAAACTGTGGTTGAGAAACTGGGCACAGAAAGCAGTAGAATTCAAGAAAATAGTGTCTTAGAGAATGACGGTAATAAACATGCAACTGGAGATGAGACAAGCAACAGAAACATAGATGATGTGAATGTAGAAGATGGTAATAGAAGGAAGAAGAGGGCCAAGTCAGAGAAACATATGAAAAAAGCTAAGTCAGATAAAGGAAGCCTAAGAACCCAAAAAAGTGTTAGGGTTCCTGATCTTTCTGAAAATTCTACACCTAAGAAAGCCACAAAAAGAGTAAGTTTTGCTGATGATGTGGAGGTCTTTTCACCATCTGACGGCCCAAAAGATGCGGAAAAGGACTTAGTACGAGGTAAGCGGTTTTCAAAAGAAGAAGACAAGCTTGTAAAAGAGGCTGTTTTAACATACATAGAGGAACATGGCTTAGGTGAGGAAGGCATTGGCAAGATACTCAATTGTGGATCCAACCCTGAAGTAAAAAATTGTTGGAAAGATATTGGGGGATTCTTACCCTGGAGGCCTTATAAGAGCATATATTATCGAGCCCATATTTTATTTGAACGAGCTGAGGAACGTAATTGGACCCCCGAAGAGTATGAAATAGTAAGACGTGCCGCTATGGAAGCTAAGGCTAAAGGTGAACCCAAACCCAATTGGAGAAAGGTGGGTAATGAACTTGGCAAACACAGAATTCATGTCAAGGATGCATGGCGTAGAATTAAACTGCCAAACATGAAGAAAGGACAGTGGTCGCAAGAGGAGTACCAGACTTTATTTGATTTAGTGAACAAGGATCTGCAGATGAGGGTGTTGGAAGAAAAAAAATCCAAGCATGGCATGCTGCGAGATAATATTAAGTGGGAGTCAATTAGTGAGACTTTGGGCAGCAGAACCAATCCCGTTTGCTGCCAGAAGTGGTATTACCAATTAACATCACCTTTAGTAACTGAAGGTCTGTGGTCTGATACTGATGATTATCGCCTACTTTATGCTCTCGATAGCTTGGATGCTTGTTGCATGGAAGACGTTAATTGGGATGATTTGCTTGAGCATAGGTCAGGAGATGTATGTCGAAAGCGATGGAATCAAATGGTCAAGCACATTGGTCGGCATGGGACTAAGTCCTTTGCTGAACAAGTTGAAATTTTGTCGAAGCGTTATTGTGCCGATGCACTTGAAGCAAGAGAAGTCTTTGATAGTAAGCCTGTAGTTGACTGAAAATTATTTGGTATCAAAGTGGCTGCCTTTTCTTGTTTTGTTGGTTGTGTCAAAGACGAAGGTTGTGTTGAAGAGGAGATCATTTGACATTGTCCGGTTATCAAAAATTAGTCATATGCTGATAGCCTCGAAAGTTTCCAACTGAATTTGCATGTGATTGCAATATGCTTTTTCAGAGTTGTATTCAGCTCATGAAATTTGATCTATGTTTAGTTTTAGTATCCGCATTCCTCAGCAGTAATCAAAATGTTTGAATTTGCATGTTGTTGCCCTACTAGATCCATGAATTATCAGTGAGAGACTATTTTGATGAATGTATTCTTTGTAGATTGCTTTGCGTTTACTTCAAACTCAGTTCTTTTTACATGTTTGCTATGGAGGATTAGATTGGACTAGCCTAGATTAGCTAAATAACTAGATTTCATGTACAATCAAAGAAGAATATGGATGTTGTCTTCCAACTTGAAGGTTAAGGGGACTATTCATATGATATTGATGCCTAAAACTTATCTCCACTATTCATATGAGATTGATGATTAAAACTTGCCATAGTCCTTCTTACACCATATTTTCGCCCTTCTCTCCCTCTCCATCTTCTCCTTCATCGATCGCTCCCCAACTCCATCATAGGCGTTGCTCATCTCTCATCTCTCTACGTGTGTTGGGATTCAAATCTCATATTGAAAAAATGGCATATCTTAGAGTGGTTTAAGAGCTTTTGGACACCTTCCCGTACAAAAACTCCATCATCTTCTTCATCGCTGCTTCTCTACCTCTCCATCTTTGATCGGTTTGACCGGTCTGGTTTAATTATACTACAAAATTTTGAAAATTTCATAAAGAAAACCACACAATTTGCCCATCTCTAAAGAAACCCAACAATTTCTTTTTGGTAAATACCAGGAGGTGTCCCCACACTCGAATGGTGGGATTAATCCCCGCTCGGGGTTCGACTTGCCCTTGGCCACAAAGTGCTTCCAATGGGTTTCGAACCCCTACCATTAAGACACCAGGTAGCTCACCAGCTGGAGATGGCAGTTTGCTAACCGTACCAAAAACACCCAACAATTTTTCCATTAAATTAAAAACCAATTGCTTTTTATTTACTTTTCTTTTTTATTTCTAAAAGACAATATTTTCATACCATTTTACCCTTTGCTAATCATTGTTTTTACAAAATCGACCTGTAAGAAATTTTAACGGACAAAACCTAAACCACAAATCCACCATCTCTCCCGCTGATCTGCAACTCTCTTTTGCCGCTTCTCCCGTCTCTCCGGCCGATGTGCTGAAAGCCTTCGCTACACTTGGAACATCGAACCTCTCAAGGTACTCTCTCTGTCTCTCTCTATCTCACGCACACACGGGATATAAATGAAAATTCAATTGAGCGAAATTGAGAAAAAATTCATGTATTAGCTGATGTAATTTTTCAATGGAGATTTAGTTTGCGTTGATCAAGATAATTCATCTGCATCACTTACAAAATAAAAAAAACCGGTCACTTGATATCTCAAAAAGAAAAAAGTTCAAATTTGTATTTGAATTCTTGTTCTAGCATTGAGGGTATTCAAATACTGTAATTTACACTTGGTCTTATGCCGACCACCCCCCTCAATATGATTGACCCAACATGGCAAATTTAGGTTTTTTTATGGTTATGTGTCAAGGCTTTCCCTTGCCATGCCATATTGCTGATTTCAAAATGATTGACCCCTGAACTGTGCAGTAATTTAGAGGGAATAACATGCTCATAGAGTATTAAGAAACGGTCCCTGTTATTTGTAGCGTCATTCACTGCTTTAATTGAGTGAGGCACTTCACGACCGCATCGTGTCAGCCTATTCCCTAGCCATGAGCCTGTAAAGATTTACAAAAACCTTGTAAGAACCAGCGAAGAGGCTTAAATAAGTGTAAGGGAATGTCTCTAGTCCTTTAACTGACTTAGATTTTTCACTCTTTTTAAGCTCTCTCATTTTGCACTTGCTAACATCAAACTTCTGATGCTGCATATCACTGTTTGGGCTCGTTTGGGAGTGATTTTGGATAGGCCAAAAAGCACTTCTATGGAGAATCACTTCTCCAAAAAATCACTTTAAGTAGTTTTAAGTGATTTTATGGAGAAGCACGTGAAAGGTGCTTCTGCCCATAATCACTTAAAATCACTTAAAAGTGATTATATGGAGAAGCACATGGGAGGTGGTTCTCCTCAGAAGTGATTCTGGCCCATCTAGAATCACTCCCACATGAGCCCTTTGTTGGTTATACATTTTTCATTCAGAAATGTATTTAGACGTAGTCATCTTACTTTCATTACGGTACACTATTTTTTCTATACACTAAACAAGGGTGTGTTTTTGGGCAAGAGAGACATGTGGCAAGAAGCTGGAAATACACATGCAATATTCTTTTTAGTTTTTTGGATGACGTATGCCCACATAAAACCCTTGCAGCATGGGTCAAATGACAAACTTGTTCCAGACTCAAATTTCCAATATATATCCCCCATTGGTAGTGAACAAAGCATAGCGAGACTAAGAGCCACGGGCAACACACATGTTATCCAAAACAACGATCAATCCGATTTCCAATATTATTTGGTTCACAAACTTCACAAAAACAATAGAAGTTCCAAAGCATGAGACTAATGAAATTTCAACATGATAATCACCAATTACATGTTTGGTTGGAAGATAAAAACAAATGATGGGTAATATCAAATTTGTCCAAGATATTTTCTTATGCTAGGACCTTATTCTTTAGAGTAGGGATTGTTTGCAGATGCTATGTAGTTCAAAAGGATGTGTCAAAATTTCTCAGGCTGCACGTGTTTTTACACACGCACACACATATGTACATGCAATGAGTTTGTTTCTCCTGTGACAACACCTAACAGCCCACAGTTATCTTCATGCAAACCTCCTTAGATGAATCAAGGGACTCTTTTACTTATTTGATAAATTTGGGGCACCTGAAGGCTGAGTGAGTTAATTGAAGCTTTTCCTTTTTAAGAATTTTCCTGTTTAATTGAACCATTGCTTATGATTTTTCGTAGTCTTTATCCTCCCTTGTTTTAATTTGGGGATAAATCTCTTTTCATGTTTTGGGAATAAATTATTTCATGTGAAGCATAAATCTAAACTAACCTTGTAAACGTTGTTTCTGTGGTCTTGTTATTTTAAATGTTTGTATACAAGAACATGCTTGACAGTTGCCAATTGGGCCTTTTAATTTTCTGATGATTAGGTTTTCATAAGATACAGATGTATGCTATAACATTTTTATGCTTATTAGAACTGTTTCACTTTTTGCAGATCTCTATCATCTTCATTTCTCATCACAAGCTACTGATACACTTTAGTGAAAATATAAATGGAGCTGACCACCATTAAAGATGCATTTGATCGTGTTGCAAAGAAACAAAAACTGTCAAGCTATAAAGCTCAAGAAGTGATCGATCAGATTGACCAAGAAATCCAGAAGACATTACAAAAGATCCAATCATCTAATGATTGTGAGTCTCAGGTTGATTATAAGTCTGCCCTTGCTGAACTTAAAGTGAAGCTAAAAGATATTGCTCCACTCAGTCAGTTGGAAAGCATGCAGAAGGAACTGAACGTAGCACTTAGCAAGTATCCAAAGCATCTTGAGAAATTCTTCAATCCTGATATATCCAAGGCTTATAGAAACATTGACTTTGATACACACACAGTTAACGAGATAATTGGCAGCCATTTCTATCGGCAAGGCCTATTCGAAATTGGCGACTGTTTTAGAACTGAGGCTAAGGAACCAGAATCTGAAGCTGCTGTGAAATCTCAGTTTCAGGAAATGTTTCAGATAGTTGAAGCAATGAAACATCAGAACTTAGAGCCAGCACTGAACTGGGCCATGACTAACTCTGATAAACTCAAACCAAATGGATCAGACCTATTACTGAAACTTCACAGTCTGCAATTTGTGGAAATACTGCAAAAGGGAAACAGAGATGGAGCTCTCCAGTATGCCAGAACTTATCTTGCTCCTTTTGCTTCTGACCATATGGCTGAAATTCAAAAGCTGATGGTGTGTCTTCTGTGGACTGGAAGGCTTGATCGCTCCCCATACTCTCACTTATTATCTCCAGTCAATTGGGACAAAGTGACTGGGGAGTTAACCAGGCAGTTCTGCAATCTTCTGGGGCAGTCTTACGAGAGCCCATTGAGTGTAACTCTAGCGGCAGGGATTCAGGGGTTGCCACCTCTTCTCAAATTTATGAACGTAATGGCAGGAAAGAGACAGGAATGGCAGTCTATGAAGCAGTTACCTGTGCCAGTGGAGTTAGACCGTGAGTTTCAATTCCATTCTATATTTGTGTGTCCAGTGTCTAAGGAACAATCCACTGAAGAAAATCCGCCTATGTTGATGTCATGTGGACATGTGCTTTGCAAGCAGTCTATTACGAAGATGTCCAAGAACGGCACAAAATCCTTCAAGTGTCCATACTGTCCTTCCGATGTCAATTCAGCGCAGTGTAGGCCGCTCGTTTTCTGATGAATCTGCAAATGAACTAGTTGCAACACTCTTTCTCCCAAACTGGATTAAGCTTGTAGAAATTAGTCATGTTGTGTTATGTAGCTATAGGATGTGTGGTTATGGTGGCAAAGCCAGTTTGTCTGCGTGTTGCGTTTGTTGTAAATAGATATTCTTTTTACTGGCTGGCAGTACAAGCACTCCACTTCCCCTGAGAATAATTTGAATACATGATCTGGGCAAACAAGGACATACTGGCTCATCCTCCTGCATAAGTTCTACTTCTCCTGCTGGGTCATGTAAATTGTAATGGGCTCCTCAGGCTTTGGGCTGAATTGTTCAGCTGGATCTATTCTGATTTTCAGGATCTCAAATCCAGGTCAGTCTACAAAGCCATGTTTGAGGCAGTGGTAAGAGTCTCTTTTTCACCTAAACTGACCCTAATGACCTTCCTTTAGAAGAATGAGGAGCCTCGGATAATTTCTCACTTTTTAGTATCTGTATCTTTCTCACCAACACAATAGACATTATAATATTTGTACTTCTAGTAATTTAATTAAGTTGTTTCCTTAATTTCTTGGCCTAGCAAACAAATTTTGGATGACCGTTGGATTCTTATCTTGTTTGTTATTCAGGGTAGTTAGTGAAACAACACTCTCTCTGTCCTCTTTTAATATTTCCTCCTTGATTTAAGAAAAGTCTTAATCATCTTGAATTTCTCCCATCTTTTTTATCTCTTCATTTGGGTAACTCCTGATATTTGCACTGGTGATAGAAACATATTATCTCTTTGTTGCTAAAAATTGAAAAACTGGATTTATGTCCAATGGATCACACCCACGAAGAAAAAGTAATTTGTTTTTTTCGACTCGTAGTCATATATGAAATAATGGATGGTATAAATTTAGCAAGCACTATTAGTGACTGACTTTAGAATCCTTGATTTTGTCACACATTATGGGAACTAGGCTACCCCAACACACATGTAATCATATCTTGGTGGTGAAATATTTATGCAGAGTTATAGAAAAGTGTTATGGATGATGTGCCTTTTGGGATGTAAATTATATACAAGTTGGTGCTGCTCTGAGATGCACATTTGAGAAAAGAGAAGTGCAGCAATAAAAAAGGTAGGCACTCATGAAAACCCACTAAAAAGGCTTCAAAAGTGTGCGCAATTTAAGGAAATCATCAGTGTACCCCCAAAAGTGCAATAAAGAGCTCCTGGCCAGAACAATAGAAGAAGTCTCTGAGAAAAACGAAAACCTTTTTCAAGCTTAAGTTACTGTCACTCCCTTTCTTCTCTTTTCAGTTTTCACGCAGATTTAGGTTTGTAAAGTGTTTTTAAGACCTTTTGTTTTCACCTTTTTCTTTTTACTAACGTGCAACTAAAGTCATTTGACCCAAAAAAAAAAAACGTGCAACTAAAGTCATGCTAATGTAATATTATGTACAAAATTAAGAAGGCTCTCAGCTAATATGATGGAGATGAAGTGGTCCATAAATATGAGCATGTGATTAGTTACTACTATGGAGGTGGAGTGGGAGGGGGACTTTCCTATACCCATCACATTGTCCTCCTTCTATCTCTCTCTCTCTCTCCATGTAGTTTAGAGAGAGAGAGAGAGAGAGAGGGTGACGCTGCAACAGGAGTAGGAAAGTATTTATCACGGGCTGGAGATATGAGCTTAAGCAATTCCATGGGGACACTGTGAAGATGATTTCATAATTATAGGTCTTATAACATAAGTATGTCATAATTTACTGACTACCATGCGCACACGTAATTGACTTCTAATTGTTGATGCATTGCGACATCACAATGCATTAACAATTGGGAGTCCATTTTTGCTTGTATATTCAGCTATTGATGTCAGAAAAGATCCCACATCAATTTATAAACTTAAATGTGGTGTCGATACAACTACAGGATCCTTTCTTAAACCTCTTACATCCTAACTAATTCGATAGGTATGTCTGCGGAATGTGTTGGCTCTGTTTTTCTTTTCGTTTCATTTTTTTGGAGTTTCCCAATCTGGATAAGTCTGGTCAAACGCAATTCAAGCAAACTGTATGGAAATTATGTGGAATATTTATATTAAACAAACGTGCATGCATCCTATCCAACCAAGTTATTATCAGCCCCATTTCATTGTGACAGTCGTGGGATTCCCATTGATTGGAAATGGCCCCCCTCAACTAGAATGATGAAAGATAATTGGACATGTGCAATGTATCCTCTCTCACTCACACATAATTAATAAAAATTATGTTAGCATCAGTAGTCCACGTTAACGTTAACGTATCAATGGCTCATAGTTATCCACAAATGCATGGATAATTGATGATAGTATTCATCAATTGACAATTATATTTAGTTTCACCCCAAAAAAAATGTTTTTTTTTGTTTAGGTACCCACATGAGAAGAAAGTGGTCAAATCTGAACACATATACATTGTACCATTATCTAGTGCCAAATTCCCTTTTACTAAATCAAGCACTTGGTGCGCATGAAAATCCAATTTGTTCATAAGCATTTGGCAATCATTAAGCCTAATTTAAAACCCTCCACTCCAAAATTCTTACAAAATATAGTGATATATAAAAAACCATTTTGGCGTTGGCATCATCTTCCAAGGCATGATTCTTTGTCATGCAGTCAGTCATTTGGAAGTGAAGGCTTTTGTCAATTTCTCTTAAACACACCAAAAACCACTGAGGAGGGAGCCGACAAACAATATTACAGCTCACACAAACTTACAAAAAACTAAAACCCATACATCACCTGCAGCTCATTATTGATTAGACCCAACCACCATATACAAACCAAAGCAGCCATCATTATTTAAGCAATCCGCTACCCATTCCCTTCGGTCTCTTTAGATATATCTAAGAACTTTGCTACCCACAGTCAGTAAGGCATGGACGAAATCTAACCGTTGATGCATTGTCGGTTCTATATATCTTACTATTGATGCATTGTCGGTTCAATATGAAATAACGGTCTGAACCATGCACACGTAGAATAACAACACATTATTTGGGTTTTTGGCGGGGAATGCTAATTGATAGAGACAAAATCAAAAGAGAAACACACCCCCACACTGAGCGCTGCAAACAACGAAAGGCTTCATATTTTTTTTCATATAGGGTTTTGGTTCAATGTTTGGCCTTTTTCTTTCCCACTGCCGCTATCACTATCCACTCCTTTCCAAAAGGGCCAAGCCGTCCGTTACTGCTTGTCGCTATTATGGGCCTGGGCCCAGGACAGGGCCCATTTTACTCAAATTTATTTTCTTTTCATCATTCAATATTAATATATTCCTTTTTGTATTACAATTACAAAATATATAAACTTACAAAAAAAATCTATTTTAAAGAAGAAAAAAAACTAGAATCTGGCATTTTCGAAGCCGTGTAAGTCGCTGACTCTGTTCAAGGACTTTCTGATAGTAGCCACCTTAGCCAATCTTTCGGCAGCTCGCCAAGCCGATGTTGGCGTAAGCGGCTCCTGCTTCTCCTCCAAGTGACCATTATTGGCTCCTCCTCTCTTGCTCTTCTTTGCCTCAACCTCGGCTTGAAGCTGAACCTGCCTGCGCCGCTGAAGCTCAGCCATCTCGCCTTCCAAACCGCGCAAGAACTCCTCAGCCGAAGCCGAGCTTGTCTGGAGGAGCAAGGACCGCGCCGACGACAGCAGGTGATACGCCCCCGAGAAGTCGCTGCTCCGCTCCACAAATCTCCGAGACTCCGCCACGGCTCTGGCGGCCACGTGGAGGTTCCTCAATCGTTCAATGTTCGGATTGGATGATGCTGATCGAACGGTCTGAGATCGAGGTACGAGGAGGACCCGCTCTTTGGAACACACAAGCTCATTGGACGACGGGTCTCTGTGTGTGGACCGTACGGACATCAAGTTGTGGGGAGAGTGGGGCCCACCAGTGGCGGTGCTGGTGTATGCCGACGCTTTCAATTCGACTAACAACTCTCTCTCCTCTCCGGCGTAGAGGTCTCCTAGTCGGATCGACCCGGATCCGAGAGCCGCCGGGCGACCCGTGAGAGAATAAACGGCGGCGATCTCCGCCTGAGCGGAACCCGAAACGACGCCGAGTTGGAGACTGAGATCCTGAACGACGACGCTCAGCAAGCCCCCCAAGCATTTCGCCAGCACATCGTCACCGCCGTCGCCGAGGCCGACAGTGTGGACGGGGATGTCGAGGTGAGGGAAGCGCGTGGAAGACACGACAGGGGAAGACGAGCGCTTCTGATTGGCGTCCTGAGAGCCCTCCGATAGGAGCATGATGCTCGCGACGGCATTTCGCTCGCGGCGATCCTGGAGCACCTTTGCTGCCTTCTTCAGCGCGTCGTTCACGCACATTCCATTGCCGACGCCACAAAGCGCGTCTACGATCCGACGCGCCGACCTTCGGCCGGCGGAGGTCATTCGCCGGAGCGGCAACAGCCGCTTCGAGGTTGAAGAGAAGGCGACGATGGAGAGACGGTCGGTATCTCGGAGCGACGATACGATGAGTCGCATAGCGCGTTTCATCATCTGAATCTTTGCGTTGCTCGCGCTCACGTCCACCACCGTCACCAAGTCGATGGGAGCTCGGGGCTGCAACGACGCTGTTTCGGACGCAATAGGTTGCGGAGCTTTGATTTTGAGAACCACCGCGTACGTCTCGTAAGTCCTTCCGACGGCCACAACGGCCGATTCTGGCAACAGACTGACCTCCACGTTCTTCACATTCCGGTCAGTTGAACTCCTAGTGGAGGGAGGTTTGGAACTCGCGTTGACGAAGAAGCCTTGGAACTCGACGGCGTCGTTTTCGTCGTCGTTTTCTTCAGGGATTGGGTTGAAGCGAGAACCGGAAGTTGGGGACGAGAGGGGTTCGTCGTCGTTGTAAACCCTCAAAGGCTTGGTCTTGACATCTCTGGGCTTCTTGGGTGATGATATTGGCACCTGCTGTTGGGTTTGTTGCTTATTATTGGTATTATTATGGACAGAGATTAAAGGCAGCTCCTTCCAGGTGGTGTTGCAGACAGGGCACAGGAGGAGCTGGTTCTTCTTGACATGGGTGGCTACGCAGCCAAAATGAAAGGAATGCGAGCACTCAGCTGTGAAAATGGCTGTGCCTTGACCACTTTTCACACTCTGTAAGCAGATTCCACATCTACTCTGCAAAAAGGAAGAAAAACAATCGTCACTAAAAAGGTATGGTACTAAAACTAAAAGTCAAGTTTTTTTTTCTTTTTATTTACAAAAAGTGAGATGATGGTATTGTGTTGCGTTGTGTATTATCAATTTATCAATTATCAAAAGAAAAAAACTGGAAAAAGATGCTTACTTTGGAGAGGCGTAAGGTGGACTTGAGGAGGGAGAAGCTGGACGGTGATTTTGGTGATGATGGGTTTGAGCGTTGGAACTGGAAAAGTAGTCTTGGGCTGTAGCTGCTGATTTTCTTTGGGTTTGTGGTGGCTGAGATGTTGCATTGGAGTTTTGGGCTGTTGGGTAGTGAGGAAGTAGGTGTGTTTGTGGTGGTGATGGTGGTGGAGGGGGCGGTGGTTCGACAGCGGAGGCCGGGGCTTGAGGAGACTGGTTGAGATTGAGACTGCAACCGAGGCGTTGATGGGTTAGAGAAGAACCCAAATTTGGAGCTGATTTTGGGGCTCTGTTGATTGCTGCTGTTGTTGCAATGTTGTTGCTGTTGCTGCTGCTGCTTTTCTATAAGCACTTTGGTGTCTCTGTCTTTTGGGATTGATGTGCAGAAGGCCCTTCGCCACCCAGTCACCATTTTTTTAGTCTCTCAAGCTTTTTGAGTAAGTGGAGAAAAAGGGGTTTGATTTGGATTTGGTAATTTAGGGGATGATGAAAATGAAATGGCAGCAGAACAAAGCATGAAATGGAGAAGAAGAGATGTTGTTTTAAAGAGACAAAAGGAGTGGATTAGGATTTGGAAGAAGCAGAAGCCCTTCTCATCTTGGACTTTCCCATGTTTCCATTTCCCTTATTTAAACTCTGCATCTGCTTCTGCTTCTGCTTCTTCTTATTTGCATCAATTGCTCTGTTTCTGTGTTTTCTCTTTCTTTCGAAACCCCCCAAAAAAAGAACACAGCAATTGAAAAGGCCTCGCTGCTCTTGCCAAATTCAATACTCTCTCTCTCTCTGCTTCTCTCTCTGGGCCTCTACCTATAGGATGGTAGATATATCATATATGCAATATTACTAGTAATACAATTTACACAGACTACTACCGATGCCTCTCTATTATTAACAACAATAATTTATACTTTAAATTAATGTTATTATTTATTTTTAAATTTAAAAAGGACAGAGAGGGATCCCATAGGGATTAACATTTTCTTACTTAGTGACTGGCAAGTGGAGGTTGTTTACCCACAGTAACAGTCAACGGGCCCCATTTCCATGTTATGGTCACCGACCTCGCTGCACACAAATCTCACCCCTTTTTTATTTTTATTTTTAATCTCTGAATAGGCAAAAATCACACAATCTCATTCATGTATCAAATAAGAAATTTGTAGTTCAAATAATTAAGAGCAGTTGTTTATGTTCGTGAAGTCTTGTTGAAATTCTCCATTCCCCGACATGGCTTGTGTCAAAAAATAAAAAATAAAAAATAAAAAATAAACCCAGCCTTTAGCCTTACTCTTTGGCATCTTTCCCTTTTCTTGACAAAGCAAAATACAAATTTTCCTTTTTGTATGTATTTTTTATAATAGAAAAAATGAGTAGTTATTTGCATGAAATTGATTTATTACAAGTGCTGAAAATGGGTTGGTGTGCAGTGCAGGGATGAAAGCTCAGAATCAGAGTAGCTGACCCAAACTTTGATCCCTCTGGTCCTATCCGTCCCAGTTGTGGGGTCCATTTCGTTGATAGGAGGGTTGAATGGTCATTTTGGCACTGATTGTGATTGTTTATTATTATTACATCGATCCCTAGAAATCCAGAAACCAGTTGCTGGGATGGAGCAGAGAAGGCTACAGAGGAGGAGGACCCAGCATCCCTCCCAGCCCCTTGAATTAAATGTTATTTATTTTGTTTAGGTCTTTCTTTTTCTTTGGTGCCAAGTTTCTTCTAGGTTTCAACTTGCCCTTTACTATTAATTAGGACGAAATATGAGATAACCAAGTTGCCTAAAGTCTTGGAGCACTATTTCGTTGACTATGAAATCCAACTCAATTTTCAAAATGTTTAAAAATTAAAATTTTTTGGAAATGATTAAAAATTATATAAAGACTTTAGTTTAATTGAACATGTATGTGTATGTCAACCTAATTTGACATTCATATTTTTTCTTTTAATACAAGCGATATTCTACTTTAATCTAATCTAAACAACGGAGAGGGGAATTCGAACTCGGGTGCAGAATGAAGAGTACATCCGCTCTAGCCAACTTGACTAAGCCCATGTCTGCATTTGAAAGTTGAATTCTTACTCACATTTGACATTACATGGCATACTTAGTTGTCTACTTTGCCCAAAAGAATTACCAACTAAAAAATTTAAAGGAATCTATTAAATCTTTAGCACCCGTACTCAACTCTCTCTCTCTCTTCTTTTTCTTCTTATTCTTCTTCTTCTTCGTCTTAAAATGATTTTCAAGAAGCTCTACAAGAACAGTGTTTATGTTCTCATTCCCTTTATTTTTATATTTTGCAAGAAGACCCCCTTTAACATCAATTCTTAGCTTCGCCACTATTTAGCACCTACGGGTGAACTTAGTTTATGAAAATTTTAGGCAGACCATTAATGCAATAAGTGTTCTGAAGCAATAAAAAATATAAGCACTTTCTTTGAATCACTTATCATGTGATGGATAGATTCTTGGAATGGCCTTAAAATACAAAGGTCAACACATTTTTTTGATCAAACTAAAAATTATATGGTTGGCTAGGAAATACGATGTCTCATACTTAATTTTTATTTATTAATGATCTCCAAAATGTTCATTATGAAGTACAAAGTCAAATTGTTGGTGTGCACGAGGGGAGAACTAAGATTTTCTAAAATGGGTTGAATTCAAATTTAAAGATATGATTTAATTAGAGTTTGGAAATGGATGAGCTATGGCCTAAACTAACTTAAGTGAAATTGAAAAAAAATACAATTGCTATGAGCTAAAGCCCATGCTGATCCTCCATTACTAGGTGTGTGATTAGCGAACATCTCAAATATGCGGATAATATTAAAATACGGTGCTAGGAAGTTATGTGCAAATTATCTCAATTCAATGTGAAAAATAATTGAATTTAACACGAAGTCTCATCTTCAAAAGGGTATCAATCCCTACAAATCAAGGATCAATTAATTTCAATACTTTTATTGTGGGGAATGATTTCATCTGCTTCTGGAGAAGACTTCATTGCCCTTGCAATTTAAGAGAGAACGAAGGATCCTGAGTCTTTGAATACACTAATGTGGTGTAAGCCAAAGAGCCTTTGATGTCAAAGTCAATTCCAAAATTAGAAGAAACAGGGTTTCTTAGGCTGATGGAACGTTACCTCCTCATCGTAGTGGAGGTTGGGTTTTATATGGCCTGTTGGTTGCTCACTTGTCGCATGAAGAGGTTGTGTATTTGCTTTAATTTGGGGCATTATGATCAGTTAGTTCACACGTCCAGTCAATTAGTTGTTTGACTTGGGACGTGTGAGATAATTTGGCCAAAATGTATGGCCATAATCTCCTTAATTTTCTAAAACTAGAAGAATAAGTGTGAATTGAAAGCTAGATACAAGTTCAGGCAAATCACCAGTTAAGCTTTTACATAAGAGTTTTTTTTGGGGGTGACAAAATAGTAACACTGACTATTTTTGTGAACTCTAGCTCATGCAATTTTTCTCCTGCTGCATTTTGAAACTCATCTCGCCAACTCCATTATTGAAGACTTTTTGGAAAATAATCACAAAAAATAAAACTTACAAATTCAATTTCAATAAGAAAATTGAAACGTTTTTCAGCTGAAAGGACAAGAGAAGTACCTTCTGAAAAAGAGTGGGGAGGTAGGCATTGATTTGACTGCTGACAGTGTTTGAACGTAAACCATGACAGACTGACACTCACGTGCCCTCCTCGGCACTAACGCTGTTGGCTCCGCGAGACTGAGGCCAGTGGGACGGCGTTAGTCAACTTCCCATGACAAGTCGCAAATCCCACATTATGAGTAATTTTTGGCTGTTTCCGGTACACCACGTGGCTGGTGTACCATTCACTAGATATATGACATGTAGAATATTTTCAATGCAACCCGTTCATGTGTCATAAAAACTAATGCAATAAATTAAAAAGTAATTTCAAATATCCTAAGTCTATTAGATGGTACACCAAATACTTGATGTATCCGGAATATTTAAAAATTTCTCCACATTTTGGTCTTTATTTGTTTATTTACCTCGGAACTGGCTCCGCCTGCAGAGTCACCATTAACGTCACGGTAAAAAATGTGTGCCTTGCTGGATGATGTAATTAGCGTCTAATAATTAAGGCTTAACCTCCTCGTTAGTTGGATCCAAACCCAAAAGTCACTTTCTCCTCACGGTTCACACTGTTTTTTTTTTTCCTGATTTTAGTAATTATATATATTATATAATTAACCTGCCACCGCCTGCTTTGGTTGAGTAAGTTATAATTTTTATGAGACCAGGTTTTGTTTTTAGCCAACCAAAATTTTCATAATTTGGAAAAGGTCGATGTAGTTGTTTTGTTTCAATCCAAAGCAACTAAATTCGATGAACTTTTTAAGAAAAAATTCTCCTTTGACCTTTTCCTAAATAATTTTATTTTTTTGACTAAAACCTAATAAATACAAATATATATATATATATATATATATAATTTGGATATTTTTGGGGGGGCAAGAAGCCATTTATGTTCCATGTGGCACGTGATAGCTCCCTAGGAACAAGCCTAGGCCTTGGTTGGCTGTCAGGGAAGGGTGACTCTCAATTCTCAAGGTAGAACTTGGAAGAAGCTAATCAAACACAAATTATTTTGATGTTAATTTGAAATGAAATTGACCCAAAATAAAACTAAAACAAAAATGTAAAGTGGAAAAGTTGACTCCAACTCCGATGGAATCTAATCTCTATCTATGTGAGTATGTAGATTGATCAGTGAGCTCCATGGAATTAGACTTGCATGCTATTCAATATAGTATCTTTGCTATTTCTCAAATATTAAACATTAGGGCACAAATCTTTTATAGCCAGTAGCACGTTTGTAAGGTTTCATATATACCATGTTTGGTCATGTAGGTAGGATTATTGGTGGAATAAGATCACAAGTTCTTTGACCAGCATAATTGTAATCGTATTTCACGTGTTACGTGACTCATTCTCATTTTGATTTCATGTGTAGATTCAAAAAATTACGGTCACATAAATGTTACGATATGTTTAATACAAAGTTAGAAAAGTCTAAATTAACCCTAAATTTGACCTTATCATGCATATGGCAAATATCAAGCTCTAGTGTTTGGGCATTTTGTGAGGACATGGGATCAGAGGATTGGCCACACAACACAAGTTGCTTTGGCAGTGGCACCAGCCTAATCATTTTACCTTCAATAATTTTTATCCACTGTTTAAATGATTTGATTATAGTGTGCCCCCACGCCCATACACAGAAAATCCACATGGTAAGAGGCCGTTGGTAGAGCACGATATGTGCCAAACCAAATGCTGCCAATAAGATATATGAGAGAACCCTTTAATCATAAACTAATACATTAATTAATTTAAAAGGGGACATCTGCCTTTGACCACACTCCATCAACGGATGTAAGTAAAGATTTGCACATTAAAATTATCATGTTTTTGGTGAGCTTAATTTTTAATAATAATAATAATAAGGGTTTTCAAAGCTACCCCATATTTCTCTTTTGACTTTATAAATTAAATTAATTAATATAATAAATCCATTTTTTCTCATAATATTATGATAATCTTGCAAGAGATTCCCAATGCACCTGACTTGGGCTAAGGCAAAGGGCATGTGAGTTGTCCTTCATATCCTCAAGGGATGGTTGTGTTTTTTACTATACAAAAGTCTATGTATCAAAGGAGCTTGAGGGGGGTATTTTGGACATTTAATGTTATTGGGCACCCATATTATTGCCCCTCTTTAAAAGTTTTAATATATATATATCACCTTGCACATGAAATTTGGACAACCCCCACATGATAGATCCATCCAGAAACACTTTAAATAAGTTGATCTTGTGAAACCAAACTTTAGCAAAGTTTAGGGGCAACATAATCATATCTACCTCAGATCTTGGATGAGGCTTTAATCCTACAAAGTTACATTATGGAGAGATTGAGGCACCCATCAACATCTCTTATAGGATCCTCCTCCTTTTTTATAAATACCATTCTCACAAGAAATTAGGAGTCACCAGTTGTATATAATAATATGTCTATCTCTATATGACGAGAGAAATAAACATTATAAACAGATGATATAGGAAAGTTTTTCTCCTGTCACACAAAAATATCTCAAGTGTAACCAATTGTATATAAATCTTAGGTTAAAGATGATGTGAAGCCATATTTTCAAAAAGCAACTTTTGCATAATTAAGGTTGTAGGGTGGATAAGGATTAATGTTGGAAAAGAAGTAGGATAGTAATAATCAACTATCATAAATAGCAATAATCAATGACAACTTTTTAAAGCATTTGTCAGGTTCTTAAACAGCTGGGGGGCTCCTAAGCATTTCATGATGTTAAAGAAAAAGGTTAAAACAAATCATCCCTTCCACCATATCGGGTGTGGATGCTTGCAGAAAGTATGAAATTCATCCCAAAGGACAGAAACCAATGATGGGCTAACTAAATTACTCGCCCTACATGTCCACAACCAAGGAATGCATTCACTGACATAATTATAACTATCTTTTTTTTTTCTTTTTTTTTAAATCAAGGTTTGTTTTTACATACATATATATATATATATATATATATATGTCTAAATTAATTCAGCAAAAAATATAAAATATATACCCTAATTTAAGCAAGATAGAAAATTCCAAGGTGTGACAGAAATATACAATTGAGCTATGATGAAAGGTAATTAACTTTGTTCACCTTTTGATCATTTTCTTCAAGTAAACAACACGGTAAATAAATTAGTACATGATTTACTCTCATACACATTCTAGTGCCATTATAACTTGGGGAGGTAAAGTCACCTGGTTAAGCATTTAATATAATCAGTTTTCAAGCAAATAATTAATAATAAATAGGGTTAATGATCATACAGTTTTATGAAATTTGTAAGATTTTCCACTCTGGTTGGTTGTTGCGATAGTTCTCATTATTGGGGCACATGCCATGAATATAAACTGCTAAGATCTCTGTCAACCCATCATAATAATTGCATCGAAAAGAAGAAAATGTTAAAAATATATTAGAGTCTTCCTGCAACAAGATCAGAAGATGCGTCCAATTCGTTCATATTGGTCTCCTAACATTTGGGCATTAGGCAATCCAATATAAGAGGTTTGTGAGAAAGGCAAAAAAGTATATATTTAGCTCGTTTCGAAGTGATTCTAAATATGCCAATAATCATTTTTATGGAGAATCATTTCTCCATATAATGTTTTAAGTGAATATATAAAGAATCACCTTCCATATGCTTTTATCCAGAATCGCATAAAATCACTTAAACGTACTTCTCCTTAGAGAAACTCAGCTCATTGCCTATGTGAGATTCAAAGCCTTTGAGGGGATAAGGGGGGCCACCCCTAAGTTATGAGGTATAACATGGAGATTTTGATACCTCTACAAATTACAATGATCCTATTTATTAAATTTAGGCCTTAAGCTGAAAAAAGCCTAGGCATCCAGATATTAATGAGCTAACGTATTCAGAAGAGGCATTTAAGGCCTGATTTTGACTCTCACCTTCCAATCTCAGATCTTATTCAGTTTCTGTTTGTTTTTAGTCAAAAGGAAGAACAGAAAGAGAAATCAAGAATATTTTAAATAGGCATATATGGGTTAGGCCAGGGCAGGGAGCCCGCTCCTTTGCACCCAAGTTTGAATTTCCCTCTCTTAAATTATATTAATTTAGAGGAAATTCGAAATGAATGTAAAATATGCCATAAGTACTCCTAATTAAACCATCCATATCAATCTCTCTCTCCCTCTCTACATGCAATGAAAATATTAGCCATGCACGTTCCCATATTTCATTTCCGCAGGACCAGCAATGTTTTGGAAGCTGCTGAAACTTAAATGCAAACATACTTCAAAAACATGATCAATCGGTATCAAACGGCATCAATTAGAATTAATACATGTCGTACGTAGCTAGGTGAAAAAAATTAAATACCAGAATTGTGACACATGCGCAGCATGTATATATATATTTGCATAAAATAAATGGGGTAGTAATGTGGCAGCATTACTACGCCATTTAAAAAGAAAGATTTGCGCAAAGGACCCACTAGTGTAGTGGTTGGGAGTTTACTCCACCCAGGCAAGGTCCTGGATTCGAGTCCTGACATCTGTGTTGTGTGTGTGAGTTTAGTATATATATTATTGCCCCTTTCAATAGGAAAGGTCTTCCAAAAAAAAAAAAAAAAGAAGAAAGATTTGCAGCCATTGATTCGTACGCAGCATACAGCTCATATACATATGTACAATTGAAGCATATCAAGGCACTGCTGAAAATGAAAGCTTTGATCAGCATATACAGTAGTGCATGTGTTGTTGGGGGCTATATATATGTATGCATAGAGTGTATTTATGCCAAAAACGTACAAGGTTGGGCTAGTTAAAACAAGGATTGAAAGGAATGTGTCAATGCAATAAGAAGAAGCCTTCATTGCTGTTGGGACCTGTTTAGGGCATAGAGGAAATGAGAATGATGGACAACAACTATGTCTTGCCATAAAAAAGAAATGTTCATTTGAATCGTTCACGCATATAAATAATCGTTAACTAATGTTGATGTATACGTTGATTAATGATTTAGATCTATGAGTCATCGACTCACAGGTATTAGCTGGGCTTGGTTAAGGGAACCCACCACCAAACGAGTCTACATAGGGCATTCAAGTACTTGTTTGTTTCCTTTTAGGTCACGTTTGGTTCACGGAACATATTTGAGGGGAAATCACTTCTCATATCATTTTTCAAGAGATGGGAAATGAAAATTCCTTTCCCATGTTTGGTAATCTTGGGAAAATAATCAAGAAATTCCACTTTATTTACTTTCACATGTTTGGTTTGTGTAGGAATGTAAAAAAAGTTTGTTTAATTTTTCAATTATACCCATATGAAATCAAATATAAAAAAAGAATGCATTTAATGGTATATTGTAATTCTAAATTGTTAAGAAAAATTAGGTTTTAGCAAAAAGAATCTTTACTAATCAGGTTTTAATACCTATACTATTTCTGTTTGGGCTTTAAACATAGGAATCAAAATTTTCTTTTAGATTTGGCCAAAGAGCAAGCCCACATTCATTGGTCCTGGCTAAATTATAAAGGTAAAATACAATTTTACCCTTATTGTTTTAAAGGACTGGCCAAAATCAGGTAAAAAAAAAAATCAGATCTCTCTGTAAACAGATCTCGATCGGAACCACTAGACTTGAGGCGGTACTCCTTGGAAGCCTTGGTGGCTACGGAGTGCTCGATGGCGACAGAGAATTGGACTGAGCTAGAACGACGGCGTCTTGGGCTTGGGATGGCGCTGGATAGTTGGGGTTTGGGGTTTAGAGGAAAGGAAGGGATTTTGGAGGAGGTTGGTGATGGACTGGGTAGCTAAAGCCATGTTTAAATATTTGTTTTGGAGAGAGAGAGAGAGAGAGAGAGAGAGAGAGAGAGAATGGGGGGAATGTTTGGAGGGAGAGAAGGGCGTGGAGAGATATAAAGGGGGAGAGAAAATGTGAGAAAGCGTGGGAAAGTCCGCCGAAGAGCGATGAATATAAAGAGGGTATTCGATGCTTCAAAACAGATATCTGTTGAATCTAATAGAACATAATCTAGAATAGGAATTTAAAAATAGGTGATTCATGAAGCACAACAAATACTCTATTTTTTGCTTTATTCAATAGCTATTGTAATCTGTGTCCCATATATTGTTACTCATTGTCATTATGCCTTCTCCTTATGATAATAGGGTCCTGAGAGTGACGAGCTTGCTGCTGTTTCAAGACTTGAAGATGATGTCAACTTTTACCAAACAATGGATCCTAAGTTGGCAAAACTTTTCCATCTTGACCCTGAAGTTAAACGACTTGCTTTGTCCCCACAAGTTTCAGGTTTGACATTGCTTGCAAGGTGACTAAAAGTCTATAACCCTTAAAAAAATTTATTGTTGGCCATAACTACTAATATAACCTCAAATTTTACACCTCCATTTTCTATTTTTGTTCATTTTCATCTTTTCTATCACAATCATGAAAGCACCTCCATTGCAGTTTATGTTTTTTGCATTGCAGTTTATGTGTTTCTGCATCGCAGTTTATGTCTTTCTGCAACGTAGTTTATGTTTTTATGCATTGCAGTTTATATTTTTCTGCAATGTAGTTTATGTAGTGGTTTGTCAAAGAGGCTAACTCCTTTGAGGGTCAAGGTTCAAGTTCCTTCAATGTCACAAAATCTTATAATTTTTAGGGTGAAAACCAACCACCCATAATTTTGATATTTATCACCGCAATTGCAATCGATGGGTTTAACATCAATCTTCACTTCATGAGATGTATCACCTCCTACAGGCTTCGCCGATTTATTCATGGGTGTATCTATTGCGTAGTCCTGAAATTCAAATCCCCTCTTTCTTGATTCCAAATATGGGTGTTGTTGTAAAACGAAACATTACCTCCACATATCATGGAAACTGTTACACAAGTTGACGATGCGATCGTAATCTATTGCCATGAATGTCCGGATTTCCCCCTCGGTAAATTTTGATCGCTCTGCTAGATTGATATATAGGCACTGGCAAGAGCAAACTTAAGTAAAGCAATGGGAGTTCTTTTAAGGTAGACCAATGGCCTATCAAGAGAAAACAGAGGAAAAAGAAAATCCCACGGATGCACGCACAATGAGTTTGCCAACTGAATATTTAATTGCAAGTACCAACAATCATTTCCCATAATACAGAAATCAATACCTTGATACCAGTATCAATGTAGGAGGAGCTTATTTCAAAGTAATCAATCAGCGTGCATGCAAGAAATTTACAATCCGAAGCATAATTATAAATGTCGGTTAATGACAGAAATATATTACTACTTGAATAAGGGCAAGCTAGACAATGCAATGAATCATTTTTCTTTCCAGAATATCTGCAAGAACCAAAATGGCATAGAGCATCTATACTTCGGCCTGTTATATCCTCTTCTTTCATCAAAGATCGTTGTCTCCATCTTGAGGGGCATTTTCTGTTCATTACTTTCTTTGACTGTTTTAGTGTAAATGGCAATCATTGTTGGTAACAGCAATGAACCTATCTTTTAGTTTATTTTTCACCTTCATTTAATTTTTCTTTATCAAGCCAACCCGGACCAGAAGATAAAATTTAAAAAATTAAACAGAAACTTTTTTCATATTTTCGATTAATATATATTTCAAATTCATATTAAACGGTTGCTCCAATCAAACTTAAGAACCCAATACATATCGTGATGGGAATTGAACCACGTGGCCTCATTTCACTTTGAAGTTGATCCCATTCACTGCAAAAAAATAAATGTGCATTCTTTAATTTATTATTAGATTAGTATAACACCATAGAGAGAGAGAGAGAGAGAGAGAGAGAGAGAGAGAGAGAGAGAGAGAGAGAGAGAGAGAGAGAGAGAGAGAGAGAGATTGCAATCTAACATTTAGTGGAAGCTTTGCCTGCCAACTTCGTCAACATAAGAATTGGATGATGACCGTTTGTAATAATAATTATTTTTGTAATGGTGACAATTGTCTTTTGGTTTAAAATGAATTACTTAAAATTTGCATAATGGCATATTTTGTAATTTTTAGCTTTTTATAATGCATGAGTGTAAAATTACATCATATTTTTTATTCTTTGGCCTTTTCTTAATTAAGTGAATTGAGTTTGTATTTTCCTAATTAGTAAAATATATAGTGTCTATAAACTAAAGCACCCAAATTGTTAATGGGGACAATATGGTTATGAAAAATGTGTATTTAATGTTGGCTCATTTTCCTTAACTTTCCCATGAAGAGGAAAACAAAACCCAAGGGAGGAGGAGGGCTTCACTTTCCCCTTTACTTTCCCATGTGCAAGGCAACAATTTCCCATGCATGGACTTACCAAACATGGGAAAGCAATTGATTTTTCATCCCCAAGTCTCCTTTCTCATGAACCAAATGGGGCCTTATAGTAGTAGTGTTTACCTACAATTAGTTGTATATAACTTTGTGTCTATCTCACGTAATGAAAGAATGAATACATTATTATTGTCTAACCAGTTATAGCTTCTTTTGTAGGATTGTAAATACATGATTTTTTTAAAATATTTAACACCAAAAAAAAAAAAAAGGAAGGTGAAGCAAAAAAAAAATGAAATCATCGAGATCATGTTTATGTGTTCGAGTGATGGTCAGGGGCGTTTCTACGTTAAGGGCAGGCTAGGCAGCTGTTCAACCCAAATTTTTCCAAAAAAATATTGAATGGGCAGCTTCTCTCCTCTTGTCTTGTCTACAACAACTTCTCCTCTTCTGTGCAACAACTTCTCCTCTTCTGTGCAACAATTTCTCCTCTACTTCTCTTGACAGATAGACATCAACTTCTCCTCTTGCTAGCAAAAACTTCTCTTTTTGGCAACAATTATTCTTCTCATTCTCTCCTTTTTAATTATCTTATACATCTTTAATTTGAAATTGAGTATTCTAGGGTTTATGAATTGGGAATTTTGTTGAAATTAATTAGGGCTTTGATTTTAGGATTTTGTTGAGATGTTTGATTTGTTGTTGGTATTTTTGAGATGTTTGATTTGTGTTGGTATGTTTGATTAAATGCATTGATGCTATTATGAGAATTGATTTATTTTTGTTGAGATGTTGATTTCTCTTCTTGGCAAAATCTTCCCGATTCTCCCATTGTTAAGCCTCAAGTTGAGAGAGTTGAGAATCAAAGAGTCGATGATGATCAAGATTTTAATATCAATTATCTTAAGTGTGATCCAGGATTACGTTGTCTAGTTTTAGTTTTTGTATTTGTTAAATTTTTATTTATTGATAGAGATGCATTTTAGGGTAAGACTCAAAACGTCCCTCTGACTATGTGTATCTTTATATGTTTATTAACGAAATCAACTCGTACCGTCCAATTTAGTATGTAAATTTTGCCCAACCAACTTTCGAATCCTGGAACCGACACTGATGATGGTATTGCCCTTTATATTTATAATTTTGACTTGAAAATGTCATAATTTTCTTTATAATGTCACTTGTGCAATTGCTCTTCCCTTCCACTAACAAAATCAACCATTTCACTTTTGTTCGTCGCTTATAGTGCGTGCCGCCCTCTGGTTAAAAGGTGGTCTTATTTTGTCAACTGTGGAAACATTAACTTCACACCCAAAAAGAAAACAGATTCTTCTGTTAATCAAGTACTTGACATGTACTCCTATTCCTTTTTTCCAAAATGAAACTTTATCCACAAATTCTTGCACACAAATAACTCTACACAAACAAAACTTAGACTGTTCAATTTAGACAGAACAGTAGTTATACAGATGATTTCTTTTCTAATTTTTTTTTGGGGGAGGGGTCTTTAATGTACGGAGAGGGAGATTGAACTCGGGTACAAAGAGGCTGGCACACCACCTTAACCAACTGGCTTGACCCACGTATACCATTTCCTATGAATCATTGCTGACTCTAAAAATCAGATGAGACAAAAAAAAATATATGAATTTGTTTGTTACACAAACTAGACAGTTGTGAGAGGTGCTGAAACCGATAATCCAAATGATGAAAGGTCACACTCAGCTGAGTCAGCTCAACTCATGGCACTTTGGTACATATGAGTTGTTGTTCCATTACCAGCAGGTACATGAAAATGATCACTCAGCTCCCATGACAGCTCAAATGGCCCATTTTAGAAGAACCACTATAACTATAGACCTCACCAATGGCAAAAAAAAAAAAGATCAAAGGAGAGATGCTCATGTTATTTCAAAGGGTCTAATAATATGTACACATTTTTGGGAAACATTGGGTGGCCGAGAGGTTAAAGCGATTGTTCAATGGATGGGGTCGCAAAACAGCTACCTTTCTTTCATTTAGTTCCTGTTTTTTTCAATCTTACCTTGTAGCTAAGGTTTGCAGTTGGAGGACATATCCTTATTTCCGTCAATTGAATGGATGATGCAGTCATGTGCCTCGCACGTGATTTAAGTCAAATCATATTAAGTGAAAATCGAGCCAAAATGTGTTTGATACATCACCATGTTGTTAAAAATAGAAAAATTCATTGAATTGTAAGAGATACACAAATTGTATGAAGTTTTAGTGAAAATGAACTCCGATTACAACAACATTTCTTATATATTAGCCTTTCTTTACTTGAACTTTCCGACTATTACGTCATAATTAAGGTGCGTGACACCGTGCATATATTGAAATGATCATCATCTCTCTTAATGTTGAAACAATCTTAATTATGACATCAAGTTTGAAAAAGGATTACAACTTGGGTGAAAGGATCATGTCTCACATTGCAAAAATTGACCAACATTAATGGGATATGTCGCCTCAAGATCATACCAGATATCAATTTTATATTAAGGAACAAATTTACCAATTTCTAAGAATTACTCAGAAGCAATTCACTAGTACTTTTGTCCCCCACTATCATCCCAACAAAGAATGACCTTTGCCGTCAATCACATTACTTTTACAGTTTACTGCTGCACTCTGACTTCTAGGGGTGGGCATCAATCGTGATCCGACCAAACCGGCCGAACCAATTCGTATTTACGGTTTGGTTGGTTTGACTTTAAAAAAGTCACAGTTTAAAATCGAACGAGCAAAGTAGATTGGTTGATTCGATTTTGAGGTTTGAAAAAGCGTGCTAATCCAGAACGAACCGTTCAAATATTAATTAATTAATTATATATATTAATTTACATGTGTCAATAGTTGAGTGGCTAATTGAAGTAGTAGTGTGCAGCCAGCATGAATTGGACTCCAAACCAATTATTTTCGAACTCCAACCTCGCTCTAATCTTATCTCTCTCGGCTCATCTCACTCTCGAGGCTCACGCTGCCTCACCACGGCCTTGCTTCAATCTAACCCATTCTCACATCGCATAGCGTCGTCGCTCCATCGTCGGCGTCGCTCCATCGTCGCACCTCCTTGAACACCCGGCCTCACGCAGGCCTCACACATCCATCGTCGCGACCTCCATCGTCTCCGTTTCCGCCGCTTCAATCAAACCCACCTCAATCGTCGCGACCTCACGCCCACCTTCAATCGGTGCGGTGTGCTTGCAATTTGTTGGTGATTATGGATGAAGCTATAACTCGATGCCAACGATGGTGAGTTCTTCCAATTTATTTAATGTTCGATTACGCAATTTGTGCGATTAAGGAGTTGTGCAAGTATTGTTTTCCTTTTTCTGTTTTCAAATTCACAGTATTGTTTCTTTATTTATATCAAATCGAGGATATCGAGAATCGAGATGGTGCCTACCCACATGCTTCAAACCGAATAAACAAAGATGAGAGGGCCCTCCCCAAGTCAGTTGAACCCGGACACCGCGATACAGCTGACTAAGTCAGTTTCTCTCTCTTTAAATTTTTAGTTTTTGTTCTTTTTCTTCTTTGGTTTAGTGTAATTTGACTTCATTTTGCTTGGATATCGAATAATAAGCATGTAAGAAATTTAAATGTTGGTTCAGGAGAAATTTGACTTGTTGGATGGGTTCCTTCATTTTTACATTTGCTTGGATATCGAGGTAATTTGACTTCTGTTGGTTCAAAATTTAAATGTTCATTAGATGGGTTCCTTCTAAATTTTATATATGTATATGTTACAGGTCAAGACTAGACCTTTAATATCGATGGTGCAAGAGATTTCAATATTGAATTCTTGGGATATTGTTAGGACATTTCAAATTTGTGTTGTTTCCACATAGCAATATCAATGTGCAATGCATTTCCAACAATCCAGTTGATTGTGGAACATTTGTTTGTCTTTCTGAACTTGTTTCCAATGGCATTCACTTATAACTGATTTATTTAGTTTTTCCCATTCCATTTTGTTGATCTTTGTACTTTCTTTCTCTTGCCATTCAGACATGTGTTGATATTGTTATGAATTCCTTTCTGTTTCAGTGAAGATGCTAACAAAAGGTGGTCCCAGAGAAATAAAGTTCTTAAAGATATTGTAGTTGGGACTTTTGTGATGCTCTTCATCTCTTCTGCTTTTATTGAAAGCTTGTGCTGATCATTCTTAAATTGCAAGCCTACCTTGAAACTGCTTTTATGTGCAGTATGGGGGCAGCCGGCATACTACATCAGAAGAAGGCTTCAATCATGTGCCTCAAAATGTGTTTTAATATGTTGCTTTTAATTTGTTTTCATGGAATTTACGAACTTTAGAATGGGGACATACCACTTTAGAATGTTTGTATGATGAAAATTATGAACTTAAATGCATGCTGGAAACTCTGCAGCCTTTGATTAAATGGAATGTTGTTGTGTTGGCCTTTGATGGAATGATATAATGGCAAAATGTTAGCATTATAATGTCAGAGCAGGTTGAAAAATGCATGGTTTTGTGTTAGGCACAAACCGGCCGAACCAATCGAACCAAACCGTTACAGTGGTTTGGATTGGTTCGGTTTCATTATGGTTTTAGGCTAATCCGAACCAAACCGATCCGTTATTTTCTTATTGGTTCAGCTGTGGTTTGAAAGTAAAACCGAACCAATCCGGACCGTGCCCACCCCTCACGACTTCTGTCTATTGCTTCAAGGAAGATTTGAGCCACATGATGGGCTTATTATTGGTCACCGTAAATTTATTTTTATTATTTTAATCTTCCTATAATTTTAACCAGACGAGAATATTCCCAACCGAACAACTTCAAATGGACAAATAATTCCAAGGAATCTCACTAACCACTACAGCTTTTTCCCACTAACTTATTATTGATTTCAACTAATTTTACCGACCCCTTCGGATATCGTTTGGTATTTGTTTTCAGTTTGAATAGTGTACAATTTTTCGTGTTGATTTTGTGCTTATATCTAAAATTAATTAAATACTATAACTTTAAAGTGGTTTTGGATACAAGTAGAAAATGGATGTAAAGTTTCCCCCCCCTGAGAAATCACTCTCCTAGACAATATTGCATGTACTTATGGTGAGCCAAACATCAAACATTGAACCACTCATATTGGTGGTAATTATGGAACAAAATGCGCATATAACTGCCAATGGGATCTAGTCAAATGAAAAAGAACCTTTACTTGTAGACTAATGATTTCAAGTTCGAACTCCCATAGCACATTAACAGTGTTCGTTTATCCAATTTTAAGTTAGAGGGTAAAAAATGAACCCAACCTCGAACTTATATTGAGGAGAAAGTGACTGAACCCCCAAGTCCCAATGAAGTGAAAGACATGATATATGACAACTTGTATAGAGTGTTTAAGTCCAAGCACACCCAAATGAAGAATAAAATAAAATCAGTTTTTTTATTGCATGTAGCTGTGATTATATATGCTCAAAACCCTAGCTAGCAAGACTCAAATGACAAGGCCATGTTTAAGTATAAACTTTCTCAGTTTTTTTAGGACAGTGAGGTGCAGTTTATATGTCTGATTTGGTAGACAATAAGATCTATGAAATCACGCTTTAGTTTCCACCAAAAGTATTGCTACTTCAAATTTGCATTCAAATCAAATATCACAGGTTCCATGATAGATGGGAAGAAAATGACGAAATAAGTAAACTCTTGATCAAGGGCTATGATTTTTTATCAGTCAGCAACAACATCATCATAAGCTACCCACTTCATATGATTGAAATCAAAAGTAAAATGATGGTTCATGGAATCTAGAATTAATAAATCAAGTCATAAAAAAAATATTAAATGTAATTAATGCCATGATTATGCTTTGCACTCACTCACTAACCTCGCAATAATAATCCAAGGAATTATGAACCGACCAGCATCACCAAGGCTTGAAGCCAACAAGCACCACATGATCAAGAAAATGGTCAACATTGCAGAACAGAAAAGTCAAAAGGTGCTTAATCTAGCTCATATAAGATAATTGTCACATCAAATATAATGACAAATAAAATACTGGAAGGGAAGGGTTACCCTTTAAATTAAATTAAGAATTATTGCTTCCACTTATGAAGATAATGATATACTTATTATTTCAGCAAATCTACCAAATATTCGTGCCACAAGAAAGTGATGGAAGTATTTGATGCATCAAAAGTCAATGTGTATATCCACTGAGCCGGATATCAAATGTGCTGCTTTATTTGAGTTACTGGATCTGATTGCATCTCCCCTGACCTGAATAATGAAAATTGACAAAGAACCAACCAGTCAGCAATGTGCTAGCTAGCTAGCAAACATCATTTTCGGCTTCAACTTGGGATTATATCATAATTGCTTTTTGATTTTATGAAAATGACTTTTATATTTTTTTTGTTCTTTAGATTTTGAACTAAAATACTGGGCTAGCAGAGACGTAGGAATCTCTGAGTTTAGTTTTTGTTTTGGGCCTTTGATCCTCCCTTGTTTACCAAAAGAATTTAAAAAAGAAGGAAGAAAAGAAATGGATCATCTTTCCCAGGATATACCATACAGTAACTTTGAGCTAAAGCTTCCGAGGTGTTGATATATATCTTGGCAAGTGGCTTATCCATGTGCTCCATTTTGATTCTATTTCATTCCAATTCCCCCTTCTATTTTAATTCCAAATAAGTAAAATCGTGAGAGATTGGTCGACCCGCCCAACCCGGCCTACCCCATAAACATGCTTCAGTTTGTTAACAGACAACAGCCTATACACTATTCTCTAGTTAATATACCAGGAACAGGAAGCACTAGAACATGTTGTCTATACCTCCTACACTCCGACGGCTGAACATGACTGGTAATTATATATAGAACACAAAGAGACAACATCTTTGCCACATGGGGCGGTAGTCAATGTGCAGAGAATAGAATCTCGCAGATTAAAGAACATGGCCTGTTGAACATAATCCTAGTGCATAACGTTGACAGTTATTCATAAATCTGAGACGGGCGGGCCAGGCAGCAACAAGACTTATTTATGGCCCGGTACGAACCCAGCCCAATCTAGCCATTAATGAAGAACAAGACTGAGCATGAGGTAGAGTAAAGAAACCGGCAAAAAGGGAAAATTTGTGACATTACTGAAAAGGAAGCCTATGAAGAGAGTGATGAAGAAGCATTACATGCAAGAACAATTATCAGCATCACAAACAACTTCAACTAGTTGGCTATAACATTATGAACTCCACAAATACTAATATTCTTAACATGTTTTAAGATGTTTCATAATAAACAGACTAAAAAAACAATGCCTCTTTTTTTCTTTTCTTCAGACAATCAAAACATCAACAAGACAAGATGCTCAACATGGTACTGCCATCCAGCCCAGGCCATACTGTCTGTGTTCTTCCTTCCAAGTTCCAACTTTTGTAGCTTACTCCTCTTTCCCCACGATAATGTTCAATTGAAAATGGGAACCCGAAACAGTCGATTTCAGGCACCAGCTAGTTCCTGTTTTTGGATTTCTCCATGGCTCTAGGAGCTAAACAAAAAAAACCAACAAAGAAAGGGCAGGATAAGAGTACAATTTACCATTTAATTAAAAAGGTGAAAATATCAGAATGTTTATGAATGCTAGAGGTTACTAACCAAGCTTCGCACATATTGATCTATCTTGCAAAAATATAAGCTGGGACTATAATAATCTAGAACTCTAATTTGAAGCAGTATTTCCTTAAGTGGCAAGGCAAATATGCAACTAGCACTAACAAATGCAATAGTCTACTGTAATGATAAATAAAGTTGTGTGGCAACAAAGCATGAAACTGAAACCATCACTTCAATGCATTCTACTTCGCACAGATATTGCAATCATTTATGCTGTCAAATTCAACCTTAGATAACTCCACTAGAAAATAGTTCATGTCAAAATACCAATTTTACTTGTTAGACCCTTTCACAGCAGGGCTCGGAAAGTCGAAACAGATTCTCCTATATCACATGATCATCTTTACTTAGCATTCAAGTCAACTAAGATGGATCTATTCATTGCTGGATACCGATCCTCAACTGGCACACTGCCATCATACCTACTGAAGTAAATAGGAAATCAACAAACCTGTCTACAAAATTCACCCCTCATTCACTGCCTCAAAAAATTTAAGCCTACATTGTTTTATAATCATTTAATTCCCAATATCCATCTGATAAGCACATGAAAATATTTATCAACTGGTCCAGCTGAGCACGCCAACAAGATAAATTTGGTAAAACTTAGAAATGTATCTTACTACCCTTTTGTTTATGCACAGACATAAACACTCCCAAACCTAATATGACATTTTTGACCAAATAAGATGATTATTATCAGCCCAACCAGTGCAAATAGTAGTAGGGGAGATCATTAAAGACAAACCTAAGCCAATGGCATCGGAGCCCTTCATTATCTTCAACCTCTTGCACGAATCAATAAACATCCTGTTAAAAAGTCGAATTGGAGTTAAAATTGCAGATGCATTACATAAATAAAAAATAAAAATGCCTGAGATGAGTATCATGGCCTATGGATACATGATATTAGAATGAACTACTTTTCTTGCCTTTGTTTTTTTCCCCATTATTTCCCTTCCTCTTTTGTCTGAGAACAATGAGACTACTCATGATTGCTGTTAATACTTAAAACTCTTGAACATTTTTGCATCCATAGAAGGATATAAATTATACAAAACAGAATAACTTAATTTTAGCATATTTGAACAAGGTTTCTTGAGTTGGTAGTTCATCATAAAGCAACTAGTTGAAGTCTTTCTACCATCACATTTTCAAAAATTTATGAGTGAGCTTATCAATTAAAAACTTGTCAATTTTGAAACTTTAATACTACAATCATGATCATGATCATGATTATCATTATCATTATCATATACAAATGAATATGGAAATTGAGGTATAATATGTGTAATTTAAATAGTTTATGCAAGAATTCATCTGAGGTAAAAATATTGTATGTCAACTAAACAAGATTCGTGCATATTCTCATATTTCCATCAACTCAGTAAATGATACTATGATGGGCAACCTCACATCCTTAGTCACAGTGGCTTTATCTCTCCGTAAATAGGAAAATAAGGGTTGAAAGATAACTTTGTTGTCCATCTCATCTTGCACCCCACATCATATGATCAATGAACTTGCATACATTCTCATCGCATGGACACAATTTAATGTAAAAATAAAAAATAAATAACGATTTGAATGTAGACTAAAGCAGACTATCCAGTCCTTGAGATGCTTCAGAATCTCAAATCTCTAGTTTCTTGGATGGTTTAAAATGTACAATATACTATCACCCTCCTGACATGAGGTGGGTAATGAAGTATTTCATTGATAAATCTCTTGCCCTTCTAGTATCACCCTCCTTCACAAGTGAACTATAATATTCCTCACTCAACCATACATGTAAATTTTACCGTCACACATCAAATTTTTACTGTTAGTTGAGTAAAAATTGCTGTTATAACATTGATAAATTCAAATTATGACATATATAACTTCGAATGAAAAGCTTAACTTTTGGAATAAAACATCAATGTTTCTACACTAAATCAGTTTAAAAAATTGTCTTTGTGGATGGAAAGCAATAAGAGAAATATTGGAACACTAAACGGGTAAATCAGAACTTACTCCCATGGGACATCCCCAACAAGCATCCAGTCACCATCCTTATCCTCATACGTAAGCACATATTCTGATCCATGAAGAAGATCTCTCAGCTTACTCTCACTCAGTCTTTCCCTTCCCGGAGCTCCATGGGATCCATATTGCCCTGAAATCACAATAAAAAATGCACAAATTGGGTTCATGCAGAAATGGGATGGTTTTCTCTATTTGCACTTTAGACATCTCAGATTGCAAACATCCATCAATATCCAAGCATGAAATGACCACATTGATAAGAAAAAGAAAATAAAGGCACGATATTACCATTAAATAAACTAGAGCAATAATTCACCTATGGTAAAACAGCTGAACATCTTTTCGAGAGCAGAAGACAGCTCTTGATATGTAGAGTAGGTTCTCAGATCTACCTTCCTCAAGTAGGGAGCACCATCCATGCTGACCTTGACAAAAAGACCACCAGGACCAGGTTTTCCATTAACTTCGTCATTGTTCTTTGAGGTGGTGGCTAAAGAATTTTTCCTAAATGATCTAATTGGAGGCCACCCAACAACTTGTGCCCTGTCAAACAAAGAAGAAGATACAATTACAAACAACCAAAACTTTCATATAAAGCTTCACAATCCTCAATTGAAAATTTCATCTTACTTCGCAGCTGGGGCACTGCTGTTGTTAGAAGCACCCAAAGGTAAGCTGGCTCCATTCGTAGCATGGGACTGTTCTTGTAAAACTTTAGTGAGCACCTCTTTTGTCATGGTTGGCTGAGTCCCAGAAGGCCTGGATGGTAGCATTACATTGATTGAATTCACAGGAAACTTCCCTTGTCCAACAGATTCTGGAGATTCAGAATCAGAACCAGCTGCATGAAACATCCAATTTCCTTCAGTATAAACAGAACTTTTCAACTCTGAGAATCCATCCATGGTGTCAGCAAAGCCCCTTTTGTTGCCTGAAACAACATTCTTCTGTGATGAGGAGCAGATTCCATCTTTTGATGGAAGCAAAGGAAACAGTGGCTTCTCGTCAAGTTTTCCTGAGTTCAGCAAGCAAAGATCTGGTTCCCGTTCGGGTGATTGGGATCCAGGAAGACCAAGCCTCAACTCTGTGGCCTGAAAATTCAGCTTGTTCTTCTTCTCTTCTGACAAGCTCGAAACTGTGGAGCTGTCAACCGAAGAACAATCTGACAACCCAAGGTAGTTGCGTTCTTTCAGTCCAGACCCATTATGGGAGATACAGTCCATAGAGCGTGAAGAAGCTACCATAGATCCATTGCTCTGTCCTTCCTCCTCACCACCCAACAGTGGTGGAGACATTAGAAACTATACTGCTTTAAATGGAAACAAAATTAACAAAATTAACAAAATTATCAGATCTATTGCTTGCAAAACCGACACTGAAACCAAAACATGAAAATCCTGACAGCACAGGATGGGGAAGGTACACTGATTAAAGGTCTAACTATTTCATCTGATGGAAATTAAATTCACAAAAAGTAATAATGGAGTTCTGGAAATTTTGATCGATTGGACATCATGTATTTTCTCATCATGATTGCCCCACTAAAATAATTGAGGGCATGAATAATGGTTTTTCAGTAGGCAAACTTCCTGCTAAAAAAAACAGTGCCTAGCAGAAAATTAATGAAATTTTTAGCACCACAAAAATCTCTAGCCACTAGGTTCATGAAAGGGTAAAAGAGACAGCTTGGCCAGTGGCCACTGGTACTGCACATATAATCATAAGGCTTCAGAAAACATAGAAATCAAGATTCAAGAGTATTGTTTTCTAAAACCCAAAAAAGAAAACATAGAAATGAACCAAGAAGAAACCTATACAAAAGAACATCAAGAAGAAACTTATACAAGATCATACCAAAAATGGAAAAGTAAATTCACCACCAATGAAAGGTTGTAACAAACACAAGAAGTAAGCTCCAGAACGTCAATTTCAGAAGCTTATAAGAAACTAGCTGTAATAAAATTTCAATGTTCCATCCAAAGCCAAAACAAATTCACAATAAAAACAAACTGAAAAGAAGAACCGCGTTTTTCTACTTCCTTTAATAGGAAAAAGGTCAACTCGGTTTTGTAGCATTTGTCTGCATGAGCTAAGCTTTACCTTTTCTTAAAAACTTGTAATCCCCTTTTCTCTCATTTCCCCAATTTTTCTAGGAAACCAAACAGACAACGGAAAAAAGTAAAACATTTTTTCTGTCTATAAAAACAGAGAAAATTGTAAGATCCACTACACGCTAAAAAAATCTCAAAAAAAAAGGGGGAGTAAACTGAAAATGCTCGAGACTTTGACCTGAAATAATGAACAGTAAAATGCAGAAGTTAAAAAATAAAAACCCAAAAACAAAAACCAACCCAGAAAGGAGTAATTACAGAGAAATCAAAGAAGACTAATTTCCAGAACGAACTCAAACTTAGACAGTATCAAGATCTCAGAACACAAAGACCCAGAAGTCAAACAAGCAAAAAAAGCTTAGCTTGAACCATATACCAAATTACATACAAGTAATAAGAGTATAAAAGAAGCTTTTAAGCATGAAAACAAAAAATAAAAAAGAAGGAATATTCGTAGCTCGTACCTAAGGAACTTGTGTGGATGAGACAAAGAAGAGAAGTCCGACGAACCCTTTTCTGAAATCTCAAAGAAAATGCAAACAAAGCAACAAAGCAGAGCACAGAGAGAGAGAGAGAGAGAGCTTAAGACCCTTCCATTAAGCAGAAAGCAACAAAAGCTTTATTTTTTAGCCTGAGCTCGCCGAGGAACTCGAAGCTCACAATGGTGATTTGTTTTTTCTTTTGAAAAGAAAAAAAAAAGCAAATAGGGGCAGAACCGAAAATACGGATAAAAGGTTGGCTTTTTTTATTATTTTGATATATGCTTTGTCTGCGAAATACGGACCGGCTGGTTTTGCACGGCGCCGATATGGGACAGGAATAGGAGGATTGAAGGCTGAGATTGACGAAATTTAATGAATCTGAGCCGTCAATTCTTGGTTCCAGTGAGAACTTTCTACTATTTTCTTTCTGGTCTTTTTAGTTTCGGAAATGAGCAAACAAATAGATTTTTGGCGCATAGACGGTTTGGTTACAACTTTACAAGGGCTTTAACGACCCGTTACGTTATTGCTCGTGTCAAAATATTATAAGGCTTTTTAAATCTCAAAAAATTAGGACAAGAGAACATAACAATTAAAAAATAAATTATAATAATACTTATGTATATTTATTTTAAAAAATAAAATATTGATGTTCATACTCTAATTTCACAATACTATACAGTGAAATTCATGTTTTCTAAGTTTTTTAAATATATTTTATTAAATTTATATGAATTATAATTGAATTAACACATTAGTTAATTCTGAGTATGAATTGACCCGTGTAACATGACTTAGTCTCCCAACTCAATTTTAGTTAATATAGTCCTTCAACTCGACCATATGTCATACCTTTAGTTATTTCCAACACTTTTTTGTAAATTTTTCAATTTAAGGGTAAATGATGTTGAACTTATCCATGAGTTACATATTAGTCCAACAACTCTTATTTTAGTTCTTGTAGTCCTGCAAAATAAATTAAAAGAAACTAACATTTAATAAAGTAAAAGGCAATGGAAATAAAATAAAAGTTAATGTTGAATACTATATAATTGATTTAACATTGTCAACGGGGTCTAGTCCAGTATAAAAAGGGCTTTGACTTCCAGATCACATGTCTCAGGTTTGAATCCCCACGACATCATACTCGTGTGTGTGTATGAAATCCCCCCTCCCCTCTGATTTATCCACTTTCACACCTCTTAAGCCCTACCACCTTGAGCTCGCTAACCACCAAGCCACTGTAAACATTGACTCATGCACCTTAAACTCTCACTGTATCCCTCTAGCTTTTACCTTTAATAATCCTATTCGTCCATAATCGTTTCCTACACTAGTCAAAAGTCTAACCAAGCCAAGCTCGCAGAAGATGTTTTTCACTTTTTTGTGTGGAGAAATTCTATGATTGCATTCATAATTCGGCCAAAAAAGCCACTAGCCACAAAAGGCCAATACAAACTAGCCATAAAAAGACCATTACAATAATGGAGTGGTCTAACATCAAAATTAAGACAATCTGATGCGCCTCCACTAACGATCACGCAAGATTTAAGAAATTATGACATAGGTATCCCAACCAAGATTGCAAACTTAGAATAATCAAAAAGAGATAACACTTAAAAAAATCAAGCTATAATAATACAAATAAAACTCTCACAAATGAGAAATGAAAAGCTCTCACAAAGGAGAGGTGAAAAGCTCTCACAAAATGAGAGATGAAAACTACACAAAGAAACCGAAAGAGTCTCTGCAACTTGTTCCAAACATAAAGAAACCACAAAAATGATGGTGGTGGAGATCCGAAGCCGAAATGCAGTCGCCTGTGATGGTTGAATGAAAATCATAACAAAACGAAAACAAATAAGGAAAACCATTTGTTGTCCCTAAAAATGGGGGAAGAGGTGAAGGGAGGAAGAACAATGGCTTCCTCCCCCCTCAAAGTGAAAACAGCTTTATGAGTGTTTTGTGGGAGAAAGATTGTTTTTCAAAGTGAAAACGGCTTCCTCTCCCCTAAACCCTAAACCCTATCCCGAAGATGTTGTCTCTAGCCCTTTGATAAGTTATAAAAGTTTAATTATTGAAGGCGACTCTAAGGTTTTAATTGATGTCTGAATTATTTGAAAAATTAAAAGTTTGTTTACTGAAAATAAACTAAAAATTAATGTTGAATACCATATAATTGATCTAACATTATTACATAGACAATAAGCAAAACATAAGTAAGTGGCGACAAGTCTTTCGTATTCAGAAGAGTAAACCAAGGCATTAAACCAGGAATGCGATTTCATAATCAAACCAGATAATCAATTATTAACTAGTTCTGTATGATTTATTATGTCCTTGGTTTTGGCAACTTGCAATGCTATTTAATCTAAATATTAAATGGTTGCTTGAAGAAATCAATATAAAATGGTGGATTTGGTTGAGATTTTACGAAATTAGTAGGGACAAAATGGGTTAAAAATCAGAAAGCGCATGGATGGAGTAGGTGAGACGGTGACGCAAGGGGCAATTAATTGGGAGAGAGAGTAGGGAGGGGGACAGAGAAAAACAGGGGTTGGGAGTGTGATTGGGAGACAAGAAAGCGGCAGTTGACGTCTGTTTGCCAGGTGGTGAGCAGGAATCTAACCTCCCTCCTCCATCATTTTCTTTTTCCACAATTACCCTTTTAATAATCTATTATTATTATTATTATTATAAATGTCTAAATGAAAATAAAAACAAAAAACAAAAATATTTGAAATTTCGTTTATTCTGGCATTGTCTTAGCGTGGGTATCTTAGGGACTGTCTTGGCAACAGTCTAAGTTGAATAGTATTTATCCTGCGTTTAGTGTATGTCCTGACTAGGACTAGAATTTTTATTTTTTCAAAAATATATATATATATATATATATATGTATATATGTATAAATGTATATTATGTACTTGTATATATGTATTTTATAATATGTGTAATATATATGTATATATAAATATATATAATATAACATATATGTGTATGTACATGAATACATGTATATTATAAATAATATGTATATATATATATGTGTATATAGGTATATATGTATATTATAATATATATATATATATATAATATAAGGGTATGTTGTAATAATAATATACATATATATGTGTATATATGTATTTTATAATATATACGTGGGTATAATATATATACACATATATGTATATATACGTATATATGTATTATAAAATATAATATTTATTACATATATACACTTATATTATTATTATAATATTAATATGTATATGTGTATATGGATATATTATAATAATAATAATATACATGTATATATGTATATGTATATTATACATGTATAATGTATATGTGTATGTATATATACGTATATATATGTCTAATAATATATAATATATGTTACATATATACACGTATACTATTATTATATATATATATATATATTATATTATATATGTATATATCTATAGATATATACATATATACATATATTATATATGTGTATATATGTACTTTATAGTATATGTGTATGTAAGTATAATATAATATATATATATATATATATATGTGTATATAATAATAATAATAGTAATATATGTTATTATTATTACAATATAATATATTCATCTTATATATTGGTGAACATGAGACTAGTTAAGTATCCTTTTTCACATGAGTTTTGTTAAGCCTTCCTAAGGAGATGTTTTTGGTGGGCCCAAGATTAGCAATCTCATCTAAGACTAGAATTAGATGAACAAATATGGTACTAAATTTAGTCCAATCCAAACCAAGTCAAACCTGTATAACAAACGATCCCTTGGAGTTATAGTTTGGTTTGGTCTCTGGTCTAAACGAACGAGAGCATCATGATGAAACTGGCAGTAGCGGTCTTGCACGCTTGGGCACAAGCATTCATGTTTTGTGCATGCCACAATGTTATCCATCATCACCCTGACATCATCCCCCACGTCACTTTCACCTACTATTTATTTATTGAAAAATAATTGTATTACTATTAATGGTAATTTATGTAGCTAGCTACTAATAGGAAGTCTAGCTAGTATATAGAATATAGATGTAGGGTGGTGGCTTCATTAAGAAACATGGGGCAGTGTCGTTGTTGGCAAAGACAAAAGCATGTTGGACTTGGTTGCTTGCTGCTGGAGAAATTCTAGGCCGCCTAAAGCCCGTCTGGCCTGGTCTGCATTTTCCTAACGATGAGTTCCCTGGCAAAACCAAATTTAATGCACAAGATTTTGATTGGGTTGAATTCTTGCTTAAGATTACACATTGCATGTTTTTGGTGTCACATGAGATTCAAATACTTGATTAATTGAGTAATGTTATCTTGCGTTTGGTATTGACACATATTCCCCATCATACTCTGTGGCCTAGAGTAACCTCGAAGTTGATGGACCTCATAGAGGAAAGAAGACAAACCCATGTCACACAAATCGGCTCCACAATTCGTGCAACGGTTAAACCAAGGCTCATAGAGTCGATGGGAAATCAACTGGATGATGTATGAGTTTACTGTTCATATGCGGTCGTATTAGGGTATATTGGGTTGTAGCTCAAGTCACTCCACCCATTCATCTAAGCCCAATTTCCACACTAGCCCAAGTTAGGTCCCAATGAAAGAAAATTCCTACTTAAGATTCGAGACTTAAAATCCCCAAGCCCAATCAAAGCCCATTTCCCCCACCTCAAAGCCCAATGCCCTTAGCTTAGATTTGAAAGTACCTAAAAGAGTAAATCTGAGTGTTGCATCTTTGAATCTTGATGGAGATAGTTGAAAATCAATTGATAGGTCTTGATATGAGTTGAACTTGGGTTTTGGTTGGATTCATATCTCAATTTGAAGCCTTCTTTGTGGATGGGCTCCATCTTCTAAGGCTTTCTGTGCAACAAATTTCAAAGTTAACAAGAATGGTTTTCTCCAGATAGAAAAAGTAAACACTGACCCATTACTTAATAGGAAATTGCCATCCATACAATGGACTGGAATAGACCGTATCAATTAAAATAGATAATAGTCTTAGCAGTTGTTTGGTGTGCAGCGTGCTTAGTCTGTATTTGTTAAAATGGATAACAATTCAACATATTGTGTTTTATAAAAAGATTAGTTTGAACTCATCTCCAGGAGAGTCTTCAAATTCTAGCTAAAATAGCTAAAAAGCTATTATAGTAAACCACTTAAAATGTGTTTCCTCTAGCAATGTTCTCTATTTTGGCTAATGTGAAATATTTTTTTTTATTATTTTCTCTTTCTCCTTATCTCTCTTTCTCTTGCAAATCAAATATATTAAAAAGAAAAGTAGAAACTCAACCCCACCAACCTCCCAAATGTCTCTATCTCTCTCTCCCTTTTTCTCTCTCCTCCTTACTAGATGTAGAGAGCCAAAAGTTGGTTCTCCAAAATAAAGAGCCAAGTAGGGAGTCTGCTGGAAGGAAGATTTTCCTTCTTTTTAGCCAAAGTAGCTAGGGATGAGAAGATAGAGAGTCTACTGGAGATGCTCTAAATGTCTATGAATAACTATTTTTAACAACCTAAGCTACAAGCTCCTTTCACAAGAGATAGGCTACCACGTTTGCTTGCTTGGGTAAAATATTCTTGAAATGTCAAACAAGGTAAGACCAAAAATGAAGCTTCCAAGAAGTTGCCTTGGTGTGGACTGTGGACTCATCAATGCTCCTCCAACAAAAAGGATTGCTTAGTGTTAGGCACCCTTCTTGGGAAGCAACCCAGCTCCGTTGGTTCTTGCAGATCTGTGTGGATAAAAGGCCGAAAGCATATGAAAATGACATACATATATGACCTCAATTAGCACAGAGCACTTCATAATCTTTGGAGTGTACTGTGTACGTAAGCACTAACAGCCTAGTTGCTGATATTGTTTTGTCTTTTGAGGGGTTCTCCTTAATTTTTTCGAGGATATAATTAACGCATCTAACTCGAAATCAATTGATAGTTAATAATGAATGAAAATGCCGGATATCTTATACTTTGGGGAATCTGCAAGAGTTCAATTGTTACTTTTCCTCTTCTCTGGTTTTTTTTTTTTCCACTGGGTGTGAAGAACATGTCAATGACGTGTAACACACAAAACTCAATCAATTGGGTCGTCAGTCTTTTTAGCTTTATTCGTACCTCAACAAGTCCACACCATGAAGAGAAAACAGTACGGAAAGATTGTGCTAGTCTTTGTTGAAGGGAATTGGAGTTTATTTACGAGTCAAAAAAACAGGTGAAGTCTTTGCCAAGCATTTTCAAAATTTGAGTTCCACACGGCATATCTTCTAAGATAGCAGCAGCAACCATGTTGTTGTGCTTGATCGCGTCCTTTTACTGTCGCTGAAATAAAACTTTGGTTGTATTAGCCACCACATGGTATGGTCGGTTTTTGGCTGCTCTTTGGGTCCATATTTCTTGAATTCATTTGTTCACAACCGTAGCCATCTCTTCAAAAACACTCAAATGGAAGTGCCCTATATTCCAAGGCACCACATTAAAAAAATTTGAACACTTTTTTGCAGAATCCATGAAATCCTGATCCCATTGATCATTCTTTTACTTTTTCTCAAGATTCCATGAAAATTTGAAATAAAAATTGTGCAAATTTTTTCTTTATCCAAGAGTTGTGTGACACGTTGGGGATGTAGCTTTGTATGGAAAAAGTGATCAGGAAAAACTCACCTAACTACCTTCACGGCTGCTTTTGCTCAGAAAAGCTCATATTTCTTAGGTGTCTACCATTTTGGCCAAAAAGAGGATGAAAGAAAAGGACTAAGGCTCCACCCCCATGGTAAGGGATAAGCAGCACTGCACAAAATGGGCTCCCCTTCACCATATAGCACCACCTACCACAAAAAGAAATGTTAATTCAACACATTTGTTCTTTTAATTGAGATTTGCACTAAATTCAAGAGGTTAAAGGTTTCTGTACTTGACGTTTTGTGTTCGATTTTCCCCTATGTTTTGCGCAGAATACTCACCAACCTCATGCATACATATGATTGAATGATTAAAGGGGTCTATTATTAGAAAACAGGTGGTTACCCAGTAATGATTTACACATGCTAAATGATTAACGAGTGCTTGGGAAACATATTAAAATGAGGGTTTTGGGAATACAATAATTCTTCCTTGGACACAATAACATGCACCAGAGCCATCCATACATGAACAAAAAGATGAATGGTTTCCTTCAAATAGTAAGCATCAAGGCAGCCAGCTCAAGGGCATCTTTCTAATTCCACTAAATTGGTTTCACATTTAGATCCAAAATTTTCCCAACTATTTTTAATGTTATCTTCTTTTGTTTTTTCTATCATTTTGTTTCTTTATTGCCAAGGAAACAATCAAAAGCATAACAAAATAAGGTTCCAAAGTCTAATTTATTATGCTTAGCACCAAGCAAGTAGACCCCACTCTCATTCCGTACCATGGCCTGGACATTTGAGTGTATCCTTTACGCGTACTCTCTCTCTCCCCCTCCTACTCATATTTTTATAAATTCCCATTTCCAAACACCCCAAACACCAAAACCCATCTCTTTTAATTTCCCAGAATCCCATTTCCTCGACCCAAAAAAAAACTCTGGCTCCTCTGAGTCCTCCTCACCACATGAGTGAAGGAAGAGGACCATCACCACCGTCATCTTCGTCAGCAGCAGCAGCAGCCTCAGATTCAAGTGATGGAGAGCCAGGATTTTTCGCCACCCCACGTGGATGCATCTCGGCCCTCCTTGGGCTTCCCTCTTGGCACAGCACTCCTCTTGATCATCATCTTCAGCCTCAGCGGAATCTTCTCCTGCTGCTACCACTGGGACACGCTCAGATCACTCCGTAGATCTTTCACCCAAGACGCAGACCCCGAGGCTGATGCTGAGCCACAATCACCCTCCAAATCTAACACTCCTCACATGGTAATTGCAGTAAACTGTAAATTCATTCATTTTACAGTCGACGTGCATATTTCATTATGTTATGTTATCAAATTGTCAATTTAAACTATAGTTTAAGTTTACAGTTTTCGTCGTAACATAACATGTCGGATATCTAAAAACATTTACCCTGTTCTTTATATTGAATAAATTAACGGACTGTTTGTTTTTCTTAGGATTTAGAGCAGAAGCAGAGGCAGAGCTTGCCTGTGATAATGCCTGGGGATCAGATTCCAAAGTTTATGGCATTGCCATGCCCTCGAGAACCTCCAAGAGAAGAGAAGATTGTTGTGAAGGTGCAAAAGCAGCCAAAGCCACCTCGCATTCCAGTGCCTTTGTATTAGCAATTTGATGACCATCTTCGTGTGTACATAATAAATATATAATTTACCATTCAATTAAATTTTAGTTAACTTATTTATGAGACAGAGCTAGAAATTTAGATCAGGCTATATGATCACCACTCTTAGTCTAGGATCATGTTTTGGTGAAAGTGTTTAATTTGGGTGGTTTTGTTAGGTGAACATTTTCCAGAAGGATTAGGAATATAATTACATTTTTAAAAGTAAATGTTGTTTGCCTTTTTTTCATAATTAATTGTTATCCAAATTTGAACAATTCGGTGCAATAATATGGTGCCAAATTGCCAATTCGAACATTAATTGCCATTTGGTGTTCCCTTGAAATGCCAACTCATGAGAATCCTTTAGCTAGTCCGGGTCTTTTTTTTTTTTTTTTTTTTTTTTTTGGGGGTCTGATAACTAGTTCAGGTCTTGGTTCTAGTGGATTCTCCCCTCTATGTATCTGCTTTGGTGCGTTTTGTTCCGGTTGTGTATCTATTACTTGCCCTTTATGAGTTTTCAATGCACTTGGAGGGTAGCAAAGTAATTATATTAACCAAAGATCCTAATATCCTATATTCTCTTTTTATATTTGAAATTTAAATTTATTTTATTTTAATACAAGTGATAGTCTAAATTATACGGGATGAAGTTTTCACACACACACTATCACGATGTCATGAGATTTGAATCTAAGACCACTGATATACAAGTTAATGATTTTTTTCACTGGACTAAACCCCATTAACTATATAATATTATTTAGAGTAAATTTTTGTACACCCATCCGACTTAGGACCCTAATCGAACTTAACCCCCCAACTACCTGAATTAATTAAAATGACCAATTTAGCCCTTGTCGTTAAGTTTTGTGAATTTCATCTAATTTTTCGTTAAATATAAGAGCAAACTTGTAATTTCGAGTAAAAAATAAATCAAACAAAAAGAAAATAAATAATAAATAATAAGAAAAATACAATAACATTTTTTTAAAATGAACCCAAAATATCCACCCCTGTTGTATTCTCTATAGATTCAATCCAAGAGATAAAAGTTAGGGAAAGGAGGACATGAGGCACAAGTTTTCACTCACTCAAGATGTCTAGCGTCTTCCCAATCTCCCTCCATAATTGGGATTTCATTGTTGCAGGTGGTTTCAAAGTTGAGAGTGTGTTGGGATTTTTCTGTTTTTTTATTTAAATTTTTTTAATTTTCTAATTATCTTAATTTTTAAAGGAATGATCCATGGGAGGAACGCGATGGAGCCATGGGAGAGATTCAGGGGTGAGAAGAGATGAGTGATGGGATTGGCCATGTCGATGAATTGAGAGATTTCACCATGGATCTAGGCCAAGAGGAAGCTTTTGGTTGGAGCATATGGTTGGGTTCTTGAAAGAGATACCTGCATCGCTCAGCAAACTGGTGCTAATGCAAATGCTGTGAGAAATTTGGGTTGGGGTGAGGGAAGACCTTGGAGAGATTGGGCCAGCGGGATGGGAAGGAGACAGAGGGGTGGGTGTGGGTGATGGGTTGGGATTTTTTGTTTTTTAATTTTCAGATTTATGTTATTATTATTGTGTTTTAAATATTTTAGTTTTTAATAATAATAATAATAATAAAAATTCAAATAGTAAGTTGCATGAATGACACGTTACTTTTTAGACAGAAAAGTGGATGAAATGGTGATAAAATCTAACGCCGTAGTTGAAATTAACTATTTGTTTTTCTTCAAGGACTAAACTGGCTGATTTTTTAATTTAGGAAGTTAATTTCAACAAGTATCATAGTTCAGAAGGTAAAACGGCTGAAAATCCTATTATTTAGGTAGATAAAAAAAGGGTTTCCTTTCTCATTGTGAGCATGTGATGGTTAAATATAATGTCAAGACATATTTCCCATGCTAATGATGGCTCTCAAGTGTATCAAATCTTTCAAACGATTGAGTATGGTTTCTTTCTTTCTAAACAGCAAATCTATTTTAGTGGTCTAACAATAATAGTTTACCCTTCAGTCGCTCAATTTTATGGTCAGAAAATGCGCTCATGTGCTTATGCCCTAACAGTAAATGTCCCAAAAAAGACCCACTACTGACCCGAAAAGTGCACATCATTTGCACAATTGCAAAAGTACCCAATCTATTCAAGAATCAAGACCAAAAAGCACCACTACCAGCCGCATAACCTAATTAAACAACTAAACAAGCACACAGTTATGTGCACGGCAGACTACAGTGACACACAAAACGACCACTCTCTCATCAAATTCCTATGGTCCTCCTGTACCTAATTTCCTTCTTTTTCAAAATCAATTACATATTGAATGCAATGTAAGAGTCATCATCTCTTGGTCACATAGTGACCAAGGAATTCATGATCACCCACTCTTGGATTCAAATCCAATGGCCAATAGAGTTTTTTAAAAGGAGTGCAAAAGTAGGTGGGTCATTGGATTTGAATCCAATGGTGGATGATCACGGATTCTTTGGTCACTAGGTGACCAAGAGATCAGGACTCTGTAATGTAATCATGCTTCAATTTAGAACATAAACGTCCCGTTGTGACACTAAACTACTTGGAATTTGCAATATTCACTGTTCGCACCTGAGTCAATGGCTTCATCAAAGCAGAAATTGTGTCCCGAAACGTAATATATATGACTCTCGTTTTTATGCTGAATTTCACACTTTTGTGCACAAACGTCCAATTCATTGCACTGCACACAAACAAGAACTTATTTTTTGGTCAGTAGTACGTTGAAGAATCACAACAACAACAATTTGTATGTGGATTTATATTGTATAGATTTAGCGTTACCATATGACCTACACTTAAGTGACGCCTCTCTACTAACGACGAGCAGACTCATGTAAATGAGACATGTTTATGTTAATGAGATGGAAGTGTAAGAATTTTCGTAGTAGATTATTTCAATGCATGAATCACGATGGTGGTTCTACTATTTAAAGAATAAACCCCACAACCAAAATAAATCTGCAAATGGGGAAACAAATAATATGATATGACATGCAACACAGAGTGAGAAGTTTCAAGGAAATTCAAGCATTTTAATTAGCCGGTGAATTTGACGTCATGGAAAGTGACCCAAGACCCAAAAGAACATGATGGCAAACAAAGACTATCCAACATTCTTTCAACCACTAAATGCCGATCAGCCCCACATCGATCAATGATCACCCTTCTTTTTCAAGTCCTAATTTCACTGTTCCATGGACCATAGTGCTTCAAAGTTTCTAATATTTCCATGACGATCATCTCAAGACCTTTTTTCCCTCTCTGTACTGAAACTTTGTACCCTCCTCCCCTTTATGTTGTTGTTGCCCGAGTACACATCACTTTTCCAGTTCTGTCTGATCTTTTTCACCAACAGTGCCATTTTGATGATCCAGTTCATTGCAAAATTGCAATCACAAGCAAGTGGGCACTATCTGGTGTTGGTGTTGTGAAAAATACCCTTCAATCACATTCTTTAGTCTTTACACAAGCTATGATATATATGCACCGACGTTCTCATTCCTAGGGCATAGGGGTTAGGGGGCCCAAACAAATATCTTTCCACTCTATATATGAAAAATCACATTTTCCCACTATTTTCTATATTTTTGAAATGTTATTGACCCACTTTTTTGTCACAAACTCAAGTCTCGCTTTCTGTCGTTGTATATAATATTTTTGTGCTCATAGAAGTCGTTCATATTGATCCATCACATTATTTGTCAGTTTATGATGTGTTAATTAACTGTACACGCAGAAAATTGGTATGACAAGTCCACGATAATTGCTAAATAATATGATGAGCAGTCATCTAATGAAATTTCAAAATAATTCATGTACCATTACTCTTAAATTCAATATTTTTAGGCTTATTTACTGGTTCACTTCCTGAAACGGAAGTTTGGTCTTACTTTACCCTCTTAAATTGAAATTTTCTTACTTAATTCCCTGAATCTCTAAAAATTATTGAAATTTTCTCACTTTACCACTTCCATCCATTTCCATCCACAAAACCATTAAGTATGCTGACGTGGCATGGGCATTCTAGAAATTTTAGCTCCTTATCTTCTCTCTTCTCTCTCCCTCTGTCCCTCTCTTCTCTCCCATCCCAAACCCAACCTCCATCACATATGAAATTACTAGAATGTCAATGTCACGTCAGCATACTTAACGGTTTTGTGGATGGAAATGTACGGAAGTGGTAAAGTGAGAAAATTTCAGCAATTTTTAGAAATTTAGAGGGTTAAGTGAGAAAATTTCAATTAAACGGGGTAAAATGAGACCAAACGTTCATTTTTTAGGATGAAACGGTAAATAAGCCATATTTTTATGTCATGTAGTGTGCTTAGATATGCTTTAGTGCAATAACAATGTTCTCTAAAACTATATATCCTTATAGAAATTTGAATTCACTTGGTAGCTAAAGATGAAAAACGGGATTTGACTTGTTATTTTTTATTTTTGAAGAAACCCAACTTGGATTATGGTGAAATCATATTGATCCCGTGGATCAAAATCCACCTTGAAACAACACATTTTACACGGTAGTTAGTTAGTAGACTTTTTTTAAGTAAACGCCATGATGATCCAAGTGACTTTATCCAATGCTTGGGGGACCAATTTTAAAGTTTGGTATACGAATTACAAGTTTGGGTTAATCTTACATAACCCCAACTGCCCCAACTGAATTATTCTTAAAACACTTCATTTCAAATCTGTCCTCCAAATACCAACTACATTATAGAGCATGAATTAGATGGCCCCCTTCCCCCAGAAGCAGCCAGCAGCTAATTTTTTTTTTCAAAGAAATCAAGTGAAAGTAGGATTTGTAAACGTACGGGGATGATAAGCAAGCTATGCATTTGGGTCCCAAATTGCACTAAAATCACATGGGGACACAGAAGCTTTTGAGGGACAATTGTTAGTGGAATCCCTTGTGGTAGTCTCTTATCTCAACAGTGCCCTGGTGATGTAACGTGCATTTTTGTTCTTACCCATGAGCCATCCTCTTAATTATAATTAAATGTTTGATTAATGTTTTGTTGTCCTAATCACTGCTTTAATAATGCCGGGGGGTGAGCATAATTGACGGAAAAATAAAAAGAAAAAGAAGAGAATGGTTGATGTGTATTCTTGGATCTTGATCACTACTATATATGTATATACGTCAAACAAGAATCAAGAATCTTTCATGGAAAGATCTGCATGTTTCTCGACTGCATGAATAAAGAAATTGCTTGGGCAGTACATCATTGAAATTAATTAAAAATTGCATCATCATGTTTCTTGCACAAACTTATTTTTTTTATAGATTAATTATATGTAAAATTAGTTTCATGGTAATGGAAACTTGACCTCAGTCATTAGATAAAGAAATAGAGGGAATGAGATATATAGGTCATGAGTATTATTTTGTGTGGTTAGAAATGCTCATTATTTCATTCAGGATGTCATGATTAAAGATTAGGTGGAATGATTCTTTAATCTTTCAATAAATTCTCCCTCGTATCGTCGATGTTATAAAAAAAACCAGACAAGGTAATATGCATTTTAATTATTATATACAAACTTAGAATATCCTTGAGAAAAGTTGAGATTAAATGCCATACGTGTGAGAAATATTATTGAGGTGTACACTTTGTTTCTGCCCCAAATACTACTTGACTTTCTTAACTAAGATCTAGCAATTGAAAGAAGATAACATTTTTAATCTCATGCCCACAGTATATGTGCTTTTTAACATTTTAATAAAGGAGCACAAATTCTAACCCAAAAATAAAAAAATAAAAAAAATTAAAGGAGCACAAAGCCATGGCCCATGTTAAAAATATTTATCTATATAAGAAAAATCAAATGGCATCAAAAGCTTTGTAGGAATCGAACTACATTCCCTTGTAAAAGATTATTTCCTTTCAATTCAACCACCACCCACAAAACTTCAATTAGCATCAAACCCTAACTTTGTAGCGAAGGAATCAAAGAACATTGGCTTCCACAAAGAGATTTATTTTCAATAGTTTACACACGCATAGGATATAGTATAATTGCAGTTGAAGCTCTAACCTAATTCAGTAAGCTGATGTTGATGGTAGGTAGTGGGGGTACTATAGGCACAAAAAAATTCCATCTAGTGGGTTTGTCCCAGGATTAGTAGCAATACTAATAGTGGAAATCCATGTAGAAAGTAAATTAGGTTTAAGTCATAACAAGCATGAATTTTGAGCATTTGCGTTCATTTTCTTTCCTTTCTAGTGGCTTGTAGTGGGAGCCAATCTGAAATGGATATCTTATTTTTCTGTATCTTGTGTTTTAATGGGCATTTAGATTATTTTACTAAGAATTTATCAAGTTGCATGAGTGGGATACTTGCTCCAAAATACAAATTTTTTTTTTTACATTTCAATTCTTGTTTGGTGGGGGGTTTATTCTGTATATTTTTTTTCTTCTGTCTCTACTTGGCATGAAGATTCTAAGACTTGTACATGTAGTATATAATTGTATATCTTTGTAGGCATTTGTTTTGCTTTCTTTTCTTCGGCTTAGAATCTTGGGCCTTTGTTTTGTTTTCTACCTCCCGTTTCATGGTGTATTCAGAATAATCTTTTATTAATTCAACAAAAAGAAGCAATCCATATTAGACCTTATGCTTGGCTTCTTATAGAGACTATATATATATATTCTTTATCTGGAAATATGTTTATAGTTTTTTTTTGCTAGGAAAATAGTTTATAGTTTAAGGAGCTCATTTTGACTTTGATTTTTGTTTTTTCTAAAGTCTAAGTTGTGATAGGCACATATGGTAACAATTTTTTTATGGCAAAATGTTTTTATTTTTTATTTTTTATCTATGTAGTTTGCCACTTTCATCATTTTGGTCCTTATAGTTTCAATTGTGTCAATTTTATCCATGTAGTTTTCAGTTTAGAGCAATTTCAAGACACGTCTCAATTTCTTTCAAATTCCATTACGTTTTGAGCACATGTTTCTCACGTGGAGGAATACATTTTTGCTCACCGCTTTAATCAAATGTGTATTCTCATCACAATTCTCAACACTTGACACTTGTCCATATGAATAACTATGGTTCCATAAGTACAAAGTAAAAAGTTAACTATGATTATGCCTATAGACATATGTTAAATATTAAAAAGGATGGTAAAAACGCATTTTAGGTTAAAGTAATGAACAAAAATATTTCCCATGTGGAGAGGTAATTTGGCCCACTTGAGAAATCAAAAAATAACTTTTATCAAAGAAACCAAATCAAAATTAAAAAACAAACCGGTCGATTTGGGTTTAGAATTTGGTTTTCTTAATTTATGTTTTGCGGACCACCGTTGTATCGTATAACGTGTGGACTTGCAGAGAAGCCCACTTAGCAGTTTAAACTTTTGAATACCAAGTTCTTTTCCCTCTCAAAAACTCTATGAAAAGAAAGACCACCTAGTGTTCGCGAAAATGCCCGAGAGAGACTCCATAGTCAACACACCACAACAAAGCATAACTCTCCGAAGGTCTCCAAGATTTCTTCAACCCAAGAACACTCTAGAACCAGAGAAACCCCCCAAGACTCTCCGGAAGTCTCAGACGCTTGTCCACCGTGAAAAGAGCGCTTCAGAATTCAAAAACCCGAGAACCCCCAAGTCCAAAGGAAAAAGCAGATCTGTTGTTCGCTCTTCGAGTCCATCACTCAACTCTAAGAAATCGAGTAAAGCTCATGGGACCAGAAAATCTCCGAGATTGAACACTGGGGTTGAGCAGTTTCAGAGTCTCAGACGTTCTTCAAGGATTTTGAATCGGCAGCGCGTCGTCGTTGATGCAGGTAAGGATTTCCCACAGAAAGTCTCGAATAAATTGGTAAAATTTGATAATGGGTCGAGTAATTGTACGGATTTGAGTTCCGGCTCAAGAAAATGTGGAAGAAAATCTCTGAGGTTTTGTATTGACCAACCTGTTGTTGATGTACGCACGAATAAGGCAAACAGTACTAGATCTAAGTGTAAAACAACTAGTTTCTTGGATAAAGAGGAATTCTCAGGTGTTGGAAACGATGGAGCCTCTGTTAATTCACCCGAAGGAGTTCCGAAAAAGAGCAAAAGGGTGACTTGGAGGAGTTCAGGAGGTGGTGAAGTGGTTAGTTCGGAAGGTAGAGAAAGGAAAATGCAAGAGTTAGATGGTGGAAATAAAGAAGTTGAGGTTAGGAGGAAGAGAAAGAGAGATGAAGAAGGTATTGGGGTTGTTCATGGATGGACAAAGGAACAAGAATTAGCCTTGCAGAGAGCTTATTTGGTAGCAAAGCCGACACCCCATTTCTGGAAGAAGGTTTCTAAAATGGTAATTTTCTACTCTTTTGATGATTCTTAAATTCAGAAAATCTTGTTTTCATGTCAAGCCTTACAGAAATATTTCATATTACTGACAAGAACAAGAATAGATACATTATTGGTTCTGATACTTTAGGCCGAATTGCATTTGGTTTCTATAATTCTGTCTTAACAAATCACCCTTATAGCTTGGTAACATATTTTGGTATGATCTAAATTTTCATTTCCTCCACATTGTTTGATGGAAAACTGGATTTTCATCCCCAAATTTCACCAAGCCGCAAAAACTAATGTGACGGGAATATAGAACCAGACCATGGTGAAAGGTAAATGTGTTCACTTTTTGATAATTTTGTTAGCCAATGTGATAGATGTGTTTGCTTTGGACCACATTGAAAAACTTAACAAATTACAAGGGCAAACTTGTTGGAATTAGAACTATAAGGATTCAGGTGGAGTCAGTGTTAAACATTTGGGATCAAAGTATAATTTAGCCTCCTAATATTTAGAACAATACTGAAAAAGAGTAATGAAACTTTTGCATCTTTAAGTATAAGCTTTTGAAGTCTACAATTTGGATTTTGTTATGAGTGAAAATGGTAAACTTTTGTCATCAATGTTGACAATTTCTATCCTGTTTTATTGGTATGGTGGGACTAGGAGTACTGCTCTTGCTTTTTTTCCTTTTACGTCTGCAAGTTCTCTGTTCCAATGATACTGAAAGGCAAGATACTGGAGGGAAAGATATTATATTGGGTGTGAAAGTTCATATAATTAAATTGTGTAATGAACATCAGTCTAACTCTTGAAAGGATAATTTTTAAGATATAGGGTACATGCTCTTTCCAGTGAGTGACAATATTGGTTACATGCTGGGAGCTGGCCTTGATAGTTGTGCTCAAATTCAGTGTGATCATGGATCATTTCAGATACTTAGTTGTGGAGCTGATATGGCAGTCCACCTAAGTAAGGAACTCAAAAGTAATGCTAGCCTGAAAAGGCTTGTTTAACGGTAATCGATGAGGCTTTTGATTATGCAAGTACGGTGATAGGTCCTGCATGAAAATCCTTTTAGTTGTAAGAAAAGGCCACACTGGTGATATAATTGGAGTTTCATGTTCCGATGATTAGCATTTTAAAGAAAGCTGTAGTGTTACCCTTTGTGAATTACATCCAACTGCAGTTTTCTCTTCATTTTCTATCTTGCGAGTTACTTATTTGAAAGTTAGTTGCCATTGAAGCCTTCAGCTATGAATCGATGCTTTGTTTCAAAGTTCCTTGAATATTTTGTGGGCTCATTTAGATTCGTACTTGAGACAGTAATTATATATCTTTGTCGTTTGACATGCATAGCCAAATTTATATTTCCATTGCTTTATTCAGATCATATATAGAGAACTTATGTTTCCATACAAATTTAATCTCAGGTGCCTGGAAAATCTGCACAGGAGTGCTTTGATAGAGTCCATTCTGACCATATAACCCCACCTCCACCTCGTACCCGATCAAGGGCAGAGATCTTAGAAAATTCATCCCCCCTTGGACAATTTTCACTGTCTGCAAGTAAACTACTTAAACCCACTGAGCCAAAGGCTAAAAGGTCAAACTGCAATAAACAGAGGAGTCATATAGCCCAGAAAACTGTCAGAAAGTTATTACAAAAGCATCATCAAGTGTACCAGGATTATGAGACAGATCTATTTTCAGTACTTGAGCCCAGTCTAGGTTCATCTACTGAGAGTCAGCCTAGTGTTATACTTTCTACCCCAACGAATTTAAAGGGAAAACAGGGACTTCTTCAAAAGTGCAGTCAAAGATCTTCAGATCATAATAAGAAGCCCCTGTCGAGATTTAGTAGCTCATGTGGGGAACCTCTTGTTAGCCCCCCTGTATTGAAGCAGGTCAGAAATAGGGTCTGGCATGAGAAATATATTGACCAATTACATAACAGGGAAGCTAAGAGAAAAGCAGCCTCTACATGCACTCAAAAATCCACCGTCCAGGAAGTGGATATGGTCAGAACTGCAAAACTTGCCCTGGTTTCTGAAGCAAGAGATGTTATCAATAAGCTCCAACATCTGCAGGCCAATGCCATGGAAAACTCTTCTGATTTGGATGAGGATGGGATTGTAAATGACGATGAGGAAGACGAAGACGATACTTAGTAATGTGATTTATCTCCTTTCTTTTTCTTAGATATGTAACATACTAATAGATATGTAGCATTTCCTATCACAATAATTGAAGATGCCTTCTGTAACTGCTTACTTTGGAACCTGTAGTGTATTCTATCATTGATCCCTAAATTTTGTAATTTTTTTTTTTGGTAATAGAAATCCAAGTTCTTCTTTGATGATTTCATTATTTGTTTCATATCCTCATGCAATGTATTTAAAACTCGTCTGATTTCAGCATAGGTAATTAAGCAAATGGAAGACAATGACGGGTGAGATATGTCGGATAATCTTTGACTTATTAAACCCTATGAATCTGTTTTTATGCATGTTGCGTCAATTGTGGACTTAAAGAATGTTTGGTGTAATTTCGCTAACCATACCTTTGTCGTTATAAAGAATGTTTGGCCTTGCAGTGTTCCATCTTGAATTATCTAAAAAGATGAGGTCTGTATCCCACAGAATGTCGTGTTCTCGGACTATTGGATCCGACATTCTTATAGTTATATTGTCAAACTGTGAATTGAATCGCAGATTCAAACAAGAACAATTATATTGTCGAACTGTGAATTGAATCGTAGATTCAAACAAGAATGTGAAAAGAAATCATTACCCTTGATTGAAGGTGAGGGATCACATCTGAAGGTTTTGCTAATTTATTAAACATGCACAGTCCTAGTATCTCATTAACCAAGAAGTGTAGATTAAATTAGCTAGTTTGGCCAAGTTTACTATCGAGTGAAAGGAACAACAATTGTTTCGGCTTAAAGACCTCGTTTGTTAGGGAGGACTCGACTAGACTAACAAAATACCTACATTTCATGTGCAATCCATGCATAATTTGGATATTGTTGTCTAACTCGGAGGATGAAAGATGACTATTCATAAGAGGTTGATGACTAAAACTTATCCCTCATAATCCCACCATTTTTAAGGGATTAGGGGAATAAGTTTTAGTCATCGACCTCTTATACATAGTCCCCATTATTCCTCCAAGTTAGGAAAAATATGCATATTATACCTTGAATGCACATGAAATATAGACATTTTGTAAGTCTAGTCCAGTCTAATCCTCCCTATCAAACAAGCCTTGCATATTTGGTGGGAAAAAGAAAATTTTGATGACTCTTCATGAATTAATTTCTCTGGTTGTTGTCATGGTTTCTATGCAGTTTATCATTTCTGGTGCTTTAGTTATTTTCTTCAGAGATCTAGGGACAAGAAGTCTCTGCCCGTAATATAGCAACAAGAAAACATAATGTAGCCATTGAAACGCAGATAAGAAGCAGAAGAAAATCAAAGGCAAAAATCTTTATTAGCTCTGTCATCTGTTTTGGTTAGAAGTGGAACTAGTGACCCTTATGTTGGAAGAGATATATATACCTCAACTTCAGTAGATAATACAGAATACACTTCTACAATGGATCTGATAAATGGACATTTATTTAAAACAACAAATATAATTACAGCTCCTCACTTGGAAAATCTCATGGAGACATGTAAAAACCCATCTCTCCAGACTTCAATTGTAATTTGTAAGCAGCCCTTTTCATTTTGCACCTCTTGTTCCTACAAACATCTTCCTCCATACCCTGCATTTCTGAACAATGCTTGCTTTATGTCCTCAGGACTTAACAAAGTTCTCTGCTCAGCTCCCTAAAAGGTCATTAGAGAAACATAAACATTAAAAACCCAAGTTTTATTGGAAGCTTTTGCACAACCAGCTAACATATGTATAGGCCAACCAAGTTTATATACACAAACCTCTGAACATGAAGCTTGCATTGAAAAATCATTGAAGCAGCTTATAACACACTGTTGAATCTCAAGGCCCAGTGCTTCTATAGTATTCACTGTTGACAGCAGCAAACCTGGCTTGGCTGCACAGCAGATGTCTATCCGGGTATCCATGTCTCTCCTCTCCACATCAAACTGTATATATGGTCAAAGAGGCAAAAGTGAGAGAGAGAGAGAGAGAGAGATTAAAGAATTGAAGTAGTTGGATAAAAACTTGATTTTGAGGTCATAATGTGAAATTGGTGTATGAATTTTACCTTGGGGGAATTTCTGACTAATACCTCACTTGGCTTTAGCTCCTTGGAGATGTCCATTAAGTTGATCTGATTAGTACCCTCTTCAATTCCTTCTTCTTGCAACTTATTGATCCTTTCCAAAAGCTCTTTCATATAATCTATTGTGTCTCCAAGTATAGATGTTCTGTCCATCTGAGACAAATTTCTCAATATTATTAATAGTGTGGATTTGGCCAACCTCAGTAAGCAGATAAAGTGGAACATCAAGAACAATGAAAAGAAATGCCACCATTATTGATCTTGCACAATAATGATAAAAGGAAAAAGATTGAAACTTTCAACAAATGCAAAGCATAAATCACCTTGCTTATCTTGGGGACTATTGATCTGAGCATGGAAAGGCGGTCATTTAAGCGCTTCCTCCTTCTTCTCTCTGCCATAAGATTCTTTGAAGGCTGCCCTTCTAACTTCTTAGCCTTGCTTCTTTTCTCACCACACAACCCCATATTAAAAGCTGAAGGAATATGATCTGTGGCTTGTTCCATCTCAACTTTGCAAGTAGTAATGTTCTTGCTTTCCTCCAAACAGCTTCTCTGATTCTCACTTCCAAGAAACCCCCCAAACTCATCTTCTACCATTGAAGGGTAATCTTGATCTTGTGATGGAAATGGAGGGGCAGTAGTGTCATTGTCCTTGGTGTATGATGAATCAATCTCTGGCACCGTACAGAGTCCATCAACAAAAGGGTAGGAGGAGGAGGCTTGATGATGGTCGGTAGAAAATGGGCATTCTTCAAAGCTTGGTGGTTGATCGGTTTGTGTGGAGAACCCAGAAAATGGAGGATTATTAACTGAAGAAACCAAAACTGGGTTCTCTTCAAAAGAATCAAAGCTCCATCCATTAATGGGAAATAACTCATTCAATCCAGAGGAGTTGGAGGAGTAGGTGCTCCAACTGTCTCTTCTTGATGCCAGTAGTAGCTCCTCTAAGAAACCATGTTGGGTAAGCTCCATCTCTCTCTCTCTCTCTCTCTCTCTCTCTCTCTGTCTCTGTCTCTAAACACTGTTTAAGGAGGGAGTGGGGGAAAGGAAATCAATAGAGGAGCTAGGCTTAAGAACATGAAGTTGCAACAAGTTGAAGGAAATTCAGATATAAACATATATAAAATGGTCCATTTTCCTCATCAACAATGCATTATTAATTTATTACAGAATGCACATTAGAGTGTGTATATGTTGTGTGTGTAGCAGCACCTAAGAGCTATAGCCTAAGGCCCTAAGATTGAAATGGAATCTACTTTTTCCTCTCTCTCTCTCTCTCAAGGTGAATTTATGTCTTTTTCACCGAAATTATTAATCAGACAAACTTGTTATTTAAATATCCATACCCTGAAAGCTTTGACCCACAAATCTGTCAGAACCGAAAAAGGATGCATTTTAGCATCAGATTGTCAGGTATTTATTTATTTTATTTTTGTATAGCTTCTCAAATATGACTGGATGAACATGCAGAAATAATGCATCTCTTTGTTTCTCTCTCTAATGACTAGGCATGGATAAATACGCCTATGTTTGTTCTTATGTGATTAGGGCATGTAAAGAATATTCAACGAAACAGGAAATAAAAGTGCATGTACACTAAATTCCTATTACGGAAATTAATATAAGTTCTTAGCTAATATTTTATTGTTTACCTAAATACGTGCTTCCTACTCTATATCTGAGTTCGAATCCTTTCCTCGTAATCTAGATTACATTAAAATAGAATATTATTTGTATAAAAAATAAAATAAAAATTGCTATGCTGCTAAAGTGGATATAACAACTACTTTTTTTACAGTGTAATAAGCCCAACATAATTTCTTCAGTTTAGATAATACAAATTTGTTAAAAACAGAGTCCTCATCAAGAACTTGGTAGTACATTTTGATTTATGGGAAAACAGAATTCTTCATCAACATGCATTTCCTGCAGACTATGCATATATATACATACATAAATTCAACTTTTAACGAATTGAAAAGTTCAAGACCAAGCTATAGGAATTGATTCTTTTCACTCATAATCGCAATAATGTATTGCCTCTAGGAAGCTAGCACAACCTACAAAGTATATATTATTGCAGCAAGCACATGTCAAAATGTAACAATGTGTACCACCTGGAGAAACTAAGTTGTTCACATACTTAATTATATTGGAAAATGCAGGTTAGACGAAGCAATTCTCTGGGGCGCATCTTGTTTCATGCTTTGTCTAGGTATCAGGATTGGATTGTCATGTGTTTTAGTTTTTGTTGGAATGACTATTAACTAATTGTTAATTGTTAAACCACCACAACCCACATATATGACATCTAGACTGATTATAAACTGCTATCAGGTTTCACACACAGGAGTTTGTTTCTTGCGTATTAGTGTCTATTTTCGACTGCTTCTGCAAGAGCTAAACTGCTTTTTGACAAATAAAAACGTTTATTAAAGAAGCACTTCCAAACTAAAAAAGGTTTTTGAAAAAAAGCACTTGAATTTTTAACAAAAATTTCGACATTCTTATAATAAAAAGTATGAAAATGTTTATAATATCCTGATATTTCTATCGAAATTTCTGTATTTTTGGACTACCGATATTTCTGATACCATTGATATTTTAGACCTCCACGGACCAAAATATCGATAATATCGATGATATAGACCGAAATATCGATAATATCCCGATATTTCCATCAAAATTTCTGTATTTTTGGACTACTGATATTTCCGATATCATCGATATTTTATTCCTTGATTTTGATTACTAATATGTTTCTCGATAACTTTAAAATAATATTAATTACAAATTGTTTTATGTGCTGCAGAGTGCAGACACACAGTGCGACAATAATATTGGAGGGAGGGGGAAAAGTAGCCGTTTTGGAGAAAAGATGAAATAATTCTACTTTTTAGCTGGCAGTGGCACCATCGTTAACCCAATTGTTTACACATAATTGATGTACAAAATTACACTAATTTGTATGGTTGACATCTCATCCTAATGCTAGGTCCTTAATTATTTATACATGCATGTACAAGTTGTACGTGAAACATATTATTAATCTTTGCGCCAACAAGACAAGAGGGACATTTTTATTATTCTCACACTGATCTTCTAGCTAGGAAGATACTGTTTATATAATCTTTTTCTTGTCTTTCTTTCTGTTTTTCAAATAGTAAAACCACAAATCGATACAGAAGAAGACGCTAATGATGTATATCAAGCTAACAAAAATAACATGCAAATTCACCGATTTAATCCTATCAAACAGATATTAAGAGGAATTCATTCTCAAAGCAAATGAAATTTTAACGCTTACCAAATTTTGAATCTAATTTAAATGCAAAAACTTATTGAATTGTTTCCCTACTTGTCAATGTCACATAACACAAATTTAACATTGTTTTGGGGTTTCGCACACCTTTTTAAAGAAACTTTTACAAAGGTGTTTTTGCTTTTGTTTTGGGAGAAGCTCAAATTTAAAATCTTTAAGGATATACACAATCACTTGGTAACACAAAATTAATAAAATCATTAGAGTTGTCAAATATGAAGATTAAACATTATTGTAATTTGTATCACATATAATTGAAATTTTGGAATTATAATTTGACGCTTGTGGCATTTTATTCTAACATCACACCACCTTGTAAAATTAAAATCAAGAGGGCAACACCATTGATTTCACATACCTTATAAACAAAGCACGTGGCTCAAGGGGCCAATTGTGTGGGAAGGAAACAAACAAACCAGCACGTGAGTAGCGAGTGCTACAAGATGATACCAAATGGCAGATGAGACTTTGTACTCTATATGTATATTTATGTTTTTTTTTTAAAGTTAAAAAAATATTATATGAATTCAAATTCACAATTGTAACATAAAAGAAACAATCAATATGTAATATACACAACAACTTTATAAAATGCATAAAAACATCACTTAAATATCACTCGTCTTGCATTTTTCGATTCAACACATAATCAAGTTTTTCTACTATTTTTTTTTTCAATTTCTTAATTGATTCAACTTGTTTAATTGATTTAAGGTATAAGTTTAAAAAATAATTCTTTATTGATTTTCCTCTTTTTAATATAGGTGTGTATATATAAGGTATTATACAAATTGGGTGCCCTAGGCGGCCACCTTGCCTGCTTGTGCCCAAGGCCTCCCCTGATTGTTGGTATCTAGGATTGGTACATTCTAGATCAAAGAGTGAGGAGCCAGACTAGGTCAAATTCAATTCAAATATAAAATACATCCAAGATTACACCAATATTGTCTTTAACTTACCACATAAATTCAATCGTTTGGATAAGATGAGGCGTAAGACCCATCTAAGTGTGGTATTTTAACTTAAAATGTCTTCACACAATTAGTAATGGACCATATACTTTCAAGTAGTCAATTATCATGATATTTCCATGATTTTTATCGAGTCACACAACCTAAACACCTAGTTACCAAAATTCCTCAGTACCAACGAAACTTGGAATATAATCTTTTCACGTCATATCAGATATGAGGATATGAAATGGGTTACCAAAATAAGACAAGAAATGGAAATGTACATTCAGTCGTTCATGTGAAGTAACCAGCTCTACCTAGAAAACCTTGGTGTGAGGTCCTTTTCTGCGCTGCAGCCTAGGACAGATTTGCCCGAACATGTATGGTACCTTTGTGTTTGTGTACATCACATATACATTGAATTTTGAAATTCAGACATCACATATAATAATATACATACCATGCGTAATAATCTTTTTTTATAAATTTTGTAAATTAATTTCTACATCATATTCATATTGTGATTCGCATGAATGAATGAAGAATATCTGTTTACGAGAAAGGAGGCAAAATAAACAGATGAAACCGCGGCTGAGGCCAAAACCGCCAATCAAGAAAGCGGTTTTAGTTTCATTTGATGTGGTTCGTTGGGTGGTGGTTTTTGTACGTGTGATTGTGCTTCGTTTGGCATTTGCATGAATACAAGAGGCAGCGCCCACAATATTATCTCAGTCTCTCTCTATCCCACATCAAAACCGCTTCTCATTCCTTCACTTTTCTGTGTCCTTTTTTTAATTTGACCGGGCTCCACACTGTCCCTTCTCCTCGATTATGCATTGCGTTTGAGAGTTGTGAGAGAGAGAGAGAGAAGAGAGGTGAACTAACCGCGGATGCACTTTTTGCATGAGAGCGTTCGTATGTGTGGGGGGCCCATGTGATGGGTGTGAGCCTCCCACTGCCACGTCAGTGTCGTTGTTTGTACACGAAGTGAATGAATGAACACATATGAATCGATGATGGGAAGCTTGGTTGTGCCCTTTTATGTTCTGTACTCAAAGTGTTCTTTTACTAGCCTATCTCTCATATCAAAGTCTAGTACTAATTAATCTCTTTTTTCCATGGAATAATGTTAGCATCCATCGGTCACAAGTGATCATGAGTTGTTATATGAGTTTCTAAATTTGAAATCATTCGCCAACTAAACAGTGGCAAATAGGTATTATTTATAGCCATTTTGACATTTAAGCCTATTTAGAATAGAGCAATGTACCGTTTCCTCCTCCGAATTATGATCATAATCGAACTTACCCCATGAATTAAAAAATCTGCCAATTTAATACCCGAATTAAATGAATTCGAGGATATTATCGTTTTTTTGGGTAAGATGATATTTTAGAATATATCCATACACATATTGTATAAGTATCGATAATATCAACGTCAATAATTTCTTTCACACTTTAGCAACATTTGGCCAAAATATCGCTATAATATTGATAATATCGAGATGATGAAGATAGTGAAAATTTTGAAGAGTTATTTACACTAACACCTCCTGAGGTTTCTTGTGTTTTCACAAAATCACATCCTCAAAAATTGCATGAACACCCCCTGAGGTTTCAGTTTGTTTTCACAAAACCCCTTTTCATTGATTGTTTGTCTAAAAATTGATGATTTCATTGAAAAAAAACTTATGCAAATGACAAAATTAACCTCAATGAAGTATATGCAATCTAATTTCAAAGTCCAACTTTGTCATTTGGAGAATTTTTTGGTATAAAATCATCAATCTTTGGATGAAAAATCAATGAAAAGGAGTTTTGTGAAAATAATTTAAAACCTCAGGGGGTATTCTTGTAATTTCTAAAACCTCAATGAATTTTGTGAAAAAGCCGAAAATCTTAGGGGTTGTTAATGTAAATAACTCAAATTTGAACCTTATCGGTAGGAACTCTATGTGGTACTAAGTCACTCATGTATCTTACCATGCAATGTATAAAGTGTAAAATATTGTAGTAAATCATTACAAATAAATGATTATGGTGTGTTTAATATTCTTTCATTAATTACTACATATTTTCTACACTCGCAATGTTTGTCAGTTCGCTATATAATCAACTTAAATTAGTTAAACCCGTTATGCAATGCATTTCCTTTCAATTTTTTTATGATAAAGTCATAGATAATTGACTAAATAAACATCCTCCAAAGTTTTAAAAAAAAAATACAAGTTTCTCTTACGATTTCCATGGTTTTTATTCAATTTGTATTGATATCGATAATTTTCTGATATTTCCATCAAAATTTTTTTGTTTTTGAATTACCGATATTTCCGAAACCATCGATATTTTAGACCTTAATTGAGGCCCATGGCTTTTAACTCTCTTCGAAGTTGTATCGATAGTATCTCCAATTTAATTAGGTACATTTATGAACCACCGAGTGTGAGGATACAGTTTAACAAGATATACCATTTTATAAACTTATTTATGGAGAATCACTTACCCAACGTGAAGCAATTGTATATGATCCACAATTCCCAACACTTTTTGTTATAATCATATTTGCTTGATATGATTATAATCAACTGAAAACTTGCAAAAGGAAAAGAAAAAGAGGAAAATATTAGGGTAAGGTTCATCAACATGGAAAAGAAAAAAGCAGAGGGAAAAATTGGATTAATTAGCATAAGCTTTCTTCCACCTTCCACCAGTTACTATTATATGGTGGAAGAGTTGCGCGTGGGGATGGTATGGTATGGTATGCTTGGAATCAATTGATGATTCATGGAAAGAGAAGGAAGAGGTTTTCCTCCTCCTCCTGCATTCTGCATATTCTGCAAACGTCAGAAAGGCATGTCGCTGTTGGGAGAAGGCAAGGGGAAAATGGAAGAGGTCCCCACTGAGAGTCACATCAGCACAAGAAAACGAGGGGAAAAGAAAAAAAGGCCATCAAAAGGCGTGCAACTGACCTACAGTGACAGTAACAGTATTATTAATTCATTCTAAACCAGTAATTTATACACAAGGTAAAAGCATGGTACACAACTTGTAATTCAAATAATTAAGAGTATTTATTTTGTATGAAGTTTTAAATTTAATTCTCAATTTTCTCAATATTATTTATATTTAAAAAAAATAATGGGTGGAATTTGTAATTCAAATAATTAAGAGTATTTATTTTGTACAAAGTACTAAATTTAATTATCCTTTCTCTCAATATTATTTATATTTAAGAATAATAATGGATGGTACTAAATTGACAATTTAGAATGAGCATGAGAGGGTAAATTGTCTTAAAAAATAATATGGAGTGCTAAATTTGGCTATCGTTATAGTTAAGGGGATATTCGGTAGTATACCCAATATTATAATCTCTTTGATGATTGGAAAATTGTATAAAGACTTCAAAAAAAGTTTATTACTACCTCCTCCCAAATTTACACAAAAGGTGCATGCAACAATTTTTTTGTTGTTGCCCCTCCACACAAAAAATAAAACAAATGAAGTGCTCAGCAAGGCAGGAGACTTTTGCACATAAACACAAGATCCATATATGTGACAAGAATTGAGTGATGAAGACAATTCTGCAAAATAGGGCAATGTGTCTGTCTTGAGAGTGACTTTACGTATATAAATTAGATTGGGGATTGAAATTTGCATATGTGCAGGCTTGAACACATACTCTTCTTCGATAATGACTTGGCCGCATCCATCCAAATGTTGCCTTGTCTTTGCAAGTGATCAATCTTTCAGGATTGTAAGTTACTTCAACTCAATAATTTAGATATATAATATATATGGAAACAGGGAAAAAAAGATAAGAACAAGAAAGAATGTTCGGATTTAGATACTTATTAGAAAATTATTTTCATGCAATATTTGACGCTTGTGAATTATACAACTTTGGACTAGGCATTAGCTAAACTTGAAGATGTAAACATTAGTATTCGATTTTAATGAAAATTTTCCAGCGTTGTGACAAAAAAAAAAAAAACTATGACATTATTTTTAATTAATCTTAAAAATAAATAATAATTAGTCACGGGAAGAGAATCGCGCATGTACTTAACATAAATGATAAAATAAATGGATTGAATATGGTTGGCTCCCCTTATATGACAATCTAGGCTCTAACTCTAAGCTTTTGTACTCTCTTCACAATGTTTAATCCAAATCTTTATGAGCTTGTAGTGAAAATAACTTAGGGTGGTTATAATTAGCCTTAATTAGGATTCTTAATTTCTTAATCACTATATCGATGTTCTATGAGTTCTTAAAGGGCCATACTCCAATATTGGCTATTATCTAAAATAACCTAAACGATCAGATCGCATACATTGAGCTTCTTGTGCTCAAAGCTGCAATATATTTTTTTTGATTAGCTGCGGTGGGGACAAGGAATATTGCATGCAGAAGATAGCATGCATATATATATGACAAGTAATGATGAAGAGTGAAGACAATTTATAATGATATCTTGTAGAATACATATATCATCATTCAGGTGATTGCCAAAGAAAAAGAGGAATAGCATTTGCTTTTTGTTGAAGTCAATTGGGTTCTGTCAGCAAAATCATATACAAGTTCTATTTAAAAGTCAAATGGTTTTATGAAATTAAGTACTATTTCTTTTAGTATGGAAATGCTAGTTATTTCATGTTCTGCTAAAATATGAATATGGTTTGAATACTTTTTGGTTTTTTGATTCTTCTCCATAAGGAGGTATATATATGAGTTTACATTAGGGCTTTACAAGGAAATAGATATATTAATTAATTATGATAGTATCTCCTAATTATATAATGATTTGTCAACTATCTAAAAATAAGGAAAGTAAATCCCTTAATTAATCAAGGAAATAAATCTCCTTGATTAATTAGGAGACTCACTTTAACACTCTTCCTCAAGTTGGTGCATATACGTCACCAATGCCCAATTTGGTCAGTGAGTCATAAAATACTCTTCCATAAACAGATTTTGTTAAGACATCTACCAGTTGATCTTCTGATTTTACGAACGGTAGGCGGATGATCTTTTTCTCAATTTTTTTCCTTGATGAAATGTCTATCCACCTCAACATGTTTGGTTCGATCATGTTGAACTGGATTATGAGCAATATCAATATCCATTCTGGGTCTTCTAGTACTTCAGTCTGAATGACTTCACGGGAACGATGATTGGTGTGGTACTGGAGTTGAAGCGGTCTCATAAGACGGTTCAATTTCCTACTCTTGATTTTGACAGTGTGGAGACAACTGATCGTTTTCCTCTGGCGACCGATCGCTGGCTTTTGGCGACCAGTCGGTTTGAAACAGGTTCTCTGGCGACCGGTAGTTTTGAAGCAGTTTCTCTTTCTCTGGCGACCGGTCATTTGAAGCAGTTTCTCTTTCTCTGGCGACCGGTAGTTTTGAAGCAGATTCTCCGTGTTTGAAGAATTAAGGGGGGCGACCGGTCGCTTTCCATTGGCGACCGGTCGTTTGATTTATGAATTTGATTTGAGAGGTATGTATATAAGATATAAGGGTATGTATTTAGGGATTTTGATAAGAGGATTTGAGGACTTTAGATTTGAGGGATTTGGATTTGAGGAATTTAAATATGAGGAATTTGATATAAGGAATTTAAAGAACATAGAAACCTTTTGAACACGGCTAAGAACACAGAAACTCTGTGAAAAAAAAAGTGGTGGGCCAAGGGTCTGTCCCTATGAAATTTAACATGATATCAGAGCGGGCCGGTTGACTGGGCCTGATTAAACCAAAATCAAACAAAAACCCCCAAATTGAACCAAAATCAAACAAACCCCCACCCAAAAAAAAAGAAAAAAGAAGTGACCGATGTGGAATTAGTTGCACATGTGGTCCACTAAAAAGTGGTTCCATGTGAGGAGGAGTGTTGAAGAATACATGAGTCTCACATCGGAAACTTAACAAAATAGAAAGTCACATATAATAAATGGTTCCACTCCTAATAACATCGAGACCTTTTGTATAAAACCCCACACCTGTTAAATAGGTGGTTAAGTTGGGGACAATATCGATGTTGCTAGTGTTGGGCCAAGGGTCCGTCCCTCTGAAATTTAACACGTTCTACCTCTACATCTTTTTACATCTCAAAATATAATTTAATAATCGAAAGGCATTCTTCAAGAATTATTCTTACAAAAATAAAACAAATTGAAAATCCTTTAGTATCTTATCGAAATATTGTGTTCATCTATTTACTTGATAACAGTTTATTGATTGACGAATGACTTCTCGTGAACTTTTTTCTTTCGAATTATAATAAGGAGATGAGAAAGAAAAGAAAGAAGATCAATAATTGTAATTTTTTTTTTCTTCACCTTTATGCTCTTGTAGATTCGAAGCCCTTGAAAATACTCCAAGCATTGGTAATGATCATGTCTAGCTGATAAATCATATCAAAATTGGTTGGACTTTTTTAGGAGATCATATGAACCCAAACTTCTAATGAACTATTTCATTATCAACACGTGACTCTGTCTGCCAAATCCTCAACTGGGTTTTTGTACCTAGTTATTATAATTTCACGTTCTCATTTTGTTTCATCGAGACAAGTTTATAACCTTTACTTACAAAGTTGCTATTCTGTGGTGGAAAATTTTCTAGGGTTCTAGCATACTTGAACCTAAGTTCATGCAAAAGCTCTAGCTCCAACTGTACATTTCTCAACTTTACCCAATCAAATTTAAACTTCTATGTCTTTAGTGTGTAATTACAATTTAAATTAATTCACGTGTCAAAGTTACAAAACTTATATTCTAATCATCATTGCTTTGAGTACGTTTGTCAAATTCATCATTGTAAATCAGTGATTCTTTTGCAGCGAGAATGAGGATCGGTTTTTTTTTAACAAAAGGGAATTCCTCATCATAACAATTTGGCGAAGTACATGTTTGCTTATAAAGTTCAAAGTATGAGATCTGTTGATGCCACTTTATTATTCACAAGCCACACTTGGACAGAAAAAAAGGTACGTTCTAATCATAAATTGCAGACTAAAATGACCAATGCAGCAATAAACTTGTTGATTTTTTACGTTTATGGTGTCTTATTATGGTTCAATAAAGGATCGATGGAGCATGTAGAGGTATGTCTGGGTATGAAGCTAAAAGATTTGGAGCCAAAGTGATAGGGAATATAATACTGTCTTTTTCATATATTTATTTTCATAAATTAGCATCATCCATGGTCTCCCCAAAGTTCCAACATATTCATTAGAGGATTTCTGTGAACCCTCTATTTCCAAGATTAGCGAGGTTTGGCAAATTGGCATCTTGATCCGTGTTGCTAGTTAGTGCTAGAGTCAAGGTGTTTTTCGGAGAGGATGTGAAGTATTGTCTTACATTAGAAAGTTAATAAATTTTATAAGAAGTTGGGCCATTCTTTTCCATTGCCATTTGGTTTTGGGGTTAGGAACCTCAACTTCTTTTATGGTATCAGAGGCATGTTTGCCCATGTGTGAAGCCCCTTTTTCATTTAGCTTATAAGGATTGCCAATTGGTTTTGGGATTTAAACCTCAATTTCCTTGAAAGGTGACTGTATATCAAATGCCAACCAGATCACATTGAAATTTGAAGGTGTTAGTCATATCTTTCTAATACTTAATCGTAACACAAAATGCTTAATCTGAACTCCAAAATGAAATTGCTAATTCTGGACACAAGCATAATATCAGAAAAAAGAAGAGTAGAGTCTCTTAAATGTTGGACAACTGAGCAAGCTGTGAGAAGGGGGAAAAGATCTCTTGTTTGAATTATTTTTCATAATTTCAGGAGGTCTAGTTTGACAAATTTGTGGATGCGTGTGAGTCATGGCACATATTAAACACAGCCGTTGGGCCGAAGCAACTAAACCTACATATAAAATCTTATATTTCCACATTTGATTTGAAAGCTCCCTCAAATGTCTGAGAAATTATAGAATGGTATTGTACCACCACGTCAGTTTGTGATACTCTTATTTAAAATTTGCCATATGTACAACTTTTTGACAACTAGATTTAATATTCTTTTTCAACCTTAAAATAATTTAATATTCTTTTTCACCCTTAAAATAATTTAAAAACTTAGAAATAAAAAAGAAAGAAAAATAAAAACCCAAAAACCTTCATCGACGGCAACGAAGCCTGTCTCTCTATCTGTGAATAAGATGGCAGCCCATGGCAAATGAATCCTTCCAGTTTCACAATCAGTAGAAAGACTTTGATTCTGACCAAAAGAAAGAAGAAAAACTTGGATTTTTATCTTGACATATGTTGAAAGCTTGGATTCCTGAAAGACCATAAACTCACCCCCAAGAAAGTTTCAATCTAAATTCCTTGAGCCCTACCTGTAATAGAGAGGAGGGAGGATGAGGGAGGGGAAGAGAGAAAGACATAGAAATATGAAAAAAGAAAGACCATCTGCAGGCAGCCATGGCAGGGGTGGGGATGGGGGCTTGTCGCAACTTCAGAGATGGGGTTGCTGATCCAACCAAAAACCAATAAAAAAGAGAAGGGGTTGCTAAGGAAATTTATTTATTTTTATTTTAGAGATTTCTATTTTTGTTAAATCAAATTTAAATTGTAAAAGGGATTTTAAATCCAGCTGTATAAAGTTTTAATTTTTCTTTCAAAAGTTGTACACATGTTAAATTTTGAATGGGAGTATCACAAGCTGACGTGGTGGTACGGTACCATTCTATAATTTCTCCAAATGTCTAGTATAATATAGTTATATTTCCAGAAAAATTGATGTCCATATGTGGCCTCTATCAATCCTACTACACAAATTTTCAACTACTAGAGCTTTGGAATTTTTTGTGATTCACAGATCATTTACAAGTTGATCACTTTATTTTATTTGAACATAAAATCTTCAATTGTGTGTTGCTCTGAAACTTATCTTTGGATGAAGAATTTATAATTATTACAATGGCTTGACTTAAGCATATATTGGATCACAGAAGGTCCTATATGCAAAGACATTCATGAGAATATTTGTGCCCTTATTTCCATGAATTTATATTGAATCGGGATCTTTTGGATCAACTTTTGCCCAATTTTATGAAGGAGCAACCCCATTTTTTACCTTGAGTTGATCAAAATATGCGGAATTTCTCACTTTTCATGGAGGATTACATCTAGTAACTAGAGTTCTATGGCTAACCGATATTGCACCATCATTTAGATATTGCAATTTGTTTCCTGGTCAATGGGTATAAAAGATATTTTAGAGGCTCATAAAGGCCCATTTATCAGTCAGGGCCATAAAGGCCTATATGAAATCCTAACAACGTCATGACATGCTCAATAGTTGACATATTGATCAAAGAAAAACTTTTCTTTTACTAATGGGGTGTTGGTTGGATTAGCCTAGACTTTTGATGTGCTCTCAAGTGGTATTGTGTGTGCGAGTTTTCCCCCTCATCTTCCTAAACTTTCAACAACAAAAAATGTAAAGAAATTCGAGACATTAGCTTACTAAATAATTTGGCAATATAACATATTAGAATACCATTCTAATAATGATGCTCATAAGAAACAAGGATAGCCCAAAAATAATGGCTCTGATTCCATATAGCCCAAGTAAGGCCGAATTTCTAAGGGCCCGTTTGATAACCATTTCTATTTCTATTTTTTGTTTTTGTTTTTGGTGCTAGAGTATAGAGGAAAATGAGAGTGAGAATGAGAGTGAAAACGAGAGGGGAGGATGGGAGGGAGGAGTAACAAAAGTGAAAACAAAAACTTGAAAGTGAAAATAATTTGAAATAAATTTCAGTTTTTGTTTTAACTTTTGTAGTGTTGATTTTCGGACAGATCATAATCAGGGGGATTCCAATTCCAAAACAAAAAATTTCGGAATGAAAATTCTATTCCAATTCCGTTTCAAAATATTTTGGAATCCATTACGATTAGGAAAACTTGGAAAGGCTTTGTTCGTTTCCTAAGTCAGTGTGATTAATAGGAGCATATTCTTACTTCCCATATATTTTGGAAAATGTCTAATCATTACCGATTAGTGGGCCATGAGACACAGGGCTAAGGCCCAAATTGAAAGTAGGCCCTTCAAGAATGAAGGAAAATGGGCTTCCAAATACACCCAAAAACTAATTAAAAATGTACACCAAAAGATTAAATTAATACACTAAGCTCAAAATTCCAATTCTACCCCCACTAACTTTAGTACTTCTTCTATTTGACCCAAAAAAAAAAAATTTAATACATCTATAAAAATTCAGAAAAAAAAAGAATCAAAGTTTCTCTTATCTTGAACTCTGTTTTTGTTAAGGATCGCTTTCTAATGGTGGTCTATCTGTTCATGATCAAGATATCTTAATTGTTTTATTTTTGAGTTCCATCACGACATTACCATATATGTCCATCTATTCATGATGAAGAGATCTTTATAATTGTTTTCTTCTTTTAAGGTAACATTGTTCCAAGATCCATCATAAAATTATTATATATATACAGAGAGCTTTCATTGAGATATTCCTCAAATAAGCTTATATATGATAAGTGTAGTGTTTCGAACAAAACAAATATATGGTAACATCGGCAAACAACTTAGACAATGGGGTTTAGCCGCCTGCAGTTGTTGAGTAGAACCTTCCCCCCCTCGCCTCCCCATTATCACCAGAATTCGAGCCACATGAGATGGTATCTTTCAAAAAACCCACCCCATGTATATTACTCTCCTCCCCCCTTCCCAGCGTTTGACCCAAAAAAACATCAGCAAACAACTTACAATTAGAGACAGAGACATTTTTGGCCTTTACATATGAAAATATACCCATGACAAAATCATCTACCGACATAAAAACACGACACGAAAGAATAATTAATTGTTTGGGTCGAGCATTATTGGGTTGGATCTATAACGGATTGACACGATAGTGTACGATTATTAACAAGTTGAGTCCATGTTCATTCGTAAAACCCATATTAACTTGACATTAACAGGTTGCCTGAATAAGTAACTCAAAGGAACAATTCATACAAAAATCATTCTAAACAAAATTGGACTTCTGACAAGAAAAACAAAACTAGTCTTCCCATAACTTGTTAATATTTTTTTTAGTATAAAAGATAGTCTAAATTAGAGGATAGAAGGATTTCTCACACTCACAGATGATATCATGGAGTTCGAATTTGAGATGTCTTGTATGCAAGCCAAGGCCCTTTTTTCACTAGTTTAACCACTGCTTCTTAAAATTTTCTATTGACTGTAAACAAAGGAAAGACTTGAAATTTATAAATTTTATACATAACAAAAACAGGACCATCATCATCATCATCAATTCTGTTAGGGGGTTATGGGAGTTACCATAGTTACGGGTCTTCAATGACAATACATTAGTGTTTTAGCTGTTATGTTGTTATTAGCCTTTATTAGGATATAATGGGTTTTCCGTTTCATTGTAACCACTAGGAAGATATCTTATAGTTGGTGTATAAATATAGGTTGTAATATCTCAAATATAATCATTGAATATACAGTTTCTACATGGTATCAGAGCTAATGGCTAACGCCAATTAGGATCCTCCAGTTGCCAACATTGAGAGTCGTTGGTGCTCCTCACCCGTAAGGGTGTTTGTTTCTGTATAGTCCTTTTTCCTCTCCTCTTCTCAAAGATGAATATTGCTGTTGTTTTTTTTTTCCTCTCCTCCACAGCTCAGTGCCTCTTCCACTCCTCAGATACCTAGTCCCACTCCTCATCCATGTCCGTCTCTTGACATGATGGTCAGATCTCTATTTTCCCTCAGAGACCACACCTCTCTTTTGTTGTTTCCATTTTTCTCTTGAAATCTCTCTCCACTTTTTTGTCTCTCTTGCCGAGCCTTATCCTAGTCTGCAATCGTGGTTTCTCTCTCTCTCATGTTTTTCTGATGGTTTCTCTATCGTGGTTTCTCTATCGTGTTTTTCTTTCCACCTTAGCTGTAGCCACACATTTCTTTTACCATTGCAACCTTTTTTTCTGTTAGCCCGTTATTTTTTTGTGCCTCCACCACGCCGTCTTCATTGCGGACCGTCTCCTCCATCGAGCTCTTTCGTGGCAACCCACGGCAGCTCCATTTATCTCCCTTGGCCATGATGGCCAGATTTCTGTTTCCTCCATGAGCCTCGTCACTGCTTGCCGAGCCTTCTCCTCACCGGTCTTTATCTCTCTCATGACGTGCTATCCTGCCATTGTTGTTCTCTTGCACAGCCGCTACCTATTCCTTTTTTCTTTTTCTTTTTTTTGGCTCGCCGGCCCCTTGTTATCCATCAATGTTGGGCCACTTCTCTCTACTGAAACCGAGCAGCAAAATTTTCCTTACCCTCTTGAGCCTCTTGCTCTCATAAGTTCCCTCTTTTTGTCTATTTTTCCATTCGAGACCACTCATCTCTAACGTGGTTTCCTCCTTTACTTTCTTTGTCTCTATGCATGCCATAATTATCCCAGATGATGATCTTTCTTTACATTGTTTTCCCACATGGTTCTCTTCCCATATTTTCCTTTTGTTTTGTCTCCGTGGTTCACCTCCTCTTGTTTTTTTTTTTGCATTTACTTCTTTTTGTTATCTTCTCTGCTTCACTTTTCCACTTTACAAGTTGAACTTCGGGCTTGTTGAAATCCCCAGTATGGGCTATCGCCTTGTTAGTTTTGCGGGGTGCAATAGATTTTCCCATGTACCTAGAGCTGTGTTTCCTAGGTATACCCATTTATTTTCTCTATTGGGTTATCTCTTCATTGGCCATGAGCTCCCTTGAGCTCTCTGGTGTATTTCTTGATTTCCCTCTTTGCACGCATGGTTTTATCTCTGTTTGCCTGCTGACTTCAAAGACCCAAACTTTATTGGGCTTTTCTTCACGTCTCTGCCGACCTTTCTATTCTATCTGCACTTCTCAAGCATTCTTGACCTCTCTTATATTTTCTGTGAAACTCTTTGCTGCACTCACACATGTGCTTATCTTTTCCCTTGCTCACATGATCGCATCTCCAATTGCGCCCCTCTATGCTATGTCAATCAGCTCCTTGGTCGCTTGAGCTCCCTCTCATTCTATATCTCCCTTTCTTGTTGAAAAACAATTCCTTCTATCTCTCCTTCTCTGCCTATCTCTCTGGCCCTCCAGCATCATAAACGAACTCTCAATTTCACCTCTCTATCTTAGTCTATGTTTCTAATTTCAAGCTCTATCTTGTTGAAGGTCGTAATTCTCTTTCTTAGCCAGTCTCTTTTCTCAACTGCATAAATGTCCCCAGCACCCCATTTGTTTCCATTCCACAGTCCACTTCTATTTATTAAATTCATTTTATCAAGACATGTGCCTTTCTTTTACATGAACTTCACTTCTCTCTTTCTAAACCGGTTCTTCTTCATTGTGACAATTTATATGCAACTTACATGGCTGCCAATCCTGTCTTCCATTCCTGCACTAAACATGTTGCTATTGATTATCATTTTATCCGTGAAAGTCTTACTGCTAGAAGTCATCAAGTGCGGTTCATTTCATCTCACAATCAGCTTGCTAATGTATTCACAAAAGGCCTACCTGCAGCACGTTTTGCGCATCTTGTTTCCAAACTTGTCACCTCTCCGGAGTCAAGTTTGCGGGGAGTGTTAGGGGTTATGGGAGTTACCATAGTTACGGGTCTTCAATGACAATACATTAGTGTTTTAGCTGTTATGTTGTTATTAGCCTTTATTAGGATATAATGGGTTTTCCGTTTCATTGTAACCACTAGGAAGATATCTTATAGTTGGTGTATAAATATAGGTTGTAATATCTCAAATATAATCATTGAATATACAGTTTCTACAAATTCATTTCTCAACTCTTTTTTACAGTCTTTCCCCAAAAACAGGACCATACTGACTTTGAGAACTCAAAACACTTCTCTGAACTCAATGTCTCCTAACTGGAAATCCCTCTTCTTCCTCCTCCTTCTACAACTCTTCAAATTATGCTTCAGCAAATCCCAGCCATTCACATCATCATCAAATTCAGACCTTCAATTCCCATGCAAGCCACCCCACTACAGCTCCTACCCTTTTTGCAACAGCTCCCTCCCAATCACAACCAGAGCTCAGTCCCTAATTTCCCTCCTTACCCTCAAAGAAAAAATCCAACAGCTCTCAAACAATGTCTCTGCAATTCCAAGACTTGGCATCTCACCCTATGAATGGTGGTCTGAGTCGCTCCATGGCATAGCCACCAATGGCCCTGGTGTCTCCTTCAATGGCACCATCCCTTCAGCCACAAGCTTCCCACAAGTGATTGTCACTGCAGCTGCTTTCAATAGGACTCTCTGGTCCTTAATTGGGTCTGCCATAGCTGTTGAGGCTAGAGCAATGTACAATTTGGGGCAAGCTGGGCTGACATTTTGGGCACCCAATATCAATATCTTTAGGGACCAAGATGGGGCAGAGGTCAAGAGACCCCTGGGGAGGACCCCAATGGTTGCTTCTGCTTATGCAATTCAGTTTGTGAAGGGTTTCCAAGGTGGGAATTGGGGAATTAGACATGATGGGTTTGGAGAGAGGAGAGTTTTGGAAGGTCATTATGGTGGGAGTGATGATGGTCTACTGCTCTCTGCGTGTTGCAAGCATTTTTTTTTTTCTTCCAAGAATCAAATACTTTTATTAAAGGCGAACACAAACGTTAGCATCTCCAGCTAAGGTATTAAACAACCAATCTGGAGGTACAAAATCCCAATAGTAACTACCACCTACCCTACACGCAAAAGTTGCAACCTCATGAGCAGCTTTGTTGCAGCTGCGAAGTGCAAAAATAAAAATTACTTCCTGGAATTCCCGAATCGCTGTCATGTCGAAGAGAATACTATCTACCTCCACAGCCACCGCCATCTCCCCCTTCACCATCTTGATGGCAACTTGGAAATCAGACTCCACTACCACCCGAGAGAAACCCTTTTGTTGACAAGCAAACAGAACTGCCCTTATAGCATCCATCTCTGCCATGAGAGCCGACCCATAAAGCATATCTCCTTGACCACCCGCTTGCATCATCCAACCTGTAAAGTCCCGAATCACCCATCCAAAACATCCCCGCATTGTTTGCTCAAACCAGGCACCATCACAATTTGCTTTGACCATTCCGTGCTTGGGTTTTTGCCATAAGGTTTGTGTAACCTTACACAGATCGGGAAGTCTCGGCAACTCATTCACAAGGGGAGCTTGACTTGGAACCGCCACACGATATTCCTCCACTTGCCCCACCATCAATGCAACTGCAGCGTAGGGCTTGGCCTCCTTTCCTTGGAATATCGCCTTATTACGGCATTTCCAGATTCGCCACAGGCCATAGACCAAAATCTGTAGTATCTCCCATGATTGTGCACCAGTTTTATATTTTTCCTCAAGATAAGCCCAGCATGAAGCAAAATCAGTACCCACTATAGTAGTGGTATCCAGTTGCAGAGGGCAAGCATACCACAAGGCACGTGCAAACTCACACTTAAAAAACAAATGCAACTGAGACTCACCATCCTTGCCTCAGATCCCACATATATTGTCCACCGTCATATGCCGACGACATAGGTTGTCATGTACATCCAGAGAGTTTAGGCACCCTCTCCACATGAAAGATCGTAGTTTTGGTGGCACTTTTAAACTCCAAATTCCTTTCCAAAACACATTTTTCCTGGTCGAATTGCTACTCTCTCCTTCGCCTTTCCGCCCAAGCTCGCCATTCCGCTGGAGGTTCACTGCAAGTTCATAGCCTGATTTAACCATATAGTCACCTGGCTTTGTAAAGTGCCATATCAATTTATCTGGGCAGCCCCGGTGACTCACTGGCATAGATAAAATAGTCTGTGATTCCTCCACATTAAACCAAATGGCCACCTCCTCACTCCTCCACGTCTTCGTAGTTGGATCAATCAAGTCCTTAACATATATCAATAGTTTGACTTGAGGGAGTGAAGAATCTCATGCACAATCAAAATATTGTCAATAATCATCCTATCAGACACAAAAGCTGACTGATTCAAACTAATTACTGTTGGTAAGACCAGCTTCAGGCGATTAGACTTGGAGTTGTGGGGGAATTTCAGTAGATATAGTTTCAATGCTGTGGTAAGACTTTCTTTAACTTTCTGATTGTCATGGAATTTTAGCCAATTTAAAGAGATTTTGAAGTGGAGATCAAACAAAAAGAAGATATCCAATTCGCATACCATGGAAACCAGCAGCAACATTGAAGCAAACATTTTGGATAAAAATTTGCAATAAAAGGACCTTCTGCGATTTGGAGTCTAATTAATTTTTGTGTACTAGGTTTCAGAACAAGATTTAGAGGATACGTATCAGCCGCCTTTTCGTAGTTGTATACAACAAGGTAAAGCTAGCTGCTTAATGTGTTCTTACAATGCAGTCAATGGGGTTCCTGCTTGTGCACAGAAGGATCTCTTGGACAAAGCTCGGATTGAGTGGGGCTTCGAAGGGTAAAAAGTTTATTCGTGCTCTATATTTGAATAGAAGTTGGAAATAATAGATATTTCAAACAGTATATTAACACATCATCCCTTGTGGGTTAACTACAGATATATCACCTCAGACTGTGATGCTGTGGCCGCAGTCTATGAGTATCAGAATTACACAAAAGGTTCTGAAGATGCAGTTGCTGATGTTCGTAAAGCAGGTCTTATGATTGTTTCTTCCATTAAAATTGTCTGTTGTTTTCTTTTTGCAATGACCGTTGACAACAAATGTGTGGACTTGTCTTAAAAAGTTATAATTGAATCAGTTATTTGTAGGGACGGATATTAATTGTGGTACATACTTGCTTCGAAATACTCTATCGACGATCAAACAAGGGAAGGTGCAAGAGGAAGACATAGACAAGGCTCTTCTCAATCTTTTCTCAGTTCAACTCCGCCTTGGGCTGTTTGATGGAGATCCCAGAAAAGGGCAATTTGGTAGTTTGGGACCTAAGGATGTCTGTACCTCAGAGCACAAGACTTTGGCACTTGAGGCGACAAGGCTGGGAATTGTGCTTCTTAAAAATGATAAGAAGTTTTTGCCTTTAGAAAAGGGTGTCGATTTTTACTTGGCTGTTACTGGTCCATTGGCAAACAATGCAAGTTTTCTGGGTGGGGGTTACACAGGTATGATTTGCTACATGTATTACTAGTGTGCAGTATCACATAAAGCTTCTTGGATTATTAATAGATCTTCAGTTATTGAAGATTCCTCAGGCTTGATTCCTGGTAGAGTCATCATAGGTAGAAATAATATGTACTTATGGACTATTGTTGGCAATTTGATCATGAAAATTGGGAATCTATGAACCAACAACATTCTTTACTCAATCTCGAATGTCATCCACTTTGAAAAGAATAACATTTCTACTCTGGCTTCCAAATATTTTTTCCTTTTTTCATGTTTTCCTGACGTTTCACATTAAACTAAAGGGTTTGCTTTGGTTGTGGTTCTTTGGTTGTATAGGGATTCCCTGCAGCTCAAAGAGTCTCCTTGAGGGTCTTCGAGAGTACACAAAAAGAGCATCGTATGCAGCTGGTTGCCTTGATGTACCATTTAAGTCTCGTGCTGGGTTCTGAGAAGCAATTCATACTGTCAAGATGGCTGATTTTGTTGTTATAGTTGTTGGTCTTGATTTGACGCAAGAAAGAGAAGATCATGACCGAGTTAGTCTTCTCTTACCCGGTAAACAAATGGCCCTTGTATCTTCTGTGGCAGCTGCAAGTAAAGAACCAGTGATTCTAGTTCTTACTGGCGGTGGACCACTTGATGTAACATTTGCCAAAGAAGACCCATGAATCGCAAGCATTCTTTGGATTGGGTACCCTGGGGAATCTGGCGGGAGAGCACTAGCAGAAGTCCTCTTTGGAGATTTCAATCCGGGTAGGTTATTGGAAAACATGAGTTTCGTATTCTGGAGTTTATGTTTTGCATGAAATGAAATCACCTCTATTTATTGTACTACTCTAGGATAGAGTCGCTTCCTGAAATATAATCATAAAGATGAAATTTAAACATGATATGGAAAGAGGGCCTCATCACAAATGCTATGAGTTCTGTTTTGTGCAAATGCTCATCAGGGTTATTTTATTTCTGCTAGGCATCCAAGCACATACACTTCAATTTTCAAAGGCAAAATTTAACATGATCGCTTGATATGATTATAAATAGGTGGAAGGCTACCTATGACTTGGTATCCTGAGTCATTCACCAATATACCAATGAATAATATGAACATGAGGGCCGATCCTTCTCAAGGTTATCCAGGAAGAACCTACCGATTTTACACAGGGAGCAGGCTGTATGGATTTGGAGATGGCTTAAGCTATAGTAAGTTCACTTACAACATTGTATCAGCGCCAAAAAAGTTAAAGCTTATCAAGACCTCTCAAGGTTGATTCCAGTGGAAACATACTACACCAAGCAGGAGATACACTTGATTATTTACACATTGATGAGGTGACATCTTGTGATTCCTTGAGATTTTTTGTTGAAATCACTGTGACGAATATAGGAGACATGGATGGAGGCCATACTGTGATGTTGTTCTCCAGAATGACAAAAGTTGTCAAGGGTGCTCCAAAACAACAGCTGATTGGATTTAAACGTGTGCATACTGGTTCGTATAAATCTACTGCAACAAGCATTCTAGTTGATCCTTGCACACATTTTAGCTTTGCAAATGATTATGGGGAATGGATATTGCCACTGGGTGATCATAGGTTAATGGTAGGTGATATAGAACACATTGTCTCAATTGAAATTAATTGATGCTATTTATGTCAAACAGTTGACACGATTGTTGAAGCACATGTATCATTCATTTTGTTTTACAGAAATTAAAGTTTTCTGAACATAGTGATCTTTGATACTGCTAAATATCCATAAAATACAGTCAGTAGCTAAATGTATATTTTGAATTTAGAAAGAATTTTCTACAAATTTTCTCCATGGCTGTGTGACAGATGCTTTGTCATATTATCATTTGATAATTCAAAAGCCATTAATAAGAATTGAGATGGAAATTCTTAAATGAAAATGATGACCCCTCAACTAATGGAGCTGGTAGAATGATGCAATTTGGAGGATATAAGGTCATAAAATAAAAGGTTGCCTCACAAGAAGCCTGTGGATTAGTTAGTTAGTTTAGTAAGTATTGCTTTGGGATTAAGGCTGCAGCAATTACCCCAGTTAATAAATTAATAATCATTTCGAAAAATATGTATTTGCTCACCTATTAGAAAAGAAAATGCTTACACATTGCTCAACTTGGCTATTCAATTTCAAAGTGTGAATTGCCAGAGCACAAACTTAACCTAGTAACCTACAAACTTAACAAAGTGATTTTTCCAAAATCAAATAAATTTTTTTAAGTGATGACGATAACACCACGTGACATGCCGATAATATAATATAACATGCAATTAACGGCATGCAGGTATATATTAATTTATTAAAATATAATATTAATAAGGGTTTTTATCACAAATGGTCTTTTAAGGGTTGCGAAATTATCACATTTGGTCCTTTATGTTTTTTTTCTTACATTATTGGTCCTTTATGTTACATATCACATATCAATTTGGTCCCAAATGTGAGATTCTTTTAAAATTTCTGTTAAATTGCTGACTTGGTATGTATGTGATGCCCACATATCCAATGGAATAATGTCACATGGATCTAAATAAAAAATATATATTTAAAATCTAAAAACATTAGAAAACTAAAATAAAGAAAAAAACCTGCTACTCCCCCTCCTTCCCCTTCCCCTTCCCCCTCCCTTCCCTTCTCATCCTTCCCCTTCCGTCTCCCCTACTTTCCCCCTCTGATCTCTCTCTCTCTCTCTCTCTCAACCCCACCCACCACAGACCTCCCCATCCACCCACCCCCTCCCTGATTCAACCCCACTGCCCCGACTCAACCCCACAAAATTGCCCACCCTCTCCTTCTTAGCACTGCCACTGCCACTAGAAAGATTGCTTGTTAAATTGAATGGTTTCGAACTCCACAAATCGACTGCTTCATCTTTTTCTTTTTGGTTTTTGAATTTTCAGAGGGTGGGGGTAAAGAAAAGGAGTAGAGGGAGCCATCGATGTTGATGGGGGTAGGGGAGAGTGCGGTGGCGGTGTGGGGTGCGGGGGTTTGTGGCGAGGTGGGTAACTTTATGTGTGGGTCTGGGGGATTGGGGGAAGAGAGAGACAAAAGAGAGAGAAGCAGCAAAGGTGGTGGTTGAGAGTTGTGCAATGGGTCTCATTGACAGCAAAGGTGGTGGGCGGTGGGTGGGTGGTGGTGAATGGTGGTGGAGATGTCTCTGGGTTAGCTTGTTTGGTGGAGACGTGTACTGGGTTAGCTTGAGAGAGAGGAGAGGGAATTTTTAAAAATTAATAGTTTTTATTTAATGTTAAAAGCTTTATTAATATTTTAAGCTATTTTTTAGTTTCTAAAACATTTAAATATATTTTTCAACAAAAAAAACCGTTAAACATATATTGTTTAATCCACATGGCATGCTAAGTCAGCAATTTAATAGAAATTTTAGCAGAATTTAATGGTAGAGACCAAATTAATATGTAAGGTTTTAATACAGGACCAATAATATAAAAAAAAATTAAAAATTAAAAATAATAATTTCGCAAACATCAAAACCATTTATGATAAAACCCCTATTAATAAATACACCGTACTATAACATAAATACATCATATGAATGGAGATATAGAACCTATCTATTCCTCTCAAAGCAGTCTCTTTTAAATTTCATAGTAAATTTGGCTTACACTTTTCAAATTCAATTTGCCTTATTTGCAACCCTTTACTTTTTGTTCTTATAAATAATACCCAATTTTTATAAGTAAAAGCCCATGATTAGGATCCAACTCATCAAGTTATCTTATTAAGCTCAATATATGATTTATTATAATTTTTTGATTCCCAAAATAGCCTTATTTATATTTCAATGTGTAATGGGGTGGTATTTTAATTATTGGTTCCCCAATTTATTGTGATGATTCCCTCTAAAATTTTTGTCTGCAATTAATTATCCATTTTTATTATTGGTTCCCCAATTTATTGTGATGATTCCCTCTAACATTGCGTTGGAGGACTTAGTTTTCTTATTTGCTTGCCTTTTTGAAATTTTGTTCCATCTTTCCCGGATAATAATCTACCTATTATGGAACTTGAACTTTATTTATTGTACCTGTTATTAAAAATTAATCTACCTATTTTTAATCATATATTTTTTATTTTATTTTTAATCAAATTTGAAATATTTTTCATAGATAATAGTCTACCTATTTTTTATAATAATAATAATAATAATGTACCTATTTCATGACATTTATTTCAATACAAATTTATGTATAGTTTTTGTTTTTTTTGTTTTTTTTTGTTTTTTGCTTTTATGAATGGTAGTATACCTATTAAAGTTTTATTGCACCTAGTTTTTCATAGATAATAATCTACCTATTATTTTTAATAGGTACAATAATTTACCTATGTTATGTGCCTAGTTTAATAATCTACCTATGTTATGTACCTATGTTAATTTACCTAGTTTGTCATAGATAATAATTTACCTATATTATTTTTAATAGGTACAATAGGGTGTAGGTATAAAAAAAATTCATTTATCCGTCCTATAGGAGGTTAGGAGGGAGTATTTGAACTAATTTGATTGTAGGCAACTATTACAAGAGTGTAAACATAAATGTGCAGTGAGATGTATTATTTATTTGCATAAAATTAGGGGATAAAAAAGGATCAGCCACCAAATAAAGATAGTGGCATGATTTGTAAATAATCAATTTACATAGACACATTGTCATCTATTTTTAAAATTGGATTTTACTTAAATATTGTATTATTGGTGGATTATGGTCTATAATTTTTGAGTTATAAGGACTTATGTTAGCATGACCCTAAATTTCAATACGCGTGGCCGAAAGCAGAATAGCAAACCGCGTAGGCATTTTGACAACCATAAACAAGTAAACTACTGAGAGAGAGCGTGACATGTCAAAATAACCTTAACAAAAAAGCAGGCTTTTTCTAGGGGAATAAACGATTCATTCCAATTGGGTCATTTCACATCATATATTCCTTTAAATTCAGATTAAAATATTTCCTTCACATTCTTCCCCTCATCAAATCAAATAAAGCCTGCCCTATAATATTAGCATATAAGAATGTGTGGTATAAAGGCCTTGGGGTATTTTCACATATGGACTACTTCTGGAGGAATTGTTAAAGTTGATAGCTTGATGTACATTATTCTCTCATTTTCTAACATTTTAAAAAAAAGATTTAGTTGTTGTTTTGCATTGTATTACACTTTTGATTTCATAAATGTACAAAAGAAATGATTTTTTTTTTGTTTTTTATACAAACGATAGTGAGTAACGAGGACTTGATGACAGGACCGACCCAAATTCCACCGGAACCGGGCGGACCTGTTGATGGGCCCAATACCAACCCATGACGGGCCCACAAACCGAACAGTTACCCTCTTCCCGACAAACAACAAACTTTGGGCGAGACCTGTAGAAAAATCGGACAGAGTCTCCCTACCAAGTGAACAATCCCCAAAGTTAAAACCTGCTCAAACAAGCAATGAAACAAAGCCCAAGCACCAAAGATGCTACAGATAAACTACCCAGGCCTCGGCCAACAAATTAACCCTTACAGGCAATACAGAGCAATCTAAGAGTTTAGGAATTCAAGAATGGAAAAGAATAAACAGAATATGAGTTTAGGGTTCAAGGACAACAGATCCTACCCTTCACCAAAGCTCGAGAAGAGGAGCGCACGGCGAACAGTGTCGACGCAACTACGATGCAGGCGCAAAATGAAAGAGTGTGAGTGGACAAAAACAAAGTTTTGCATACTTAAAACAGATACTAACCCCACCTTTTAAAACTATGCAAACCATGCATATGAAATCCTTTATATACGTGATTGATTTAGAAATCATATTATCTCAAATTACATGAGAGCAATCCACTCAAAACCTTTTTCCGAATAAAACACCCTTTTTCTTTTCCCGAGGCATAACCTCTCAAATCAACCCAAGCAGGTTTATAAAACATAAACAAACGGCCTTTGTTAAAGTAAAGCATAAAGATGGAATAAAATTCTCATAAAGTAAAACAAACCTTTAAATGCCGAATAATTTGTATATGTCAAGAAAACCCAACTCGACAAAGAATATAGACATTAATTGTACTTCAAAGCATTTATATAAATATATATATAAATATATCAAATCCGGATTTACAATCCAACAAGTAAAACATAACCAAGATCTTGAAATCCAATCAAATCAAGTCAAAGTAAGTGTAAAGTTTCCATCTTCCCCAACTCCCAATCACGTGCTCGCAAGCACGATAAGTAAGGAGAGATCCTCACCAAAAGAAATAAGAATATGAAGGTACTAACACACGCGTATAGGTATAATATAATCTCAATACCAATCAAGTACCAGGGAAACAATCCAACAGGGGATCATTTAGCTGGACAGGGACAACATTCACGATGGTCTCATGCCCAGAGTTTAATCGAACATCGGACGGCATCGCAATGGCCTCGTGCCCAGGACAAGCCGTCCATAGTAATGGATTATGCTACCCGACCCGCATGGCGTAATCCTCAATACCCATACGTCCGAAACTACCAATGCGCGCAGACTACCCGTTAAGGGTCTACACTACACCCGTTAAGGCATGTACCGGATCGAACCATATCCAAGTAACCGTATCATCATCATCGAACAGGGGAGGTACATCTCAAGGTGCTACCCGCACACACATAAATCGCCACGCGATAACAATATATATATACATTCAATCCCAATGTACCCAACCCCAAACATCGAACACCTGGACATAAATAAGTCCATCAAGCATATAACCCATATATATACTCAACACAAGGACATCACCGTCCCAAATATATATTTATATAGTCAAAATAATCATAAGGGTCAAACGACCGCATAACGAATTCATAACCAAGTAAACGTCATAATCCTTTGAAATCATATTCAAAATATCAATATAATTATATGAGGGACCTCACGTCCCGACGCGGCATTCCAACCCAAAGACATATATAATTTAAGTATAAGGAACTCGTTCGTAAATATATACCGTTAAATCAAACGTATAATCCAAAATATACATATGTATATATATATATATATATATATATATATATATATACATAAAACATAAAGGTCCTTTAAAGTACAAAAACTCAAGCCCGATCCCATATACATATCTATGTATATAAATATGTATGAATATACGTATAATCAATTCCCATTATTCCAAAGTATTTATTCAAAATCAATATATATATGTATGAAAATATACATATATATAATCAAAGTATAGGTAAATATACTTCAAAAGGTTTTAAACGCCAAAACCGAATACGTAACCAAACGGACTACGTTAACGTCCAAATATTCAATTATATAATTTATATATAATATAACAACCCTTTTTAAATATAATGTCCCAATTTTAATACGAAAACCACCTGGCGTTCACCACGTCCCGCTCAATACCCAGGTATAAATAATAATAAAATAGCCATCGTGGCCCCATAATAAACCGGCAACCCAAATCATGCATTTACCTCAATGCAAATCCCTTTAAAAGTATTTCAACTCAAAGTCAAAGCAAGACTTAAACTATTAATAAATTCAAGACTTAAAATCATTAAATCTCATTTCATGCATTTCATGCAAATCATTCAAATCATGCTCATTTGAAAACAAAGTCCACTCACCGTTGGTCCTACGCTGCATAACCCCAAAGGGTCCCACTTGCTGCAGGAAAACAGAAAGTACCTAAAGCGATAGATACGAAGATTGGATTAGATCGCGAACCGAACGAGAATCGAAACTTAAACCCTAACAAAACCCCATCTAACGTGCACGTACGTCCTACGAAGGATTCTAAGGTCAAACTACCTCTTTTAGCCAGTGGGACCGCCCCGGAAGACTCACGGTCAACCGGCGGTCAAACACCCCTTTTCGGTCAACCCGGGCCCGCGGAAACCCAAGACCTCCAAATCGATCCGGACATTCCTAGAAGTCCAACAAAGTCAACTACACTGCAAACAGACCTCGGGAGACACTCGGTCAACCCCGGTCAAACTTGGTCAAACCGACCCTAATAGGTCAAACCGGGCACGTGGGTCCCATGACCTCCAAACTTAGATCCGAAAGTTCCTATAGGTTCACTACGGTTTAACTAACACGTCCTGAAAGTTTGGTCACGATCGGACGGTCGGATTGCTCACGATCGCACGATCGGACGATTCTGATTTAACTCAAACTTCAAGTCATTGATCCGAAGCGTCTGGGCTCGAATCACGATCCGTCAAATCCTACACGATCCTAAAAATACAGGGAACAACATACTTGGAAAAGGGACCGATCCAACGGCCCGAACATATCGAACCCGGATAACGCGCAATAGGCGTAAATCCGTTCGACTGTCATCCGAACTCCAAATTGAAATCCGAGCACGCCTACGCGCTCGTGACGACGTACGGATAATTTAGGAATGAAGATTGACAATTATTAGTAGGCCCCGCGCAGCCACCCACACTGGCAGCGCATTTGGGTGTCCAAAGCGATAAATTTGACTTCCGAACAAACTCCAAACCAAGAGCTGCCCTTCCACCAGCCTATACTATTCGATGATTGGAACAACTTATTCAACTACGAGAACTTGCATAGACGCCGGCAAGTGGCCGGAAATTGAATCTCAAAACCGGCCAAACTTTGGCACACAGATTCGACCCTCTACGCTACAAACTGAAGGAAACCAACCATGCAGATAGCTAGAGCTCGAAGAGTAGTTAAGTTTTCATACCTTACTCGTCGAATTCCGTCGCCGGAGGAGGGAGAACGAACGCTCGTAAGTTTTACGTAAAATCGGCCGGTTTTTCGCGTTTTCCGGTGGCTACAGGTGGCGCCTCCGGCTGGGTAGCGGTGGGATGGAAAGAGGGAGACGACACGGTCGTTTTGGTACAGGTCCCGCCGGATTTGGTGGCCGGACGTGGCGGTGGTGGCTCAAAAAGCCACTGGATGAATAGTGACAGTAAAGGGGGAGGGGTTTCTGCGCACGGGAGAGAAAGAGAGACTGAGAGAGAAGAGAGAGCGGGAGAAGAAGGCTGAAATCGGGGGTACTGTAGCGGCTACAGTGCCGAATAGTGAAATCCAAAAATTCACTTATTTTAATATTTTCTTTTTAATCGCTTCTCGATCGTTACAACACGGAATTCGGTGTACCGCATATCCACGAACTCGTTTCGACGAGCTGGACGCAACGGCGCAACCCATTTCTCCAAAATCCTTATGGAATTTTTAAAGTGCCTAAAATACCCTTAATCCCAGTGGCAAAACTGTAATTTCGCCAAAATTATTTAAATTGAATAAATTCAATTAAATTGGGTCAGGGATGTCACACTTGAACATATATATATTTCAAACAAAGTTTAGGGGGAGATTTGCTACTCTCACCACCAGCACCAGGGCAGACTCACAACCTCGAGCCGGAAGGACTTACACGTGGCAACCAACTGCCAGCTGCCACCGGTATGGATTTATCTAGGTAATTACAGATCGCACACCAACAAAGACTGCTGACAGTGGAATTCGAACACCGGTGAAGTTACACACAGTGCAGAGACCTTACCAACTGAATCAACCCTTGTTAACAGGGACTTGAACATATTTGGATATTTGAATATCATGTATTTATCATCTTGAGGTTTCAAAATGGTAATTAATACATGGTAAATTGGTTTCTAGGCCTGCCTTGCGAATTGAATGGTGAAATGAAGGGTTGGGGCAAAAATCTTAGCCAATGAGAATTTTATCAAGGTTGATTCCACAATTGCCGCCCCCAGGCTCACTTCATTTGGAGCAGGATCACTTTCACTATTTTTCTTCCTCCAAATATATTTTCTCTTTAAAAAGAATTTGCAAGAAAAATGGATATATTTTGATTTGGGCACTCCACTGTGTTCTTGATGGCCATATATAATTGATGAGAATTGACACGTCAACAGTTGAATATCTAGGTGTCTTCTGTCAGGCCTTCACGATTCCACGTGAGACATGTTCTGTTGTTATCTACACCACATGGTAACCTTCTATGGAAATGAGAAAGTTTTCTTTCTTAATTACGGAAATACCAAGCTTGAGAGGGATTGAATTTCGTTGCACTGTAACAAAGAAGAAAAAAAAGGCCGTCGAGTGGACTAGTGGTTTGCCTTCCTCCCCAGCTGGCCTGGGTTTGAATTCAAAACTCCCCCCTTTCCCTTTAGAATAGAATATCGTTGTAACTCAAAATTAAAAAAAACATAATAACTTCTAAGTACAAATTAGTTTAAGAATACAATTAAGTATAAACAGTAATGGTAAACAACTTGTAGTTTAAATGGTTACGAACATTTATGTATGCAACCGAAGTTCTAAATTCTAGATCCTATGTGACGGAGCCACTAAGCCCATGCACCCCCAATATATTTGTGGCTCTTCGCAAAGTGTCGGAACATGTAATGAATCACAACTAAGGGCCTATTTGATAACCATTTCAATTTTAGTTTTTAGTTTTCATTTTTTGTGCTATAGTATAGAGAAAAAAAAGAGAAAAGTGAGAATATGAGTGGAGATGAGATTGAGAGGGAAGATAAGAAGGGAGGATATGAGGGATTAGTAATAAAAGTGAAAACCAAAACTAAAAATTGAAATATATTTGAAATTATTTTCACTTTCAAGTTTTTGTTTTCACTTTGGTACTCCTCCCTCGTATCCTCCCCTCTCATCCTCTCTCTCAACCTCATCATCACTCCCATTCTCACTCTCATTTTACTCTATATTCTAGGCTCTCTATCACAAAAAATAATAACTAAAAACTAGAATTGAAATGATTATCAAACGAACCCTAATTTATTTACATCCAAGTCCTTCTCAAAATTGGTCCTTCTTGAAATTGGTTTCTAGTTAACCATAAGGTGTGATGCGGTTGGCAAACTGCAACATTTAGCTGGCGAACTACCTAGTGCCTCAATGGCAGGGGCTCAAAATTCTTTGGAAGCACTTTGTGGCTAAGGACAAGCCGACCCCGAGTGGAGATTAATCACACCCTTCAAGTGTGGGGACACCTCGTGGTATTTACCAAAAAAGAAATTGGTTTCTAGTTGTTCATTTTCTTCGACAAGAAAAAAAACAGCTTTATACCTTGGTTAAATTAGTGTTACTAGTTTCTTTGTACACACTCACCGAACTTGACGTGAGAGCTTAAACCAATAATTTTTTTTCAAATATAGATACTTATTAAGAAAGTGAACTTTTCATCAAGTCTGGTGACTTATTTGATATGAGTTCAATAAAAATTACCCATTTACTCTTATATTTCTGTCAATAACATTATGATATGTGTGCATAATTTAAAAAAAATATTTTTTAATGAATTATTTACATATGTGTTAAAACGTGATTTATAAGGAGGAATACATCCAGTATTCATAACTAAAACTAAGAAAAGAGAAAAGCGGAGTGCCCGAATCAAATCCTGTGGGTTGTAAAGAAAAGAAAGGAGAGGTGAGGCAGGAATGTTAAGTGGGTGGAAAAGAAAGTAAAGTGCATCAAAAGTGATGTATGCAATTCTATGAATGTGTTTATAATTAATTGGTTTGAAACCAGAACCTTCTAATTATCAGTATAAAAACCAGAACCTTCCCCATAACTTTCTCTCAGTTCTCCATCCCCTCAAATCTGTCTCTTCGTTTCAGTCCAAAATCTTGAGTTTGTCCCCGTTTCATTAGAAGAGATGAGCGACCCAAAGTATGGTTATCCCTACCCTGCTCAAGGTCAAGGAGGTATTTATCTCTAATTAAAATTAATTAACTTATAGCTATGTGTGGTAATTTTCTCTGGGTTTTTCTTGTTCTTAATTTGTAGTTGATCATCAGTAAAGTATATGAGTTTGAGAACATGGATTAATTATTTGATTAATAAATTATTTTAGTTAGAAGATATTAAGCTTCTGTATATAATATATGTTACTGTGTGATCATAGGATTCTTGGTTGAGAACTCAAAGTTGTCTCACCAATAAACCGAGTCTCTTTTCATTATTACTTTTCCCTGTTTTGGATGATGAGAAGAAGAAGTACCTATTACTTAACCTTTTTTATAAAAAAAAATATATTTCTTTTCTATTTTTTGGTTTATTTTGTAATTTAATTTTAAATTATTTGTTGGCCAATCTTGTAGGTTATTACCAAGGCCCTCCAGTAATGGCACCTCCACAATATGCTGCTCAACCACCCAGGAGAGAACCAGGGTTCCTTGAGGGATGGTAAACTTCCTCATCCATCTCTATACATCTGCCATTATCTGTCTTTTAAAAAATATTTACTTATTTATTTTTCTGGTGAATTAATGTCATTTTTACAGTTAGAAAATTAATTTTCAAAGTTTGGATTTGTTGACAGTCTTGCTGCTCTGTGTTGCTGCTGCCTTATTGACGAGTGTTGCTGCGATCCCTCCATCCTCTTTTTCTTTTAGAATGTATAATGTATCCTTGAATAATTCCACTCCTATTGTAATGTTTGAAGGTGATCTTGTTGGATCATTTTAATTTATTTTGGGTTTAGGGTTTAGGGTTTATTTATGTACAAGACTTCTAGTTGTTTCTGTTCTGCGTTGTATGTGGCATAATCTCTCACTCACGCTTATCCAAAATAGTTATCTTCTTCAGAGTCAAAATTCCAATTCAGCCAAAAGGAAATAAAAATTTAATTATATATTCAGTATATTTATCCATGCATGTGGCATATTCCGTACCTTACACGACACGTTATACCGGCAAACCTTATAAGTCCTTGCAAGATTTCTGAACTTTCTGGAGCTAATACCCAGCAATTGATATTCCTTAATTTGTGCATAACTGGAGAAGGTAGATGGAAAAATTCAAAACCAAACCTTGCGCTAGAATTTGGAAATTGGAATGATGTAGGTGATGACGACAGTGAGTCCCCACATTTTGAATTTTGAAACAAAAGCTGAGGAGGAGATGGGGCTTGTCCCGTTTTCCAAGATCTTCAAAACTGTGGGGCATGAAAAGAAGAAAGGGTTGCTTTTGGAAAGAAATAAGAGTCAACACAAATCGATCGTTTTTTTAACGTCAATTTAAAACTCTCTCAAACATCTGAGGTGCTAGTTCATCCTCCCCTAATATCATTTGTATAAAAAAAACAAGCTATTTTAAACAATAATTTATTTATAATAGCTTGTTCGTCAGTGAGGTATAGCTTAGTTAGGAATGACAGAAATTCCCGCCAAGTCCTCAACTCAAAAAGGAGAGATTTCATGGCAAAATGGGGATCAAGTATGAGGATCCCCGAATTTTAAAATTCCTTTTTGGGTATGGGCTGGGAATAGTATTGGACATGTAGAAACTTTTTGTAGAAACTTGTAGAAACTTTTTTAAAGTTCGTATAAATCCAAATTGAATACACCCGAATTTTTAAAATCTTTTTAAACTCTCTAGAATCCTAATTGAATACACCCCCTAAATGTTTTAGGACTTGGTGAAGCAAATATAACTCGACCATATTGTAGATTGCGGGTCAACGAGAATGGGGAGAAGATGGACCTATAGTATAGGAGGAGGCAACAACATGTTGATTTGGGGATTCAAGGCAAGTTTGGGGGATAGCTCTCTGATGGGGACCGGGACGGGAACTTCCCAAAAATTCTTATAGGCGACGGGGCCGGGGATTGGAGGTGGGGAGGGGGATGGTATTGCCATATCTGGCCCTTGCCTGGTCTGTTGCTATCCCTAAGCTTAGTTGGTTGAGTTCTTCCACTTCCACTTATGTGGGTAGAAATTCAAAAACCCTAGATGCCTAATAAATATTTGTGTAAACACCATCTCCCAATCGCTTATATTAAAAATAAAAATAAAAACTTGTTCAGAATAGATTTTCGTCTGTAAGGATTTGAGTTTTTTTTCTTCTTTTTTTTGGTTGGGTCGGAAAGGATTCAGTCTTTATAACAGCCTTTTGCTTGTTAAACCGTTATTGGACTCAATTTCTTCAGTACACAATAGGGCTAGAGGCCCAATAAAACAACTAAACAACTAACTCAGGCTTAGCCTTGTTAGTTTTGTCATTAGTTGGGGAAGGGATTTGTTATCTCTTGAGGGCACGTCCCTTGTAAACCTCTGTATCGCATAATTTTGGGGCACGTCCCTTGCCAAAGTATACATCCCCATATTCACATCTCACCATTAGAGAGAAAACTCAATTTACTCCTCTCGGAGATATAAAGAAAATGTAAAAGTGATTTTACACCCTTTATTTACCATAACATAGTGGAAGTTATACTTACTCATATTGGATTAATTTTATTTCAAGCCTCCACTTATGTGTACCTCTAGTCTACCATATATAATCAATATTTATTTCTTATAAACGCAATAAAATAGTTCTAACTAACTTAATTATCCTATAGTTTTGACAACAACAAAAAACTTAATTATCCCAGAACCTTGAAAGTCTTTCAAAAAATGGAGCAAATAACTTGTTAATTGCTACGTATTTTAAAGGAGGCACATGTAAAGAGCTTGTAGTTCGAGTGGTTAAGAGCATTTACCTTTACACCTAAGATTCCTATGTTCAATTCCTCTCTTTTTTTTTTTTGGCAATTAGATTTCCCTTTCCCCTATTATCTCTTGTATTTAAAAAAAATAAATAAATTTGGGTTTTCCCCTTCAAACTAATTTTTTTCTTACTAGCAACCCATAACCTTATATTTATATAAATAAAACATGATTTTTATAAGTAAAACCCTAGGATCTAACTCATTAAGTTACCTAATCAAGCTTAAAATATGATTTATTATACTTTTCAAATTTCAAAGGTACCCGTAATTACATTTTAGGCTTAAATATAAAAATGGTCCTTGTGTTTTAACTTTTACCACGTTGGCCAATTTAGTCCATGTGTTTTCAATTTGGCCAATTCAGTCCCTGTATTTAGTACCGTTAGCCAATGTTGTTCATTCCGTTATATTTTTGTTAAAAACATTTAAAAACTATTTAAATATTAATTTTAAAAAAACATAACTATTTGAATACAATTTAAAGTTAAATAAATAAGAGCAAAACTAAAAAAATCAAAAAAAGAAATACCCCAACTCTAATCCCAACCACCACCACCACCACCTTCGATCCCACCCACTAGCCAGCCACCATCTCCAATCCCAGCCACCATTCACCACCCTTCTCTCTTCTCTCTTTCTCTCAACAACAACCCACCACCCCAACTCCAATCCACGTCACTATCTCTCTCTCTCTCTCTCTCAAGAACAATCCTTACCTTCATGTTTTCGAATGGGGTAGTGCCCTGTGGGGTTTTCCTTGTATTAGTTTATGGTTTTGTTTGTTTCTCTCTCGCTTGGTCTTGCCCCTCTGCTCATCACTCTCCTTCCCACCTCTCCATTCGTTGGGCCAACCCTCCCCTCCCTGACAACATTTTTAGATTAATTTTAAAAAGTTTTATTGGTTTTTAAAAGACACAAAAATGTTTATTATGTGTATTTAACAAACAATTTAACGGAATGGACAACATTGACTAACGGTCCTAAACACAGAGACCGAATTGGCCAAATTGAAAACACAGGGACTAAATTGGCCAACGTAGTAAAACACAGAGATCATTTTTGCATTTAAGCCTACATTTTAATGTGTTATATGGGGTGTATTAAGTGATTTTAAAGAAATTGCCATTATTATTTGTCGTTTTAATAGTGTTTTAATTTCAATTTGTTTGACAAAGGACCTACTAGTGTAGTGGTTTGGAGTATTTACTTCCTCAGGCAAGGTCCTGGGTTCGAGTCCTAGCATATGTGTAGTGTGTGTGAGTTTAGTATGCTATCGCCCCTCTCAATAGGAAAGGTCGTCCCAAAAAAAAAAATTCAAATTGTTCTAAAGAACCCTTTTTAAATTGGCAAAAATTTAGAGATTTGTTTAGCAAATTGTTTCCTTTTTTTTTTTGGGTTAGGGCAGTTTCCGTTGGGATTTTAATGCCCCTTCTTGGCTTTGTGTCGTTTGGCTAAGTGGACTCTACTTTTATCTATTAAGAAAATTCCTATGTTTTGGCGAAAAAGGTACATTTCTTTCCTTATTTGTTGTTGTCAAATTTAAAATAGGAAAAAGTCATTTGTTTAAATAATTTTTAAATTTGAGAATAATAGTGTCCATATTTCATATTTATTTATTTTCTTTTTAACAAATGATAATATACTTATTAAAATTTTATTTTACCTATAAACTTTTATCAATAATAATCTACCTTTTATCTTTTATGAATTATAATTTACCTATTATTGAGAGTTAATAAAAATATTATCTATACTATTCAAAATATTATGTACATGTCTTTAATTTATAACAAATGTACACAATTTTTTCAATGTAACGCACTGGAGTCATTAATGTGATAGAAATTAAGGAGTATCAATAACAAATCAGGGAGTTAATGACATGCTTTAAAATAAATTAAATACAAAATATGAAGGTAGATCGCATATATTGTAATTTAGTTAATAATAATAGGGCATATCTATCTTACAAGTTTGGGTTTTAGTTAGATGTTTAAAATTATGTGAGTTTATGTCTAGGATTTAAAAGTTGTAAGGACATCTATGTGAAGAACCCAAGACGGCACATTGCAATGGGAAGCCTGAGCACACAGAAATGACAAAAAGCCAAGATAATTTTATTCAACTAAAGAATGGTACATATGCTTGAAATTGGAGATGACGATCCAGGCTAGTAGGGGAGGAGCCCCCCTACCCAGCCAACTTAAGGATCTTAGATAAAAATGTTAACTAATTAATAATATTATGGAATAGGGTTGAAAGAAAATCAACATAAGCAATGGCAATGATGATGGTCGCCAAATAGTTTGCAGATGCCTCCTTTCTCACAATCTGAAGTGCAAAATGTCCAGCATTTTCCACCGTCTGGGTTGTCATCCACACGAGGGACACACTTTCCAAGTTCAGGATGATCAGTACAACACTTGGAACCTTCAACAGTTGCTATCTTCCAAACTGAAATTTTTTTTTAATAAAAAAACTATTAATTAATTCTTCAAAAAAATTAGTCTTTGCGCGACATGAACCAAAAATTAAAAAACAAAAAACCTCTTAAGCGAAAAATGGTAACCAATACAGAAACATGGACTTCTGAAATATATAAAATTATAAAACAAAATATTTACAGAAAAAACAAGTGTAGACATGGGTTTACGCACTTGAACAAACTCTAGATTCTTAGATTAATAGTAATTAAAATTGATCCAATATGGGTTTTCTATCACTCATACACTGATATGATCAGCCAAAAAGGAAGAAGAAGAAAAAACCCTAATACTAATAGCTTGCATGCATGGACATCTGTTTGACCATATATATAGGAGATTGTAAATACTTAATTGAAAAGCCAAACAGGAAAAAAATAAAATATATATGATTGAAGATCATTGAAACAAACCATTGGTGGTTGACAAGAGCACCAAAATAAGGACGAAACAAGGGATTGTAAACTTAGCAATCGTAGAATTCACTTCACTTGTTCTGCTAAAAAGTTGCGACGATGTGCGATTTATATTGACAGTCAAAATATATATGGTATTTTTAGGGAATTTATTGACCTTAATTACGTTGTTACAAATGCTAAAAATATATAAAGCTGAGTTGACTTTTGAGAATTAACCCTAGTCTTCAATCACGTCGGCTGCAAAACTAGGAAAGGAAACGCATACTTTCTTTCTTTTATGGGGTTTTTATTATTATTTCAAAATCAATTATCTTTCCTTTCAAGATGCATGCTAGTTATTCCTGGTAGTATGATACTTCCCCTAGGATAGGATCATTTTTGTTCTTGTAATTTGCTTCACAATAAAGTTTCTGTTTCTTCTATAAAAAGTAGAAAAAGAAAATAATACCAAAATCAAGCAGAAATTATATCTTTTCCAGCTCTTCTTCTAACAGGTATTTTCCCATTAGAATTTGCTTCATTGATAAACAAAATAATATCATTGTTGATATCATTGATAAACATGATCAAAGCAAGGATGGAGTATTTTTCAAAATGCCCATTCTAATACCGTACCTCTTAATTTTGAAAGTTGACGTTGCTAAAAATTTATCACATTTACTTACCGTGGTCTGGCCGGAAGATGGCCTAGATTGGCTGTAATTTGCTTCTCTCTCTAAGCTTTCTAATATAGTTATTTTGAAAAATGAAAGAAACCAAAACGAAAACCTTTTGTACTCCAAAATATTCAACTCAATTTACATATAACCTACCAATGGGGTGTTAGTTGGATTGGATCAGGACTTTAGTGTGCTCCCAAGTGGTTTTGGGTTCAAATCCCCATGGTACCCATGTGTGTAAGTTTCCCCATGCCCATTCTAATACCGTACCTCTTAATTTTGAAAGTTGTCGTTGCTAATATCACGTTTACTTACCTTGGTCTGGCCGGAAGATGGCCTAGATTGGCTGTAATTTGCCTCTCTCTAAGCTTTCTAAATAGTTATTTTGAAAAATGAAAGAAACCAAAACGAAAACCTTTTGCACTCCAAAATATTCAACTCAATTTACATATAACCTACCAATGGGGTATTAGTTGGATTGGATAAGGCCTTTAGTGTGCTTCCAAGGCCTAGTTTGGGATTGCTGTCACTTTTAAAAAAAGTTGCTTCTGTTGTGCTTTGAAAATAATTAGTTGTAAAGTAAAGCAGCTTCATATTTGGTAAACAATATTTTTAAAGTGTTGTTAGTATAAAAAGCAGTGTCAAAACCGTTTGGTAAGTTTTAATGTAAAATTGTTGTAACTGTGAATAATGACTAAAATAGACATGATGTTGAAAGTGTTATGTACTAATCATGTGGTGGTAGTGGTGGTGATGGAGTGGAGGTTGTGGTGGTGATGAAGGTGTAGTTGGTGGTTGTGGTAGTGGTAGTGGTGGTGGTGGGGATGGCGGTTGTGGAGGTGGTGGTGGTGGTGGTAGTGGCGGCATGGTGGTGGCGGTGGTGTTGGTTGTGGAGGTGGTGGTGGATGTGGAGGTTTTGGAGGAGGTGGTGGTTATGGTGGTAGTAGTGGTGGTGGTGGTGGTGGTGGTGGAGGTGGTGGTTGTGGTGGTGGCGGCGGAGGATGAGGAGGAGGAGGATGTGGTGGTGGTGGTGGCGGTGGCGGTGGTTGTGGAGGTAGTGAATGTGGTGGTGCAAGTGGTGGAGTTAAATGTGGAAGTAGAGGTGGTGTCATTTTTAAAATGAATGATGGTATTTTGGGAATTCAAAAAATTCATTACAGATTCATCTCTGCTTCTTTTGAAAGCAGCTTAAAAAAGCAACCCAGAGCCTACTTTTAAAAGCTGCTGTCAAAAGGCCACTGCTTTTAAAATAATCAGGATATTTTATTTTTACCAAACACCTTAAACTGCTTAACTTTAAAGTGAAGCAGGTTTTGGGCCAAAAAAAGCAATTCCAAACAGGGTTCAAGTGGTCCTGAGTTTAAGTTTCTATGGTAACCATGCGTTTGAGTTTCCCTTCCCCTTTCTAACTTTGGCCCAAAAAATAAAAAATTTACATTAACCTCTTCCTACAAAAATTCAACCCAAATTTATATTTACATGCAATGCAACCACAGATAGCACGAGAGTTCAAACGGAATGGAAGGTATATGCGCAATTATAACGCTGTATTTTATTTCATATGATACAATTTACAACGCAATAGATGATAGCATACAACAAGAATTTGAGGATTGACAATGGAGCATACAAGAAGTATGAGCGCTGCATAAAACTTTATTATGATGCATGTAATTTCATCATGCTGATGTTCCGGGTTGATTGGGAATCAAGCAACGGCTACCTCATTCACATGAGTGGATGCTTTGTTTGGGTGTTCATCAGCGAATGAGTTACCGGATGTGTTTGCATGAGCAGATTTATCACCAGAACCACTGCCCTTGAAAACGTTTCCAAATCCACCACCACAACCACCACAGCCACCGCTCTTCAGAATGCTTCCACACCCACCACCACAACCACCACACCCACCACTACCACCGCAGCCACCACACCCACCACTCTTCAGCATGCTTCCACATCCGCCACCACAACCACCACCACAACCACCACCTCCACCACACCCTCCACCACACCCTCCACAGCCGCCACTCTTCACCAAGCTTCCACATCCTCCACCACAACCACTGCCACATCCTCCACCACAACCACCGCCACATCCAGCAGAGGCACTCCTTATTGCATTTCCGCACCCACTGCCACATCCTGCACCACAGCCTCCACCTTTTTCCCGCATCACTACATCTTCAGCCACCTCATTATTCAGCCCTCCTTCGGTCACTCCTGAAGAGGTCAGGTTGGTTGTTTTGCCTTCCTCATGATTCTCATTAATTTCTTCAGCTACACTACCTATCTCCTTCGCATTAACAGAAAAGCCATCATATCCTTCCTTCTTTAGCATATCGCAAAATATGAAAGCCAACGTGATCCCAGGAACTAGCATCGATTCTTCCTTTACCTGTTCAATTTTGAAGTAAAATAAGTTAAGTATTTAATTAACTGTGAAAAATCAAAGGGAAGTGATCCGGGAAAAAAAAAATCAAGGGAACTGATCATACAGTACCTGGACAAATCCGGATTTTAAGTCAAGCAATGCCACAGCTTTGCCGTAAGGATCTTCAGCAGAGAATTCAACCAAGGTCATGAACTCTTGTTCACTTTTATGTTTCTCACAATGTTTAGATTCGTAGTCCAGCTTTCTTCCGCGAAATAATTTGACCTGTACCAAGAGATAATTAGGAGACATAATCTAGTATTCCATCTCAGCAATTTATCTTCATACCAAGATGAAGCACTCCAATATCTCCAAAACATTACTGTGCATGCTAATGGGTAATAACAATGACCAAGAGAACGTTATAACTGGTTGAAGAGCCCATCCATGTATGTGTATGACGGCAGCAAAATAAACTAAAAAGCTCTACAATTACGATGTGACTTGGAAATACATAAGCGCATGGATCATGAACGCATACCATATTTTTTCCCTGGAGAACAAACAGGTGGCCATCTCCATTGGGAATTTTTTTAGGGTGAAGGAACCAGTGAGAATCCATCAACGACCACCCAGTCCCTCCAGACTCTGCAAGAGTTGATATTTTTCCAGACTTGGTAATTCCAATCACCTCTTTCTTAAGAATGGTGTTTGCCCTTGGATTTGCCTTTTCAGGATGCCTGTAAATACAGTCCATCCAAGCCGGCACAAAGTAAAGGTCAGAGCTTCAGAATACATCATAAAATGCAAAAACATTCACAAGTTGCATGAGAAGCAATTATCATTCTGAACATACTTTCATACTACATATGTATAAGTTTCCATTCCAGTGGAGAGAGAGAGAGAGAGAGAGAACCACATGCGTGAAATTTGTCACTTTAGTGCATGCACACAACAACATGTATACCTCATTTGCAGACTGATAAGCTTTGTGCCAGTTTCATCAATCACATGTGTGAAATTCTTAGCATCTTGATCCTTCCCAAGAAAGGGCAGGAAGCAAGAACTTTTGGACAATGGCCGAGAACGAACCATGTGGAGTGCATGTTGTGCTAAGGCTGGAACAGTAAATGACACAGCAATGCGAAGGTAGATTGGTTTTGAGTTCTCATTTCCAGAAGTTGGCACCACCTCCAACCATTTTTCTGCATCTAATTTAGAGAGTGGGATCAGGAAGTCTTGAAGAGAGAATGAAGTAGAACCCAATGTTTTATATGTCTTTTTCATCGGTAAGTGGGAAGGTGAATGGGATATCAGTTCAAAAAGCAGCTCTCCAGTAGGTTCACACTGGAAACAAGCAACCTGTTTCTCTCCAGACTGGGACAAAATACTGAGTCTCCGCTTAGCGTGAAAGAATAGATCATGCTGGGTCTTACTAAATGAGACAAAGAGACTTCCTTTGTGTCCCTCTGGTAAGTTCCTAACTTCAACAAACTCCAAAAGGACCTGGAAAACGAATAGGGAAACAACTTAGGAAAAATAATTACAGTATAATTGGTTCAGGTAGGGGGCAGCATGTGTCCAGATTTAACATCTGAAAGAAAAAAAGGTACTCACTTATATGAGCATTGCCTCAAAAAGTATAAACATATGAAAGCCAGCTACGGTGCTCATTTATATATCAACACACTTAATTCAAAAGCATGCTCAAATTTTGCTCAAAGTACTATCTCGAATCTCAATTTTCACTGGAGGCGAAGTATTCAATCTTTACATGTAAATTACGGTTTCGACCAAATGATGAAACATTTCTAAATCCATATTCTTAAAGGAACATTCTACAAGCGCACTGATCAGGAGTCCTCATGTGCTTTTCATGAAGTCAACTTCTAAAGTGAGAATCCAGAAGTAAGAGGAAGCTGTAGACTAAGTTCCATGTTTAAATTCAAGGCATCTCTTCATGTCATTTCTATAGAATTTCCAGATTACAAGGAATATAAAAGGGAAAAAGAAAGCATGCAAGGTAAAGAAATCTACCTCCACAAATTTAACCTCTGGTAGCTGAAGTACTTTCTGATACTCGGTGGATGCAACTGCATCCTTGCTCATCATGCTAGATTTGTAAGGTGTGGTTGTGACAGGACATGGAGCACTGCCTCTATGCATGGCCCCTGCCTTCCAATACCTTGTACCAAAGGCCTCTTCCCATTGCTTGGTAGTTCCAGAAAACCCAACATCAAGTTTCTTCCCTTCAGTTCTGTCAGAGTCCATGTCATCATGCTCCAATACCTTGCCAAGTAGTTCATTCAGGTCTTTACAATAAGATACAGGATGCAATTGGTGAGAATGCCAGATAAGGTCAATGTCATATGTGGGAACACAAAAACGTTTTAGAGACTTCTCTCTGTTTCTCCTGATTAGATGAAGAAACCCTTTATACCTAGCCACAGCCCCTTGAAGAAATACATCATGGTTCATATGGGGTCTGGATACCTGTCAAAAACACAAAAAGGCAGGTAAGCCAGAAGAAGCAAAGAAACAGAAAAAAGAACAATGGAAAGTTAGAGGGGAGAATCATTTGGGTGGGTCTTGGTGTGTTTATTTGTGGCTGCAGGTGTTAAGTGAAAGAAGGATAATCTTTATATAATACATTATGCAACTAAATTTAAAATGTATGATAATTGCACAATGCTTCTTTCGACCCTTGAATTTGCAATGCATGCGACTATATAAACTCTCCTTGCATCCAGTTACCACAAGGAAATCTTTCGATGGCCTCACAACACCAAATAAGACTCTAAGAAAGTGTTCGAATCTAAAAGTTCTCCAAATGATAGTTCCTTTTATACCGACCATATAAGCACTTCATTCCAAGACATATTAATGTTAACACTTGATAACTCAACATTAGGATTCTACCATTGTAATAGCTGCAATCTCATATTACCTGGTAAAAGAAAGGACTCTGTCTTTTAACAGCTGAAATCAGATCATATTTGGTGCTTTTTTCAAGTCCAGAAGTCCGTTCAGATATATCCTCTGACAATGCCTTATTTAAGTCTAAGTTGTAGGGTTCTTCTGGATACATACTATTCCAAATTTCTTCAGTTTTCCCTTTACAAGAGCCTTGAACCGAGGATAACACATTAGAATTGTCAAGGATCTTTCCATAAAGTTTCTCACAGTCAGTCTTGTATTGAACCTGAATAACAAAACAAAAAGACTAAGCTTAGCAATTCAACTCATCAAACAAAGATAACCAAACTATAACAGTTCAGAGAAGCCTACTGGATTTAGTCTGTGACAATGCCAAATCCATTCACAATCCAGAGGTACAACCAAAGTCCCTTCAGAAATTTGGAACTCAGAATATTTGGCAAGCATCGGAAGCCAACAAGCATTATATCTGAAAATAGAATTTTTGGAACATGAAGTGTAAAGATCAAATGCCACAGTGAAAATCCAATTGAAAACACAAATAGATTATCATTTTATGAGACTATAAAGCAAACCCGATTAGCTATAAAAAAAAAAAACATACTCCTTACTCCACCACAATCGAACAACCAGAATTGAAAACAATGGGAAACCAGAACACAATATTAAAATATTACAAATGAAAAACAAAAAATGTGATCTGGTACTGGCCAAGAATCTAATGCACCCAAAAACCGAAGAACTGAACCAAATCTACAGGATGTGTACCTATAGATTGCCCTTTCAAGAGCAGGCCCTTCATATAGAAACCGATTTCTATCTACAGCAGCAAGAAACAGAAGCTGCTTTTGGGCTGCAGCCACAAGGTCTATGCTTATGCCAATGTTCTGAGCTTTGATCCACTCAACCTCTTGTTCCTTCTCCATCTCTGAGTTTCTCTAACAAAAGGAACACCAAATTTCGGTACCTTCAAAATTGTAGTTTCCATTTCTCATCATCAATCTAATAGAAATAGAAAGCTTCAAGATTCTTGAAATTCAAAAGCAAATAACACAGAGTCAACGCATAACCACAGTAAAGACCCAGCATACAATTCATGCACGCAAGCTCGCGAAAAATCTCAATTTTCCATTTTTTGTTCATTCACTTAGGAATTAACACGAAAATCACCGCCGATAGGAGAAATCAAACAAACAATAAAAAAAAAGCTTCGAAAATAAATAGTGAGAGATTCAAAACATCAAATGCCGATTCGAATTACCAGAAAGGATTGGAAGCCTAAGTTTGACCAGTTCGCCGGAAAGTTGACTTCGCCACCGGAGAGTTGTTACGCGCAATTTGAAGACTGATTTTTTTGAAGCTTCTTCGGCTTTTTTTTTTTCTTATTACAATTTACTACAAAATAGAGATTTTCGACCAGGTATTTATAGCAAGGAATTTGAAATAGTACACGAAGGATCGTTCTCAGTACAAGTTATTTTTAAATGACAGAAATGCCCTTTATGTTTCAGATAATTACCAGCTAACTAATATTTTCTCTCTATTTGCCCTTTTACTTAGAGATATTTAGTCATATACCAATTCTTAGCACTAATGATATAGAAAAATCCTATACCATTTAATTTCTATAAACAAACTAAAAAATGACAGCTGGTCCTCTTGAATTTAATTTTGATTATTAAATTACTTTGATGCCATATTGAATGTTTTGGATTTTTTATGAGGTTTTGGGGTTGGGCTTGTTTTAAGAAATCGTTAACAGTTTTGTAATTTATAAGAAGTTAAAAGCCTCTTAATTATGTTGTAAATAGGCTTTGGTGTGTTTCTAAAGTCCATTTCATATAGGATTTTTTAATAATTTGGGCTATTATATTGAGTATAATAGTAAATGTCCCTAATTATTATTCGTGTGATATGAACAAGTTAATGCATAAGGTCATTCAGAGGCCACTTTTTTTATTTATTAAACAACGATTGTGATGAGCTCGTGCATAGGATTTCAATATGGGATCTTTTCCAATAAAATTAAGTTTAAATATCATTTAGAAAAAAGAAAGAACAAGTGACATTCAAAAAAGAAAAAGAAAAAAAATCATTTTTATGGGATAAGAGATTTGAATTCGGGTACGAGAGACCATACCTACTATCCTATTCAACTAATCTATACTCACGTTTGCAAATAACAAATCACATTGATTGCATGTTTTTCTAATCCTTTAAATGTTAACTGAAGTGTAGAAATTTAGAATAAGCTCTCGAGCTTCAATTATTTTTCAACTTAGGTTTTTGTGGCTTTTTAGAAACCGTATAAAGATGGAAAGGGTCATTAAATAGTGTATTTTTTTTAAAATACAAGCAATAGTTTAAACTACAAGGGAAAAGTGATTTATCACATACGCACATTATTAAAGTTTGAATATAAGACTACTGGTCTGCAAGTCAATATATTTTTTTACTGGGCTAAAAATTATTAAATTAAGCAAGAAGCATTTTGAAGAGTGTTTGTAAAAATGGATTAGTAATTAAAGAGATGGTTAGGGATAACAATAAGTGAGCCATACATCTCAACATCTCAAGACATCTTAATTATATATATCTCTTAGCTAATGATTAATTTATAGGTAGCCAATCTTCAATCTCAAGTCCTTAATCTAACTTCTTGTTGGGCCAACATACGTGTGTACAGTGTGTGTATATATCAGAAACCGAAAACTTAAATAATTCCTAAATATCAAAATAATAATATATACTAATTTAGTCCCTATGTACAAGCATGTAATTTCACTTCCCCAACAACAGCGGGCCAGCTTTCTTCTTGCTTCTGTTAGAAGGTGATAAAAAAAGGCAAAGTGAATGACCTAAAAAGACATGGGAGTTATAGCTGCTAGAATTAAGCTTATTTTCCAACTTAGAAACAGACAAATAGAAAAACGCATGCAAAATGTGCCCATCACGCCATGCGTATGCAACTTTTTTTGTTTTGTTTTTTTATATAAGGTGAGACGTCTGCGTGCATGCTAACCTTGCTCTATATCTTTGTCCTATTTTTCCGTGTACGACACAAATTAGAGGTGCTTGTAGTACAAAGAAGGGCGCAGTACCAAACAGACTGCAATACAGGCATCACCAAACAGGTGCGGTACAAGAGTGTTTGGAAAATGCTGCATTGTCAGACAGACGGTTAATTTGAACAACATTTTAGTTTGACTTATTCTTGAATGATTACCCTAATTTCACAGTTTGGTAAGAGTAGGCTTCCAAATTGTTTTCCTCACTCGTTTCTAAGTTTCATCGAGTCACAAGAAACGAGTGAGGAAAAAAATTTGGAAGAATGTATAGGATGGTGTTCAAGTCCAAACTTATTAGCAGATTTGGACAGCCAGTTAATTAAGCACTCAAAATTTTGGAGCAACTCATATAATATTAAGGCAAGTGATCATGAGCTTACAACTGTGTGATGCACCTATGTGTTGCATGTTCATGTATATAATAAGGAATTGTTACTAGTTCTTTGCACTTAGAAACTATATTTGGAAAAGAGTATAAGATTAAATCTGTAAATAAAAACTCCTGTATCATATAATTAATTAATAGAAAATTTGGTTTTTCCCCTTCAAACTAATTTTTTCTTACATCCAACCCATCATCTTATTTTCTATAAATAAAACCTAATTTTTATAGTTAAAACCCGATGACTATAGGATCCAACTCAGCAAGTTACCTAATCAAGCTTAAGTATATATATAGTAGATCTCAAATTACATGAAACTAATTGTCACTTTAGAAGCTTTTGGCACTTTATGAGCCTCTCCTCCAATGCTTTCATAACTTAAACATATTATACATCCATGAACTTTAAGTGTACATCATCAATAATTGTCACCCACAAGAATTTGTACCCACACAGAGATAATCCTTAGCCAACTACCTTCTTTTGTCACCTACAGAACCCTAAACCCTAAACTCCATCCATATAAAGAAGAATTGTGCCAAGCATGATGTAACTATAAGTTCCATACAAGAATACATACACATCCTGAGAAGCAGCCATCTTGGATTTTAATCAACAACAATAGTATTCTTCATTATTCAGTATTTGTGCATCTACAATGGAAATAGCATTACCCTCCGTTTGGATGAAGGAACTAAAAATTATATAGAATTCTAAAATGATGAAATTTAGATTTTCATCATTTCAATTTCCGGCAATTGAAGATTTTAGTGTTTGGATTTATATATGTCGAATTTTGTAAATTACAGAATTTTGTAAATGGCACTATGGAAATTATGAAATGACGCCTATTTTGGTGGAAATTAAACTTGGGAATTTGATGCCCCAATTTCCATGATTTTTTCTGCGCGTTATTTAATAAATTCAGCGCTTAAGTTGCCAAACAAGAGAATTGTCAATTTCTCATCTTAAATTCTCAAGTTTGAACTAAATTCCGAGTTATTTTCCCTCATCCAAAAAAAGGGTAAAGGAAACGGTCAAGCCTCAGGAACCAGCACCATAATATGACTTAGGGTTCACCTATTATGTAGCAGCCAGCCCAACATCATCTTTTCCATGAACATATTACGAGTTTACTTAGGAATACCACACAATAGACCTATATGCTAATGATCAAGCCCAAAAGCTCTTATAGTAAAAAAAAAAAGTCCTAATATATATAATGTTAAGGTAGTTCTATTTACCTCACTGCCCCTTCCTGCCTCATTCCTTCTAAATCTAAACTGGTTAAAGACCTCTTTAAACAGAATTGGTCTAATTTTACATGTGAATTTTTGCTCTTAGTAAAATTTGATGTTATATCATGGTCTCTCTCTCTCTCTCTCTCTCTCTCTCTCTCTCTCTCTCTCTCTCTCTCTCTCCTTTGTTTAATGAATCGATATATATATTCTGCTCCCTCTCATTTCCATCTCTAGACTCCACCTTTCTAGCCGTGACGGATCCAGGATTGTTACCCTATGGGGTCATAGTGTTAAAGTTTCGATTTTCTTTTTAAGATGAAAACAATGCAAAAAAAAAAAATCAGCAAACTTATTCGAATTAACAATAACATCATTCAACACATCAAGCCCATATATGTATTATGTAAACCATAAATTTTATCAAAATAATAACACCAACCCAAATAATAAATAACTAACCCAAAAATAACTCAAATAATAAAATACCTAAAATATTACAAAAACAGGAGCACAATGGGTGTTGAACCCTTGACCTTAACCTCATTTTCAACTAAAAGACCACCATGGTAATTGATATATTTATGCTATGGATGTCTACTTTTATTATTTATAGATCTACCCAACAGAACTAAAAATATTTTAAAAACCCTAACAAATATCTTCCTTTTTTATCATTTGTGTCGGCTTCTTTTCCCCCTTTGTCTGCTTCCTTCTCCCTCTCTTCTTCTCCCTCTGAGTCTTCTTCTTCTTCCTCCCTCTCTCTCTCTCTCTCTCTCTCTCTCTCTCTCTCTCTCTCTCTCTCTCTCTCTCTCTCTCTCTCTCTCTCTCTCTCTCTCTCTCTCTCTCTCTTCTTCCTCCCTATTTCTTCTCCCTTGCAGCCTTGCATCTTCTCCTCCATGGGGTCAGCTCCCATAACTGCCAAGAGATACCAGGGACCTCCAAGCTATTTCTAAGGCTGCCATGGGGTCGTCTGACCCCATTGACCCCATGGTGGATCCGTCATTGTTTCTAGCTATGCATATGCACCCCTACTCCCCAATTTCATGCTCAATTGGTCTACCTAGCTACCTAATTATGTGCATACATGCCACTAGGCACAATACAATATGTACCTATACCAATAGCCTCTAGTTCAAGCTGATTTGCCAATAACCTCTAGTTCAAGCTGATATGCTCTTATGATAGCCGTCTATTTGATATCCCTAGAGGGAGAGAGCTATGGATCTAATTGGAACCCTATAAATTTCTCCTTTTGTCTTTCTTTTGTGGATACAGTGGGTCTGTTGTGGTAAATATGGGTTGAGCAGTGGCGTGAGGGGTGAGGGTGGTAGTATATGAGGGAGCATAAGAGAAAGAGAAAGGTTGCATGTGGCTTGGCTGTGCAATGGCGCGGGGGTTGGGCTTGGGCGGTGACTTGGCTAGTTGCAGACGCTCATGAAGGCTCGGGACAATTAGTCCCTCCATCTCACACGGGTTTTACTAAGAACACCTAAGGAGGTGTGTTTTTGGTGGGCCAAGGATTACTAATCCCACTTAAAATTACAATCATATGACAACAAACATGGGATAAAATTGTCATCCAGGCCAGTCCAAGCCAAAGAGGTGTAACAAACAGGGCCTTAAATCACTATTCACTTCCTATCTCTGCACTATGTTGGATCTAATTGGAACCCTAGAAATTGGGAATTTCTTCCTTTGTCTCTCTTTCTTGGATGAAGTGGGTACATGTGCTTGGCTTGGATGCACAGTGCGCGTGGGGGGTGGGCCTAGGCAGTGGGTTGGCTGGTTGCGATGCTTGTGAAGGTTTGGGACAATTAGTCCCTTCATCCCACACAGATTTCACTAAGAACGGATAAGGAGGTGTTTTTGGTGGGCATGAGATTACTAATCCCACTTAAAACTACAACTATATGACAACAAACATGGGATAAATTGTTATCCACGCTGGTCCAAGCCAAAGAGATGTAACAAACAGGGCCTTTCTCTCTTCACTCCTCACCTATGCACTATGTTCTCTTCTCGTCTCTACTTTCCCATAACTTTTCTTCACTCTTTTCTCTTCTCCTCTCTACTTTCTTATTTCTTTTATTCTTTTTGATGTGCTATGCATGTAAACTTAATTTAATAATCAACCCATTCTAAATTCAAACTAAAGAAAAAATAATATGGAGTTTCTATAAAGAAAACAGAGAATACCCACTTCGATGTGACCATCCCTAAAAAAAACCCATCATTATTCTTACTTTTCTCTATTTCCCAGCAAAACTCCCAAAAACCCCCCTATTCACTCCCTTATTCTCTCTCTTCCCTCTCTACTTTACCACAAAACATAAAATAATTGACCCATTACAAAACTAAAGAAAAAAATAATACGAAGTTTCTACGAAGAAAACATAAAATACCCACTTCAATATCTCCATTCCTTTAACAAACCTAACACTTTTTCCTAATTTTCCATTCCTTTAACAAACCCACCACTTTTTCCTAATTTTCTCTCAAGCAAAACTCCCAAGAAACCCCCTCTTCACTCCCTCATTCTCTACTTTACCAGAGCTTTTCTTTGTTTTTGTTTTATCTTTTTGCTGGGTTATATGTACGGAGACAACTCATTACGAAAACTAAAAAAGATAATGTTTTACCTAGAGTTAGCGTTGCCTCTAGGCCTTTTGGCTATTGAAAGTTTTTTCATTGTTGAAGGAGGAGGGGTGGAGAAGAAGAGTAGACTGTTGGCTCAATGGCTCTAGTCTAGCGGTGAAGAAGCCCAAAACATATATTGCGCTCTCCATAATACGATCTCATTAGCGTCAACTTAGATAGCTCAAGCCTTAGCAAGCCCAAGCAAGCTGTAGTAGGTTATGGAATTCCCAACCTAGAATGGTGCGTTTTGGCACTAGCCGTTTGTAACAAGATACGTTGCAAAACTAGTTCTTATATATATTTCTCTTAAACATTGTATTAAAAGGATCAGATGTCCCAATTTTGATGGAGAGAATATAACATATTATTTTAGTCTTTTAATTTCTGCACTTCCTTTATTTATGCGCTGCTTCCTTTGCGAGCTTACCATTTTGGTACTAGAGCCCACCATGAGTTCTAGGAAGGCCACGACATATGAATCTATCCCTGCTATTATCTTCATGGATTTTCGCCACGACCAGCTGGAGAACCAGCTCCAGGATGCCTAAGATACCATTTCCACCCTCCTCTCTACCCATGAGGTCCATCTAAACCCTAAAGAAATGATGGTGTTCATTTTTGCGGTGCAGAAATGGCTCCCTTACCTAATTGGCCAACAATTTCTCATCCTTACCGACCACCAAACCATACATCACTTCTTGGATCAACAAATTACTACTCCTATCCAACAGTGATGACTCCTTAAGTTAATGGGGTACAATTTCATGCTGCAATATCGTCCGAGTTTCCAAAATGGTCCAATTGATTGCACTTTCCAGCTAATATGAGCTTCTCCCAATTTTGGGTGTTTCACAGCCTCTATTCACGACCATTGAGAATATCACCAAAGCCTGCTAGACTGATACGGACATCATTGCCATCACCCAAGCCTTGCGTTCTAACCCCATTCAAGCTCTTAAGGGTTATTCTTTGCAGAGAGATACTTTACTATATAACAGTCATTTGTTTGTTCCTGCCCTCAAAAATTGGCGCCAACAAATTCTAGAGGAATTCCATGCTTCCGTAATCGCTCGAAACTCTGGCTATTTACGAACCCTCAAATACATTCAACGCAATTTAATGTGGCCTGGTCTTCGCTCCGATGTCAAGCTGTATATTGCCAGTTATGAAGAAACTGATTATGTAAGATTAAGGCAAGTCATGTCATGCGACGCTTACAACTACACGATGCACCCTATCTATGTGTTACATGTGCATCTATATACTAGAGATACCTTTTTCACGTGTCAATAACAACTTTCATATTATAATTATGCAAAACCGTGGAAGTGGATACAAGACTATTTAGGGCTCACAAGTTTTGAAGGCATAAAAAAAATGCAAGGGCCCAAATTGCTTGGGAGTCAATGAAGGCTGGACTGCATGAAACAAAAGTTTCCAAGTATGGAATGCTATAGAATCGAAATTGAGCCCACTCTGGTTATATTTCCTTGTTCCAAAGAATCGAAATTTTGAAGGGGAATGCTTGCCAATTGTATTAGCAATTACATGCAAGGGGATGGCATGTCTTTTATGGGCTGCATCATTGAAGATATAAAGGACATGATGCAAAATAATACTAAGTTCCGCTTTGCCTTCGTTTGTCCAACGTCAAGCAAATGAAGTGGCACACCGCGTTGCTCGAGTTGCTTTGAATTGTTACCATTATTAGTACAAGGGAGTCTGTATTGATACAGTCACGTGGGCTGTGTTAAGCTGGCATGTAGCTAGCAATCACGTGGGTCAAAGTTAGTTAGATTACTTAGAGACTAAGCAAGTTAGTTAGCTATATAAGCATGCAATTAAGCATTGTTTTCATTCATTCAACACTGTAACAAACTTTGAACAGAAATATACAGAGAACTTCTCTCTCTTTCTTCTTCGTTACTTCTTCAGAAAACCTAGTTTTCATTTCACCATGGTTAACATGGTATCAGAGCTTCGGCTCTTCGATTCCTGATCCTGTTTGCTTCCGCTACACTTTCTCATCATCAATTTCTCGATCTCAAGCTGAATCAAGGACTGGATAGTGGATTCAAATCATTTTCTCAAATCTGGCGATTCTGCAAGTTTGTCCAGTGATCTTTATTCATGCGATGTTCTTCTTGAATTAATAGTGTGTTCTTCTCTGGTATGCTGTTTCTAACTTCAATTTCCTATAAGAATGATATACTTTCATTAAAGCACAAAGCGGTGTACACAAGTTCCTTGAAGCACGAAGCACTGTTCTTTGATTTACTTGAAGCATGAAGCAGAATTTCTATAAGCACGAAGCAAGTTTCTTTGATTCATTGAAGCACTAAGCAATTTTATAAGTTCTCAAGTTAGTTGATTAATTGAACTGTCATGACGATTACTGCTCTGAAAATTGAGAATCTGCTAGGTGTTCTGACTATCAAGCTGAATGATGATAATTTTGTGAAATGGAATTATCAATTAGAGTCGGTTCTACAAGGATATGACTTATATGGTCATTTTGATGGTTCATCTGTGTGTCCATCTAAATATGTCATCACTGAGTCTGAAGGTGTTACGTCTGAGATAATTGAGGATTATTGCAACTGGATTCAAGTGGATAAAGCTTTGTTGAGTTTACTTATTGCCACACTGTCAGATGAGGCCATTGAATATGTCATTGGATGTAAATCAGCTAGGGATGCATGGTTATGTCTCACAGATAGATATGCTTCAGTTTCCAGGGCTTGAGTAAATCAGCTTAAAACTGAGTTACATACCATTCACAAGGGAGGTGAATTTGTAGAGAAGTTCCTGCTTCGTTTAAAACATATTCGAGATCAACTCTCAGCAGCAGGTTTTAAACTTTCTGATGATGACATTATCATTGCAGCTCTAAATGGTTTACCACAAGAATTTGACATGATCAAAACAGTTCTTATTGCCAGAGAAACACCTATAACTCTTAAGGAGTTTCGAGCTCAGTTGTTGTCAGTTGAGAAAAATATTGAGTCTAGAATGTTAGCACTCAGTCATTCTATGACTGGTTTGATGAGTGTCAGTTCTTTTGAGCATGGATCATCGTCTCAGTCTCAAGATACTTCTCAGAGGTCTAACTCTACAGTGGGTACTATAACTGCTCAATCACAAGTCTCCTCTTTTCCTATGGGATTTACTGGAGTTAAGACACAGCCTACTATCTCTCATGATGGAGGTTCATATAGGCCAACAGCAAATCATTTTCAAGGTTCTTCCCAATCAGCAGACAATAATACATATCAGTCTCATAATGCATCTGCATTTGTCAATCAGTTTGTTCCTCAAGGAAGAGGTTTCAATAATGGTCGAATTTCTAATCATTATCATCAAAGAGGAAGTTTTTCACCAAGGTTCTCATTTGGACCACGATCTCAAGCTATTCCTGAGTGTCAAATCTGCAATAAGAGAGGACATACTGCACCTAACTGCCATTTTCGAATTCCAGATAGTACTTCATCACCTATACTTGAGTGTCAAATCTGTGGCAAGAAAGGGCATATTGCACTTAACTGCTATCATCGAGCTAATTTTGCATATCAATGCTCTCCTTCTCCTCAATCTATTCAGTCTATGTCAGCTAATTTTTCTGCACATTATCCTCCACATGATCTCTGGATTGCTGACAGTGGTGCCTCTCATCATATGACTCCTCATGCTAATCAACTGCAAGCATATGCTCCTTATGTCTCTGAAGAAAAGATTACTATAGGAAATGGGGAAGGTCTGAACATAGATCATGTTGGCTATTCTACTCTATCGGCTTTACCTGGAGCATTACACTTAAAAACAGTGTATCATGTTCCTCAGCTAGCTGCAAATTTGTTGTCTGTCTATCAACTATGTAAGGATAATCAGTGTTATGTTATCTTTGATGAAGCTCATATATATGTGCAGGACAAGCTCACAAATCAGATTCTGTATCAAGGTCCGAGTAACAACGGTCTCTATGCAATCCCACAGTTCCATTCCAAAGCTTCTCTGATTCCAACATCTTCCTTACCTTCTTCACCATCTGATAGTGCAAATAAAGAAGAAGTCATCAATAAAGAAGAGTTGTCAAATAAAGCGAGCTCACTTTTGTGTCCTCCTTCAAGCTCTCATGCCTTGCTGGGGCAACATGTCAACACCAAGTTACGGCATCTTCGTTTAGGACATGTTTCCAATGATGTACTTAATCACATGTTAAAAGTTTATAGGATTCCTATGCTGGCAGATTCCTCTTCTGAAATGTGGGATGCTTGTATCCAAGGAAAAATGCATAGATTACCTTTTCCTTCTTCATCTACCATTAGTTCTCAACCCTTTTCTAAGCTTCATACAGATGTATGGGGTCCCTCAGCTATTGTAGCTTTAGGAGGGTATAGATACTTTCTCCTCATTGTAGATGATTGTACTCGTTACATATGGGTGTTTCCCTTGATAAATAAATCAGAAGTTGCCTCTGTGTTCATACGTTTTCATGCCTATATAGTGACTCAATATAAAGCTCAGGTTCAGTTGCTTCAATCTGATGGGGGTGGTGAGTATATTAGTCACATGTTTAAAGAGTTTCTAGCCTCTAAAGGTATTGTTCATCAACTATCTTGTCCATATACACCTCAGCAAAATGGTTTGGCTGAGAGAAAGAATAGGCATCTTATTGAGACTGCTCTAGCCTTGTTAACTACAGCTAAGTTACCTCTCATGTTCTGGTTCTATGCTGTAACTCATGCCACTTTCTTGATCAATCGAATGCCAAGCAAGGTTCTTACTATGCTATCTCCATATCACAAGTTGTTTGGTACTCATCCAGACCTTCTTTCTCTAAGGGTGTTTGGTTCTGGTATATATCCTTTCTTGAGACCATACAATGCTCACAAATTGGAACCTAGATCAAGAATGTGTGTCTTCTTGGGATATTCCATGGGGTATAAAGGTGTACTGTGTTATGATATTCATACTCAGAAGGTTATTATTTCGAGACATGTTATTCACAATGAGCAAGTGTTTCCATTTCATAGTATTGCATCTTCTACTGCGACTTCTCAGCAACTGTCCTCTTCTAAGTCTTCATCCAGCCACTCTCCACCAGTTGCTGTTGTTTTGCAATATAATCCATCTTCTCAACATGTTGATACACCTGTTATTCCATCTTCTTCATTGCATTCAGATTCTTCGTCTTCTGTTGAATCTGGAATGCAGGAAGATCAAATGCTGCCAAGTTTCACAGATGCATAATTAGAAGTCATACTTCCTCTTGAATCTTCCTCAACACAGTTACAAGATTCGTCTCATCTGATATCTTCTCTGAATAGTCATCCTATGCAAACTATATCCAAATTTGGCATTGTACAACCAAAGCAACTTCCAGGTTTTACTTGTTTTCATACACAGCTCAGTTCCATTCATGAACCAGATGCTCCTTCTCATTTTAAACAAGCCATTGGTCAGCCAGAATGGCAACAAGCCATGACAGAAGAAATTCAGGCCCTTGACCAACAAGGCACTTGGACTCTAGTTCCTCCTCCCATCAATACTAACATTGTTGGTTGTAAATGGATCTACAAAATTAAAAGGCATGTTGATGGGACTATCTCTCGCTATAAAGCTCGGCTAGTGGCTCAGGGATATAGTCAGGAATATGGTTTGGACTATGAAGAAACTTTCAGTCCTGTGGTTCGACATACAACTGTGCGCCTTATTCTTAGTTTGGCTATCAACTTTCAATGGGAATTACGGCAGCTAGATGTGAAAAATGCATTTTTGCATGGTGAATTGCAAGAAGAGGTGTTTATGAAGCAACCTCTCGGTTTTGTGGATTCACAACATCCTGATTATGTGTGCAAACTTCAGAAGTCTCTCTATGGCTTGAAGCAAGCTCCTCGTGCATGGAATGCTAAATTTATAGGCTATTTACCTAACTTAGGTTTCTCAGTTTCACACTCTGATCCCAGTCTGTTTGTGAAGAAAACTGCTTCTGAAATTATTATTCTCTTACTCTACGTTGATGACATCATCATCACAGGATCCAACTCAACAGTAGTATCTTCTGTGGTTCACGATCTTAGTGTTGTTTTTGAACTCAAGGACTGGGGTCAGCTACGATATTTTCTTGGTCTTGAAGTGCAATATCATTCAAAGGGGCGATTATTTGTTAATCAGGCAAAATATGCCAAAGATCTCATTAAAAAGGCTTCCATGGATATGTGCAAACCATGTAGCACTCCTTCTAAACCCCATCACCAGGTGTTGAAAGACGAAGGTGATCTTCTTCTAGATCCTACTTTATTTCGAAGCCTTGTTGGTGCTCTTCAATATCTCACCTTTACTAGACCTGACATTGCCTATGCAGTTAATACAGTCTGCCAATTTATGCACAGCCCTACTGATGTTCACTTTGGTCTGGTTAAAAGGATTCTTCGATATGTGAAAGGCACTTTGCATTTTGGGATCACACTTAATCCAGGCTCCATGTTTTTATCCGGTTATTGTGATGCGGATTGGGCTGGAGATCTCAATACTCGCAGGTCAACCACTGGTTATGTGGTGTTCCTTGGCTCCACTCCTATCTCTTGGTCTTCCAAGAAACATGATTCTTTCTCTCGCAGTTCTACTGAGGCAGAGTATCGTGCTCTTGCCCATTGTGCTGCTGACATCTCTTGGATACGACAAGTGATGTGTGATCTACATATGATAATCCCTGCAGCCCCTATTCTACACAGTGATAATTTGTCTGCTCTAGTGCTTAGTGCAAATCCTGTATTTCACTCCCGTATTAAACACATGGATGTGGATTATCATTTCATCAGGGAAAGGGTTCAAAGTAAGGATCTGATTGTGAAGTATGTTCCCACAGATGAACAGGTGGTTGATGTTCTCACTAAAGGCCTGCACAGTCCAATATTCAGTCGACATTGCTCCAACCTCAGCCTTGGATCTCCCCCAGCTGAGCTTGAGGTGGGGTGTTAACAGTATTAGTACAAGGGAGTCTGTATTGATACAGTCACGTGGGCTGTGTTAAGCAGGCATGTAGCTGGTAGTCACGTGGGTCAAAGTTGGTTAGATTACTTAGAGACTAAGCAAGTTAGTTAGCTATATAAGCATGCAATTAAGCATTGTTTTCATTCATTCAACACTGTAACAAACTTTGAACAGAAATATACAGAAAACTTCTCTCTCTTTCTTCTTAGTTACTTCTTCAGAAAACCTAGTTTTCATTTCACCATGGTTAACATGAATAACGATGCTAGAATTGAATGATTTGAGGAGCCACCTAATTTAATTTAGAATTCTTTATTATTTGATGTTTGTAATTGGGGTTTATTTGTAAGTCCCTGGGTTTTGATTTTATTGATTACTAAGGCCCAGTTCGTTTATGTTTTTAGAGCCCATTTTCATTTTCAAAAAACAAAAACAAAGCCAAAACCCGTTCAGTGGGCAAAAACTGAAAACACCAAAAACGTTTTCATAAAATGAGATCAACTTTCATGTATACTTCCACAAAACAGAAAAATGATGTTTTCATTCTCCCATAAAACAAACGCTCAAAACACCTGTCTGGGATTTTGTCAGTGAGAGAGTTGTTGCTAAGATCAAGGGTCTGAAGCGGAGGACTAAAGCCCAATGAAGGAGGAATTGAACCAGAGAGCCTGTTGTTGAATAGTTGAACTCCTCTGAGACTTGGAAGGAAGCCCAAAGACTGAGGAATTGGACCCTCAATCTAGTTGTCGTGGAGGCTGAGCTTTCGAAGCGCCTGAAACTGGCCTATTTTCTCTGAGATTCTGCCACCCAATCCCTTCCATGGAAGCTGAAGCACAATAACCTGCCCCTGAGCACACTTGATCCCAGCCCAGCCACTGGAGCAAGCTCCATAGCCGCTGTCATTCCAGCTCCTCAAGAACCCTTTTGGGTCATCTAGCTCGTGCTTGATAGCTTGAAGAGCTTGGTAATCAGCTGCTGTGACAATTAGGAGATAAGATAGTTTGTCTTTAATAAAATATTAGAATTTTTTATTTGTTAAATTATTCATTTTTTTATTGTTTTTAAATTTTTGTCTTTTAAAAATAGCAAAAAATAATTTTAATATATATTTTTTTACAAACTGAAATTAGCAAAAATACACTTGAAAAATAATTCTCATACTATTATTTTCAAATTATACTACCAAACACTTTTTCATTGTTTTTATTTTCTGAAGATGATTTCTAATTAATCTATCAGACGCATTTTCATTTCCTGAAAATGCAAATTCGTTTTCTTGTTTTCATTCTCTGAAAATATTCTAAGAAAACATTCTCTGAAAAAGTTACCGAACGGCCCTTAAATTTCTCTCATATTGTCGAAGTTCATTAAAAAGAAAAAGGAGAATCGAAATTTTGGTTAGATTATTATTTATTTTATTTCTATAAAAAAAATCATTAAACATGAGCGGCCTTGGTATGTCCTTCTAACAAGTTCGTCTTCTACTTGGACAGCCTCCAGGTGTTGCTCTTTTACAAGCACAAGGTCGTGCTCATAACCAAGCGATTACCTCCCCCTCCTACTTTGTAGAAGACAAAGAAGACGAAGATAAACAACAAGACCAGTGTAAGTGTTAGTTTCACTCTGGAAACGGTGACCACTTACGTGAGGAGGACGAAATCTTGGGAGGGATGGTGAGATTGGGGCTGAAGGTGTTGGGTTCGTATATGTTTAAGTCGGGTAACCAAGGTAACATGTTGTGGCTCTTCTGCTACCGTCTCCAATTTTTTAATCATGATAGTAAAAATGAAACCGAGGTGGTGACAATGGTAGGGGATCATTCCATGGTATTCAAGCGTGATATTGCATGAATTGGTATTAATACCCATCCAAACATATTAAAGCTTAAAACTTGAAATTCATGTACTCCATCTTCCCCACATTATATATCATTCAATCCAAAGTAGAAATGGTAGTGATGGATGAGTTGCCTTTTAGCGTGGTTGGAGGTAAAGGATTTAGGCGATTTTAGGAATCATTGAAACTCCATTTCCAAGTGCCATCTCGTAGGACACTTGTGAGGCATTTTTGTTGATGTGAGTTAACCTACTAAATCAACGAGATTTATCTACTAAGTTAATTAGGTGATTTACTTCCTTGTTTCAAATAGTTGATGACAGGAACTGTCAGTTAACACATCCTTGTATAATTAGGAGATATTCTCCTAATTAATTACTGTACCTATTTCCTTGTAAAGCACCCTTATAAACTTCTATATATACCTTCTTATGGAGAAAAATACAAATAACCTAAAGTATTCAAATCATATTCATATTTTAGCATGGTATCAGAGCAATCGATCATAAGTTGTGTCTAAGCCTTCAATGTTGAGATTTGAAGGTGTGTTTATGATTTTTGGTCAATCGGGCAAGGAGAATAGAAATAAAACAGTGTTTTGTAGAGGATGGGTCAGCCCGATGTAGCTGCCCAATTATATACTATAGCAATCGTTGTTGCTGGATATTACTTTGAAGATGAAATCACTGGCTCTCTCACCGAGCTCAGCTATGTATACTTGTATATAAAGGAAAAACGGTTACATCTTTGAATCATTGCAAAGTAGATCTGCCAATGTGTGTATGACACTTGGCTATTTCCTATTGGCTATTTGAGTCACACAAAATTCTCCTAACAGAAAAGGAATCTAAGCTGTTAGTTAGACATTCCAGCTGTAAATGGTAAAACTGTAAAAGTAAATCAGTAAAACCCATTTACACCAACACTCCCTTCTAAATGGTTTGCTGATTTCACCCCAAGTAGTTCTCTTAGCATGCAGAATCTTTCCTTAGGCAGTGCCTTTGTGAAAATGTCTGCAACTTGATCTTGACCTTTGCAATAGATCAAATCCACCACTCCTTGAATTGCATCTCTGATGAAATGGAACTTTCTTCCTATGTGCTTTGATCTCTGATGGAACATAGGATTCTTGGACATGGCTATAGCAGATGTGTTATCACACATGATTGGTGTAGCTTCGAGTTGTTCTTCTCCAAAATCTCCAGTACAAATCTTAGCCAAATTGCTTGAGTTATTGCTTCTGAAACACTGACATATTCAGCCTCTGCAGTTGATAAAGCAACACTGTTTTGTTTCACTAATGGCCAAGAAAATGCACCACTGCCAAATGAAAAGGCATAGCCCGATGTGCTTTTCATGTCATCATCTGAACCACTCCAATCACTATCACAGAATCCAATCAGCATAGCTGACTTTCCAGACTCATATTCAATGCCATAATCCAGAGTTCCTTACACATATCTCAGCACCCTTCTTGCAGCTCCAAAATGCTTCTTTGAGGGACCATGCATAAATCGGGCAAGCAAACTAGCTGAATACATAAGGTCAGGCCTAGTTGCAGTCAGATACAATAAGCTTCCCACAATTTTCCTGTAAGTCTCCTCATCTGCAAGTTCACCTTCTTCTCTTTTGAGTTTCTCTGTTGGAACAAGTGGTGTGCTCACTGGTTTGCAGTCCTTCAAACCAAATATGTCAAGCAGAGTCTTGGCATTCTTCTGTTGATGAATGAAAATCCTCCCTTCTTTCTGAATTACTCCCATGCCTAGGAAATGATGTAGCAAGCCAAGGTCGGTCATCTCATACTTGTTCATCATATCCTCCTTGAATTCTATCATCATTTCACTGATGCTTCCAGTGTACACAATGTCATCCACATATATTGACACAATGACAGTACCAATACCTTCTTTAGTCTTCACATACAGAGTAGCTTCGCTTATACTTCTCTGAAATCCACATTTGAGTAGATGAGTGTCAATTTCACCATACCAGGCCCGTGGTGCTTGCTTTAAACCATAGAGAGCTTTCTTCAACTTGTAGACCTTGTCTTCTGCTTCCTTAACTTCAAAACCTTCAGGTTGCTCGATGTAAACTTCTTCTTTCAACACTCAATTTAGAAATGCTGATTTCACATCCAATTGGAAAAGTTTCCAATTCCTCTGAGCAGCCAGCGCAATTAAAGTTCTAATTGTATCCAATCTTGCCACTAGAGCAAATGTTTCGTTGAAATATACTCCTGGCTTCTGTGTGTATCCCTTAGCTACAAGTCGTGCCTTGTGCTTTTGGATAGAACCATCAAGATTCAGCTTTGTCTTGAAGATCCATCTCACACCCACAACTGGTTTGTTACCTGGTCTGTTAACCATCTCCCATGTAGAATTCTTCTCGATCATCGTGATCTCTTCTTTCATATCTTGATTCCAAGCCTCATCTTGAATTGCTTCAGCAAAGTTTTCTGGTTCCACAATGCTTACTTTGCACTGTGCAAAGATGTCATTTAGACTCTTCCACTTCACAGGTGTATGATCATAGGATTCATATTCATTTCCTTCACCCCGATTTGAGTTTGGTGAAGATCGGGCACATAGTGATGAAGATCGGGCACCATGTAAAACATCATTTGATGTAGATCGGGCTGAAGGAGAAGATAAAGTTTGATTAGAAGACTCACACTCCACCTTTTCTTCAGTCACCTTTGATTCCTCATTACTGTCCCAAGAAACAGACCTGTGCACTTCCTCATTTGTTTCCCAATTCCAGAGAGACTTCTCATCAAATATTACACTTCTTGACACAATTACTTTCTAAGTTCTTTGGTTGAACACCCGATAACCTTTCTCACAGGTTCCATACCCAACAAAAACTCATTTCTCACATGTGTCTTCTAACTTATGTCTGAGTTGTGATGGAATATGAGTATAGCATAGAGAACCGAACACTCTCATATGCTTTACTCCAGGTTTTCTTCCACTGAATGCTTCAAACGGGGTCTTGTTCTTAAGAGCACTTGTAGGACACTGATTGAGAATGTAAACTGCAGTGTTAACTGCTTCTCCCCAAAACTTGGTAGGCATTCTCTTCTCATGAAGCATAGTTCTAGCCATCTCCACAATGGTTCTATTCTTCCTCTATGCAACTCCATTTTGTTGAGGAGAATAGGCCACTGTTAATTGCCTTTCAAGCCCCAAATCTTCACATAACTTACTGAATTCTGTTGAAGTGTATTCACCACCTCTATCCGATCTCAACTTCTTGATCTGAAATCCACTTTGCAACTCCACCATGACTTTAAATCTTTTGAACACTGAGAAAACACTTGATTTGTGTTGCAAAAAGAGCACCCAACACATCCTTGTATGATCATCAATGAAGATGAGGAAATATCTATTCCCTCCTCCTGTAGTGACCTGCATCGGGCCACACACATCTGAGTGTACTAACTCCAATGGTTGTGAAGCTCTCCATACTTCAGTTTTGTCAAATGCTTCTCTGTGAGCCTTGCCCGTAGCACAACCCTCACAGACATCTCCAAAACTGTCCAACCTTGGAAGTCCAACCACCATTTCTTTATCTTGTAACATCTTCAGGCTGACATAGTTCAAATGACCAAATCTTCTGTGCCAATTCCATGAGTGATCCTCAACTGCAGCTCTATTTGCCATCATCGAGTTCATGAATTCAAACTTCATAGGGAAACATCTATTCCCTTTCATTGGAACAGTAGCCACTAGCCCTTCCATCTTCCTATCATCATATATATTCACCACGGAATCACCAAATACAAGCTAATAGCCATGCTCAATCATTTGTCCAACACTTAGATGAAATAGAAGATTTTCATCTAAGCCCGGTACAATCATCACTTCTTGTATGTATCTAGGACCATCCTTTAGCTCGATCACAAGAGTCCCTTTTCCAGATGCTTGAACCAATTCCCATGTTCACATCTTCACCTTGCACTTTAAACTCCTATCAATGCACTACAAGAAAAAACCTCTTCAATGACGTAAATTTTCACGACCAACCAAATTTTGTCGCCCAAAAAGGAAATTGGCGATAAACATTTTCCAATTGGTCGCCAAAAGTTTCCTCGATATTAAGGCAACCCCCAAGACATGAACCAAATGAATTGCCACCAAATTCTTGGGATGTGCGCGAAATTATTTCGTGGCTATGAAGAATTGGCGACCAAAAAAGTTTTGGTCGCCATTTATTGTGAATAGAGCACATAATCTGAAAAATTTACAGTGATTTGAAAAAGTTTGGTCGCTTATGTTTGCCCTGCCACACACAAAGCTAAAATTCAGCTAAAAATTTCTGGGAGTATTTGGCGACCATTGGTTTTGGTCGCAGATCAGTGTGAGCTAAGGATTTACCCATCAAAACGACGTCGCTTTTGCTTATGTTGGCATTTTGGCGACCAATTTATTTTGGGGCTAATTTGAGACTATAAAAATAAAATTCCCTTCCCAACACCAGTTCGCATACCCACTGCCTTCATCTCGCACGCCCTAAATTCCTCTGAACTCAGGTATACTGACTGTAGAGTTAAGGTTTTGTTTGGGTTTGGGTTTTTCTCAAATTTCAGTCAATAATTACTTTCATCTCTCTCCCTCGTAGTCGTCGTCATCTCTCTCTCCTCCTCGTCGGCTTCATCTCTCTCCTCCTTGTCGGTGTCATCTCTCTCTCTGCTCCTCGTCGGCTTCATCTCTCTCTCCTCCTCGTCGGCGTCATCTCTCTCTCATGTAATCGGCTCTTGAAGCATTTTTGGTATCGGGGTTTTTGGTTTATGGGGGTTGTGTTGTTATGGGTTGTTGCTTGGGGTTCTGGTTTCTGGGTTGTTGCTGGGGGTTCTGTTTTTTTGGCAAGTATGTTCAACAAAATTATGAACCCTAAGTTAATATGAATTTTTTCTTTAATCAAATGCTATGAGTTTTCTTAATTTTCTAAGCACCCTAGTATTCTCTCTTCATTTCTTCTTCATTTTCAAGATTTTATCCAAGAATCTGGTTTTTCTCTTCTGGTGTTTGATTGTTGGTTTGAGAGTGGGTCCATGCCTTATGCTTATATCCACTATCCTTTCGAAAATGTAGAACTTTTTGAGAAAAATTGTCCTGGGCATTTTGTGGTTGAAGGGCTAGATCAGACTCGTGGATGGTAAGTTTGTTTGTTTGTTTGTTTTTTTTTTCCAGATTTGAGTGTCTTCCCCTAGAAAGAAAATATGTGACATGACATCTAACCCATATGTTTTGAATTTTTGTTGGCTTCCTTCTCACTCTGCAGGTTCTACACTCTTATGGTGTTATCTACTGCATTATTTGGAAAACCTGCTTTTAGGAACCTCATTTGCAATGGACTTGTCCTTGCCGAGGATGGAAAAAAAAAGAAGAGTAAAAGTTTGAAAACTATCCTTCACCAATGGAAGTCATCGATGACTATGGGGCTGTAAGTTTATTGTAGTATCTTCAAGTCTTCATTATATGTATGAAATTTTGTCCGGGTTTCTTTGTTTGAATAATGAAAGCCTTTCTAGATGTTAAATCTTACCAATGTTTGGTCTGTTTTCTATTTCTGTGGTGCAGGATGACTACGGTTATACCTCATCAACTCTCCTGTTGTGCGTGCTGAGCCGTTACGTTTCAAAAAGGTGTTTTGGTGTTTGTAAGTACTATTATATCTACTGTTCTTTTAATTATTGCATTGGAGTTCTGTTTGGTTGAGGAGTTATCTTCAATTATATGGTCTTAAATATGTTTATTAGTTTTGGTTCCTTAAATTAATTTAGAAGTATGTTTTATTTATTATTCTCTTCAGGTCAAGGATGTGTTTCTTCCTTGGTACAATGCATATAGGTTCCTTGTTCAGAATGCTAAGAGACTTGAAGTTGAGAGGTTTGCCCCTTCCGCCCTATTAATCATGCCACTGTGCAAAAGTCATCTAATGTCCTTGACCAGTGGATCAACTCAGCCACACAGAGTCTTGTATATTTTGTCCAGCAAGAGATGAATGGTTATCAACTTTACATGGTTAGCTATATATCAACCATTATTTTCAAAGAAACTTTTATTTTCCGTAAAGTTTAGGTGGATTTGTGCTTTCTGGTTATATGCAGATTAGATAATTAGAATGCAAGATCGGAATATAATCTAAATTGTAACAGTTAATTAGTACTTTTTGACGTTGCAATAAAGTATCATGTCCTAGGTGTTCTAAATATACTTGAAGTGTCGAATTTCAATAATATTCCATGTGTGGGACAATACCTTTTCATGAATATACATGAAACTTGTATATCTCTGCTGAATTATGATTTATGAAAATCCCCTATTGAAATCTAATTTATCTTGACCGCCAACTGTGCACATGAGGAAAACAGGGTTTAACTTATGAAAGTTGTCTTTTAGAGCAATGCAGCTATGACCTTTATTTATAATTGCTTGTTCCGCACTTTATTGGTTTGCCATTGACTGCAGTATTTTAAAATTAAACTGTTTCATATTTGTTTGTGAAGTTATTTATTTTGGTAATGCTATAATATGTTGCAGACCGTGCATATAATAATAACATTGGATTTAGATATAGAATATGTCATGAGATGTTCTAGTTCATATTTTCGTTACAGACTACTGGTATTCTTTACAGAGTATAAAACACACTGTAACATTATAGTAGGTGTTGTCTTTATTGACTCCGTCCATGGTTTGCAAATGTCTTGAATGTAGTAAACTTTTCTGGTCCATGATTTTCTATCCATTTAGGGTTTAGGAATCTATGTTAGACTGCTGTGAACCTTGGCCTATAACGCAAATGTATTATACACTTCAACTTTCCCATGACCCTGGAGATGGTTTGATGAATCTATGTTAGACTGCTGTGAACCTTTGAGACAGTCAAAGCTAGAGGCATCTAATTTGGGAAGCTTGTATGCTTGGCTCACTGTGCTGGAGCTAAAGTTGAAGCCTTTCGCACAAATCATAGCACCATTGATGAGTTTCGTAAATATGTCATGAGATGTTCTGGTTCTGATGATTGTCATGTGATCTCATCATATTATAGAGCAGCTCTCAAACAGGTTATTATTAATTTCCCTACTGCTATACATTTTCTTTGGTGGAACCATTATTTTGAGTTAGCTGTAGATATGCTTGGTATTCCCAGCCTTATGAATTACTTTACTACTGATGATTATCCATTTCAGAAACTGAAATGATTGTTGGGAAAGAGTAAAGCTTTCGTTTGGTAAGCTCTTACAGCCCAATGGGTGATTGCCTTATTTGGGTTTGTGGTTATCTTTATCTTGTAATATCCTGTTTTTGCATGTCAGATTTATTTGAGGAGGTGGAAGGATTTGGTATGGGGTTTTGGAGAGAGGACCATTTGAGGTAAGAACCTCTTCTTCTTATTACGCTCATTTTTCTTATGTAGGTCCAAACTCATTTTAATGGCTTATTTAGTTAAGATTGTGAATTTCAGCTTTTGGGCAAGATTTCTTGTAATTGTGTTGTCAAAAATTGTTTGTTTTTGGTCTCTATATATATATATTTAATTTTTCTTGGTTTTGGCATCTTTTGACCATTGGCATTTCTTGTTTTGTTTATTTTGTAAAGGAAGATGATTGATGAATTTGAGAAGGTCAAGCAACAATTGGCAGCGTGTTTGGGAATTCCACGATATTAAATCACAATCACTATACCACAGTGTTAAAGATCATGACTAAAAACTTGGGGTTACCAAAGGCATAGTATATAGGCTTTTTTTTTTATAGTCAAAATAGTATACAAGCTTGGTCTCTAGTCTTGAGTGGGAAAATAATTACTACGTAACTTGGGTTTACAAGGGCAAGAATATATGGAGCTTGGCCTCCAATTTTTGAGTGGAGAGTTCTTCACTTTTTATGTCAACTCTTTTTGATATGTTTTGTGTACTTGAATAGTATGCTCTTGTATACTTTGAATGGGAGAAACTTTTATTCATGTCATTTTCTATTCATCTATTTACCTAAATTTATTGTTTTTCGAAATTACTAATTAACAAAAGGTTAATATTATCACAAACATGTAATATAAATGAAATAATTAAAAACACTTAAAATATGCGTATTTTAGCGACCAAATAAATAAGTTTTAGCGACCAAATTTAGAGTCCCCAAAACCTATAGCGACGAACCACATATTTGGTCGCCCAATCCTTCCTCGCTCAAGGGCAAATTTTGGTATTTTTCGCGGGAACCGCCTTTTATAGGCGACCAACTAATTATCGTTAGGCGACGAAATAAATTGGTCGCATAAAGATTTTGGCGACGATTTAAATTTTGTTCGTCTTTGATGACATTTCAGCCACGAGCCTAAGGCTTAATTAATCTAGCGAAAATAAATTTGTCGCTAAAGTGTTTTGCGACGAAATTTAAGCTTTTAGCGACCAAAGGTGATGGTCGCCAAAAGTATTTTTCCTTGTAGTGATGTTAGAGAGCAGTGACTCGTGAGATGTCATATGATTGCTGCATCCACTGTCAATATACCAAGCACCAAGATCAGCTGGTTTTGACAATGAGTGAGAGGCATATAACATATTGGTTGTCTCCGATGCTTGATTCTTTGCAAAATGAGCAACTGGTCCAGCCTTGTTTTGTATATTGCTATAGCAATTCCTAGCAATGTGACCAAATTTTCTACATCGGTGACATATGACTTTGTCCTTGAACCAACATTCACCATAATGCATCTTGTTATAGTGCTTACAAGTTCCTTTGTTCTGATCATTCTTGTTAAACTGATCACTCTGCTTGTTTTCATTCTTCTAGCCCGAATTGGGTTTATCATCCCATTTCTTTACTTTATTCTTCCAATTCTTCTTGGATTGACCATTCCCTGTAGAGGATGAAGGACTGGCTTCCTTCACACTCATACTAGCAAATGCCTTCTCAACAATATGTTCAGAGTGTCTCTCAAGCCTTTGCTCGAACACCTTCAGGGTGGCCACAACTTCCTGCACTTCTATTTTATCCAGATCCTTGGTCTGTTCAATGACCGTGCAAACAGGGTCATAAGTCTTAGTGAGACTTATCAATACTTTCTGCACAATTCTATTCTTAGATAACTCTCCTTCAGAGTTTTTAATTTGAGCACCCATGCTCTTCATTTCATTTATCAATTCAAACAGTCTAGTCAAGTAAGCAGATAGAGATTCATCTTCACGCATACGATTATATTCAAAATCTCATCTCAAACCTTGCAATTTGACTGACCTTACACGCTCATCTCCTCTGTATTCTTGTTGTAGCAGATCCCAAGCTCCTTTCGCAGTCACTTCGTTGGAGATTCTGGGAAAGCGCTCATATGAGACAGCGTCTTGGATGAGATCCAGTGCCTTTACATCTTGCTTCAGGAGCTCAGACAGAGCAGATTTGTCTGATGTCTCCGTCTCCTTCGTTGTGCCTTTTGAATCTGAGATTGGTACACCTTCTTCAACCAACTCCCAGATTCCATACGATCTGAGGATCGTTTTCATACGAATCCTCCAGAGCTCGTAGTTTTCACCATTGAAGATTGGAGTTCGTGACTCCCTTCCAACCGAACCAGCCACGTTAGACTAAATCGATTTAGATCTGAAGATTTTGCGTTGAAATCTTCGAATACTCCCGGCGGAAAAACAACGTCCAGATTCAAGAAAGAACCTGGCTCTATGATACCATGTTGAGATTTGAAGGTGTGTTTATGATTTTTGGTAAATCGGGCAAGGAGAATAGCAATAAAACAGTGTTTTGTAGAGGATGGGTCAACCCGATGTAGCTGCCCAATTATATACTATAGTAATCGTTGTTGCTGGATATTACTTTGAAGATGAAATCATTGGCTCGCCCACTGAGCTCAGCTATGTATACGTGTATATATAGGAAAAACGGTTACATCTTTGAATCATTGCAAAATAGATCTGTCAATGTGTGTATGACACTTGGCTATTTCCTATTGGCTATTTGAGTCACACAAAATTCTCATAACAGAAAAGGAATCCAAGCTGTTACTTAGACATTCCAGCTGTAAATGGTAAAACTGTAAAAGTAAATCAGTAAAACCCATTTACACATCAACACTCAAATCATACCCTCAAATTCAAACCCAAACCCTAAATCCAATTCCTTACCTCTAAAATCAAATCCTCTTATCAAACTCCTTAAACACATACCTCTCAAATCAAATTCTTAAATCAAATTCCTAAATCAAATTCATACATCAAATTCCTCAAATCAATTCCTTAACCACAAAAACACACTTATATGAAATCTTACTTCTGTTGCGATGTCAAGACCCCCTTACGATTCTCTCCCTCATTGCAGACTCACAGAAGCATGCAGTCAATCATGCTGAACCGGTTACCCGCACTCGTGCTTCTATCGCTACCACCAAAGGTTCTGCTTTTCATACGTCCTTTCCAAATGCCACATGTATTATTGACGTGGGTGCAGATCACATGACATTTGATCTTGGCAAAGTTATTAGTCGTAAACTATCCACTCAGTATGTGGTGTCTAATGCTAATGGTACCCCCATCCACTGTGGTTTGGGAGGGCTTTCTATCTTTCTTTAACTCCATACATCTGGATTTTGTATTGATTGTTCCATCCTTGGACCACAACTTGTTGTCTGTTGCATAACTTACTCCTATTTTGGGGTGTACTGTAACAATTTGGCTGAATCATTGTGTTTTTCAGGACATCCTCACGAGGAAGACGATTAGTTGTGGTACTAGGCGGAGTAAACTCTACTACTTGGATTGGGCACGGGATAGTGAGACTAAGGTTGGTCAAGCTTTCACAACAAGTGGAGCTAGTTTTGAGACGCATAGAGACAAAGTTTGGTTATGGCATAAACGTCTTGGGCATGTATCATTTGGTTATCTAAAGAAGTTGTTTCCATCATTATTTTTCAGTTTTAATGTTTCCAAGCTTCTAGTGTGATACGTGTGAATTGGTTGAGAGCCATCGTGTTCCGTTCCCATTAAGTACAAATAAAAGTTTGGTTCCCTTCTCCCTTATTCATTTTGATGTTTGGGGGCTTACTCAAATCGCTACTCCGGCTAGAGTTCGATAGTATGTCACTTTCATTGATGACTACACCTAAATGACCTGGGTTTCCCTTCTCAAAACTAAAGGGGAAGTTAGTTTAACGTTTCAATAGCACCATAAAATGGTGGTGACTCAATTTCATGCCCAAATCCAGGTTCTCTGTTCTGACAGTGGCGGAGAATTTCTTAATCATGATCTCAACAAATTCTTACAGGATCATGGCATCATACATCAACGCTCGTGTCTATATACTCCCCAACAAAATGGGGCGGTTGAGTGAAATAATTGACATTTATTGGAAGTCATTTGTGCATCTTTATTTGGTGCCAACATGCCTCGATCATTTTGGGGCGAGACTATCCTCTCTACAGCTTACCTTATAAATAGGATTCTCTCAAGTATCTTGAACTTCCAAACTTCTCTTCAAACACTTCACCACCATCTCCAAATACCTCCAACCCCAAACCTTGAATCATGGATTTTCGAATGTGTTGTATTCGTACACTTACATGATCACCAATGCAACAAATTGGATCCCCACACAGAAAAGTGTGCTTTCATTGGCTATGCCCCTCATCAGAAAGGCTACCGATGTTATCACCCTCCAAGTCAGAAAGGTTTATAGCTCCATGGATGTAGTGTTCCGGGAACACGACATATATTTTTCAAAAGCACAGGAGGAGAATTTAGAGCCAAACAACCTAACTTTTCTGGACTTTTTCACAATGGAAGAGACTCAGCATCAAAGCAACCAGTCACCCCTACAAAACGACCGATTGCCTCCCTTTATCCATGCACAGAAGGCGTCTTTCCCACACGACCGGTTACCCCCATTTATTCTTTCACAGTCGGAACCACTGTGTCAAAACGACCGGTCGCTCTGCCCAAATGACAGGTCGACTCCACGCTGCCAAAATTAGGAGGAGGAAGTTAAACTGTTTTATGAGATTTTGCTCACTCCAAACCTGCCTTCAACTCTAGTTCCACACCAATCACCTTCTGAGGAAGTCATTCAGGTAACATCTCCCCCATAAACGGATAATACTAATGAAATATACCATGATGTTTTGATTTCAGAAAGCATAAAAGATATAGATACCCCTATCTACCAACTTCCAGAAGGGAAGAACCGTGGTAAACCTCGAGTACAATACGAAGTAGATCTTAAAGCTAAAAGAAAATACCCCACCAAAAATTATATATCTCTAAGCAGATTATCAGAGTTACATGTACACTTTGTGAGGTAGTTGGCCGATATATCTATCTATAATAGTGTGACTCAAACACTAGAAGATTCAAAATGAAAAGAAGCCATGAATGAAGAAATGCGAGCTCTCCAGAAGAATGCCGCATGGGAGCTCGTGCCTTTACTTTATGGAAAGAAGACAGTGAGATGCATGTGGATCTATACTGTGAAACTCAAAGCAGATGGATCCATTGAAAGATATAAAGCTAGATTGGTGGCGAATTGGTACACACAGAGATATGGGATAAACTACCAGGAGACCTTTGCCCCAATAACCAAGATCAACACTATCAGATTGCTACTGTCTCTACCAACAAATCTAGATTGGCCACTACATTAGTTCGATGTTAAAAATGACTTCTTACACGGAGACTTGGAAGAAGAGGTATACATGGATTTACCACCTGGATGTAATTTAGCTCCTAATAAGAAAAATCAAGTTTACAAGCTCAGAAAGTCATTATATGGGTTAAAAAAAATCTCACAGGGCATGGTTTGACAGATTTACTAAATCCATGAAGAATTTTGGATACATTCAATGTAATTCAAACCACACCCTATTCTTGAAGCGTGATGTTGGAAAAATCACTGCATTAATTGTTTATGTGGATGACATGGTCGTAACTGGGAACAACGCAGGAGAGCAATAGAAGCTACAAAAGTATTTGTCTCAGGAATTTAAGATAAAGGATTTAGGTGCTCTGAAATACTTCCTCGAAATTGAAGTAGTAAGGTCAAAAACTGGTATTTTTATGTCTCAAAAGAAGTATATGATGGATCTACTCAATGTAACATGAATGCTTGGATGTAAGCCTGTTGACACACCTATTGAAATGAATAACAAGTTATGTGAAGACATGGACCGTTTGCCAACCAATAAGAAACAATACCAGCACCTTGTTGGAAGGTTGATATATTTGGCACACACAACACCAGATATTGCATATGCTGTGAGTGTGGTTAGTTAGTTTATGCATTCACCCATTGTTTCTCATAGGAATCCAGTTGATCGAATCCTAAGATACTTAAAGTCAGCTCCTGGAAATGGGTTAATGTTCCCAATGAATGAAAATCTTGAAGTTGTTGGATATACAAATATTGATTGGACTGGTTCCATTACAGATAAACACTCTATATCGGGTTACTTTACATTCGTTGGCGGTAACCTAGTCACTTGGCGGAGTAAAAAAAATGTGGTTGCTTGGTCTAGTGCAGAAGCAGAGTATTGAGGTATGGCTCAAGAAGTTTGTGAATTATTGTGGATCCGAGAACTCTTGACCGAATTGAGTTTTAAACTACAGAAGCCAATGAAGTTATATTGTGATAACAAGTCAGCAATCGGTATTGCTCATAATCCAGTTCAACATGATTGAACTAAACATGTTGAGGTGGATATACATTTCATCAAAGAAAAAATTGAGAACAAGATCATCTGTCTACCTTTTGTAAAATCAGAAGATCAGTTAGCGGATGTCTTAACAAAAGCTGTCTGTGGACGAGTGTTTTATGACTCACTTACCAATTTGGGAATTGGTGACGTGCATGCACCGACTTGTGGAGGAGTGTTGACGTGAGTTGACTTACTAATTCAAGGAGATTTATTTCTTAACTTAATTAGGTGATTTACTTCCTTATTTCATATAGTTGACACATCTTTGTATGATTCAGATATATTCTCCTAATTAATTATTGTATATATTTCCTTGTAAAACACTCTTGTAAACTCCTATATATACCTCCTGATGGAGAAGAATACAATTAACCTAAAGTATTCAAACCATATTCATATTTTAGCAATTTTATGGGCATGTATGATGGCATGAAACAACAATTGAAATGAGAATTAGCATCACATAGAGTGTGCCTCAAAACGGACACTTGGACAAGTATTCAAAACATTAATTTACATGGTGATCACGACACACTTTATAGATGGTGAATGGAACTTGCACAAAATAGTTTTGAACTTTTGTGTCATTGCTAAGCATAAGGGGAACTTAATTGGTAAACTCCTTGAGACTTATTTGCTTGCTTGGAATTTGAAGAAGATACTAACAATCACAGGTGGTAATACTTTTTCAAACACTAAGGCAATAGATTACTTGAAGTCGAAGATGGTTCATTGAAGAAATGGTAGTCTTGTGATAGGGGCAATGACGAATCCACCTATGGGTGAGTGTAGGCTATTGCACCTACTCACCCTACTTCCTTACCCATGAAGTCCCTTGAATTCCATTGAAGTTATGCTTGATTTTGTTGTAATGGGGGCAAGTTATTTAACAAAAGTTTCATCCTAAAGAAGAGGGAAGGGCAATGAGGGCTTCTTCTCGTTGTTTCGGTTTGTGTTCTGTGGGCACTCTTTTACAAGGTCCATAGACAATCAAGCTATGCAATTGGAGAAGAGAAGATGATTTGAGGGAGAGAGAAAGACGGAGTAGAAAAAAAGATGCATAGATGAATCAGGAAGAGAGAGGAGCAAATATGAATAATTAATGTTGTCTAGTTCTTGGGTAAAAGTGAAAACTAAAATATTTTATGTATTCAATGTTTTCTTGAATTTCTCCATCCAGCTGGCAGCTTGGAAAGGGGGAGTTCTCTCTCTTCTTTTTCTAAGTTTTATTGAAAATAATCTTGTGATAAGTTTATCTTGTTATAAATAATTGTTTGTTCAACAATTTTTTAGTGGTTCATCTATGGTCTTTCTACTGGATTTTTTTGTTTCCGCCACTATTTTGGATGGTACACCATACAAAAATTACTATTGGTTGTGGGCTTTTCCCATTGAAGCAATGATTTGTAAAGTATTCATGCTAGTCAATTGAGCTTCTAAATTCTTTAGTTTTCTATTGCAAGTATCTTTAGTCTATATTTTGCCCCCATCATGAACAATTTCTGGATCTTCCACTGGTTAAAGGGCATGCATGTTAGGTGTTGTACTCATATTGTTAATTTGATAGTTCGGGATGGCTTGAAAAAATTAGAGAAAAACATATTGTCAATAAGGAATAAGGTTAGGTATGTAACCTCCTCTACACAAAGGTTGGAGGATTTTAAGACATGCGTTTTGAAGGAGCAAATTGAATGCAAAGGGCTTGTGGTGTTGGATGTGCCAACTAGGTGGAATTCCACATATATGATGTTGGACGCTACTTTGAGGTTTGATAAAGCTTTTGTGAGAATGGGAAAAGATGATGATGACCCATTTCCGTCTTGGTTTGGTGAAAATGAAACGGTTGGTGAAGATGAGGCGGTTGATGCATTTCATAACCCTAAAAAAAGGTAAGGTCACCAACTAATGAAGATTCGAGCAATGCTCTTACCTTTGTCAATGTATTTAAAGGTCTATTATGAGACGACATTGAAGATGGGTGTTTCTTTGCATCCCACTTCCCACAACACCTTTCTTGATTTGATTGCAATGGATGGTGAAATTAATGATTTGTTCTTAGGAGATGTGTAATTACTAAGTCAAACTCACACCTCCAAGGTTTTGAATGAGATGGCTTGTAGCATGAAGATGAAATTTGAGAAGTTGGGGTAACCTTGCTAAAGTGAACCAACTTTTGATAGTAGAACTTGTTCTTGATCTCAATCAGGTCACACCGTAATATTGGAGCATGAGATTGATAACCATTTGAAAAAGTGGTTCCCGACTTCGATATTTTGAAGTGGTAAAAATTGAATGGGGTTAAATATCCGGGTTTGTCACATGTTGCAAAGGTTGTGCTTGTTATCATAGTATCAACAGTGGCTTCGTAATCATGCTTCAACATGAGTGGTTGGGTGGTTAATTCATTTCGTGCTTCTTTAACTCCTAAGATTGTGGAGGCCTTAATTTGTTCTCAAAATTGGTTAAGGTGCGATGACATCTCCTCTTTACAATATGGGAAACTATTCAAAAGATTGAGTTTTGTGAATCTATTGAGTCGTATATTTGTTTCTAGTTTTAAAATTGACATCTCCTTTTGTGTTTAAAATTGATACTTGATTAAGATAGTGTTTTGCTTTTGTTTGATAAAATTTCATACAAATATTAGCACATTATATAATCAATATTCAATTTCTCATTATCACTTGAAGAAGGCCTTTTTCTTTGTTAAGATAAGTTTTGCAAATACTTAATAGAAAGTCCAAACAAATATTAGCATGCACAATCTAAGTTCAAAACTGTAATAAGACATATTTATGTCAATCATTTATCATTCTCACTTAAAGAATGCCTTGTTTTGTCTCTCACCTGAATGTCTCAACCATTATGCCCTTATACTATCAGTTCAACAACAATTAGTCGATTTAATAAGCAAACACAATCTAAGTTCAAAACCAGTAACAACATAGTTACCAAATATAAGTCTCTATGTCAACTTGCTACCACTAGAGTATATGTACAATGTTGCATTCGAGTAAACGGGTATAAACGTAACTGATTAAGTTTGATAATAGCATCAAAGAGACAATAATAACATCCAGCTTGAGTCTTAGCATAAATTTGTGAGAACATAGTTTAAACATTCTAAGTTATTTGTTTTACTCTATTCTTGAAAGAATAGTTGAACATGTAATTGAATGTTTTCGTTTTCTTGTTGTTGGTATTTTATTTTATATATTAATTTATTGGTGTCTGTCATCCATGATGGAGGAGATAACATGTCCTATTTTGAAATGTATGATTTGGAAGCATATCCTTGATAAGAGTGACAAGGTAAGCATAGAAGTGCTTAAACTGTTCAAACTATAAATCGAACAAATTCATTCTCCTAACAAAGTGTCTTTTTTTCTATATCTTGACTTCAAGATATCTTTTGGATTTTACGGAGCTGAGTTTTTTAGGTTCGTATTTTTCCTTTTCACTTATTGTTATAGATTTTATTTTGTAGAAAGCCTATGCATCTAATCTGTTTATTTTATCGAACTTATTCTTGTGACATGTTAGGAAAATATGCATTTGGATGCGCCTACAACTACCGGTAAAAGATTAACTAAAACATCTATGCCATTAAGATGGTTCCAATCAGTCTAAACAACATGAGCTTTGAGACAATCATTAAGTAATTATTTGACTTTTTTTATATTATTATTATTTGCACTTCTCATATTATATTATAATTATAAATAACTCTTGTTTAAAATGTGATATGCTTGGATTGTTTAGAAAAGTTCATGCGATGTGCAAGCTTAAACATCCTAATGTCGTCTAGTATTACACGGTGAGCAATCGATCCTAATTTAATCAAGTAAACATGCATACATAAATGTATTAAGAAATTAACATATGTTTGTCTATCAAAATTGTTATTCTTCTGAATTTTAGTAAAAGGTGGAGGCACCTTATTTTGGGATTTCTGGAAGGAGTTCTTCACTCAAACACCCTAATGTTCCCCATCTCTACATTCAACAGGAACTTTATGAGAGGTATAAAGAAAATTAATTTTTGTGTCAATAAGTTAATTTGTAATTCTAACATATGGTTTTATAATGTGGTAAACATATCTTTAGAAGAACTGGTGCGTGAGAAAATAAATTGGATAAGGTTACATACTGGAAAATTTTCAATCAAATGATTAATTTATTTGCCACGTGTTCATGCGTGATAGACAAGCAAAGCTAGTTGATTTTGGATGTGGTGAGTATTGAGTAAGTAACAAGTTCATTCATGTGTGATGTTAGTTCATTTTGAATTAATGTATGTTGTAGTTGATTTTAAATCTTTCATTTGTATCTCAATACATTGCTGCTGAGGGTGACAAAAACATTAATGAGAGAAAGGACTTGAAAGGTGTTGGAATCATATTATTTCAAATGTTGAGTGGAGTATAGCAGAAATTGGTGAGGGATTTGAAAATTTTATCCAAAAATATTTTGCAAGACATGTTGAATGAGAACACATCCAAAATGCATTATGCATAAGAGATATTGAAAAATATCCATTCGTCTTCGTCATTTTGCGCACAGAATGGAGAGATCATGCAATAGATTTAGAAAGTGGAGGTGCAAAGCAAATGGTAAATGTCACGTGATGTCTGTATGGAAAACAACAACGAATAGACTTTAAGACATAAATATACAACTTAGGATAAAAATGCAAAAACAAGTGTTTCTATACTTTTAACGCATCAAGTTAGAACTTGAACCAATTTGGATTCAAAATTCACTATACAAGTAAAGAAAGAAAGAAGAAAGTGCAATCATATTGAAGCTAGCTAACCTTTCTGTTAGTATTCTCGGATGTAAGTTTCTCATCTCACATTCCTCATGAAGCTTGTGCATGTTATCTATATGTCTATGGAAATGATTCTTATTGCTCAATGTCTCTACCATTCCTTGTGTGCTTTTTTGTGGTTGGGCTTTGATTTGTTTTGGTGTGGTCCTGTGGTTGTGTGTGTTGCTTTATTCAAGTGAGCAACGATGTCAAAGCTAAAACACCTATGATTTTTTGATGGTCATCGCTTAATGCTAGAAGAGGGTCTTGACTTGCAGACGAGTAGTCTTAAGTTCGAACCTCCACTCCAAGACACATTGATTGTCTGTGTGAAAAACCTCATCCCCTATAGTTTAGAGTATCGCTTGTATTTAATAATAATAGAATACCTCCACTCAAACCCCAAAATGAAACCAAAACTGCTAATACAAATTTGTGTACGAGGCTTTACGAGAAGAAAGATTGAGGTGGAAGAGATATCTTGCTCCATAAATTGGTTGCGCAAAACAAAGAATTTTCTTAGATTTTGGAGAAGAAGAGATGGGAGAGAGACTTCTGGAAATAAAAATGCATCCATTGCTTAAAAAAATGAATTTAATTCTAAAATGTTAAAGTACAAAAGAAAAACACAGACACTAAATAAAATTTAGTTTTCAAAATTGAAAACAAAATAACAAGTGCATGCATCCTAAATCACCCTTAAGCCACAACTCATTAGCAATGTAGTTCCTTTATCTATGAAATAAAACTTTTGGAAATTGAACATGCCCATATGAGGATATTGGAACAACCTTCAATACTATAAATCAAAAATGAAATAATTAACATCCCAACAAAAGATTAGTTATGAACCTAATTCAAATTAAAACCAATAGTACTAATATTTACCCAACAAACACACATAGTCAACATCAAAATATGATCCAAATCATAGAATTCCTAACCTCTGCATTTAGAATCCATGCATTTTCCTGGATTTCGATCACTTAATATTAGTCGTTGTAATAATCCAACGATCTATAACATATATTTTAGATTCTATCTTATGATTCATAAAATCAATTACTATTGTTAATTTTGTACGTTGGTCAATATTTTGCATTTCTCAATGTGAAATCGTAAATAGATAGTAGATGATGTGAGTTTGTCACGTGATGACACACGACTAGTTTTAACGAAAGTTTTTATGGAATTCAATGACATGGATCATATTGATATGTGGTTCAAAATATTAAAGACTATATTGATTGATTTGAAAGTTTAAGAACTGAAATGAGGAATAAAAATCAAGGACCATTTGTGTAAAAACTATACTTTCTTTTTAGCTTCACCTTTTATTAATGAGCATTCAATTAAAAAGTTCATAAATAGTAAGAGCCTTGTAGCTCGAGTGGTTAAGAACATTTACCCATGCATCGAAGGCCCTAGGTTCCATTACCCTTCCCCGAATATCGTTTGTATAAAAAGTGAGGTTTGAAAATAAAAAGTTAATTGGGTCTATAGCTCAGTGATAGAGCATTTGACTGCAGATCAAAAGGTCATCAGTTTGAACCCGATTGGGTGTTTTGTTTGTTTTATTGACCATTTTATTTTTATTATTTTAATTAATATTGATGTTTAATAATCCCTTACTATATAACTGGTTTGAACACAATTGAGCCCTTTGTTTTGATTTATTTAGCCCTTTTTTTTAATCAATATTAATGTTTAATGAGCACTTATCCCATATGGGATAAATTTATTTGATTCCTACAATTGCTAACAAAATTTTTATTGGCAACACAATTCGTAGAAACAACTTATTAAATGTGGACAATTCAAGCAACTATATGTAAGCTATTTTAGAGCTACACACACATTACAATCAAATTGAAACTCTAATAAAAAAAACACTGGTTAAATGTAACATGTCATGTTGCTCTTGCAATGTGTGACTAGGAAACTAATTAAGATAAGGAGTCCTAATTATATTCTAATGGATATGAATATCTAGTTTCTCGGTGATTAAAAGAAAGTAAAGTTATGTTTGGATTTGTTAGCATGAGGAAACCACCTGCATTATGCAAAGTAAATATAGATAACTTACGAAGACCTCGATTTGGAGAGCTAATTATAAGCATGGTGATCACTAATTAGTAATCAGATGGAGAGCACAAAGTTTGGCCAATAAAAACTCTAGTCACTCTCTCTAAGTCCCAAAGGAAAAACTCAATACCTTGGGGGAATGGGGAGGAAGAAGTGCAATTGTCCCTCCTTCCCTTAGTGAATAAGTCCATTAGGGCGTTTTGAATAAGAAGCTCCTTGTTGATGTCTTATGAGCCATGCTTAGTTCTTAGTTCAAAGTTCCCCTTCACCTCTTTTGGGCTAATTCCTCAATCAAGTCATTCTCCCAAAATTGTCTCTCTACAACTTCTCATCTTCTCTAAATTTGTTGCAATCTACACACTATTGATTTAATTGCTATATTTAAAGAAAAACTTAATTTAATTCATGCAAATAACCAAATTTAATGCATAAAATAACTAAAATAACAGTAAATAAAGAGAAGTTTAGAAAAAGCCAAGTACGATCGAGTTTAGAACTTGGTTCTATTTCCTTAAGATGAAATTGCCCCTCACTGGTGCTTCAAGGTTCCAATGTCAAATGTCTCCCACCATACAACAACCTCCTTCTTGTGGTAGTAGCACTTTAAATCACAAGAACAACGAATGCAGACTTGTGTTTGAATTCTCTCAATATTAATTTTCATTATTAACCGCCTAAACTTTATAAAGTGTAGCAATTTACCAAGTACATGTAACTCCATAAAAATTTCCGTTAAGTCAAATCACTATAATTAAAAGATTTAACAAATTTGAAACTAACTATAAAAAAAAAAGACAAAAATCAAGCATATTATCTCTCGCCTTCCCTTACATCTTTCTCCTCCACTACCAATTTGCAATTCAAGGTGAAGTCTTACAGAAAGTGAAAGCTATGCTCAGAGTGCTGAACATTAAAACCTAGCAATCATGTTGTTTTTCTTTTTTCTTTATGCTGGTAAAATCCAACTTGGCAATTAACGTTGGTAAAGAAATCAATTAAATATTGCTGAATTTGTTATTGATTTGCAGAGTTTGGCCCCTTGTTTGTGCAGTTGGGAGAGAGAGAGAGAGAGAGAGAGAGAGAGAGAGAGAGAGAGAGAGAGAGAGGAGTTTTAGAGTGGGGGAGGAGGGGCTGTAGGGGAGTGAAGGAGAAGGGGTGGGGGAGGTTGGGGATAATTAATTAGGTTGAATTCTTGTTTTTTTTTTCTTTCTAGTTAGTTAGTTTTAAAAATGTAAGTTTTTAATTCTAATAAATTGCTGAAAATGTGCTTTAAAAAATATCATATGTTCAACATGCGACTTTATTTAACAGAAATTTTTAACGGAGTTACAAGAGAAGGTAAACTACTACACTTTTCAAAGTTTAGGTGATTAATAATACAAATTGAAAGTGGCATTTATGCAAATTTCCCATAGATTTTTAATTATAAATTACGCTGGTGGCATAAATGAGTCGAAACGACGCCGAAGTGGTTTCTGTGTATCTACTCAACACGGGCTCTCTGCATCAAGTACTCACTAATTATCACTTTAATCTTATCAGTAACTGCTGCTACACTCATCCACTTCTTCTCTGCTCCACAGCGCGCAGCAGCGAGGCAACACCATGAGCAATTTCATGGCATTAGAGCTCTCAAACTCCATAACCAAGCCCTCCATCTTCTTCGACGCCACAACTTTCTTCCCACTCAACGAAAATCTGCCCCCAACAACCCTTCTAATACCACCCATATCCATTGCCTCTCTTAAGTCCAAGCACAGAAGAAAGAAAAGGGCAGCCCAGTCAAGCCCCACTACCAGTAAGTACTTTATCACCTTCGTTCAATTTTTTTCAGTACTGCCTAGCCTATCTTTCTTTTCTGAGCTTACATTGGTTGTTGAAGAAGAAAGAAAGAAAGAAATGAGAGAGTAAGAACCTCTATTTACATTTGCCACTAAATTTAGCTGGTTGTGGTGGGTTTTTAAAGTTTTTTAAAACCCAAAAAAAAGCCCAAGATCAGCATTTTAATTTTTTGGTTTACCCTTTTCATTTCCCCCCATAGGCAATTGAACAGTTGTAATTTGTAATGGTTAGAATATGTTGTTCGTTTAGAATTTAAAAATAGGAATTTATTTTCAGGTCCTCAAGCAAGTAACATAGCCACTGCCCAAGTGGCAGAGCAAGTAGAGGTTGAAGTTGCTGAGGGTTACACCATGACTCAATTTTGTGATAAGATAATTGATGTTTTCATGAATGAGAAGCCCAGGGCAAAGGAATGGAGGAAGCTTTTGGTATTTAGGGAGGATTGGGAGAAATATAGGGAAAGCTTTTATAACCGGTGTAGGACACGGGCAGATATGAAGGGTGATCCAACTATGAAAGAAAAGTTTACCTCTTTGGGGAGAAAGGTGAAGAAGGTGTGTAAATGTCTCTATCGTGTTCTTTTGGTTATATTGATATTTCTTTGTTTCTGTTATAAGTAGGGAATTAAAAGAAGAACAAAATTTTTGAAGCTATGCCTTTTGTTACCTGGAGACCCCAAATTAGATAAGTATTGTTCTTGATTTAGCAGTGGTTTTAGTTTTCCAGGTCCCAAGTAATGGAAGTTAATGAGATTAAACACTTAATTCCCGTTTTTTCTACTATTTACCAAACATCTGAAAGAAAGGGTAAAGATTCTTGTAAACATATGCTTGCTTGTATTTAGAGGTCCTTTCGGTTATGTTTGATCAGGAGTGAGTATTGCAGATTGATGATGAAATGGAAAGGCACAGTGAACTTCTGAAGGAGATACAAGACAATCCAACTGACGTTAATGCAATAGTTGCACGGAGGCGTAAAGACTTCACAGAGGAATTCTTTCGCCACCTTAACCTACTTTCGGAAGTTTATGATAGTTTGGAAGATCGTGATGGTAATTGAACATGCTCAATCATCTCAAAGTTTGTATTTGGATTATTTTCATGAAACAATTGCTGATGACCTGATTTTGACCTACATGAACTTGTGAGAGTGTCTCTGGTTTTCATTATACTTTCCATATACACTAAGAAGTTTCACAAATTGTTGCCAAACTCTGACCTGTGTGACTATGGGTGGAAAAATATGATGTACAATTTACGTCTTGGACTTTAATTACTTACAATGACAGATTCCATTTTCCATCTAGAGATCAATTTTGTAGCTTGTTCACCTATCTTATATGATTGTCTCAACTTTGAGCAGCAATGGCCCGGCTGGGTGCTAGATGCTTGTCTGCCGTCAGTGCTTATGATAACACGCTGGAATATGCGGACACATTAGATACTGCTCAGGCCAAATTTGATGACATCCTAAATTCTCCTTCGGTTGATGTGGCATGTGAGAAGATTAAAAGCCTTGCCAAGGCAAAGGAGCTTGATTCTTCGTTGGTATTATTGATAAACAGTGCTTGGGCTTCTGCAAAGGAGTCCACAACGATGAAGACTGAGGTATGGTCAACACCCTTGTATTGATGAGCTTATGTTGGATTACGGGATATTTTTCATAACCCATCAATGTGTCACAGATGCACATGGGAAGGATAAATTAGCAGTTATTCTTAGAATGGTTAGAAAATGCTTAAAGAAAAAACCAAGCAATGGATTTATTCAATTATTTCTTAGGTACTAATGTGTATAAGTCATTAAAGAAGCTACAGTAAGATACTCTTGAATGTTTTCTCTGAGAACTATCAAGTATTATTAGAATTTAGAATGACTTGAGATGCTACCTTTTTCATAGAAGCACTTGAAGAAATGAAAATAATAGCGTTAAAGACATGTATACATGCTTGCGTTTGTCCTGTTACAACTCCTACAAAATAATTTTATTCTTCTATTGGTGTTCTCTTGAAGCTACTAGGGCATCAAGCAACTCTGGCTTCTTTAACCCAAGCTTCGGCCATTATATAGTCTTTACTGCAATATTATGTTTGCCTTCATGTGCTCAAATGCTTGCTCTTCCTTGTATTCTTAAGAGTGGATGTCGAAATGCAGGTCAAAGACATAATGTATCATTTGTACAAAGCCACAAAAAGCAGTCTTCGGAGCATTGCACCAAAAGAAATAAAACTACTCAAGCATTTGCTGAACATTACAGATCCTGAAGAGAGATTCTCGGCATTGGCAACAGCTTTCTCCCCTGGTGATGGACCTGAAGCCAAGGACCCCAAAGCCGTATACACGTAAGAGAGCCCCTTGCTTCTTCAGATAATTTTTTTTTGGGCAATAGCAATATCTGTTACATTTTTGCAATGTAACATGTCCTGCTGTATTTTCCTCTTTGTGGTTGAGCAGTACGCCCAAAGAGCTTCACAAGTGGATTAAGATCATGCTTGATGCATACCATCTAAATGCGGAAGAAACTGACATTAGGGAAGCCAAGCAGATGACTCAGCCTGTGGTTATACAAAGGCTGTTCATCCTTAAGGAAACTATTGAAGAGGAATATTTGGAACAAAGCACAGATCAGAAGTCTCAAACAGAGGATACCAAACCAGAGGAGTTATGAAGTACTTTAGTGACAGCTTTATTTCGGGATGCCATCTTCAGGTGGGAGAAGTATCTTAGTTTTACAAAGAAGCTGAGTAGTGAACTATGGCATCATGCCATCCTTCATCTTCTTAGTTTGGCTCTGTTTTGACACTTGAGAGGATGTAATAGAAATTTGAGTGCCATTTCTTTCTTTCTTTAAAAGAAACCAAACCAAAGCGATAAATAAACAAAATGTCTCAATACTAAATACAAGGTAAAATCTAGTTCTAAATCTAACCTATCCCACTAGCTGCTTGCTGGTGGAACAAACCAACAATCAAGCCAACCTTGTGCTCAGTAATAATACCAAGGGGGTGGGTAGAGTATGTTCGATGTCATTTAACAGAATAGTAAATATTTCGTTAATATTTTTATTGAATGGTGGGTGGTAGATGAATAATATTTGTGCTCGACTTTAGTCCTCCCTTTTATGAAAAAAAATGTATGAGAGAAAATGGAAAAAAAAAAAAATTAGGATAGAAAATTGAACTCGTGACCTACTCTAATCTTAATACCGAAGGAGTTATCCTATCTTCTGTGATGTTGCGTCCATGGTAACGGACAAGGAGAGAGACGAAGGATTGCTCCGCCTTGTTATTAAAAAAACCATTTTAGTTAATTGTAGAATTAATAATAAACTTGATCCAGCACTAGAAGAAAAACTATAATTAAATGTTTTAAATAATTGTGATTAAGCGTTGTATTATTCTAATCCAGAAACACTAATTCTTCTTCCTTGTTCTACGGTTCTGCACTGCTCCTCCACATTACAAGTCAAACCATTTTCCCAGATCTATTTCCCTCTCTCATTCTTCTGACCCTTTGATGCTCTTTTGTCTCTAAAGCTCCAAGATTCATATTTTCTGTGCCAAGAACCCAGCTATAGTACTTTTGTCACATGCTTGAATTTTTTTGTCATGATCAAGATGCTTTGTCTCAATTATTGCATCTAATTATTTTGTTGGTGCAAATTAGTTGAAGGTTTTGTGTCAAGTTGAAAGAGGTGAGGAATTACAAGGCAGGAAGAGGTTGAGTTTCATGAAATTCAGAAGGGTTTTTGTTTTGGTAGTTGGTAGAATTTAAAAAAGTCACATATGTTGGTTTGGTTATGTGTTTGATAGCCAAATGGGGAGACCTCGGCCTAAGATAAAAGGATGATGAAGGAATTAGATTATTGGGTTTTAAGGCTAATAGAGTTTTTCATCCTCTGCCTCTTCATTCTTTCTGGACCTACTTCTGCAGATGAAGGTAAGCATGTAAATAAAACTTATGATCATAATTAATAAAGAAACAAAATTAAATAAGGCATTAATTTTTTTTTCTTTTTCAGATTTTGTACCTGATTCTAGATCAGTTTTAACTATATTAAGTTTCATCCAGATTAGAGCCTCTTTGGGGTTCAGTTTCTAACCTTATGATATGGTCAAGAAATTAGGTGGGAAAAGAGAATGAGTCATGATCTCTTGTAACTTTGCAACAAAAAAGTCTCATGTATGGTCTGCTAATCTACTAAAATTCAAAACCATTGAAAGTGGTTGATCTCAACATGGAGATCAGTCACCTAACCATTATGCCAAGGGAGATCCTTTCGGAGATTGGAGACTAGGGTTCTCAAAATTTGGTTACACTTATATCTTGATTGTTCTTAACAAGATCTAATTTAATTTCTTCTGTATTATGCAGGCAGCTTTGTGAGCATTGCATGCTGCGCCGAATCGGATTATACGGATAGTAGAAACATTAGCTGGATATCAGACTTTAATCAGTTCCCTAATAACAGAGGCTGCCACACTTCAGTTAAGGCAGTGGTAAACAATTCTGGTTACAACAAAACCAGAGTATTTTACCAAGACTCAGGTCAGAGAAGATGTTATAAGCTATCAACAACAAAGGGTGAAGACTATCTGATAAGGGGCACATTTCTATTTGGACCTCTTTGGGGCTCACACTTTAACTTCTCAGTTTCAGTTGGAGTGACCCCAATTGGTGTAGTAAATTCATCTGAGGACCAAGTAGTGGTTGAAGGAATTTTGAGAGCCACTGAAGACTTCACCTACTTCTGCTTGGTGAATGGGAAGGGAGGAGCTCCTTATATTTCAGAGCTTGAGTTGAGGCCTCTGCATGGCTTGAAAAAATATCTACAAGACTTCCCTTCAAGTGTTCTGAAACTGGTTGCAAGAATTAAATATGCAACTTCAAAAGAGGAGATTAGGTATGCTTTCTAGAACTTGATTTCTTTCAACCCAAGGAATGAATCAAAATTAGAAACATAAAGGGCCTAATTAAGATGGATTATGACCATAAGAAAAGAATGAAATGAAAAATTGGCTCCCCAAAACTCAATAACCCAAATCCAAAAGCATACCTTAATTTGCTAGTTTACATATATCTAACAGGAGAGAGTACTTCAAAATTTCAAATTATGCCAAACCAAGGTAGAAAAACCAGCATTTATACTTCTTATACTGCCCAATGCAATCTTGCTCTCACTTGTGTTGCATGTGAAATGTGAGATGCTGACATGCATCTTGGAATGAATAATATTGTAATAGTAATTAAAGGAATAATGGCATGTGGAAATCTTACACAAATTCTATGTCTCTTCTCATGTCCCATATGTGCAATTTTTGTTGTTTAAATATAACATATATCATCTTTTGTTACTTATTACGCGTATGATTTTGCACATTAAATTGTATAGGAAATTTTATTCTATCCAATTCAAATGTGTCATACCAAGCATTATAAGACACCCATCATGTCCTCAATAGTCAATTAATTTATACATCTATGTGATATGTCATGTGATGGGTGTAAAAAAAAATGATGTAGTGTGACGGTTCTAAAGTAAGATGAATTGGGTCAACATAGTCTAGTCCAATTGAAAAGGACATTGACTTGCAGATCAATGATTTCATATTTGAATCCCCGTTACACACTGATAGTGTGTGAGAAACCTCATATTCCCTTGTAGTTTAAAAAAACGTAGGATCAATTGGTGGAACCCGACTCTACTATGGGGCTCGATTGGGCCCACTCTGCTTTCAAAGGGCCCATTGAAACCTGCCCAAAGAGCGAGACAAATTTAATCTCAGGCCTATTACATTTTGTCGTTAATTTTCAGGTACCCAAATGACCCAAGTGACAGAATTTGGACTTCAAATTCAAGTGACCTTGGAAGTGGTCTCTCTCTTGTAACCACCAATGTCTCCGGCAACGCCAATGTGAGCGTGCCTTCACAAGTCCTACAAACAGCTCTGGTGGCTTCAGACCAATTGGTCATTCTTCGCAATGGCCTTTCCACAACAAGCTATCAGTACCTTGTGTTCCTCTACCTTTATGAGGTCATCCAGACAGTTCAAGCTGGGCAAAGGGTGTTTGATATTTACCTCAACAATGAGCTGAAACAATCGAGATTTGATGTCTCCGGTAATGGCTCCAACTACAAGGAGCTTGCTTTCACTGTCACAGCAAATGGGTTTCTCAATTTGACACTGGTTAAGGCTCCTGGGTCTGAAAATGGACCCCTTTGCAATGCTTATGAGATCTTGCAGGTGCTTCAAGAGACTAACCAAAGTGATGGTAAGTTTTGTTTGCCACTAGAATTTCTAGTTTCCAATTGGGTGTTTATAATAATTAGTGGGTTTTCTAGCCGTTCACTATTTCTTTTGTCTTATGGCACATTATTTCTTCAGTGGAAGTGATTTTGGAGGTGAAGAATGAGTTGTTGAAGAATAACACACAAAATGAAGTTTGGGAGGGTTGGTCCGGAGACCCATGTCTTCCAGTTCCCTGGGATGGTATAACTTGTGCAGCCATTGATGGTTACCTTGTCATTACCAAACTGTAAGTTATTTATTTTCCTTGCTGTTGAAAGAGTTCTGCAAATGACTTGGATGGAATCATGACAACTTAGTGTTTGTATTGAATTATACTAGTTTTCAGTTAGGTGGGATGCTTTGGGGGTTTAAAGATCATCTTCTTGTATAAAAATAAAAATAAAAGTTAGAAACCTTAAGTTAAAATAGATAAATTTTTTTGTAAAATAGGTAAAAGTATAAGTACCATATTTCACGGAAACTTGATAATTCTATAATTACATTTGCTTTCTTATAAGTATTTCATGCTTAACTTTGCTCATTATTACAACTTTCAGGGATCTTTCTTCTGGCATTCTTAGAGGGTCTGATCAAAATAGCATTCTTAAAGGGCCAGTTCCTTCAAGCATCACTAAGCTGACCCACCTAATAGCCCTGTATGGTTAAAGCACCATTCCTTTCAGTTTTTAGTGTTGGATTCTATTGATTTACTGTTACTCTAATTTCAATGCATTGCTGTCTTTTGTTTGTGGTATGTAGGAACCTCAGCCACAATGGCTTTACTGGCGATATTCCAGCATTTCCTCCTTCCTCCTTGTTGATTTCAGTGTAATTTTCTCTTTCAAATTCTGTGTTGATGGAAATTTCTGTTTGCGATTTAATAAATAGCTATCCAACTGCACTAATGAATTACTAACACATGCAATATTTGTTAACCGAATAGATTATCATGAAAATTGCAAATAGCCTGCATTTCATAGGTAGGCTCCTTTAAGGTCATTATATGATGTATTAGGAAGGCCTCCACACCTGGCTTACTTTATAAAATCTCTAGTATTATGCTGCATGAACCATTGGCATTAAGCTTGGTAAGCTGGCTTAATCCATTCATCCAGCCGGGAGCTGCAGGAAAGTGTCATTCTCTTACATGGATCAAGTGACTTGTTCTGGGCATAGTTAGGAAGATAACACCCCATCTGTTGTGCTGATACTGAAATTACACTGACACATACGCATTTCCGATTTGTATACTTGCATGAAAACATACCATGCTCAAATTGTGAAATATCTGCTAGGATTATACAAGTCCATATGTCAAGTTGTAGTTTTTCTTGGCATTTCCCGTCTTTATACTTGCATGGAAACGTATGCGCAATTTCTGAAATATCCTATATTTAAGGCATATAGGTTGAATTCTCAAGTCAGTTAGTTTTGGAACTACCCATTGGAGACAGTCTGGTTTACTGGATATATAATGATTATACTTTGATGTTTGATGTTCTGATTCTATAGTAAAACAAAAAAATGTTGTTAAAAAGTAGAGGCTCAAATTTTTCTTTTTTAAAGGTTTCACATATTCTTTGTGTACTCTTCAGTTCTACGTATTCTGAACATTCCAGTGAGAGTGTTGTATGATTCTTTTGTGAGTTTTTTTTTCTTCTTGATTGGTTTGCTTCATATTGTCAGGGATCTGAGCAGCAATGATCTTTCGGGGTCAATTCCATTATCTCTTATCTCACTGCCCCATTTGGAAACACTGTAAGTTTTTACTTTGATATTCGTTTTCACGTACGAAATTAGTGACATAGCGTTAAACATGCCACCATAAATTCATGTGCATGTGGTTGATCCACAGATATTTTGGCTGCAACCCTCGTGTTGCAAAAAATATTCCCTCCAGCTTCAATGGCTCAAATTTTACCACAGAGTATGTATTTATTCTCTATGAATTCAAACAAAATTAGTGAATTGAAGAATAACTAAAATTATTAAAATAAAAAAAAATGAAATGTGTATGTCTATATTACAGCCATGGAAGTTGCAGTGTTCTAGAATCTTCTAAGCGACGAATAATCATTGGCGCTGCTGCATCTGGATCTGTACTACTAACCATTTTAGCTGGGATAATTTTTTGCACTTGGAGACAAAAATTTCTGCCTCAAGGAAAATTTGATGCGAAAAGACATCATCCTGTGGCAAAGAGTGAGTGCACTACACGTTATATTGTTCCTGGTATTCCACTCATACTTCTAAGATTCTAGGAACAGTTGGTTCATTTTGGTTTTTGACTTCAACTGTAAGAAATACAAATTCCAATTGTTGGTTGCCAATCTGGAAAAGTAGCCCCCACAACAATAAAAAGACATCACAGATTCTTGTTTCATGTCCATTCCTGCAATTTTCAAGATTATTATTATACTAACACACATTACACAGATTATAGAGTACTACATAACTAGTATGTAAAAGAAATTGTGAATAAAAATAAAAGAAATGAATCAAATTAAAATTAAAGCTATTAACTATACATGGTATTAAATATTCAAATTGTATTACAAATGTGGAATTTCATACAGATCTTGAGACAAAGCATCCTACCTTAATTTTCTTATACAATCATTATTAGTAAAAATCAAAATATATTACACCTATTAATATTATTAATAAGTTATTTGAAGTATAGATATATTCAGTTTATACCACATGCGGTCTAATATAAGCTTGTCAGAAGTATGCAAATTTTTGCTGGCTTGTTTTGGGACATGATTTTGCAAGTTAATTTGGCACCACACTTGAATTAGGAAAAATAAAAAGAAAGTAAAATTGGCACAATACAATGACATAATGTGTAGTTACAGCTTTTCTGCTTTAGTTTGTAGAGTAATTACTGGATGTATCACTCTTGGATGTAGTTTTTGTGTAAGTAATTTAGCATCATCATGTCACCATGGTGTTTGAAAATGTGCAACTTAGCATAAAATAGAAGGCATGACCGTGAATTAGAATTTTGAGTTTGCATCCAATATCTGTGGGGATGAATGAAAGACAAATATATGTCAATTATACCCTTGCACATTCAATAAACAAAAATTGTTGGGTGTGCTTATGATCTACGAAGTGAACACATTGTTTACATTGTCAGGGTAGTTGAGGAAGTTTTGCAGATTATATAGTTTGCTTTTCTAAAATAAATAGCCTCTGAATAAAGATATCCTCGAACTGCAGATTTAATCTTCTCATTACCCAGCATGGATGATCTGGTTTTAAAGTCAATATCCATAGAAACATTTACTCTTGAGTACATAGAGGCTGCGACCCAAAGGTATAAAACATTGATAGGTGAAGGCGGTTTCGGGTCTGTTTATCGTGGCACTTTAATTGATGGTCAGGAAGTGGCAGTGAAGGTTCGATCAGCAACATCAACCCAAGGAACTCGGGAATTTGAGAATGAGGTTGGATATTCAATTTTCATTTTTGAGCACTTTTGTTCATAGCTTTTGATAACTTTATGCAACAGTCCTACAGTTATCATATAATGTGATTTAGCCATTTTATAATACTCATAGAACTTGAAATATCACTCCTATTCTCCCACTCCTTGTGGAGCAGGGAAATTTGTAGTCAGCTACCATTAGATCAAATATGACGCTGGCTGTGCATTCTAGATTACTTATATCTTTCTAATTTCACATTTGCTTTTCCCACCACCTACAATTGTTTACTTCTTTGTGTTCAATACTCACCCCATTCAAGAATATTCCAGAGTACCCCTATATCCTAACCTGCTTTATTTTGGGTTGCTTTGAATGGTGGTGGTAGCCATGGTCACTGCCCATGTGAATGCCCCCATGGGCAGGGCCCAGCTGGGGTGTTGCACCCCAGATGCAACCCCCACATGGTTCAAGCATTTCCAGGGAAAATGCTCCTTGGCGGGGGTGCCATAACAATCATAGATTTTCTTTATTTCAAGTTTGTCCTTTTAGGTGATTTTAGTAGAGGTTTAAATTGTAATTAACTACTGATAACTACTATAATATGTGACAATTCATGTTATTGTAGGAAATCATTACTTGTCATCATTCCATCTTTAAATTTTGTCTAGTTATCTCATATCAAGAAATTTTTTTTTTTTCGTTAACTGGTGGATGAACTATCATGTTATGTTTTGACATACCTTAAAAGTGAAATGACATTTCTTTTAATGTACTTTACAGCTAAATCTTCTTTCTGCTATTCGCCATGAGAACCTCGTGCCTCTTCTTGGTTATTGCTGCGAAAATGACCAAGAAATTCTAGTTTATCCATTTATGTCCAATGGCTCTCTACAAGATCGCCTCTATGGTACTGGTCACCTCACTGTTTCTCTGGACTCATACCTTTGATATTCATTGTTACTGAAAATCAAATAAATTAACAGGGGAAGCAGCAAAAAGAAAAATTCTGGACTGGCCAACCAGACTGTCAATTGCTCTTGGTGCTGCTCGAGGCAAGTTATATATAGTATTCAATATTATTATCATATTAAAGCTTGGAACTTGTCCAAATCTCAAAATATCACACCAAGTATGAACATCTCCAGTCCATGACATTCTGGTATCAACACATCTTTATAAGTTAGTCAATCTAGTGACATGATTATCACTAACTCTTCAAATCATTTGTAGAGCTGAATGTATAACACTAGTTGGTGCTCTACTATGTCTAAATTTTGCATTAAACCTTTCTTATAAGCAGTTAGATTTCTCAATAATTTTTTTTTTCTGTACCAATAATATACTTTAACCTTACCAATTCCGCACTTTGCGATTTTGGTCTGGCGTTGTTGAAATTCCACCTAATCGCATTTTAAACTAATTGATACCAGCTTTAAATTTTCCTCATGTTTCTCGCCTGCTGGTTGTTTTGTTGATTTCACCGTCTTTTCCCATTAACATTTTGAATATCAGAAGGTTTGAAGAGTACTTTCACTGTTCAGGTTTGACGCATCTTCACACTTTTGCTGGGCGTTGCATTATACATAGGGATGTGAAATCAAGTAACATACTTCTGGATCATAGCATGTCTGCTAAGGTGGCAGACTTTGGTTTTTCCAAATATGCTCCCCAAGAAGGTGACAGTTGTGCTTCTCTGGAAGTAAGAGGGACAGCTGGATACTTAGATCCAGAGTAAGATTGTTTCTTCAGCTTAAGTTGTTTGGTTTGAATATTTTAGTTTCTTATTTTAGTTTATAATCACAACTGGTAGACTGTAGAGATGTCGGACTACAAGTACACTCTGCCAATTTAAATAAAATAAATAACTTTTTAGCTTGCATCTACATACAAAGTCAATCTGTCACCATACCCTTGATGAATGTACATGGACATGGATCCACTTGGTACATGGACAATTTCAGGACATGCTAAAAATGTCTCCTATTTTTTGCATCGTGAAGTTTTCAGGTAGTGCAAAAAGAATAACCTGTAGAAAACATTTACCTGAACCTGATAATCTCTATTTGGTATTGTTCAGGTACTACATGACCCATCATTTATCAGCTAAAAGTGATGTATTTAGCTTTGGCGTTGTTCTGCTTGAAATTGTAAGCGGCCGGGAACCTCTGAACATACATAGGCCACGTCCCGAGTGGAGCTTGGTTGAATGGGTATGTTTGATCATGTTCAGAGTCCAGGGAATGTTGATGCATATTTTGTTTCTAAGTCAGATGTTTTATGTAAAGATCAATGACCTTTTACGTGACACTGCATTTTGATAGACTGGCTGGAAAAATTTCCCTTTTCTTTTCCCCCTCAAAGATTCAAATCATTGTGAATAAGCTTAGCGTAATTATCCAATAAGTGCAAACTAAAAAAAAGACACCTTTGCATGCAGGCCAAATCCTATGTAAGGGAATCAAAGATTGATGAAATTGTTGATCCAAACATAAAAGGAGCGTACCATGCAGAGGCTATGTGGAGAGTGGTGGAGGTGGCAGTGTCATGCATCGAGCCCTTCGCAGCTTCCCGACCAAACATGGTTGAAATTGTACGGGAGCTGGAGGATGCTTTGATTATAGAGAACAACGCATCAGAATACATGAGATCCATAGAGAGCTCTGGATCTAATCGCTTTTCTGTGGTCATGGAGAGAAGGATTCCACCACCCTCTCCTTCAGAACCTTCAACTATTTTGTCACAAATGCCTCCTCCGGAGCCAAGATAGTGAATGGTTTTATGAGATTTTTCATCACTTCGTCAATGATTGTTTTGTTGCTCCGCATAAGTGATAAAGGAGGAAATTAGGATAATTTCCAAATGCTCATTTTGAATTTATGCGCCTTCTTGTGTAATATATTTTTCTTACCTTAAACAGAGAAGGAATCTACTTAACGCTATTATAGTTCTGAAGAACGGTGTGGGCTTTCTTTTGCATTGTTTGACCCTTTTAATAAATGATGAGAACAGCCTACCAAAACCAATGCAATATATGCAGGCTTCATATGGTCTCAACGTTAGACTTCTTAAGTGTGTCACTGAGAATTCATAATTGTACCAAATTATGCTCCATGAAAATTAACATCATAGCACTTTTGGAAGAGTTAGAATTTCTTTGAAGTGCAAGTGCTTCTCCAAAAGTACTTGGATTTGTACAAAAACATGTCCCTGTACTTGTAATAAAAGCACTTCTAGCAAAAGTTCTCTAGAGTACAAGTTCTTTTTAACATAAGCAGTCCCAAACGGGTCTAGTGAATTTCTAACACGGTAACGGAGCTCTGGTTGTAATAGATCTTGGATTTAAAGCCGTCACCCCAATTTTCACTTGTTAATTATTTTGCAAGATGGGGATGTATACTAAGGAAAGGAGTTAGCTTGAACACGTCTGATCAAATTACGAGGGTACGTTGTGTAAGCAAAACAGATAGGAAGTGAGGGTGTATAAATTCATCGATTCTTATAAAAAAAGGATCCAAAGTCAATCTTGAAAACTATAAGTAGCAAGCACCTAAAACCGAGACAAAAATCCCCATTGTTTTGCCGACCAACAGGTCCGAAATCTCTAAGATTAACCAATTGAAAACATTGTAACACAATAGCGTGCTGCGTATAGCTGCTCGTCTTCTTGACCATAGTAACTTGTTTGCAGATAAGATGAAGCTAGATGGACAATAGGGTTGATCAAAGAAGACTGAGCTTATACTAAATGCACTGGACTGAGCTATGGGAGCAGCAAGAAGAAGATGAGAGAACACATGCAATTCAACCAGAATGACAACAAAGAATGAGCAATTGATTTTAATGAAGGAAAAGAAGACCACAAAGAATGACTAACTAAAGGAAAATACCACAACTGGCAAAATTGCAACAAGGGTTCTACATAGCTGTATCTGACAGTATTTGGGCAAGGCCTTGTTAATCAGAGACTTGCATTGTCTTTTAACCACTAAATCAAGAATTGCCTGCGCAGTCTGATTCTCTTGCGCGATCCTCTTCCATTCGTGAAAATGCATCCAATGCATATGTATCTAAGATAAAATGAAAGACTTTAAACAGAGCATACTCTGTTTGAAGTGTATACCCGCAAAATAACCTCATGACAAACAAATTACTTCTATTACTCAACATAAAAGCAGAAAAATGGATAGATTACTTTTGAACTGGGCTACAAGACCAAGAAATATGTTCACGTCTACACCATAGACAAGAGGATGCTTACAGTAAAGCGGTATATTATAATCTAATAAGAATGGCATGATCTGCTAAGCATCACGAGCAAAAAGAGAAGGGTTGGCTGATGCAGTACCCACTTGAACTTCAAGAAGTTCTAGCTTTCGTTCCAAAACATCAAGCTTCTCATTCAGTGATGCCAATTTGCTCTTTGTTGTAGCCTCTTAGATAACAAGAACAACAAAAATTAGCCCAAGAAGTGAATAACATTAATTAAATTCCAAAAGGAAGAGAAATTTCCTATTTGTCTAACAAGTAGATCAAATTAAAACAAACCACCATCCTAAAAGGAAAAATCAGATTCGAAACCAGATGCAAGGACTCAAGCAAAATAAATTATTACAGAATAGCGGATTGCGCTGAAGCCGGGCAAAGTAGTGATTGCACCTATAGAAAGATTCAAACTAGGGCTGCAAGAAGAGTTCAGTCAAGACAAAGCTTGGTGCTTAAACAAGATGATGATTAACTATGCTACATTCGTTGTTTCGGGTCAAAAAATTCAACCAAATATATGTGCACTCCCATTTAAAGCAGATAAATTAGAACCAAATCTTTGGGCAGAACAAGGTGGAATTTTGGCTAAGGTGCTAAGTTTCAGGCTAATATGCAATGAAAATAAATTAGACATATCTTTAATGGTCTAGGACCCTCAAGGGAGGCATATACCAAGTCTAAAATCCACTCAAATCTCAAAATGAGAGACACCCAAATCAGCAAACTCACTAAAACTATCAGCAACTTAGAGAAATTGGTCCAAATCTCAGTTGGGTCAGCACCAAAATCAGCAAGAACCATGAAACCAACTGAAGCGAGTCAACAATATAGACAAGATTTTGAGACATACCCAAACCAGCAAAAGACTAGAAACAAACTAGGACAAAAAGAAAAACCAAAACCAAAACCAAGAATATAGGTTGGAAAAGGATGTACCGAATTGGACAAGGAAATCGAAGAGGCGGCGAACATTGAGAGAAATGTGGGAGATGAACTCGCGGTTTTCCCAATCAGCTTGGACCGCTATGCCAACGTTTACTGCGTTTGTTATTCCACCTGCCCGAGCCATCTTGATCTGTCTACTTGGTGCTCACCCAGCAAATTCAAAGATCTAACAAACTAAAATTATATGATATATATTTTTCATCTGTCTACTATAAAGGCAATCAAAGGAAAGGATCAACTCAGGTGGGTACATACATCCTTCGCGATTTTTGGTTGTTGGCCTGTGATTGGAGTAAGTTGATTTTTTTTAACTTTTTTTATAGCATGGAGCAAATTGATTTTTAATGCTTTTGTATGATGGTGGTGTGAGGATGGCGAGTTTCCTTCCTTTATTTCTTCCTGTGTTTTTTGTCTTATTTATTTATTTGGAGTCTGGAAAAAATGAGTGGAAGGGTTTGAAGTTTTGAGGTGAGGTGGGTTGCTTCTTACTATATCAACTTTCACATCATAGATAGATTAATGACCTTTTGTCTTATGATTTGTGAGTCTTACCTTCCAAGGCAAAACCTCCATTATTTTGTTCTCTTTTTATTTAGTTTTTATTTATAATTATTTTGTAATGTGCTCAATTTTTTATAGGACCTTTGCCTAGCATTTTCTTTTTATGGACAAAAAGGTGAATAGCACAATGTTTAGCTAATAAACAGCCTAATATCTATATTTTCTGTTTTAACAATAAATATACTAATGATAGTGTTATTTTCCTTCTCAATATGTAATCTTTCACTACGTTCAGCATTTGTTATTTTCCTTCTCAATATGTAATCAAGTTGGAAGTGTAAGATGACACTGCTTACATTAAGTTTGAAGCGTAAGATAACAAACTGGGATTTGAATAATAGTTGCCCTGACAAAGTACTAGTTTAAAACACATCGTAGTGTGTCCAATGCAAAAAGCAATTATTGTTCTTCGCAAGGGGCTTGTAACTAAAGTGATCATGAGCATTTATCTCCACACCCGAGATCCTAAGTTCAATTTCCATCTCACTCAATATTGCTTATATCAAAAGTATTAACTGAATGCATTGATTGCAACTAATTTTTTTCGTTAATTGTAGTCAATTTTTTAATTCTCACCATGGTAAATTCTTTGGAAGGTATGCATGTTAGGAAGAAACAAACGAAAAAGACAATGACTTGAGCCAAAATATAAAATGAAATTGCAAGACGACGACCCTCATTCCACTGTTGCATTTTTTTTGGGTGTTATTTTCAAGTTCTTGGACAAGCAATCTTATTGAGATGAATGACGCTTCATACAACATCATTTAGTCATTGACGCAAAAGACCCCTTACAATGGGTTTGGGAAAATTGATACATTTGAACTCATTTCTTTTTCTGGCCACATGATGCCTTTCAACTCCAAGCAGAGCCAAAAATAAATCAAGGGCCAAGTAAACATTATAATTCATCGTCTTAGTTCATGCAGAAGCCGTGGCTAATAGTCCATTGTGCCTGAGCAGTGGCTCTGGTGAAGGTTCACGACCCCGAAATTCCACAAAAACCTGGAAACAAACAATCAAAACATTCAGAAAGAAACTTTGGAGGAGGGTATTGGATATAAGATTAAAGAAATCTAAACCAGTAAGCTCTTTAAGAGCACTTATAATTATTGACAGAAAGGAACGACAATGAACGGATCCAAAACTTGGTTAAGCACTAGAACAATTATGGACAAAGCCACAGATTATTTCATTACAAAGCAGAGATAGTTGAAACCAAATAAAGCTTTTCCCACAAACAAATTGTGGGGAAAAAAATATAGGGAAATCATGAAAAGGTATGCATGCCGTAAGGAATATAGTTTGTCTAACCTCTAGTGGTGCTTTCCCGCCTCCAAGAGCAAGGATGGTTTCTCTGAACTTGTGTCCAGTTTCTTTAACAGCCTGTTGCAAGATTAAACATCATGCGAAAAGATCAAATGTGAAAAGAAGGCAGATGGCTTGACATGTTTGATGAGCCAAGTTCAATGTCAGAGTGTGTTCAAGCATGTAACCCATGAGGTGAGCAAAGCCGCACGACTTTGACGGGATATGATAAATATAAAAAATCAACAAGGAGCTACGGGGAGATGATGCATAATCTATTCATGAATTATTACTCCCTGTTACACAATGTAAGTTGCAAAACTTGTCCAGTTCTTATGCACAGCTGTTTCCAGCTTACCTTGCTGTTATCCAATCCAGCATCCTCAAATGCAGAGAAAGCATCAGCAGACAACACCTCAGCCCACTGAAAAATAGAGCAATTTCCACTCAATAAAATTCCATAGGAAATGGACAACTAAAAATACAAAGCCAGGCCACAAATCACAGGGATATGATAAAATATTACAAATACTTTGATCAGTCAATAAACTCAAGCCAGGGACTCACTTGAAGACATCATTATAAGGTACTAGAGTTTTTTCTTTTTCTTTTTTGGTTCAGAAAGTTGAACACAGGTTATCTTAGGAGAAAGAACAAGAAATACCTTGTAACTGTAGTACCCAGCTGCATATCCACCTAATATTCACAGAAAAAGAAATATACAGATAAACATTTAAGGTCAGATAGGGTTAAAAATTAGAACACTGCTGAGAAGTTGAAAGTCAGAAAGTAGAAGCAAACCTGCAAATATATGGCTGAAACCACAAAGGAACCTGTCTTCTGGAAGTGGAGGGATCACTTGTGTTCGTTCACTAACCCTGCGATCAACATCGAAGATGGATTCTGATCCACCAGGTATGTAATCAGTGTGTAACTTCAGATCTACACTTGCAAATCTTATCTGCAATATGCAAATCAAAGACAAAATCTGTCATGTATATGTATACAGATGACTTCCTGAAACTATGGATAATACAAGCAAATTACTACAATAAAAAAACAAATATATGTAGTGAAAATCATTCAAAAATTAATATACAATGAAGTGCATAAATGCTATGAATCTTATCAACAATAAAGAACTTCTATTAGGCATTTTCTTATTTCACTATGAGTAGTTTAGAATTTGTATTCCCTTTATTAGGTTTTTCTCTGTATTGAAGTGTTCAGCTTTTATTATTATTTTTCTTACTATTGCACGTAAATTGTATATCAATTAATACAATTCTTCATCTCTTTGATTGTCTCTTGCCTATCTTAGTTTGGTTTTACCAAAATTTACAGGTACATTTTACTAAAAGTTGGAACATTCTATAGTTATAATAAAGTTGCACAAGAATGTCGGATTCAAACATTTGACAAGATGTTTGTCATAAAGTCTTCAAGATGCCAGAATGCGCAAAGTTGACATAACCTCAGTATAACACCACAAGAAAGACATCCTTCACGGACAACAAACAATACTTCCGTATAGCACAATGATAAGCAAGACAAAACCCAGAAAAGAATCCAGATTTACATCCTCAATAAAAGTAACACCAACAGTACAAGAATAGAACAATATAAAAAGCCAACACGTTCTCTGGAAAAAGTAACACCCAGATACTGAACTGACCTGCCGAAGGCTTAGGGAGCCTGCACGGAAAGTCCTAGCTGCGAGAAGCTTTTTATATGTTTCTTCTGGAAGAGTCTCCCCAGTTTCATAATGTTTTGCAATGCTCATTAAAGTGTCTCTACAGCAATTCAAGAAATAAAACATTAATACTGTGACAAAGAACATAGGATCCTACTGTCACTTGATACAGCATGGAAGGGAAATCGCCTCTAGGTTTTAGGACAGAATTCCCACATATATAAACTTTTAAAGCACAGCACGCATATTTGACACAATCAGTATAAAGGTAAGTAATTTGAGAAACAAAAGGCAAGTGCGTGATGAGATGATAGAGCAACTATATATTTCATACATGTATCCCTTTCCCCATCTCCCTCTTTGACACAAGCAGTATAAAGATCTGTCATTTGAGAGGTAAATCTAGAAGATTTGAAGCATAATAGTTCAAAGGATTTTAGCAGACAAGATTACCTATGGTAACACCAGTTTTCCATGAACTGAGAGGGTAATTCAACAGCATCCCATTCTATTCCCCGAATACCAGCAACTAGACCCTCATCTTGCTTAGTCAGCATATGCTGAAGTGCATGACCAAATTCATGGAAGACAGTCTCTACCTGCAAAAATAATCACTATTTCATAACCGTGTATGACAAAATATACAAAATTGTTGCATTCAGTGCCCCACTCAAAATTTCCCAGATTTTCTTTCTATAAAGAAATTCAGAGCCTTCTTAATAGTTGATTACATCAACTTAAAAAAAATACTCATTGACATTCTACAAGTAGAAGAATAGGACTTGTTACCAGCAATAGCACAAGCTTAGGCTTGGCAAACTTGCATGCATTCCTCAGACCAAGCCAGTCACAACATCAATAGTAAAAGTGTTTCTGAAAATATTATTTAAAATTTGGGCACGTGTTGATTGGATACCAAGGCCTTCACATAAACCAATCGACACTCACTCATGCTGAACCAGAATTAATAAAGTCACTCCAACCACTAGATGGATGGACTCTGATCAGTGCATCTCAATCTGAATGAGGGATCCGTAATACATCCTTGGATCTATGAAACACACTTTCTGTAATCTATATCATCAAACTTTCATATAGCTCTGATACAGGAGGCAGTGAAATGATGGGCTTGATCTCCTCATCAAAAAATAAGATGGGCCTCAAAAGTAGGCACATTCCTTTTCCATTCCCACTTAACCATCCCCTGAACCCCTTAACTTTCACTCCCTTCTAATTACTCTAGCTTTTGGTCATGGCCAGTAAGCTAAAAATGAATGTAATTCAATTTACCTCACGGAAGGTCATAAGGCTGGGCTTGTTTCCCACTGGTGGTGTTTGATTGCACACCATGTGTGCCACAGGCAACCTCGCAGAGGCACCATCACGTGACAATACATGACTCCTAGCAAGAACTTCATCCATCCATGCACCTCCCTTTTTCTCTGATGGACGAGTATATGGATCGAAATAAAAGTATGCAATGGGACTCCCGGTAGAATCTTTGATGCGATAGAATCTAACATCATTGTTCCAAACCTGAGAGACGTGTGTGTATATATATGAATATGAGTACAGGATGCAAATTCATATCTTCATTAAATGAACCAAAATATAGCAATTCCAAAAAGCATACATACCGGAGCTAGACCATCAGCCGGTTCAATATTAATTCCAAAAAGCATATTTGCTAGGTTAAATAGGCCATCCATGACCTTGGGCAAGGAGAAATATGGACGCAATTCTTCCTGTAGAATACAAAGGCAGGAATATAAGTCTTGCGAACAAAAACGACGGCCTTAAATTAATGGGAAAATGATAGCACACAAAAATTTAAAACAAGAAAGAAAGAGTTTGACAATCTCCAATTATGTTGTCACACAAAAGTGACAAGATTTAATGAAGTGAATGAGAGTGGTAGGTACTAATTACACCATTTGATGTTACACATGTAATTCCAAACAGATGAAGATTAGAAGTTGCACACAACGCACATACGAGCACAGAGAGAGAGAGAGAGAGAGAGAGAGAGAGAGAACCTCATTGATGTCAAATTTAGACTCACGAAGCCTCTCACTCCAAAAGCTGGTGTCCCAGTGATTCAAATCATCAGCTTCTGGAGCATCTTTACTTTTGGAGAAATTCTTAAGGTCTTCCATATCTACAAGGATATAAATAAATAAAAACGTCAGTATATTTTCTAACATAAAAGACTTCTTGCTGAATATAGTTTCATTAAAAATTATCTTCATTTTCCTTCTTTTTTGTTTTTGTTTTTGTTTTTGTTTTGAAAGCTAACAAAGAATGATAAACTCTATTTAAAAATCATAGAAATAACTTTCCATAAAGTAGGAGCTATCTATAACCTACCTTGAACTGCAGCATTCCAGGAAGCACTTCGAAGCTTTTCTAGGAGCTCTTCTGCTTTTTCAACAGTAGCCATTTTGGTTGCCATGCTTACCTGATACATTATATCTCAGCATACCTATCATAAGAAAGTATGTTTAAAATGAATAGACGCACCTCAGCATAGTTATTGTAATTCAGAAGCTTGGCCTTTTCCAACCTAAGCTTCAAAATTGAGTCAACGATAGCAGTATTATCCAAATCTCCACTGGATGCACGAGTTACATAAGCACGGTATATTTCCTCACGCAAAGACCGGTTTCGAGCATGTTGCATAACAGAGAGAAAACTTGGGCCATCCAATGTAATTATCCAAGGCCCATTCTCAGCAGTTGCATTTGCATGCCCCTGATGAGATACACAGATGCAACAGATGTTACTAAGATAAATAACAAGTCTAAAGAAACCTCGTCAGGGTACAATTGGAATACCTTTGACAGCGCTGTTTGTGCTGCCATTCCCAGAGCAGTGGCTGGCAATCCTTCAATTTCATTCTTATCAGTAACTAGCTTTTCAAACTTCTTTGTGGCATCCAAAACATTCTCTTCAAATTTGTGAGACAGTCTTTCTAGTTCCTGCAAATAGAAATGCCAAAATCAAGTAATGGTAACACCAAACTAAAATGAGAATATCATCATCGATACCTATTTGTTAGTCTTACTCGAATTAAATAGATATTAATTCATATCCAATATTTCCAAATTGAAGGAAAAGGCCCAAAAAAATTAAATACATAAATAAACTACAAATAAAAAATACGAAGAAAAGGTAGCACAGAAATTTTCTAATATAGATTAAGTCAAACTATTGCCTCCAACCCCCTCCTCCCCCTCCAAACATATAAGAAGCTCGTACAAGCCCATATGAACCTATGTATCCAAGGAATAAAATGGCATAAGTTAGCATGCAGCTGTAGCGGTAGCAACTCATATAGTGATGCCAAAACCTGAGTTACCATAAATGGATAACAACCTTCTTCCAAGATAAAAAAAAATAAGATCAAAGACACAACGGAGGATGACGTTCAAAAAGACTCCTACAGTACTAGCTTAATAAATTTATTAAAGCACACCTGTTCAATTTTGTTAAAATTGTCTCTTTTATCATCCTCTAGAGAAACACCACTCAAAACTGCCTCCTTTATTTGGCCTGCACAAGCACAATAAGAGAAATGTCAGATAAGACAAGCATAGACAAAAACGTAAAGGTAAAAGGAAAACCACACTTTGCATGGATAATGTTTAAGCAGGATGCCAAAATGTTAATTTTGTTAGCTTGTAAAATTGTAACTAAGACTTCTACAAAACATGCATTGAGGAAATAACAAGTTTTGCACACGGCTCCCAGTCCTGTGTCTGGTTCAAGCACCAATTGCAAGCCATCCTTTTTCTAGTGTAAAATATAGCAAGGCTCAGTGGTACAGGTATAGTTCATCAAACATCACAATTACTTTAGAATAGAAAAACCAATGAAAAGGTCGTGAACCCCCATATGCCTTGTAGATTCAACTTTTACATGGTACAATATATATGAATACTCACTTTCAACTATACGTTTGCGGGCCTCAGTCAGCGTCTGCCAGTCAGGAGATTCTAGAATAGCTTTAAATGCATTGTAAATTGGTTTACTTTGCCCCAACCTAAGCTGAAACTTAACTTTCTCTGGCTGCAGAGCGCCACCGAACAAGAACCAAAGCAAAATCAAAACAAAGAAGCCATTTCATGGACCAAAAATGTAATAGTACTGAGAAGTTAGTTAGAGAGAGTTAAAAGGACAGCTTTCAGAGTCAAGTCAATATCATCTCATATGGCCCTCTTTGAAATAAAAAGTGATTCAAAATTAAAACAAAAATGGAACTTCAAGAACAGACGAGGCACAGAAGCAAAATTTCTGAAAACAAAATCCATACCTGGACTTCTTCAATAGCAGAACGAAGCTCCGGGGAGTCCTTAACAGACTTGAGGTGGTTGACTAACCCCCAAACCACGGTTAATCGGTCAACGATCTTCTCCAGCGGCACGCCCAGCTTCGGCCAGGTGGGCTCCACCGTACGCTCTAATTCCTCCAAATCACCCTCCTTTAAACCCCACCATGGAAACCATCAAATCCAAACCCAGAAAAAACCAGAACCCAATTAGAAAAAACACGAAGAACCCAGAAACCAATACAAAACAAAACAAATAGCCAAAATACAGAAAAACTAAGAAAATCATAAAATCCCAGAAACTCAAATACGACAAAAATAAAAATGAAAAAGATGAATTTTTTTGAAAATGGAATGAAAATCGTACCAGTTTCTTCAAGAGAGCGCGAATCCCAGGTCGCACGTGCTTGGCATCGACGACATCGAAGGGAGGGAAGTCAAAGTCTTGGAGAAGAGGATTGGCTCCGAGAGCTTCGTCTACAGAAGCAGAGGAGGCCATTGCAGTTGCAGATAGGAAAGAACAAGGGCGAGAAGAGAGTGAAGGATTGGTAGTGGCGGATTTGTGGAGACTCAGGCAGAAGGAGAAGGAAGAAGACCAGAGGGGACAAGACTGGGATTTGGGTAGATGTTTAGGGGCAAAATGGAGGAAAGGAGTGCGCTTTAGGAGGAGAGGGTGGACAGAACGAGAGAGAATGACGCGAGTAGCCATGAGCATTTTGAATATAAGAAGAGAAGCCAACAGGGCTCTCTTTCGTACGTGGAGCTTTAAGATCTGCCTCATTTCTGTTTTTCTATATCCTTCGTTTTGTGCATTTGAGGTCTAGATATGCTTCATTTTGTTTTTTTTCGTGGAAAAATGGCACACCGTAATTAAAAACTAATGGAAGTTGCATTGTAAATTCGGATTCTGACTGAAAAGTTTTTAATTGTGCACACTTTAATTAGAATGGGAATTGTGTCAACGGTACATAGTTTAGTGGTAAGAGCTTATGAATACGGTGTTGGACTAACCAAGGAAAGAAATTTGATGAATCTTTTATGTTTGAAACAAGAGGAACCTCCCAGAGTTCATTATGTATTCTATACTTATTTTAACTACTAGTAGTACTAAACCAACATTTCAGATTTATTCTTTGAAATTGTTATTGTTCAAATGTATATGATATGTGTTTTTGCATTTCATAGTTCAGGTAGTCTCATTGGAAATATAACTGAGAATCTTTTGATTTGCAATATACACTTTTAAGATTCATAAATTGAAAAATATAGACGTGAGTTAAGCCAGTTGGCCAAAACACTTTTGATAATGTTAAAATGAAGTTAACTAAACAGTTCATTATATGTAAAACTTGTTTACTTTAGTTGATTATCATCTTTTGGGTTGTGAGATCACCTCATGGTTGATAGCTTTTTTTTTGGGTATTAAATCAAGGCAGGTTTATTGCATTACAAAGTTTCAAGTAATACATCTATATACATTCACCAGGATCCGAATCAAGGTTTGCTGAATTTAAATACAGTATAAGTCTTCATCTTGACATACGATCCTTCTGCTTTCTCAACCAAGAAAAGTCCGTTGATGACTGCTTACCGTGCCTGTTCCACAAAGATAAATTATAACACAAGACATGCCTGTGGAGTTGCTTCAATTAAAGTGCAAAGTTGTGGCTCAGTGTTTCAAGTTAGTTGCTTGAATTAAAGCACAAAGCGTAATCTGCAAATATATATGACTTGAATAGTATCCAGGTAATCTCATACCTAACACAACATGATTTGTTCTTCAGTTCTTGTACTTCAAGGTTTCCTTCTCAAACCCAATTGTGGGAAATTGCTTAGCATACTCCTCAACGTCATGTCGGAGCTTTGCAATTTCAGATTGGAAGTGAGGGGCGGGCAGTGCGGCCACAAAGTCCTTCAACTTTGTTCCTGGTTTACAGAAATGAAGGAAATGCAGTTCCATATTAGCCCATGCAAACACCAGGATTATCAACAGCCAACTATTAGATAACCACTTGTATATGAATGACAACTGGACAAACAAAAGCTTGGTGAGCATGAAATTTATGATATCAAATAGTTTAGGAACCTTGGGCTTCCCCCTTGATCTTCACCGCCAACTTCACAGCAGCATCAAAAAAATCTGCAACTTTAGCGAAATCCTCCTCAACAAATCCCCTAGAAGTAAGAGCCGGGGTTCCTGAAGTTTCAGAAAAATCACTAAGTAAGGTTACTGAAATTTTATGAAAGAAAAAGAGTGTCAAAAGAACCAAAATTATGAGAAGCCTTTACCCATCCTGATGCCGCCAGGAACCATGGCAGACACATCTCCAGGAACAGTGTTCTTGTTGGCTGCAATGTGAACAGCTTCTAACACCTTTTCGACCCTGGAGCCGTCAATACCCTGGAAATGAGGTTTTAACAAACAGACAGTGCTGTCACTGCATCTTTCATGATAGAAAAACTATATGGTACACTATTACATGGAGTCAACAGCTCAGATTGGTAGTTTCAAAATTTCTCTGACTATAAAGCACAACTAAGTGGTAGACTTAGATGATTGCACAAACAAATTTTTGAAACCCAGAAGCTTCTCTATAAAGTATTACAAAAAAAGTAAAATTCTGTTACCTTGTTCTTCAAATTCACCAAAACTAAATGGTTCTCAGTTCCGCCAGAGACAAGTTCGTAGCCCTTCTCAACCAAAGACTGCATATTTTTTCCCAATTTTTAGCTATTAGAATGCTGGAAGTAAATTATAGACCTATGTCCTAACAAGAGAACATTATATCAAGGAAAATTCTCGCATACGTGAACAAAAGGAAATGTCTGAAGCTGTTATCTCTCTCTGTCTCTTTTCCCTTTGAAATATATATATATATATATATATATATATATATATATATACAGAAATTCTCCAATGCGGACATCCAGACGTTATTATCGTGCAGACGCCATGTATTTTGTACTACCTCTCCCTGCTTTCCTACCTATTTACAATAGCATCCACATGATAATAACGTGCGGATATCCGGATAAGAGAATAACTGATATATAGAAATTCTCCTATGCAGACATCCAGACGTTGTTATCATGCGGACGCCATGTATTTTGTACTACCCTTCCCTGTTTCCTGCCTGTTTACAATAGCATCCACACGATAATAACGTGCAGACATCCGGATAAGAGAATAACTATATATATATATATATATATAAATTTAAGATCTTGTCTCAAAAACAAAGATTCTTGCATCTCAGAATATGATACCTGTGCAAATCTTGAGCAATTGCTGAGAACTTGCTCTTGATAAGCTTTGTACTCTGGTGTAGTAGCCTACATTTAAACAAGAATCAGAAAATATGACCGATAAGATTTCAACAGAACTTGAAAAGTAAAATTCTCAAGTATCATTGGTAATTTTATGAAAGAACTGGGGGAAGGAGAGTGTGAGGGTAAAAGGGTAAGGTCTGAATTGGCCATAGATGTTAAAGGCCAAGAGAGTTAATACTTCCTTAAAATTGCTTTGGATGTACTGGCCATAAACTATGCATATCTTACATCGGACCATTTGCAAATAGGAACTTCCACTTTTTTTTTTCTAATTCAGTGATCACAGAAAAGTAAAGCAAGTACTTCAAACAAAATTTGCAGTTTGACTCCAGTATGTGTCAGTTCCATAAAACAATATAAGGTATTTCAGTTTCTGATCTGTATAGATAAATACTGTCTTGGCCACCTGAGTTCCATAAGATATTTGCATGGGTGGTGAGCTGAGACTCAACTCAAGATGCATAAGAAACCCCTATTCTCAACATCAACAATAACTACTACAGATCATTTATTGCCATAAATAATTAAATATACCGCATTAACAATGGAATTAACTTCTACAAAGAAAATAAAAATTAAATTCCTGGTTATCATAATCAGCATGTACACCTGTTTCAATGCAACTGCCAAACCAGTAATTGTGTGGTTGTGCGGGCCACCTTGAAGCCCAGGAAAGACAGCTTGATTGATTTTGTCTTCGTAGTCATACAGCACCTTCAGGAAAGTATAAACATTGGGTGAGTTTAGTAAACTGCAGCTTAACAGGTAAAAATAAATAAGTTCGAACTGTGATCTTTGAAAACTCACCTCTTTCCCTTGTTTGTTAATCTCTTTTACCCCCTTCCTGAAGAAAATCATGGCTCCACGAGGGCCACGAAGCGACTTGTGCGTTGTGGTGGTCACTACATCCGCATACTCGAAAGGTGATGGGATGACACCAGCTGCAACCAACCCACTGATGTGTGCCATATCTGCCAACAATATTGCTTTCTGATTGTTGCATACCTGTCAAGTACTTAAAAGGTAAATCTTGGACTTTTCCACAATCACATGAAATTATAGTTCTTCCTAGTTCTAGTTTTCTCAAGAAAAGATGTGTAAGGGTTTTTTTTTTTTCTATTATTATTATTCAAATCCAAACAAGTTTACCTTGCGAATATGTGCATAGTCATACAGACGTGCATAGGCACTAGCACCAGCAACTATTAATTTTGGCCGAAATAGCGTGGCACTTTTCTCCAACTGCAAATCATGGTTACTCTTGTCAAAATAAGCTTCTACTGGCACAGGTAGATAAATTTAAACATAAAGTTTCTATATGACGAGCAAGAATAATAAGAATAAGATAGATTTCATCTTGGTAACCTTTCAAAAGAATGTTGTGGTTTAAATCATCCATCACACTATTTCAGCAATAAGTTTTTGATAATGTCTTTTTTGGTCTTTTGATAATGTATTAAAAGCTGACAGTTTACTAATCCTACAGCCTACAGGTTGAACTAATAGGTTTGAATTTGCACTGTATTATTATTTGGTCTTTATTGATCTTCTTAAATTCCTTTGTCATGCCAAGGCCAAAAAAAAAAAGGTAGTTTAAGGCATTTTTGAAGTAGGAACTTGGCAACAAAGTAACATTGAAAAAATGAGTTGTACCCCAAGAATCACCATAACAAGAAAACTTCTAAGCTACCTGGTCGTAGTCAATATAGCCAGTGCTCTCATTCAATCTGTACGGCATTGTTTCAAAAAAGATCGACACAGCAGATATCTTTTTAGTGTCAGTCTGCACATTACCAAAAAAAAACAAGAAATTTAAAAGAAGGAATGTAGTTACTATCAAGTATTGAAGTAACAAAAATTGAAAAATTATAAACGGCATGAGGTCCAACTTGCTTCAAAGTCAATAGATGTTACAAGAACAGTGATACTATTCTAGTGCAGCTATTTCAAGTTTCTAGAGAAAAAAAAATCTGCAGATGTTACAACAGAACAGAGGAAATATTTTCAAGTACACCCTTAGGTTTAGAATCAAAACAGATGAACACTGATCATAGACTGATTAGACATTTCATCACAGCAGAAACTGCTCACCGGAAGTTGTAATTACCTGATAGCCATGAGAAAGATGTCCACCATGAGGAAGATCGAGTGCCATGATTCTATCATGAGGTTTTAACAATGCAGTGTAAACCTGGAAATTAGCTGGAGACCCTGATAAAGGCTGCACGTTGACTGCAATATAGGAAGATGAAATCATGTAAAAAAGAAAGCTTCTATGCGGTTAACATATATTAGATATTGCTAAACCTACTATTCAGGGATTTGATTGACTTGAGTTAGGGGACTTGGTTTGTGCTCAACTTATTTAATACATCAGACTCTAGTACAGCAAGACAATACTGATTATAAATACAGAGGCTAACCCTACTCCATATATCTTTTTCATGGTAATTCTTCATGTTTTTTGCTCTCTGCCTCTTTTCTTCTCACACCTCCTACCTCTCCATCATCTTCTCAGTTTCTTATGGCTACACAATCCTCTTCCTCTTCCTCTTCCTCTTCTTCTTTTGTCACTTCAACCTTTAATCCTCTACCTAATCCTAGTCTGTAGAATATTGCTAGTCTTGTTTCTGTAAAATTGGACAGAAACAAATTTCTATTTTGACACACTTAGCACAGGAAACTGTATATTAGCAAAACATAAGCCATCGAATCTTCAACCCCAAGCAAGCACTCATCTCCAATTACTACCTACATTATAGTATTCTCCAGCTTTTACTAACTTCTTGCAACTGATACGTTTGGTGGCTCCAGGAAGGTGATAAGAATGGTAAGTTCTTTCACACAGTTGCTAAAAATAGTCATAGAAGATATGTGATAGGAAGATAAAGCTAGAAGTTGTGTTGAGGACTAAGATGCAATTTGGAGATGATGGTAGGAAGTTTTTTGCGTAAGTTTTATCTTCTGAAACCGATCTTCCAAGACATCCCAGGCCTAATTTTGGACTCATGTAGTAACAAATAGCTGGAGGCTGTTCATATAGATGTCATCCTGACTCATATAGTAGATGTTTGAAAAGTGGCCTGTGAATGTGAAAATATGGTCCTGGTGAATGTTGAGATGCCTACTGCCCGTATGCTTACTTTTGGCAATTGTAACAAATAGCTGGAGGCTGTTCATGAGTCATGCCATATGAATTTACCTCCCCATTTTGCTGGATCTAACCGAAATGCTTCCAAAGCACGCTTCTGGCATAAAGATTCTGCCATGTCAATGAACCTGAGAATTTGAAGAGTAATTTCTTAATTAGTTTCTTGCCCAAAATAAAACATAAAGAGTTGACTATGTAAACACCCTGCTTTCAATCAAAGGGAATAGTTGGGAAGATTTCACATACTCATTTCCTCCATAGTATCTAGCACCGGGGTATCCTTCACTGTATTTGTTGGTCATCACTGACCCAACTGCTTGCATCACAGACAGCGATGTGAAGTTCTCTGAGGGTATCAGCTCTAGCCCCTTCAGAAATACAACAAAGAATTCTAATAAGAGATGAAGTTAAACAACACACCAAAACTTGATATCATGCTAAAGAGAATGGAAATTCCCACCACAAAATCATAGAAAATGGAAAGAGATAAAATTTTCTCAATTGTGGCCTAGATAAAATTTTCAACATAGACTACTAAAAGAAAGCACTATTCACAAGTATAATTGTTCACTGAAAAATAGGCATCAAACCACATCATTGTCCATTCTAACAATCATTGTTCATACCAAAGTCTTAAATTTTGATTGCAGAGTAACAGCATACCTTCCATTGCCTGGTTTTCTCGTGTTCAATGATGTCTGCAATTTCGGGATCCACAGCCTCCAGTGGAGCATTCAGTTGCTTAGGCCACTGTAAGATATAAAGTTCATGGTTTACTATTTAGAAACAAACCACATCAACACACAAAAACACAAAGCAAAAAACCCAAGTCCAGATTAAAAACTGGTTATAATGGGAACTTACTGTGACACCGGGCTTCTCCTTGTCGTAGACAGCTTCATTGGGCAAAGATGACTGTAAAATGAAAAGAAGTTAGTGGGAAAGTGGTAAAATTATCAGGCATTCAATGACAGCAAAGAAGCCAACAACACAAAACAAGAGAAAGTATAAAGAACCATGTAATAATGAGAGGTGGCATTGAAGAGAGGGCGAATGGGCTTGTGCCCAGAGGAGGAAAGCCTGCGAAGCGCCAATGCCATTGCCATGCTGAGTTTTCTCTCACTCTTTGGCTTCTGGGTTCAGTTGGGTGGGTGAGGTTTTGGTGGTAGTGATTTTTCCCTTTGTGGTTTTTGAATTATGGTGGGTTTTGTCCTTGCTCTCCTAGGTGGGCTTATTCATGGTTGGTTGCTCAGTTCGACACCTGTTTTGTCTATAGCTTCAGAGTTGAGATTTCATTATCAACTACAAAGATTGGTGCTTTTGTAAACTTGTAACTCAATTATGTGGGAAAATGAATTGGTGTATGCGAGAGAGATCAAAGCCATCCATGAAAGGCCTATCCAAAGTTCTCATTTCTCAGCCACAAAGGGACTCTCGCAGATATGGCCTGATCGGGTTTTGTGTATTTTGTGAGACAAATTTGGCCACCGAAGCTTTTGAATTGTTCCTCCAGGCAGGGTCTAAATTATCGATAGTATCGAAAATATCATTAGTCTAAAAACACGGAAATTTCGATGGAAATATCGGGATATTATCGATATCAATAATAATTGAATAAAAACCATGGAAATTGTAAGAACTACTTGAAAAAATTTATTGAAACTTTGGAGGATGTTTATTTAGTCAATTATCTATTAGTTTATCACAAAAAATTGGAAGGAAATGCATTGCATGATGGGTTTAAATGATTTAAGTTGATTATATAGCGAACTGACAAACACTGTGAGTGTAGAAAATATGTAGTAATTAATGAAAGAAGATTAAACACACCATAATCATTTATATATAATGATTGACTACAATATTTTACACTTTATACATTGCATGATAAGATACATGAGTGACTTAGTACCACATAGAATTCCTATGAGATTCAAAATTTTCAATATCTTCTTCATCTCTATGTGTAGAGTAAGTGTATTGTTAAGAGTAGTTGGAAAGTTGAAACTTGAAAAGTAAACTCATTCTCATGTGCAAATCGATATTTTCGATATTTTCAATATTATAGCGATATCATGTCAATATTTTGCCAAAATATTGCTGAAGTCTGAGCGAAATTATCAACATCGATATTTCCTCGACATATCATCGATATCATCAATATTCATACGATATGTGTATGAATATGTTCCAAAATATATGTGACCTGAAAAAACGATAATATCCTCGATATTTCGTCGATATTATCGATATTTTGGTCCATGATTGAAATCAAGTATACTGGTCAAGGTCTAAAATATTGATGGTATCGAAAATATCGGTAGTCCAAAAACACGAAAATTTCGATAGAAACATCGGAATATTTTAGATATTTTAGACCTTGCCTCCAGGAGAGAGAGCACTTCACCAACTCAAATGTCATTTGCGCGGAGGTGGTTATATAGGTTGAGGTAAACTTACGAGAGTAAATATTATTTTGCCAAAGTTATTTTCTTATATGGTAGAGTAATTTGGACTATACATTTCAAGTTTCAACAAACATTAATCATATCAACAAATTCGAGGTAAACAAGAGAACACATAGACTAGTTTTTACTTTAGCTATCCCCTTTTCGGCTCAAGCGCCCCCTTATTCAAAGTGAATTAAATTTGACTTTATGTTCATTTTGTGAGATGTAAGATGAGTGTGGTGGTTATGGGTTTTTTTTTAGGGCTATGATTGTCTAGTGAATATGCGGTTTTGGTTCTCCAGTCATATTTGTGTTGTGCAATGAGTCTTTTTTTTTTTTTATAGAAAAAATTGTATTTCATTAAACCGAAAGAAACATTACATGTTAAGAACTAGCATGTTAATGGTGGCCTCGTTAAAACCTTTCAGGAGAAAACTAAACCCCGGATAGGAAAGAGTACCACTCATGCTATTGACTAAACGTGAATAGTGGCAACCCTTGTCTTTTTTAGCTCCATCCCAAAGGGTAAGGGCAAGGCAATTAATATTCATTTTAATTTTTTTTCCTATTTTTTTAACTTAAACAATTAATTTGGATAAGATTTTGGATTGCCACGTGTCAATATTCATTAAAAAATTCTCATATAAAATTTTGGATAAGATTTTCGGGTAAAATTTTAGGATAAAATTTTCGGATAAGATTCTCGGTTGCCACGTGTTGATATTTATTAAAAAATTCTAATCTCAAATTTCAAATAAAATTTTTACCCAACACTCACACAACAAAAGATCTTCCACGGTGTTCCACGCACCTCCGGCTTCGGTGGAAGAGGCCATTTCTATTTTTAGAAAAAATGGAATTTATGAGTAGAAAATGTTGTCTGGAAAGTGAAAAATATTGAAAGGAGATGAATTTGTATGAAGATTTGATGTGGAAAGTGAATAAGTATGGTAGGTATTTATAGAAAAAATTTCCAGATTTTTTTTTTATAATTTTAAAAAAAATTTCACCCAAAAAATTGCCCAGTCGTTGTATTGCACAAAAAAGGGGATCGGAGGCTCCAGAATGCGCCACGTGGCTGGTACCCGTTGGGCATTGACGTGCACACGCCAATGGTAAAAAAATTTGAATTCCGTGTTGCTGACATCAGCTTGCCTTCGAGCTGGTGGGCTGGTAAGAATTGCCCGTGGGCTTGCCCGGGCTCGGACTGCTACGCTGGAAACGATTTTTGGCCCAAGAGCCCCTTACTACCAGCCTTCCACCCTTGCAGTGGAAGTGCTCTTAGAGAAGTGATGGGTGTTGATGGAGTTAGGGCTGGGCATTTGAACCTGAAACCCGGCCAACCCGCCCAAACCAAACCGATCGGGTCGGTTTGGTATGGTTTTTTTTCAATTTTTTTTGGTTATCGGTTTGAACCCAAACCAAACCGAGATTTATGGTTCGGTTTACGGTTTGGAATATTCAAAACCACGGTTTAACCAAACCAAACCGATGATATTAAAAAAATAATATATATAATATTATAATAAAAAATATATATGTAATACATAGTTTTAAGAAGTTTATATATATATAATATATAGTTTAAAGAAATTTATATATTTATAAAATACATAGTTTATATATATATATATTACATAGTTTATACTTTATATATATATATATATAATACATCTTTTTCCCTTTCCTTCTTCTCTCTCTCTTCTTTTTCTCTTCTTCTTCTTCTCCATCTCTCCCTCTCTCTTTTTCCTTCTTCTTCTTCTTTCTTCTCTCTCTCTCTCTCTCTCTCTCTCTCTCTCTCTCTCTCTCTCTCTCTCTCTCTCTCTCTCTCTCTCTCTCTCTCTCTCTCTCTCTCTCTCTCTCTCTCTCTCCAAGAAAGCCAAAAACCAAAACCGAACCAAACCAAACCACCAATCCGATTAACAGAAGTGATCAGTTTTCATCTATTATGGTTTGGTTCCGGTTTCCAAAATAGTCGAACCGAAGGCTTATGGTTCGGTTTCGGGTTGAGCCCAAAACCGAACCAACCCAAACCGAGCCCACCCCTAGATGGAGTAGTATGATTAAAGGTTGAGGGAGTCAGAGGAGGTGCTGGTGTTGTTAGTGTGAGGTGTGGCTGTCCAAACAAATTCGTAAATTTTTCTAGAGATCATGTAGTTTAAAAAAAAAAAATCATTTTACAATAGGGATATTCTTTGTAATTAAAAGAATAAAATATGAACCTCCAAAGACAATATTTGGGTGTCCACAAAATCACACTTCAATTCTCCAATAAATATTTCGAACAAAAAAGAGTCTCCAATAAATAAATAAAATTTTAAGTAATTCAGACCCAAAAGGAAAAAGCCTGCAGAATGGGGTGGGCTTGGGCTTGACCCAAGACCAAAATAATGATGGAAAAGACAAAGTAAAAACGCTAGAAGGAGCCAATAAATATTTCGAACAAAAAAGAGTCTCCAATAAATAAATAAAATTTTAAGTAATTCAGACCCAAAAGGAAAAAGCCTGCAGAATGGGGTGGGCTTGGGCTTGACCCAAGACCAAAATAATGATGGAAAAGAAAAAGTAAAAACGCTAGAAGGAGGGCTCGAACCTCCGACCTTGTGGTTAACAGCCACACGCTCTAGCCAACTGAGCTATTCCAGCTTGTTATTATATGATGTCATTTTACGTTTATATAATTGTTTGATGATACAATTATATGTGTTTTGCAGTGTGACAATTACTGCTTGTACACTCAATTCAATCCTGTCCATCTGCAACGACAGTACAAGCATTATCCTTGTCTGGGTCCATAATCTTCACCACATGTGCGCTCTAGATCTTGGCCTCGAATATTTGATTTGTTTGACAAAATAGTCAAGTTTAATTTTTTATTTTTTATACAAGCTATATTGGAGATGAGAGATTTGAACACAAGATCTCGAGTGTATGGATAACTAACATGACAATTACTCAAGTCAATGTATAATGACTATTTCTGAGTGTATTTCGGAATAACTACTTGATAAATACGTGGAAGTAAATAACAATCGCATTGTTCAAGCTTGAGTGATAAAATATAAAGGAATCCAAGGAGGGGAAAAGAACAAGAGAGATTAAGAAAAAAAACAGGGACACTAAATCCGAGAGACTGTAGTATTTGCCTACATGACACTACTGTCCTCTGCTTATCTCTTCATCATCAGTTTATCTCTTCCCTTACAAATTACAGAAACACGACAATTACCAAGTCCCCACAAGTTTTGGTGGGGGGTGTGGCTGGTGGATGTGTTGTTGTCTTGTTGTCTTGTCCCGCAATCACATGCTTAAATCGGGTTGGATAATTATTTCTCTTACAACATTTTCATGGCTGTCAGGAATTCCCTTTTTATAATTTTTTTGCATATAATTTTAGTTCATGGCATTTCATTCAATATGTCTACGAATTAATCATTGGAGGAAATCAATTATGTGCTTTCTTGTTGTTTAATTTTGTTCCATTCACATTTGCTCTCATTACATCCCTTGATACCCTTGATTTATAGAAACTCTTGTTTGCATAGGAACTTTACACCCTATGAAATTTACTAAATGAGATTTCAATGTTCAAATGTACATAAGTTTTTTTTTTTTTAAAACAATAGAGGATGAAGCAAGATTAGCTCTTCAGTGAAGGTCATAAGATCCACCCTCAATCCCGAAGGAGAAAGGAACTACACTTCCGAAAGCCCCCCACCCATCCCCCTATATTATCAAATGTACATAAGTTTATTAGCTTGTGTGACTTGTTCTTTACAGTTTACAGTTAAGAATCTTTCAAATACATAAAATATGTGTCAAGCATTTTGTTATAAGGGCTTTAACATATTATAACAGGATCAAGTTAACAACCAAGCTGTTTCAATCAATCAAAATCAGTGGTGGGATTCTCTCCATCTTTAATGTTATACAATAAACAATCAAAGAAGTTCCTATAAAAGAATAATAACAATAATCACACAAATAGGATGCGTGTAAGACTAATCACTACTAGAAAACTTCATTATATGCTACGGATACACTGGTGGCATGTATTTATGTTAATCGCAAATTATCCATGACCAATGAGTGTTGGTTACAAATTGGACACAGATCACGTGACTGTGGTCAAAACAGGTGTTGCCATTAATTTTCTGCCACGATAAAGAGTGTTAGTGGCCTATAAGTAATGGATCCCTCCATCTCTTCTCACCCTTGCAAAAGTCTGCCTCCCCTCCCCAATTAATTAAAAAATAATAGGACTTGTAAAAGCGGAATATTGGTTGCATATCTTTTTTTGTTTTATCTCATGATTTGGAGCTGTCTTGTAGTTTTCATACGTACTGTTTGCATATCTTTTAATTTGGTTCCATCCAAATTACAATTAGGAGCAAATGACGCACAAAATGGGAGAGAGTTTCAATTTGTTTCCATTAAAATTAAAATTAGGAACAATTGATGCATAAAATGAGCCTAAACATGTCGATAGATCTAACTGAACAACTCAAAAGGAAAGATATCCGGACTTATCTAATAGCGCCTCGAAGTTTTTGGAAGGTTCTTTAAGATGATAAAACTCCAATTTCGAAAGGGCTGAAAATTTTGGTTGATAGTAACAAACAAAACAAGCCCACTCTTTACAAACACATATAACATGCTTAAAATAACCAATCAACGATATATATTCTGTAGCTAGGAAGGAGAGAGTTGGTGTGAAAATATGCTTTGCGTGCATGTGATTTTTGTCTGTGCCATCATTTTCAATCTGAAACCATGCTTGAGGCCCACAAGACTGGTGCAATTACAATAAGAATACAATTTTGCATCCACCATGCTTATTATTATTAGTACCTATAAAGAGAGAGAGAGAGAGCCAACATATCCTTGCCTCAGTGTTAATAATGGAGAGAGATGATGTTATTGAACATCACAGGAGATCCCCTAACCTTTCCAGGTGCATGATGTCCCCTTCATGCTTTCCAGTGCAGGTGGAAATGGAGTACACTCGCCTCCACAGCTCCGGCCGCAGCAAGAGAAGCTGGCGATGGCGAAACTTGCTGCGGAGGTTGCTGAGTGATAGGGGCAGAAGCAGAAACATGTATGGGTCCAAAACTATGTCGTTTCAGTATGATGCAGTCAGCTATTCCCAGAATTTTGATGAGGGGTGTCACTTGCAGGAACAAGTAAATAGACGACATATTCAAGCCATGTTTCATGATGTGAGATGGGATCGCTCACATGAGTGATGTTGTTGTGTCTAGCTGCACTAGCTAGATGTGTAAGTAAGTATAGATTTTTATTAATCATTGTATTGTAAATATTTCAGATCTATATGTGTAAGCATATATATATATATATATATATATATATATATATATATATATATATATATATATATATATATATATGCAAATTTGAATCTTCTGTTTTCCTTTTTCAATTTCTGATGCTCAATCGTGAGGGGTTTTCTGTAATTCGGAATAGATGTATGTTGTGAGATTAATTCGGGATGTGAGTGGCGTTCGTACACTGTTCTAACGGTACTCGTATCCCGTATTAATCTCGTAACAAAATTTCAATAAGAAGACATATGCATAGCTTTAATATGGATCTACTAAAAATTAGTTATGTATTTTGAACACATGGTAGGTAGCTCTATTGAGATTCATTACAAATTTCTAAGATCAGAAAGAAGTCTTATTATTTGTGTTAAACTGGATCTACCTTAGTATATATATATGTTACTTCAACAATGCACGGTTTTTACACAATAAATAACAATGTTCCACACAATGATCATAAATTGAAGCAAGAGAAACCCCACAAAGAACAAAAAGAAGGATGGTTTGAGAAATTCCCAAGTTTTTGAAGTAAAGTATTTGCTTATTACAACATTAATTTCTTATGTTCGTTAAGTCTTTGCGGTTAGCCTAAGGGATGAGGGTGAGCGGAGAAATGTGTTAGAATTAAGTTAAGGGGTCTAATTCACTTCTATGGATAAACCCTATTTTGGTTAATTAATCACATTTCTAAGTAAGTTTTATATATGAATGTAAAAAAATTAAGATTTCTAAATAGAGCAATTTCATCCAAAAAAAGGTTAATTATATAGAACCCCTCAAACTTTGAGATCAATTTAAATTGGTAAATTGATGAAAAATCTACACATAAGCACATAGATAAAAGAATATGTTAATATGTTTGTTAAATGATAACGTGGCAAATATAGGTGTCATATTAAATATTTTATACTTACGAGGACTCAATATAGACCAATTTGAAGGGACCAATGAAAACCAAGAAGGTCTGATGTCGTACGGCGTATCGACGACATAAGGCCATCTCTAGTCATAGGGCTAAATGTAGTCTAAGGCTAAAAATTTAGCCCTCCAAAATATTTTTTTTTAAAAGAATAGTGCAGGGCTAAAATTTTCCATCTCCAGCCATGCAGGGCTATATTTTATGATCCTTCATATTTTATTATTTTGAGAAGCATGGGGCCCACAAAAAAATGAATGGATTTTAATGTGCAACATGAAAAGCACATGCATGGGGCCCACAAAAAATTTGCCCTAGGCCAAAGCTAGACTAAATGTGGCCCGGTTGGAGAGCTAAAGGGCCAAATGTGGCCCTCCAAATTTGGCCAAAATTTTATTTAGTCCACGGCTGGAGATGGCCAAAATTTTATTTAGCCCATGACTGGAGATGGCCTAACGACCCCAATCGGATCACCTGGGCCTAAACAATAAAGGCTTGAAGGAAGAGCTCTCAAATGTCAATTGCTTTTAACTTCTTTTTTGTTAAGCAATTTTTATTTTTATTTTTATTTTTTGTATTTTGGATTGCAAGTAAATGGAAATTTTATTAGACAAAGGAAAGTTTTTAGAGGGCCATCAAAGCCCATGAAGAACACAAAAACCCCCGGGGAGGAAAAACCCAACAATTACAACAGCCATAACAAGCAAGCCCAACAGGCCGATAAAAAGAAGAAGCAAAAAAAACAAGACAATCCCACCAGGGCACAAAAGCAACTTCGCTAGAACTTTAACAATCTATGCTCTCCAGCGAAAAGAAAAAAAAAGGGTTTTACATTCTATACTTGGGTTGTAAGGTATTTTGTTTAGGGCAAGTAAGCTAACATTTGTCCACGATCTTCAGGTACTTCTTTGATATATAGACTGCTGCTGCATTTTGATCAGTGCATTTTAGATGAAAATGTTACATAGTGTAGGTTTATTTTTCTCAATTAAAGAATGTGAATGAGAATTTTACCCGTTTTGACCGCTCTTTGTGGTGTATGTTAATTAGTTTGTTGGTTGGGCCGGGGCAGCTGAAGCTGGATCGGGACATGCGAATCATCACTTGTGCTCATGCCATAGGGAATGCAGGCATTTCTGTTATCTGAATTCACAGCAGTTGTGCCATAAACCTGATACATGAAGTCAACTAGTGATGTTTTTATGATGTTTTATTACATGTTGTAGTTATAGATCAGAATACCTGCTTGAGTATAATTCCATTTTTTCTTGACAAATGAGATTTACCTTCTTAAAGAGTTCCATGTTTTGTTGATCAACAAGATTGCTCTGCATGGATCAGAGAAATAAGAAAATGCTATGATGGTTGAAATTGAATTAACTCTTAGGTGGAATGTGTAACAAGGAGTGAGTAATATTATGTGTTTCTGGAAAGACCTTTTCATTGAGCTCTTCTATTTCATCAGTTAATATTTGTTCCTGCAATTTCAATGCCTGTTATTTGTCAAACTTCTACCAAAATCAATAGATATCAGCATGAAATGAGATTATACACAAATTAAAGCATTTGATCTGACCTTTTGCATACGAATACCCTGCAGACTCATTTCCAATTGACTTTCTAGACCCTTCAGTTCTTTGACACTCAAGCCATAAAGCTGTTCTCCCATGAACTGCCTGTCATACCAGAATGCAGATTGTAAAGGATTCTATGAAGCATATTATAAGCACTACTATCCATTAAATGGTACATTACTTGCAGCCATCATTATTTGAGTGTTTGTGTGCTCAAACAAAATTGTTCAATTTAAAACTGAGGGAGAAAGATTGTACCGATGATGTTCTTTCAAGCTCTGCAGTTGTTGCCTTAAGTTGGCTACCTCCCTTTGCCAAAACTAGCAAGTAAAATAACACAAAAATAAAATGCATGCAACTTCGGAGAATTGCATCAGTCCATATGATCAAACAGAGACAAAGATCTTTCAATAATATGTCAGAAACATGTCATTATAGAAATACATAAGGTGGTTGAATTTTCAATATCAACTAATCTGATTGTATTTGGGGTAGGTAGCAATGTAGTGTACTTCATATCCAACTCCCTCTGGTTAAATTTCAAAGAGACGGGTTAGCGGCCCACTACTAGCAACACCAATATTGTCACCAACTTAACCACCTACAAAGCCCAGTAAGTGTGAGGTTTTATTACAAAAGGTCTCGGTGATATTAGTAGTGGAACCATTCATTATATATTGTATTTTATTTTGTTAAGTTTCCAATGTGAGAATGATATTCTTCGACAATAGCACCATAAACTTGTCTAGCCATGTTCATCGAAATCTTTCAATTTGTAAGAGTATTTAAACCCTTTTCCCTTGAGTCATATATGTAGCATGTGTACAATTTTGTTAAGTTCAACATATATATTCTAGTAGCACTTCTTAGTCAAGACAAACGAACCATCTTATAATGGAGTTATGTCAGCTCATTGTACCACCACCAGGACTTTATTTAGAAGATTACATGAACAGTTCACATCCTTGGCAGCTGAAAATATAGTAATTAAAATTGATGAAAGATTTATAACATAATTATTTGGAGTACTAGTACTGGTAAAACTAAGGCTCAATCTCATCCCTCAGAGGTTGGTGTGAACGCTTTCGTGACGTTTTATCTGGTAAAATCTTGTACATCATCATCTTCATCATTATATTTGCCAATTCAGGCGATAATGGAGAATATTAACAATTGAAGATGGTGATCATGGAAAACAAGGATCTGAAGGCTGATCTAGAAGTTTATTCTTGGAAGATAGCCACCAGGAGAATTTACTTGATCACAACCTGGTTTAACTATCAGCTATACTTGATCAGTGCCAAGGAGGTTGATCAGTAATGTCTAATTAGCTTTGCCTGATGGTGTGAAAGTAAGCTTTTCTTATGTAGAATTGGTAGCCTAAAGGAATTGAATATGCACATATTGGCATAATTCCATTAAAAAATAGTTCGTTTGACTTGAAAAAGCAGGACCACAGAATATTGTAATACTTTTTGGTAGCAATACAAGCAACTGTTTGGGAGTTGGATATCTTTTTTGCATTAAAACCTAACAGTACTTGAGTAGAGATGATAATTGATTGCCTAGAAGGTACGTATAAGACAAAGATATGTATTAGTTTTTTTTTCTTCTTCTTGGAAACATAAAGAGGTTTATTGTTTATATTGCAGAGTGATACTTTCTACATGTTGAGATAGATACGATACGTACAGGCGTTTCATTTGTATGCAGATACTATAGCTGTAAACCCTGAATTCGAAGCAGAACTGCAATCTTTGCATAATGGTATGTTATAAACTAGGACTATGTTCTCTGCTCAAAATTGTGATGTCTTTTCATCCCTTATTCACTAAGAAAAAAGTTCACTATGCTTTTCATCCTTTTTAATCTCCCATCTTGAGGTTGATGTAAAGCCTGAAGAGAATGCTTACCCTGATATCTATTTTATACTCAAATAAAGCTGGGAAGAAAGAAAAAGAAATCTGACTCTTGCAATGTGGTATATAAACTAATTATTAGCATTAGAAATCTGACTCAAGGTTCTTATTGTGTCTGCCACTTTTCAAGGTTTTTATTTCAAGGTCAAACACGATGAAACAATAAACTTCAATGTAAACAACAACATGCTTGAATAATGCAGAAGAATTAAATTAGAGAGAGGTAGATGGAAAGACCTTCATTTCTGATGCTGGGTTAAGCAGTTGTTGATGCCCCTCCTTTGATTTGTTGTATTTCTCCATCACTGATTTCATGCTGGTGGAAAGACATGAAGTGGTCAGATTGTCCTGATGAGGACTTTTTGAAAAAGAGGATATAATGGTCGTCAAAGCCATAAAGAATAACCCTCTATGAGAAAGACAAATTAATGCCCTTGAAGTTCTGTATAGGCAGCACAATAAAAATGAACTTAAATGATGCCTCAATTCTCCAATTCTATTTTGCAACATTGAGTCATGATGAGAGAAAACAGATGTCTTGGAATTCAAATGATGTAATTCACTACTACAATATATATATGTTTTATAGAGGTGAGTTTTACTTGCATGACACCTATATATACAAATTAGTCACATCTACTTCAGTTCATACTATGATCAATAAATGTGATACAAATAGTTTAAAGCTGCCTACGATCGAGGACGGGGATTCAAACTTGAGTGTAAGTGGGCGAACTCACTATCCAAACCAACTGGCCTAATCCACGTATGCTTAAGAATGCTTTTATAATTAGAAATCTAAAAGTATTAATTCAAATGACCAAAAGTACACTTTTCATTGTATTCGGCAGAATTAGCTAGCTAGCTAAAAGTGTTTCTTCAGTTATAGAACCACTTTTTAGTGCTTTATAAGAAACACTATAGAAGCGTTTCCAAGTGCATTTATAGGATGTATTTAGATTTATATAAACATCTTATGTGCTTTCAACAAAAAGCACCAACAGAAAGGGTGCTTTCTATACATGGTTGGCAATTCATGTTTGTATGTTGTGTTGTGTTATGTCGTGCCGAGGGTATACACAATATATAATTAGGGTCAACATAAACACGGCAGGATTTATTACACGTGTAGCATGAGATGAGATGACACACCTACCCATTTATGACTAGGGTAAAATCAAATCACATTTTGGTTGTCATGGTTAACCTGTTTAAAACCTAATATGATGAGTAAAGTTTTACCTAACCTTTATAGTAAATCGAAAGGCCATAAGTAATATTTTTTTTAAAAGAGAAGAAAAGGCCAATGGGGTCTAGTAAATGACTTTGACTTGAATATCAGTGACCTCAGAACTTCCATGGCACTTTGACAGTGTATGTGAGGAAACCCCCCCTCCCCCATTATCGCTTGTATAAAAATAAAAATAAAAAGATCATAAGCAATATTAAAATTTAAGTTTTAAGAGCATCCATAATTGATTCTTAAATCACCTTCTTAGATAAAATTTAGGGGGAAGTGAGAAAACCCACCTCCAACCATGCTCCCTATCCATCTCCTAAAATAGGGAGACCTCTAGAAGCTCTCCTAAATCTGAGGAGAGAGCATGGACAGCTAGTGGCTCCCTATAATTTAATGATGCTTTATTTAATGAATATTTTAAACTTTTAATTAATACTTCCTATTTTATATATTATTTCCTTTAAAGAGATGGACCATTTATGTTGAATTAAAAAAGAATAATAGCATTTATGACTCCCTAAACTAGAGAGTATGATTGAAGTTGAAATTTTATAGAGAGCTCCTAAAATAGCTTTTGTGTGTTTTTAGCTAAATTTTAACTAAAAAATAGGGACCATCATTGTAGATGCTAAGTTGTAAGCGTTTTAAACTAGTATTAATAGGTTATAATCATGTTATAATGAGACAATCATTTTTTGTGGATATATTCTTTTTCGTAACATCTTTTATTTGTTGTATAATGCCGTAGATATATAAGTTTTTATTGTATTATTAATTAATTAATTAATTATGTATGTTATACTTCATCTTATTTGCAATTTTTTTTTATATTTTATAAACAAGAGAAAGATGAACATGCAAACATGACACGATAAATTTGCGAAATTGAATGTATATATTTTGACACGATTAGTTAATAGGTCGGTTTGAATTTAGGATAATTTCACATGGCACGACACGAACACAATTAAATAAAGCAAGTTACTAGGCCTAACGATCTATTACCAAATGTCTTTGTGTCATTTTCGGGTTAGGCAGGTCAACACCGTTTATGACAAGAACATGATACAACTAAATGGATAGACAACACGATTATCATCAACTTGAACATGAATTTTCGTATGATTTTCGAGTAGTGTTATCATGTTGTTACCAAACTTGCCACCCCCAACTATAGAATAAAACATAGACGCTTTTCATTAACAAGTCTTTGGTAAGTTGCCCGGGAATTGAGTTAGGAAGTCATCATTGAATGGGATAATGAATCTTGGGTTATATATTTGATTAAAAGTAAGAAAACTCAAACTATAAAGTGAAGAGAATGAAGGGCACCAGAACCAACTGGTCAGGTCTGCAGTGGATGGGCTGGGGGAAGAGATAACAAAGCTATATAAATGCTCTCAAAGTTGGTAAGCAATCCATTTTTTTATCTAGCTTATTATAAATGCTCCCAGATAAATTTCTTCATTTTGCTCTCATGCTGTTACTCTTTTTGTTTTCATATATAATAGTTATTTTTGTTGCACCTAATCTTAAGAGTTACTTTTTGGCCTACTCTTATTATGTTTTGTTATACCCTTGACTTAGTTCAAGTACTTCTTCCCTTTTTACATATCTGAACTCTAAGCAGTCTACAATGATATTCACAGTTCACTTTGTTAGTGTAGATGGCTCGATACAAGCCATGACTGCCCTGTCATGATGAAATTCTTGAATATCTACTAAATGTGCTAAACCTCGAGCTATATAAATATGTTTGACTGTGACACAATGGTGGCACTATATAACTGCTTGCATTGTAGTCTAATCTCTAGTTCAGCTCCAATTTTTGTGAATCTCTTCATAACTTCAAAGTGGCAAACTAGACATCCTAAGAGATCAGCTACATATATTTTTAAAATAAAAATTAATAACATATATATTTATTCATAATCCCTAATCATCAACAGGTTATTTTAGATGCAGAAACATGCAACTCTATCACTAGGCCATGCAAACTAGGTTGCAGTAAATAGATATGTAAAACCGTTGAATTAATTAACCTAAGTTTTTCCACAAACAGTAAGATATATAAAGAATCTGTAAATATGTATTCAAGTGTGAGTGGTCATTTTCTGTTGGTTCAAAGGATCCAGAGACGCACACAGAGTAAGCTAGAACCACGGGATCAACATATATATGGAGAAAGAAAGAATACTGGTCAAACCTGTTGCTTGAAAATTCAAATAGCTTTCCGGTGCTTGAGAAGATCACAAGTCCTACTTCTGCATCACACAAAATTGCCAACTCCTTTGCCTTCTTAATCAAACCCTTTCTACGCTTTGAGAAAGTTACTTGCCTACTTGTCGAATTATCGATCCGCCGGATCACAATCTTACCCCTCCCCATAACCCTTAAGCTCCTTTTTGTCTTGAGGTTTTCTGCAATAAAAAGTGTTGATGAATAATCTCAATATTGTTAGCGTAAGGATTAAGAGGATTAAGAAGAAAAGCATGTTATAGGTGGAGCTAGCCAATAAGAACACTTACGGTATTGATCAATCTGTGGGTTGTAAGAAGCTTGTGTTACATTTTCATCCATGAATAAGAGCTTTATAGCCAAAAAGTGGTTTAGGGATGAAAAGTAAGAATTATTTTTTAATGGGAAATGGGTTTTGAGTAGATTAAACTTGTATTAGTGGTCTGTACTTTGTATATTGAAGTACTCAAGAATGAATTATATAATATTATTTGTAAATATGCTATATATAGAAACTATACATGTCCTTTATATTGTGAGTATTTTGATCATGTGATTCGTCGTATAAGTTAGCGACACATGCATGTGAATTATCACACCCACACATATATATTTGTTAGTGTGCATTTGGAAACGTAATTTTTTCCATACTCTTCTGGATTTCCTGTATGTTTATTTACATTAATCTTATCATGTTTGTTTAAGGGGTAATTGCTAAAAGGATCACAACATCTCATTACATCACTTGACCATATGATTTGATAATTAATGTGTTAATCAATAGTCGGCTTTTAATATTGTTGTAATAACCACATATATTTACTTCATATAAACAACTAATTATGTGGTCAGAATGTGATGCTTTTAGCATTTTCCTCCACTAAATGATGAAATGATCAGTTTATATATTCATCCTCATTTTGAAACATAGTAATAGGCTATATATGGATAATTGAGCGCCTCAGTACCTTTGCCAAAATATTCTCTCCCTCTACTTGTAGCGTATTTTCTTTCCCTCTTCCTCATGGTCTCTCGACACATATGAGTGTGATTTTGGTTGTATCTAGAGCTGGTAAATTTGGAGAGAGAGCGAGAGAGGCATTGGTTTTATTGTTTTTGAATCGCTATCAGCATAATGCGTCGCAATTTATGCCCATATAATATCGCGTAAGCTATGACGCGTAAGCTTTTGGGAATAGAAATATTATTATGAAAGAAATGATCAAGCATTTAAGAAAAGGATTGTTCAACAAGATTATCAAATCCAAAGAAACGTAGATCTTACAAAGATAATTCACAATACACCAAAAACAATCACATAAAAAATCATCTTCTTCCCTTATCATCCTCCTCAACATTAAGAAAATAATCATCCAAATGTTGATCTTTACAAAGATCATTCACCAATTTCTACTCAATTAGTGCTACAATACAGCCCAATACATAGCTTGAATCTTTTCCGAAAATGGCCTCCAATTTCATGGGTTGCTAGATTATGTGGAGAATTTGGGGGTTAGGGCTAGATGCATTTTTCAGAGGTGATATGCTCATGATTTAAGGCGTGTTTCAGAGTGGGTTATGTGACTTTGGTAGGTTTTTGATTGTATGGGACTGAAACGAAAACTTAAAAAGAAAAAAAGAAAATACAAACTGAGGAGCAACGTGACATTGCTAAAAAACTAATATACGTTTTACAAATTTGAGCATTTCGCTAATATAGCGTAAGCTATTTGTGCACTTCGCGAATGATCAGCGCGATAGCGTAGCGCGAGCTATGCAAATGCTATTCGAAACACTGGTTAAAATATGTCGATGCCAATCCAGAAAAGCAACAAAATGCAATCTATTAATACATTGCACTAAACACTAGTACGTAATATTTGGTAGTTGGGACTGCCAAACACAAAGGCACCTGTATACACCTTTTTGGTAGGCTGTGAACTCAACCTCCCATTGAACTCAAAAATATATATAATTACGGACTTCGAGAGTACGAGAAATTCTCTGAAGCGTAGAAATCCTGCAGCAAGTTTCAGATACCAACCCACATGCGAAAGGCTAAAATTAGCATCCGCCAACCTTGGAGTGTTCTTCTTCGCACGCCTTTGTCTCGAGCTTAGCCAATTGTAAATTGTAATTAAACAACTCTTAAACTCTATTAGAATGCAAGTATCTAAGTTAAAATCAATTCGCAATTCGCTTAGCCAATTGACACGCCTAAGCAACCAAGCTGCAGTGTCAGTGAGATTTTCTCTCTCACACAACACTCAACTGGTCATGATCATCACTGCTACACATATGTAATCTATCAGATGGCATGTTTGAGTGGTGCATGCATCAAATTTACATAAATTTTGGCACACGTACAATCATTAATATCTTATACCCCTATTTACAATTTTTAAAAAAAATTATACCCTACTATAAATGGATTCGATACAATAAGTCGGCATGCCACTATGACATGTATAATTTTTCAAACATGTTATTTCTGCACAGTAATTTACACAAGATTTTCCTTACTCCATCTTGGTCATACAAGCCTGTCCTACTAATTAAGCTATAATAATTAAATTTCATACTTATTTTCTTTCTCATATATGTATGGCATACATGTCAACTAGAAATACTCCACAGTATGGTATATACATTCCCTTTCTATTGGAGGATTCTTCAAATAATTTTATTTGAGGAACACCTTAGGGTCTCCTATGAATTTTTTTTCAACAATCCAAACCATCTATTTTTTAAGTCAACATTCATAGATCATCCTTGCAAAAAATTAGACAAATCGAAAACCGTTTCGACATCCAATTGTGTCCTACAAAATCAATGAACGCGGTGCTTCAAGAAAGTACTAAAATTTCAATAATTTAATTGAGTAATCAAATGATATCAGATTCAAGTGATTTTTTTTGTAGAGATGATCTTTGAATGAATATCTACAAAATAGACGGTTTGGATTAGTAACATACAATACGGAGTGGCCTCTATAAGGGTGCCCGTCAATGGAAGCTCTATGATGGTATATGTATATATTTTTAAACTTTTTCTTTTAGGTGGGTATATATATATATATATATATATATATAATTATAATTATAATTAGGATGTGGCTAAGGCCAAGTTAATCATTATGGTTTGGTGACTGTCTCTAAACACAAGTTCCCATTGGCTAAACCCCACGTGAATTTGATTTGTTAGACCAATAAGATTCGATCTTGCGGTAAATCCTAATGGGGCCCTGCGATTAAGGAACCCCAAATCCAAGATTAGGTTAATTTAAGCACAACTTTATGACATCAACTAGCAGCTTAGCCAGGTGTCAATCATCAACAAATGATATAGGTTCATAGACCAAGAGAAGAAAGGCAATTTTGTGGACATTTGCCACTAGTCTATCATCCCAACAAAGGAAAATGTTGCTTTACCGAGTCATCACACCATTCAATAATCAATATATGACTACTTTTCAGTCTTGCGATGTTTACAGCAAACATAAACTAATAAGAGAAGCACATGAACTTTATCATAACTTTCAATTTTCTCCGCCCAATGAAAGTAAGATATGGCTCCTTTTTTTTGGCCGAGAGGTATGTCCCTTTTGATTCTCTAAAGCCCACTTTCTCGGTGGACTGAAAACACCAATTCTTTTGCACTTCAGGTAATTTCTGACAGGAGACCTTCAAGACTCGAGAAGGTGTGGAAGTTTTACACTGGAAATATATTAGGGTGGAAACTCGAAGGGGGTGAATTATTTTGTGCTTTTGTTCTTTCCCTGTTGGTCCTTGACACTTTAACCTAGCTCTTTATTAGATCATGTCTTTCTTCGTTTTCTTAGTGGTCGTGTTTGGTGACGGAGATTTAGATTAGATTATGAGGTAGAATTGAATCACATTGGATTACATTGGATTGGAGACAATAACATTAATTCGATGATGTGTTTTACTACATATGATTAAAAAGGGTGAATTAATTGAAATATGCTATTACATGACCTAGTAGAATCCAATCCAAGTTGTTTTTAAGTCACTAAACATTTGACTATGATTATGAATCCTGTCCAGCCAACCAAACATGCAATATTATCAGTAAGTATCTTGTCAAAATGTGTGATGCTAAAATACCAACTACCTTTGCCAACGAGTTCATACCTCAATGGTAAAAGCATTTGACTGTAAATCAGTGGTCTCATGTTTAAACACAAATGACACATTTTCCATCCGGCTTCTAACTTTCACAAAATACCGACTACCTCGTTTTTCTTTTTCAGAGCCCAGTTTAATTTGCAATGAATCTTGGGCCTCTTGTAATGATCCAAGTTGGGCTTAAGCCTTAAGGTAAATTTCTCCCCGTACTTGCGTTAATTTCGTCTCGTTCTTCAGCTGGGTTTGCTTGACTTTCAACGGTTGGAGACATGGTAAATTTTAACTTCCAAATAAGCAGGTTGTCTAGTGGTATTTTTGTTACCAAAGGTTTCAATTTCTTTTGAATTTCTTTTCCCTCGCTGGTCGCCTTTAGTCCTAGTAGGAAAGAAGCCTGGTCCAAAACATTGGGTAGCATTTTGAGAATTGTGGTTGGAGCTTTCAAATACTTCGAAAAGCCATACTATGGATATGGAACTGGTCAAAGTCTCAAGGTCTAGGATGTCTACGTTCATGTTATTAATTTTGTTGACTAAAATGATGGGGAATCAATGTGCCAACATGATTTAAAATTTTTTAGCTTGTCTCTATTTGATCATGAAATTATAACTTGCTTAGGTGAACGTCTGATTTCATGGTGACTAAATCTAGATGAGAAGTAGAGGCACATGAATATTTTGGGCACTTGCTTGCAGTGAAGAATTCAGGAATTTTACTTTGTGAAAGCGGAAAAATATAACTAATTGCCTACCTTAGCCTCTTTGAGACATTTCATCGAGCATCTAGTTGCACCTCAAGAAACATATCAATGGATAGAAGGAGAAATTAATAGAGACTATTTTGTTGAGTGGGGCTGATAAACCCCAATTGCCCCTACGTGCGTCCGCCAATGATTGCCTGGCCTTGAAATCACAATGAAAATAAGTGGAATTAGGCTGAGTCAAAAGAAGTGGAATGTTGAGAATTTCCAGGTACCGAAGCAACTTTCTAGCAGTCGAGTTCTTTGCTAATCACAATTAAGTCTTTTTGGATTAATTCAAAACAAGTTGTTAATTTCTTGATCATGGTTTTAGTAACCACTATGTAGAAGAGATTCTGCATTTTCAAATTTACATGGTTCCACAGGATTTGTCTGTAAGCCCTAGCAGATTGACAGAAAAAAGGCGGTCACGCCGCTATTACGATAGAATTAATGCAAAACATATATCTCCGAAACTACTCAAGGATGTAAAACTATTCAAGGTCAACTCTAAGCAGATTCTAAGGTAATCTTTGAAAACATCTTTTTTCTTATTGGCTGGTTGTTGTCAATCCTTCTCCTTTAAACACTTTCCAAGAACCCTGTTGGTGGATGTGGCTATCATTGGCAATCTTGTGGTGATTATAGTACTGAACCATGAACCAAGTTGATATAGAAATATATGTCACATAAATATTAGATAGTAAAACTGTAAACAAGATGCAGATAATTAATATGCCAATGAATTTGCATAAAGTCTTTTTCTATATTTATGAGATTCTGCTTCAACGCATTTGTAATCATTATAAGACCCTATGATCAGTCTTGAGATATAAAGTCAAGTCTCTCAAACTTGTCACAACTCTCTTCCTCTCTCTCTCTCACCAATGGTGACCTCTTTCTACAGATTAGTACCAGTGCTGCCACTCTTCTTTTTCCCTCTTTTTCTTCCCTTTGCTTGTTCACTTTCTTTTGATATATCTACCTTTGTTCCTAATACAGCCAACATATACTATCATGGTGATGCAATAGCTTTGGATGGTGTTGTGAGCTTAACAAAGTGAATTATTTATGGCGTGTTGGATGGGTCACCTATGGTGAAAGGATGCTTCTATGGGACAATAAAACAGGAAAGCTTATTGATTTCGACACCCATTTCTCCTTCACCATCCCCTTTTCTCATTGCTAAATGAATAAAATATCAACAACTTTTCTCTTAAGAGAAAGTTGGGTGAAGGTGGGTTACTACTACAAAAATCGCAATGGACAACGATAATCCACCGTCATGTATCCGGTTTTTCAACCGTCGTGAAATCGACAGAAATCTTTTGATGCATAAAACCACGACGGTAAATTCCCGTCGTCTATTATTTGTAAAGACGACGCTTTTACTCAAAACCGTCGTCTATTAATTGCAAAGACGACGCTTTTACTCAAAACCGTCGTCTATTAATTGTAAAGACGACGGTTTTTATGAAAGAACCGTCGTCTATTAATGTAAACACAACGGTTTTTTAAAAAAACCATCGTCTATTAACTGTAAAGACAACGGTCTGTTAAAAAACCGTCATCTATTAATTCTAAGGACAATGGTATTGTTGAAAAAACCGTCGTCTATCATTTGTAAAACTAGACGTAGTAATTTAACATTTTAACATTTTTTTTTTTGGGTTTCCAATGGTTCTCAACAACAATTTTAACTAAAAAAACAACCATAATGCTTTATGAACAATAAATTCATGACCAAATCTGCTATTACCCACACCATATATATATACTCAAAAATTGTTTATTTCATAAAACTTGATGATTCAATAGTAATTACATAATTTAGCAATCTTGATTCCTACTATATCCATACAAAAATACCATATCCATTGCATTAAACTATAATTAGAAATTGAGGAGCTACATGTGATTGCTCATAAATGCTGCCCATTCGATCCGAATTTCATCAATTTGTACTTGTGTGTATGAGTTAGCTCTGCCTTCTTGCACTGCAAAACCAAGATTTAAAAAAAGCAAGTTTTAGTAAGAGATATATTTATAATATTAGCTCTGCCTTCTTGCCAGGTTACCTGTTGTCAATTTTAAGATGAAACTAACTCAAAATCAGCATCTCAATTAGGAGTATGCGTATAATAGGATTGTACTTCAAGAAACAAGTACAATACAAATGCAACAGTTCCACATTAACTAGGTTCATACCTTCATGATGAGATCAAGATCAAGATTTGGCATAATATTTGCAGCCTTCTCTCTCCTTGATAATTCTACCAACATTTCTGAAAATTTTTCAAATGCAAAAAATTAATAACTCAATTCAGATTGTCCAGAGTTGTTCAAAGCTAGAGCAAGGGTGTTCTGAGTTAGAGAGTACCATAACGTGGTCCAACCCCTTGACATCTAGCTGAAAAAGCCAACGTTTCATGGAGGATTGGCAATGGGTTCTTTTTACTTGGAAGAATGTGAAAACAATTCAGGAACCCCTTAAAATCCAAAAATAAAAAGGTTGGTTGGTTGGTTTGATATGTACCAGCTAGGTGAAACTAAGCTACATCCATGATTTGAATTAAAAGCTAGTTCCATTCGCATACATACATGTCATTGTCATGGATACATAAATATATATATAAATATGATTCAAAAGAAGAACTATATTTATTTCTTACCTCTAACATATTGATGCCCTGCTTCTTACGTAAGCTTGTGCTTCAATGTTCAAATGCTCGAACCGCACTTCAGTTGTTGGAAGGATCATTTGTCTGTTGATATTAGTTCAATGTTCAAAATAAGCTATGCATACGTTAAAGCACGACTCACATTCACATTAGTTCTACAAAACCAACCTGTATTAGCAACCAGCCAAGAATAGTTGAATGACGCTCAACCACAACATTATTGAACTGATAAAAGAAACACACCCAGCAACTAATAAGGGCATAAATATTAAAAAAAACACACCAAAATTCAAAATGTCTAATTTTATACCAACAAAGAACAATATAATTAATACTCAAATCCTTTTACAATGTCAAATTGATCATAGAAACAGTGTCAGATTACAATGTTCAATAAGTTGGACTACGCATAAAGAAGCACCAAATGAAGAAAAGAACAACATATCCTATCAAGCCACCCAAATGAACACAAAAGCTATATAACGGAACAGTTATAGAAACAAGTATGACTACCAGCTGACGAACTAAAAAGAAAGGGAAGGGAAACAACGCACAGTCATACCACATCTATTTCCATCAGCAGTTTAAAAATAACTTCTATAAGCTTTGTGCATAAACTTGAATATGAGACGGAGTACGGAAAGAATGAGACTGCTTCTGCATAAAACACGACCCATATAATTATGCTAGATCGTTAACTTGTTAAACAACCCCTTTTAAAGACCTGCACTTCTCCACCTCTAACAAAACCAATACTTTCAACATATAGAATAGAACCCAATACACCACCAAAAAGAAGGATTTTTCACGTATAAGCAGGGGCGGATCCACAGAGGAGCAAGGGTGGTCAATTGACCCCTGCAAACCTCTGAAATCCTCCATTAGAGCACCAAAGTTGACCCTCGCAAGGTGTTCGACGAAATGCCCCAAAGGGGAAAAATGTGCAGCAACCCAGACTTGCTGCGCGCTGCGAGCAGCAGCGCGCCTTCTTTTTTTTTTTTTTTATTTCACTCGGCGGCGCCAGATCTGGACATTTATGAACTGGAAGAGATTGAGCACGATGAGTCTGCAAATTGGCTGCGAGGAAGATGATTCTGCGAGGAAGAAGACTCGCGTTTTTTTTTAGAGCTAAATAAAACGCATCGTTTCATTTAAGAGTGTTTAGAAAAATATAAAACGCAAGCGCAAGTTGTTTTGCGATGTAGCTTTCAATTTCAATATAAAATTATTAATAATATCTATTGTAATAAAACACAAGCCTTTAATGTAATAAAACGCAAGCTGTAGCTTTAAATGCCTTTTTTTTTGGTTTGACAACCCCCACTGAACAAATTTCAACGCCCAATGCTGCTTACCCTTTTGTTTTGTTTTTGTTTTGTTTTTTCTAAATAAATGTATTAACATGGACTTATATATAGTAGAACCTAATATTTCCCTTACCCGATAATCTCCATCCAGTTTGAGATTTCTCTCTATCCATAAGCTGCAATTAAACATATGTTTTATGTTTTGGGATTGATTATTATATGTTTGAATGAGAATTAGTACTTATATTTGATTATATTGGATAGATTACTATGGTTCAATAGGAATTAGTAGTACAATTTAATTGTATTGTATTATTTATAAATTTTTTTATTAAAATAAACTAATGTTCGAAAGGCTTACGCTTCAATGCTTCAAGACTTACGCCTCACATAGCGCAACTAAAAACGCCTTATTTCTACGCATCGCCTTTGAAAACATTGGTTCTGAATACATACTCACACCACATATCTCATTCTTTCTGTCATTTTCATCAACATTTGTTTCGAACTAGTCCAATCGATCAATTTACATTGGTTATATGATATTGCCTTCACTTTCATGGGGCAGGCTTCAATGTGGAGACAATAGAGTACAAAAATATTACCTTCACTGTTTGGGATGTTGGAGGGCAAGATAAGGTACCAAGCTTGATCTCTTTTATATTTGTCTGTGTAAAGAAAACTGATTTTATTGATTTCTGGATATAGTTGGAAATTATTTTGGTTCAAATATGCTTAAAATATTTACCAAGGAAATGATAATGAGTTTGGTATTGTGATAGAGAGAGAATCTCAGAAGCTCGAAGCGAGCTTCATCACATTTTAAGTGAGGTTAGTGAGGTTTGCCTATGAGGAATAAGATACCTGTTTTTAAATTTATGAAAAGGAGCTCTCAACTAGATCTACGTTTTCAGAATATGAAAACTTCTCATGGACAATTGTAATGTGATTTTTTCTATTAATGATGAATTATAATATTATCATTTCATTTTTATGGGTATATTTTGTATAAAAATTTTAAACCCTTTAGACGTTGACCCCTGAAAAGAAATTTCCTGGATCCGCCACTGCGTATAAGCCATAAGGAAAACTGAGATACCTTCCTCCAGTTGAACTGAACTCTCAATTTCCAAAATCTCCCTTTCAATACTGACAAACCTCTCCAGAACTGCTGGTGTGCTGACAAAGCGCACAAATCTGCCCCATAAAAAAGAAAAAAAGCTTAACCAACAACAAAAGAAATTGTCTATCTAAATTAGCAAATGATCAATTACACTAGTGGGCAATTTCACAAATTAACAATGAAGAAGGCCAAAAGAAGTATGAGAATTACCTTTGAAAGGTGGATTTGGTGAACCAGGGTGCATGATTAGTGGGTGGGCGAAGAGTAATTGAATAGCCACCTCTAGAAATCTCATCTTTTATAGATTTGAGGTGAGAAACAAAGGGTTGGAACAACCCATATGCTAGTTTCTCTGTTTTCTAAGTCACTCTTCAACCTGAAAAATTCAATTCATAAGTACAACAGAAATCAAAGGAGCCAAACAGATAACAGATCTACGATCTATCGACACAATCAGAGCGTATTCTCAACAAGACAAGCCGAAATCACTTCAAATATGTGGCATCGACATCGACATCGACAGCGCGAGCTCGGTGACCTCGACAAAGCGAGAGATGGTGCTTCAGATATGTGATAGAGAGCTGAGATTGGAAGTACTTACAGGGAGGCAGATCTCGGAGACCTGTTATGAAGGCGAGCTAGGTGACGACGGTAACCAAGGGGCTCAAGTGGCCGCAAACGTTAAATTGCAAATGGTGACCTCCTATGCCAGCTCGGTGACGACGACAGCGAACAGTTACAGATTTGTTTAAGAGACTGACAAGATGAGATGAGAGGGAATGTTGAAGAGAGTTGAGGAGGGTTTCAAAAGGAGAGAGAGATGTTTTTCGAGCCATGGGTGAAATCTGAAATTTTGAGGTCGAGGCCGAACAAGCTTTTAAGTGGCCTTTTGGTTTAGCGTGTTTTCAAAATCAACCCAATGTATTAGATCATATAGCACGACGGTTTTGTAAAAATGTCGTCTTTTAAAATATAACAACGGTTTTAAAGTACACCTTCTTCTATTTGATGTCGTTGTTTAAGGATTTTGTAGTAGTCTACGAGTTCATGCGAAATGGCCTTGATTCTCATTTATTTCACAATAAGATTCGTCTCAATTGGGCTGTGAGGCACAAGATAGCTTTTGGTCCGGGATCTGTTTTTGTTTTTGTTTTTTGGTTGTAATCAATCCATAAGTTCATTTAAACCCCAAAAATGGTAAGCAAAACAACCAGAGAAAACAAAAGCCGAAAAGACCAGGAACAAACAAACCACCACAAACACAGGGATATATTAGACTAGAACTAGTACGGTCTAGTATAATAATCTTCCCCATCACAAATTCAAAACAAAATACAACATAAAGCCACCGTCATCGCATAGGGGACAAGAACCGCACCATCATGGCCACAAATAAGGGGATACACACCCACCACATAGGTCAGCACTGCTGGACATAGAGACTCACCGATCTGCAGCTAAGAAGAGAAATTCCCCAAAAACTCAAGTGTGCGATTTAGCAAGAAGAGAGGGAGGTTAGGGTTGGGAGAAAAAAACTGCACAGTTGAGAGAGGTTTGCTATATCCTCATGTATAGGGGACCAATGTGAGATGCACAAGGAGACCTCGGTGCAATTAGGAGTGAAAACCCAATTAGGCTACCTATTGATTAGTAATATCAACAAAAAATTTCTTTTTTTAGTGAATACAATTGGTTTTAGTTAGACTTTTTGGGCATTAACTTCTTATATTAGTAAATTAATATGGACTAGGATTTATCATTAGTCTCTTTTTTGTGGTTTTATTATACCGTTGTTGTACCTCTCTTGATTAGTAGTGTATTTGAACGCCAGGTGCTGAATATGCTGATGATATGGTTGTGTGATAATATTTTTTTCACATAACAAGTCAACTATATAGCAAGGGCTTATAGTTCAAGTGGTTAAGAACATTTACCTCTGCACCCTTCTATTCTCCCCTCCCCCAATATCGCTTGGGCTAAATTATTTAGCCAACCCAGGCTAAATAATTGGATGGGGCCCAGCTGATGTCACCTAGTTGTTAAGTGATGTTATCTAGTTTTTTATATTTAAAAATTCGAAAAAATGAATTTTTTTATAAAAAAAATTCATAAATTTTGTGTACAAATACCTACCTCTTCTTACATAATTTCTCACAACATCTTCATCATTTTACATATGATCCTTTCTCAATTTCATCCTTTTACATAATTTCTCACAATCTCTTCATTCTTTTACAAACTATCCTTCATCTTTTTCCATTAAATTAATTTTTAAGTTGTTTTGAGAACAAGAAAAAATATAATCATAAATCTATAGGGCTAATCACGTGTCGACACGTGGATGCCAAAAATCGTATCCCAAAATATTTTTCTCTTCTTAAATGTATTTTAAATATGATATAAATAGTAGTTTAATTAAATTAACTAATAAATTTACACTATTCCTTATAAAATTATTTATTAAAGGGCTAAATATAGCCCTCCCCACCTGGAGATGGCCTTAGGGTTGTTAGTCCTATTAATGGTAAAAAAACTTTGAGGTTTCTCTCATATTTCCTGTACAGGAGCTGTGCGATGGCAGAGACAATGTGAACACAATCATGTTTCAAGTGAAGTACGTATATTAATGTTCCATTTCTTTGTTTAGTAGCCAACAGTTGCCTCTCTTTTTCAGGTGCCTTCCTGTTCCTGTCGAAGGTCAACTCCACGGCTGATTATTATTAAGAGATAATATGTTTTAACCATACTTTCTTGCAGAGACCCCATTATTTAACCTTCACTCACATCACGACTAACAGCCCATCTTAACTTACACACCGTTGAATTTCATTAATTAACTTCAACAAGGATATATATATATATATCATTGCGCACAGAATGATGGTTGTCGTAATGTAGTTGTAATATATGTATGAACCCTAGTATGGAAAAGATGAAATATTAAATATTAATCAATCATTCAAGAGATGAGTACCATAATTCTGAATTGTATATGCATTTTAAGAGTTGAAAATTTACACTAAAGCTGCAGCAAAATTTTCTCTAGAAATTGTTGCCTCACAACATGTAAGTTTCCAAGCAATTGGTCTCCAACTTCTCTTCCTCTGTCTCCTTTTCTCTGTTTCCTTCTCTGTCTCTTTTCTCTCTGTTTCCTTCTTTGTCTCAGTCTATTCTCCAGGCCATGGCCATCTCTTTCAACAACCTATCATCTCTACCTATCAATAGCTTCATTTTCCTTTTGCTTCTTCCTTATGCTTGTTCGATTAATTTCCAAATAAACCGCTTCGAATCGAGTGCAGACAACATAGTCTATCAGGGAGATGCAGTGGCTTCAGTTGGAGCAGTTGAACTGATCAACAGGCGTACTTACGTATGCCGTGTTGGCTGGGCCACTTATGCTAAGAGAGTGCCCATCTGGGACTCTGATACTGGGAAGCTCACAGACTTCAGCACACATTTCTCATTCATCATTGACACAACAGGTGAAAACCCTTATGGCCATGGGATTGCGTTCTTTCTTGCTCCTGTTGGATTTCAAATCCCGCCAAACTCAGCTGGTGGCTTTCTAGGCCTATTCAACACCACAACCAGTGACTTCTCTGGAAACCAGATTGTTCTTGTTGAGTTTGATTCGTACGTAAACCCTGAATGGGATCCCGAATATGAGCATGTCGGGATTAACAACAACTCAATTGCTTCTGCTGTGACCACCCGTTGGAATGCTAGCATACACAGCGGAGACACTACTGATGTATGGATTGCCTACAATGCAACAACTAAAAATTTAAGTGTTCATTGGAGCTACCAAACTACTTCGAATCCTAATGAAAGCACTAGTCTCTATTACCAGATTGACCTGAAGGAAATTCTGCCTGAGTGGGTCACAATTGGATTTTCAGCAGGTACTAGTCAACATGGGGAGCGGAATATGATTGTATCGTGGGAATTCAATTCAACTCTGGAAAGAAAAGAAACTAGTGGAAACAATGCACAGAAGAAAATAGTAGTAGTGGGTTTAACAGTTTCTGGGGGTGTTCTGATAGCTGGGGTGTTTATAGCATTAATTGTGTGGACTTGGAGGTGGAAGCAAAAGCAAAGGGAAACACCAGAGACAGTAAACTTAACATCAATCAACGAAGACCTTGCAAGAGCAGGAGGACCGAGAAGGTTCTCTTATAGCGATCTTGTTACAGCCACCAACAATTTCTCTAATGAGAGGAAGTTGGGCGAAGGAGGATTCGGCGCTGTTTACAAAGGCTACCTAACTGATTTAGACATAGCAGTTGCAGTGAAGAAAATTTCAAGCGGGTCTAGGCAGGGAAGAAAGGAGTACTTAACAGAGGTGAAGGTTATTAGCAGCTTGAGACACCGAAATCTAGTGCAACTCATAGGGTGGTGCCACGACGGAGGTCAGTTCCTTCTTGTCTATGAGTTCATGCCAAATGGTAGCCTTGATATTCACCTCTTTGGGAAGAGGTCTGCTTTACTATCTTGGGCTGTGAGATACAAGATATCTCTGGGGTTGGCCTCTGCATTGCTTTATCTTCATGAAGGGTGGGAGCAATGTGTGGTGCACAGGGATATAAAATCAAGCAATGTCATGCTAGATTCTAGCTTCAACGTCAAGCTTGGTGACTTCGGGTTAGCGCGGCTAATGGACCATGAGCTTGGCCCTCAAACAACTGGATTGGTTGGAACAATTGGTTACTTGGCTCCAGAGTATATAAGCACAGGTAGAGCTAGTAAAGAGTCTGATGTTTATAGCTTTGGTGTGGTCGCCTTAGAAATCGCTACTGGAAAAAGGTCAATGGATCGTATGGGAAAGGATTTTGAAATGGGGCTGATAGAGTGGGTTTGGGACCTTTATGGAAAAGGAAAGCTTCTCTTAGCAGTGGATGAGAGGCTGCATGTGGAGTATGACGAGAAACAAGTAGAGTGTTTAATGATTGTGGGACTGTGGTGTGCTCACCCTGATAAAAGTTTAAGGCCGTCGATAAGGCAAGCAAATCAAGTTCTGAACTTTGAGGCAGCATTGCCAAATCTTCCCTCAAAGATGCCTGTTCCAGTGTATGATGTACCTACACCATCATTCAGCTCCGGTGATCCATTAATAACCACAAGCACTCAAGAAGGTCGTTGAGCTCTGCACACAATCTCAGTTTGTAACTTTGTATATAAAGTCTTTCTTAGTGTTTTCCATGAGACATGATTGGTTGCATCTATAAATAGCTTGGAAATTACTCAAAAAGTAGTTCATTTTTCTTTCCTTGTATGATGATCTATTCTATTGTAAAGAAATAAGGGAAACTATGTGGCATGAAAGTTTATCTGCATATAATATGCAAACAAACTCATATTATGCAGCAAAAATTTCATTTCACCCCCATTGTTCTACCAGAAAATGCAGACATCCCTTTTTTCTATATGCTTTTTTCACTATTAATTTTCATTGAAAATCAACTGTTGCCTTCTAAGAGTTGGATGGGCCACCTATGCTGAGAGAGTGCCACTCTGGGACTATAATACTGAGAAGCTCACTGACTTCACTACCCATTTCAAGTTCATTGTTGACACAAAAGGTGTTCCCAATGCATCTTATGGCAATGGACTTGCATTCTTTATTGCTCCTGTTGGAATCCAAATCCCACCAAACTCAGCTGGTGGCTTTCTAGGCCTATTCAACACCACAACTATGGCCTTCTTCGGGAACCAAATTGTTCTAGTTGAGTTTGACTCTTATGCAAACCCCGAATGGGATCCTAGATATGAGCATGTGGGGATTAATAACAACTCAATTGCTTCTGCTGTGAACAGCTCTTGGAATGCTAGCTTTCACAGTGGAGACATTGCTGATGTATGGATGGATTGCCTACAATGCTGCAACTACAAATCTAAGTGTCCATTGGAGCTACGAAACTAGCTCGATTCCTGAAGAGAACACTAGTCTATATTACCAGATTAACATGATGAAAGTTCTGCCTCAATGGATCACAATTGGATTTTCAGCTGCTACTGGTCTGGCTGTAGAGAGACATATGATTATATCATGGGAATTCAATTCAACTTTGAAGATAAAAGAAACTAGTATAAATAATGCAAAGCAGCAAAGATTAATAATGCGCCTAATTGTTTCAGGGGTTGTGCTGATAGTAGCTTTGGTGATTATATCATTTGTGTTGTTGTGGAGGCAAAAGAAAAAGGAAACACTGGCAAAGACAGAAAATTTAACATCAATCAATGAATACCTTGAAAGAGGAGTAGGACCAAGAAGGTTCTCTTATAAAGACCTTGTCATGGCGACAAACGATTTCTCTAGAGGAAGTTGGGTGATGGAGGGTTTGGTGCTGTTTACAAGGGCTACCTAACAGATTTAGACAAAGCAGTCGTGGTGAAGAAAATTTCAAGTGAATCTAGGCAGGGAAGAAAGGAGTACATAACAGAGGTGAAGGTCATTAGCAACTTGAGACACCGAAATTTAGTGCAACTCATAGGATGGTGCCATGATGAAGGTCAGGTCCTACTTGTCTATGAGTTCATGCCAAATGGTAGCCTTGATTCTCATCTTTTTGGGAAAAGGCCTGCTGTACTATCCTGGGCTGTGAGATACAAGATATCTCTAGGGTTGGTGTTGTGAATTTTAGACAACCTGCAAAATGGAGATTATAAAGATTAGTTTAAACACAAACTATACTCACAAGTGCACAAGGTCAATCGTAATTTAGTATGGCAAATACGAGGTCATTCCCACGAGGACTGAGTTCAACTTCCAATTAGTCTAACCTAATTTACTTCACAAAATACTTTAACTACTCTAATTATATAAACAAGAAATTAAACACGTAGCATACTCACGTAAACACAAAGGGGGTTTTTGAATGAGTGATCTAATTAACAACGAAATTAAAAGGCAGAACAAGTAGAAAGCCACGAAACACAAAGATGAGAAATTCAAATTGATAAAAGCACTAGGACAATGAATTCACCACTAGTAATCCAATCTAGCCTCTTATCCACCTACCTATTAATTATCCGATCGACGTTGCCGCTTAGTTTTCCTTTTTCATGAATTACCTATGGTATTTAGGCTAACTCGTATATTCCTACATGCAATTCGCCTATGGTATTTAGGTCAAATATCAACACATAGAAACTCATTAAGATCCGTGAAAACCTCCAACAAGCATGTAAACCCTAGGAGTATGGTATTTACCCTTGACGAATAACAAATCTTAATCACAAGAAGCAAGCCTCAAATTAAGTATGGTATTTACTATAATTTGCATCCGATTAACTCAATTAAAAGTCTAGATGGTGATCAAACATCAAGATAATCAACCAAGTTATTAAGCACAGTGATTAAGAATCCAACATCAAACGGCAATCAATAGATAGGTAAAATAAGAAAACTAGATCATCATACTAGGGCTACATCATGCCCTAGCAAGGGAAAATTAGTTACACATAGTCATAGAATTCGGCATAAGCAAAAACATAAGGAAGAAATAATAAAACTTAGCCAATTGCGGTACTCTTCCGGCGTCTTCAATTTTTCCAAATCTTGCGTAACCCCAACTGAGTTGTTTTCTAACGCTTAAATAAAGCACCACAATCCTATTCCTACCCTAGCTGGGCTTTTACAGCAGCCCAAAAATAAAGGAAAACCTAATTAAAATATAAATCCAAAAAGGGTAAATAATTGACTCCTTTTCCAACTTTGACTGGGATAACACGTCAGTTTCTTTGCACGCACGTTTTGGAGTCGTTCCTCCTTCAAGAAAATTCGGGAAAAATATGAGAATTTTAGATCTTTGTCTTATCTTTCCAACCATATATCGCAGGACTTGAGCAAAAATCGGGAAGTCCTTCAAATTGCCTTTTTCGCACAGTAACTCAAATCTGACGGGATTGCACTTTATGCTGACTTAACCTCAAAGACTGTTCTCATTGGCTGCTCCAAAAATTCTAGAAAAATTCCACAATTGTCTTCAGGGTCTTAGCTTCAATCTCCAACTGGCCTTGCACAAAAACTCCTCCAAAAAGTTGTATTTTCGTAGAAAATCAATTAACTGCTCCAGAAATCTGAAAATGGAGAAAATAAAGTAATAAGTCCTTTTAAAATCCAATTCTCCTACAAAAACTAAGTATAAAGAGTACATAAATGTAGAAATTTATGGACTTATCAGTTGGCTTATGCTTTGCTTTATCTTCATGAAGAGTGGGAGCAATGTGTGGTGCACAGGGATGTTACATCAAGCAATGTCATGCTAGATTCTAGCTTCAATGTCAAGCTTGGTGACTTCGGGTTAGCGCGACTAATGGACCATGAGCTAGGTCCTCAAACAATTGGATTGGTTGGAACACTTGGTTACTTGGCTCTAGAGTATATAATCACAGGCAGAGCCAGTAAAGCGTCAGATGTGTATAGCTTTGGGGTTGTTGCCTTAGAAATTGCTACTGGATAAAAGGCAACGGACTTTATTGGAAAGGACTCTGAATTGGGATTGGTAGAGTGGGTTTGGGATCTTTATGGACAAGGAATGCTTGTATTGGCTGTGGATGAGAAGCTGGATTTGGAGCATGATGAGAAACAAGTAGAGTGTTTGATGATTGTTGGACTGTGGCGTGTGTGGAAACCAAATATTTTCACATCCTAGGTCAAATAATTTGGGAATTTATTTGATTAATTGGGGATTTATGCCATTCAATTGGGTATTACCAAATCAAATCCCTAATTGACTATATCTTGCCAAATAGAGGGAAGAATAATTTCTTTCCATGTGAGGAATTATTCTTCTTGAAACCCTAGCTCCCGAAACCACTATATATTCTAGGCTACCCCAAGGCTTGAGGAAAGTCCAAAACTCTATCAAAATTCCCTCTCAACCCTTGCCTTGCCGCCACCTCTCTCTCTCTCTCACACAAAATTCTGGCAACCACCACACACAGCTCCGGCCACCCAGAACTCTCCCCGTGAGAGACATAAACTCCGACCACTTTAGCTCTTGCTGTCTCTTTACGTAAGGAGGGTCTTTGGCCAACACCCTCTAGGTGTGGTATTTTTACTCCGATTGGTTTTGCAGGGAGAAAGAGGATCGAGAAGGAAGAGGGAAGAATCCATCGACGAATATTCCGTGGGACGAAAATCACTCCCACAATTTGGTGTTTTCATTGAGAGCACGAGTGATACTCAACGCGTGCTCCACATCATTTTCACACTCTATTCAATTAACCGAAGCCTTTCAAATAACCATGGTTGGAAGTATACTCACTAGAAGCAAAGCAAAACCGCCGTGACGGCGTGATCCGAAACGGTGGAAACCACCTTGCTGCTGCCATGTGCTGCACTACTACAAGGCCCCATGGCCTCCACAGTTTTGTAGCCACCCAATCTTGTAGCTGGAGCATCCGTACCTCATGTGGCAGAACCAAACCGCAGCCCCATGGCCTCCAGTACCAGGTGGTGGCACCGCCGCACAAGACCACCTCAACGCCGTCGCGGACCTTGCACCTGTTTTGGACCAAATTTGGCCGTTCCCTCATTTGCTATCACACTTGGCATATGCCACCAGTGAAACCCTAGCCCATATGCATTTGGGCTCAACACATTTCTCTTCTCCCGATCCACGCAGTCAAGCAGACCTTAGCCTTAGAGTCGATCAACTCACGCTGAGGTTGGACAACCAAAACGACTTGGTTGGTCAGCTTCTCAGGCAGACCGACCCGCTGTTCGAGAGATCCCGAGCAGGTCAGGCAGCGACAAGCAGACGAGGAGGAGAACGAGAGTGTGCACCAGACCCGAGCTGTTCCGCACCCGAACCGAACCCAAGCAGTTCAGTACCTGAACCAGGCCTAAACATCTACAAGTCAATCTCGAAGCCGATCGATGGTCAGTTTGAGATTAGGTCCAAGGACCAATGTGCTCGAGAGATTAGGCCCATAGCCTAGCATTCACTTGTGCTTTGGGCCATATAGAAGCATCCAATCCATGTTGGAACCGCAAGTACATTGAGTTTATGAACGCCTGCATGGTGAACGCAGTGATCGACGCTTCAAACAAATTCACGGCGATGAGCCGGGGAGGAATCCGTAAAAGCTCAATCCACCGGCACGCCCCAGGATCAGAACACCCAAGGGGATTAACCCTTGGAAGCTGATGAGGAAGTTAGCCAACCTCGCCCGACATGCAGAGGACGTCAGTGTAAGCCGTAGTCCCTGCGAGCAGAGGATGTCAAGAGGCTCTTGAAATATCGACTTAAAAACCTCCACCTTAAGAATGATCCAGATGAGGATTTATGCAAGGAGGTCGACCAGGTGAACTGCTCACCCTTCACCGACGAGGTAGAGTAGGCTACTCCTCCAAGACGGTTTACAACACTATCCATCACACCATTCAAAGGAGATTCTGATCCTGACAGTCACTTGAGGCACTTTGTGCAATGATCCTGTACAAGGCAGATGATGCCCTAATGTGCAAAGTGTTTGCAATGACCTTATATGGAGCTGCCCAAGATTGGTCTCACACCTTTCTGTCTGGGTCGATTAGCAGCTTCAGAGAGTTCGTCATTCTTTTCTCCAAGGAGTATACCTCATACTAGAAGGTCAGAAAGCAGGCTGACCACCTGTTCAACCTGCACAATAAGCTTGACGAATCTCTTCGAGATTACATCAAGAGATTAAAGATAGAGAAGGCGACCATCATAGGATTCGATGATCGAATCACGTCCTCAGCTTGCCAGCCGAGCACATGTTGTACCAGGCCCTGACTGTTGCTCCAAGCCAGACACTAGCAGAAGTTTTTGCAATAGCAGAACGCTACGCACTTTTGGATGATGTTCGAATCGCCGCCAAAAAAGCTACCAATCAGGCTGATCAAATAGCTAAGCAGGCAAGCCAAAAGAATGACAAGTCCAACAACAAGATTGGAGGCAAGCGCAAATCGCAGCCCTATGAAGGTGCCCAGGCTAATGAGAACTTTACTGAGTTCACCATCCCGATACACCAAATCTTGGACCAAGTGACATGACCGGCCCCGAATTTCTTGGAACCCGAGACCGACCTTGTGGTTTTTATAACATTAAACCAATGCCGGCCCATTTACTAAATTAGACCTTTTCATTTTTGGCAGAGTCTTCCCTGAAAATTGGGCTTTACCAAATTAATTTCACCTGCAAAACAACATTTATAGTAACACCAAACTTCAACATGCACAAAGTAATTCACACACATTTCAAATGGCCTCTTGCCTCAAGTTCAATGTCACGACCCCACTCCCCTAGCACGATATTGTTCGCTTTGGGCCCCGCCCTCACGGTTTTGTTTCTGGGAACTCACGAGCAACTTCCCAGTAGGAGTTGCACATAGACGGAGCGTCAAACCATAAAGGAGCTGGAGCAGGTGTCGTTATCATCACCCTAGACGAAACCATGTTGGAGCAAGCTATCATGCTTGGCTTCCCAACCTCAAACAATGAGGCAGAGTACGAGGCATTGCTCGCTGGACTGCGCCTGGCAAATGAGCTGTCAGTCAAGAAGCTGTCCATCTACTCAGATTCCCAGTTGATCATAAACCAAGCCTTAGGAGAATACATGGCGAAACACCTGAGAATGATCCTGTACCTTGATAAAGTCCAGGAGCTGTTGAAGGCGTTTCCTACCTTCACCATCCAATAGATGCCTCGGGCAGAGAACGCGCATGCAGATGCATTGGCAAGCTTTGGATCAACGCTGGACACCCAGTTCAGGCGCTCCATCCCAGTTGAGCACCTTGATTGACCAAGCATTGAAGAGGCAGAGCAGTCGAACCTGATGCAGATCGACGAGGATCCAAGCTGGCAAAACCCCATCATCGACTACCTCGTGAACGAGAATTTCACAATGGAGAAGTCCGAGGCAAGAAAAATCAAGCAAAAAGCTGTCAGATACTACATGCAGGACAACAAACTTGTTCGCATATCATATTTCGGTCCTCAAAGAAAACGTCCTAAGGGTGACACAGGTCAAGCCGACTACAAAGGAAGTGTCCAAAGGGAGACGCATGTCAAGCCGACCACCACAAAGAAAGCGTTCTAAGAGAGACACAGGTCAAGCCAACCACCACAAGGGAAGCGTCCTAAGGGAAACGCAGGTCAAGCCGACCATAAAAAAAGCATCCTAAGGGAGACGCAGGTCAAGCCAACCACCATGGAAGTGTCCTAAGGGAAACGCAGGTCAAGCCAACCACCACAAAAGAAGCGTCCTCAGGGAGATGCAGGCCAAGCAAGCCACTATTCAAAAACACTCAAGTAGTTCACAAGACACTGTGCGAATTGAAGTTTGAAAAATAACTGAAAATTCCATAACAAAGTAGCTAATTGTCCAAGTTCAACAAACATGGGATGGTCAATCGAGACTAATTATTGAAAGTAAAAGTACAAAACTTAGAAATAATAAAAGAGCCCTCATCTACTGTGGGACTCCGATAGGTGACCTTGAGTTGACGACCTCCTCATTAGCCCCAGTGCCTGCTCCACGGCTTTCGCCGTTACCTCATTAGCTGTTTTTTTTTGCTTCTCTAAGCAAAGGCCCGCGAACGTGCCAAGATCACCAACCTGATGTATGTGGTCAACCAGCTTGGCACAAGCAGATGAACTTGACAGGAAGTTTGGCTCGAGCAGATCAGACACATGCTCATCCCCAGCAAAGCTGTCACCGGTTCTCTTAGCAGCAGTTTTTGAAACCAAAGGACTTTCCCTTCGAGCATACGACTCTCCAACTTGCTTGGTTGTTCGTGGCTTGCCAGACAGATCCTGATTGATGGACAGGGGCACAGCCCTCTCAGTTCAATCCACGGACCGGCGCAAACGACTCAAACTTGACTTCACAGCCTTCGGGTTGCAGGGCAGCTCGCAGGTCTTGAGTTGTTCGGGTGGAGACTTAAGCAAAATGTTCCTAATCTTGTGCATACTGCACATCTTCTTGTTGTCCGCGCTGACTAAGTGCTTAACCCTGGGAGACGAAGAAGCCTCAACTCCTGCAAGAGCCTTCTCAGCAAATGAGAACCCCTTGAAGAAAATTTGATTGTGGTAGGAGGAAGTTTCAGCTTCTTCCTCAATGGGGACACTTCCCTTCAGCGCGAGGTTGCAATTTCATCTCGGACGGACCTAGTACTAGCCTTCCTTTTCTCATGGAGTTCGGTCGAGGACTCCTCTCGTTCAGCAGGTAGATCATCCGGGTCCGGGCCATTCAGTTGCCATCTTTCAACATCTTCAGCAGAGGGCAGACCACAAGCCTTCTTCCAATGTTCACTCAGTAACCAGCCCCATTCACGGAACCTGGCAGGGATGTTCAAAGCCTGACAAACCTTCGTCATGTCCGGGTCGAGATCAGGTTTCTTGTTGTCCTCTGCAAGAAAAAGATAGAAGTCAGTCAGCCACACATTAAAAAATTCAAATTGAAGCAGATCAGTAGATCATGACATACTATGGCAACTCCTCTCTTTGACAAGCAGTGCACTCCAAAATCTCTCTCAAGCAGAAAGTAGAGGAAGCAAGTTTGCGAGTTGAAAAAGAGCGAAGAGAAGCCCTACAGTTATAGCAATTGGGATTCCTTGACCTACAAGGAATCTCAAGCCCATTCCAACTTGGAGTCCAAATTCAAAAAAATTGGCAAGTCACAAGCCTCCTCCAATCAGGAGCCCAAGCCACAGAAGGAAGCCCAAATGCAGTTGGACAGCCCAACAATTAATTCACACCTCCTTCATGCCACCATGCGCCATGCAGAAGCTAGGGGCATTTGTGGAAACCAAATATTTTCACGTCCTAGGTCAAATAAATTACCTAACAATTTGGGAATTAATTTGATTAATTGGGCATTACCAAATCAAATCCCTAATTGACTATATCTTGCCAAATAGAGGGACGAATAATTTCCTTCCATGTGGAGAATTATTCTCCCTGAAACCCTAGCTCCCGAGACCACTATATATTCGAGGCTACCCTAAGGCTTGAGGAAAGTCCAAAACTCTATCAAAATTCCCTCTCACCCTTGCCTTGCCTCCACCTCTCTCTCTCTCTCTCTCTCTCTCTCTCACAAGGCTCCGGCCACTCGGAACTCTCCCCGTGAGAGACACAAACTCCAACCACTTTAGCTCTTGTTGTGTCTTTACGTAAGATCCAAGTGAACTAACTTAGGCATTGGAGGGCATTTCGCCAACACCCCCGGGTGTGGTCTTTTTACTCCGATTGGTTTTGCAGGGAGAAAGAGGGTCAAGAAGGAAGAAGGAACAATCCATCGACGAATATTCCGTGGGACGAAAATCACTCCCACAGTGTGCTCACTCGGATCAAAATCTGTGGCCTTCCATAAGGCAAGCAATTCAAACTTTTAACTTTGAGGCAGCATTCCCAAGTCTTTCACCAAAGAAGCCTGTTCCAGAGTATCATGTTCCTACACCACCATCAGTCAGCTCCGACGAAGCGATAAGTACTACAAGCTTTCAAGAGGGCTGTTGATTTGTTGAACTCTGTATCAAAGATCATATTCAGATCGAGCAGTAAAATTTGTATACAGTTTATCTGTGAGTTTTTATATATATGAGATGCATGATTGTTTATATGTATCATAACATATTGTATAAGATTTACTGTGAAACTAGTTATGTGATCTCCAAGTATCTGTCTATGTTGTGGGATGTTTGTTGTAAATAACAAAACAAAAATAAGATTCAAAGAATAAATCTTGAAGGACATGGCTTTTTTTTTTGGAGAACGAAGGACATGTTTGGAGAGAAAGGAAAGTTTTAAAAAAATGGACATGTGGTGATCTTTAAGTGGAACGATACACCCCATGTAAAGAATATCCTTGACTTGAGCCTGCCTCTAGCCATTACTAAAGTAAAACCCTTATGAGAACACAAGGGATAGGTCTCCCAGCAAATTTGCCAAATCTACCCATGCAACCCAAGCCCAAAGCATATAGCTCACCAGTTTTCTAGGGTTTTGCCAACAGGCCCATTGTCTGATTGATGTAATTTGCACCCCAACCCCCATGCGCTCTGTGTAGATGGCCCAACAAGAATTTAACAAGGCCTCTCCTAAGGTATACTTTTTCTTCCCCTACTCAAAAGGGAAATTCTGAAGAATTAATAATAAAAAATCTTGGACATTTTGACTGTTTGAGTATTATTTGAGGAGTTTTTTTTTTTTTTTGTGAGAGAATTATTTGAGGAGCTATAAATCTTAAAAGGAAAAATATAAAAATCTATAGCGTATTGAAAAATGGAAAATCTGGAAATATGGACACTCTTTGACACACTAAAGACTTTTAACTATAATTAGCTTTTGGTCTTGTTTCCACTCGTTAGAGATGTTTCAATTTTGAGTCACATAAATGGGTGGATCATATGTATTTTCAGTGAGTTGGATACATAGTTTCGGTGAGTTTGAAACCTAGTTGTGGCTAGCCAATTCCCATTGTAGTGGACATAGCTATGTTTAGTGAATTATTTCGTTGTAAACAAAGTTGTGTAAATATCTTAAATATCTTATCATTTGACAAAAAAGAAAGACCATTAATTCTTTTATTTCTTCATTGTTGGAAATTAGGAAGTTTATTTATTTCCTTTTTTGTAATTGATTGTGATTGATTTAGGAGTAGTCTCCAACTAAACCCTAAATCCTAAACCGTTAGGACATCCTTCCAAGGAGCCCTCTAAACTTTTGTCTCAAACAGTTTCTGAAATTTTGTTTGATTTGCAACATCATTGTGATGTATGTCCTTTGGCCAAACAAACACATTTACCCTTTTCGTCTAGTCAAATCAAATACACTCACCATTTTGATTTAATACACTGTGATATTTGGGGGCCGCATCGACTTGCCACTCATTCTAGTGCATGCTACTTTCTTACCATTGTGGATGATTACTCCCGTTTTACTTGGATCCACTTTATGCATCATAAGTCTAATACACAACAAATCCTCAAAAACTTCATTGCCCATGCTCATACCCACTTCAATTGTCGTGTTAAAAATGTGCATTCTGACAATGGGGCTAAATTTGTTTCCATGCAACCTCTCTTTAATGAACTTGGAATATCTTTTCAACATTCATGCCCCCACACTCCTCAACAAAATGGTGTTGTTGAGCCCAAACATCGTCACTTGCTCAATGTTGCTCAAGCCCTTCAATTTCAGGCTCAACTTCCCCTCCATTTTTGGGGAGAAAGAGTTCTCACAGCTGCATATCTCATCAATCGCCTTCCCACACCTACCGTCAACAAAAAATCACCATATGAAATACTTCACCAAAAACCACCCACATATGCTCATCTCCGCGTCTTTGGGTGCCTTTGTTATACTACCAATACTCAATCATCTTCCAAGTTTGCACCTAGAGCTAGTTGTTGTGTTTTTGTGGGATATCCATTGGGACAAAAAGCTTATCGAGTTTATGATCTTTCCACACACAAACTTTTCTCTAGTCTTGACGTTATGTTTCATGAACATGTATTTCCTTACCATACTTCCTCCTCAAACTCACCATACATTGCTTCCGCACCTTTTCCCGAAAACTTTACCTCTGACACACAACCAATCCAAACACAAACCCAAACAGCGACTAGTCTCGAACACTGTCCCAAAACAATCGATCGCATCTCCCAATGCGATTAATCGCTTTTTTCCCATGAACACCCAGCACCTTCCAGCCCTAGAACGATCGATCAATTTTTGACAGAGAGCACCCGGACTCTCCATTCACCAACGATCTATTGCTCCCTGACGTTGAACCTATTCTTGACTCTTCTCCACAAGAAAATATTCCTTCTCCTCCGCCACTTTGCCATAGCCAACGTGTTTCTCAACCATTTGTTCTCTTACGTGATTTTCATTGCAATCAAGTTACAAATGGCCATCATCTTCCAAGAAGTCAGGTACACGTTTTCCCTTGTCCAATTACATTTCTTATACATCTTCATCCCCTTCACACAAGGCTTTTGTTAACAATATTTCAAGTGCTGTTGAGCCCACTTCTTATGCTCAGGCTGCACTGGACCCTAATTGGCGTACTACTATGGATGCTGAACTACATGCTCTTGCCCAACAAAACACTTGGTCTTTGGTTCCTCTCCCATCTGGCAAGCGTGCGATTGGGAGTCAGTGGGTGTATCAGATCAAGTACAATTCTAATTGTTCTATTGAGCGTTACAAAGCTCGTCTTGTTGCCAAAGGCTTTACTCAACGAGAAGGCCTTCATTATACTGAAACCTTTGCTCCAGTTGTGAAATTGGTCACAGTTCGTTGTCTTGCTTCTGTTCATCTGTGGCCGCTTTATCAGATGGATGTTAATAATGCCTTTCTACATGGTGATCTTCATGAAGAAGTTTACACGACTCCTCCTCCTCCAGACCTTTGTCAACAGGGGGATAGTAATTTGGTTTATGGACTACACAAGTCCCTTTATGGTCTCAAACAAGCTCCTCGCAATTGGTTTCACAAATTTTCTATTGCCATTCAGAAAGCAGGATTTACACAATCTCTCTCATATTATTCTCTCTTCACTCGTACTTGTGGTACATTATTTACTGTTGTTTTAATCTATGTTGATAACATGGTGATCACAGGAAATGACGAGAGTGCTATATAGAATTTGAAGTCTTTTCTTCATAATCAGTTTCACATTAAAGATTTGGGACATTTGAAGTATTTTCTTGGGCTAGAGATTGCAAGATCAAAGGCAGGAATTGCGATCTCCCAACGAAAGTACACACTTGATATACTCGATGATGCAGGTCTTCTAGGTGCTCAACCAGTAGACTTTCCTATGGAGCAAAACTTGAAGCTCACAAACAGTGATGGTAAAGTGCTCAACAATCCTTTGCGGTTTAGACGATTGGTGGGGAGATTAATCTACCTTACAATCACTAGACCTGAGATTACTTATGCAATCAACATTCTGAGCCAATTTATGCATCAATTGAGGAAACCACATTTGAATGCCGCTTTACGTGTTCTTCGTTATTTGAAAGGTAGTCCAAGTCAATGATTATTGTTCTCTTCAAACAGCAAGTTGCATTTGATTGGTTATTGTGATTCTAATTGGGCAAAATGTCCCATGACAAGAAGATCCACTTCAGGCTACTGTGTTTTTCTTGGGACTTCACTCATATCCTGGAAGACAAAGAAACAGAAAACGGTATCTCGTTCATCTACTGAAGCAGAATATTGTTCCATGGCAGCCGCTACTTGTGAGCTGACTTGGTTGCTATCTCTTTTGAAAGATATACAAGTTACCAATTTAGATCCTGCAAAATTGTTCTGTGACAACCAAGCAGCCCTTCATATTGCCGCCAATCCCATTTACCCCGAATGCACGAAACACATTGAGATTGATTGTCATGTGGTTCGAGAGAAGATTCAAGCTGGACAGATTGCTGTCTCATTTGTTCCATCCACGTGACAGTTAGCAAATTTGTTCACAAAAGCCCATGGAAGTAATGCTTTTCACAGTCTTGTACACAAGTTGGGCATTCTTGATATCCATGCTCCAACTTGAGGGGGAGTGTTCGAAATTAGGAATATTTATTTCCTTTTCTGTAATTGATTGTAATTGATTTAGGAGTAGTCTCCAAGTAAACCTAGGATTCCTTTTAGGGTTTATAAATCTTTGTATAAATACTTAACCTTTTGGCTATATCAATACTATGAAGAAATATTCTTCTCAACACAATCTCAAATTTGACATTCATAATTTAGAGGTAGAACCACTCGAGTTGCTTTGAAAAATGTGGTGACCCTGAAGTGGTACTCAAACCCTCTCAAGTAGTCACTCGAATCTCTCTCGAGTAATGTTCAAAACCCCTCAAGTGTTTAAAAATAAATAAAATCAAACGTTGCTATTTCTTTGTATTTCATCAATACAATCAGGGCCGACCCTGACTTTTGGGTGGCCGTAGGCGATAAATTAAATGAGGCCCCTTTCCTTAGTATACAATTGTGAAAAAAACAACAAATAAATTGATTTTATGTAGCGCACGTGAATAAAAAAGGTAGTATGCATTATAGTAGAAAAGAGTCGAGAGTAGGTGGGAAAAGAAGAAACCATCTGGGAAAAAGAAGAAACGTTGTTTCTGCTTGGGAAGAGGAAACCTGCGTTTATGACGAAGAAATTTAATCCTCTGTTTTTAAAATAATAATAATAAATAAGTTGTATAATATTATATAAATATAATATATAAAAATTTTGAGGCCCCCTTAATTGGAGGCCCTTGGCCAAAGCCCTTCTTGCCTACCCCAGGGTCGGCCCTGAATACAATACATCTATGATCATGCCCTCCACGCCATGTCACAAGAGTGCCCATGGAAACCGCACCTTTCAAGGTAATGTTATAATTTTCTTTTTCTTTATAGATATGGCAAATAGTAAGAGCTTTTGGGCATATTCACAACATTATTGACATGTTTACTAATGTGTAATCTGGTGAGGAGTCACAATCCGGATTCTATTGAAGTTGTTTACTAAACTATCTGGAATCGGAGTTGGTGAGGATACAATGTGTAATATGAATTCCTGATGAGTTGGTTTTCTAGGAATCATAATATCACCTCTCACCGAAGAATCCAATTCCTCCAAAATTAGGAGTTGAATTCCTGATTTTATGTGGGCAACCACTTACATCTTCATTTCTTGATGTGAAGTAAACACAGGAGTAATCTGTAATCGGAGTCCAACTCCTTATTTTGATTTCGATTACGATTAGTAAACACGCCATATGAGTATTAACTGTAGGTGTAAAAGTTGAAAAACAGTTGGAACAGCTTGTCCCTTGCTTCTTAAATCATTTATAATTCGGCAGGCTGGGAAGAAGATGGTTTGGTTTTCTTTGAGAATTTAACCATACAATACAGTCTCTTCTAAAATACACATATCGACAAAATACCAAAGCACAATTTTGTCATACACTTGCATTACTTTACAAACACTAATGCCAAAACCAAACGATGAAAAGCAAGGAATCCATTTTCTTCCAACTTTTCGATTGAAACTGAGTAAAAACGGATTTATCAAAGAGGACAGCCTCCTCATAACTTTGGAATTCACTCCTTAATATGCCATACACCAGCTGTAGGAGCCTTTATGTTCAAGTTCTTGCCTCTTTTTAATTCCCCATCTGTACTTCACCCCTGAACTTGGGAGACCCCTAACAGAATAAAAAAGAAAACAAAAAAGGAAAAACTTTAAGTACCCCAACCTTTCCCTCTATATGCGCACATCAACTTTGGGGACAAATATCCCATATCACTAGTTACTTTGTTATTTTGGTATGGCTCGTAGCAATTATCGTCGGCGTGACACGGTGATTGACATAGGGAAGCCGGCGAATTTCACAGGGGGGCTTGAATTTTCTGCCCTTACGTACACCGTGACAAAGAAAAGCAAGAATGAGGAGGGGAAATGGTTCAAGCAAGAGGTGGACTTATTGCACAAGATCACAGGGTTTGCACCAAAAGGGTGCATCACAGCTGTGATGGGTCCTAGTGGAGCTGGGAAGTCTACCTTCTTGGATGGATTGGCAGGGAGAATAGCAAGTGGGAGTCTTCAGGGTAAAGTGTCCATGGATGGCAAGGAAATGAGCCCAAGCTTGATTAAAAGGACTTCAGCTTATATTATGCAGGATGATAGGCTGTTTCCAACTCTTACAGTTTATGAGACTTTCATGTTTGCTGCTGATTTGAGGTTGGGTCCAGTTTCAGCTACTGATAAAAAGCAGCGAGTCGAAAAGCTGATTCAACAGCTTGGATTATCCGTAAGTGATTCAAATTCTATCTATGCATATATATTGGTTCTATATATGTGGATATATTTGTATGAACTATGTATTAGTAATGTTTTGTTGCCGGCTTGTTATATGTCAATCTAGATAGCATATTTTAACAAGAATCCGCTTGAATATTAATTGTTCGAATTGGCAATCTAACGGTGTAACATTATGTGAGACTGTTATATATATGTTACAAAGTAAAGTGTTTTTGCCTTACATACCGTTCAGTCACGAATCAACATGATTAAGAGTTCAAATTCACAGTTTGACAAGAGAACACTTCCTTAATTCTACATATTATTTTTGCGCATATGTAATTTGAATGTATTTCTTTACCTTCAAATGACCACTTTCATCTACTAAAGTAATAACTTGAAGGCCATTTCTTCAATGAATTTCTTCAAGGCACAAAATTTACTAGAAAAATCTAAACAAAGTAATACATATGATATATATTTTTTCATTCTGTTTTTTGCAGTCTGCTCGAAACACCTTCATAGGTGATGAGGGAACCCGAGGAGTGTCCGGTGGAGAGCGTCGCAGAGTTTCGATTGGTGTGGACATCATCCATGGACCATCACTCCTCTTCCTTGACGAACCAACTTCCGGCCTAGACTCCACCAGTGCTCATAGTGTCATTGAAAAGGTGCACCACATTGCACGTTCTGGAAGCACTGTGATCCTCACCATTCACCAACCCTCATCCAGAATTCAATTGCTTCTGGACCATTTGATCATCCTAGCTCGAGGGCAGCTCATGTACCAAGGATCACCAAAAGATGTGGCCATCCACCTTGGTCGAATGGGGCGCAAAGTACACAAGGAAGAGAGTCCTATTGAGTACCTCATTGATGTGATTCAGCAATATGATCAGTCTGAACTTGGGGTCGAGGCACTAGCCGAATTTGCACGTACTGGTATAAAACCCCCTCTCTTAGTTGACGGGGACGTCTCATTTGCGACTATTCTCCCAACCCCCACACCACCGCGCCATGGTGGGCATGGGCATCATGGTGAAGGCCATGAGGACAAAGGAAGGTCTGGAAAGCGCTTGCCTTTACAAACGAGCACACATATAGCCAATGATTTTGATCACAGCGTGAGAAGTCTTTATAATACTAATTCAAGGTCATGGACTCCTACCCATAGTGGAGTTATGCAAAAACTGCACAGGTTTACCCCTTCAAGGCAACGCGCAGACCAAAAGATGCAAAGCCCCATGAGGTAAATAATAATCATAATCGAATAATTTTTATATAGGGTTAATAGCTACAGTGCACCCTGAAACATTGGTCAAATCCCACTTTACCCCCTGAAAGTTAAAGTGATTCACTTTGCTCCCTTGACCAAGGTTTGATGTTTCACATTGCCCCTTCCGTCAACTCCATCCAAAAATCCGTTAAGTTTGATGACGTGGCAAGGGTGTTTTACTAATTTTGTGCACCTAAAGTGGAGCCCACCTCCAGCATGGATAAAAAATTAATTAGTTTAAATTTTAAAATCCATAAAAAAATTAAAACTGAAAAAATCAACCAAAAAAAAAACCTAAGTATTCTCTCTGCTGTATCTATCCCCCTTCTTTCTGCAGATCTGTTGGGGAGTGAGGGGTGGCTGGGTGTCTTAATTAGTTTTCTGGGGGAGAAGGTGGCGATGGTGGTGCTGATGGGACAGATGGGAATCGGCTATGGTGGTTGTAATGGAAGGTGGTGGGATCGGGAGAGAGGAGCATAGTGACCTGGATGGGTGGGAGGGATGGTGGTGCTAGGGGAGGTGCTGGAATGGCTAGTGGGCTGAGTTTGGGGTGGTTAAAGACAGGAGCCAAATCAAGGAGAAACCCACCACCCCTACCATCGCCAATTTCTTACACCTCCCCTTCCCCCAATTTCTTGTCTGCCCCCTTTCCCCACAAAGACCCATCATTAAAAAATCCTTGCATGATAGAACTAGGTCCTTCGTTTTGAGAATAAAAATTCTCAGAGGAACAATGGAAACTCAGTAACACAAACCCATCACCCCCCCTGCATTTCTCTTCTCCTGTACACAACAAGACGCCTCCCCCTCCTCCCAGCCCAACCCAGCCTACAACGCACCCGCAACCCTACTATTTCCTCTCCCCCATGACCACCACCTACAGATGCAAACAATGTTTTTTTTTCTTTCAATTTTTTGGTTTTTGAATTTGCAGAGAGAGAGAGAGAGAGAGAGAGAGAGAGAGGTGGGTAGAGAGCGCAGAGGAGAGAGAGAGATGCAGTCCTTCAAATCTTGTCTGGAACCGACGGTCGGCCAGTGGAACGAGGTCCGGAAGAGGGAGTGGTCGGCGGTGGGACTAGAGTTTGGGGTCGGGGCATGAGGGAGAAGAAATCCGCGCGGGGTGTCCGGGTGATTGCAGTGGGGATTCTGGGTTCGTTGGGGGAGGGATATGTGGATGAAAAACCGAAGGGGGAGGAGTGGTCATAGGGGAATGGGGGAGAAGAGGGGGATTGGGGTGGTTTGACAGGGATGAAGGAGAATAAAAAGAGGATATTTTATTTTTTGAAATAAATCATTATCTTTTTTTTTAATTTTAATTAGATGATTTTACCCAATCTTTTAATTATTTGAAAAGATGAATATTTTATTATGTTTTTACGTGGAGGTGGGCTCCACTTTGCCACATCACCACTCAAATGACCTAGGTTCACAAAATTACTAAAACACCCCTGCCACGTCATCAAATTTAACGGATTTTTGGATGGAGTTGACGGTAGGGGGCAATGTGGAACATCAAACATTGGTCAATGAGGCAAAGTGAGTCGCTTTAACTTTGAGGGGGTAAAGTGAGTTTTGACCAATGTTTCAGGGTGCACTGTAGCTATTAAGCCTTTTATATATATATTTTTTGATTTATTCCTTAACTGATCAATTGAGTTTCGGGGTCTGATAGTTATCTAACATGGTATCAAGAGCTCTTACAATTAAACAAAATGACATGGTACTCTTTTGCAGTGCATCCCCTGGCTACAACTATTCAAGTGAGATTCTTCCAAGCACACCAACACCCCACAGCAGTGACTACACGGTGAATGAAAATGATTATCTGACCCCAGATATTGGTCCAAACACCAAATCATACCACCACCTTGGCCCCAAATTCGCCAACTCCTTCTTCCCCGAGACTTGGATCCTAATGAGGCGAAACTTCATCAACATCAGGCGCACGCCTGAGCTCTTCCTCTCAAGACTAGTGGTCCTCACATTCATGGGCTTCTTGATGGCCACCATGTTCAAAAACCCACCACAAAGCAGTCAAGGCATCACTAATCGCCTCAGTTTCTTCATCTTCACTGTCTGCCTTTTCTTCTTCTCATCCAATGATGCTGTACCCGCCTTCATCCAAGAGCGCTTCATCTTTGTCCGCGAGACAGCCCACAATGCCTACAGAGCCTCCTCATACACAATTGCAGGCCTAATCACATACCTCCCCTTTCTTGCATTGCAAGCAAGTGTCTATGCAGGCATTGTTTGGTTTGCTTTGGGGCTTAGAGGACCCTTCCTATACTTCTTGGTGGTTCTCTATGTCTCTCTTCTCTCCACCAATTCATTTGTGGTGTTTGTCAGCTCAGTTGTGCCTAATTACATCTTGGGCTACGCCGCAGTCATTGCCTTCACTGCCCTCTTCTTCTTGTTCTGTGGCTACTTCTTGAACAGCGATGACATCCCTCCATGTTGGAAATGGATGAACCATGTCTCCACCATGACATATCCATACGAAGGGCTTATTATCAACCAATATCAAACCAACGACACGTTCGGACTCAACACCGATGGCACCAACATAACTGGTTTCAACATCTTGGAAGGTCTTCGCATCAATTATGGCAAACCCCATACTCTTTCTGGATCAAAGAAGTGGGAGAAGGTGTTCATAATGTTGGGTATGACTGTTCTATATAGGATTTTGTTTTACTTAGTCATTCGTTTCGCGTCCAAGAACCAAAGGACGTAGAGTAAAACTCGCAGAGGGAATTCAAGAGAGTGTGGTCATGATGTTGATCAATTTCCTTTTCAAATTTATAGTTTGTCAAGTTGAACTTTTAATTTCTGTTGCTAGCTTCTTTTGTTTTAAATCTTTCAAATCATGTTTATAGCTGCAGGAAATTGATTGTGCGTGTAGCATATTTGTTAACAATTAAGAAACCACGTGGATCAGCAACAACTGAAAACAGTTGGATTTTGGTTTTCCTTTTTTCTCTCTCTAAGTCCATTAAGAATAATTGAAATATATATAGTTTCCTTTTATTGAGGGATCCCTACCAAATTTTTTTCAACAATCCAAACCATCTATTTTTCACTTTGTCATTCATAGATCATCCTTGCAAAACATCATGCAAATTGAAAATCACAAAGGCATCTAATTGAGACCAACAAAATCAATGAACACGGTAATTCAAGAAAGCATTTAAATTTCAATAATTTAATTAAGTGGTCAAATGATATCGGATTCAAGTAATTTTTTGTAGAGATGATTTGAATGAATGTCTACAAAATAGACAGGCAAAAGTTGGTCACAGGGAAGAAGCCTTTCAAATTTTTTAATTTCTGGACCTACCACAAAGAGTTTGCCCCTTTGGTTAAGCAAGTTTTGAGTTTGGATTAGTGAAATACAACGCCAAATGGGCCCTACAAGGAAGTCCTTCAAATAAGCTTATTTGAGAGCTTCTCTCTCTCTCTCTCTCTCTCTCTCTCTCTCTCTCTCTCTCTCTCTCTCTCTCTCTCTCTCTAGATATATATATATATGTATATATATACAGAAATTCTCCTATGTCAACGTCTGGACATTATTATCATGCGGATATCCAGACATTATTATCATGCAGACGTCATGTATTTTCTACTACCCCTCCCTACTTTCCTTATTGATTATAATATCATATGCACAATAATAACGTGAGCACATCAGAATGAGAGAATAACTATATATATAATTTAGGTTCAAGTCAGAGTAATATATCAAAATATTACCCTCTTTTGGGGTAGTCACGCTCCTTACTCTCTCATGAGTCATTTACTGATTAAGAATTTTATTTTTTTTTCGTTTTCTAAATAAATAGTTTATTTTAAAAATAACTGCTTTACTATTTGTCTAATAAACCAAGAGAAAGAGGTTATCCTGTCAAGGAATTTTGGCCTATATATATAACAACTGACAAGGTTTAATACTTTGAATATGCCAATAATCTGTTGGATGCATCGACCCACACGTTGCTGGGAACAGACTAGACTTAGAACTTAATAGTTTATGTTTAAGTGGTTTGACCAATTTATATTACATGCCCTTGAGTCATAGTTCATAGGGCAGGGTCGGCAGCAAAGGGGCCTATAGGTTGAGGATTTAATTTAATATTGATTGCCTCCAACCCTGTGTTATGTAAAGCAAAACATTATATGTATGGGCTTAGTCAAGATGATTAGATCAGATATAATCTCTCTACTCTGCACTGTACTCGAGTTCGAATCCTCCTCTCCGTAGTTTAGATTAGATTAAATTACAATATCACTTGTATAAAAAACAAAAAAACAAAAAATTCTATTTTTTCTTATTTCCATTACTTATAACTTATAAGTAAACATGCTATTATAATTTAGCATCTTCCCATTGTATTTAAAATAATTATGCTTCTGCCGAGAGTAGGTATCACATTGGTGGCTTCCCTCTTTCCCCCTGCTTGACACCCAGGTTGGAAACCCCAAGGGATTTCTCTCCTCCTAATGTAACCAAAAAAAAAAAAAATTATGCTTCTCCAATTCATTTCAGATCAGTGATCGTATACATGTTGCGCTGGAGTCTGATTCCAGTGTGTGGAAGGGATTTTTTTCTATGACATTTGAATCTGAATTCAGCAGTTCAGTTCTATTTTATTTTTCTTTCGTTCCTCGCACTTGTAATAAAGCTACTCATTTGAAGGCCAATTATGCTTCTAAGTTTTCTAGTGCATGTGATTTGGACTCTTTCACTAGTAAAAAAAAACCCTTGCGCGACGAATTCAATTCCGTCGCGCAAACAACAAATCAATCGCGCAAATATAAGCGCGACAGAAATTTCGTCGCGCGTCATTCGTCGCACAAAGGTCGTCAAGAAAGACTTTGCGCGACGAAAAAAAATACTTGGTCGCGCAAAATGAGCGACGATAATATTCCGTCGCACAAATCAAGTTTGCGCGACGAAAAGTTGTTCGTCGTGCTGTTATAGCGCGACGGTTGTGTTCGTCGGCATATCTTTCGCGACGAGAGAATATTCGTCGCGCAAAATTTTGTGCGACGATGTCTGATTCGTCTCGCAACAATTTGCGAGACGCTTAGCTTTCGTCGCACAATAATTAGTGAGACAAAAATTTTTCGACGCTCAATATTTATAGCGACAACGTATTATTCGTCGCGCAAAAACTAGCGCGACGACATATCATTCGTCCCCCAAATATTTGAGCGACGACGTATTATTCGTCGCGCAATAATTAGTTAGACAACAAACTTTTCGTCGCGCATGAATTATTGCGACGAATTAGTTTAGTTAATTATTCGTCGCGCATAGTGAATATATTTTATGTATTTATAATTTTTTTGTTTTAATTTGGGTAATAATTTCACTTTTTTTTATGTTAAAAAAGTAAATTTGGTTTTTTTTGGGTAATTAAATTGCAATCAAAGAAATATAATGAAGAGAAATTGATTTTTATAAATAATAAAAATATTTTAAATGTAATTAAAAAGGTACAAAACTAATCAAAAATCGGTCCAAAATCTATGTTATGTTGCTCGGACGTCTCGACAGGAGCAGATGTCTGGTGGGCATGCTCGGGTTGGATGGGCTCCGAGGTCGACGAGGCACCAAAAAGCGGTGGGATTGGAATGCCGGACTGAGAAAGGGCATGCATAAGCTGTGACATCTGGGTACTATACGAGGCCATTTGGGTAGTATACGTGGCAAGTTGGGTCTTAAGCTCGGCCACCTCAGCTGTCAAAGCAGTCACCCGACTACTTGACTGCGATGATGAATGAGCTCTAGGTTCCCGCCTCCTGGCATTCCCCATCCCCCGACAGTAAGTCCCTGTCCGCCTCCCGAGAGTCTGATCCAACGTCTCCGTCAGGATCTGAAACCCTGCATCTCGTGGAGGATCCACGAGACTGAGCGGAGTATCCGGAGGAAGCCGGGAGGCGGACTGCGCAAGAACTAATCGACTCTTCTCCACCATCGCCGCTGGTTAACATAACATGTTATATTTGTCAATAAACATTCATATAAAACTATGAAACTTGAATGCGTACAATAATAATTAAAATTAAAAAATACTTACATGAAGTGACCCGCCAACTCATTCCCGTGTCGAACATAGACGTCACCAAATACGTCGATCTCCGGAATTTGGACCCCTCTGAATTGAACAAAAGAATTAAAAGTTAGTACCAAATTTTTTCATATTAATATTAATGTCATTAAAATTGAATATAAATAACTTTATTAATACCTCCCGCCGCGCCTCCATCCTATATGAGAATGGCCTAGATCCCGAATGGTGGAGAAGAGTCTTCTTGTTCCTATTGCCTTTATTTGCTCTCGTCTTCTTCTGTTATACAAAAATAAACGTATTTGTTGAAATTGAAATTAAATATTAAAAAGTAAATCAACGTAATTCCCAAAATTTACCAAATATGAAGGATCCACGAAAATGACCGCACAGCCACGTCCAACTATCCTCCCGCCCCTCAAGCTCCGCCGGCAACCCTCTGAAGAGCGACTGCGGATCATCAAATCCCTGAAAATGGTGGTACAAGTCGCTCTTCCATTGCTTGTACCTCTCAAAGAAAGAGTCTGTTGACGTACGTCAACGACTCATCGTCGAGGTCCCCTAAATTGTAGTTCGTCTGCAAGAAATGAATTAAATACATTAAATAATATAAATATATAAAATTTTAAGGAAAAACAATGAAAAGGTAAGATACATACCGACAACTGTCCGCGCACCAACGTCTTCGTCTCGCCAGGCATGACCTTCCAAGAATGCCATAGCATCGGGCAATGGGTCCGCACAATCGCTTCCAATGTCGTGGGCCAATGAGCTATGCCGGGCCGCCGTGGGTGCAGCCCGATGCCGCTTCGTCGTATCCGATGGCCGATACGATCGTTGGTCACCCGAGTGACCTTCGCTGCCTTCAATCGACGACAAGGTCCCCGGTGTTCTTCTTGGCTGCAAAGAAATTTAAATTTAACGTTAAATAACAAATACTATTAAATGCTTGGTCAAAAACAGTTGAAGTTGAAGGAAATCTTTACCTGGTTGTGACCCCGATGCATCGATAACGGATGTCGATGTGGTGTCGGTAATGGTGACGGGGCGGTGACGTCGCCTGGCGCTCAGAGGCTGCGCCACTGATGACGCTGATGACGCCGGTGCATGGGAGGGTCCGGGACCAACCGACAAAGTCTCCATATGTGCTGGAGCAGTGGCAGCTCCTTCCTGAACCGAGGAATGCGAACTCTTGCAGTCGTCACCGCCCTACGACGTCTAATAAGCTCAGACATCTGCACAATTGAACAAAATAAGATATTCGAAAAATTAATTAAACAAAGTAATACAAATAAGCTTTTCTAATAAACTTTGCAACACAGTTTGACCAACCTAGAGTTAACTAATTTGGGCAAACTGATAGTGGTTTTGAAGCTTGTTCTCCCTAGTTTCTAACCCAACAAACGACACTCAAAACAGAGCTATAACGAAGGACAAAACTTGCTCCAAAGTCGGACTCCTAACATGGTATATGTGCAGAAACAGTTTTTGTGCCCAAGTTTGCACAAGGTTTTGACGTATCAAAACCCAACCAAATTGAACGAAACCAATTGTTTTTGTTCCTAGCCAAGTCTACTTTAAAACCCAACAAATGGATTCCTAAACAACTCAACGGAATTGGAGAAAATCAGAGCCAAAGTGAGGCTTACTGACTGACATTTCCCACTGGTTTTCCAGATTTTTACCCAAACTTTGTGACACATTTTGACCAACCTAGACTTAACGAATTTGGGCAAACTTATAGTGGTTTTGAAGCTTCTTCACCCTAGTTTATAACCCAACAAACGACACTCAACATGGAGCTATAACGAAGGACAAAACTAGCTCCAAAGTCAGACTCCTAACATGGTATATGTGCAGAAACAGTTTTTGTGCCCAAGTTTGCACAAGGTTTTGACGTATCAAAACCCAACCAAATTGAACGAAACCAATTGTGTTTTGTTCCTAGCCAAGTATACTTTAAAACCCAACAAATGGATTCCTAAACAACTCAACGGAATTGGAGAAAATCAGAGCCAAAGTGAGGCTTACTGACTGACATTTCCCACTGTTTTTCAGAGTTTTACCCAAACTTTGTGACACATTTTGACCAACCTAGACTTAACGAATTTTGGCAAACTTATAGTGGTTTTGAAGCTTCTTCTCCCTAGTTTATAACCCAACAAAAGACACTCAACATGGAGCTATAACGAAGGACAAACCTAGCTCCAAAGTCAGACTCCTAACATGGTATATGTGCAGAAACAGTTTTTGTGCCCAAGTTTGCACAAGGTTTTGACGTATCAAAACCCAACCAAATTGAACGAAACCAATTGTGTTTTGTTCCTAGCCAAGTCTACTTTAAAACCCAACAAATGGATTCCTAAACAACTCAACGGACTTGGAGAAAATCAGAGCCAAAGTGAGGCTTACTGACTGACATTTCCCACTGTTTTTTCAGATTTTCACCCAAACTTTATATATATAAACCTAACCTAACCAACAATCAGACTAATGCTCACAAATAACACAATGGAAAATCAATACAAGTATCCTACTTAAACCTAACCAACAATCAGACTAATGCTCACAAATAACACAATGGAAAATCATTACAATCAGACTAATTAAACCTAACCAACAAGCAGACTAATGCTCACAAATAACTCAATAAAAATTGCTGTCAAATAAGAAATAATCTCACCTGATATTAGAGGTTCGAACCCAAACACACCAAGTCCAATTCCCAAACACCCGAACCAGAATTTGGGAAGCAGAGTGAGAGAGAGAGAGCGAGAGAGAGACACAGAGAGAGAGAGAGAGGGACAGAGAGAGAGAAAGAGAGAGAGAGAGGCTTGTGCGTGACAGAGGAGTCGGGGTCGGGGTCGGGGTCGAAGAGAGACTGAGAGGGAGAGAGGGTTCGAGGAGATAGAGAGGGCTGCGGAGAAAGAAGGATCGCAGATCTGGTTTATTTTCAGTCCTTTGCGCGACGAACAAAGAGTCATCGCGCGAACCCATTAAAAAATCTTTGCGCGACGACAAACGCCAAATAGACGTCGCGCAATATATAACAAAATACGGCGGATTTTTTATTACACTTTTGCGCGACAAGATAGCTATCGTCGCGCGAAACATTACGCATCTATGCGCGACGCCAAATGTAAGACCGTCGTCGCGCAAGGTCTGAAATTGAAAAAAGTGCGCCTACGATTTCTCTGTTGGACCGCCAAATTTTTAAGCCTTTGCGCGACGAATAATTTATTCGTCGCGCAGACACAAAACCCACGCCCTAAACCGTAAACCTTGTGAAGGCTGAACCCTAAAATTCTAAATGTTTTGCTCGACGAATAAAGAAACAATCGTCGCGTAAAACCAACGTTGCGCGACGAATAAACTGTACTCGTCGCGCAAAGTTAGTAATGCGCGACCCCAAATTTGTTTCGTCGCGCAACACTGAACCCTAAACCCTAAACCCTGTGACCACCGAGCCCTAAGATTCTACGTGTTTTGCGCGACGAGGTACAGTTGATTCGTCGCACAAAGTTAGTATTGCGCGACGAAAAAATTATTCGTCGCGCAAACATTGTTTTTACGCGACGACTATATCATTTGTCGTCGCGCAAAAGATTTAATATATATTTGCGCGACGACAAATAAGTCGTCGCGCAAAATTTTCCTTTTATACATGGCTTTTTAAGGAAAAATCCTATAACTGGCTAAGTCAACTACCTAATTAAGCTGCAATACTTGAAATAATATACCTTGTATAATACTAGTCTTTCGATATGAAGGGGACTCAAACTTCCACGTTTTAATATAACGTAGAACATCTACAGATGTTGAATATCCCATAACAAACCCCGAAATGGAAGAAACTGATTATGAAGAAGAAGAAGATGATGCTTCCATAAAACTCTTTATTAGATCCATTGTTTATAGATTAATGTACCCATTCTTTAAAATTCAAAATTATTATGTACCAATTTTAAATATAAGGAAATCGTTGTACTTAGTTTATTTTAACAAGTAAGGTAGATGGCATGGTCTGTAAATACGTTATTTTATTTTCTAAATCATAAATCATTCTCTAAATCATGAATTCTGCCGCTTAAACCGACGAATAATTCCTAAATGCATAAATAATATATATACGCGACGAATTTAGTTTTTCGTCGCGCAAACATATTAATTTTAAATGATTATTGGAGTGGAAAAACCGATTCCCGTCCGAATTTTATATACTTTTAAATACTTATTTTTATATACCCAATTTCATATACTTTTGTCATAGAGTTTTATAGACCTTTAAATAATTATTTTAATATTTTTAATTTACCAATAGCATTTATTTTTTAATGCATATTGATTTAACTAGTCGGCATACCTCCACAATTTCACAAATCTAATAAAATCCCATATTAATAAAAATTTAATCAACACACCCAAACCCAAAAATTTATCAACACACCCAAAATCCGAAAATCTTAATTTGAAAATTCTTCTTTTGATTTTCTTATGGTTCATAAATCATTCTCTAACTCAAATACCTCCACCATTTTCTTTTGATTTCCTTATGTTTGAATACCTCCACCATATTTTTTTCTACAACTCATTCATCATGAAAAGAGAAATATCATTTACTATGTTTTACATTCACAACCATATACATAAGATAATTATTATACAAAAATTGAATCCTTTAATCAGATTCGAACTATAATAACCTTCGTTATCGCCGCTATCATCACTTTCGGTCTCCCAATCCTCCTCTCGATCCATCACTGTTGTCGTTCGGGCCCACTGCAACATCGTATCGCGGAAGATCACCGAGGTCAATTGTAATTGACTCAATCGGTATTTCGATTGAAGACACTCCTTGTATCTGAAACGGTTCTTGTATAACATTTGTGTCTCGAAGTGTTTCCGCATCATTTTCCATTGAAGATTCTAAACGTTGGTCAGCGACGTTGTCCACATCGTCGTCATCAGTTGGGTCTTGTTCTGGTATAGCATACACGTTCCTCTGATCCATCTTCTGAACAACTTTCCAACCTCTCCCGGCTTTGGGGTCATTAAGATACACGACCTGTTTTGCCATGTTTGCCAAAATGTAAGGGTCGTCATCATACCAAGTTCGGTTAATGTTCACAGATAGTAAGCCATGGTCGATTTTAACACTTCCCTGCCTATTTGGGTTTGTATCAAACCATCGACACTTAAACATAATCACTTGGTATCGGTCTTTGTAAAGCAATTGCACGACAGTTGTTAGTTTGTCATAGAAATCAATGTAAGTACTTTCGCCTCCGCTGGGACATGGACACCGCTGTTTTGCGTACACAACCTCTCATCTCTTGCAGCCCCCAAAAACTTGACGCCGTTAACATGGCAACCCGAGAACAATTCAGCTAATCGGCCCGAATGCAAAGTTATATAACTCTTCACCGTAAGTGGGGAATTCGATGCTTTCAATTGATTAACCTAATAATATACAAAAGATTCACATGTTAATTTGGGAAAATTAAATTAGTACAATATATATGTCAAATACAAATCACTTATAACTTACATATTTGAGAAACCATTGTGGAAACAATTCACGGTGTTTCTTGGCAAACAAATGTGATGGATGTTCGCGCTTCATCATCTCTTCATGCTCATCTAAGTATGTCATGATCTCATCGCAATTGTTCAGTGCAAACCAATGCGCTACCTCCATGTCTTTTACGGAAAACGACTCTTCTCGTCTAGGATCTCCAAAGGGTCGTGCGCTTTGGGCAAAAACAGAAAGTTTCTCCTTTCTCACACCTCCGTCATTATTGCGCTGAGGACGATTGAAAGCCGTCTCCACATCTTTTAAATACATTCCACAGAAAGTAACCGACTCATATTGAACCCAGGCCTCTATAATTGATCCTTCGGGCTTCGCCCTGTTTCGTACACTTTTTTTCAGCTCCCCGAGAAGCCTAAAAAAATAACACAATACGAAACAAATTAGCAAGCGTGGAATAATTATGTATAAACAAATTATGAAGATTATATGTACCTTTCTATTGGATACATCCAGCGATAGTTGATTTGGGCGACAAGCATAGCCTCTTCGGGCAAGTGAACCATCACGTGGATCATACTTGTGAAGAAAGCAGGAGGGAATATCATCTCAAACTTGCATAGGACTTGGACAATGTCATGACGCAATCGATAAATGTCGGTCTTTCTCAACGTTTTTGCCGTCAGTTGGGAAAAAATCTGGACAACAATATGATTGGCTTCACTACATCTTCCGCAATAGGTGTCGAATACCCACAGGAAGGAGGCGTTGAATAAACACATGGCAGTCATGGCTCTTTAGTCCAACAAATTTACCCCGTCAACATTCACGCAACGAGATATATTAGAAGCATACCCATCGGGAAGTTTCTTGACGATACAAACTTTAGAAACTCTTTTACGTCATTCGGCTTCAAGGAAAAAATGCAAGATCCCTTCTAGCTTTATCATTGTCCCTATTCATCCATAAACCCCTTCGTATGCCCATTCTTTCCAAATCAAGACGAGCTTTGATCGTATCCTTTGTCTTGCCCTCAATATCTAGAATCGTGCCCACCAATGTGTCAAATACATTTTTCTCAACATGCATAACGTCGAGATTGTGCCTCAATTTTAATTTCGACCAATATGGGAGCTCAAAAACATAGATTTGTGCGTCCAGTTCATATGTGTAGAAGGTCTAGTCCGACTCACTGTTTTCCCGAACGGAGCAAAATCCAAACGGTTCAAATTGTTCCAAAATCTGATCACCGCACCATTCTCTAGGTCCGAGGCGATGCTCGATGTTTCCGTCGAACTCTTTATCCTTTTCCCGCCACTCGTGGTCCCATGGCAACCATCTCCGATGACCTAGGTAACAAACTTTTCCAGCGTGCCAACCAGATGTTACATCTTCCTTGCATACAGGACATGCCATATAACCCTTAGTGCTCCACCCCGAAACCATTGCATATGCAGGAAAATCATTCACAGTCCACATAATCGCTGCCCGCAAAGTGAACATCTTCCCGTGGATTTATCGTATGTGCGCACACCGTTTGTCCATAACTCCTTTAGCTCATCAACCAACGGCCTTAAGTAAACATCAATTGACCTGCCAGGATCCTCGATTATCAAAACAGTCATCATCATGTATTCTTTCTTCATGCATTTCCAAGGCGGCAAATTATATGGAAATACGAAAATCGGCCAAGTCTTTGTGGTGTTGGTTTAGAACCCCGAACGGATTGAATCCGCTGCTGGCAAGTCCCAATCTAACATTTCGGGAATCAAGAAGAAACCTCGGGAACGCTCGATCGAACTCTTTCCATGCCTCCCCATCTGCAGGATGCCGCATCACATCGCCGTCTACCCGCTTTTCCTTATGCCATCTCATGTCTGTTGATGTATGCGTTGACATATACAATCGCTGCAACCTGGGTTTCGTGGGCGGATAACGCATGACTTTTGTGGGATCCTATTCGTTCGATTACGAGATGTCATTTTGAACCTCGACTCATTGCATATAGGGCAAGTATCCAATGTTTCATACTCTTTGTAAAATAAAATACAATTGTTTTTGCAAGCGTGAATTTTTCATAACCTAATCCAAGACCATTCAACACCTTTTGTGCGTGTCTATGGTCTTTCGGCAAACAATTGTCCTTCGGAAGCATTCTTTTGAAAACTCCCAAAAAGTAATCGAAACACTTGTTCGACATACGATACTTTATTTTTCCCTGCATGAGCTCCACAATGGCCGTGAGAACGGAAAAGCTCTCGCACCCGGGTATAACTCTTGGTTGGCATTTTTAACAGCTTTTCATATTCTCCGAACTCTGACCGTCCATTGGAGTAGGCACGTCATCTTCCCCTTCACGATTGGTGCTTGTCGATGCAAATGGAAAAGCATCATTTATAATATCCATGACTTGTTCATTAGGATCGACAATGGGCTCAACATTTTCCACTCTTGTGGCATTTGAAGACTCAGCATTGTCTCGAGATGGTTCACCGTGAAGGTTCCAAATGCTATATGTCTCAATCATTCCATTTCTTACTAAATGAAATGCAACATTTTCAATTGTCTCCCACAAAGTGTTGTTACACCTCCTACAAGGACACCGGATTCTAGTTGCACCAGGATTGTGTGTACGTGTAAAGTCAATAAAATCCTCGATTCCATCCAAGTATTCGTCTGCGCATCTATTCGGGTTCTGTATCCACCTTCCGCTCATAATTCCTGGAACCACAATCACACCACAACAATCACAACAACTTCATACGAAGTCTTAATGTCACCTTATGCCTCCGGTAAGGGCCCTATCCCATTCGGGAATGCATAGGCATGTCACGTAATGTACGCTACATGAGATTAGATTTCGACGTGGGTGAATTTCGGCAGCATCTCGACATAGTTCTTGAGGTGTACCGTAGGTATGAATACCTACGTACCACCCGAAGAACGCATGCAGATAACACCGAAATCTCCACAATCGAAACCTAATCCTGTAGTCGTACATTACGTGACATAACTATACATTCCCAAACTGTCCAAATAATGGGACAATTCAAGAATTAATTGGACCGCAGTCATGCTTTACGCATCCATGCACGAAATCCAACTAATCTCGAACGGGAAACTAAGTGTTACTAAACATAAAAATAAAAAAGTACGAAGTTAATTTCAATTAACTTCGTACATCACAACACATTGTGCTACATCACGCACAATTTAACAATATAATATAAATATAATTTCTCGAAAAAATATAAACATAACAAACTAAGTTTAACATAATGTAATTAATTATACATTTTTAAAATATAAAACGAAGAAAATACCTTCTTAATCGTTCTTCGTCAATCGCTAATCACACGTAATATTCCTATAGACAACGAAATTAATGCCGTTAGAATAAGTTGACATTAATACTTTTATAGTAACGAAAAAAAAATCCTTACCCGAAGGCAACAATAACACAACTTTGGAGGCAAACTGCAATTTTTTTTGCAGTTTGCCTCTGCCAGAATTCTGGTTATATAGGCAGATCAAGGTATTTTGCGCGACGAATAAGGTATTCGTCGCGCAAACATTTGTCGCGCAAATCAAATTATTCGTCGCGCAAAAAATCTGTTCGTCGCACATAAAAATATTTCGTCGCGCAAACATTCAAATTCCTCGCGCAAACAGTTGTCGACATAGAACTTTACGCGACGAATAATTTTTTCGTCGCGAAAACATTAGTCCCGCAAAATTATGTCGGCAAACAGTTGTCGACATCGAACTTTATGCGACGAATAAATTTTTCCGTCGCAAAATTTGTTGTCTGACATTCACCTTTACGCGACGATTAATTTGTTTCGTCGCGCAAGTTGTTGGCGCCAAAAAAACTCCCGCGTTTATATTTATGCGACGAAGAATTTTTCGGTCCAAATAAAGTTTCTTGCGCGACGAATACTTTTTCGTCGCGCAAATAATTTGCGCGACGATTAATTGTCGTCGCTCATAGAATGGTCGCGCAAAGTTTCGTTGCGCAGCGTTTTTGATTTGGTTGCGCAAAATTAGTCGCTCCATTATTTGGGCGACGAGAAATTTTTGTTCGTCGCGCAAGATTTTGTCGCGCAAGGGTTTTTTTTTACTAGTGTTTGCCTCCGCTTCGGATGCTTCTATCACGTCAGAAGGATGTAAACATTCATTTTGATGGTCAATATCAAGTTAGGGTTACTGACTTCAATGGTTCCCCAATTAGGCAACGTCTACGGTACACAGGTGTATCGATACACCAGCTATTTTTAATTTGGCATGTGCAATGCACATGCAATTTTTATTTTTTTATTTTTTTGTTTTTAAAAAAAACCTGCTATAGCAGGTTAAGGATTTGTGAAATTTTAACGTTAACAGGACTCCTTGCTCTTTAAACTATCTACGCTGCTGAACTTGCCGCCGCTGCTTGTGGTGAAGTTTGTCATCTCCTCCATTGGTTGTCACATGTTTCCTAAGGTATAAACCACTGGATATCACTGGGTTTTGAGTTTTCTAAGGTTTGTGTGTCTTCCAGATTGTTTTTGTAGCAATAGCAAGGGTCTGTAAGTTCCAACTTGTAGTCGACGTTTTTTAGCAAGGTTTGTAGGAGGAGACTTTACTGTAGATCGATTTGTGAATGACTGTATATCAATTTGGCAATTTATGGGTATCGATTGGGCAATCATGGGTATCGATTTGGCAGTTCTTGATTATCGATATAGCAATTCCCGTATAACAATTTGGCAATTACGCCATATTAGTTGGGGAATTATTGTCTATCGCTTTGCCATAATTATAAATTTTGACCAAGTCGGTAGATAGTAATCTCCTAATCGAGGGAAAAGCATTGCCAAACTGATATTGAGTAATTATCAAAGCGATAAACAGTATTGCAAATTGATAAAAACTTATAATCACCCATTATCCGTTATCCATTAAATATTGTTTTGTGAATGCAGGTTCATAGTAAAGAATGTTCATCAATTGAGATTATAAAATGGTGGGAAAGAAAAGTATTGGGAATGACAAAGAGGAAAAAACAACAAACGACAACTCCAAAATGACAATTTTTTGGCATTCCACTTCTCCCACGTTGTAAATAAGCACATAAATCTTGTTATTTAAAATATTTAGGTTCCGGTGTACAACGTCACAGTATTTCACTTCCCTAACATTGTAATATTAGTTCTTATTGTAGTAAACACTTGTTTTTACTTTAAATAGGACCCAATTTACATCTTTAACATCCACCGTTTCCAATTCATTGTAATTGGGATCCTTACAAGTATAAATAGAAGATTGTCATATTATGGATTAGGATTTACCATGACATGGTAAACCATATGCATAACCTTGTAAATAGGCACATAAATCTTGTAATTTAAAAGATTTAGGTTCCAAGTACAACGTTATGGTATTTCACTTCCCCAACATTGTAATATTAGTCCTTATTGTAGTAAACACATGTTTTTACTTTAAATAGGACCCCATTTACATATTTAACGTCCACCGTTTCCAATTCATTGTAATTGGGATTCTTACAAGTATAAATAGAAGATCACCACATTATGGATTATGATTTACCATGACATGGTAAACCATATGCATAAACTTGTAAATAGACACATAGATCTAGTAATTTATTTATGGATCCAAGTGATGAAAAAAACAATAATCGGCTAATTGATAGCCGTAATTGATCAACAGTTAGCCATTGATCGACACCTCGAGAACTGGTAATTACCTTCATAAAAGCCACTTGGGATCCTTACAAGTATAAATAGAAGATTACCATATTATCGATATGCATAAACTTGTAAATAAGCACATAAATCTTGTTATTTAAAAGATTTAGGTTCCGGTGTATAAAGTTTTGGTATTCCACTTCCCCAACGTTGTAATATTAGTCCTTACTTTAGTAAACACATGTTTTTACTTGAAATAGGACTTCATTTACATCTTTAACGTCCACCGTTTCCAATTCATTGTAATTGGGATCATTACAAGTATAAATAGAAGATTACCATATTATGGATTATGATTTACCATGACATGGTAAACCATATGCATAAACTTGTAAATAGACACATAACTCTAGTAATTTATTTATGGATCCAAGTGATGAAAAAAAAAACAATAATCGACTAATTGATACCCAGTAATTGACCAACATGTAGCCATTGATCGGCACCTCGAGAACTGGTAATTACCTTCGTAAAAGCCAATTGGGATCCTTACAAGTATAAATAGAATATTACAATATTATGGATTATGATTTACCATGAAATGGTAAATCATATGCATAAACTTGTAAATAGGCACATAAATCTTGTTATTTAAAAGATTTAGGTTCTAGTGTACAAAGTTTTGGTATTCCACTTCCCCAACGTTGTAATATTAGTCATTACTATAGTAAACACATGTTTTTACTTTAAATAGGACCCAATTTACATCTTTAACGTCCACCGTTTCCAATTCATTGCAATTGGGATCCTTACAAGTATAAATAGAAGATTACCATATTATGGATTATGATTTACCCTGACATGGTAAACCATATGCATAACCTTGTAAATAAGCACATAAATCTAGTAATTTAAAAGATTTAGGTTTTGGTGTACAACGTTACGGTATTCCACTTCCCCAACGTTGTAATATTAGTCCTTATTGTAGTAAACACATGTTTTTACTTTAAATAGGACCCCATTTACATCTTTAACGTTCACCGTTTCCAATTTATTGTAATTGAAATCCTTACAAGTATAAATAAAAGATTACCATATTATGGATTATGATTTACCATGACATGGTAAACCATATGCAAAAACTTATTAATAGGCACATAAATCTAGTAATTTATTTAGATAAACTTATGGATCCAAGTGAAGAAAAGAAAAAAACAATAATCGGCTAATTGATAGCCGTAATTGACTAACAGTTAGTCATTGATCGGCACCTTGAGAATTGGTAATTACCTTCGTAAAAGCCAATTGGATTTCCGTATCCAATTAGCCACCACCGATTTGGCAATAGCAAAAACAAATTTATTTAGATAAACTTGTGATCTATGTGATGAAAAGGAAAAAAACTATAATTGACTAACAGTTAGCCATTGATCGGCACCTCGAGAACTGATAATTACCTTAGTGGCTGGTAGAATATGAAGAAGTGAAAAAGTGGAGTTAAGTTAGGGTTAGCCAAAACCAAAAGGACGCGCCAAAATTTTGGGCTTCCCCTTTTTCTTTTTTAAATACTTTTGGTGTACTTCATTTGAAAATAAAATTTTAAGACTTTACCCTTAAAAATTTTTTAAAACAAATAATGGGATTATGAATGAATATTCGTATTTCTTTAAGGCCTTTCATGTGAATTTTTTTTTTCATTTCAATAATTAAATATTGAGAATATCCGCACCCCGACATTTTTGTGACATAACAATAATCCTTATTTATGGGTGCTCTAATTCGTTTGCTACTTACTCAGCTATTGGATGAATTGAAAACCAAACCAAATGTGACACATTTATTGCCTAGGCACATTGTACATTAGAGGATTAAACAAAAATTGATACCTACATACATATTAATTACATTTGGGTAACGATTACATACACGTACATTATATTAGGGTAAGTATACAAGATGTACACTATGGGATATCTTAGGCAATGTGAATTAATTCACTTATATGTAATGATTACATACACGTACGTTATATTAGGGTAAGTATACAAGATGTACACTATGGGATATCTTAGGCAATGTGAATTAATTCACTTATTGTATAAGTGTTGTAATCAAAGTTAATTTCAAGTCCATTACATACATCTATGTTACATTTGGGTAAGTATACAAGATGTACACTATAAGATATCTCAGGCAGCGTTAATTCATTTGCTTATTGTATAAGTACTCTGATAAAATCCAATTTCAAGTTGATTACATACACGTACGTTACACTAGGATAACTATACAAGATGTACACTATACCATATCTTAGGCAACGTTAATTCATTCGCTTATTGTATAAGTGTTGTAATCAAAGTTAATTTCAAGTCCATTACATACATGCATGTTACATTTGGGTAAATATACAAGATGTACACTATAGGATATCTCAGGCATCGTTAATTCATTTGCTTATTGTATAAGTACTCTAATCAAATCCAATTTCAAGTTGATTATATACACGTACGTGATGCTAGGATAACTATACAAGATGTACGTATACCATATCTTAGGCAACTTTAATTCATTCGCTTATTGTATATGTGCTCTAATCAAATCCAATTCAATCCAATATTAGTTTCATGATTATTTTGTGTACATTCATATGTTTAATTACATTAAACCTAACGAAAAATGTTTCATATTTCATGATTGTCTTTTTTCATTATCAAAGTCGATCATTCAATCCAATTGATATTGAATTGGGTTTAAAGCCCTTATCCGATCGGAATTGAATTGAGAAAATCACAATCTATATTGGATCGGATGAGAATTAGCCAAATTAAATTGGTTTCGAACCGATGGACACCCCTTGTGGTTTTTTCTTTTTTTCGTTGTTGTACTAACTTATACAACTATAAAATTAATTACCACAAAAATAAAAATTCAACAAAATATGCCTACTTTGGTGGTATGGTGCATAATATGTGTACATGGTCATTGGTTCGATGTTCCTTAATGTAATTTTATATTTTTTTTTTTTTGGAAAAATAAAAAGAAAAAGAAAAAATATTGGAATACAACATAAGTGAGACTCGAACTCGCCCCTCAGACAAAGCTACAAGTAAACCAAACCAACTCCACTAGACACAATTGTGCACAATGGAAACGCAAATGCCCCTTTATGATGTGGTAATTGGTAGCAAAATCAACATAAAATCGTCACTTTACTGTATATCGATTCGGCAATTGATGGGTATCGCGTTGGTAATTGATGGGTATCGATTTGGTAATTTTGGGATAAAGATTTGGCAATTACTGGAAAAGAATTTTTTTTAGGTTGAAAATGCTTTCCAAGCCTTGAGAGTTGATGCAGTCAGAAAATTGCCTTCTTCAAATCCCAATACTTCTTTGTTAATCTGCAAATAAGGAAAAAATTACTTTTAATAAAAGGTAAAAATAATCTCCTTTATGAAACTCAACACAACCCTTTCAGTCATTGTTTAATCTTTACCAATGTGGGAGACAGTTTCGCATACTCATCTATGAGCCACCACCATGTGAAGATGACGACCACCACAAATCCAGCGACAATGATGAAATTTTTTTTTGACGAAGCCCTAAATCATGAATAAGAGCCACCACCACGTGAACTATGTACTTGCCCTCTCAATAGTGCTAGTGCAATGACAACGCCAACAAAACGAGTTCTAATGAAGAAGAAGATGAGCCAAGATAGAGTTTTAATGGAGAATAATAATCGCTAAGCGTATTCACATTCCTGCTTATACATTTTCTTATTCTAGCGTGGTTTTTTTTTTTTTATACCAAATATATTTTAATTTTAACCTACAATAACAGGTTTTTAGGTTACCCCTTATTGAATGATGTAGATTAGCTTATATTTTTTTTTATCAATCCAATGGTCTATATCCTATGGTGTATCCATACACCAAAGGACTGTAGAATTTTCCCCCCAATTATAGCTCCAGTATCATTTTAGTCAACCAACTAAATTTTTTACTTCAACAATCCTTCAATTATTCATTTGGTATCGAAATGGTCCCACCGTGACAGATTCCGTCACTTTTGATCACGAGATGGGCACGTGATTGAGCTTTGAAGGGTATATGCGACTTTTTGATCTCCCAACTTCCTCTACACACCCAACATCAGTTCAACCGCAGCCCCCACCCCAGTTGCCAGTTCAACCGCAACATTCTCCAACCACCATCGAAGCCACCCCCATCCAATCCCTTACCCCATCACCCCAAACCCACCCAAGTGGCCTTTCGACCAATTAAAAAAAACTCCAAGCGGCCAGTGCTTGCTCCAAACCCCACTGCCCGTACACGCTCTTCACATACCCATTCCTCCAAATTCACGACTTGACGGCCATGCATTCTAGCGCATGTGAGGTGAAAGCCGCGCTCGCAGCCGCCGCAGCCAACCACATGGCGGTGAACCTCGGGCTTGCTGCAGAAGTGGCAATGGAAGCCGCGAGCCTAGTCGGGAACACAGAAACAGAGAGACCGGTTTTGCTTGGGGAAATTGCTTGGATAAGGGCGTACGACGTCGTATGAATCAGAGGAGGCTGGAGGCAGTGGCGGACCCCATGGCAACCATGGAAATGGGCTTTAAGGTCCTTGTTTGCTGGTGGTGCGACTTGGAGTTTCCAACCAACTGCTCGACGGAAGTCCAGAGGAAGAGAAGGGTTTTTATTGGGATCTAATGGACCAAAATCTTTGGAATTCAGCATCCTTGTGAGGCCATCAAATCATTGAGGATTTGTACTGGGTGAGGAAAAGGGAGGGGTTGCGTTTTGGGGATGGTCGGGGAAGACTGGATTTGGGTTGGGTGGGTTATTTTTCTTTTTCTTTTTAGTTTTTTTGTTATTTTATTTTTGTATTTATCTGTTTTTTAATTTTTTTTTAATTAATTTAAACAATTGAGAAATTTTTTATTAATTTTTAAGTCAATCTCAACCAAAAAAAAAGCTATGTGGCTGGTGAGTGGGTGGTGAGATTCAATTTTTTTAATTTTCTAAGTTTTATAATATGTTCCTTCAATTTTTAATTATTTATTAAAATTTTAATTCATATGGATAGTTTTACCCCTCAATTTAACGGTAATATTAACAGTTTTTAACGGTATGACTGTTTTTAGACCCGGCAATATTGTACACGACCCATTAACACGACACGAATTCGCAAAAAAATTTCAGTTTTCGGGTTCGTGTTATCGGGTCATGTTGCTATCGTGTTGACCCGATAGTCACACGAATTGTTATCGTGTCGTTTCGTGTTGATTCGCAAAAAACACGAATTAACCCGTTAAGGGGGTATTTTTGTAATTTTAAATTCTAAAAAAATCATTACTTTGCTTACCAACCCTAGCTCTCTCTTCATTCATTCTTCATTTCAGCCGCCTCCTTCCTTCAGTCTCTCTCTCTCTCAAACCTCATCTTCTCTTCTTCTTCCAACTCAGGCTTCGTCCTCATCTTCTCTTCAAAGTATGGCAACAATGGTGGGCTCACACACATAGCTTCTCAGGTAATCTTCTAATACCCACTGTGCAGCCATGATTTTTCTCTTTTATTTCATGCTCATTGAGTTTAAGGGCACAAATATTTGTGTTTATTTCTAATACCCACTGTGCAGCCATGATTTGGTTGTCGGTTTTCTCTATAGGGTTTCTATTGCTACTAAAGCACAATTTTGTGATTTGTTGTTACAGAGGTATTGAGCACGAATAATGCTCATTCGTGCTTTTGTTCTGACAATCATTTGTGTTTTATATGAAAAGAGCACAAATATAATTTATTTGTGCTTAATGTTAGAAAAGACAGCACAATTTTGTATTTGTACTTTTATGACGAGTTTTGTAGTAGTGATGAAACCAACCTGCCATAATCATGATGAATTTGCTGTGAATTTTTTGCTGTTATTGGGCATTAAAGAAAGACCACCATTATTATTTTACTTGTGAACCACCATTATTATTAAAGAAAAACCACCATGCTTTATTATTATTTGTATTTGACTAGTTAAATGGTCCTGCCAGTGCCATCGTCTAGATTAAGATGGGTTTTCTACTTTTCAGTTTACATATTCAATATTGGTTTACATGTTCAATATTATTTTACATTATGAGTTTTTGTTTTTATGAACTACGTTCTGGGTTTCTTAGTTTGTTAATTTATATTGGGTTTTTTTTTTAAGGGAATATGGATGTTTCAGAAAATAGCCCTGTCAATCCTATGGAGATTAATGATGAGGAGTCTGTGGATGTTTCAAATTCAATGGGTACAGCTACTGAAAATACAGAAGAGAGAGAGATAAGCCCTACAAAGAAAAAGGTTAGAGTCAATGTGGGTAAGCGTAAACTAAGATCTCCTGCTTGGGAATCATTTGATATCTTGCCTCTTGATGAAGATAATGAGCATGAGAGGTATTGATAAGTAATTGATATTTTATCAATGTAATATTTCTCAATAATTGTATGCTTTCTCATAGTTTTCTATGTTTTCTTTTTCATCCAGGAAAATTGCAAGTGACATGTTGAAGTTTGGATCATGATCATGGATGGATGCTATGCTACTTCATACATGTTATTTCTACTTTTTGTTATCTCAAGCTTGGTGTAAATGTTTAATACATTTTAAGCTATTTTTGGAATGTTATTGTTTTTTTTTGGGTATGTATAATGACATAATGTATTTGTTTGGACTTAGACTTTGGAGACATTTTATTTTAAGATTTTAAAATTTATTAAAAAAAATATTTATTTTTCTTATCGTGTGATTCGTGTCGTGTCGTGTCGTGTTACCCGCGAATTGTAACGGGTCGTGTTCGTGTTGGACATTCTCAACCCGTTTTCTTATCGTGTCGTGTCGTGTCAACCCGTTAAGAAAATCGTGTTGACACGAACACGACACGAATGCCAGGTCTAACTGTTTTGATACCAAATAAAAAGTTGAGGGACCATTGAAGTCAAAAATTTAGTTGGTTGACCAAAATGATACTGGAGCTATAGTTGGGGGACCATTGAAGTCAATAACCCTATCAAGTTATCGTTTCTGGAAAAAAAAAAACAAAAAACAAAATCCCTTTGCAAGCTGAGGTCATGTTTACTTTCTAGGAATTAGCAAAATAAGGAATGAGAGACTATAATACGATGGTAATACTTCCACTCAAAATATGTCATGTGTCATTTTAGAAAGAAAATAATTATTCTTTTTTACAGGTAGACTTTATTATATCCGTTAAAATAAAATTAGAAAAATAAAAAAACTTAAGAAAATGTCCTAGCAACCTAACCCAATGCCTCTCCCACACCACCCCCAACGCCACCCCCTCTGTCTTCTTCTTCCTCTGGCTGCCATCAATAGACATTAGTCACAAGTATAGGCGGATCTATAGAGGCGCAAGGAGGCGCAACTATACCCTTTCTCGCTGGAGAAAGCGTTGCAGGTGCCGGAATGTTGCCCCTTCGCTCAGGCTGCTGCGTACCCCACCTGGTCGACAAAAGTCCTCTTTGAACCTTAATCCTTTTCTACACGCTTGTATTTTTTAATTTTTTAATTTTTTTAATTTTTAATTTTTTTAAAAAAAAAAATCCTTGGCCAAAACGACATCGTTTTGGACCAAGGGAAAAAAATCGTACTGTAGATGGAAAAGAAGGAGTTCCTTTAGCAATAAGGAGATTTTTCTTCTTTTTTATAATTAAAAAAAAAGAAAAAGAAAAATGAGTCCCTTTTTGAGAGATTCTTTATGTCCCCACCACCATGTATGTGTTTTTGTGTTTTTTGTTTTTGTTTTAAGAGAACTCCAAGTCTTTTATAAAAACTGATTCATCGATCAAGTCTTATGCCAAATAAATAAAATTTTATATTTTACAGAAAAGTTGGTGAATACATGGAGGAGTAGAATATACAACTGAAATTGGTACTTATAGGTGAAGGGGGTAAATTAAAACCCCAATTGATAGATGTATGACAACAATGATCAAATAACCTGGAGACAATATGACTAGTCAACAACTAGTCATAGACCTATGAACATTTAAGCATAACACAAATGCACAACATATCAAATATATATTCAAATCCCTGCAAGCCTAGAAGATAACTACGTGACAACCTAGGCACTCAGAAAGACACATCAATCTAGGCATCCCCTGTGCTAGCAACAACTAGAGTGATAGGTGTGTGAACATTCATCAACATTTCAGATATAACACGTAGAGTATGACTAGGCCTAGGCATATAAATCAGAGAATCACATCAGAAATGTTTACCCAGAAACCCACCATTGGGAAAAACTAGGGGTCATCACTTCGACCAGACAATCCACTAAGTCAAGAAGGTTCTTACAGAAAAAGTAATCACAAGCTCAAGCAATCCTAGGTCTATTTAGGAAATGAGCACTACCTCCATGTGCAACCTTTTTCTCCAAACTTAGTTGAGCTAGTAGCTTGTCCTTCATAGAAATGGCAACTAGTGACAGGACCCGACCCAGATTCCACCCCGGAACCCGCGCCGGACCCTGTGGTCAACCGACATCGGCACTTACTAAAAGAATCCCTCTTCCCAAGACAAACACACAAAGGGGGTCAAGACTTATGCCGAAAAACGGGCAGAGTCTCCCCAGAAAAACAACCAAACCCAAAGTTCCAACCTGTTCAAAAACAGTAGAATAAGTACAACCAACTGCCAGCATGCAATAAATACATAACAGGCCTCTGGCCAACAAGTTCAACCCTAATGGGCAATAACAGAGCAACTAAGAGTATGCAAGTTTAACAGCAGAAATTCAAAGTTAAGAGAAGGGACACGAGGTCCTACAATTAAGTCGACGCTCGAGAAGAGAAACGCTCGGCCGGACGGTAACGAAGCACGACTAGGGCCTGGGGGGCGCAAAACAGAAAAGTGTGAGTGGACAAAACAAAGTTTAGTAGTTTAAAACAACGTACTAACCCCGCCGTTTAAAAACCATGTAAACCATGCACTTAAAATCTGTTGTATATAAAATTGATTCAAAAACCAATATCTCAAAATAATCAAGAAATAAAACCAAACCTAACCTTTTTCTTTCCCTGAGGCAAAGCCTCCCAAAACCGATCCGCGTAGACATAAATATAATTAAAAACCGAAAGAACTTGAAAATCAAAAGCATAAGAATATAATAAAGTTTCCAAATAACAAAACAATGTAAAAGTCTAAAGACTAAGATAAATCCAAGAAATCCAAAACCACCACAAAGTAAATAAAAACACTTTAAAAGACTTTAACCCTTTCTTTCCCACACTCAAAACAACCGCATGCCCGTAGGCACTGCAAGCGAGGAAGTATCCTCACCGAAAGAAAATAAGAATACGAAGATACTAACTCACGCGTATAGATATAATATAAACTCGACACCAAAACAAGTACCAGGGGGAAACAATCCAACAGGGGATTGTTTAACTGGACACCGGGACAACATTCACGATGGTCTCATGCCCAGGATAACTGGACATCGGACGGCATCGCAATGGCCTCGTGCCCAGGGTCGAGCCGTCCAACTGGGACTAAGCTCCCCGGCCCGCATGGCAGAATCCTCAATAACCATGCGTCCGAACTAGTCATACGCGCAGACTACCCAATCAAGGGTCTACGGCTACACCCCGTTAAGGTATGCACCGGATCGAACCATACACCAAAACCATGTCACCATATCAAGAACAGGGGGAGGTACATAATACAGTGCAACTGCACTCAAATTAACACCACACGAAAATCCACATACCAATTTAACCACATGCACCCATCCCCAAAATATCACACACCAGAACAAATATACATATAACAAATCCAACAACACCATATAGTCAAAATAAGGACATCACCGTCCCAAACATACAATTCTATAATTAAAATAGACACAAGCATCAAACGACGGTATAATAAATCCAAAAACCAATAAAATATCAAATCACGGAAAATGCACCATTAAACCATAAACAAAACCGAAGTCAAGAAAACCTCAAGTCAAACCCCGAAACGTATTATTCAAAATATACACGTATATATACATATACAAATATATATATATATATATATATATATAAAACATAATTATCCTTTAAAATACAAAAGTTCAAACTCAAGCATTCAAAATTTCCACGTATAATCGACCTCCCTGAAATCAGTACTTTAAACCAACATAAACAGTGATACAATAAAATATAACCGAAAGTCCAAACCATTATACATATATGTTCGAAAACTCCAAATCAAAGTAGATATACTTATATACTCAAAGTAGATATATATATTCAAAGTGGATATACATACTTATTTTCAAAGTAGATATATATATATATATGTAATATATATTCAAAGTAGATAAGTATAATTATTTTCAAGTAGAGAAATATATACAATATACATTCAAAGTAGCTATATATATACATATATATACATATGATCAATTCCCGATAATCCGACATATGTTTCCGATAGCCTCATTTATCCGACATGTATTCTCGATAGCCTCAATAATCCGACATGATCCTTCCAAGTTGATCTATATGTATATACATATATATATATATATATATATATATATATATATATATATATATATATATATATAATCAAAGTATTAACATGAACATAATTAATAAGGTTTAAATACCAAAACCAAATACGTAGTCAACCGGACTATACTAGCGTCCAAAACTTACCGCCCAAATACTCAATTCAAAGTAGGTATATTTATATAATCAAAGTAGATATATAAGTTTCCCAAAAATATAAAGTATAAATTCCAAAGGTTTAAAGTATAACTCACGACAATCGTAATAATAAAATATTAAGGTCCGAAACCCAAACAAAACCATAAACTTAAATATTAAATATAATTCATACGGAAAATCCAATAAATTCCACTGTACCCAAATCCGTGCATAAAACTACCGGACGCTTGACTCGTCCCAAAATCAATACTTAAATATAAGCATAAGAATAAAATATAGCCAACAGGGCTCCACAACCAAACCGGCAACCCAAGTCAAATATAAAATTCGAATACCAAAACAATCATAATAAATCCATCCAAAGATCAAATCAAGATTCAAAACAATATTTAAATCTCATTTACATGCATCACATTCAATTCTTTAAAACCATGCTTGTTTGAAAACAAAGTCCACTCACCGTTGGTCCCTCGCTGCTCAACCCGGAAAGGATTCCACACGAGGATCACGAAGAGCTTGAGAACCTAATTCAAGAACACGAGGATTACGATTAACAACCGGACCGAAGCGATAACCTTAAAAGTCAACCTTAACCAAACTCAACTCAAGTGTACCAAAACGTCGTACGAGGAATTCTAAGGTCAACGACGTTCGTTAGAGGCAGAACCGACCTCGGGAGACGCTCGGTCAACCCTGGTCAAACTTGGTCAAACTTACTGGAATAGGTCAAACCGGGCCCGTGGGTCCTATGACCTCCAAACTTAGATCCGAAAATTCCTATAGGCTCACTACGGTTTGAAGAACACGTCCCAAAAGTTTGGTCACGATCGAACGGTCGGATTTCTCACGATCGCACGATCGAACGATTACGGTTTAACTCAAACTTGAAGTCGTTGATTCGGAGCATCCGGGGCTCCGAATCACGATCCGTCAAATCCTACACGTTCTTAGAAATACGGGGAACAACATACGTGAATTCGGTTTCGATCCAACGGTCCGAACACGTCGAACCCACGTAACGCATAATAGGCGCACAATGGTTCGAGGTCCAAACGACGTCCGAATCGAAATCCGAATATACGTACGCGTTCACAACGACTCAAGGATTTCACGGGGATGGAGAACCGCCGCCACACGCGCCGGCAGCGCGTGGTGGGTGTGTAGAGCAATTCCGGCCGACGACAAAACTTCACACCGGCCGACACCACCCACACCACTAGGACCACCACGTCGAGGTGAGTTCAGAACCGGTGGAACCCGGTCAAGAACCGGCCGGATTCCGGCCAAACCGTCGACAAGAATTCCGGCCAAAACTGAGTTTTTGCTCCGATCGATTTGCGACCAAATCGATCGATTCCAAGCCTAGAAACAGCTAGAGGGGTTCAAGAGGAGGAGAAAGCTCACCTGGATCGACGCCAAAGCTTGCCGGAAACCGCCGTACGAAGCCGGCGAAGTTTGAGCTAGAACCGCCTGCTTTTGGTGAAATTCACGAGATACGGTGGCTGGGACGGGCTGGCTACGGTGGGGTAGGACCGGACGAGGTGGCCGATCTTTTGGGTGTGGTCCCGACCCAGGTGGTGGCCGGTGGTGGCGCCGCCGTCCAAAGAGGCAACCGGCTGTACAATGGGGGGTTGTGCACGCGGAGAGAGAGAGAGAGAGAGAGAGAGAGAGAGTTATTAAAATATTACACTTTATCGTTTGTTATCCGAATTGATCGTGCCGCACGTCCCCGGACTCGTTTCGACGTGCCGGACGCAATGGCGCAACCCGTTTCGCCAAATTGTCGTCCGAAAATTAAGTTGACCAAAATGCCCTTTTTAATTATTAATTTCTTATTTAATTCAAATTTCATTATTTTAATTATTTTAATTCATTTTAAATTCCTTTTTAATTCTTTATTTGTTTAATTCAATTAATTTAATTAATTTCCTTTAATTTTGGGTCAGGGTCGTTACAACTAGTCCATCAGCTTCTCCACCCCATGGCACCGCCACTCAGCACCAAATTGACAGATCGATGAATATGTGGATTCAAGGAATAAAAGATCGAATTCTTCAAGAACCCATTCTTGAATAAATTAATCCAAGAATATGATCTAGATATGAATAAGAATGTGTTTAATTATCCTAGATGCAGATTTTGAAGAACAAAACAGATTTAAAACACAATTTGAAAATCTCATTTTGGAAACCTCATACCTTACTCATCTCACCATTTGTAGAGGAGAAGAAGAAGAGGACTCTCTTTCTCTCTCTCAAAAAAGATGAAAGAATGTGTGAAAAATGATTTCAAATATCAAAGAAGATTTTAAAAACCATTTTTCAAAATCTCATAATGAAAACCCAGACTTCACATAGAAGAAAGGCTCACAAAATTCTCTCTATCTGTCAAAGTGACGGCTACAGCGTTGTAGCCTCCGTTTTTTACCCAAAAAGAAGTCTGCCCTAAATTCCCCTAGCTGGCATCCACTCATTGGCTTCATAATAAGACAAAAAAATCATTAGAAAAGAAAACCTGTAGTTGGTAACACATGAGAAATTAAATGAGCTCGCAGTGAACTGGCAGTAAAGGATGACTAGTCATCACGTTGAATCGATATGTCCTAATATATATGCAATGCATGATTTAACTCTGACGATCTTGATTGCATCTTACCTTTTTCCTTTGAAAATATAATGTGAAATGAAACCTCGTCGGCAACAATTGTCGGTTAATTGTAATATTATTTTTTTTCTATGAATTATTAATGACATTGTTATTGTTTAAAATATAAGGATATTTGGTTGTCAATTTTTATTTAAAACCTTTTAGTTTTTCAAAATTGCACCTCCGCCGAAACAGTCATGGATCCGCTAGTGGTCACAACTAAGCCAAATCCCCATAACTCAATAAATTGTTGCAACCAGGAAACTTCATCATCATTATCAATGAATTAAATAATTATCTCATCTTAATATTTTATGGGGCTTATTAGATCCACAACCGAGAACCAACATAATACCCAACACAATCAACCTTTTCAATATCAATATTTGATATGGCCTGTTTGTGATACACCCACCTTCCATTACAACCTTCTTAACATCTTATGCCAATCTATAATTTAGAAGTCAACAAACCAGTGAGACCTTCATCAACGAGAAAATATAGATGGGTATTGGGGTAGCCACTGAACAGTTGAGAAGCAAATTTGGCCATGATTTAGCAGTTGAGAGAGAGAGAGAGAAGGGGAGGGGACCAGGGCAGGAGGTGCGGGGGTAGGCGATTGCTTGTCGCTTTTTATTTTCTTAATTTTATTTTAAAGGGTGAAAATTAGGTTCCAATTCCAGCTGTAAAATAAAGTGTGAGTTGTTTAAAAATATGCCACATGATACATTTTAAATGGAAGTATCACCGGCTGACGTGGTGACCATACTATTCTATAATTTCTCATAGTAAAGGGGGAAGTAAGGAATTGGTATGGGAAGAAGTCATTCCCATTAAGTTGTTTATTAGCCATATGAAATCATCGTCACATAAATGAGAATTGTAAAGTTGTAAGGGAATCTTTGGAAGGCAGTAAGGGAGAATAGGAATGGGAATTGGATCAACTACCCCCTAGTTGTTTTAATTCCTTATTTTGAGGGTGTGATTACAAATTTTAAGGTGGGACCCACATTATTTTTTCATTCCTAATGTGTTAGTAAACGTGGGGTAGTCAAAAATTAGAATAATTCCATTTCCTTCTCATACTTCATTGCTTGTAAGTATACATGTCATGATTCCTTATACTAATAAGATAATGAATAGTCCCATCCCCCTTCGTTTGCTCTTTGAGAAAACTTTAAAGAAAAATCCCTAGCCGGGGGGCGATGGCCACCCTTCCTACTTCATCCCTTTTCTTCTCTCCGCATTCCCTTTCCTCTCATTCGCTTCATTTTCCCTCTGGATTCTTTGTTTTTTGTTTTGTTTTGTGATGTAGAAGTAGTCGTTGTCGTCTTTTGACCACGCATGCAAGGAATTGGCTCTAGTTGTCAGCATTCGATATAGATTTGGAGCTACGAAGCAGAGACTATTCAACATAAATAATAATTAAATAAAATATCTTTCTAAGTTATATCAAAGACATTTTGGATTTTTTTTTAAAAAAAAAACCAAAGAAAAGGGCCTAACTGGTTCAAACGGCGACCTCTTGATCTACAATTAAATGCTTTACCACTTAGCTATGGACCAAATTGATTTTTGTTAATAACTACATTTATGCTACTCCATCTCATTACTAATCAGTGATTATCATGCCTATGAGGCTATGACAAGCTGATATCATTGTAACTCATGAGTCTCACAATAGATTTCTGTCACATATTCAATTAAACATGTTATTAAGATACTCTGGCATTGCTGCCTGTAGTGGTAGCCAGCAAACCTCACTCATGTCCAATGCTTTTAAGGCCCATGGATTGGCTCTTGTTGCCAATCTGTTTCCACACCCATCAAGATTTGGAAAACCTGACAGGTTGCTCTATTACCCACTAACCCCTTGTTATTTGACAACCAAGCCAAATTTCCTTTTGCATACTATTGATGGCTGATTACTGAACTGAATTCTTGTCCTGTTTCTTTGGTTGTAAGTCTGTTTTAAGTGCAAGTCTGTTTTAAGTCAAGTCTTTCTTTTCTGTTTCTTCTTTTGCTTGCTTGAGTGAATATACTTGAGTAGCAATGACTGATAAAAACCAAAGTCATTGTAAGTAGCAATGACTGGTTTTTTGGTCCTTGAGTAGGTTTAAACAGGTTAAGTTAACAAGTTGTTCACTAGCAATGGATAAAGAATGGGCATACTTCCCAAGGTTATATTCTGAACTCTATTTTACTTAGATGTTAAGCTGCCTTTGGCTATTTCATTTCAGAAAAAAATAGAAGAAGAAAACAAGAATGCAACACCTGCTGAGAAATACTCTATTAAGAATGATGCTCTTGTCAAAGCACTTGGCCCTGAGCGTCGAGGCAGAGTAAGAGGACTTGGATTTGGCACAAAACCTTCACATGTGGGTGCTCAGACATATACTCGTGATAGAGTTATTAAATTGGAAAAAGAGGTCGAAGAGTTGAAAAATATTGTCAATTCCTTACTAGCTGGATCTAAGAGGAAGCATGCTAATTCAGTAGGTACATTTTATTAGACTTTAAATTCATTTTTTTAATCGAGTTTATCATTTATTGTATATTTTTTCTTATTGAAGATGTAGTTCTCAGTACAACCGCATGGCCAATCAAGTTCATCTCCTTCGACCAACGCTTGATTGAGGTAACCATTATATTAATTTGTAAAAACAAAATTATGTTGAGCAATTGAAGATACGTGCCCTGTTCTGATTGAATAACGACTTTGCTGAATAAATATAAATGCCCATTCCTGAAAAGTGTACTAGGATTTTCGTATAAGCGAGCTGATCTCAGTTTTTTAATTCACTTTTGTTCCCTTTTTTATCTCTTTGTTCCCTTTTTTAAATTAATTAATATGCTGGGTGTATTGGTAGGTAAAACAAAGTTAACATTTTGTCTTCTAATATTCTTGTTTTGTTTTGATTTTATTCTTTCCTTTGGAAAATTCTTTCCTTAATGAGGCACGCTTCAATCATAACATTCAGGCTTAGTTTTGCCCTTCTATTATGAGGTTAAGTTGCTAAAATGAGTTTTCAAACAAAATGCAGGTGGCAGATCAAGTGTGAGTTTGATTCTTGTTAGATGATGTCTACTGCCAGTGCTATCATGAGGTTTTTGCATAGGTTATGTTGTAGGTTTGGCAGCACTATTATAAGTGAATGAGTTGGAGGCTGTGTACAAGTTAATTGTAAATTTGGCAGTACTATTATGTGTTTCTTTAATACTTTATAGAGTTTGTATTTGGAATTGATTATGATTGGTATAGTTTTCAATGAAATGGTTCTTTCTATCAAGTTTGGTTGCAATACTACTTTTCGTTTTGTGAAATTTTGTATCCAGGGAAGTGATAGATGATATAAGTATTTTGTAAATATGAAAAAGGAGCAGGCATGGAATTAATAATTTTTAAAAAAAAATTTAAAGTTAAACACGGCGTGCATTTTATGCCATAATTAGTCATTTAAGAAGGCGCATGGAACACGCCGTAATTATTCTTTTACGGCGCGCAAAGTGTGTCGTAATTGCTTTAACTGAATTACGGCTCATAGGGAACGTCGTCTTAAGTTTTTATAACGACGTTCATGCACGCCGTGATTGAGGAACACTATTTACGACGGAGGCTTTTACTGCTTTCGTGTTTCGCGTCGTGAATGATAATTCACGACGTGCTTTGTGCGCCGTAATAGATGTGTTCTGGTGTAGTGTCATCTGCATTTAATTTGTATATTGTAGATAGTTCTCTTTGTTGTACAAAAGTGATAAGATCTCATTATTTTTACCAACTACGATGAACACACACAAACAAATCGGCAAAAGTGATAAACAAGCACCCCACACAAACAAACAAAAAAATTAACAAGAATACAAGAATTTGACGAGATTCGGCAGTTTGTGCCATTGGTAACCAACGTCCTTACAAATTTCACTAGTCAAAAGAGAACAATTTTGGTTACAAGATGAACCCCTAGCTCTTTTCTAAATCCTAGGTCTTATTTACTCTCTCGCCCTTGCTCAATCCTTTTGGTGACTCTCTTGTACTCTTTGATTCCAAAATACTTTGGACTAGGTTATACAAAGCAGAAGATCCAACACTTGTAGCTCACCCATCTCCTTGTAGATGGAATCTTGGGTAGTGACGCAATCGACCAGAAATGAAAGACATGCAAATATAACGGGTTCTTAAGAGAGAAGTGCCAAATATTTTGAAATTTAAAAGAATTAATATGTGATTAGTCAAATTTGTAATAAATCATATTTTAAGTTTAATTAGGTAACTTGCTTAGTTAAATCCTAGTAATTGGGTTTTACTTATAAAAGTCGGGTTTTATTTGCAGAAAAATAAGATGATAAGTAGCAAGTAAGAAAAAATTAGTTTGAAAGGTGGAAAAGCCAAATTTACTATAAAATATATATATTAGTAATATTACCATTTGAAAGAATTTTGAACCAGCCAAAGGAAAAGTATTTGATTTGTGGGATATATGACCACCTTGACCCTTGTTTCTAAAATCTTTTTTTTCTTATTCGGCAGGCTGGGGTGGAGATGGTTTGGTTTTCTTTGAGAATTCAACCATCCTATCCAGTCTCTTCGAATATATACAATTAGGACGGCGACCGGCGTTGTTCTTGAGGTGTGGAGGAAAATATCAAAACACAATTTTGTCCTGTTATTTTGTCACATCCTTACATTACTTTAATTCTCAGCTGTTCTCCGAGCCTGATGTAATGCATAGTTTAAATTAACGTAAGAAAACAGATTATTGTGTTTAATGTTTTGTTGAGTTGGGGTAGATATAGCAATTGAAAAAGAAAAAAAAAGTCAGAATGAAAGATACAAAGTCAGATTCCTGGAAACCCTAAATAATTTAATCCTGACCAACAAATGAAAAAAAAAAAAAAAGAACAAAAAAGCAGCTATCATTTCAGATAACTCAGTAGACCAGCAAGCCGACCAAACATCACAATGGTTAAATTAATTAGTAACATCTGCTTCCACATTCCCCGCCAAATGTACAGACAAAACACTAAAAGCCTGCAACTCAACGGTCACGATACGCGTATTTTACGATCATATTAGCTAATTAGATGATGCATGTAATTAATAAGTACACCTCAAGAATGATTTCTTATGGAAAAACAAATATGATCAGAATGCAGTGTGTGTATTGGCTGAAATAAATTGTGTGATATGTAGAGTATTTGAGTGAGAACAGCTGAGAAGAATATCCTTTGATGAAATTGACTTGGTTAATAAAACCAAGTCTTGAAACAGGACAACCATATAGTTGAACTGCCTAGGCCTCTCCATCCAAATAAGCATACATCTTCCTTCCTGCTTTTCTTTCTGAATGCAGGCCTTGCAACCATGGCTTTCTTCAAACCATTTTCACACCTCCAAATACAAACTTTACCCTCACTTCTCATTCACATCTTTCTGTTGCTGTTATTACTAAAAAATGTTAAGTCATTCTCCTTCAACATCTCCAGTTTTAATACCAATACGAAGGATTTAAACTTCCAAGGCGATGCATTTCCCTCAAGAGGAGTCATCCAACTCACAAAGAATCAAGTTGATGGTCCCTTGACTGAGAGCACTGGTCGAGCCACATACTTTCAACCGGTGCGCCTTTGGGACTCCAGCACAGGGAGGCTCACTGACTTCACAACTCATTTCTCCTTTGTCATGAAAGCTCTCAACGACACATACTATGGCGACGGCATATCTTTCTTCCTTGCACCATTTGGATCAGAGATTCCCAACCATTCAACTGGTGGATACCTTGCACTATTTAACTCTGAGACTGCTTTAAACGCCTCCAAAAATAACATTGTTGCTGTTGAGTTTGACAGTTATAAGAATGAATGGGATCCAAGCCCTGATCATGTAGGAATCAATGTCAATTCCATTGCCTCAGTAGCCAATGTCTCATGGAAAACTACCATGAAAAATGGATCAGTAGCAAATGCATGGGTGACTTACAACTCCACCACCAGAAATTTGAGTGTTTTCCTAACTTATTCTAAAAATCCAATGTACAATGTTGGAGATTGTAGCGTCTCTTATATAGTTAATTTGAAGGACGTGTTGCCGGAGCTAGTTAGCGTTGGTTTCTCTGCTGCCACAGGTCATTGGGTTGAAATACATAACATCCTGTCTTGGTCATTTAGTTCAACCCTGGAGATCAACAGTAATAAGGAAGCGCAAAAAATAAGGTTGGGGATTGGTTTAGGAGCGGGTTTCGGGCTTTTGAGTTGTGGATTAGGCCTGTTCTGGTTCATGTCTTGGAGGGAAAGGGTTAACAAGATAGATGAGGCATATGACATGTCTATGGATGATGAATTTGACAAAGGAACAGGGCCCCGGAGGTTCACTTACCGCGAACTAAGTCGTGCAACAAATAAATTTTCAGATGGAGGGAAGCTTGGAGAGGGAGGATTTGGAGGTGTCTACAAGGGCTTGTTAAGTGAATCCAACACAGAAGTGGCTGTGAAGAGGGTGTCTAGAGGATCAAAGCAGGGGAAAAAGGAGTATGTAGCGGAAGTGAGGATCATCAGTCGATTGAGGCACAGAAATTTGGTTCAACTCATTGGTTGGTGTCATGAACAAAGTGAGTTCCTTCTCATCTACGAAATTATGCCAAACGGAAGCCTTGATTCCCATCTGTTTGGAATGAAACTCCACCTAACTTGGACACTAAGGTACAAAATAGCCCTTGGTTTGGCCTCTGCCATTTTGTATCTTCATGAGGAGTGGGAACAATGTGTGGTGCATAGAGATATCAAGTCAAGCAATGTGATGTTGGATTCAAACTTCAATGCCAAGCTAGGTGATTTTGGGCTTGCAAGGCTTGTAGACCATGATTTGGGGTCACAAACAACTGTTTTGGCAGGAACCATGGGGTACCTAGCCCCAGAGTGTGTGACAACTGGCAGGGCTAGCAAAGAGTCTGATGTGTATAGTTTTGGGGTGGTTGCCCTAGAAATCAGTTGTGGAAGGAGGCCAGTTGAAGCAAAGGCAGAACCAAGCAGGGTAAGGCTGGTGGAGTGGGTTTGGGATCTCTATGGAAAAGACCAAATACTTGAAGCTGCTGATAAAAGATTGTGTAGGGATTTTGATGAGCAGCAAATACAGTGCTTGATGGTAGTTGGGTTATGGTGCTGCCATCCTGATCCTACTTTTAGGCCCTCTATTAGGCAAGTCATAAACGTTCTCAATTTTGAAGCTCCAATGCCAAGCCTGCCATCAAAGTTGCCAGTGCCAATGTACTTTGCACCTCCATTGAGTATGTGTAGGTTCTCCTACACATCATTTAACCTCACCGGATCATCGGTTAAAGATGGAACGCAGTGTTCATGTAGCAGCTGCGCTACTTATAATTCATCACAGTCAGCAGGTTCCTCAAAAGCTCTGTTGAATTCACTCAAAGTCGATGTGTAGCTATATGCCTCAATTAACTTTTTTTTGTTTTACTTATATTTTTTGGTTTTGTTTCTTTCTTGTCCATGGTTCAGAGAAAGAATTCTTGTGCTTTCTATTGTTTTCCTTCATAGAAAGAGTTGGCTTACTTAGTTTGTCAGTGTATTTTTTATGTGCTTGTTAATTAATAAACTTGCAATGAACGGGTGATGATATTGTGTATGTCAATTTGAACTTGTGTTAATATTTCAGGTACAAGTTCATAGTAAAATTACTAATTTAAAACGTTTTTACAGAGTTACTGAAAGGACGTTTTTTATTTTTCTTGAGATCTGAAGAACCAGTTTTTACAACTGGAGGTAGAAATTGGTTCTCATATAATTTATTGCAAGTTCTTTGTTCTCACCATCAAGTTGATTGCAGGCTTAATTTTTTGCTTACTTTGCGCACGCTATTCCTCTCCACGTCTTTCATCACATAATAAGAGAGATAGAGAGAGTGTAAATACCCGTGACACCTAAGTTTTTCTCGTTTGAATGATCCTGTGTTTCTCACACAAAAGCAAATACAGAATCAATACTTTCATGTTTGAACTGGATTTCCAAGTGTGGTCCAACCATTTTTTAGACCATCAAAAGTGTGTTTTCGCTTGAGTTCTGTTCCTTTTTTGACCAGGCTTGAGTTCTGTTCCGTTTTCACTAGCTCTATTGCCAACTCGTGCACTCGGAAGAGACATATATTATATTTTAAGTTGGCATATTGGCAATAGGGGCCAACCTTGGCCTGGTCAAAAAATACATATCTTTTTCTGTTGTTTGGTTTGTGCCGCCACCATGAGCATCTGTATACTTCAAGCAATGCGGTGCTGACATTTGTACCTCTTATGGCATAATTGGTGTTGACATGTTTGACAACTTTGGCCGCGGCAGATGCTTTTATTTTCCACATTTTGGTTACTTGGATTTCATCGAAATTAGCTCATGATGTCCTTTTGGTTCATATCTTGGCTTACATGAAACGGAAATAGTAAAATAGTGTTATTTTTTATCAATTACGATATGATATGCGTGATAATTTTCTCACGTAATATTTTATAATTGATCGGAATAGCAAACCAAATTATCCCATATAAGTTTTTATCAATGATTTGCTCCCTGAACTTGTACCTTACTTTCAATTAACCCTCTATCATTTTTTTTTAATAGAAAATTAAGGATATGAATTTCTTTTTTTCTCCAATTTCCCCCCTACCGTCTAAATCCTCAACATTTCATCCAATTTTCAGTTAAATCATTTTTAAAATTATTTTTTTTGGAAAAAATTGAAGAAAAAGAAGAAAATTGACACAAAAAAAAAGAAGAAAAAAAGAAGAAAATGATTTTTGCATCCTCCAGCCCCATCAACCCCATCCCCCTACCGCACGAGCCCCTCCCCACTCTATCTCCTCCAACACATCAAACCCCTAACCCCTAGTCGAGACCTAACCCCACCCCACCGAACCCATCCCCCACTAGCCGCATGACATCAACTCCCCTTAACCCCCCTAATCGAGACCAACCCCACCACCGAAACCCATCCCCACCACCAAACATCCCATTCCCCAACCTTGCCGAGACCCTACAGCCCATGCGAGCCTCGCAAAAGAGAGAGAGAGAGAGAGAGAGAGAGAGAGAGAGAGAGAGAGAGAGAGTATTTCAATTCTTTTTAATTTTATTTTTCAATTTTTATTTATTTTTAATGTACAAAATGACCATTTTACTCTCATTTTTAACGGCAAATTGGATGAAATGTTGAAGATTTAGACAGTAGGGGGAAATTGGAGAAAAAAAGAAGTTCATATCCTTATTTTCTATTTAAAAAAAGGATATAAGATTAATTGAAAATGAGGTACAAGTTCAGGGGGCAAATCATCAGTATACCCAAGTTTTTATGATCCTTTTGGCTCATATCTTGGTCCGTTCCTAGGAAGCCATCGAATAGGCTTAGAGACAAATCTGTCCAAGCCAAGGATACATAATGCAGCTTTATGCTTAAAAAACGACAATCGAGGCCAAATATCTAGCTGTATGTTCACGAGATTTGAACAAAATCTTTTTCTAACAAATAGTGAAGATTCAATTCTAAAATAGTCATCATTTGTTTGTTGGTAAAACATAATTTGAACAAAGATTCAGGGCTCTTTCCCTCAGGCTCATGAAGGAATTTGTTCTGACTTTATAAAGTTATATATTATCATACGTCAAACCATTTTACAGGTCACACCAAAAGAAAAGAAATTGAGAGGGAAATGTCATCTTTGCATAAAAATAATTTTACGCTAGCTGTAAACGTTTATGACTTAAACCAGTTTATGTGGAAACAAAATATTATGGAGAGTGAAAGCAAAGAAAATGCTAGGAAATTGCTTAGGTCTTGATGGATAAGCTTTTAAAATAGGTTTTAATTACTAAAATACTTATTCCCAATCGCCAAGAATTGCTTGTAAGAGGTGTTTAATTAGAGGTAATGTTTATCTCTAATCATGAACTCACAAAAATATTTTCTTCTTTTTTGACGTAACATAATTCGTTCAAGTCCTACTAATATAATGTTTTGGTACGTTGAGACGAAATTGAACTCATAACATATCTTAGTTCTAACTTTTTGTTCCAGCACCCCTCACCACCTAGGCTCCCGGTGAAATTTGTTTTTTTTTAAATTTTTTTTATAGGAGTGAAATTGGCTTTATATGAATTACTATGTTAGTTATTTTGAATTTGTAAATATTATCTAACTAAGAAATCACCATGCCTGCCTGCTCTGGTATAGGTCGAAAAGGCACTTTGTATTTCTAAATACATTAATAACCCCAAAAGATCACATCATTAAACTCTGCAATGTACACTTCACAAAAAAGAAACAAAATTGAATTTGAGTTCTAATATATAGAATCATGGATGAGCTAGAAATTCATGAACGACTCTTCACTCCTTTTGGCATGTTCAAGCTAGAGCATGCATGTAGCATATATAATACCGGGTATGTCTAAGATTCGAAAATATGTATTATGTTTTTTTGGTAATCTTTATTTATTTTCTTTGATCAATTCTCTAAGGTTTGTCTGCTCCAAAAAGACATGAGACTGTGTGATAAAAACAACTAGTGTCCAAGAGTGATCTAATTCACTGATTTTATGCATTTAACAGCATTTAATGGTAAATATTGATCATCTATTGGGAGTTGACATTAATAATTAGGATAACCGCACTATTAAGATCTTTAGTTAATTTTTTAGAATCAGGATGAATTTTTGGTGAATTTTAGATATAGAGGTCTCGAGACACGGGTTGAGTCCGCAACTGAACGCAAGAGTCGAGCTGCCATGTGTAAGTCGGGAGGTCCCAATTTATAAATGAATATTTATTTATGATTAAAAAATGAGTTTATTGTCAATTTACTAAGAAAAATATATTCACGCTTAGCTTACTTTTCAAGTTATCACTAATTCTTTTTCTCCAATAAGTATTTTATGTTAAGGATTGGTTACATATTTCTATTCTTGACTGTTGGATTGCATGTATGTTGCATATTAAATCTACCAACACATCTAATGAATGCAATCCAACGGCCGAGATTAGAAATATGTTACCAATCTTTAACTTAAATACTTATTGGAGAATCTCTCGTATTTGGTGTGGATGCCCTATGCAGCAACTATCTCAATATTATTAGTAGTATTAATATTGAATACTAACATTTCTATCACCCTCTGTTTGGATGGAGGAAAATAACTTGGGATTTAACTAAAAGTCGGGAATTGAATGGGAGAATTTGATATTTCCATCGTTTGGCAATTGAAGTATGGAACTTATTAAATGACGCAAGGAAAAAATTGTCGAAATTGGAGATCAAGATTTCCAAGTTTAATTTCAGCCAAAAGAGGCGTCATTTCGCAATTTCTATTGAGCAAGAATTCGTTTTTCCCTATCATTTCTGTCATTTACAAAATTCGACATAAATAAATCCAAACATTAAAATTATTAATTCAGAAATTTAAACGATAGAGATCTAAATTCTGTCATTTAATAATTCTATGGCATTTTTAATTTCTACAGCCAAATGGAGGGTTAGTTCTTTGATATATTTCGGTAGCCTTTTGATTTCGAAAAAGTCGGTCAGTAATATGTCGGTTCCTATATTTACTAAAACCAAACAAACTCTTTTTGGCACTTTTTACTTTCAAATTGTGAAAACCGGTTACCATACCAAACAACTTGAATTAGTAATTTGTCAATTGGGTTGTTAGTAGGGTGGGCATGGAGACCGAAAAACCGAGTGAAACTGGATTGAAAAAAGCGGTCAAAAACCCAGTTGACTAAAAAGTCAACAAAAGTAAAAAAAAAAATCGAATCAGATTGATTCAACCCGATTCCGATTCAGATTGATATATATATCATACAACCCAACTTCAAAGCCCATATACCTTATCTTTCTTTTTTGGGTAGAAGTCCATACACCTTTATTTTTCTGTAGAAGCCGATACACTTTTCTTTTCTTTTCTTTCTTTATATTTTTCCTTTTCTCTCTTCCTTTCCTCACCTCCTTCCCCGACTTCTCTTTTTCTTTTTCTTTTTCTTTCTAAAAATCATAATGCAAGGATAATAATGGTATTTCACACATCATCCGGTCCTTTTTGGGGTTTTTTTCTTTTCAATTTATAGCTTTTAGTGTTTATATATAAAATCAATGCAAGAAATGAATTTTATTATAAATTTCTCAAATATATTAAACTAAGAGCTAATTTGTGCATGAATATATAGCTGGTTTGATAAACCGCAGTTCTATGATTATAATTGATCGGTGCATAATTACATATCATTTTGTACCCTTCTAACTTATGATTTGGTTATGTTTTTGAGTTAAACTTGTGCTTTTAATTTATTTTGTGTTTGTTTCGATGTAATAAGCTTATGACTCACTAAATGCATTTTGGAGACAAGTTAGCTCAAACGGTGTATGCAGATCAGTCAACTTCACGGATTGGACTGTACTTGCTCAGGAAGAACCAGATAATGAACCATACGTCATTGGAAAGATACGGAAGTCTAGTTTCTGAAGAATTTTACGGTTCATGATTCCGAGTCTTCTAGATGAAGTTATGCAAGTTTGGGTAACTTAGGTCAAATTCAGCAGCATCTGCGTTACTGGGCCAAAAATGACTTTTGAAGGCCTTCCCGATTTTCCTTGAGTTGGGCTGCATATGCTTAGAAAGATAAGACAAAGAGCTTCAAGATCCATATTTTTCCAGATTTGTTAGAGTGAAGGAACAAGCCCAAATTGAGCCCACAAGCTGACTGCAAATTGCTTGGTCATGATTAATATGCATGTGCTATTGTTGATAGTTCTTGGTTATGTGATTAGCTATGCATGTGCTATTGTTGATAGTGGGAAGAAGCATGTTTATTTGTCATAATTGAAGTAGGTTGTGTAAGAAATAAAGAAAGCAAAAAGCATCAAGTGGGAACTAGCCAAATGATGAAAGGAGATGGATGCTCATGTGAACTTGAGGTGGCTATGCAACTTGTTGTCAAAAGAAGAATATTGGCATGTGAGTTTGATGCTTTCCTTCTCCTATAAATAGGAGGCTTGGCTAACCTTCAAACACACCCCAAGGGGGAGCTCTCAAACATCTCTCTAGAGCTCCTCTCCCTTCTCTCCCTCAAATTCTCTTAGTTTTCTTTTTAGTTCTCAATTGTTGTAGCAAAATCCTTTTGCTAAGTTTTCCTTTAAGTTTTTCTAAGTTGTAATTTATTTTTCATTATAATGGAATTTCTTACTTTAAGTTTTCAAGTTTAATTAGTTTTCAAGTTTCAATTATAGTTCTTGTTCTTATTCATTATGCTTATAAGTTAATATGCTTGTTTGAATGATTGATCACCATTAAAACTTGTATGTTAGCTATCTTGGTTTTGAATTAAGAGTAGACACCATGCATTAATTGAATTGAACTATGAATAGGAAGAGTATGTATGGACATTCGTCAACATGGATTAGATACATGCTTGGTTGTTTAAAACATTCTTCTTTGCTTAATGGATTTCTAATGCTTAATTTAGGTTCGACAAGAAGGATCTAATTAGGGAATTAGGAATACAAGGTTAGGACCAAACACCATGGCTTAATCATACTTAAGCTAGAATCAATCTAAGAATATAAATTGAACTTGGTAACTAATTTGCTTGAGTTAATTTCTTTTCTTTCTTTCTTGTTTTATTTATTCTCTTTTGGTTTTCTATTTTGTGCAGGGAATCAAATTGAATCAATCTATCATCAATCCTCGTGGGATCGACCTCGCACTTACACAAGCTATACTATCCAACGCCTCGTGCACTTGCTGAGTCAACAAAATTTTAGCGCCGTTGCAGTTAATTGACGGTATAGTTTGGTTCTATTTTCTTTCCCTACTTGTTTTACTTTCCTTTTTCCTTTTCATTTCAATTTTTCCTAATCCTTTTAATCCCATTTCAAGTTCTATGTTTGTTTTAGCAATATAGGATAGCTCAATAAAAGGAGAGGGAAACTTCAATCATAAGAATAGGAAGTATGGAGTAGTGGGAGGAGTAGCTACCTCCAAATGCATCCATGCTCGACCTAATCGCTTCAAGGGGGAGTATCCAATCCTTTCTCTTTACTTATATTGTTATTATTTTCTGTTTCTTTTATAATTAAAAAAAAAAATTTAAAAAGATTTTCATATGAGCTAACTTTTGGTAACTCAGGTAAGCAACTTCCGTCTATGCAGTGTCTAGGAGTTCTTTAAGGCGACACCTTCGGTGTCTAAGAAGTTTGGGTTTAAGCGGGACCATTGTGACCCCTCCAACCTTCCAGGAACCCCTACCGTGTTTTCTCGAGGCCCTTAACCTGGTCATCCTAGAGTTGCTTGTATAATTGTGTGTTCTTAAATTAAAATTTATTTTTTTTACAATAATAGTTTAGTTTAAATAAAAATTTAAGTTTGGGTATTGTATTCTTGCTTAAATAATAATGTTTTATAGTATGTGATTTTTTTATTTATTATTATTTTAATTTTTTATGTGGTGTGGTTAGTTTGTTTTGTTTCTGAGTGTTAAAAATTAAAAAAAAAATACTTTAAATAAGGCTACATCACTAAAAACTTTTTTAAAAAATTTAATTTGCAATTTGGAACTTCTTTGTTTGCTTTTACTGTTTTTAGTTGTTTTCTTAAAAGTTAGTCTCTGTTTTTATTTTTATTTTTATTTTTATTTTTAGTTTTAGTTTTGTGGTGTGGTTAGTTAGTATTTTTCTAAGTGTTAAAAAATAAAATAATTAAAAAAAAAAATCACTTCAAACCAGCCGCATTACAACAAAAAACAAAAAAATACAAAAATACAAAAATACAAAATACAAATAAATAAAACTTCTTTTTCTTCTTCTTCTTTTTCTTTTTCTTCTTCTTCTTCTTCTTCTTCATCATCTTCATCAGAATCGACATCATCATGGCACGCTTCTGATTCCAAAATTGGAAACTTAGCCGTCCTGGACGTCATCCTTTGGGTCTTCACGCACAGCCTCTTGGGGCCCATCACTTGAGCTCCCAAAGATCGCACTTATGGCTGCACTCTTGGCTTGAGCACCACTTGTCTCGTGCTCTGCAGTTGCTTGCGCTTACCCGGTCGCCCAATAGACTCCGACTTTGTGCGCATGTCTTTGGCGTACAAATCTACCATCGATGATAGTTTATTCTCCTTTGCCTGCAAACCTTCTAGGCGACGTCGATTAAACTCCACCATCCTTGTCCGCTCCTTTTTCAAGTCCTTTATAATGCCTTGACAATCCTCAACCACATTCTGCGATCTTTGCCAAGCGAGCCTTTACTAGCTCAACTCACGGGATTTCGCAATTAGGCGATAACCCACAGTTGCGATAGTGGTCGTGTTTTGTGCGGCTGCCATTAGCATCACTTGACGATTCGATTGTCACACTTTGCGGCCGAGCACTCGTGCATCTCTAGAGTCACTAAACTCCTTGCGACTCCAAGGGCAACTTCGTTGTCCATGAGTATGTGTCATTCAGCATCACGGGCCCTCTTCTTGAGCCAAAATAGAGGCATCCATGTTGGTGCTTCTCCTTGACTCGACGTCTGAATTGGTTGAGCTAGGTTAAGATCGAGTGAAAATGGGAAAGGAGACGACATTTTCTTTCCGATTTCTTTCTTTTCTCTCTTCTCTCTTCTTTTCTCTTTTCCCTCTCTCTTTTCTTCTTTCTTTTCTCTCTCTTCCGTGTGGCTGTAATTTTTGTTTTTCTCCCTTAGTTTCCTTTTATAGATATCAAACCCTAGCACCACTCAAGCTCCACAGCCTTCTGGCTTTCCCCGTCCCAAAATAATTTGTCGCTGACGTGCACCTTTTCTGAACGAGAACGCGTTCAACAAAGTCTTGCGCCTTTCCATACCGCCCGTAATTTTCGGCAGGGAAGCGCAAAAGCTATGACGCGCTCTATGCGACGACACGTGGCTCTTTAGCCCGTTGCGAGACGACATACGGACCCTCGTTTCAGAATCCTCCAATTCACGTTTAAAAAAATAATAATAATAATAATAATTAATTTTAAAAGTTTTTAAAAATAAAAAAATTAAAACGTGTGGGCTTCGAATTCAATGTGGGTCGATTTCACCGATGGTTTGGGTTTCAAAAATTGTGGGCTTTGGGCTTCACACAAATTTTGGGTTTCAATTTGCGTAAGCTTGTGTGTTTAGGGCTTACTATTTCGTTTTATTTATTTATTTATTTTTTTCGTTTGGTTGTTTTGCAATTTTTATTTTGTATTTTAATTATTGTATTTTGTGATATTTATTTGCTTTAATACCTTTCAATTGTTGTTATGACATTACTTGTGCGTAAATTTTTTAAACATTGAGGACAATGTTCATTTCTAAGTTTGGGGGTATTAGAGTTTAGTAAGTAAATTTGGTTTTTCTTAAAAAAATTTAAAAGAAAAAAATCTTGTTTTTCTGTTTTATTTTAGTCTTGCTTTGTTTTTTTGTTTTTATTTTGAGTCACTTTCGAACACATATGATGAGATTGTGATAAATGTTTGCATGACTTAAATGAAAATTGGATTTCTTTTTATTTTAAAAATTTAATAAAATTTTAAAACTTTTGGCATCGTTCTAGCATGATATGTTCAAACCCTCTTTACACTTGCCATTTGTTTCATAATTTTCTAATTAAAGTTGCATGATCCAAAGAATTGTATCAAGCATAAATTAAACTTGTATAACCATATAATGTGAGTTTTTGAGCCTTGTGCTTCATTTCATGAGTGTTATACACATATTCTTATTTTCTTGTCATCTAAGTTGTTGTTTGATCTCATTATTCATTGAATTAGTTGAGCACTTAAAGTCATTCATTCATATTCAATTTAATTACATGACATTTAAGAAATGATATTAAGGCCCTCTTTGGATCGTTTGTGCCTTTCAAGCTAACCTTATGCATGTAAGCATGATTTTCCATTGTTAACCATTTTGAGCCTACATGTAAACCTTTTCTTTCTTTTAACCAATTATATTTCCTCACCTTAGCCTGAAAAACAATTATTTACCTTTCTAAGGAACTCTTGAGCTTTTATTGGGATGTGTTTTTCATACTAAGTTTGGGAAGAGGTGTTACATTTCGAAAAAAAAATACACAATTGGTGAAAGAAAAGAGAAAAGTTGTGATTAAGTGGTGGTTGAATGAAATTTCATTTTTGGGTTTCTTTATTGGCCTCAAAATAAATTGGTGGTTGTTCAATTAAAAGAAAGGAGTGTGAATCCTTATAAATGGAGGTAAAAGGAGTTTTGAAAAAAAAAAAAAAAAAAAAAAAAAACCTCATTGTGATGATTGAAGTCTTGGAAAAAATTATTTTATGCTCTTATATTGTGAGTTCTTTTGGACTTTGTGTTATCCATACCTTTCATTTCTCACTCACCTTACACCCTTAGCCCCATTACAACCTATGATAAAGACCTAAATTGATCCTAAATGTCATGTGATTGAATTGCATCCATTTTCCTACTTTTAAGTGTTTGGCATCCTTCTTGAGATCATATTAATGCAAGTTCTTCATCTTTCTATTTCGAGTTAAGTCCCTTATGGTTTAACTCTAATCTCATGTTTATAACTGAGTGATGCATTGTAGCCCTCTTACTGAGTGATTCATTTGTGAGAGGACAACTTTGGTGAGATTTGAAGTTGAATTTGTGTTTTGTATGATTTTGAAATTGTGTGAAAACTAAGATTGGAGAATTTGTTGCATTTGGCTATCACACTACTACACTTTGAGCATGTTATGTTTTGAACTTTGCCACATTGTGAATAATGTCCAAAAATGAGCTTTTATTGTTAAAACTTTTGAGTCATGTGCATGAGTCATTTCTCTTGAAAAATGTTCGGAAATATTGTTTTGTATTTGTTTTTGTTTTCTAACTACTTTGTTTTTGTAGAGTCAGTAAAAACGTTTGTGGGTATCGTATCTGTTAAACCCTCAGGAGACACAACTCCTCCTACTAGGGATGCCTGGAGGTTTAAAGGCTTGTTGCATATGCTCAATGCAATCAGTTACCTGCGAAAGTGGTCTAATAAATTTATTATTTATTTATTTTTATCTTTGTTTTCCTTTTGTTTTGCTCGAGGACTAGCAAAATATAGGTTTGGGAGTATTTGATCGGGTGCATAATTACATATCATTTTGTACCCTTCTAACTTATGATTTGGTTATGTTTTTGAGTTAAACTTGTGCTTTTAATTTATTTTGTGTTTGTTTCGGTGTAATAAGCTTTACATGACTCTAAATGCATTTTGGAGACAAGTTAGCTCAAAACGGTGTATGCAGATCAGTCAACTTCACGGATTGGACTGTACTTGCTCAGGAAGAACCAGATAATGAACCATACGTCATTGGAAAGATACGGAAGTCTAGTTTCTGAAGAATTTTACGGTTCATGATTCCGAGTCTTCTAGATGAAGTTATGCAAGTTTGGGTAACTTAAGGTCAAATTCGGCAGCATCTGCGTTACTGGGCCAAAAATGACTTTTGAAGGCCTTCCCGATTTTCCTTGAGTTGGGCTGCATATGCTTAGAAAGATAAGACAAAGAGCTTCAAGATCCATATTTTTCCAGATTTGTTAGAGTGAAGGAACAAGCCCAAATTGAGCCCACAAGCTGACTGCAAATTGCTTGGTCATGATTAGCTATGCATGTGCTATTGTTGATAGTTCTTGGTTATGATTAGCTATGCATGTGCTATTGTTGATAGTGGGGAAGAAGCATGTTTATTTGTCATAATTGAAGTAGGTTGTGTAAGAAATAAAGAAAGCAAAAGCATCAAGTGGAACTAGCCAAATGATGAAAGGAGATGGATGCTCATGTGAACTTGAGGTGGCTATGCAACTTGTTGTCAAAAGAAGAATATTGGCATGTGAGTTTGATGCTTTCCTTCTCCTATAAATAGGAGGCTTGGCTAACCTTCAAACACACCCCAAGGGGAGCTCTCAAACATCTCTCTAGAGCTCCTCTCCCTTCTCTCCCTCAAATTCTCTTAGTTTTCTTTTTTAGTTCTCAATTGTTGTAGCAAAATCCTTTTGCTAAGTTTTCCCTTTAAGTTTTTCTAAGTTGTAATTTATTTTTCATTATAATGGAATTTCTTACTTTAAGTTTTCAAGTTTAATTAGTTTTCAAGTTTCAATTATAGTTCTTGTTCTTATTCATTATGCTTATAAGTTAATATGCTTGTTTGAATGATTGATCACCATTAAAACTTGTATGTTAGCTATCTTGGTTTGAATTAAGAGTAGACACCATGCATTAATTGAATTGAACTATGAATAGGAAGAGTATGTATGGACATTCGTCAACATGGATTAGATACATGCTTGGTTGTTTAAAACATTCTTCTTTGCTTAATGGATTTCTAATGCTTAATTTAGGGTTCGACAAGAAGGATCTAATTAGGGAATTAGGAATACAAGGTTAGGACCAAACACCATGGCTTAATCATACTTAAGCTAGAATCAATCTAAGAATATAAATTGAACTTGGTAACTAATTTGCTTGAGTTAATTTCTTTTCTTTCTTTCTTGTTTTATTTATTCTCTTTTGGTTTTCTATTTTGTGCAGGGAATCAAATTGAATCAATCTATCATCAATCCTCGTGGGATCGACCATTACTTTACACAAGCTATACTATCCAACGCCTCGTGCACTTGCGAGTCAACAATAATTCCCTTATTTTTGGTCAACCTGAGATTTTAACTATAGAGCTTTCCTCGAATATTGTAACTAGGGCTGGGCACTTGAAGCCGAAATACCGAAACCGTACCATAACCGTACCGTACCAAACCGGTTCATACCGTATCAAATTGTGTTAGGCCAAATTCGGTACCATACTGTACCGTATCATCTATGTTTGGCACGGTACTGGTACCAGGAATTTGGTACCGTTAAGCACTGTACCGTACCGAATTTGGTGGAGGCCACTCTGCAGAGAATGAGAGAAGGGATTCTAAGAAAGGCTGATGAGAAATCGACATGGCTTGAGCGTGCTCTGCTAAACTGCTTTAATTTATTTTGTTAAAGGATCCAACCTTATATGGGAAGCAGAACATCAGAAATTGATTTTTCTTCTAAGAATACAGTGTCAAAAGATGAATGGGCCATACTGCACGGCGATGAGTTTTCTTCAAAATCATTTATTCCAACACCTTCATCTAAGCCATCGACATGCTGGCCTGGTTTCATGGTAAAGGATCAACGTGATTATCTAACCCCACAGACTGAAAGAGGCAGATTTGGCCTTCAGAGTTTTCCTCGAACCCCTTATTCTAGAACTATATATATATATATATATGTATATTCAAAATCCAAGTCGACGCCCATAAATACCAAAGGGTATCAGACATTGTTGGATTTGGTGGAGAACACAGCAGTGAGTGTTTTGGGGGGGTTTTTTTGTTGTTTTCTGGTTTTGGTGGTGGTTGTTGTTGTTAGAATGTTGTTGTTGGTTCAAGGCAATAAAGGCTTCAACTTCATGACGAAGAAGAAAAGGGAAAAAGCTTTGAAGTCTTACAGTCACTGCATTAAATTCACATTTCGGTATGGTACCGTTTCATACCGGAACCAAACAGTTCCGGTATGATACAGTATCAATTTTAGAAAATCATAATACTGCATCATATCATACCGGTTCTAAATTTCGGTATCGGTACCGGTATCAGCCCAATACCGTACCGTACCATACCGTACCGTACCATGCCCACTCCTAATTGTAACTCATGAATAACGAGCATTATTTGAAGTATTAAATCAGATTCAAATGCAAACCAAAAATTGGCAATAGATTCATTTGTTTACCATATATATGAGAGATATGAATTCCAACCAGCTCAAGTTTCGACCCATTGACCTATGAGTAAACATTATGCACCCTCTGGGAGTAAATATTCCGGCTTCCAATCACAAGATGCCACGTGAACAAGAAGAATATCTCCTAGGTCAATTAATTGAGCCCATTTATTTGGCCAATTAATTGATACTAAAAATAGGGATATTATCTTAATTATGGGATATTATCTTTATTTGGGAATATAATCACCAATTAAAAGATAATATCATCAATTTAGGTATTATCTCATTTTGGGGATATTATCATCAATTAGGGATTTGATTGGGATGAGATATTTATCTTTATTTGGGAATATAATCACCAATTAAAAGATAATATCATCAATTTATTAGGTATTATCTCATTTTGGGGATATTATCATCAATTAGTGATTTGATCCCAATCAAATCCCTAATTGACTCAATCTCTACATTTTGGGGAAAGAATATCTTCCTTCCAAATAAGAAGATATTCTTTGAAAATCCTAAGAGAGACACAGGGCAACAACCATGAAGCGTCCTATGGGAGAAGCAAGCGAACCAGGCCGTCATCCATAAGAAGCGTCCTAAGGGACATGCAGGGCGACAACCATGAAGCGTCCTAAGGAGACGTAGGGCGACCACCATGAAGCATCCTAAGGGAGAAGCAGAAGAGCACCTTTCAAGTAAGCGGTGGGTAAACATTCAAACATCCCAAGGGCAATGTGCAACCAAGGCTTCTGCCGTTCACTCAAGCGATTCACAAGAAACAATACGAATTGAAGTTAAAGAAATAACCAAAGTTTCCATAGTAAAGTGACCAACTGGCCGAGTTCAAAAGAAAGCATATTACAAAGCTTGAAAAGATTTTTTTTTTTTAAAAGTCTTCATCTACTGGTCAGCAGCCTCCTCAGCTTCCACCTGATCAACTACTCCCTCCATGGCTCCGCCTAGCTCAGCTACATGCTCATCAGATGCAGCCATCTGCTTAGTAGCTCCAGCTGCCTGTTCTGCAAAGTCTGTCGCCACCTCGTCAGTTGTGCCCTTTTTGGCATCATCCTCCTCAGCTAAGTCTCATTAGCCACCTGCTCATCAACTTTGGCTACTTGCTCCATAGAATCAGCCTCAGCCTCATCAGGTGCGCCCTCTTTGGCTTCATCGTCCTCGACTGCAGACTCATCAACCATTGTCTCACTAGCTGCCCGCTCCTCGGTCGTATTTGTGTTCGTGATGGTATCCTACTCACCTCAAGCAGAAGATCAAGCTGAACGTCCGAGTCGAGACCATGAAGTTTCAATCTCTCAACAGCTTACAGCAGCAAGCAGGTGACGGCCACAATCGACAGCAACCAGCCAACTGGTCCTTGCTGCGAAGAAAAAATTGAAGTAAAATAAAAACCCAAGTGTGAGCTACCGCAACTCTTCTCCTCAACAAGCAGTACAATCCTCCAAGATCTCTCTCGCAAACTAGAAAGTATAGGAAAGCAAGTTTGAGATATGACGATGAGCAAAGAGAAGCCTTGCATTTATAGTCATTGGCTATCCTTGACCAACAAGGAATCACAAGTCTATTCCCATTGGGAGCCCAACTCTAAGAAAAGTCAAAGCCTACTTCAATTAGGAGCCCAATTTACAAAAGGAGTCCAACTTAAGAAAGAAATCCAATATGTAGTTGGAAAGCTCGGAGAGTATTTCTCCTATCTTCCATGCCTCACAAGCACGATGCAGAAGATGGAGGGTATTTGTGGAAGCAAATATTATGGGTTCCAATCATAAGGTGTCACGTGGACAAGAAAAATATCTCCTAGGTCAATTAATTGATACTAAAAATAGGGATATTATCTTTATTTGGGAATATAATCACCAATTAAAAGATAATATCATCAATTTATGATATTATCTCATTTATCTCATTTTGGGGATCCCAATCAAATCCCTAATTGACTCAATCTCTACATTTTTGGGGAAAGAGTATCTTTCTTCCAAATAAGAAGATATTCTTTGAAAACCCCTAGATGGCTAGAGCCCTATAAATACATAGCCACATTCAACACACAAGGTAATCCGATTTTTTTTTACCCCTCGGGTGTGGTCTTTTACTCCTGTTTGTTTCGCACGAACCGAAGAAGAGAGAGAAAGAAACTTAAAAAGAACAAAACTTTTTGACTCATCCACTTTTTTAATCTTCTGTCGCCTTCTTTATTCCGAAGCTTTAATTGGACAAGGTATATAGACTATAGACTGTCTCTGCGTGATCTACAGTTTCAAACTATCGACTAGAAACCAGCTTTTAGCATGGAGAGGAACACAGGTACGCTTGAGTGAAATTTGATGTTTCCATGAATTAGCTTAGTGACTTGTAAGTTTTTTGTTTTTGTTTTTTTGACATGGTTGTTGTAGTATGTCTTGAGTTCAAATCTCACAAAGCAGAGTTTAAAATTATTTGTACATACATTACTTGTGTTAATAGAAGTGCTAAGGTAATTAGTGCTTTGTATTTCAATACCATGTTTTAAGTTAGAAGGATGTCGAAGGCCTAATAGAGCGATTGATGGGGAAAAAAACCAGTTTAATGGAACAAATGTCATTTTCTTTTTGCTAGGAAGTATTGTCATTTACTTGCATGTTTTCTTTGTCCTACGTAATATTATAGAACATGTTAGGTATCGTATTAAACATTGATCTGTATATGTTAAATTACTTAAACATTTTTTTTTCCATTAAAAAAAAAAAAACCTTTTTTAAGAGATCATTCTTCTATTTTATTTTTAGAGACTGAGGGCCCAAAGACACCAACAGACAACTTGGGGTCTCACACTCTCATAACCTTCCGACGAGGGAGGCCCAATAGAGGAAAGGAGGAGATACTAAAAACTTTAAGACCAAAATATCTAGGCCCATCAAACTTTTATTCCATTGGAGATTTGTTGTTCAATAAAAAATTGACCCCAAAAAAAAAAAAAACCAGAACAATATGATGTTGTCGTGTTGCTGTCAATCTATGGAAAAACTGCCATGCAAGACAAATCGTAATTGCGTGACGCATCAGGATGTCGACACGTGGTACTACTTTAGTTTCACGGGACTCGATCAAAACCCGTAAATAGTAATTTAAAAAAAGCTCCTGTCAGCTCCCCGTGGATTCTTGAGCACAACACCCCTTGTTCCTTGTGGAGTAGGTTAGTTCCAGAAACAGCTTTGGTAAGTAAAGTTGTTCAAAACCATGAAGATACGTATTTTAATATTGTTGTCGGATGTCAAATCTTTAATATTTGGTTTGGTTGAAGAAGATTTTGGAAGTATTTGGTAACATCCACTTGCAACAAGAGCACATGGGATGCGATGCGATGTCCCAGAAAGTGGTTTAGGATTTGGAATTTGGAATGAGACATTTGGGTTTTGTATCTTATATAATATTAAGAAATGTTAATTAGGTGTACAAAGATATAATTGCAAGTCAAAAGAGCTAGCTAGCTAGGGTAAAACCAAATTAGTTGTTAACGATTAAGCTAGATTAGCCTAGGAGTTGGTAGACGGGTCAAATTAACTCATACTGTTTAAGGATATTGAAAAGAAAACAAATATTAGAGGGAAGAAGTGAAAATATAGATATCAAAATGCTATTTGTATCATATTTATCGACTCTAAGACTTTAATAGAGTTGGACTCCACCGGTGTATATGGAATCCTCTTGTATTAGAGTGGTAGTCAGCAATGTGATCAATAAATATAGCACCCATCTGTATTAGATGGTGCAAAATGCATGCGTCAATATTCCTCCATAAATATTATGAAAAAGCGACCATCTTTTTCTGTCCTTTCACCATATATAGAAGGGTAAAGTGCGGTTTTGCCCCCTGAATTATAAGGCAATTCGAACTTATCCCCCTGAATTATTTCATCTTAGTCCCTCAACTCGTAATAAATAGTTAATTTCCCCCTTACCGTTAAGTTTATCTAATTCCATCAACTTTTCTGTTAATAACAAAGGCAAATTTGTAATTCTAACTTAAAATTCATAAAAATATTGTAAACAATTAACTTTTAGAAGAAAAAAATCTTTGGGGGAGAAGAAATCGGTGGGGTGGGGGTTACGTGGGGAGAATAATTGTTTTTTTCTTCTGAAAGTTAATTATTTACAATATTTTTATGAATTTTAAGTTAAAATTACAAATTTGCCCTTGTTATTAACAGAAAAGTTGATTGAATTAGATAAACTTAACGGTAAGGGGAAATTGACTATTTATTACGAGTTGAGGACTAAATCAATGGACGAAATAATTCGAGGGTAAGTTCGAATTGCCTAATAGTTCAAGGAACAAAATGGCTAAAAATCGTATATAGAAACAATGATTAATCAAGCTTCCTGTAGGCTTTATGCCATACTCTCTTGTCTTTCTATCATTTGGGGTACCCCATGTAATTATCAAACCACCATAAAAAAGAAAGAAAAAAACATATTCTCTCGCATGCAACATTTGCATCCCAATACTGTTTAACGTTTGTTGTCTTGTTCCTAGAATTCTACATTTTAAAAAGTAAATTTCTATTTGAGGGATTATACATGGAAGAGGCAAAAAGTAGTGGTTGAAAGCAAAGTGTGTTCAGATCAATATCACGGGCGGGATGGTCTTGTTTGTGTGTGGGAAAATGTATGTGGCTGGCTGCCATGTTCAATGTGGTTTGGAATCACATGAGGGGCGGATTCTTTTTCAGATTTGTTGTTCTTGCCCTGGTATGTGTCACAGGTGGGTTCTCTGTTGGAAATTAACTTCCATCATGGTTTGGGTTTATTTTTATTGGATTTTGGTATGAAAAATGGGGGTGCATGTATCCGGGAGCGGAGGCTCATTGGGACCAGTGTGGTACCAGGTCCCCACTCAATAATTTTTTTATTATTTTAAACTACTATGTTGTTATGCATTTTAGTATATTCATGGTATGTGTTTGTCTATATAGTATGTATGTCTATTTCTTATAATTTTCTGGCTTTATCTATCCCATTATTTTATTCCATATATATATATATATATATATATATATATATATATATATATATTTGTTTATTGGTTTAATTACTTTGAATTGATTGCCCAATTTATTTCGATTTATAAGTTTGAGAAGATGTTCATATTTTTTCAAATTAAATTTAGCCCCTACATGTTTTTCAATTACCGAAAGATTTTTCAAAAGAAAATCAAAGCTTGAGTTAGTGGTTGAATTATAGTTTGGTTCCATATATTGAGAAATAGTACAGATGACGAGACTATTATACAACGATTTCAAAATATGAAAATTTGTCGAGGCAAGTATGATTGTAATGAATATGCAATATGATTTTTGATATATGATATATATGATGTTTTGGTATGTATTGTGAGTTCAAAATGTTAATTGTTTATATTTTGTGAGAGGCCCCCACAAACAAAAAATCTTGGCTCCGCCACTGTATGTACCACTGTTAAAAAACTTTAAAAGTTAATTTATAAGGAATTTTTAGCTCAAGTGATTTGGAGTATTGATCTGTATACTCTTGAGGTTGTGTTTCCGTTCTCATTTTCCACGAATCTGTAGGAGAAACAAAGGTGAAGCATTATTAACCAATAACTATTTGGAAGAAAAAAAAAAAGGAAAATTGAAGGCTTAATTTGATCAGTGCCCTATTTCCTTATCAAACAAAGAATTCTAATTAGGAAACATCTTGATCTAAATACTCCTCTTAATGCTTCGTAATCTATTTCACTGTTCACAAGTCCTCAAAAGATTAGGAAAGGTTCGAAAAAGGAAAGAAAAAAGTTTAGTCCCAAGGCGAGTAGGAGTCTGGAGCCTCTACTTAATGTGTTTCGGAGGTGACATTGTTTCTTAACTTCTGATTTTATTCTGGCAAGAGTGCTAAAATCGTTTCTTAACTTCTGATTTTGTTCTGGCGAGAGTACTAAAATCGTTTCAAGTACAAACAAATTGCTTTTGCTAGGTACGCTTTCTAACGTTATATTCCATATCATATTAAATTCAGTCATGGTGTGTTCTAGAATGTAAGATATAGTTGTTTAGCTTGGGTTTCTGACACGATAGAATTTTTGTTAAGGGAGCAGTTATTGAAACTTTAAAAACGTCATTCTGCACTCATTTTGTATAAAAAGATAAGAGAGAAATTGCATTCCGAGAAGTGCATGATTACTTTTTTAGAGTTCTAATAACAGTTCCTTTTATTAATCGTGTACAATTCAAATTGAGTTTAAATCTATCTTTCGTTCTGGTTGGTTGAAAACTGAAGCATGAGACTTTGTGAGTTGCCGTTTCTTCATGGTCTACTTAAAAGATAAAAATGAAAGAAAACAGAAGTATTTCTGAGACTTGAACTTTGACACCCAACACCCAGCGTAATCCAACTTTGACGGCCTAAACCCAACGTCCAAGAAATTAGTGTTGAAAACATCATTATAAATAAGTATTCTAATCAATACACTTATTATTACAACGATTTTAAAGCACACCTCTTGAACATTAGGTTGAACCAGCTAATGGAGGATTAGTATCTCCTGATTAATTGGTGATTACAGAGTGTATTTGAATGTTAATCACTTCCTAAAAGTTAGGCACAAATTGCCACCTTTCTTGACGCCCTCCAAAGGAAAATCACCCGTCAGCTTGCTACCAAATGCCAACAGGCAATTATAATAATTTAATTACGGTATGGCCCTTCACGAAATTTGTCAAATTTTGGTATAACAGCACAAACAGTTCCGGAGAAATATCCGAAATTCAACAATATTAGTTAACTGAAATCTCAAAATTTGTCAAAAAGTTGGCACAAGTTCTAGAAATTTGTCAATAATTTCACTTCACCTTATCATCCTAAGCCCACATAATATTTTCCCTGGACAAAATTACCCTTTCCTGTTTGAGTTAGAAGAGTAGGTGGGTTGCCGTAATTGAAGCAGGTGATTATTGGAATTTCCGCACAAAATTGGGAAAAATATGTATAAATAAAAGAGTGGTGCTAAACGAACCCTAAAATTAACTGGGTACACCCTATGATTTAAATACACCATAATATTTTAATCAAAATATAAAATTAACTAAGTACACCATATTTAACTACCAAAAATATCCTTGATACACCCTAATACACTATATCACACAACACCCTAATTAACTAAGTACACCCTATGCTTTTACTCTGTGTTTGCAACTTTTACTTCATAAATTTTTTTTTGTTATCTGGGTTATCACAAATTCAAGATCTTTGTTTTTATTTTTCATCAATATACGACTTATAATTATGAGAGTATTGCCCTATGGGATCTTCAATTTTGAATAGTTTTGAGTACTCTCTCCTCTGGGTTTTCTTCACTGTCTTGCTATATGGGGCCTTCAATTTTTAATGGTTGTGGTTCGCACCCTCCTATATGCATAGATTCGATTATCACTGTATTTTGTTCATAGAATCATAACCACATATATATATATATGGATATTACATATACCAATTTGACAAACGTCGTTTATAATCAAGCTTGTTTTGATTATATTAGGTTTGTCTGATCTACCTTGGCTTTCGACCAAAAAAAGATCTACCTTGGCTTATAACAACCTAATGTTTTGGAATCAATGACTTGACACCATCAGTGGCTTCACTAAAACCAAAGACAAGCATCTGGATAATTGTGAATGGATTCAACAATTATTCGTTGATGGTATTTGCTACTGATGGATCACAGTTTCAACACTGAAGGACAACGCTCAAAAACTGATGTGTTAAACGTCAATTTAACGTGTGAGCTTTGGAAAAAAGAAAAAGAAAAAACCCTCCAAGTTTAATGACGTGTCATGTTTTAAGATGTTTGCACAGCCTCTAAATGCAGAGGCTCAGGATCCTATTTGATTATGGTTGAATATGATGAGTATGGTGTACTTATTAAAATTATATTTGTTTCCCAATTCCATATATCTTTTTTGGTCATTTTATATCAGGGTAAATTAGTAATTTAATAAATACTTTTGTAGTAGGGTGTACTCAATTAATTTTAGGGTTCATTTAGCAGCACTCAAATAAAAAGGACTAGAATTCTAACATGACAAAAAGGAAAGCAGAACTCATTGTCCACCTGCGGTTATATATATGTTTGCACGTTTTTGAAGCCTTAAGGATCCAAAAAGGAATTTAGAAACGACCAGAGAGAGAGAGAGAGAGAGAGAAACAAAGAGGAGAGAGAGAAAGTACACATTCTAATAAGATAACTTGTTCCTTGTCCCCCTCCAATGTTTTTCTTTTGCTTCCAAAAGACGGCCATCGATATAGGAGCTTAGCTAGCTACAACTCCATATAATTTTCCGTGAATCAAGGTACATCCGATATTTTTGGAATTTTGCTTAGCTGGGTTGCGATTAAATTTTGGTGTAATTACCACACCATGCATAAGTTTGTTGCCATTTGTCTTAATTTACCATATGGAGCTGTTGTGCTGCCTGTGTATTCATGTAATAAAATACCACCGCCTTTGTCTCAAAAGTACGCATGTCTTCTGATATCTCTTGTGAAAAATCAATCTGCAGGGTGGTTTAAGATGGCATTTAACCTAAGGCAATGGCGCTGGGTTCTTGGGGCATTCGCAATGCTTGCCTTGTTTTCCTTGTTCCGTGACGATCAGGGTTTCGCGAGGACCCCCGCAGTAAGGTTCGTCCTCTATCCTTTCTCTTTCATTGTTCTTTGAATTCATGTATGATCATCATATTATAGATAGATTCCAATGCATAGTTAAGAGGTTAAGGAAATTCTCAAAAAAGAACAAAAAAATAGGTTAAAGAAAGCTCTGTCTGCAAGAGAGAGCATGTATTGTCGTTTTAATGGTGATGAGCTCTGAGTTGCTAACGTCTGCAAAAGATGGCCCTTGAAATTTTTTCTAACGTCTCAAGTATTGTTTTTTTTTTCTTTAGCAAAAGTATTATTATATTATATTAAATGCTTTTAAGATGTTGATTTCCGAAGTTTCCTATACTCTCAAGTTTTTAGTTTTCCGTATTATTTTTCTTTTTCTGTGTTTTTTTTCTCTGTCGAGGACTTCAAGTTCAACGAGTCTTCATCAACATATATACTGTCTTGCTCTCATTGGAGCGCACGGTAACTGTAAAGACTTTTATGAGTCCTATGAACCCCTACCTCTTAGATTAGTTGTCTTCGTCTGTCTCGTGAGTCATACCTTAAATATTTTCAGTCACACCTCTATAATTTATGGGATGTTTGTAGGCCCACCATGTTTTGCCTTTTACTTTCTTGCAGTCTTTACCAGGTCACGGTTGGTACTAACGATTCACAAGAAAACATATATGCTAATCATTGAAAAATATAAATTATATTAAATTAAATATACGCAGATCGAATAAACGATAGGGTAGCGATATTCGCACTTCTAATTCGGGTTACCGAGAGTTCTAATGAGAATTTTTAGTGAAATATATTTGTTTTTTGTTTAATTGCAGAAGAGAACTAAGGAGCGTTTCTGGACGGGACAATATGTACAATCAGATGCTAGCGAAGACTGATAATCACGTAATTCTCTATTTTATAAACACTTGAGTTTTTGGAGTTTATTATTGGTTATTCAAAGCTAATTTTCCTTCTTCCTTTAATTTTCTTTTTTTCACATCTGAATTTTCTCAATATCTGCATGCTAGCTATCTATAATTCTATATTGTCAAAACATCATGTGACTCAGAGGTGATGTGTTTTTAGGTGGTGCTGAATAATGGCCTTGTCCAGCTCACTTTTTCTTATCCCGGAGGAGACGTCATTGGAATCAAGTACAAGGGAATTGAAAACTTGCTTGAAATCAAGAACCAGCCAAGCAATAGAGGGCAAGCACACAATAAATTCTTTCAAATTATTTGTACCAGGGAGATTTACTATTATACCCAATATAAGGGTCCAAATTATAAAAACATCATACATGAAATGGACTTTAGAAACACACCCAAAGCACATTTACAACATAACAAAGAGACTTCAAACTTCCTCTTTATAGATTTTAAATGGTGTAGGGTTTATCTATATCACTAGTGCTAAGAATGAGTATATAACTAAATATCTCTAGTTTTTTTTTAACTATTCACGAGGTATATAATCTAATTTGCAACTTAATCATACAGGTACTGGGATCTTGTCTGGAACAAGCCGGGAGAAACAGGTAGTGTGGACAAGTAAGTCCTCTTGCTTCTTCCCTTTTATTCATTTCATATTATAAAATGTTACCACTTTTGACTAAAAATTATGTACATAAATCATGTGCAGGCTACAAGGAACAAGATTTAAAGTTGTTACAGCGACGGCAAACCAGATAGAGATTTCTTTTACTAAAACCTACAGTCATTCCCTTGGTAACGCCACAGTTCCCTTGAATGTTGACAAAAGGTATGTTCTTAAACTTTTTCAATTAGAAAATAACAAGTACAGATAGTTTAATTAAGTTTATGTTGGAAATTCTCTCAAACTTTTACATTAAACTTTGCTACGTACAGGTACATAATGCAGCGCGGTCGCTCCGGGTTCTATGCCTACGCCATTTTCGAGCGCCTCGAAGGGTGGCCGGAGGTGGATATGGATCAAATTAGAATTGTTTACAAGCTTCAACAAGACAAGTAAGTGTAAAGGGCCGAAATTTATTGATTATGCCGGGCGCATTGCGTTGGATTCTAACCAAAAAGTGACAACTTCACTAATTATTGTGTAAATATTCAATTGCAGATTTCGGTACATGGCTATATCCGACGACAGGAAAAGGGCCATGCCAACGGCCGATGACCGTGCAAATGGTCTTCCCCTTGCCTATCCCGAAGCTGTTCTTTTAACCAATCCCAGCAATCCTGACTTTAGAGGAGAGGTACTGGCATATTTTCGATTCATTTTCTACAATATCGATATAATATTTATTTATTTTATTAAAACTATATATATAGTCCCTTTCCATAAAAAATCTCAAATTATTTTACTAGGGTATATATATATTCACTTTCTTTTGGTCTCGTGACATAATAATTAATGATTTTGCAGGTGGATGACAAATACCAGTACTCAAGTGAGGACAAAGATAACAAGGTCCATGGTTGGATTAGTAAAGACCCAGCTGTGGGCTTTTGGATCATCACACCCAGTGATGAGTTCCGTACCGCTGGGCCCTTCAAGCAGGACCTCACCTCCCATGTGGGCCCAACTGCTCTCTCTGTAAGTCCACCCGTCTAATCTCTCTCCCCACCCATATGTGTCCATATCCATATTTATGAGCGACAAAAGCTAATTATTTATACATTTTGCAGATGTTTGTTAGTACCCATTATGCTGGGAAGGAAGCTGGAATAACATTTGTAGATGGTGAGGCATGGAAGAAGGTTTTTGGGCCAGTCTTTATCTATCTCAATTCAGCTCCAAGCTCAGATGAATCTCTCACACTCTGGGAAAATGCTAAAGAGCAGGTATGTATAAATAATATTTCATCTTTAGGCAACATTTATGCTACTAAAAATTTAAATTTATAATGACCCAAAAAATTTCTTAGTTGGATGAAGAAGTGCAAAGATGGCCATACAATTTCACTAAATCAGAAGACTTTCTCAGCTCTGATCAGCGTGGATCCGTTGCCGGTCAATTACTAGTTCGAGATCGGTACGTGTTAATTCCTTCCTTTTGTTTTTATTTTTGGTTCTGGAAGTGTAAATTTATGCATAAAATGATCAAATTGTTCTTGTTTTAGGTACATGAAAAAGAGGCTTATTTGGGCAAGCTCCGCTTATGTGGGATTGGCTGCACCTGGAAATGCAGGATCATGGCAAAAGGAAAGCAAGGTAATTTGTTGCACCAAATCCGGTTTGGTAACGCTTTTGTTTTTCGGGCATTGTTTGTTTACACGAAACCCCGAAAAACAAAAACATGTTTGTCTAAGGTGATAACCTTTTTTTTTTTTTTTCTCCAGGGTTATCAGTTCTGGACTCAAGCCAACAAGCAAGGTTATTTCCTCATTAAAGATGTTCGACCTGGGAACTATAGCTTGTATGCAACTGTTCCTGGCTTTATTGGGGATTACAAATATGAGGCCGATATTACAATTGAACCAAGTAAGTTATCTATGCACATCTTTCATTGCCTTAAATTGGAAAGAAAAGAACGAGCAAATATTTGTACCATGAAAACCAATTTTAACATTACTGAGTTTTAATTATATGCAGGAAGTGAAATTAATTTGGCTGATCTTACTTACGAACCTCCAAGAAATGGCCCCACCCTGTGGGAAATCGGCATCCCAGATCGATCAGCTGCTGAGTTCAACGTACCAGATCCGTCTCCGACCCTTATGAACCAATTGTACGCCGGCAATCACACAGACAAGTTAGTTCTCATATAAGCCCTCCTATTTCTTTTTAATTAGAGGGTCATGTTCTTTCTTTAGATAGTTTGACACGCTGTTATCAAACTGTCAATTTGAATCGCACATTATAATTAATCTCGGGCAGTCAAACTGTCTAATAAAAGAACATTTCCTTATACTTCAAATATAAACTAAGCTATTTGTTTATATGCTTAACACATTTCATTGCTTACAGGTTTAGGCAATACGGCTTGTGGGAACGATACTCAGATTTATACCCTAACCGTGATCTCATCTACACCGTTGGTACTGACAATTACCGTGATGATTGGTTCTTCGCTCATGTGACCAGGTACTTGTTTTTCCTTAACATAACAACGCTTCTGCTTTATTAAATTTGTAGGTCCTGTTTCTCAAAATCTAGCACTACTGCAGGAACACAGGAAATGATACGTATGAACCAACCACATGGCAAATTCGATTTCAACTTAATAAGGGGGCGAATCCCGGAAATTATACACTGCAATTGGCATTGGCCTCAGCCACTAATGCAGAAGTGCAGGTATTGCTTGAATCCCAGAAAATGCTATACAAGGTGAAAGTGATATAGTGTTTAGTGTAGTGTTTGGCTAATTTTATGTTTGACATTGTGTTCTTAGGTTCGGGTTAACGATTGGAGCGCAAACCCACCTCATTTTACGACAGGGCTAATCGGGAAGGACAATGCCATAGCAAGACATGGAATTCATGGTTTGTACTGGTTGTTCAGTGTTGGTCTACCAAGCGATCGGCTACAAGAAGGAAACAACACCATCTATCTTACTCAGTCAAGACACAAGACAACTTTCGACGGCGTCATGTATGACTATCTGCGATTAGAAGGACCTCCTCAAGAGTGAGCATATCGGTTATAGTTCCAATAGACAGGTAGTGACATATAGAGGTTTATTCAACAACAATTTAAGTTATACAATCATTTACCCTGATGTAGATATAGTGTAAACAGGCATCAAATACAGCAACAAATCATACCAAAATCAATCCCATTCTTTATTTTTTGTTTCTGTTTACAATAAGCTTAGAACCTAGGCAAACGTCATTCCAGTCCTTGTATATATTTCATAAGGAATTCATGTTATTTGATACTATTGGTGCATATTTAATAAAAGGGTTGTTTATGTCTCCACTACTTTATTTCTTTGAAACATGACACTGCACAATAGTACCAGAACATTCTTCTGTATCCACCAACTTTTCATTTGAACTTACTCATCAGACAAGGAAAGCAACAAAACCAGAATGAAAGAAACAAAACAGAGAGTATAAAAAATTGAAGTTGAAGTTCCACCCCAAAACCAATTGGCAATGGGGGGAATAACTCAATTCTTTATAAGGCCTTGCTAGGTTTCTCAACTTTCCAATGTGGGACTCTTTACCTTCACATTCTCACACGCCTCCGCATGTGTGGCGAATTTTCAAGCCTAGCACGTAGACAACACATATTAGGTGATATTGAGCACGTGTGGCTGTTGGGCTTTCACACGTGGGCTAACTTGCTCTGATACCATGAAGGAAGTTGAGACTCCACCCCAAAACCAATTGGCAATGGGGGAAGTAACCCAACTCTTTATAAGCCTTTGCTGGATTTCTCAACTTTCCAATGTGGGACTCTTTATCTTCACATTCTCACAAAAATAAGCTTTAAATCAACTCTCTGTTATTCATATTCAAGAATCTGTTTGATATTTTAACTGATCAATCAATTCAATACAAGCCCTGAAACTGATTATCATAGGTAAACAGAGAGATAATTGGATTGTGGTTCCTATAGATTAAAGAAAGGTTAGTTCACTCATCTCAATTTATCAGGTCGAGTTGTTAAAAAGAAATACTAACAGTCCTTACCTCCTAAATTATCCGGAACGGGACTTAATCTTAGCAAAATTATGGTTGGATATACATATTACTTGTCTTATAATTTTGGGATAATTTTGTTTTTGTCAGAAAAATGCCGGCCATCGAGAATGCACACCCTTTTGGCATTCCCATCTCTGTCTACATACCTTTGAACCCAAACTTGTGGTTTCAGCCCTATATCAACTCTTTGTCTACCAGCTTTTACTGCTTCAATGGTACGATGAACTTGTATTCGAAAGTCACGAAATAAAATTTCGAAGCACGGTAGGTAGCATTTCCCAAACTTTGGCGGATCAATTACAGTTTTTCTGCAGATATACGTACAAGCCAGATCGGCTACATGGATTCTCACATAAGACTGATGAAATAATTATTTTGGTAATTTTACTTTGTCTCCAAGATAATAATGTTGAAGGGAAATGTGGAGAAGATTTTGGGGAAGTGTAGAATGGGAGAAATGAGACGAAGCAGGAGGGAGACATAGAAAAGAAGGTTCCTCAGCTTGTACTACAATTAGCTTGGGCAAAATGAGTACCATCAATGCCACAAGTGTCCACATTGTGAAAACAAATTATATATATGTCTATGTCCTTTGACAGGACCGATCCGAATTCCACTTTGGAATCTGTGCTAAACTTCGTTGGCCAGAACCTGCCCCGAATTCCTCCTCATAATTCATGACGAATCCAGCATCCTCATCCGGTAACCAAACAGCACCGGACCCACTTAATAAGAACAAACTTCCTCTACCGAGACAAAGGAAAAAGAGCCGAGACTTCTGCCGAAATTTTGGCAAAGCCTCTCCTGAAAAACGGACATTTACCAAATTTTCAACATGTTCAAAAACAACAGAAGGCAGCCGTCATATTTTTCCTGAAGGCAACACTATGGATTCCGAAAGCAACCAGGGGATGGGGAAAATTGGCTAGCCACCCGTGTAGACAAATTGGGCAGGTGGCTAGGCATCCTGACCGGACACCCATAGAGCAAGCTCAATGTAGGCCCAATCAAGTCATCATGTCCAGATACTTTACCACACACCAGAAAATCCAACGCCACGTGTGGTAAGTAACCAAAGTCAATATCTAAAGACGCCCACACGTCGGAACTATCCAACGCCGCGTGTGGGTAAAGCAACAGTGAACCATAATCAAATGGGCCCGCCTACTAACCAATGCCACGTGTACACCCAATTACCAAGGTGTCCGGACCTCTACTACACGCCGAAAATTCCAACGCCACGTGTAGTAGAGTGAAAGTAACCAATTGGGTCCCCCACACGCCGGAAATTCCAACGCCATGTGTGGGTACCGTACCAAATACCAAAGTGAGCACACACGCTGGATATTCCAACGCCACGTGTGGCCCCACTCCCAACTAACCAAACTCATCCATGCTATTTCAAATAATAATAAAAATGCTAGATAAATCCATACATTAACATAACATCCAAAAATCACAATTAAACCATATTTTCATTCTCAACATTTATAAACATTTAATCTCAAACTCAAATACTAAATCACAACTAAACCAAACATGAATCATTTATAAAGCATTTTCATGAGACCACTAAAAATATTCATATACTTAATAAATATAACAATAATAGTAACAATCATAAAATAATACTAATAATAATAATAATAATAATAATAATAATAATAATAGAAATCCCGTAATCATATAATTACTTAATGAAATCTCAATTCCTTTATAAATAGTACTAATAGCACTAATAATAATAGTAAGTACCACCGGAATTCCCATAATCACGTAATCCATAACTCAACATATTCATAACTTCAAATATTAATCTAGCATCCAAAAACTACAAATCACCATAACCCATACTTCACATTCCAAGTATTTATCAATATAAATTAAAAAATCAAATCCCCTTTAAAACCAAGATAAATCCCTACTTTCGCTATTTGAATTCCAACCATTTAATTCTATCAAAACATTCTTAACTAGAACCGGAACAATAACCTACAACTAAAAATTCCCCTTAAAAATTTAATGATCAACCTCGCACATTTAACCACCAATAACCATCTAGAACTAATAATGAAGCATATTCATAAAAGCATTAGTCCAATAACTAAATATAAAAAATAAAACATAAACGTCCAAACACCATTACACAACAGGAACCGATGAGAATAGTACAAACCTAATAATACAATTAAAAAGTATATGAAAGCTCAATGAAACAAATATATGCTGTTGACACTTACAGAAAAGGGAAATTGCTCACTTTCATAACACATATGCAGAAAAAGCTTTGGCTTTATGGAAATAAAGCAAGTTTGATTACTGAGAAGAAATGAAATAAAAAGAAGAGAAAAATATTACTATGACCACAAATTTTTGTTTGGAAACTGAAACAGGAAATGGCATCAACATGAAATTCAATGTTTCCCTGTTTCTCGTACAAGTTACCAAGAAACTCAATGTTTCCCTTTTATACTATTCAGTTTTCTGGGCAACCAAACAAAGGTCAAGGTCTAAAGTCTAACGCACAAATGAACAAACCGAATGTGACCCAGAAAAAGAAAATCTTGCTAGTCAAAAACCCAACTTTCCGAACGAAGAAAACACGGTTTTTCCAAATATAGCAGTGAATGCAATGAAAGCGTTGAATGGATTTTGGAAAATACATAGCCAGAAATAAACACAATAATATTAAACAAGCAACTCCTATAAGTTCAAATACAGAAATAAACACAATAATAATAACAAATCACAATATTCACATTTCCAGACCCATGAAAATAGACCGAAACCCAATTTTGAATTTTCTATCTCCGAAACAATAAAGCACTGAAATTGAAGCAAAAAGTTGGAGCATTTCGATCTTTCTTTGTTTCCAATAACAACTTCTCCACGCGAAAAATCATCTTAATTCTTGTAATCCAAGAAGCGCATAACAATAGAGAAAACCAAAATTCTTGCCTTGTGATTCAAATTTGGAATATCACATGGAGATTCAAAGCACCTCCGAAAATCAAAACAAAAATCTATATAATATGTAGAAAATTATAAAATTTATGAAAGCGAAAAGATAGAATCGGCCGCTTTAATTTGTATACCTTGAAGTTTGAAGTTAAGGTTTAATTTTTTTTTTGGGTTTCTCAGGAAAGTAACCCTCAAATCAGTTGGAGCACTTAAAAAGGATGAGGGATCTTACCTTGATCCACGGCTAACGTCGCCGGAGTGGCCGGAATCTTCGATTGCAAAAACCAGCACATTTCAAGTCGACACAATCGACATATCAGCTCGAATCGAATGGGGAAAGAGGCTGGGTTAGGTAGAGGGAAGAGAGAGAGGAATTTTGGTGGTGGTGGCACCGGAAACAGTGGCCGGATGGCGAAGTTCTCGCCGCCCAAAGTTTGGGTTCCAAGAAAATTTTGAAGAGAGAACCAGAATTTTCTGGTTCCCCGAGGAGAAGAAGAGCCCGATTACTGTAGCAGTAGTGTAGCCACAATAGTATAAATCTGAATTTTTAATTTTTAATTTTTTTAATTTTTAATTTTAATTTATTTTATTATTTTAATTTGGTTCAGGATGTTACATCCTTTGTATAAAGTTTTCCTCACCCTGAAACTATGTTGTATTTTTTAAGGAAATGTTCTTGTCAATATAAGTTGGTATTAAGCTATTGCTCACAACGAATAGCATTTATTATCACTACACATGTTTTATTTTTAATACAAGCGAAATGGGTTTCTCACACATACTATCAAGATGTCACAAGTGTTCAAATTTGAGATCATTAATATCCACGTCAAGGCCCTCCACTGGACTAAATCCTGTTGGCTATCACCACACAGGTTTGTGATTTTGAAATGCAGTACTCTACATGGCAAAGTTTTACTATTTATGCGCAATTGCTTGATAATTCAAAAGGTTAAATATAACAAGTATTTTAACGCTTGGTCCAAATTCAATTTGTTATCAACAGGGGTCATCATTTATAGCCCATGGGTTTCGTTTAGAGAGTTTCTTACTTTTGTCGACATTGTTTTGCGGGGAATGTTACCATAATTGTAGATGAAACAAAAAGTTCAACCCAAATCCTACTCTCGATTCATCCTTTATAATGAAGTCATTGATGGCACATTAACGGAAAATAAATTAAAGATGGAGAAAAGCACTATCTATGTTAAACTAAAGATTGATTATGATTTGTTTAGTAAGGTTATGAATGATTGTATTATGATTGAAGGATCTAAATTTAAGAAGTTTATTTGTTAATGACTAAAAACTCCCATTTCGAGTATAAAAAACGAGATCAAAAAAGCCCATTACGGCACGACCCAGTTGGCCTATAGCCTAGCCCATTGGGCGGACCTAGGTATTGAAATTTTGGAAAAATCATAGCCCAGCTCAGCCCGTTAATTTCATTTTGTTAATTGAAGCTCAGCCCAACTCGACTCATTGATGAATAGGTATTACTCACGCACATAGGACGCGTGAACCAAATGGTCCATTTCTCTCTCCTCCTTTACAGCTCCGAGGCCTGCCAACATAAGATGTAAAATTAGATGTAGATTTTCATTATCTTTCCCATCTCACCTCCCGATGGAGAGATTATAGAATAGTACAATAACTTGTCCACGTATTATAATATAAGTAGATATTTATTGATATTATTCCCTGAAAGAGAGAAAGATAAACCCTGTCGTCAATGTATAATAACACATGTACAAATTATACCACATGAATGTACTATTCTATGATTTATGTGCACAATAGTTGGTTTACATCTCTTATACACCTTTGCATTGGAGATGCTCTAATAAGCACACACTTCAAATCAACCTCCTTAAAAACATAGAACAAAGAATAATATATCTTTGGCACTAGTACGAATCTCTCTGTAATGCTATCAATGAGAATTCTAGAGTCTCCCCATTCGCAGCCCAAAGCAAAATATCAATTATGCTGAGGATTTATTTAAAAAATTTGTTGTTGAATATTTTCCTTTTTGAAACTAATGTGAGAGAAACTATCATTGGTTATTAATTAATGGATTAATCGTTTTATTAGTCGCGAATTTAGCCGATTTGTATTTGAGTCCTCGATTTCCAAAATCGTTTACGTGGTCCTTCAACTTCAGCTTTCGTTAGAATGATGGTCACTGTAGTCGATTTTGTTAACAGTTCTCTCTCTATCTCTCTCTCTCTCTCTCTCTCTCTCTCTCTCTCTCTCTCTCTCTCTCTCTCTCTCTCTCTCTCTTTACTTCACATTCACATATCTTAGCAAAGTCGAAGAGGTCCCTCTATCCCGATTTCTACTCCCCAAACTTTTTTAAAATTATTTTCTTTTATTGTTATTTTAAAGATATAATTTTTATTCATTTTTTGGTTTTAATATAAAAATACCATTTTGCACTGTATTTATGAGAAAAAGTTGATAAAATTGTGACAGAATTTATTTGTCACAATGAAAGTGAAGTTGAAGGACTACGGGAGCGATTTTGGAAATTGAAGGACTACGGGAGCGATTTTGGAAATTGACTGAATGCAAATCGGTCTAAGTTGAGGATTAATAAAACGATTAACTCTTAATTAATTATGCATATTTTATACCTATATGAAGAAGAGGCCCGCCCGATAAGTTGGCAAGTTCCACTCACCTTCGGCCTTGTTCCCAAGGAGAGTGTCACCACACACAGTTCCCTTATCAATTGATCAGCCACTCTGTTGGAATGAATGAGAAGCTTCGTCAAACTCTTTCTTTTTCAGCAAGTTTATTAGAATTGTTAACAAGTTTCGGGTCGGGTACAAATTTAGCTAGCTTCTACCCAAAGACGCATATTCGTTGAATGTGTTTATGTCACTTTATGGTCAAACAATTTCACTAGCAGCTACAGCTCACCCATCACGTCAGCCAACACAGACAGAATACTATATATACCAAGGCTTCTGGTGATGTTTTCATAAACATTCCTGCGCCTTCTTGTCTCCAAGTTTTGGAAGCATTAACACTTCTGCTTATTCTCTGTTTCTTGAGACTCTCTGTTTTAATGGTGAAGACACCCGAACAAGAACACCCCGTCGGGGCCTTTGGCTGGGCTGCTAGAGACACGACCGGGCATCTCTCTCCATTTAACTTCTCAAGAAGGTAACAGTTCAACATGTTTTTATTTTATACCCTTTTTGTTTGTTTGTTTTCTCAATAATCATTGCCAGTGGCGGACCCAGAAAATTTGAGGAGTGTGGGCCATAAATAGGGGCCAAACAAAAAAAAAATTGCGTATGCCGTTCCTGCATTTCTTTCCTATCTGGTAAAAGAAATCGAACTTTTGAAAAATGGGGAAGACTATCAAGCTTAGATTCCTCTGTGCAATCAGGCCTGAGCTGAGCTTTAGCCAAGTTATGGTAAATTTCTCATTTTTCCACGAAGCAAATCAACATTAAACAGGAAAAAGGATAAAAGGTCTGTGTATCTTCATTTTCCTACTTTTTGTTCTACTCAGCAATCAAACGAGGTCTAAAGTTTTCATCTTTGAAGAAAAAAAGCATACCATCAGAAGCATCAGTGGTGCCACTAACGAGCGGCATAACAGCAAAGGTCGAAGCGATTAACACAAACCCATTGCGCAAGCGAGTACAGAGAGCCAGTGAGCGAAGTTGCGATCAGCCATTATAGCGTTTAGAAGCAGGGAGAGAGAGAGAGTTCAGGTGAGGCGAGGCTAATGCAAGAGAACCATGGAGGCGCAGGCGAAGAAGAGGAAGAGAAAACCAAATGGTAGGGCTGCAGGTAGTAGTAGTTGGAGTTGGAGACGGCCACCAGTAGTTGAGTGTGGGCCATTGCCCATACTAGGCGTGAGCTGGGTCCGCCCCTGATCATTGCGTTAATTGACTTTATATATATGTACATGCAGGGCAACTGGAGATGAGGACGTGAGGTTTAAGGTGTTGTATTGTGGAATATGTCATACCGACCTTTCTAGCATCAAGAATGAATGGGGTATATGTACGTACCCTATAGTTCCTGGGTATGATCATCAACTCATTTGTATAAATTACGTAAACGGGCAGAGTACGTTATCATATGACATATGTTATAATTTATAAACTTATTACATTAATACAAATAAGTTTATAACGTATGTCATGTTATATGTTATAGAAAAATCTATGTTATAATTATTGTTTTATTCAATTCAAAAAATGCAAATGAATCTTCTTCAGCTGATTTGTGACAAATAATACACAAAATTGGAGTTTATATAATTTGGTTTGCATGCAGGCACGAGCTAGTGGGAGAAGTGACAGAAGTGGGAAGCAAGGTGAAGAAAACAAAAGTGGGAGATAGAGTGGGCGTGGGGGGCGTGGTTGGTGCATGCCATGACTGCGATAACTGTAACAACGACCTTGAAATTTACTGCCCCAAAATGGTACTTACCTACAGCTCCATTTACCACGATGGAACAGTAACTTATGGAGGCTATTCAGACACAATGGTGGCCAATGAGCGCTACATAGTTCATTTTCCTGATAACCTGCCACTTGATGGTGGTGCTCCTCTTCTTTGTGCTGGGATCACAATGTATAGTCCCTTGAAATATTTTGGCTTAGCCGAGCCTGGGAAGCATATTGGCATTGTGGGCCTTGGTGGGCTTGGTCATGTTGGAGTGAAATTTGCCAAGGCATTTGGGGCAAAAGTCACTGTGATTAGTACCTCCCCTAGCAAGAAAGACGAAGCTTTGAAACAATTTGGTGCTGATTCATTCTTGGTTAGCCGCGACCAGGACCAAATGCAGGTTTGTATCCACTTAAGTTATGTTGTTTGACGATATTAACTATTCGCATGATGTGACAGTTAATGTATATATAATTACCATTACTTGTTTCTTAGTCTGTTATCGTTGTTGTTCTAATTATTTGGTACACATTGAATTTTGATTATAGGCTGCCATGGGCACGTTTGATGGCATCATTGACACAGTCTCTGCTGTGCATGCAATTTCACCCTTGATTGACCTTTTGAAGTCTCATGGGAAGCTTATTATGGTGGGTGCACCGGATAAGCCACTTGAGTTACCCGTCTACCCTTTACTCATGGGTACGTTTGCCGTTTTATGCACTGTATTTCATGGAAAAACTTATAATAATCTTATCAAATTTGGCTTAGAGCCTAACATATTTAAATACGTGAATATGTAGGAAGGAAATTGGTGGCCGGTAGTGCAGTTGGGGGTATGAAGGAGACACAAGAGATGATTGATTTTGCAGCAAAACACAACATAACTGCAGAGATTGAGGTTATTTCAATGGATTATGTGAACACGGCAATGAAACGTCTTGCTAAAAACGATGTTAGATACCGATTTGTCATTGACGTTGGAAACACTCTAGCTACTACCAAGCCCTGAAGACTCAATGTTTCAAGTCTCAATGTTTCATTGATATTGTATGTTGCTCATAAGCGCTTATGTTCAATTTGTTTTCGTTGCTCAAACATTGTATGTAGTTGGAAGTATATTTAATAGAATTATAAAACAAATAAAACTTTGTTTTAATACATGTACATTTTATTTGTGACATTCTGGTCAATGCCTCCCACAAGCAAGAAGCGCAAATGGAAATGCGAAAGTGGTTTTTACTCCTTTAAATATACATCTTGCATTAGGCCTTCTCCAACTTATTTGAGGCTAAACTCAAAATTTTCACTCCCAAAAAGTAATTATTTGGGTTTTGCCAGGACACAAATCGTTTTTTCTCTCAACCCTCTGGACTCAAATTTTAAGTCCGCAATTTTATTAAATTGTTTAAGAGTGATTTAAGTCTATTTTTTTTATGGATCACTTTTCTTTATTTAATCTTTTTAAATAACTTCATAATTTAATTTTTTGAACAATTTGACATAAAAAATTGAAATTCCACAAATATAATTTTAATATATATTGTTGATTTAAGTTAATATTAGAGCATCTCCACCCATAAGGGCTAAGTCTAGGGCAAGGGCAAGCAAGGGCTGCCACTATTCAGGTGAATAGTGGTAGCCTTGCCTTTTTTGTTTCCACCCCAAAGGGCAAGGGCAAGGGCAAACGCTATTCATTTAAATTTTTTCCCCTATTTTTTATACTTAAACAATTAATTTGGATAAAATTTAATAATAATAAAATTGCTAGGTATGTATAAAAAAAAAATGTTTTTGAATTTTTTCGATTTTTTCAGATTTTTTTTTAAAATTTTTGGTTGCTGACGTCATCGCTGACATCAGCAAACCCAGGCAAGAGCCCAGGCTAGTGGGTCCCAGCTCTTGACTAGGCTAGAGGCTGGTGCGCTGGAGTGAGGTGCCTGGGCTAGGGGGGCCTTTTGCCTGGGTTTGGTCCAGCGGTGGACATGCTCGTAGAATATAAAAAAACAAAACAAAATTTGAATTGTAAACAAAACTTGAATTGTTGCCAACGGCACCATGTTCTGGCGGGCCCCAGTTTGAATTGTAAAGTTGCCCACTAGTTTGGTGGCGTCATACTTACGACCGCCTAAGTTACATTTAGAATAGAAAAAAAAAACGAATTCAATTGTTGCCGTTGGATTCCAACAACAACTTCACAGTAGCTTGACACGTGGCTCGAAAAGGAGACAAAAAGCAACAGCATAGCATGAGCTGGGGCCCATGTCAGATGCTTTGCAAATGGGGCTGTTTCAAATGCAGTGGGCTCCACCGAATAGTTTTTGGTCCAGGCAATACTTGGATTGGTATTTGAGTCCAAGTTGAGTTTTCTCAAATTTTGACTCCTTCATTTTGTTGGGTTGGGAGAAATTTGGGGCAATAATTTTAAATTTTTGGATTTAACCCCATGAGTTGGAGATGGCCTTATGAATGTGATTTTGGCCAAGTCAATAGGACTCAAACTTTTGGCAACAGAAAAAAGAAAAAAAAAAGAGAGGACCCAAAACAACTCGAAAGAACACGTGTAAATATTTTGTTAATCACTTCACCCAACTAAAGTGGAAACACTCGACCAAAACAAAGAAGTGGTGGAAACAATATAATGCCTGCGGGCCCTACCACCCACTTTTCAGTCTATTTATTTTCTCCAAACTTGAAGCTTTTCATGATCACTCAACATACTTTGTCTTGAGAGACTCGACACAGTTGGGCTTCTCAGTGCGTCAAAAATGGCGAAGGCCCCAGAAGAAGAGCATCCTGTGAAGGCCTTTGGCTGGGCTGCCAGAGACACATCTGGGCATCTCTCTCCCTTTAACTTCTCCAGAAGGTAAATATTCATCTAATTTATTTTCAGATTTTTAATTTGTATTGTTTTTCCACATTAATTAGTTCCATAATCTCTGTCGATATATATATATATACACACAGAGCAACAGGTGATGAGGATGTGAGGTTTAAGGTGTTGTATTGTGGGATTTGCCACTCCGACCTTCACAGCATCAAGAATGAATGGGGCATCTCTGTGTACCCTATGGTTCCGGGGTACGTATAACCATCAAATTACTTTTTCTAATCCTTCTTTTGAATTTTCTTTTATTTTTCTTCTCCTTTATCTTAAAAAATATATATATTTAATTTTCAGTAAGTTAATATGGGTGACCCAACTGTGTCATACATGTAAAAAGTATATTCATTCTTGTATATAAATTACAGTTTTATATGTTTGCAAAACCTTTTCTTTTCTTTTTTGTAATTTTAATGAACTATTTTTACATATTATATCAAACCGTGATTCGTCTGTAATGAAGCCACGCAGTACTGTTCTTGAAGTTATTCTTTTTCCTATTATTGATTAGAAAATTGTTCTGAAGAAAAGAATATATAGGAGCATCTATACAAACCATTATAATATTATTTACTTTTATTTTTCACATTTATTATCATATTTTATAGAAAGTATAGGTGAGAAAGCGGATATGATATTTTATCATAAAAAGCAAGTGGAATCCAATATACCTATTCATTTTGAAGTATTTAGCATTGACTTATTGGGGAAAGTGTGTATATTTTACTTAGGCTTAAGTGCTACAGTGCCTCATGAAATATTCGTTAATTCCCACTAAACCCCTTTAAAGTTAAGTGACTCACTTTACTCCCTTGACCAATGTTTTGCGTTTCACTTTGCCTTCACTGTTGACGTGGCATCAATGGAACCCACTATTTTGCTAAACTAAGTGCGATGTGTGAAGAAAAAAAATTAAAAATTAAAAATTAAAAATTAAAAATTAAAAATTAAAAATTGTCTTTTAAAAAACTTAATTTAACTATTAAAAATAAAAATAATACTTTAAAACCAAAAAAATCCCCAATTCCCCTCCTCCAACACCATTATCCCTTCTCAATCGCCATCACCACAACCGCAACCGCAACCGCAACCACCTCCACCTGCTCCTCTCTTTTCCTCTAACCCCAAAGTTCCCAATTGCACATTCATATACACTTTTCAATGAGCTTGGAGAAGTCACTTTCAAGCTATTCTTCTCCCCCACGAACCTACCCACACAAACCCCACAAAGAAGAAACCAAACCCCAACTAAAAATCCCAGCTTTTCCTTCATCTTAGATACTGACACTGAGTCTCCAATTTATTGCTCCAAAGAGAGAGAACCAGATCAAACCCAATCTTACAAGGAACATGTTTTCCCCAACAAAATCTCGTCTTTCTTAAAACCCAGATCGCAAAATTTGATAATTAAGAAGAGGAACTAGTTATTTCGCACTGCAAGTTTTCTGGGTCTGGAACTAAATTTCGTGGGAAGCGTAGAAAAGTCAAAGATATATTTTTTTAGCGTGTGTTTAGATTTAGAGAAGAAAAGTATCTAAAGTGGAAAATGTTTTAAATTGTTAAAATAAACCAATGACGCGTTTACTAACCCGTAATCGGAATGAGAATAAGGAATCCGATTTCAATTACGGATTATACTTGTGTTTACTAAAATTGGGAGGAATCAAAAGTGCGCGGGCCTACACAAAAAATGGAATTGAATTTCAAAATTTGGGTGATTTGAATTCCAAACATACATAAGGTATTTGGATTCCGGATTTCATCCGTAATCGGAATGAAATTTTTTTCCCTTTATGCCCTCACTTACTTTCATTATTTCCAATATTATCTTTAACCCTATAAATAAAAACAAAATCATTAGTGTTAAGGATTAACTAATAGAAATACTTATATTTATATAAAAAAAATACTTATTAATAGAAATACACATTTATTAAAAAAAACTTAATAAAAAAAAACTTAAATTTATATTTAAAAAAATAAACAAAATCATTTTAGTGTGTCTATGAAATAAAAAAATAATTCATTTTTTCTTACTATTATATACTATATCAAGTTTTATTAAAAAAAAGTATATAGAATATTTGATTTGGGACAAGGGCATTTTAGTAATCATACTGGTTTATATTTCGATTATGCTGAATTAGTAAACAGCTTTATGGAATTCTATTCCTATTCCAGACAATTTTAGTAAACAACTTCAACAGGAATCTAATTCTGATTCCACCTCATTTCAATTCCTCCTCAATTCAAGTCCTCCTAAATTCAATTCCTCTCAATTTGATTACGGATTAGTAAACGTGCCACAAATGTTTTAGCTGGGAAGGGATAATGGATAATGGGGTTGGATGAGGGGAATTGGGGATTTTTTGGTTTTAAAGTATTATTTTTATTTTTAATAGTTAAATTGAGTTTTGTTAAAAGTTTTTTTAATTTTTAATTTTTTTCCTTCATATATGGCACTTAGTTTAGCAAAATAATGGGTCCTATTGATGTCACGTCAGCATTTTTAACGAAATTTTTAAAAGACTTGACGGTGAAGGGTAAAGTGAGACACAAAACATCGGTCAAGGGGGCAAAGTGGGTCACTTTAATTTTAAGGGGGTTTAGTGAGAATTGACCAATGTTTTAGAAGGCACTGTAATACTTAAGCTTTTTACTTATCCATTTGCCCATTTCCTTTGAGCATGAAACTGCTGATCTGACAAGACAAATAAAATTTGACTACCCTTTCACCTCATTCATGGGAGAAAAACTTTCTTGGCACGGGGATATGACTGTAGTCCTATTTCCCTCCAATCGCCTCGCGCCACGTGTGCTATCTCTCTCTTTTTCAACAAAGTTGGCCACATGGCGCGAGACAATTGGAGGAGTATAGGACTGTAGTCCTATCCCCGTGCTAAGAGAGTTTTTCTCCATCCATGATGATGCTAAACACGAATACATAGTTCTATCCCCGTGCCAAGAGAGTTTTTCTCCATCCATGGGATGCTGAACACGAATACATACATGTCAACCAGATACCAATATTTGGCTTAGTGGAAACGACAAGATTGAGAATGTGAACTATAACTATTATTTTTTTGATACCTTTTTCTTGGAAATAGTGTCCTGCCATACTTATTTTTGGACTAATATATGTCGTTTAGCTACACCCACTTTTTCTAAGATAGGCATTTGGATACTATTGTATAATTTTAGTAAGAAAAGTAGAGGTGATCAGAATTAGGAATTCCTACTTTCGTAGAGATATATGTTCTCTACTTTCGTACAAGAAGAAAAATCATATATTCTCCGAATTTAAATACCATAATTACTATTTATTTTGCAGTGAGATCCATTTGTAGTTTCGTTTTTTCAATGCAGTACGAGTACTCCATTGGAATTTAAATTGCCTAATTTGCAGGCACGAGATTGTTGGGGAAGTGACAGAAGTGGGAAGCAAAGTGAAGAAAGTGAAAGTGGGAGATAAAGTTGGTATGGGTTGCATGGTTGGTGCTTGCCATGCCTGCGACAACTGCAACAACGACCTTGAAAACTACTGCCCCAAAATATTACTTACCTACAATTCCGTTTACACCGATGGAACACTCACATATGGAGGCTACTCAGATTCGATGGTCGCCAACGAGCGCTACATCGTGCGTTTCCCTGAGAACATGCCACTGGATGCTGGTGCTCCTCTACTTTGTGCTGGGATCACAGTTTATAGTCCCTTGAAATATTTTGGCTTGGCAGAGCCAGGTAAGCATGTTGGCATTGTAGGGCTTGGTGGGCTTGGGCATGTGGGTGTCAAATTTGCAAAGGCACTTGGGGCAAAAGTGACTGTGATTAGTACTTCCCCTAGCAAGAAAGATGAAGCTTTGAATCAACTTGGTGCTCATGCATTCTTGGTTAGCAGCGACCTGGACCAAATGCAGGCTCAATTTTTCTAGCCAGTTTATGATATGTTTGCCTTTAAGTTTGAGAGATTGGATTAATTTTCATTAATGTATTTAATCAGAGGATTTAGGAATTTAGTATTGCATAAATTTATATGCCTAATCCTATTTATTGGGTTTCAAAATTGAAGGCTGCCATGGGCACATTGGATGGCATCATTGACACAGTCTCTGCTGTGCATCCCATTGTGCCATTGATTGGTCTTTTGAAGTCTCATGGGAAGCTTATTCTAGTAGGTGGACCAGAAAAGCCACTTGAGCTCCCTGTGTTTCCTTTAATCGTGGGTAAGCATATATACAACCCATTGATAATTAACTTGTATATGTATATATGTATGTATGTATCTTCTCAATTATTTTGATCTGGACACTCTAGAACCTAAAATCAAAATGTGAATATAGGAAGGAAGGTGTTGGCGGGTAGTGGAATTGGAGGCATGAAGGAGACACAGGAGATGATTGATTTCGCTGCAAAACACAACATAACGGCAGAGATTGAGGTAATTTCAATGGAGTATGTGAACACAGCAATGGAGCGTCTTGCTAAGAACGATGTTAGACACCGATTTGTAATCGATGTTGGGAACACCTTGGCTGCTACCAAGTCTTGAAGACTAGGCAGGAGAAGAATGAAGATTCATCATCCAATCCAAGTGCTTGGAGTTATGCATTGCACAGTTTGTTTCATCAGTGTTTAATTTGAAATCTCAAATAAGAACTTAAGTGCAACATTAATTGATTGTAAAAACAGTCACGTTGGCTGGGGATAACATCATAATTAAGTTCATAACCAAACGACATTCGCTTATTCGTAATCTGAGTTTTTTTTTTGGATTCGAACCCATGACACACCTGGGCAGTTTGTGAGTAAACCTCTACACCTTTCTAATTTTGGCAAAGAAGATTAAAAAAAAGAGTACTATTATGTCAAGCCCATTGTGCAGGTCCATTATTTATTGGGAGATTCACTATTATACCCAAATATGGTTAAATTATAACAAAAAGTTACATATGAAATGAACTTTAAAGCATCCCAAAGTTTGTTTATAGAAATTAAATGGTGTATAGTTTATCTATATTATTAGCAGTGGCGGAGCCACTCCTAGACCTGGAGTGGCCTGGGCCCCTAGATTTTTATAATATAATATAAAGAAATTTGTAATAAACAAGTTATAATTTAAGTTAAAATTTCCTCTAAAACAAATTAGACATGATTCAATTAGAAATATTTAGCTCTAAACATCTAATTATTGAATACTTTTGTGTTTTATATATTTGTATTTTTACTTCGACCCCCAAACTTTACAATTTTAACTCCACTCCTGAATATTAATGTCAAGAATAAGTATATGACTAAATATCTCTTATTTATTAGGCCCAGCTTCTCACAAAATGTTGATCATTTCGTTTTTATCATGGGCCCATATGGAAATTAAACATTTTACCATGATACCAATTTCGTCCTACTGTTTGGCAAAAGTCTGTGTTGTTGGTCATATAAAGTAGATGATGTGAACGTTTTACTTACAGGCGGGCTTGTCCTTTCTCCAATCAATTTAAAGTTGTGTGATGGTTATTTTTGTGTGAAGTAAATTTTTTTTTTACTTTTTTGGTAAATGAAGTAATTTGGCTTAGTCAGCAAAAGATGATGACATTTCCTATTTTAGGTATAGCGTAAAAAATCCTCCACCAAAAGGTCCTTTTTAACTACACCAACCACTTCAAAAAATACCGAACAACTGTACGACATACGCACTCAAAAACTACTCTCTTTTTTTTTGGTTGGTCAAACACCCAAAACTATTATTCAATATAATATCATTTCAATATATAGTTGTAGGAACGTTGCACGATATATTATTGAATTATTTCAGCCAGGTCGTGATTCGTCTAATGTTTTATTATAATAGCTGTAGTCTTCTTCTTTTTTTATAAAAAAAAAAAATGGGAATGGATGGTATAGTCAAAATAAATATGAATAGACACTTGAGATTTTATTTATACCTCACACTTTTCTTGGTTCACCCCAATACTTAAATCATTAATCTGTAAGTTTTATTATTGTGTAAAAAGACAAAAAAGGTCATCTAACTTAATACTTAACCCAAGTACATCTATACACACACCCCACTACTCTTCATATTAAGTTTTAGAAAAATACAAACTGCACAACATTTCATATAGCGATCAAATACTCCATTTGGTTGATGTCAACTTTGCCAATGGAAGCTGCAGCCTTCCATCTGGCTCTGTTTTATCAGCAGACAAGGACGTCAAGGATTTTCGATTTGGTGGATTTGTAAACGGCTCTCGCAGTCTTTTTTGATTTATGAAGTGCTCCAAAAACATCAGTAGCCTGCAAACAACTGCTAATTATACAAGAGTTCCATGGGAGTTACTTGTATGCTATTTATGACCGTGACTATTATTATCGTTGTCAACAACAACCATCATGCTCGCTTGTTTCAGTGGCTCCTGTGGATTTTGATCAGGACATTAAGTTCCCTTCTTATGGAGCTGTCATGGAACTTTTGCAAGCTGGCTTTGATGTTGGATGGTCGGTTGAGTGCAGGGATTGTTCTTTGGCTGGCAAGGGCTGTTTGGTAAGTTCATGGGATCAGCCACTCACCTATCACCGATGTATGTTAAAGGGTGATCCGTCAGGCAGCGGTGACCCTGATTTTGAACTGTCTCTTGTGAACAGCAAAATTAGTAGGCATTTAAGTAAAAATATCTCATTTTTACTGTAGCAATCGTTATATACTGTAGCAATTTTCTATGCTCTAATTACATGATAAAAACTTCTTGTTAAAACAACAAAATCTCATGTATATTACAAATATTGTTTAATGATTTAAGTATTGGGGTGAACAAAGAAAATTGTGGGGTTTAAATAGAAAATCTCTTTTTTTTCTTTTTTTTTTCTTCAGCTTGAGGTGTATTTAAGGGTAGTTTGGGAAGATAGTGGGGTTTTCTTAGAAATTGTGAAAATTTAAATTAAAAGTTAGGGTGAACTTAGAACATGGGGTGAACTAAGAGAAGTGTGGGGTTTAAATAGAAAATCTCTAGACACTTTTGTCATTTTTTGTCTTGTAGAGAATAATGCAGTACCAACCTTCCAACCCTGGACCAACAGGACTTGGTACTAGGTAGAATGTCGCTATTTTTATTTTATTTTTATATGAGTGGTATTGGGGGAGAGGGTTCGAACACTGGACATGAGCTGTAAGGGTAATATGTTGTTATCCAAAATAATATAGACTTGTTTGGGAGTGCTCCTCAAAAGGCTTTATGACAACGCAAGCGTTTGACAAAAAAAATTTAAAAGTGCTTATCATAGAAACACTTTATGGAGAAGCACATGCCATGTGCTAGAAGCACTATTAAGTGCTTTTCCAAAAATCACTACCAGGTGCTTTTGGATTTCTTATATATGAAAATTTCAATGTTTTTATAATAAAAGCGTTTTTAATATAAGCACTTACAAGCAAAAGTGTTTCCTACAGAAGAAAAACCAAACGAACCCAACTTGTAGTTTTAGTGAGTTTTTTGGAATTCTAAAGATATAATTTCAAAAGTAATTATCAAAAGAATAAATAGTCTTCTCTTTACTCTTTTTTTTTTTTGGTTGGACTCTTTCCTTTACTTATATAGATAATTGAAGTTATTAGGGTTTTGTTTTTTGTTTTGGTTGTTTTTTTGTTTTGGCTTCCCAACATTCATTTCTTTATATGAAGGATTTTTAACATTTAAACTAAACTATGCATGATGTTGGCATAACATGCAACTACCGTATATATTGGAAATTTGCTGCTCTTACGTTTGTTAAACAGGTCACCCAGACAAGTGGATGGCCCCTCTTTCTCACTATTTATACGTACCAAAGCTTTTAGTGATAATTCGTAAGCAAACCAAGTCTCCACCTTATAGTCAAGTAACTCTCCTTAATTAGTTTCTTTGTGCAACAAAAATGGCAAAGGCACCAGAACAAGAACATCCTGTTAAAGCATTTGGCTGGGCTGCCAGAGATAGCACATCGGGGCATCTCTCTCCCTTTAACTTCTCCAGAAGGTGATAACTTGTTTTCAAATTGAGAAACTAAGGGGGCGTTATTTTTCAGATTCTTTTTTTTTTTATAGTAAAAGCGATAGTCTAAAGTACAGATAATGGGGTTTTACACACACACACTACAACGGTGCTATGGGGGTTCGAACTTGAGACTACTAGTCTGTAAATCAAGGCCCTTTTCAATCATCATTAACAGTATTGAAATGATATATATATATGCAGGGCAACAGGTGATGAGGACGTGCGGTTTAAGGTGTTGTTCTGTGGCATATGCCACTCTGACCTTCACAGCATCAAGAATGATTGGGGCTTCTCTATATACCCTATAGTTCCTGGGTAAGTATAACATCAAACTTTGATTATCTTCTCTTCACTTTATTTTTTCTTATTTGGTTTACACAGTTTTTATTTTATTTTAATTTTTATGCAAGGCTCCTCCACTGTTTACACTTGAACCCAGAACTTAAAATATCCTTCGAATTCCACTTGAGTTCAAACTCATTGGCACGAATGTTCTTCATCACTTGATCTTTAAATTAAGGTGTTTCCCCCTTCCCCTTTTCCTTCAAAGTGGGTTGCGTTTTACAAAGATATAAAATTTCAGAATAATAAAAAAGAAGAAAGGGGTTTCCTATGAAGGATAAAAATCGAGTATGAGGAAATTTTCGGGTATGCCGCGAGAAGAGGGACGGGGATGGTATTCTAATCCCTAACCCGAACTCACCCTGTTTAGGATTTATACATATATGTACATATTATTACTTATATTTCATATGAATAAATTATTAAGTGACTTCTAGTTGTGTCCTAGGACTTCTACCAAATTTTATATTCCACATGAAATATATTGAATTAAATAATACATAAAAAAATGTAAGTCTAAAACAAAAATTTTGTATTGCATGTTGCTCTATAGTATAACATAGTTTCTAATTTTTTTCTCCTTAAAAATTATTGTCTTCATGCTATTTTTATAATGGGGCGGGATGAGGAATTCTTGGTTTTAATATTAAATGTATGAAGGCCGAAATGGAAAAAAAAAAAAAAAAAAGGGGATGGGGATGGGAACGTTATATGACATATTTGCACTATCTATTTTAGAGAACAGGTCATGCTAGAAAGACCATTTTTAGACACCAACTTGTGTACCATCTCTCTAATAGAGGTGGAGCGCACTAATACAATGAACCCCACATCTATTACAGAAATAGTAAACATGTTGGTCTCCCTAACATTTTCCTTAGAGAATAGATTAGTTTTGGGCTATTTACTAAGAACTCCGAAAACATATATATTTGATAAGATTAGCATCTACGACAGCATGGATTAAAAACACATCTAAACTCTTGTGATCTCCAGGATAAGTAAAAACGCAAAACAAAACAAAAAGAAAAGTAATTTGACAACGATGATCGCATGCGAGGCACGAGATTGTGGGTGAAGTAATGTGAAGTGGGAAGCAAGGTGCAGAAAGTAAAAGTGGGAGAAAAAGTGGGCATAGGTGTGATGGTTGGTGCTTGCGATTCATGCGAGAGCTGCAACTGTTAAAGTGTGTCTCCTAATTAATCAAGGAGATTTATTTCCTTGATTAATTAAGGGATTTACTTTCCTTATTTTATATAGTTAACAAATCATTGTATAATTAGGAGATACTATCCTAATTGATTACTATTTCTATTTCCTTGTAAAGCCCACATGTAAATTCCTATATATACCTCCTTATGGAGAAGAATACAAAATAACCTAAATTATTCAAACCCATATTCATATTTTAGCATGGTATCAGAGCAATCGATCCTCGGTTGTCTCTACATTCTCATATCAAATTTCTCATATTCAAATCCCAAATCCCTAAATCAAATTTCTCATATTTAAATTCCTCAAATCCAAATCCCTCAAATCTAAATTCCTCAAATCATCTTATCAAAATCCCTAAACACATACCGTCAAATCTTATACACATACCTCTCAAATCAAATTCCATCAAATTCAAATTCCTCAAATACAAATCTTACATATCTCAAATCAAATCCTCTTATCAAATCCTTACATCAAAGTCCTCAAATCAAATTCCTCAAATTCTTAAATCAACTTTTACTTCATTGCGATGTCAAGACCCCTATGATTCTCTCCCGCCTTGAAGACTCACGAAGCATGCGTTCCATCCTGCCGACCCGGCCATCCGGACTCGTGCTTCCATCGTCACCACCAAAGGCTCTGTTTTCATACGTCCTCAAAAAGCACACATGGATCATTGACACCGGAGCCACTGATCATATGACCTTTGATCTGGACAAATTACCACTCATACACCATCTCCTCAATCGGTGGTGTCTAATGCTAATGGTACCCCCTCCCCCGTTATTGGGGAGGGCTCACTCTCTCTCTCTGACTCTCTCAAATTGGATTCTGTGTTGATTGTTCCGTCTTTACACCATAATCTCTTGTCTGTTGCCCAAATTACTACGGCTTTGAATTGTATTGTAACTTTTTGGCCGAATCATTGTGTTTTTCAGGACATCCTCACGGGAAAGACGATTGGTTGTGGTACTCGGCAGGCAAACTCTACTACTTGGGTGGGCACCGGATAGTGAGACCAAGGTTGGTCAAGCTTTCACAACAAGCGGAGCTCGTTACGAGGGAGAGAGACAAAATTTGGTTATGGCATAAACGTCTTGGGCATGCCTCATTCGGTTATCTTAAGAAGTTGTTTCCATCATTATTTTCCAGTCTTGATGTTTCCGACTTCGAGTGTGATACGTGTGAATTGGCTAAAAGCCATCGTGTCCCGTTCCCATTAAGTTCAAATAAGAGTTTGGTTCCATTTTCTCTTATTCATTCGATGTTTGGGGACTGCTCAAGTTACCACTCCTGCGGGAGCTCGATGGTTCGTCACGTTTATAGATGATTGCACACGCATGACTTGGGTTTCCCTTCTCAAAACTAAAGGGGAAGTCAGTTTAAGATTTCAACAGTTCCATAAAATGGTGGACACACGATTTCGAGCCCGAATCCAAGTTCTTCGTTCGACAATGGCGGAGAATTTCTCAACCATGATCTTAACAAATTCTTACAAGATCATGGCATCATACATCAACGCTCATGCCCCTACACTCCCCAACAAAATGGAGTTGCTGAAAGGAAGAACAGACATTTATTGGAAGTAGTTCGTGCCTCTCTCTTTGGTGCCAATATGCCTTGATCTTTTTGGGGAGAAGCCGTCGTCTCTGCGGCATACATCATCAATCGGATTCCCTCCAGTATTCTAAATTTCCAAACACCACTTCAAACACTTCACCACCATATCCAAACACCTCAAACCCCAAACCTAGAACCCCGAATTTTCGGTTGTGTTGTATTTGTCCACTTACATGATCACCAACGAAGCAAATTGGACCCTCGAGCGAAAAGTGTGTTTTCATTGGTTATGCACCTCATCAGAAAGGATACCGGTGTTATCATCCTCCTAGTCAGAAGGTCTATACCTCCATGGATGTTGTGTTCCGAGAACACGACGTATATTTTTCAGAAGCACAGGAGGAGAATCAAGAATCAAATACTCCCCAAATTCTTGATTTTTTTCCCAGGAAACAACTCTGCTTCAAAACGACCGGTCGCCAGAGAACCTGCTTCAAAACGACTGGTCGCCAATTGATTGCGACCGGTCGCCCCCTTAGTTCTTCAAACCTGGAGAACTCGCTTCAAAACGACCCGGTCGCGAGAAGAAAATGTTTTGTTGTCTCCACGTTGTCAAAATCGGGAGGAGGAAATTGAACCGTTTCATGAGATTTTGCAGCTTGACTCGATTACCACACCAATCACTGCCGAGGAAGTCATTGAGGTAACATCTTTCCACGAAATCGATAACACTAATGAAATACCCCATGATGATTTGATTTCGGAAGGCACAGAGCACGCATATCAACTTCGAGAAAGGAAGAACCGTGGCAAACCTCGAGTACAATATGAAGCGAGATCTTAAAGCCAAGGGGAAATATCCCATCAACAATTACATATCTCTCATCAGATTATCGGAGGCACGTGTACACTTTGTAAAGCAATTGGCTGACATACCTGTCCCCAACGATTATTCTTGAAGCACTAGAAGACCCAAAATGGAAAGAAGCCATGAATGAAGAGATGCGAGCCCTCCAAAAGAATGTCACATGGGAACTCTTGCCCTTACCTCATGGAAAGAAGACAGTAGGATGCGAGATGGATTTATCTTTGTGAAGCTCAAAGCGAGATGGATCCATTGAAAGATATAAAGCTAGATTGGTGGCGAAAAGGGTACACACAGAAATATGGGATAGACTACCAGAAACCTTTGCCCCGATAGCCAAGATTAACACTATTAGAGTCCTATTATCTCTAGCAGCAAATCTTGATTGGCCATTACATCGATTTGATGTCAAAAATGCATTCTTACATGGAGACTTGGAAGAAGAAGTATATATGGACTTACCCCCAGGATGTAATTCAGCTCGACAAGAAGAATCACGTTTGCAAGCTTAGAAAATCATTGTATGGATTAAAGCAATCTCCGAGCATGGTTTGGCAGATTTACTAAATCTATGAAGAATTTTGGATATACACGAGTAATTCGGATCACACCTGTTCGTGAAGCGTGATGGAAGAAGACTTACTGCAGCGATTGTTTATGTAGATGATATAGTCGTGAATCGAAATGACATCGAAGAGCAATGAAGCTACAAAAGTATTTGTCTCGGGAATTTGAGATGAAGGACTTAGGTGATCTAAAGTACTTTCTTGGAATTGAAGTAGCAAGGTCAAAAAGCGGTATATTTCTGTCTCAAAGGAAGTATGTAATGGATCTACTCAACAAAGCAGGAATGCTTGGGTGTAAGCCGGTGACACACCTATTGAGATGAACCACAAGTTGTGTGAAGATATGGACCAAGAACCAACCAATAAGGAACAGTATCAACGCCTTGTTGGAAGGCGATATACTGGCACATACAAGACCGAGATATTGCATATCTTTGTGAGTGTGGTTAGTCGGTTTATGCATTCACCTAGTACTTCTCATAGGAATGCGGTTGATCGAATTTTAAGATACTTAAAGTCAGCCCACAGGAAAGGATTAATGTTCTCAAAAAATAGAGATCTTGAAGTTGTTGGATATCTGAGATCTTTGATTGGGTGGGTCAATTACAGGATAGACGCTCTACTTACGGTTACTTTACATTCGTGGGAGGTAACCTAGTCACTTGGCGGAGTAAAAACAAAATGTGGTTTCTCGGTCTAGTGCAGAAGCAGAGTATAGAGGAATGGCTCAAGGGGTTTGTGAATTATTGTGGATCGTAAAACTATTGATGAATTGGGCTTCAAACACGAAAAGCCGATGGAGTTGCATTGTGACAACAAGTCAGCTATTGATATCGCTCATAATCCAGTTCAACATGATCGAACCAAACATGTTGAAGTGGATAGACATTTCATCAAGGAAAAAATTGAGAAAAAGATCATCCGCCTACCGTTTGTAAAATCAGAAGATCAACTGGCGGATATCTTAACAAAAGTCATTTGTGGAAGAGTATTTTATGACTCACTTACCAAGTTGGGCATTGGTGACATATATGCACCAACTTGAGGAGGAGTGTTAAAGTGTGTCTCCTAATTAATCAAGGAGATTTATTTCCTTGATTAATTAAGGGATTTACTTTCCTTATTTTATATAGTTAACAAATCATTGTATAATTAGGAGATACTATCCTAATTGATTACTATTTCTATTTCCTTGTAAAGCCCACATGTAAATTCCTATATATACCTCCTTATGGAGAAGAATACAAAATAACTTAAATTATTCAAACCCATATTCATATTTTAGCAGCAACAACCACCTTGAAAATTACTGCCCCAAAATGATACTTACCTACGGCGCCATTTACCACGACGGAACAATAACTTATGGAGGCTACTCAGACACAATGGTTGCCAATGAGCGTTACATTGTACGTTTCCCTGAGAACATGCCACTGGATGCTGCGGCTCCTCTGCTTTGTGCTGGGATCACAGTCTATAGCCCCTTGAAATATTTTGGGTTAGGAGAGCCTGGGAAGCATGTTGGCATTGTAGGCCTTGGTGGGCTTGGTCATGTTGGAGTGAAATTTGCCAAGGCACTTGGGGCAAAGGTGACTGTGATTAGTACCTCCCCTAGCAAGAAAGATGAAGCTTTGAACCATTTGGGTGCTGATGAGTTTTTAGTTAGCCGTGACCAGGATCAAATGCAGGTTAACAATTCTTTTTCTAGCCTATTTGTAATATATATGCTTTGGTATTGTTTAGGATCTTTAATTAGTTGTAATTGTTCGGTACATATATATATATTTTTTGGGTTTCAATTGCAGGCTGCCATGGGCACATTTGATGGCATCATTGACACAGTTTCTGCTGTGCATCCCATTGTTCCCTTGATTGGCCTTTTGAAGTCACATGGGAAGCTTATTCTGGTGGGTGCACCGGAAAAGCCACTAGAGCTGCCTGTGTTTCCATTAATCATGGGTATGCATAAAACCCCAGGATATGTAATTTGACATGTAGGATAATGTTTTCTTGTTAAACTGTAAATCTGGGCGACATGTTTTGTCAAAAATCAACATGATATAAGCACATGATGTTTCCACATAATCTGTAAAGATTATTTTTCTTATTAATTACTTACTAAAACTATTACAAACATGTGAGTTCAGGAAGGAAGATAGTGGCGGGTAGTGGATTTGGAGGGATGAAGGAAACTCAGGAGATGATTGATTTCGCAGCAAAACACAACATAAAAGCAGAAATTGAGCTTATCTCAATGGATTATATGAATACAGCATTGGATCGTCTCGCGAAAAACGACGTTAGATACCGATTTGTGATTGACATTGGAAACACTCTGGCTGCTACCAAGCCTTGAAGACTTCGTAAGGAGACAATTAAACGGAATGGTATATTACTGAATTAATGCGAATAATTGGCTGGGCTAAAACCCTTTATGGAATATTGCCTTCTTTATTTTGTCAGTATTTGATCTGACACATTGTCAACGATCGATTTCGTTATAAAAAATATATCTCGAATAAAATATTAAACGCTAAATCATTGTAGTATATATATCTCGAACAAGACGAATTTCTTGGAATCGAGACCGACCCTCTTGTTTTCCGACATCCAAGCGATGTCGGGCTCACATACTAAAGAATACACTTCCTTTTCCGACATCCCAAAATTCACCATAGTCCGAAACCCCAAATCCATCTACTTAAATAATAATAAAAAATAGTAATAATGATGATAGTAATAATAGTAATCTCCATAAAAACCCGTATCTCAATTCCAAAAGTTCAAATGTACCCAAATATTGGTAATAACTCTCAAAAGCATAAGTTCCCTAAAACCCAAAATATTTGGAAAAAAAAAAACCCAAAATATAGTTCAAATAACAATCAAAACTCGCTTATGCATGAGATTCCCATAAAATACTTTCATGATCGACCTCGTACGCCCAATTTTATAATAATAATAATAATAATAATAATAATAATAATAACAACAACAACAACAACAACAATAAATGTACGAGAAAGTCTCGCATTAACCAACGGACCCATTACCAACAATTCCGTCTACCACCAATAATACTATTCCACCCAATAACACGGTGTTGGGATCTTTTCGTTCCAACAGCCTTGACGAATGGGGCCTGGGCTCTTTGTAAAGAGCGAACGGATGAAATTGCCCTTTTTCGAGTTAGCGAGGACTAGGCCCAAAGCACCCGAGAGAGAAGCAAGTCAGGGAGTACTTTGTTCTTCTTCCAGTGACCACACGTTTTGTCTTTGACGTTTTCGTCGGCTTGACGAAGAGTTAGAGATGGTGCAATGATGTGGCATGGGCTTGGCATGAGAGCTTGCTTTGGTGAATCAAGATACTACTAGGCTTGGCATGAGAGCTTGGAGTGTGGGAGCTAAAAGGAAACGAGCATGAGGAAATGATTAAGGCTTGGGATTTTCTCGTGTTTTCGGGTTGACGAAAAGCTTGCGCTACTGCATTTCTCTTACCGAAGGTAATGACTATGGTTTTAGCTTGAGAGGATGGGTGTTTCAGATCTGGGATGGAGCTTTTTGAGAGAGAGAGAGAGAGAGAGTTGAAGGATGGGTGGCTTAAGTAGATTTCCAGCAGCTTGACGAATGCTTGGTCATGCTTTTGGATGGTTGAGACGACTTCATGATGTTAAACTGAGATTATATGAGCTTGGCATGAGAGCTTGGAGTGTGGGAGCTAAAAACCCACAAGTTTAGCAAATGAGAATGCATGTGCTTGGCTTGGTGTTTGATATGCTTGAGTTTGGGTGTTGGTTTGAAGCCATGGCTATGGTGGGAAAGCTTGATGTATTGCTTGGTGAGGCTTTGGGAAGATGGTAGGAAAAGCTTGAGGCTTGAAGGCTATGGAGGGAAAGCTTGGAAGGGTATGACGAGGAAGCAAGAGCTTGAGGCTTAAAGGTTATGGCTGGGATGGGTGCTGGAATGCTTGCAGCAGCCAAAAAGAGAAAAGAAGATGAGTTCTCCTGATTGTTGAGAAGCTTGCAACAACCAAGAGAGGTTGGTTTTGGCTGGGCAAATGCCTCCCAATTTATAAAGGGGGAAGGCTCTTTTTGGTTTCCAATAGGAAGTGTTGAAGCAAGTTTATTTCCAGTGGTTAAAAAGGAGCATTGAAGCATGATTATTTCCAATAGACAAAGTAAGGCATTGGAAAATGACTATTTCCTATGGGTAAAAGGAAGTGTCGGAATTAGTTTGTTTCCAACGGGTAATAGGGAGTTGCTTGAAGAATATCTCATTTGCTCACCCACATTGGAGAACTCTAAGTAACGGGCTTGGACTTTGGTGCTCCCAAGTAGCTAGCCCAAAGTCTCCATTATCCAAGAGCTTCCGTGGGCCTTGTGGACCTCCGTAACTTCCACACCACAATCCCTCATGCAAGCCCCGTGAACCACATGACTTGGGTTCATGTGGGCTTGGCAAGTGATTGGCATAGGAAAAATGTATTATTAGCTTGGCATGGCATGTACACTAAATGAATTAATTCCCAAAAATACAGCTTGGATTAACGCATGACCACCATTTGGGCTTCGAATATCTTTGGGCTTTTCGTGGCTTTTTTGGGCCTCAACACGGCATCAAACAAATCCAAGTTTTCAACAATACGCCATAACCACAATTCAAATTTCCAAACATTTGTAAACATTTAATCTCAATCTCAAATATTTAACCACAACTAAACCATATAAATAATTTGTAAAGCATTTTCATAAACGCAACAATTCATAAAATCTAATTATAAAATAAATGTCTACACACCACACAACTCATTAGCGATCTCGGAAGACTCAGGGTCAACCGAGTGATCAAACTTTTCATTATGGTCAACGAGGCCCCCGGGGCCCACAACCTCTGATTTTCGATCCGAAAGTTCCTATAGGTCCGACAAAGTCTATTAATTTAAACTTTCCATTTTCGTCCTTTTCGTTTCTAGACCTTTATGCGTTCGTGACAACTCAGAATTGAGCGTCACTACAAGAAAATTGGCCTTAGTTGACACTTCATAGTTGATGGGCCATCAACTATTGTACTAAGCTTTGACACTTTTTAAAAAACGTCAACTATATATTAGTGTTTGTGACATTTTATAGAAAACATCAAGTAAAGCCCTTTATACTTGACACTTAGTAAAAACAATCAAGGAAAATGCCTATATACTTGACACTTATTAAAAACAATCAAGGAAAGTGCCTTTATACTTGACACTTATTTAAAGCCATCAAGGAAAGTACCCTTTATACACTTATTTAAAGCCATCAAGGAAAAGCCCTTATACTAATTAACGCTCTAAAAAAGGGAAATACGCGGGTCTTGTTCGTGGGCTTCGAATAGTACTCCAAAATTCATCTAAGTGTTTATGCGCCCTATTATTGAACTCACCAGACATTTCTTCGTTCCAAAACCCAATATCACACAATCTCTAGGTTTTTCCTCTGCTTCTATCAAGTCTGAAATTGAAAACGCAAAACAAAAGAGGAAAAATTCTCAATCGAAAATTTCAGTGGGTCGCTAGTTGGGGTGACAACAACTCAAGTTAGCGCTTTCAACTCAGGTCGCTAGTTTGAAGTCTTATAACCTCCATAACTAATTTATTCTGTTTGTTGTTGCAGTAATTCATTCTAACGTTTTTAGCTGAGTGGGGAGATCATAGCCAAATAGCGACAATTGCTGTAAGAGAAAACATTCCTCCCTCCCATGTTGTCATAGTTCATGTTATATTTTGTGAAGACTTTTTCCTATGGTAATGAGATGAATTTATTTGTTGCTTCCTTTTGACCTCGCAATCGGCAACCCACAAGAATGCACTTGGGTTTTCTCTTCATTACTTCGGTACTTGTCATGAATCTCACTCAATCTGACAGGACCGGACCCGAATTCCCCCTCGGAACTCGTGTCCAACCCTGCTTCCCGTCAGACATTACCCCGACGCAGGAACTTACTTTACTAAAACGCCCCTTAACTCTAATTTAAGGAAATAGGAAGGTTGACTTCTGCCGAAAATCCGGCAGAGTCTCCTCTGAAAAATGGACTTTCCCAAAATGTCCACCTGTCAAAAACAACAGAAAATTTCCCAACAGGCAGCATGCACAAAGCAGAAGCACACAGATTAATAGGGAGGCCTCCGGCCTCTACCTCAATCCTAGGTGAGCACTACGGAGTTATCTAAAGAAATTTAAACTTTACAACCTGAGTAAAGTATAGCAGGGTCAAGATACAAGAAACTCCTATAGGAGCCGTTAGTCGTGATGCCTCGACGTGGTGGTCTTGACCTCGGGATCTAGCACCTGGGGGGGCGCAAAACAGAAAATGTGAGTGGACGAAAAATCAAACTTTAAACCTCATTTTTCAATGAACATAATAACCCCCTCCGTTTTCGCAAATAATGATAAAGCACTTATGCAATAAAAATCCTTGTATAAACACATATTCTTATACGAACAGGTACTTGAAAACAATTCTATTAAATTTGTACCTTGAAATACCATAAAGAAAACTGTAGCTTTGCTACTTCCGTAAATTCTTGAAAACCATAAAATTAAACACTGAATCCTTAACATAAAAACCATGGAATTAAATCCATCCAAAAATTCCTCATTTAAGTAAAATACAATAATACTGAATAACTCCCTTTTTCCTGAAACCCAACCTGTCCAGTTTCAAACCTTAACTTAAAATCTGTACCTGTGCATCACCGTCCCGGTGCACATATCCAAATATAATAAATCCTGGAAATAAAATCCATAGACACACCCACATATATATGTATATATATATATATATGTATGTATAATAACATAAATGTAAATCTCAGAAAATCCCAACAAGGAAAATGTAAAACTAAAACGACTAAAAACCAAGAAAATCCAAATTCCCAACCAAGCTGTTTCCCGACGCAATGCCCGTAGGGCACAGCAAGTAAGGAAAGATCCTCACTTAAAAGAAAATGAGAAAGGAATTATAGTAATACGTATATATATATATATATATATATATATATATATATTATATATAACTAGTAAGACTCTTAGACCAATACTTGTACTGGGAAACAATCCAACAAGGGGATTGTTGGTGACCACGTGGAGAAAAATTCCTTTACAACCACGTAGCCAGGGAACCAGCCGTCCCAATCGGGACTAACTCCCGGACATGCACAAAAGAAAATACCTCAATAATGTGCAGCTGAATAAAGTCCTACGCTGCAGATCACGGCATGGGCCTACAAGAATACACCCGCCAAGGGTGAACCGGTTCCTTTGTATCCTGTATCCATTTCAGTAACCTTATCCGGGAGGTACATAACGTGGTGCTAATAGCACTCCATCTAGTATACATATAATCCCTGACATACCCTAAATACCAGGGTATTCAGCCCGCACTCCAAACCCGAACACAATAATATCCGGACGTTACCCCGTCCATAATTGACACCCAAAATATTCACAATAAGAATATACACAAATGTCCGAACATAGTTATATCTGGAACCCAAAGTATTCATCAATTTCCAATATCAAATATAATCCAAATAATCCATATAATATCAATTCCAAACTTGAAACAAATATATATAACTCCATAATCGAAATGTAAATAGAATTTCTTTAAAATGTGAAATCCAATACCCAAAACATTTAATCAACATATAAATATAAAATATAGAATATAATTGATAAATTCCGAAAACATAAAATTCACATTCTCTTAACAAATTTCAATTATTAAAGTAAATAGAAAATTTCTTGATTTAAAACAATATAAAAATTCCAAGATTAAATTAACCAAAATAAATAATTCCGAAAACCGACGTAACAATAAATCCTTAATTTGCCAAATACAAAACTCAAGAATTTCCCGGTATTTCACCATACCCAAACCGTATCTAAAGATTACCGGACGATGGTCCCGTCCCAAATTCAATACTCAAATCCCTTAAATTAAATGTATAGCCATCAATGTCCCACAAATAAACCGGGACCCCAAAACATGCATACGTTTCAAATATAATTTAAATTCCAATTATTCCATAAGAATCAAATCCAAGATTCAAAACCTCATTAAAACCCCTTAGTCAAAGCGACTAATTTTATATGCATAACTTTTTCGATAATTCCATCACAATCAAATCCATAACTTAAATAATATTTGAAATCTCAATCATCAAGATAAATCATTTATGCATCAAATTCCAATCTTTAAAAATATGCTCGTTCAAAACAAATGTCCACTCACAACAAGTCCACGCTGCTCAATCCTTAGAGAGCTTTTCTTCCTGAGTACGCGAAGCAAGAGTACCTATTTGAGAGAATAAACGGTTTAATTAATACGCGTGCACTAACAACAAACTTTAACTCAAGAAACTAGTTCTCGGGTCTCAAAGTAAGTGTACACGACTACCGGGGAGTTTCTAGAGTCAAACTACGCTCTTCAACAGGTGGGACCACCTCGGAAGACTCACGGTCAATCGGCGGTCAAACACCCCGTTTTGGTCAACCCGGGCCGTTGGGCCCACTACTTCCAAAGGTTAGGACATTCCTAGAAGTCCAACAAAGTCAACTACACGGCAAGGCGACCTCGGAGACCCTCGGTCAACCCTGGTCAAACTTGGTCAAACCGACCGGACTAGGTCAAATCGGACCCGTGGGTCCCATGACCTCCAAACTTAGATCCGAAAGTTCCTACAGGTTCACTACGACTTAGAGAATACGTCCTGAAAGTTTGGTCTCGATCAAAGTCGGAGCTGCGACAATCGCACGACCGGGACGGCAGAATCGGTTACCCAACCCTAGGGTTAAGGATTGAAGTATCCGGACTCCGATTCTTGATCCGTTTGTTCCTACACGATCCTAGAGGTACGGGAACAACATACTTGGAAATGGGACTGATCCAACGGCCCGAACATATCGAACCGGATAACGCATAATAGGCGTAACTCAGATTCGGCCGTCAAACGAACTCCAAATTGGAATCCGAGCATACCTACATGCTCGGGACGACATGGGGAGCATTTTGGGACACAATGCACCACCACTACAGTGCCGAAACTCGCCGGAATTGGGTGTGCATAGTAATTCCGGTGACCGGAAAAACTTCAAACCAAAGGTCAATACTTCAGGTAAAGGTTCAACTCAACAAGTGGAGCAACTTATTCAACTACGGCAACACCTAGTTTGGCCGGCAAGTGGCCGGAAATTCAACTCAAAAACCGGCCAAAAATGGGTTTCTAAATCGAACAACCTAGGCTTGAAACCGATCTACAAAACATACATAAATGGATAGAGTATGAAGAGTAGATGAAGTTTCATACCTCACTCGACCCAAACGGTTGCCGGAGTCGCCGGAAAACTCGTCGGAAAGTTCGGTAACCATCGAACTTTCAGTCGCTCCAGTTTAAAATCCTTGGGTTTCTGAGCTGGGGTAATGGGCAGGCTTTGTAGAGGAGGAAGAGACGAAGATTTAGCACCTGGAATCACCTAAAACGGACTTCGAATGAGGGAGATATGGGCAGTCAAAGTGACTGCCCCGAAGAGAGGAAGAAAAGAAATGGGAGAAGAAGAGAGCCGTCGGGGAGAAGAAGAAGAAGACGTTCACTGTAGCGGCACTGTAGCATTTTAACTGTAGCGCTACTGTAGCCGCTACAGTAATCTGAAATTGCGTTTTTTTTTTTTTTCTTTCTTCTAATCGCTTCTCGATCGTTACAACCCGGAATTGAGCGTGCAACATATCCCCGAACTCGTTTCGACGAGCCGGGCGCAACGGCGCAACCCAATTCTCCAAATTCTTTTTGGAATTTTAAAGTGCCTAAAATACCCTTAATCCCAGTGGCAAAATTGTAATTTCACCAAAATTATTTAAATTGAATAAATTCAATTAAATTGGGTCAGGGATGTTACACAATCTAAAGAAGCTTTAGGGGGCTATAGAAGATCTTGAAATTGGTGAAAAGTGAGGATTTGTAACAAATTTGAGCTTACCATGGACTCAGTTGCCGACAACAAAATTGGGTATGTGTTTTCTATTGGCCTACAACATTATCACTTAATCATGTTTAGTTGAGTAGTGGAAATTAGGTTAGTTCCTCTTCTTTTTGGTCTATGGCAGGCAAGGAGTGCCCCTCACCTGTTCGACATTTTGTCTCAATGAAGGAGCTCCTTTTTTCTTTTCTAAAATTTCTATATAGTAATTTCCTTTCAGTGTTGTATATTCTGGAAGGTAATAGGTATATGCTTAATATCTTGAAACCGCAAAGATGATGTAATAGCTATGGAAATAGTGGTATTTAGTTAATTACGATGTAGCTTAAAACTTAAAAATCTGAGAAAAAAATTGGGTCGTTAATAAAATGATATTTGATACACAGTCAACATTGTGTCCAATTTTGAAGTGGGTTATATTGCAGGGAAAGGTTTCTTAGTTTGAAATGGATAAAAATTGGATGTCAAAAGATAGAAGGTCAAAAGAATATGAAGATGGGGAGACGTTTCTATGTTTCTGTTACCATGGATATTAGTAATGTCCTTCAAATAAACCACTTATGACATGTCTCATCCTCCTTGCCTGATGCATCTTGAAAAAGAATTTTCAAATTAACAAGCTTTTCCTATTTTCTTACAGGTGAATTTGCTCGTGTTGGTGCAAGGTAACTTTTCAGATTTTTTGTTTAATGCCTTGAAAACCATTGATATATTCTTGAACTGGTTGCTAGCCTGGATAAGGCCATCTTTAGCTTTGTTCTAACCTGCTCCAGCATTGCATAAAACATTAGATCATGATTTGTGCAAGAGCAGTTCTTAATCATTACACGAAATGCAAATTCCAAACTCATAGTACAATCTGTTTTTCTTTACCTCACTTCTCTAAATTAGTTGCCTTGTTCTAGAGAGAATTATTTCTACAATTTGAACAGGGGACTAAAGAAAAGCCACCCCAATGTGAAAACTATCAAATCAACATGGGACAGCTTAATCAACACAATTTCAGAGAGTGGTTTTGGAGTTATGAAGTACCTACCCTGTAATCAATGTTTAGACAAAAAGAAAAAGAAAAAGAAAAAGAAAAAGAAAAAGAAAAAGAAAAAGAAACTTATGGGTAGTCACGTCTAGGAATAGAATCCTATTTTTAAACCTCCATTTTAGATATTACAAAACATTGTTTTCATCACCTTACTGAAATCAAGGTGCAGCACGTTTATTTGCTTTGAGTGTTCGGCTCAAATCATGACTAACTTATGAGTTGTGCTTCTCGTGACAGGATTTTTCTCCTTCTTCAACTTATAAGTGTAATCCAATTTATTAATTGGTGGAATAAGTACTGGATGCCCGATGTGCAAAAGAAGCAGAGGTATGACTTCTTATTAACATGAAAAGTAGACATTAGCTCAAATTTTTGAGTGGCTACCATATTAATAATACTAGTCATCCCGAAGTAAAAAAATGGCCAGCATATTAGCTAGTACAACATAGAAACAAAGGCTTCATAAAGATGAAGATAAGGAAATAGACAGCATGATCCTGCTATGAACAAGGACCCGGTTCTTCATTATATTCTACAGCTGCTCCCTTGGATTATTCATGTCCAAACTGTTTTACATTGCTTCAATGTGTGGAATTGCATTTATGTACTCATCGCATGCGATGAAATCCTCATGTGCTCTCAACATCTTTTTTTTTACATGGACTGTAATTCTACTTCTCGTAATGATGGTTATATCCTTACACTCAAAGGTATATAGTGCGCTTCAAAACACTTCCATTTGATGTAAATTAATTACTTGTCAACTTCGATTTGTGTTCCTTTTTAGTTTTTTGGTTACTCAAAGATTGCATTATCGGTCGAGTTAAGAATAGGTTCTCGTTTTCCTTCTTAATACAGGTAAACAGAGGTCTTTTATCTTCAGGTATTATGGCTTCATACATTGTTTTCCTATGCTGGTCTGCTATCAGAAGGTTAGGACTTCAGCAATACATCAAATATTAATTCACTAATTCATATTCAACTAAACTTTCTATCAGAATTTATTTTTGTTGTTCTTAAATCCTCTTTGCTGTGCATTGTGCATCAATTATATTGTCCAGGTGTATTTATGTCATAGATTTGTAAATTTTGGTCTAAATCCAGATAGTGTCACGGTTCATTCAACATATTAGTGACTGCTCCTTAACATTATGCTCAGTATGTATAAAGTCTCTAAGAAGGTTTAATTTAAAATGAGTAGTATATCAAATTTTGGTTGTATTTGTTTTAGCTAACACTGAAGGCAAATGAAACATCCAAAATCTATGAAATGAGAAACACATTAGCATCTGTTTCTTTATAGGCCTTCATCATCTACTGTGCGTTGTCCATTTGCAACTTAAAAAATTTGATCAAGATGTGTAATGTTACTTTTCTGGTTTTAATACATGGATTTTCAGTGAACCTGCTAATGGGGGAGACGTTTCTACATTTCACCTTGTTAAGGTACTTGAATTTTCTTCTTTTTGTTAATTAGTTCCATTTGTAGGAGAGCATGATTAACTGATTTCATCATGCATATGAATATTGATCTAAAATTTGCTATAACTACATGGTATATTGCAGGTCTCTAACACTTTGGGAATTTAACAAGGCCATATTCTATTGGCAAAGCTAAGTTTTTTGAAGTATTTTTGTATGTATTGGGCAATGTAGCTTGTAGTTAAACTGAAACTAATTGGTCACATATGTATCATGTATTTTAAGTTTAGTTTCAATGTATGAGACTTCTTTCTCCAAGTACTTTTTATTATTGCTTTGAATTATCTTGTATTCTAGTGAAACAACAATTTATTTCAACATATGTACAATTTCCTATTGTTTTATATATATTGGTTTATCTAATACCTTTTTTTTTTTTTTTTTTAAAATATTACCCCTTTGTTTCTTGACGGTTAAAAGACGTCACGGAAGTGTTACTTGACGGTAAAACGTGTCAAGAACAAATGTTACTTGACGGTTTAAACTCGTCAAGTAAGCTTAACTTGACGTTTAAAATGCGTCATGAAAGTTTTAGTTGACGGCTAATAGCCGTCAACTACAAATGTTACTTGACGGTTAAAACGCATCAAGTAAGCTTAAATTAACGTTTAAAACACGTCAAGAAAGTGTTAGTTGACGGCTAATAGCCGTCAAGAACAAATGTTACTTAACGGTTAAAACGCGTCAAGTAAGCTTAACTTGACGTTTAAAACGCGTCAAGAAAGTGTTAGTTGACAGCTAATAGCCGTCAAGAACAAATGTTACTTGACGGCTAAAAAGTGTCAAGAAAGGGGGTACCTTTTATTGATACTCACACTCTTGACGGTTTTTGAGCCGTCAAGTAACGTGTTAGGTGACACGTTTTAGCCGTCAACTAAGGCCAATTTTCTTGTAGTGCGTGCCGCCTGTTTATGAACTCATTTCGACGAGTCGGACGCAATGGTGCAACTTGTTTCCCCAAATTCTTCTCCAAACTTAAAATGACCTTTTTGCCATTAATTTATTAAATAAAATTTTAATTCCAATATTTATTAATTAATTTATATTACTTTATTTATTTTTAATTTATTTATTATATTTTTGGGTTCGAGATGTTACATTGGTTCTTGGTGGTTCTGTTGGCTATGGGCTGACTTCGGCCTTCGGTTTCGTCTGATGTGTGTCTGCTATTCCCTTGGATGCAAGTTTGGGTTCGATGGGTGCAAAGTGCGTCGCAGTGGAGTTCGTTATTAGGGATTTCATGGTTTTATATTTTACCAATTTTAGGGCTTTGTTCCAGTGGATTTGGGGTACTTGTTTGTTGTGTTGGTTTGGAAGTTTATTGTTTTGTTTTGGCCCTAGTTTGTAGTTGTCTGCTTGTTGCTTCTCTTGTTGCAGGGATGGTCATGTCGTCTGCATTTTCTTATTTTGTTTTAGTTGTTAGGGTTTAGTTTGTTTTGGGCCTTTTGGATCTTTGCTATGTTGGGTTTTATTTGCAACCCTTTCTTATGAATGAAAGTCCACTTTGACCAAAAAAAGAAGAAGAGGAAAATAATGAAATATTAGGATTTCTAATTGGAGTGAGATACTTCTTTTTACAACGGTTTTTTCGGCTCGTAATATCCTAATTTAAGTGCTAAAAATTATTTGTATATTCACTACTACAAAAATCGAAATAGACGTCGGTAAAATGACGACGGACAAAATAAATACCGTCGTTAAATTTTAAACGACGACGGTAATATAAAAACCGACGTGGATCAGAAACTAAAACACCCAAAAATTGGAAATTCATTTGGGCATTTTTAAAACACGACGCATAAAACTTTAAAAGCGTCGTCTTATTAAACATGCCATTTCGATCAGAAAAAAGACAACAAATAAACAACGACGGTATGTGTAAATATACCGACGTAGTAATTATAGACGACGTTTTACATATAATACCGCCGTTTTGAATATCCAATGAACATGACGGTAATTGTATTATTAGAGACGTATCAAGTACTATTTAATACGACCGTAATTTTATAAATACCGACATGTAAAGGTAATTAACCACGTCTGTTTTTTATTATTTTACGCCGTATTATAAATTGGATTACGACAGTACTTATAAATAAAAGGTGGTGGTAAACAGTTACCACGTCGTCATAATATAATATAACGACGTGGTTTTTTAGATAATACGGCGGTTCTATAAATTATATCGTCGTTGTAAATAATTTTAACGTCGTTTATATGAATTATACCGTCGTTATTTAAAACAAGCGCGACAACAAAAGTCGAAATAAACGTCGATTAATAACGACGACGGAAATCATAAATACCGTCGTTGTAGGTTTCAAATTGAAACTTTCGAACTGAAACGTCTCGCTTTATCTGCGAATTGGAGGCGAACGGCGGCTTTTAGGTTTCCAAGTCGAAATAAAGGCCCTTTTCGGTTTCCAAGTCTTAATTAAGTCACTTTTAGTTTTCCAATTCTAAATATTTCCTTTAAATTGTAGTTTTTATTCCAAACGTTCAGTCTCAATTCTCACATCTCTGAATGGTTTCAGTCATGCAAGATGTCTCTCTTTGGAACTCGGTTGTGTTTTTGGACCAAACCAATCTAAGAACTTCGGTTTGGTTCAAAACAACAACTCGAGTTCCCTGCAAAGATTAAAAATTTTGTTTCTTGTTTAACACAAATTTCTATTTCTCTGTTGTTTTTGTATTTAAGGCGTCGGTTTTGTAACTAACTCGACGTAGTATAGTTTTATAACGCCCTATTATTTAAAAACCGTCGTGTATATTTTAATTTATACACGGTTTAATTTTACTTTCCGTCGTTTATATCCAAGTTAAAGGAAATCCAAATAAGTTTATAAATGTATCTCTAACTAAAACTTGCTTCTTTTTTTAATCTTGGTTTTGCGATTGCAAGAAGGCAACGCTAGCTCATACCCACACAAGAACAAATTGAAGAAATTCGGATCGAATTATAGTTTAATGAAACAAATTATTTTGTATGTATAGGAATGGTAAATATTTTGTATGGATATATAGGAATGAAGATTGGTAAATATTTTGTATGTAATTATTATTGATCTTCAAGTTTTATGAAACAAATTATTCTTGAGTATATTTATTGTTCACAAAGCATTATATATGGTTGTTTTTTTAGCAAGAAAAATCGTTGCAGAGAACCATTGGAAGCAAGAAAAAAATATAAAAATGTAAAATTACTAAATCTTTGGATATATAAACGACAGTTCTTTCAAATAACGTCGTCTTTACATTAATAGACGACAAATCTATCACAAAACCGCCTTCTTTACATATAATAGACGACATTTCTTTCATAAAAATTGTCGTCTTTATAAATAATAGACGACATGTAAGGTAATTAACCACGTCGGTATTTATTATTTTACGCCGTATTAGATGTTAGACTACGACAGTTCTTATAAATAAAAGGTGGTGGTAAATCATTACTACGGCGTTATAATATAATATAACGACGTGGTTTTTAGATAATACGACAGTTCTATTAATTATATCGCCGTTGTAAATCATTTTCACGTCGTTTATAGTAATTATACCGTCGTTGTTGTTTAAAACAAGCGCGACAACAAAAGTCGAATAAGCGTCGATTACAACGACGACGGTAAACATAAATACCGTCGTTGTAAGTTTCAATTTCAAACTTTCGAAATGAATCGCACGCTTTATCTGCCAAATTGGGAACTGAAACGGCGGCTTTTAGGTTTCCAAGTCGAAATAAAGGCCCTTTTCGGTTTCCAAGTCTTAATAAAGTCACTTTTAGTTTTCCAATTCTATATAATTCGTTTAAATTGCTGTTTTTATTCGAACGTTACGTATATCTCAATTCTCACCTCTCATGCAAGAATGTCTTTCTTGCGAACTCGATTTTGTTGTACACCCAACCCATCTAAGAACTTCGGTTGGGTGTAAAACAAGAACTGAGTTCTCAAGTAGGATTGTATATTTAGTTTCTTGTTAGCACAAATTTCTATTTCTCCGAAGTTTTTAGTTAAGACGTCGGTTTTGTAAATAACTGACGTAGTATATGTTTATAACGTCCGTATTATTTAAAAACTGTCGTGTATATTTTAATTTATACGTCGTTTTTATTTTACTTGCCGTCGTCTTTAAAAACGCGGTCTTTTGAAAAATTTGACCGCGAAATGTAATTTTTTCGAATTTTCCTAAACCCTATATATATAACATTTCGCTATATTTCTTCAACTCATATTCTGACCTTAAGTTTTCTTTCTCCATCAGGTTGCTCCAAGTCGAGGTACATTTCATTCCGGTTTTCGGTTTTCGATTTCTCAAGTTATTCCCACTTCGGCTTTTTTCTTGTTTCTTTTTTTTAAATCCTGTTATATGTATCTCTAACTAAAACTTGCTTCCTTTTTTTAATCATGTTTTGCAGTGCAAGAAGGCAACGGTAACTCATACACACAAGAACAAATTGATGAAATTCGGATCGTTGTAGAGATATATAGTTTAATATTATGGATATGATATTTTGTATAGATATATAGGAATGAAGATTGATATTTTGTAATTATTATTGAATATTCAAGTTTTATGAAACAAATTATGGTTGTTTGGAGCTGAATTTATTGTTCACAAAGCATTATGGTTGTTTTTTAGCTAAAATAGTTGTAGAGAACAATTGGAAGCAAGGAAAAAAGGTAAAATGTAAAAATAAAACATCTTTGTATATAATAAACCTCGATTCTTTCAAAAAACCAGCGTCTTTACATCAATAGACGACTATTCTATCATAATAGGCGACATTTTTTCATAACAACCGTCGTATTTAAATATAATAAACGATTGTTATTTCATAATAGACGACATATTTCACAATAATAGACGACTGTTATTTCATAACAACCGTCGTATTTACATGTAATAGGCATTGTTATTTCATAATAGACGACAGTTCTTACAAACCGTCGTCTTTAATTATAATACACGTCATTTTTTTATATAAAAACGTCGTCTTTAAGTTAATAGACGTCGGTTTTTAGTAAAGTGTCGTTTTTATATAATATAGACAACGGTATTTTACCGTCGTGGTTTTATGCGTAAAAGATGTCGGTCGATTCCTCGACGGTTGAGAAAGTAAATTTACAACGGTAAATTACCGTCGTCTATTGCGATTTTTGTAGTAGTGATTGAGTATATTCACAATGTATATGGAAAATATGACATTTGTTTAATGTGGGTACATCTTGGATTTAAGAGGATTAAGTAGGATATGCTCGCCATATTTTGTTGATGTAATTAAGAGCATCTACAATCATGATTTTTTATTTTTTATAGTTGAAATTTAGTTAAAAATACTAAAAAGCTATTTTAAGAGCTCTTTATAACATTTTGAAAATGGTATTTCAGTGAACGGACTCAATTAAACCAATTAGACTGTGCTAAGCTAAGACAATGTGCACAAACATACTACAGTATGACTAGTCAACTCAACTCAATTCAACATACAAGCTTAAGAAAACTAGGTGACAACCCACTCAGAAGGATCCCTCAAATTAAGATTCCCCAGTGCTAGCAACAAAGGTGACTTAACTGTGTACTACCTAATCCAAACACTCAAAGGCAAATAAAACAAGATGATATAACAATGTATTATAGCAACTTTGTAATGAGCAAATCCAGAAACCAAGCATTCACAAAGCATCAACACAAAAAATATGGTGACCTAGAAACCCACCCCTAGAAACACTAGGAGTCATCAATAATCCGACCAGACAATCCACTATGTTTAAAAAGGAAATCGTTACAAGGCACCCATACAACCTCAAATCATCTAGACTCTTTCTAAGTGGCAGCTTATACCTCAGTGCTACGTTACAGCCCCTTGAGGTATACCTCAGCTTATACCTCAGTGCTACCTAAGTGGCAGCTTTTGATTTGTTGTTGGTATGTTAATGTTTGATTGAAGATATTGATGCTATTATGAGAATTCGTTTGATTTTTGGTTGTGAAGTTTGATTAAATAGGTTGTTTTTTATTATGTTGGATCACAATTGGAACCCCAAGAAAACAAAGAATTTGTTATATTTTTTTAAGAAAAAGAATGATGGTTCATCATCTAGTAGAATGCCTCCCTTTTGTGATGAGAAAAATCTTCCTGACTCTTTCATTGTCGAGCCTCAAATTGAAAGAGTTGAGACCCAAAGAGTCGATAGTGGTCTAGATTTTAATATCAATTATCTTGAGCGTGATCCAGGATTACGTCGTCAAATATGCCAATATTCAGTGAATGAACAAGATAATGTGCGAAAATGCTATATTATTTTAGGACCATGTCAACCGGAATTAGAAGATTATCCAAGCCATTTAGAAGGACGAGACTTATGTCGATTTAATAAAACATGGTTTGGTAAATTCCCTTGGCTTGAGTATTCAATTGCTAAAGATATGACATTTTGTCAACAATTGGTGGAAACAACTTTGGCAGAAAACTACCATTTGCTTTACAGGTTGATTCAATTGGTGTTGACTCTTCCTGTTTCTATAGCAACAACGGATCGAGCTTTTTCATGTATGAGAATTATTAAGAATAGACTTCGGAGCACCATAGCTGATGAATTCCTTGCTGATTGCATGATTCTCCACATTGAAAAAGAGTTTGCTAATAATATCGATAATCAATAGATAATTGAGGAATTTAAGATTTTTAAGCCTCGTAGGGTAAAATTTTAGATTTAAATAGTTTAGTTTTGTGTTGTATTGCATTTACTTCTTGTTTTCTTGTTAAACTTTTATTTATGTATAGATATGCATATTTGAGGGTAAGGCTCATTACACCTCTCCTGACTAGGTCTATCTTTTTATTTTTATGAATGAAATTCACTCGTACCGTCGAATTTTTAAAGTAAATTTCGCCTACTTGACTTTTGAATCCTGGATCCGCCACTGGGTTAAGGGGATTGAAAATCAAAGATAAAACATCAAGCAAATCAACGCAGATTCAGCATAGATTCAACATAAACATCAGCCCAACGCCTACAATCAAGCATCAAATTCAATTAACTAAAAAGAGTAATAATCAGCGTACAATCAAAATTCAAAGTTCAAACAGCTCAACCAGATAAACAGATTATAATCACGAAACCAAACACACAGGAGACCAAATTTCAACAATAGATCAAGCAAAAGAAATCAACAGTTACCTCAATCGTCAAAAGAATAGCCCCGTAACCCACGGTGCAATCAAGAACTCAAAGATCGGCTTGCTAATCTTTTCAATTGCTTCTATTGTTGCACAGCCTCGATCGATGGATTACGTCGCCGGAGCTGCGAGGACAATGCTGGAAACCGGAGAGAGAAACTGACCCACACTTCCTCAAAATCTCAGACCTCCTATCACTTAGTTTCGAGCTCCGAAACCTAGTGGGTTGGGTGGAAGGTGAGGAGAGGAAGAAAAAGAGTGTGATTTGGTGAGGTGGGGTCGCCGGAATAGGAGGTGGTGGCCGGCGATAGTATTGGGTGGTTATGGAGGTTGAATGAGAGAGATGGGAAGGATGGGTTTCGGGGAGAGAGAAACTTAGTTTAAAAAAAATCTGCTGTTTTCATTTTTACATTTTTTTAAAACTTCCGTTTTTATATTGTTTCTTTCTCATTATAATTCGGAATTGAGTGCATAATATATCCACGAATTCGTATCGACGAACCCAATGTGACAGTGTGGCTCAATTTTCTAAATTCTTCCCCGAACAAAAAGTTAATTTTAAACCCATTAAAATATTCTCGAGGTAAAATTATCTTTTACTTGAATAATTTAATTATTTAAATATTAATTTAGGAACAGGATGTTACATGCTGACCGCTGACATAGTGATATCGTATTACTCTATAATTTCTCCATGGTGTAGCTTATATCTTACCAAAAATGAGAGTTTCTAGAAAACATAAAAGTGTCTTTTGACAACCAAAAAAGTTTCCTTAGGAAGCTCAAATATGTGGCATACTCGCACGCTGCCGCTTCATAGCCTTAATGTTGAAGCTCTGAGATCTACTCCACCTCACACACCACCGCTGTATCTCAGAGCTCACACGCCGTCGTGGGACCACATTGAACCATTTTTTCGATGAGACGACCACTGTTGATAGAACGTATAGATTGGTGTCAATTCCTCAATCTCTCATGCCGCCATGCTTGGTTCAATGCCGGTTGCGGCCACAAAATCGACTGGACCACACTGTGCTCGGACATACATAGAATGATTCTAAAAAAAATTGGAGGCTATCTTTTCACATATTCCAAAATGTGCATGAAAATTTCCCTAAAATTTGTTTCATAAAATGAAAGAAGTAAACTTCTATTGTCACCCTTCCCCTACCATAAAGTTTTATCCAAAGCAACATTCATATCCTTAAAATACCCCTAAAGAGTTCCCCAACCCCGCACTCATACAATCGCTCCCCAACGAAAAATACCTTTCCTTCATAATTCAAGCTACTAATAATCGGTTGCTTCTAGGGCGACACAACTTGCTTCACTCTAGCCAATATTTACTCCGCTTCCCAGCTTTACTTGTCACACCTCGACTCGAAAATAAGAAATATTTTCAAATGAAAGTGTAAATAATACCATATGTAGTTATAAGAATAAGTTTAGGAATATTTTAGAACCTAGGGTTTCCTACGATTTTAGGGTTTCTTTGTTTTCTATTTAAGCCAACTCATGACGTTGTATTTGTCAATTTATTCATTTTATTTTCAATCAATATATTTGAGGTTTACTCAATTTCTCTGGTGGATTCCAGTTTTTTGGTGGATTTCAACATTGTTACTTGTAGGGTTATCATTCGATCTCCCTATCCCTTATATCTCGATGCGTCATGATTGGATCAGTATTCTGAGAGATAGTTGAAGCTCTTAGGTTCATAAACAAATTATAAATGAAGGTAAGGGAAATGTCCTTTTGTGTAGTTGAGTGGCATCAGGTATGAGAAAAGATTAAAGTGCCCAACGTTTTTATCGGGCAATTTGAGATTTGCGACAATAATTAGGAAAAATGATTGACAAAAAAAGAATTTTGGGGAATTTTGAAAAGGGTATTATTTCATGTAAACATTCGAAACCAATTGGTTTATATGTAGGCTTTTTATCACAAAACATTTCTGACGTTTGCGAAACTATCAGATTGCATCCTTTAAGTTTTTTTGTATCACTTATGGTCTCTAACGTTAATATAGGTGCTCTTAAATAGTCACTCTGTCAAAAAAACTGTTAGATCCAGGGATATAATTGTCAAATCTATCCAAAATTATAAAATATATATTTTTTATTTCTTTCCCTTCTCTCTTTCTTTCTTCTTCTTCTTTCTCCCTTTCTTTTCTTCTTCCAAAATTATAAACCCCCTGTTTCTCTTGTTGTTTTAATTTGAGGCTAAAGCTGTGGACTTTTCGTTTTGGGCAGGCAGCAGCCTATTTTCTTATGGTTGAAGAACAGGAATCCAATTATGAAATTAAGAAGATGATTAGCAACTAAAAGCACATTTGTCGGTGGACTCTTTTGAGTTGTTCAATTTTTTTGGATGCTTGGAATTAAGAACATTCTGCCAAAATATTTAGGTGGGGAGTTACTGCAATCTGAATTCTCAATCTTACTCTCGAAGTTTCAATCTGCAACTACCAGTCAATTTTTCTTTGTATTTTGTGCTTCTTCTTCATGGGCAACACCTCCAGGCTCCAGCTAACTGATATAAAATTAAAATTCAACTCACCTTTGTAAAATGACAGATTAGAGAATAGAGATGGGCGTTGTGACTGGAAAACGAAGCTATCAGTCATGTTTGAAAGTTAGGTTGGAGCAGTAGCTATGGAGGGTTGGTCATGAAAATCGATATCCAAGACCTTCAATCATTAGTTATTCCTTCCACCATATTGCAATCTTTCACAGATAGAGCAGGCACTGTTGCGAATTCAAGTAGGCAAAAGGATGAGCATGATGTTGAGAATTAAGCTCGCATACTAGGCTTGAATCATCCTGCAGATGACAATCCTGCAGATTGATGAAGAGAAGAATGAAGAATTGAAGACCTTTCTATTTTTGGTAATAGCCGTTAGTCCAACGGCTAGTTATCTTTCTATTTTGGGAAGCTCTACAGCTGTATTCTCTAGCTGTAATAGTCTGTACTGAGATAACCAATTCTAGCCTAGGTGTAAGAATCCTAGCCTCCAATGACCTTGAATGGCTGGAGATGAGTCCTTGTATCCTAAATTTTAGGATCCTTTATTTTGGCAGTTTGTGTCATGCATATAGGCATGTTTTTTGGCTCAGTCATTACACACAGAAAATATACTGAAACATTCTCATTCTCTGTGAGCACTACTCAATTCTTCTCTGCATACGTTGCTTAAAAGATTTCTTTTGTTTGTTATGATATTTGTTTTTCTTAAAAACCAGAGAAGTTTAATACCAATTTCAACATGGTATCAGAGCTCCTGGTCTGATTTCAGAGAGGGGCGTGAGCTGTGAGGAAAGGGGTTTACCTGAAATCTCTTAGAAGGGATAAAGGTTGCTCTTTTATTGTTTGGTTCACTGAGATTCACTCAAAATGGTGGGTTCAGGTTCTTCTGGTGGAGATTTAAGAACTCCACAGTTTGATGGCTCAAACTATGATTTTTGGGCAGTCAAAATGGAGACTATCCTCATAGCATATGATCTATGGGATGTAGTAGAGGTTGGAGTACAACCACAACCGATCTTTGAGGAGGAAGAAGGCTCTGGAGGTGAAGGAAGTGAGGCTGAGCAAGTTCCAGTGGAAGCACCTGCAATCTCCAGAGAAGACAAGATCAAAAATGCCAAGGCATTGAGTCTTATACAAGGAGCACTAACTGATGAACTTTTTCCTCGAATCAGAAATGAAAAGACTGCAAAAGGAGCCTGGGAAGTTTTGAGAAGAGAGTATAGAGGAGATAAAAAGGTAAGAGCTGTAAAACTTCAAGCAATTAGAGCAGATTTTGAGTATATGAGAATGACAGATGGTGAAAGTCTAGATGCTTATTTGACTAGATTTTTTGGAACTGTGAATAACCTGAAATCTCTTGGTGAAGAAGTGACTGAAAACAGAATTGTGCAAAAGATTTTGATGAGTCTAAGTAGAAAATACAAGTCTATTGTGGCTATTATTGAAGAAACTAGAGATCTGAATGATATTAGAGTTGAAGAGGTTATTGCATCTGTCAAGGTCTATGATAAAAGAGAAGACTTGCATGATGAAAGGGATAAATTGAATGGGCCGAAAGCTTTTAGCAGTCTCGGGGTTGGGAGTAATCAAGTCACCGGTACTAATAAAAACTCACAGGCGGACCAAATCAAAAGTGGCGGGGATAAAATAAAAAGGGCTCAAATTGGTCTCAAGGTGGAAACTTTAACAACAACAATGGTTCTAATGGAACAATGGCTCGAGGAGAAGCGGAATAACGATTTCAATTCACAAAACCGGCAAGGAAGTAGCGATCAAGGTGGTGTGAAACCACGATTGCCAAGTGTGCCGAAATACCACTTTGGTGTGTGCGGATACAAAGGGAAACCTAAGTGTGGAAAGTGTAATCGTTTTGGTCATCTCGCAAAGAGCGTGAAGGTAACAAGCAAGTGGCCAAGCGTGCAAAGGAGGAAGAGGTAATCACAGGCACCATGTTCTATGCTTGTCACTCTGCAAGTGTGAAAAATGAAAGTGTTTGGTTTGTGGATAGTGCCTGCAGCAATCACATGACATCTCAAGAGTCTGTGCTAATAAATATAGACAGATCTGTGACTTGCAAAGTTAAAATGGGCACAGGAGACCTTGTGCAAGCAACTGGAAAAGGCACTCTTGTGGTTGAAACTCAGCATGGGAAGAGATATAAAGGAAGTGTTGCTAGTTCCTGGTCTAGATGAGAATTTGTTGAGTGTAGGCCAAATGATGGAGCATGGTTACTATGTTTTATTTGGAGATAATTTGGCAATAATTTTTGATGATAGCAATCTTAGCAATGTTGTAGCTAAGGTAGTCATGGGAGGAAATCGATGCTTTCCTCTTTCACTAGAATCAATCACACCTGCAGTAAGAAAAGCATCTGTGATTGAAGATTCTTGGATTTGGCATAGAAGGTTTGGACATTTAAACTTTGCTAGCATGAAGAAGATGCAGCAGAAGGAAATGGTACTTGGACTACCTGAATTGACAGAAATGAAAGATGTTTGTGAAGGGTGCATTTCAGGGAAGCACCATAGAGAAAAATTTGACAAAGAGGAAGCATGGAGAGCAAGCTGTCCATTAGAGCTGGTGCACACAGACCTATGTGGACCAATGCAAAATGAGTCAATTGGAGGAAATAGGTACTTCATCACATTCATTGATGACTTCTCAAGAATGTGCTGGGTATACTTTCTTAGAAATAAATCTGATGCCTTTAATGTGTTCAAGAAATTCAAAGCTTTTGTTGAATTGCAAAGTGGATTCAGTTTTAAAAAACTAAGGAGTGATAGAGGTGGAGAATACACCTCACATGAATTTCTAGAATATTGTGCAAGCATGGGAATGGAGAGGCAACTAACCATTGCCTACTCTCCTCAGCAAAATGGAGTTGCTGAGAGAAGAAATAGGACAATTGGAGAAATGGCAAGGTCCATGATGACTGAAAAAGGTATTCCTGTGATCTTTTGGGCAGAAGCTGTAAGTACAGCAGTATACCTTCAAAATAGATGTTTTACAACATCCGTGTCAAGCAAAACACCATTTGAGGCATTCACAGGAAGAAAGCCAGGAATCAAGCACCTGAGAGTGTTTGGTTGCATCTGTTACACTCATGTCCCATCACCTTTTGAGGCAGAAATTTGATGACAAGGCTAGAAAGGGAGTGTTTATGGGATATGGAAGCTGTGAAAAAGGTTATAGGGTGTATGATCTACAATCTAGGAAGATTGTACTCTCAAGGAGTGTAATTTTCAGTGAGGATATGTCATGGAATTGGAAGAATGATCAAGAAGAATCTGCCCAAATTCCTCTCAACCTTGAAGGAGATGAATTTGAAGGTGAAAATAATGAACCACAACCTGATAGAATTGGAGTTGATGAGTCTGTTGAGAATATGAGTGGTAATAGCAGTCGAAATTCCTCACCTAGTTCCACTCAAGTCAAGTTGAAAACTCTGGAAGACATTTATGCAAGATGTCATATGACCATTATTGAACCTGAAACTTATCATGAAGCTATTGAAGACAGAGCATGGAAGGAAGCAATGGATGCTGAGTTTGAAACTATTGAGAAGAATGGAACTTGGGAGCTGGTAGAAAGGCCTGCAGATAAACCAGTCATAGGTGTCAAATGGGTGTTCAAAACTAAGCTGAATTTGGATGGAACTGTTCAAAAACACAAGGCTAGGCTTGTAGCTAAAGGGTATGCTCAGAAACCTGGTATTGACTATAATGAAACCTTTGCCCCAGTGGCAAGGTTAGACACAATTAGAACCTTGATTGCACTTGCAGCTCAAAAGGGTTGGAAGTTGTTCCAATTAGATGTTAAGTCAGCCTTCTTGAATGGAGTACTTGAGGAGGAGGTTTACAGAGCAACCAGAGGGTTTTGAAGTGAAAAATGCAAGTCATAAGGTCTATAAATTGAAGAAGGCCCTCTATGGTTTGAAGCAGGCTCCTAGAGCTTGGTATAGTGAAATTGACACTTATCTCATCACCTGCAATTTTGAAAGAAGCACTAGTGAGGCTACTCTCTATACCAGTCGAGATAAAGAAGGAAAACTGATCATTGTCTCTATATATGTTGATGATATTGTCTATCTGGAAGCGGTAGTACTCGATAAGTTTAAAAGGGACATGATGCACAAGTATGAAATGACCGATTTAGGACTTTTACATCATTTCTTGGGAATGGGAGTTCTACAAACCGATAAAGGGGTATTTATCCATCGAGCAAGTATGCAAAGTCCTTACTTGCAAAGTTTGGTCTTGAGGATTGTAAGTCGGTGACAATTCCTCTACCTACGGTGAGAAGTCAAGAAAATTGATGGAAGTGAGTTGGGTGATGAAGGGTTGTTTAGGAAAATTGTTGGCGTTTGTTATACTTAATCGCAACCAGGCCTGACATAATGTTTGCAGCCAGTTTGTTATCAAGATTCATGCATAGTCCTACAAAGAAGCACATGGGAATTGCAAAAAGGGTCCTCGAGATACATTCAAGGCACTATCGGCTATGGCATTGAGTTTACAAGGGACAAGGATGTTGTCTTGATTGGATTTTGTGACTCAGTTGGGCTGGCAGTGAAGATGATAGCGAAGCACATCAAGTATGCATTCAGTTTTGGTAGTGGTGTTTTTCATGGGCCTCGATCAAGCGAGAACACGATTGCATTGTCAATCGCTGAAGCTGAATATGTCTCAAGAAAGCAGAGGCAACAACTCAAGCTATATGGCTAAGGTTTGTGTTGGATGATTTTGGTGAAATGCAAACCGAAGCAACACCATTGTTTTGTGACAACATGTCAGCAATATCGATGGTCAAAAATCCAGTTTTTCATCGAGAGAACCAGGCATATAAACAAGAAATATCATTTTATCCGAGAGACTTTGCGGGAAGGATCTATTGATGTGAAGTATTGCGAAGTGAAGAGCACTGGCAGATATATTTACAAAAGCTCTACCTAAAGATCGATTTAATTATTTAAGACTGAAGCTTGGAGTCAAGCCGAAGCGACTTAGGAGAGGCTGTTGAGAATTAAGCTCGCATACTAGGCTTGAATCATCCTGCAGATGACAATCCTGCAGATTGATGAAGAGAAGAATGAAGAATTGAAGACCTTTCTATTTTTGGTAATAGCCGTTAGTCCAACGGCTAGTTATCTTTCTATTTTGGGAAGCTCTACAATTGTATTCTCTAGGCTGTAATAGTGCATCTTGAGATAACCAATTCTAGCCTAGGTGTAAGAATCCTAGCCTCCAATGACCTTGAATGGCTGGAGATGAGTCCTTGTATCCTAAATTTTAGGATCCTTTATTTTGGCGATTTGTGTCATGCATATAGGCATGTTTTTGGCTCGATCATTACACACGTAAAATATCTTCAAACATTCTCATTCTCTCTCGAGCACTACTCAATTCTTCTCTGCATACGTTGCTTAAAAGATTTCATTTGTTTGTTCTGATTTGTTTTTCTTAAAAACCAGAGAAGTTTAATACCAATTTCAACACATGAAGATGAAGCAAATAAAGGAGGCACCAGCATCACCGCCTCCACCACCACCACCACTTCCAAGGTTCTGGACTAAGAAGGCTGCGCCGGAGAGTGTGACAAAGCGAGAAATTGCCAGGTTATGGTTTCGAAGCGCATTGAGGAAGAGGAGCACCTCCTCGCTGCTATCAAGGTTGCAGCACGTATTAGAGCCCTCAAGCTCTCGGAAAGATTTTTCATGACACAAGTTAAAAAGCCATGCATTCAAAGGGGCTTTGGCTAAAATTTTAAGAGAGATGATCAAATCTTCATTGCAGCGTAGTTTTTGCAATTATGCAGAATCTATTGGCAAAAGAAAAGACTTCAAAATGAATTGTTAGGAGGGTAGGCTGAAAGAAGTATTTGAATTTCTTACATTCGCTTAACTTGTTGAAGGTGTATGGTGTTTAGGAGGAAGATTACAGACGTTTTGAGGAGTCCTTGAACGACAATGACAAAGCCAACGATAAGGATAGCTCTGCTGCAGCCACTAATGACAGCAACAAGGATGGAAACAACGACGAAGTTTGCGTTGGGATTAAGGACTGGTGAGTTAATTTGTCTCAATCAATCAAATGGCTTAAGCAAGTTCACTAATAAGCCTGCTTGAAAATTCTCAAAGTTCTCTCAACAGAGATTTTAAACAAACATGTTTGCAGGTGGACAAAGAGCAGGTATGCATACTTGAACCAGCCAGCCATAGAGTCCATGGAGCCTCCGAAAAGGCGCACCTCCACATATGTTCCCAATTGCTTTGCCTATAAGCCCACCCCTCTCTACCCTACCTCTCTTGGTGTGTTTTAGACCAGCTGATCAACATCTGCTTCATTTGATTGGATTGAAAATGGTTCATGAAATGTACGTCTCTTTGGAATAAGTAAACAAAACCACAGAATTTAATTGGGATGTAGTGTAAAGAAAAAAGTCCCTTTGTTTGGTTTGGTTTGTGTGTGCGGAAAAGAAGAAGAAAAGAAAGGGAGAAAGAAGAAGAAGAAAGAAGGAGAGAAGGAAAGAAATAAAATATATATATTTTATAATTTTGGATTGATTTGACGATTATATCCCTGGATTTAACAGTTTTTTGACAAAGGGACTATTTAAGAGCACCTATATTAACGTTAGGGACCATAAGTGATACAAAAAAACTTAAAGGATGCAATCTGATAGTTTCGCAAACGTCAGGGATGTTTTGTGATAAAAAGCCTTATATATATAAACATGGAAAAGGGACGTATGAGGTTTGTTCAATTATATGAAGTAACATGATTAGACAAGTACAAATTATAAATAGTCTTTTGTTCTTGGGAAGTAGACAAAAATGGCATAAAATGGTCACGTGAAACAATAACACTAGCGCGAAAATAGAACAAATTTTCTTTTCTACTTCTAACGAAAAAAAGGTGGTTGAGCCAAAGCTGAACTTTCAATAAGTTTCTGTCAAACTTTGAGAATATGAGATATGTGAGAATAGAAAAAGGATCATTTCTAATTTTCATTTGTTGATTTTCTTTGTATTACGAACAAGTAGATTTATATAAGTAGATAACTTGCGAACCAAGTTCATCATTAATGTGGTTCACATCCCAAGTCAAGCTTCCAACAGCCACATTAAATACAGCTGCCTCCACAACAAGTCAAGCCCATTTAATGCTTTCACAACACAAGTCAACATTCCCTCTCAAGTTGGTGCATGCATTCCGTCAATGCCCAACTTGCCAAGAGGGTTGTGGAAGGCTTGACAATAGACTGTCTTTATTAATATGTATGCATCGAACTTCTTCTTAATAAAATGTCGATCCACTTTAACATGCCCCTTCACGTGGAACCACCATATAGTGGGTCACACGTGGAGCTAAGGCCACTTCGAAGTTAATCATTTTGGTATGTCGGTGGCAACACCTAATTCAGGTGCGGCTGGTTGGTCGGGCCGGTGGCAACACTTAATCCAGGTGCGGTCGGTAGATCACAGAAACCATGCGAACACGGCAAAAGTAAATCAAAGAACAGATAAACCATGTGAACACGGCAAAGAACACAGAAACCTGTGAATATGGCAAAGGACACAGAAACCCTGTGAACACCGCAAATGACACAGAAACTGATAGGACCGGCCCGAATTCCTCGGAACCCTAGACCGACCCTGCTGTTTTTGCGACATTACACAAAATGCCAGCCCATTTATTAATTTGAACGTGTTCTATTTCAAGTTAAACAAAAGGAGGGCCGAGACTTCTGTCGAAATTTCGGCAGAGTATCCCCTGAAAAACGGAATTTTACCAAATTTAATTCACCTGCAAAACAACATTTATATTAACCCCAAACTTCAGCATGCACAATGTAATTCACACACATTTCAAATGGCCTTCGGCCTCAAGTTTCAATCCTTTAAAACAATAAACTGAAAAGTACCAAACAGATCTCAAACAGTTATGTTATGGCTGCACCTAGGTTATCCTAGTACGTACCCTCTGTGAGGGATCAAGCCACACGTAGTTCTTTTAAACTAACAATCACAAATAACAGTGCATAGTGATAAAAAAATATATATATTAACCATTTAAATTTTAGATTCGTTTAACAATCCCCAAAAACACATACTTAGTCATTTAATTCTCACTGTAGACTGAAAGTTAAACTCCCAATACAGGATTTCTCAATTATAAAACAGCCTCAACTGCTACTCCACAACAAACATATACAATTAGCCCAAAAGTAGTATTGAAGTGAAACCAAAACACACACACACGCTCACCCCCTTACATAACGAACTCGACTTTAGAAGCATGAAATCTCAACCAGTAGACTAAATAATACGTAATTAATATATATATATATACAGAAATTCTCTTATGCGGATATCCGGACGTTATTGTCGTGCGGACGCAGTGTATTCTGTACTACCCCCACCTTGCTTTCTTGCCTATTTACACATGTATCCGTACGTTCCGCACATTAATGCATCCGGATAAGAGAATGACTGTATATATATATATAGACATCGCATCATCCTGTGACTAAGGTTGAGCCATCCAACCGGGGAATTGATACTCAGTAGCACACACGCCGACATCACATCGCACGTGTCGCCAAACACAAGTCCTACGGGCGCAGACTGCAGGTAAGGGCCTTCGGTAACACCCCGTTAAGGGTGCCCGGACATACCCACTATCCATCAATCCCATCATCTCCAAGTATCTGTAATAGGGGAGGTACATATCATGGCGTACACCATGTACCGGGGAAACAATCCAACCGGGGGATTGTTTGGCTAGACAGGGACGACATCACATCATCCCGGGCCTAGGGTTGAGCCGTCCAACCGGGGGACTACTGCTCAGGTTATATTGTTTTAAGTTTATTATTTATTTTGAATATACTTATAAAAGTATATATTGCATGTTTTCTGCATTAGTTTCAAAACGGTGGGCTACAAGTTTGGTTTTTAAGTATACTGAAATTTTGTTTTTGTTCACTCACGCTCTTTCTGTTTTGCCCCCCCTAAGATAGTAGAGATTTGAGCCGAACAAGCGAGCCGAACTTCGTCATCCAAGCTTCAAACTTAAGTAGGATACTTTTCTTGTAAACTTTCTTTTAATTCGTATTCAGATTTGTAAACTAAATTTCTAATTCTAGATATGCTCTGATATGTCCAGTAGGATGTAAATTCTAAGGCCGAAGGCCAAAATTGTAACTGTGTGCCCTTAAACTTGTGTGTGCTGCTGGTTGGTTGAACTGTTGTTTTTGTACACGTTGAAGAATTTGGTTAAGTCTGTTTTTCAGGGGAGACTCTTCCAAATTTTCGGCAGAAGTCTCGGTCATTTGTTCACTTAACTTTGAAAAAGAACACGTTCCAAATTAGTTGTGCGCCCGACATTTGTCGAATGTCAGTAAAACCACAGGGTCGGTCCTGGGTTTCGAGGAATTGGGGCCGGTCCTGTCAAGAAGAGAAATTGAAGTAACAGAAAAGAGATAAAGGTGGAAGGACAGAAACAAAATGCAAGAGAGGGTGGAATGAATGCGGACAATTGGAGTAAAGGAAAAAAGAAATAAGGATTAAAAATGAATGAAGGTGGGTGACATGTATGCATAGAGAGAGAGAGAGAGAGAGAGAGAGAGAGAGAGAGAGAGAGAGAGAGAGAGAGAGAGAGAGAGAGAGAATGATGAATATTGTATAGGTGGATGTTGACAAATGCGAGAGATGTTGAAACAGGAGGCATATTGTACAAAACATGAGAATAAAGTAAAAAAAAGAAAGCCAAGTTATTGGGTAGATAGAAAAACTTTGATACCCACACAAAAAGTGAGGCACAAATGTGGTGTGGAAAATGAGAGTTTTTTTTTTCTTGATCAAGTGGAAAATAAAGAAAGAAAGATGAAAAACAGCTCATAAAGGAATAGAATAGAAATGAGTGGACCGAAAGAGAGAGGAGATAATGTGGGAAAAAAAAGTAATGGTATAATAAAGTAATAATGGAGTAGTGGAAAGCATGATTTTAAAAAAAGGAATAAGAATAATAAAGTGGAAGATTGGGGCATGGGCAACAGAGAAGGACAAAATGAGCTCAAGAGATAGAGCTCAGCTAGTCACAAAGGGAAGGAAAAAGGTAGGCTAGCTACTCCAAAGGGAAGAAACCAAAAAAAAAACTAAAATAGTAAAGAAAACACAAGAAACGATAAAGAGTTGTGCCTGATAAGAAAATACAGAGAGAGAGATATATATTTGAAGGAGAGCGTTGAAAAGGGAGCTCAAGTGAGCAAAGAGAGAAACGGAAAAGGGTTACTCAAAACATAGAAAGGAAAGGAGGAAGGTGAAGATGGGTCGGGTTCACAAGTGGGTTTTTGTGGGTGATGAGCTTGGTCATGGTGATTACTTGAGGATTTACAGCAAGATGAAGATCCATGATGGGTTAGGAATGAGAAATGCCAACGACTCTCAATTTGGCAGAGGATCTCAAGGATTAGCTATTAGGCTTTGATACCATGTCAAACTATGAGAATATGACATATATGAGAATAGAAAAAGGTTAATTTCTAATTTTCATTCGTTGATTTTCTTTGTATGACAAACAAGCATATTTATACAAGTAGATGACTTGTTAACCAAGTTCAACATTAATGTGGTTAACATCCCAAGTCAAGCTTTCAATTGTCACATTAAATACAGCTGTCTCCACAACAAGTCAAGCTCATTTAATGCTTTCACAACACAAGTCAACAGTTTGGGCCAAAAATAAAAACTTCCAATAAGAGCACCTCTAGCGGTGCGGGCAAAGGCAGGCAAAAGGCTGCCTTTTGCCCCAATAAAATTTCTAGCGCATAGAGGCCCAGGCAGGCAAGGGTTGGACCCACCAGCCAGGGCAGGCCCAAGGGCAAGATTTGCCTGCGGGCTTGCCTAGGTTTGCTGATGTCATCATTGACGTCAACAACCCAAAAAAAATTTAAAAAATCGAAAAAAAGGAAAAAAAATCTGAAAAATTCCAAAAAATTCAGAAACATTTTTTTATACATACCTAGCAATTTTATTATTATTAATCTCATACATATAAATAAAATTAATCTCATGTGAAAATCTCATACATAAAATTTTATTTGAAATTTGATATGAGAATTTTATAATAAATAATGACACGTGACAATAGAAAATCTTATCCAAATTAATTGTTTAAGTATAAAACATAGAGAAAAATAATTAAAATGAATAGTAATTGTCCTTGCCCTTACCTTTTGAGGTGGAGCTACAAAAGACAAGAGTTGCTACTATTCACATGAATAGTGGCAGCCATTGCTCTTACCCTTGTCCTTTGGGGTGGAAATGCTCTAAGTTTCGGGACCGACCAAACGAGTGAATATCATGAATTGAAACCTGCAACACAGGACAAAATAGTAATAGTCTCTCTTCCTCCAATCCTGTATGTACGCCAACAGAAGCCGCAATTGAACCAAACGAGTGAATATCATGGACGGAAACGTGCCACGAGGGAGAAAAAAGGGTCACATCTCATGTGTGGTGGAAAAAATTACTTCCAATTTCCCCATAATATGCACCGTCCTAGCTAGCTAGCCTAAACATTAAAAGCCCTCCACCAAACATTATGACTATTAACTATATATATAGCACAAACTCACTGCATGTCTAGCAATTCTAACTTTGTTTAAAGCTAGCTCTCGTATTGTTTTGTTAAGTTCAATACTTTCTGGTTAAATAACTTTAGTTGGTACTTGTACTTAAAGAAGATAGGAGAGAAAATGGTGGCATCTCCAGAACAAGAACACCCCAAGAAGGCCTTTGGATGGGCTGCCAGAGATTCATCTGGTGTTCTCTCTCCCTTCACATTCTCCAGAAGGTTATTCATTATTTTTTCCATCTTCTAGATCTCCATATCCAAATTTTGTTTCATTTATTTATCGTTTTCTTTTCATCAATCTAGGGTTCATGTGCGTTTGCTTCCTAAGAAATACGATAAACTTCTAGTCCGAAAAACGGTAGTTACATTTTCATTCAATCTAACCCAACTTTAAGGAAGAAAAAAAAAATCCTAATGTTCTGTAAGAAAAAAAGTTGAATTCAAAATATGCATTGGAACAAGTTGTTCATGTCTTAGTAGTAGGACCAACTAGATTTATATATATCTCAACGTCTTATGATTTGGTTGCAGGAAACAGGAGAGAACGACGTGACGTTCAAAGTATTATACTGTGGGATATGCCATACAGACCTTCACATGGTCAAGAATGAATGGGGTCTTTCTACGTATCCTCTAATTCCCGGGTAAGTACACATGCCAATCTATCTTAAACTTTGTTAATAGATATATGACTTCAGTTTAATTACGTAGTCTCAACACTGAACTTATCCTCTTAATTGGTTTATGCTCATAATTAAATTACTCATGTACAAATGTGAACCTAATCAAATTGGGCAATGCAGGCATGAGATTGTTGGTGTAGTGACAGAGGTGGGGAGAAAAGTAGAGAAACTTAAAGTTGGAGACCATGTCGGTGTTGGATATATGATCGGAGCTTGCCAATCATGTGACAGTTGTGCCAACAATGCCGAGAATTACTGCCCCGAAATGATACTCACCTCCGGAGCCAAGTACCACGATGGAACCACAACATATGGAGGTTACTCCGACATCATGGTGGCGAATGAGCACTTCGTAGTGCGTGTTCCCAACAACCTGCCTCTTCACGGTGCTGCTCCTCTCCTATGTGCTGGGGTTACAACTTACAGCCCCTTGAGGTATTTCGGACTTGACAAACCCGGCATGCATGTGGGTGTGGTAGGCGTCGGCGGTCTGGGCCACGTGGCCGTGAAGTTTGCAAAGGCTATGGGGGTTATGGTCACAGTGATCAGTACCTCCCCAATAAGAAAGCGGAAGCCATTGAAAACCTCGGTGCTGATTCATTTTTGGTCAGCCGCGACGAAGGCCAAATGAAGGTGATTATTATCTTTGAATAAGGTCCATTAAATTGACGACTCTAAGGTCATCGTTAGTTTGATTGTTGTGAAGGTAATGATTTAAGTTGATTGTGTAGGCTGCCATTGGCACAATGGATGGTATCATTGACACCGTTTCTGCTGTCCACCCACTCTTGCCTTTGATTGGTTTATTGAAGAATAATGGAAAGCTTGTTTTGCTTGGAGCACCAGAGAAGCCTCTTGAGCTACCTGTTTTTCCTTTGCTCATGGGTAAGCATATGATATTCAACTCTCACGTTAATGCCTGATAATGTATTTGTTTAGGAGAAAATATTGAAAGACTGACTCCCTAAATATGTTATTTTGTAATTTCAGGAAGGAAGATAGTGGCTGGTAGTGCTGTTGGAGGTATGAAGGAAACCCAAGAGATGATTGATTTTGCAGGTAAACACAACATAACAGCAAACGTCGAGGTTATCCCAGTTGATTATGTGAACACAGCTATGGAGCGTCTCATCAAAGCAGATGTTAAATACCGTTTTGTCATCGACATTGCAAACACACTGAAGTCAAGCTCTTAAATTTTACATCCCAAAGTTACTCATCTTGGCAAAATAAGATTATATACTAAATTCGATTTAGTTGTTTCAGCGGTGTTGTCTACCGTATGGTGAATATCATACATTTTCGTGAGCACAATGTAATATGTTAGATTTTGATTAAGTGAAATTGATATGTTTATTCTGATATTTTAATTCTTATATGAGGTTTTGGTCTTTTCTTATTTGTAATTTTTTTGTATGCATGGAATTAGGGTTGGTAATTTCTGACCAAATTTGAAAAATGGGTCTCGTTTGATTAGGTTTTTGTTTTTAGTTGTTTTAAAATCGGATAAGCAATCCAAACCGATCGGCTAAACTAGTTCGGCGCTCCGTACTGAAACCCAAAACGAGTGTTTTAGTAAACCGAACCGCCCTATATATTTTTATTTATTTATTTTTACACTCTTACCTTTTTCATTTGGTTATATCTCATTAGTGTGACATATATCTTACCAGACACCTCCTTATTAACATGTTAGGGCCTGTTTTCTGACAACAAAAAATACTTTTAAAAGCGTTTAGAAAAGAAGCACATACAAGTCCGAAGTCTCAAAAACCCAAAAATATCAATTAAATACAAGCTGAACAATTGAAGGTGGGGGACCATTAGAAGCATAGTATTGTCAAGATCCATATAAGGCACTCAATTTAGCTAACCCACCAGCCACCATATTCTTCTCCCTATAAAATGTGGCTCAACTCACACCGCTCAAAATTGTGAAATCAAGAGGTTGTTGTTGGAGTTTCATTTTCCATTTGTGTCATTTGTTCCACGTTGAAAACTAAAGGATTGTCAAAGACCTTGTAAGTGTTTGGTCCCCAGGCTTAGAAAACTTAGGCCTAGATGTGGACTTGAGTTTGAGTTGACCCCATTTTCAGCCCTAAAAACAAGCCTCAAAGCTCAGCTTCAAGAACTTCTCCATAGAAAAGAAAACTAAAACCGTTGTCAGCCCTTAGATATTGATACTGGACACTTGTCATGTTGTAGTTAACTGGATTAGGATGGAAGATAGATCAAATATTATGGGTGTTGTTAAATGAACCCTCAAATTAACTGAGTACACCCTATGATCTAAGTACACCCTAATATTTAAATCAAAATGTAAAATTAACTAAAGACACCCTATTTAACTATCAAAAATACCCATGATACACCTTAATACACTCTATTACACAACATCACAAATTTACTCGGCAATTACAACAAGGGTTTAGGGTTTAGGGTTTAGGGTTTAGGGAAGAAACCAGAAAAAAAAAGTTCATGACCACGTACGCATGATCTAATGAATAACCTCAGAAGCCTTGTCGTTCCCTTCAAATTATTACCAATACAATGATTGCTGTTGTAGTCGAACATGATGATCATGAACGCAATTGTGGTGGTCTACCCCGCCTGGCACATCTCCCACTTCCCACTCAAAAGAAGCCCCGTTGCTCCATTCACCGGATTTATAGTCCGCCCCACCACCTGAAAAAACGTCTAAAGTAAAGATATTAAAAATAAAATCAAAAAACTTAATTAGCATAAGCAATCTTTTTTATTTTCATATGACCAGATTTTGTTTTTGTCTTTTTTCTATTTGTTTCTGGTTGTGCTTTAGCTTGTACCACTCATGGGACGCTTGCATGCAACAATTTAATATATCTTTTTGATCATTTTATATTAAAGTAAATTTGTAATTTAATAAATAATTTAATAATATAATGTATTCTGTTAATTTTAAGATTCGTTTAAGGATGCTCAATATTATATGGGGGCCATTTGTTATAAATATTGTAGCTGAAAATTTAAACTTCCACAACCGAAGTCATGAATTTTTCGGCTTCAAATTTCACACACAACGACCATATTTTGACATTCACACCCAAATTCAAAATCAGATCCAAAACCAAAGAAAGAAGCATTCACCACCACTCATGGCAACCGACGTTAACCAATGCACATATATGTATGTGATGTGACAAATGCTTTTGATTTTATTTCTCCGCGTTATTAGGTCTATTAGTCGCCGATTTAGGCCGATTCGCGTTTCGTCCTCGATTTTCAAAATCGTTCTGCTCGTCATCTAACTTTAGTTTCGGTGAGACAAATAGTCTACCGTCAATTTTGTTAATTTTTTCTGTTAAATACAAGGACAAAATAGTCTTTTTATATTAAAACAAAAAAATTAGTATTTTTATATTTTAAAAAAACCAAAAATAATAAAAATAAAAATAATCCCTTTCACTAAAAATAAATAAAAATAATCCCTTTCACCATAGATTCATATTTTTAGTGAAATGGATTATTTTATTTAATTTTAGTGAAAGGGATTATTTTTATTTTGATTTTTGTAAATATAAAAATACTATTTTTTTGTTTTAATATAAAAAGACTATTTTGCCTCGCATTTAACGTAAAAGTTAACAAAATCGACAAGAGGACTATTTGTCTCTGAAACTAAAGTTAGAGGGACGAGTAGAATGATTTTGAAAATTGAGGACGAAAATGCGAATCGGCCTAAGTTAAGGTACTAATAAAACGATTAACCCTATTTCTCCAATCCAAAACAAAAATCGCTTTTTCCAACCGCCCATTTCTGGGAGGCTCTTTCAAAAATTAAAGCTTTCGACAACTGTATGATTTTCAATCTCTTGTGGTCTCAAATCACACTCACACGTATATGGACTGTGGGCCATTGAAGAAAGGTTGTCGTATCATACAAGGAAAAGGACTGTACATTCACACGATGAATAATGTATATTCACACATTTTAGCCGACCACTATGCATAATGGAACTAATGTCTGGCTGGCTGCATCAATACCTGACCATAGATTAGTTTGTTATGCTTTATATTCTTACACTAAATATCTACATGATACGAAAATCCTTCCGAGATAATCTAAGATGTTTCCGTGAAGGATTGCTTGTAATATTTGTTTTGCTAATGTTACATCGCCTCTTTAAAAATTAAATTTTTAAAAAATAATGCCTGACAAAAAAAAAGTATCATCACTTGAGCAATGAGCCTCTGCATTTAGAATTTACACAAATTTTTCCCACATTTTGCTTCATCTAGACTCTTATAATAATCTAACGACTTAAAAAATAACACATCAAAATTAACAAAAATTTTAGTTTTTTTTTTCTAAACTAACGTTACCCATTTATCTCTCTATCTCTCTGTATCTCTCCTCCCTCTCTTCGGCTCTCCCAATTCCCACTTTTCCCAAGAATCTCTACTACTCAACACTAGTTCAAAACCCAAATCAAAATCCCAAAAATTTCAAACTATACCTCAAATACATGGAGGCTTTTTTTCACTTCGAATTTGATTCAACCATTTCATAATGGAATTTGCTGACGAAAGCAAGAATCCAGTAATTAAGTTTCTGAAATTTCATTGATGTTTTTTTAACTTAGAATTTGATTTAGATATAATTTGATTTGAATTTTGAACACTTGAGGGGATGTGGGATTTGGGATTTGGGAGACACAAGATACAGATAAAAGAGGAGAGGTTTAGGAGCTAGGGGTCTCATGGCTTGGGTTATTGTATTTTGGTTGTTTTTACCTTTTATGTGCTGAGCTGTGTTGTCCCTATATCTGTCCTTGGGGTCTAGTTGGTGTTCTTGGCACTTTTGTAGTTCAGAGGTTATGTACCTGGGTTTGGCTTTGCCGCCCTTGCTTTTGCTTTCTATTAGGGTTAGTTTTTAGACGGAATGGATCGGAATCATGGAACCCAATTTCAATCCTAAAAATTTCGGAGTGAAAATTCCTTCCTAATTCTGTTCCAAAAAATTTCGGAATTTCAACATCCACTCCAAATTAGAAAACCTGGAATTTTCATAAAACTTCAGAATTTACATATTTTGGAAAAGTTTAGGAAAATAGTTGAACATTTTAAACATGTCCAACGATTTAAAAGGTTAAAATTGACTCAAAATTGAAAAATCATACGAAAAGCTTGAAAAAGTATTATATGTTATTACTTAGATGTTGTTATCCTTTCTGAAATTACTCGACAATGTCTATTTGGTCATTAAGCCATATCTAGTTCTAGACCTGGCATTTGTGTCGTGTTCGTGTCAACCCGCTTTTCTTAACGGGTTGACACGACACGACACGATAAGAAAACGGGTTGGGAATGTCCAACACGAACACGACCCGTTACAATTCGCGAATCACACGACACGACCTGTTTCACAGGTTAATAATTAAAAAATTAAAAAAATCAACCAGTCACAGTGCGTCGTCTTCTCCATTCCTCATCACCGCTGCAATCTCTTCTCTTCTGCTCCCCAAAATCAACCAACAAGTTGCTGTAGCCAGAAGCCATATTGGAGAGCAAGTTGATATAGCAAGTCTCCTAATTTTTGGATATGAACTTACACCATATTGGAGAGCAATTTTACCAATTTTTTCCAGAAGATGGGCAAATTGAAATACCAGTACTGGGATCTGTGGTAGGCAGGGCATGGAAAAATTAAACGACGAGTTTAATTTTGAATTAAATTAGAAAAATAGGAAAATAAAGAAGATGCAAACATGCTCTGATAGACATAGTCAACCCAATGCTTGAGAATCTGACCTGGGGTTTGGCTCTCTGCCTGGGTTCCACGGCATGAGGCTAATGGTCAACATCCTGATATCTGGGGTCCAGGATGCTGTGCTTTGGTCGAGAGAAAGAAAGAGGAAGTCGAGAGAGAGAGAGAAGGTGAGGTCTCTGTCAAGAGAGGATGAGATGAGGTCTCTAGAGAGAGAGAGAGAGAGAGAGAGTCGGGGGAATGAGGGCGGAGAAGAAAGAGAAGAAGAAAAAAAGAGATAAAAATTTACAAAAATGGCCTTGAGCTTAACGGGTATTCGCGATTTGATACGACACAACACGATAGCTTATCAAGTGGCTAACGGGTCAACACGATAACTCAAACCCGAATACTAAATTTTTCGTGTGAATTCGTGTCTTGTTAACATGTCGTGTAAATTTTCAGAATCTTGTGATACATTCCAAGTTCAAATATATTTTTTTCTTCACAATTTTTGGATTTCGAAACTTTCAGAGGTCGGAATTGATATGTACTCGCCAAAATTGGAAAATTTCAAATCAGAATTTCCAATCCAACTTGCACCCCTATTTTCTATAAGAGATTGCTATTTGACACCCAAAAATAAAAGAGGAGAAACGGGGAGGAGAGGGAGAAGAGCAATGATGGAAGGAAACAACAACATAACGTCACTATAGAATCATTAAAATAATAATAATAATAACTAAATTGTATTATGTTGCTATCATGTCATGTATGAAACCATACGTTGGATCATTATAACGGCCTAGATGTGAAGCGAAATGCGGGAAATTAGTGGAATCTAAATGCAGAGCTTTGGGATCCTCACGATATATGTGTCCACGTGTCTCTTTGGTATCCTCTCACTTTATATATATTTTTTCAGATATTGAATTGCATTCATAATTCAACCAAAAAATCTACTGGCCACAAACGGATAATACAAACTAATCACTGTGGGAGTGATTTTCCTCCCTAGGAATATTCGTCCGCGAGATCCCCTTTTCTTCTTCCTTGCCTCTCGATCCCTGCAAAAATAGCACGGAGTGAAAGACCACGGTGGGGTGTGGCCAAAGGCCCTCCGATGCCTAAGTTAGTTCAATTGATTCGTATAGAAACAAAAGCTAAATAGGGTACGGAGTTTATTTCTCTCTCGGGGAGAGTTATGGGTGGCCGGAGCCGTGTGTGGTGGTGGCCGGAGCCTCGTATAAGGGAGAGAGAGGTGGCGGCAAGGCTAGGGTTTGAGGGGAAATTTCTGCAGAGTTTTGGACTGAGAGAGACTTACCTTTAGCCTTGGTGTAGCCACAAATATATAGAGCTCTCGAGAGCTAGGGTTTCAGGAGGAATAATTCCCCACATGGAAGGGAATTATTCTCCCCTAAAATTGGCAAGGTCTAATCAATTAGGGATTTGATTTGGTAATCCCCAATTAGATAGATTAATTCCCTAATTAGTCAATTAAATCCCTAAATCAAATAATCCCCAAATGGAAGGCAATTATTTGACCTAGAGAATTAATATGGGAATAAAAACGGTTTCCACAATCACAAAGGGCCATTACAATTATGAAGAAACATAACATTAAGATGAAGAGAATTTGGTGCACCTCCATCAACGATAACGATGACTGAAGAAACTTTGGCATAGGCATCCCAACTAAGATTGTAAACTCATAAAAATCAAAAAGCTCTCGCAAAAGAGAGGTGAAAAACTCTCACAAAGGAGAGGTGAAAACTATAAAGAAAATCTAAAGAGAGTTTATGCGACTTATTTCAAAGATAAAGAAACTAAACCAGCCAAAGTACAACCCTGTTGTCACAAAGCCAACCTACTATTCACAAGCACCAAATGATAACAAATCTGCACCAATCAACTCTCCTCTTTGGCAAATAGAGTTGATAACCAAAACAGGATGGATCCGCAAAGATCTATTATAATTACTCCACAAACGAACTAATGAAAAGAGAGGGAGACAATGCATGGGAGGGGGAAGCAAAGAGGATAGGAAGGGGATGAATTGGAGATGAGAGGAAAAAGAGATGAAGATGGGACCAAAAAAACATGGTAGTCACCACCTCAAAAGGGGTGGTGGCTAGGAGTTTTCTCTCTTAGGTTTTCTTGCCTTTTTTGTGAGTGATATCAACTTGAATGGACAAAAAATCAAAGTGTTATCCTCTCACTTAAATGAGATTAGGGGTGTGCATCGGTTTGAAACCAATGTTTTTAGCTAATTCGCATCTGATCCAATGTAAATTGAATTATGAGTTTTCCAATCCAATCCGACCGGATTAGAGGTTTAAATCCCATTGATATTGGATTGAATGATCGATTTTCATAATAAAAATGATAATAATGAAATATGAAACATTTATCATCATGTTTAATCTAATCAAACATTTAAATAGATGTAAATGCAAAATATAAATGAAATGGTTGAGAATTTTTTTATATTCTATAATATATATATATATAACATAATTTCATTAAATGACTTAAAATAAATGTTCATAAAAAACTAACTTCGCCTTTTATTTATGTATATTCGGGAAAAAAATTAGAACTTTTTAGGCCCCATCACCCTCAAATTATATATGAAAATTAACTTTCAGTATTGAATTGGAGATTGCATAAACCAACACAAAATATAGTGCTCCAAAAAACAAAAACAAATGGAGCGACCATGTTCTGGAAGTATGAGCGACTCAGTATTGAATTATAACTTTCTTCTCAAGTACTTCAAATTCTAAATGTCCAAAAAATTGACTAAAATTCTGAGTTTTAATACAAATTGACTCATTCTTGATTAAAATGATAAACTAAAAGTCTCTCACAAAATAGAGTTGTTGCATACACAAAAATCTGTCCTAAAAGGTAACTATTTTTGTTAATTTTCCTAAATTCGTCATGCCTGAAATAATGGAATTCTCTAGAATCAACCATTAGTTGTGGTCGTAATTTCTTACCCAATGTGAACGTCATCTTTTCTGTGGAAAAGAACCTTGTTTGATTTTCCATTTGCTCACCCAATACGTCAGCCCAGCGCAACAACCAAACCCCAGTGTCCCCACCCCATGTCTTCGACATCTATATATAAACAGCTCTTCCCTTGCCTACTCTCTCATTCACCATCTCTCTAGCTCTCTCATACTTCTTCTCACTCTATTAATTAAATTCTCTCTTAGTTGCTTTGTGCTAGTTATATCTTCAGAGCAAAAATGGTGGTTTCTACAGAGCAAGAACACCCCAAAAAGGCCTTTGGATGGGCTGCTAGAGATTCATCTGGTGTACTTTCTCCCTTCAAATTCTCAAGAAGGTTTATATAACTTAATTTCCCATTCATTTTTTGTTAGGTTTTTTACCATTTTTATTCCATTCCTAGATTTGTCTAAATGTGGTTCTTAAAAAGCACAATGATTCAATGAAAATGATTTCACGGCTGTAACACCATCTAACATGTTATATTGACGGTGAAAAGCCGACACATATTCAGTTAGTACCAAAGAAGTTTAGGATTTATGCATGCTTTAAGGTCAAGATTTGATTTCTTGGTTTGTGTCTAAAATTGAATTGATTTGGTTGCAGAGAAACTGGAGAGAAAGATGTGTCATTCAAAGTGTTGTACTGTGGGATATGCCATTCGGACCTTCACATGGTGAAGAATGAATGGGGTTCTTCTACCTATCCTCTGGTCCCCGGGTACGTTGTCATATATCAAACTTGACGTAGTTTAGTTACTTGTAGAGGTTGCATCGAATCAATTCTAGTGAGAAATACTATTTTTTCGAGTCAAAACAATTATTGCACCAGAAAGTAGGTAATGAAAAAACAACCACCACAGGACCCCGGGACCCAGCTATCGAGCTGGGCATTATTTGATTGGTGACAGCGAAAGGCAGGGCATGCCAAAAGAAAATTAAGAGAAATAGTTGCTAGAATTTTCACAAGTTTACAGTCAGACCAGAGCATTTACTGATAGGTGATGTGAATGTAAATTAATTAGCTCAAGCTTTTCAATGATCGCATTCCTAAAATGAACTTATTTGGGGCAATGCAGGCATGAAATTGTTGGCGTAGTGACAGAGGTAGGAAGCAAAGTAGAAAAATTCAAAGTTGGAGACAAGGTAGGTGTTGGATGCATGGTGGGGTCTTGCCATTCTTGTGACAGTTGTGCCAACAACCTTGAGAATTACTGCCCCAAAATGATACTCACCTATGGTTCCAAGTACCTTGACGGAACCACCACATATGGTGGTTACTCCGATATCATGGTGGCCGACGAACACTTCATCGTTGGTGTTCCGGACAACCTACCTCTTGATGGAGCTGCTCCTCTCCTATGTGCTGGGATTACAACTTACAGCCCCTTGAGATATTTCGGACTTGACAAACCTGGTATGCATGTCGGTGTTGTTGGTCTAGGCGGTTTAGGGCACGTCGCCGTGAAGTTTGCCAAGGCTATGGGGGTTAAGGTTACAGTGATCAGCACCTCCCCTAATAAGAAGGAAGAAGCTATTGAACATCTCCATGCTGATTCATTTTTGGTCAGTCGTGACCAAGATCAAATGCAGGTGATTATTTGAATAATTACGTTGACTTTATTTACTGGATATTGTCACATGTGTAGGGTTTGTGGGTTAATTTACTTTTGTTGATTTGATTTGTAGGCTGCCCTGGGCACCATGGATGGCATCATCGACACGGTTTCTGCCGTCCACCCTCTTTTGCCTTTGATTGGTTTGTTGAAGTCTCATGGAAAGCTTGTGATGGTTGGTGCACCAGAGAAGCCTCTTGAGCTTCCAGTTTTTCCTTTGCTCATGGGTAAGTGCTCCAGAAGTGTGCATTAATTTGAATTGGTTCATTGTGTATATACTAAAGTTGTTAACAAACATTTCAATTTGTTCTTCAATTAATATTATAGGAAGGAAGATAGTAGGCGGCAGTTGCATTGGAGGAATGAAGGAGACACAAGAGATGATTGACTTTGCAGCCAAACACAACATAACAGCTGACATCGAGGTTATCCCTATTGATTATCTGAACACTGCCATGGAGCGCCTTGTCAAAGCAGATGTCAGATACCGATTCGTTATCGACATCGGAAACACATTGAAGTCTAGCTCTTAAATTTTGTTAAGAGTCATCTAGTTTAGGAGGTCAGCTGTGGTTTTACCTATTCTATACGAGCATCCCATTGTATATGTTGGGAGTCTAAGTAGTAACTGTTAGTCGTGCTGGTCATGGGATTGTTGTTCCATGTTTTCCTACCCAGTTTGGTCTTGTACGCTCTATTTAAATTGTATTTTAAGGGTCATTATGTAATAAGCCCTTGCAACTCTAATAGTCTATATAAAAATTCATCTACATATTTACTTCCAACCAAAACTCAATTTTGAAACCGGATGCCATGAAGGATAAAAGTTGTCAATTTCTTATTACTTATTTACAAAACCATGCCATTTTTGTTATCCAACGATTTTTCCTAAACAATCCCTAATATCTAGCCTTTCCATTATTATGATGTTGTTGGACTCAAAAAATCAAAACATTCTCATAACACATATAATATATCTTCGTTCATAAATAATATATATATATATATATAGCTATACATATAAACCATAATTACATATAATAATTTACCTATACATAAATCCTAAATCCTAATCATAAGTACATTAAAATTAATGTAGGTATATAATAATTTACCTATACATAAATGGTAGGTATATTGGATGCCATATAATACCTAAATCCTAATCATAAGTACATTAAAATTAATGTAGGTATATTGGATGTCGTATAATGTAGGTATATGGGAATAGATAATTATGTACACTTTTTATAAATTACAAAAAAGTACACTTTTCATGCTAGGTAAATTATTTTTCATAAAACAAGTAATAGGTATATTATTTTTTCAACATAATTAGTATGTACAGTATTATTCATAAACAATTATAAAGTAGATTATTAGTCATGTATAATTCATAAAAAGAAAATAACATACATTTTTATTAAACAAACCAATTACCTAAATCTGAATTTATTGTTAAATTTAAAAAATGTTTCCAAATTAATTCCGACATCCATTACAACTATTTGGAGATCTTTCCAAATTCAACGTCTGTCATTATATACAATCCAATTTAAAACTGTTTCCATATTGATTCCTGCATTAATATACAAAATGCAATAATGGCTTAGTTGGGGGTATTTTTGGAATCTAAAAAGTACAATAAATCAGATTTTATACTTAATTAGGTAACTTGATGAGTTGGATCCTAGTCATGGGTTTTTACTTATACAAAATGGGTATTATATATAAGAACAAAAAGTGCAGGGTTGTAGGTAAGGCAAATTGAATTTGAAGCATGTAAGCCAAATTTACTATTTTTTTTTTCAGTCAATGAATTGAGTTCGAGTTCAGTTTCCACCAACTACTTTCTTGGTTCTTCCACTTGTTTTCTTTATTGACTTGTCATGTGAAAATTATAAATTTAGAGAACAACTTGGTACAAAGGACGGGATGGATTTTAAATAAATAAATGAAATGGCAAGTATATATATAATCGTTGATTAGGGAACAACTTGGTTCACCTCACCTCATCTGAGAATGACGTTTTGGTTTTACCTTGTTTTATAATCGTTGATTAGATATCTGATTAACTTTCCCTCTGTGTGACCGACTTACTTCTAAGCCTATGTGCAGTCTAATATTGTCTGGCTCCATTCAATCTAGTGGTCCTAATTGAGCACAACTGCTTTCACCTTCATCATTTAATTTTAAAAATATAAATATATTTTATGTCTCTGTATGCTTTTATTTTTTATTTTTTTATATCCAAGCGATATTAGAGGAGGGGAGAATCAAATCTAGGACTTCCAATGTAAGAGTAAATGCTCTTAATCACTTGAGTTGAGCTATAAACCCCTTGCAGGTTTCTATATGCTTTAAGAAAATCTCAGTTTCAGCCAACGGGGTCTAGTCCAATGAAAAAAGGTCTTACGTTACAAACAAGAGATCTCAAGTTCGAATCTCATTACATCTTAATTGTGTGAAGAACAAAAGTATACATTCCTACGTATAATTAAGGTGCGCTTCATGAATTAATGTGGAGGCACAGACATGATAACTTCCCAAAAATTAGCAAAATTGACTATTCTATGCGCAAGTGGAATTTGGACCCTTCTGTATTTGTATTGCTCCGTTTCTGGGCTTCGTAATCTTTTGGGTCATGCTACCTTCGATGGATTTTTGTAATGGGCTTTGTCTTTCTTTTCTTTTCTACTTGCGATGAGACATGATAACTTCCACTCGTTGATTCACGTCAAGAAAGAAAAAAATATTTAACACCGCAAAATTTGCATTGTTTTATTTTGGGCATACAAAAATAATATCACCACGCTTCCATTTAGCCCATTTGCTTTTTGGTGATTGGGTTTCTTCCTTTTCTTCTTCCTTTTTCACTAATGCCATTGCAAGATGGTTAAGTCATGGAGGCAACTAATATTGGCAATTCATGTAAAATATGGTGTACTTAGTATTAGGGTGTTATGTGATAGAGTGTATTATGAGTGTATCAGGGGTATTTTCGGTAGTTAAATAGGGTGTACTTAGTTAATTTTACATTTTAATTTAATTATTAGAGTGTACTTATATCATAGGGTGTAGTCAGTTAATTTTAGGGTTCGTTTAACAGCACTCATATTTTTTTGTTAAAAAATATATGTGTAAATCAAAATGTTTAATTTCTTTTCTTTAAAATCATCAACCACAATTACGGAGGTAAGCTCCAATGAAATATTGTAATGATGTGAGTCCCGGGAAAATTGTATGGCCACCCAAAAAGTTGGATTCAGACTAAGAAGAAGCCAAGAAAGTTGGATTTATCTAAGCAAAAACTCTCGAAAGACTAGCACGTCGCAATTGCTAGCTGCTAAACACAGTCTCTCTCTCTATCTCTCTCTCTCTCTATATATATAATATAATTAGTTAATATACACTATCAGAGAAAATAATAACTAAGGCTTAATTACACCTATGCACCTGAAACTTCGGTCAAATCCTACTTTACCCCTTCAAACTCAATATGACCCACTTTCATTCTTTGACTGAGGTTTGGTGACTCACTTTGCCCCATGCCGTCAACTCCATCCAAAACCCTGTTAAAGTCGCTGACGTGCCATGGGCTTTTTGGTAATTTCATACAATTGAGTGGGTGATGTGGCAAATGGAGCCCACATCCACATAGATAAGAACATTAACTATTCTATAATTAAAAAATTGCAATAAAAAAATTACATTAAGAAAATAAAATCAAAATTAGAACTAAAATAACAAAAACAATATATAAACCCTACCCATCCCCAAGATTTCCCCAAGCCGCCCCAACCCCTCCTACCCAGATCCCACCTATGCCCCAACACCTCATCTCCTCTCTCTCTCTCTCTCTCTCTCTCTCTCTCTCATAATCTCCTCGTTGCAGCCCCCAAACCCCAATCCCAGGCCTCTACTGACCTCACCGAAGATAGCCAATGGCGCTACAACGAGTTCTTGAACGCTGTCAAGAAGGGCAAGGTCGAAAGAGTCAAGTTCAGCAAAGATGGTTCTGCCCTTCTGCCCTTCTGTCCAAATCCAAATTCCAAGAAGTTCCAAAGACGGGGGTGAATTTCCCTTTCGGATCGACTTGGTAACCCACACATAGTTCTTCTTCTTCAATTTCTTGGAATTCGGGGCTTCACTATGTTCAATTTGGGTTGTTGCTTTGCTAATGGAATTGTTTTTTGTACTATGTTATTAGGGGTATTTAGTATAATGTGGTGCTTCCAAAAGACCCTTACGATGTTGAGAAGACCCTTAATTTGTTTGGCGAAAATTTGAATCCAAAAGAACATACTGTGATTCTCAAAGAACAAAAAAGGTGGGAAAGAGTTGTGCGTGTTTTCGAGTGGTTCAAGTCACGAAAGGATTATGCACCCAATGTAATACACTATAATGTGGTGCTTCGAAAGCTGGGTAGGGCTTAGAAATGGGATGAATTAAGGCTTTGTTGGATTGAAATGGCGAAAAGATATGCAATGCTCGTTGATGTGTATGGGAAAGCAGGCCTTGTGAAAGAAGCGCTTTTGTGGATCAAGCACATGAAACCAAGGGGAATTTTCTCGGATGATGTTACAATGAATACAGTTGTTAAGGCCATGAAGGATGCAGGGGAGTTTGATAAGGCAGATAAGTTTTATAAGGATTGGTGTAATGGCAAGATTGAGCTCGATGAACTTGATTTGTTGGATTCTATGGGTGATTCTGTGAATGATTTTGGCTTAGAGCCTATTAGTTTTAAGCATTTCTTGTCCACTGAGCTTTTCAAGACAGGTGGGAGAATTCCCACTTCAAAGATTAAGGCTTCATCGGATACAGAGAACTCTATCCGAAAACCACGGCAAACATCGACATATAATGCTTTGATTGATTTGTATGGGAAGGCAGGACGTCTTGATGATGCAGCTTGTGTTTTGAAAAATTGAGAGCAAAGGGTTGGGCAGATGAGATAACATATGCCATCATGATTTATCTTTACAAGAATGTGGGTATGCTTGATGAAGCCATTGATGTAGCAGAGGAAATGAAACGTTCAGGTCTAGTAAGGGACTGTGGTTCATTTAACAAGGTAATGTCATGTTGTGCATGCTATGGCGCTCGAGTCGTCTGAAAAATTCACAAAAGCTGATGTAAAACTTGATAAGAAAATTTATGTGAAAATATATAGTTGGATGGTTTAATTTTATTTTCACTTACTGCCTATCTGGATGGTCTAAATCACCGGCTCAAAATTGAAAGTTGGCATCTTGCTTGACTGAAATGTTTAATTTGAGATTTGTTTTTTGTGTGTGTTGGGTTTATTGACTGCAACCATTGTTCTGTATGTGTGTTTTTTCAAGTTTTCTTTGTGTGTGTTGTTGCAAGTTAGGATAGAGATACAGAGATACAAAGAGGGCGGGGGATGGGGAGGTGCGCATCGGAAAGAAGAGGTGGGCTGGAGAGGGGTGGGGCTAGATCGGTGGGGAGGTGGCTGGGGAGAGGAGAATGGGGAGGTGGCTGGATTTGTGTTCTTTTTTTATAATTGTTTTTTAAATTGAAAATTTGTTTATTATTTATTTTGCCCACATATAGTCCATGTAATTAAAATATTGGTGCCCATGTATAAAATTACAAAATTACCCCTGCCATGTCATTAGCATTAACAGAGTTTTGGATGGAGTTGACGGCAAGAAGCAAAGTGGGTTACCAAACCTCGGTAAAGGGATGAAAGTGAGTCATATTTAGTTTGAGGGGGTAAAGTGGGATTTGACTGAAGTTTCAGAGGGGCATAGGTGTAATTAAGCTTAATAACTAATAGGAAAGAAAATACTTAGAAGAGAGAAAATGGCGAAATCTCCATAGGAAGAACACCCTAAGAAGGCCATTGGATGGGCTGCAAGGCATTCACCCGGTGTTTTGTCTCCCTTCAAATTCTCAAGAAGGTTATTAATTTTCGACATTAATAGTTTCTTCTTAGGAAAGACAAAGAAATCGAACAAATAAAAATAAAAATGATTAGGTTTTAAAACCCATTTGATTTAAGTTTTTCATGTCTTAAATTGTTAACAGTATTAAAGAGTGAGTTGTAGTCACGTGTGTGGCATGTGCAAGATTAGTTAAGTGAGCTGGATGTAGTCACGTGTGTGGCATGTGCAAGTTAGTAAGCTTACTTAGTGAAGAAGCAAGTTAGTTAGCATAGTTAACTGTGTATAAATATCATCTTAAGCTTAGTGAGAATTGTAACAGATTCGTGATTTTACAGAAATACAAAGCATTCTTCTCTCTCTCTCTCTCTCTCTCTCTCTCTCTCTCTCTCTCTCTCTCTCTCTCTCTCTCTCTTCTTTTCGTTTCTGTCTAAACCTATCTTTCTTCCACCATGGTTATCATGGTATCAAAGCTTCGGCTTTTAGCTTTCTGATCCTGTTTTGCTTCCGCTACCTTATATCACATCTCATATTCATAGTTCAAGTGTTTGATTGCATCAATAGCGAATTATTGGATGCAAGCGTTTCTTTCAAGTCTGATCCTCTTTCTGGCGATTCTGCAAGTGTTCTTCACTGCTGTTCTTCGTGCATTGTTCTTTTTGACTTGGTGATGTATACAGTATGCTGAACATGTCTTCAATTATGTGATTAAAGCATGATGACTTTTTCATTCAAGCATGAAGCATCACTACAAGGAAAAACCCTTTTGGCGACCACCACTGTTCGTCGCTAAAAGGTCAAATTTCGTCGCCAAAACAATTTGGCGACCAAATTATTTCGTCGCTAAGGTCGTCGCCTTAGGCTCGTGGCTAAAAGTATTTGGCGACCAAATATTATTTTCGTCGCCAAATTCTTTAAGCGACCAAATATTTTCGTCGCCTAATAAACTTCAGTTGGTCGCCTATAAAGGTAGCCTCCCGCGAAAAGACCAAAATTTGGCGCGTACTTAAAAGGGATTGGGCGACCAAATTTAATTTTCGTCGCCAATAGGTTTTGGTGACTAAGAATTTTCGTCGCTAAAGCTACTTTTTTCGTCGCTAAATTTTTTTTTTCAATTAAAAAGGATGTGGAGTTTCTCAAAAACAATCAATAAACATATTGTAATTTCGGGAAACAAAAAATTTAGGGAAACAAAATCAATTGAAAATGATATAAATAAAGTTTTAAACATTCAAAAGCATACTAGTCATTAGTACACATAAATTTCATACCCTATATCCAAAAACAAGAAGCACAAATGAATGAAGAACACTCAAAGACTAGAGTCCAGGTTCACCAAAAATTAAAAAAAACTAAAGACCAGGCTTCGAATTTTCTTTCCCTTGCTAGCCCCAAGTTATGCATTCATTATTTCTCCACATGAAGACTAGAGACCAAGCTTGTGGGATATGGACCATGACATGAACTCGTACTCTACCAATTGTTGCTTGACTTCTCAAACTCATTCATCATCTGCCTCTACAAAAGAAACAAAATAAAGCAATGTCAAATATAAATATGTATATAAAGAGTAATACAAAAGACAAATTGGTATTAATGTGGTACATCTTTGATATGCTCTATTGGAACCATTACTTTCCTTTTATTGCTATATATGCAGATGCACAAAAGCAAAACAAGTTTGAACCGGTAAATCCTCAATATATTTGTCAAAATAAATCATGTATAATGAGGACTGAAGTTGTATAAAAGGTATTTTGAAGTTGGAATGAACACTGAGAAATGATGTTGCGAGCTACTCTAGCTTTCAGTTGTTTTTCCATTTTATTTGAGTTAAACTAATTTGGTCCCTGAATTATATATTTATGTTGACCACCGAATAAGTTCAAATGAAACTTTTAATAGATATGGCCCCAAATCGGGGCCCAATCCAGTACACAGTTTGTCCATGGAGCTGGTCTTAGTATAGATATGTATCATAGACTAGTCAACTACAGACCACAAACGTAATCAATACAATTTACTTGCATTCAATTTCTACACAAAACTAATCTTTTAGATTGATATAGCCATTCATTGCAAACTGAAATTTCATAGCCATGAGAATAATGCCAAGAGGAAGAGTATCATATCACCTCAAAATTGGAAAACATCTAATGCATGAGGAAAAATGCATATCAATTCATGTAGAAGGAATTAGAAAGAATTGTAATTGGAAAATGCACTATCTTTATGTAGAAGGAACATTATTAATCTAGCTTAAAGAGTAGACATAACAAAATTGCCCAAGAAAATATGTTCCTAATCACAAGTTCGAAAAAATGAAAACATTTGCATAAGCTTTTAACAATTGAAAATTAGGGGATAAAATAAACAAGTGGAATCAAAGGATAACATAATGGCTACACAGAAACAGCATAAGACTTTCAAGGATAATAGAATCAAAGGCATTTGAACAATTGACAACGCACAAGGGAAATGGAATCAAATGCTTCTTATACAATTATATGAACACATAAGAAGAAAAAAAGTCCCCTACTGTACGCACATGGTATCCAAAATTTCAGGCAGTCATGACAACTCAATCAAGTTAACTCGAACAATGAGAAAACAATATTAATATATGAAAGAATTATGAAAGAGGCTAGTCAAGGAGTTTCTTAGAGAAATTTCAAGTCGGATGCAAATGAGGCAATGAAACTGGATAAATAATTCATGTCAGCAAATATAATTCATAAAAAGCAAGCACTAGGTAATAAAATGGGCGAAGTATCATGGAAGTAATGAAGGTACCCTTGCTTTTCTTTTAGCCATTTGTCAATGTATTCCATATGAAATTCATGACAACATGGGAGAACTCTTATTTTATCTCCTTCATCATACTCAGCCAAGCAAATTAACACCTGTTCATAGGACCAACATGAGAAAAACTCTCTTGAACCACAACAGACTTAATTAGGATTAAAATATTGCTCCATAAAAAAATAACAATACAGCTGTTTGATTTAAACGTGAGTTTCACAGAAACTTTCATCACTATTAAAACTTCAATGAAAGCTTTATGGGCTGTTAAACTTTCAATAGAATAGAACTTAGTTAATGGTGATAGGGTTTAGGAAAAGAAAAAAAAAACCAAAAAGACAAAAAGAAAAACAGGGAGAAGGACCAACCCAGTGGGTCAGAGAATCAGTGCCTCACAAGATTGATATCATTTTGTAATCAATCACAACCTTAACTGGAACACCTCAGTGCCTTACAATATCTCTTCTTATTTTAGTTTATCATGTACAAACACATAAATAGGAGCACCATACTACACTGAAATAAAGAGAAAAAGATCGACCCTATTTATCTTCAACTACACATTGTTTAGCTAACAGTTTTAATTGGATAATGGGAACAATTTTTTAAGCAAAAATGAGATATAACTCTTTTCATTAATGAATATAATTCTGTACAGCACAAGGACAGAGACAGAGAAATGGAGTGATTTACTGAGTTTCTAGCAAGCACAGAGACAGAGAGAAAAATACCTGTACACCATAAGGACTACTCCTGGTAAGCAGCAATGTGATCCACCTGAATGCATAGTACTGCAGTTTCACCTACATACAACTTGGAAAAGGCATCTCAGTTCAACTTCACCATAACAATAGGAAAAATGGGTTGCCAAGATTTCAAGAAAAAAGCAACTCTTATAATTCTCTTTGATATAATTTACCTTTGAAGTGAACTCAAGATGCCTACGCAATTTCTCATCATTGGCTTTCAATAACTCTGACAAGCGGAAAAGAGTGGAGAGTATACCCACTGCACTGTTATCCAGTTGTTCGCAAAAGTGATCCACTGAGTCACTCACGAGTCGAACAAAACAAGAAAAGCTATTTGCTTCTGCATTTGCCTGCAGAATGAAACCATCATATGGATTTATTTCTGTTTACACTTGGACAAGAAAGTATAACCTTTAAAGCATAAAAAGGAGATGGAGGCCAACGAAGTAAATACAGAAAACATTCCACAACTCAATTTTAAACTTCCAAAGTATTTGTAGGATAAGCTGCTTAATATATACATTTTATATCAAACATAATAAGCGAAAGACATCTAATATAAAGACACGAAGATTTCCAGGGAACTCTCTTACAGCATTTTGCTCATTGGTGTCAATGCTAAAGACAGTATATTGGTGCCAAGACCTCATTCATGCCTTGCACATAACGGATCACTGGATTTAGTTTTGCAAACAGGAGAAGAATGCTTCTCATTCATTCCTGAAAAGAGAAATGCAACAAAAATCCGGTGAGTGACACTGATAATTAGTGTATTTGCTGGACATGTGAGACAAACACAACAAGGTGACCAGAGTAATTAGTGAATTTGGTATATATCCTGCTTGAAAAGTGCGGTAATAAGGAGACCAAATTACGAAAAAGAGTTTATTCCGTGGGAACCATATACCTGTGTTTCCCTCTTGAATGACGAGTTCCCTTAGAAGAATTTCAAATCAGGGTGTGTGCGTTGCAAATCACGGTCTATGAATACCATACAAACACAATTTCCCAAAGAATTACACACAAACACAAAACTAAACCTTCTAACCTCCAGAAAAACCCTAACTAAAAACAAGAAATCAAATAAATAAACAAACAAAATCTGTCATTTAACTAATCTACATCAAAAAACAAAATGCACCATCACATTCACACTAAAATTAAACTGCCCTCTTCCATAAAAAGTAAATAAATCAATAAACTAGCAATTTTCTCTTTTCCTTCGCACATCAGATTCTCACCTCATACTCAAGGCTACATGATAAGAAATAAAACCAGAGATTGAAGCAAGATGAAAAAAAAACACATACCGAGTCATTAAGCCTTAAGCGGCCAACACACACCAATTCAATTGCACAAAAATAAAAAATAAAACAGAGACAGACCTCAACTAAATGAAGTGGAAGGAGATGGGGAAATGGGTGTTTGTTAGATCTGATTCATTCAATTAAAAAGGCTAGCATATACATGAAGGAATGGTTCTAAGATGCAAGGCAGACAAAGAATCTACGACCACCCAAGAAGAAGATGACCCATTTCATACTTTTTATGTTGTCGGTTTGCACAACCACTTGCTCTCCAATTAAAATAGCAGAAATTAAATTAAGCATTCTTTGAAATATAAGAGTGGATAGGGTTACCTTGAGAGTGCAGGCATGAGAGGGATTTCGGAAAGAAGAGGGAGAGGGAGACAAACAAAACCCAGATTTCTGCAAAAATTAAATTAAGCATTGTTCGAAAATATAAGAGAGAGAGAGAGAGAGAGAGAGAGAGAGAGAGAGGGGGGGGAGTTACCTTGTGAGTGTTTGGGAACGAAGCACCATCAGTTTTCATATTGAATTTTTAGGCTAAAATCTTGAAAAAATAAGAGAGCGAGAGAGACAGGGAGCCTTAAGAGTGTAGGCGTGAGAGGGTTTGGGAACGAAGATGGTTTCTAGATTGGAGAGAACGCTTGAGGGTCTGGGTTAGAGAGGACCAGAGAATTGGGGTCGAGAGACGAAGAAATTGAGATTTGGGGTAGAGAGAGTGTTTGGGGTTAGGGACGAGAGAGAGGGCTCTGGAAAATAATGAAGTGCGGAGTGAAAATTTGGTGAAAAAAGGCTCATGCGAAAAAGTGGGGCGGGCCACCAAAAATTTGAGCGGAAAAAATACTTTGGCGACCAAACTTATAGTAATCGGCGACCACGTTTTTCTTCAAATGATTTTTAATGTTTCGCTCCGCACTCTTTCATCTCCGCCTTATACTTGGCGACCAAAAATTCAAAGTAAATCGTAGATTCCAAATTGCGACCAACTATTTTCGTCGCCAATTCTACATTATCTCGTGGCTGATTATCTCCTGTTGAAATTTGATATTTGGAATGTTAAGAAAACTATTGGCGACCAACTCGAAACACAGTCGCAAATTCACCCTATCGGCGACTAAAAATAATTCGTCGTTGATAAGTTTGGTCGCAAAAGGATAATTTTTTTGTAGTGCATGTTCTACAATTTCTTGAAGCACGACAGAGTTTTTTTTGATCTTTTAAAGCACGAAGCAATTTCTAGGTTTTCTTCCTTCTTGAAAAGCACAAAGCAAATTTCGGATCTGTAGCAGTATTACGATCTTGTCTTTGTCTATTAAAGCACGAAGCTCTCTGTTTTTAGATCTATGATAATGTCTACTCTAAAGATTGAATCTTTACTCGGAGTATTGACTATTAAGCTGAATGATGATAATTTTGTGAAATGGAACTATCAATTAGAGTCTGTCCTTCAAGGATATGATCTGTATGGACATTTTGATGGCATATATGTGTGTCCTAAATACATCATTACTGAGGAAGAAGGTGTTACCACTGAAGTAACTGAGACTTATCGCCATTGGATTCAAACTGATAAATCTCTGCTTAGTCTTCTTATTGCAACACTGTCAATTGAGGCAATAGAGTATGTTATAGGTTGTAAGACAGCCAGAGAAGCATGGCTCAGTCTTACAAATCGGTATGCTTCTGTCTCAAGAGCTCGAGTGAATCAACTCAAAACTGAGCTGCACACTATCCACAATTGTGGTGAATCTGTTGTGAAATTCTTGCTTCGTCTCAAACACATTAGAGATCAATTGTCTGTAGCAGGTTTTAAACTCTCTGATGGTGACATTATCATTGCAGCCTTAAATGGTTTACCACAAGAGTTTGATATGATCAAGACAGTGTTAATTGCACGTGAAACTCCTATAGCTCTCAAGGAGTTCATAGCTCAATTGTTGTCTGTTGAGAAAAATATTGAATCTAGAATAATGGCTATGAGTCATTCTATGACTGGCATGATGGGGGTCAACTCATTTAACATTGGTTCATCTTTTCATTCTCAAGTTGCTTCTCAGACTAAGGCAACAAATGCTTCTACAGTTGGTACTATCACACCTCATTCCCAGCCTTCTCTTCCTATAGGCTATACTGGAGTAAAGTCACAGGCTCCTTCTTATCATGAAGTCTTTGAGACATCAGCCTCATCTCCCACATCTTATCAGCATAATCCTGCTTCATACAATTCCAATCAATTTGCATCTCGTGGTAGAGGATTCAACTCCAACAATGGTCGAGCTTATAATCACAGAGGTGGTTTTTCACCGAGATTCTCTTCTGGCCCCAGGTCTCAAGTTATACCTGAGTGTCAAATCTGCAATAAAAGGGGTCATACAGCACCAAATTGCTACTACATAATTCCAGACAACTCATCCCCACCTATTCTTGAGTGTTAAATCTGTGGCAAGAAAGGGCATATAGCATTAAACTACTATCACAGAGCTAACTTTGCATACCAAGGCTCTCCTACTCCTCAGTCACTTCAGGCTTTGACAGCCAATATCTCATCTCCATATAATCCAAATGACCTCTGGATAGCTGACAGTGGAGCTTCTCATCACATGACACCCAATGTTCATCACTTGCAAACTTTTGCTCCCTATGTTTCTGAAGACAAGATTACCAAAGGCAATGGGGAAGGTCTGAGCATTGATCATATTGGCTATTCCAAGTTAACAGAATTACCAGGCACTTTACACTTAAATCAAGTGTATCATGTTCCTAAACTAACTGCCAATCAGCTCTCTATGTATCAACTATGTAAAGATAACAACTGTTGTGTTATATTTGATGAGTATAACATATATGTGTAGGATAAGCAAACCAATAGGATTATGTACAAAGGTCCGAGTAACAAGGGCCTTTACTCCATCCCATAGTACTTGTCTCAGCATTCTCAGTTTCCCAAGTTATCTTTAATATCTTTAGTAACCAATAAAGCTTCAGTCATCAATAAAGACTTTGACCTGCCTGTAGTTTCCCAAGTGGATTCCAGGTCTCATGCACTGCTAGGACAACAAATCAAAACAAAGCTGTGGCATTTTCGACTTGGACATGCTTCCAATGATATACTTCACCACATGCTTAAAGCTTCCAACATTCCCTTGGCTGTAGGTTCTAACTATGAGATGTGTGATTCTTGTTTACAAGAATGCATAAATTGCCTTTTCCTTCTTAATCTACTACTAGTGTTACACCATTTGCCAAACTGCACACAGATGTTTGGGGTCCTTCAGCAGTTGTAGCTTTAGGTGGATATAGATATTTTCTAATCATTGATGATTGTACATGCTACATGTGGGTATTTCCCTTAATCAATAAATCAGAAGTTTTATCTATTTTCATAAGGTTCCATGCTTATATAGTGACACATTATCAAGCACAAATCCAATTTTTGCAATATGAGGTGGTGAATATATAAGCAGCAGTTTTAAAGAGTTTCTAGCATCAAAAGGCATTTTACATCAGATATCTTGCCCTTATTGACAGGACCCGACCCAGATTCCACCCCAGAACCCGAGACGGACCCTGCGGTTATGCCCAAAATCAACCCATGTCGGGCCCACAAACTAAACAGTTACCCTCTTCCCGAAATTTACAAAGAAAGGGGACGAGACTTCTGCCGAAAAATGGGCAGAGTCTCCCCTAAAACAGGGACTATCCCAAAAGTTCAACCTGCAGACAAGCAACAGATAAAACAACCCAAGCGCCAGCATGCAACAACGAATACAATAGTAGCCTCCGACCAACAAATTTCACCCTAAGGGTGATACAGAGCAATCTAAGGGTTTAAGAATTCAACAGCGGAATAGAATAACAGAATACAAAGTTTAGGGTTCAAGGAAAACAGCTCCTACCCTTCAGTCAAAGCTCGAGAAAAGGAGAGTACGACCAAACGGTGTCGACGCAACAACTACGGTCTGGGGGGCGCAAAACAGAAAGAGTGTGAGTGGACAACAACAAGGTTTTATATACTTAAATCAAAGTACTAACCCCACCTTTTAAAACAATGCGAACCATGCATATGAAACCATTTATATACTTAATTGATTTAACATACTACCTCAAAGTACGTGAGAGCAATCCAGCTCAAAACCTTTTTCCGAACAAAACACCCTTTTACTTTTCCCGAGGCATAACCTCTCAAATCAACCCAAGCAGGTTTATAAAATATAAACAAAATGACTTGTTAACGTAAAAACATAAAGATGGAAATAAAATTCACATAAGGTAAAACAAACCTTAAAATGCCGACTAACTCGTTCACGTCAAGAAAACCAAACTTGACAACAATATAGAAATCAATTGTAGTTCAAATCATATATATAAATATATATAAAATCAGGATTTACAATCCTATAAGTAAAACCTATCAAGTACTGCAACCGAAACAGGTAAACAGTTTCCCAAACTTCCCCACTCTCACAACCACGTGCTCACAAGCACGACAAGCGAGGAACGATCCTCACTAAAATAAATATGAATACGAAGGTACTAACACACGCGTGTAGGCATAGTATAACTATAACACAAACACAAGTACCAGGGGAAAACAATCCAATAGGGAATCATTTGACTGGACACCGGTACAGTCTCATTGAGACACCGTGCCCAGGGTTGAGCCGTCCAAAGTGGGACTAAACTCACAGGGCTATATGGTTAAAACTTACCAACCATAACTCCGAAATCTGTCATACGCGTGCAGACTACCCAATCAAGGGTCTACAGCTACACCCTGTTAAGGTACGCACCGGATCAAACCATACCAAATCCAGGTAACCGTATCAAATCAATCGTCATGCGATCATCAGTATCAGAACAGGGGGAGGTACAATACAAGGTGCTAACAGTACTCAAATCAATCGCCACGCGATAACAGTATATATATACAATCACAATGTACCCAACCCCAAAACAACAGACACCAGGACATATACGAGTCCATCAGTCAATTAACCAATATAAATATATTCAAAATCAGGACATCACCGTCCCACACATAGTATTCACTACTTAAAATAATCACAAGGGTCAAACGACCGCATAATAGACCCTAATCAATTCATAAACAATTAAAACATCATATTCCTTTAAAACCATATTCAAAGCCCAAATAAAAACATATGACCCCAAATCATAATATGGGTAACCATCCTTTAAAAATATAAAGTCCAAACCCCGAAATGTTCATTCCCAATATATATATATAAAATACATAACGATCCTTTAAAATACATACCCAAAGTCCAATTCCGTATACATATACGTCCGGACGTTTAAACGTCCCCAAAACCCCATATTCAAAATATCTAGTCAAAGTATCCATATATATATATATATATATATATATATATATATAACCAAAGTATAGACAACCTTTTCTTAAAGTAGATATACATATATATATATATATATATAGACATATAACCATTTCCCATTATTCCAAAGTATTTACTCAAAGTAGCTATATATATATATATAAATATATATATAATCAAAGTATACGTATTATTAATCATAAGGTTTTAAAGCCAAAACCGAGTATGAAATCAAACGGACTATACTAATGTCCAAATATTCAATTATATAATTAAAATATAATATAACGTTTCCAAGCTCAATATAGCTCATTTATATAATCAAAATTCAATACGAAAACCACCGGGCGTTCACCACGTCCCGTTCAATACCCAAAGGTATAAATAATAATAAAATATAACATCAGGGCCCCACATATAAACCGGCAACCCAAAACATGCATACACCTCAACGCAAATCCTTTCAAATGTATTTCAACTCAAAGTCAAGGCAAGACTTAAACTATTAATAAGTTCAAGATTTGAAACCATTAAATCTCATTTCATGCATTTCATGCAAATCATTCAAATCATGCTCATTTGAAAACAAAGTCCACTCACCGTTGGTCCTACGCCTCATAACCCTAAAAGGGTCCCACATGCTGCGTAGCAGAGTCAAAGTACCTAAAGCGATAGATACGAGGATTGGATTAGTATCGTGAACCGTACGAGAACCTGAAACTCAAATTCTACCAAAACCCGACTTAACATTCACGTATGTCGTACGAAAGATTCTAAGGCCAAACTACCTCTTTTAACCAGTGGGACCGCCCCGGAAGACTCACGGTCAACCGGCGGTCAAACACCCCGTTTCGGTCAACCCGGGCCCGCGGAGCCCACTACCTCCAAATCGATCTGGACATTCCTAGAAGTCCAACAAAGTCAACTACGTTGCAAGGCGATCTCGGAAGAGCCTCGGTCAAACCTGGTCAAACTTGGTCAAACCGACCCGAATAGATCAAACCAGACTCGTGGGTCCCATGACCTCCAAACTTAGATCCGAAAGTTCCTACAAGTTCAACACGACCTAAACAACGTGTCCACAAAGTTTGGTCACGATCGGACGGTCGGATTGCTCACGATCGCACGATCGGACGATTACGGTTTAATTCACCCTTCAAGTCATTGATCCGGAGTATCCAGGACTCCGAATCACCATCCGTCGAATCCTATACGCTCCTAGAAGTACGAGGAACCACATACATGAATTTGGTTTCGATCCAACGGTCCGAACACATCGAACCCAAGCAACGCATAATAGGCGTACATTGGTTCAAGGTCCAAACGACGTCCGAATCGGAATCCGAGCATACGTACGCGCTCACGAAGACACGAGGATCATATTGGAACCAAGAACCGCCACCACACCACCACCAAGCGTCGCCACACGCGCCACCGTGGGTGGTGGGTGTGTAGAGCGATTCTGGTATTCGACAAAACTTCACACCGGCCGACACCACCTATACCAAAATGACCACCGTGACGAGGGGAGTCTAGAACCGGTGAGAACCGGCCAAGAACAGCAGTGATCTGGCCGGAAAACCCAAACCAAAAACCGGCCAAATTGAGGGTTAGAGATCCGCTAACCTAGAGGCCAAATCGATCGGAATCAATCATACAGGAAGCTAGAGGAGGTTGAGAGTATTCGATTTCGTACCTTGCGCGACGGTGGAGCTTGCCGGAGCCGGCCGTGCGACGCCGTGAAATTCCGAGTGAAAACCAGCAAGAATCGAGCTTTTCCGATAGCCAGAGCAGTGGTGGACGGTGGGGGTGGCCTCGGGTTTGACCAGGAGGACCAGGCGGTCTTTTTGGGACTGGTGCCGGCCCAAGTGGCGGCCGGATGAGCAGTGGCCGGCTGTTTTCTGTCGCACGAGAGGAGAGAGGTCGGGGAGGAGAGAGAAAGAGAGAGGAGAGAGAAAGAGAGAGGAGAGAGAGAGAGAGAGAGAGAGAGAGAGAGAACCTAAAATCTGATTGGGTGAGGGTATTTAATAATTTTTGAAATGACCATTATGTCCTCCGAACAATCTATCGGTCGGATCGAGATGTGCCGCACGTCCCCGAACTCATTTCAACGTGCCGGACGCAATGGCGCAACTCGTTTCGCCAAATTCCTTCCCGAAAATATTGTTGACCCAAAATGCCCCTTTAATATTTAATTCCAATTAATTCTTTTTAATTCATTTTAATGCCCTTTTAATTCCTCAATTTAATTAACTCAATTATTTATTTTATTTTCCTTTAGTTTTAGGTCAGGGATGTTACACTTATACTTCTCAGTAGAATGGACTGGCAGAAAGAAAGAATAAGCATATCATTGAAACTACTCTTGCCATATTAGCCACAACAGGTTTATCTCTGCCTTTCTGGTATTATGATGTGACTCATGCAACCTTTCTAATCAATCGCATGCCTAGTAAAGTGTTACACATGGTCTCTCCATATTACAAGCTGTTTGGTAGTCATCCAGATCTTATGTCTCTCAAAGTCTTTGGATCTGCAGTATATCCTTTGCTTAGACCCTATAATGTTCACAAACTTGAGACAAGAACTCAGCATTGTATTTTCTTGGAATATTCAATGGTATATAAAGGAGTGCTTTGTTTTAATCCTCAAACTAAGAAGATGATAATCTCTAGGCGTGTCATTCACAATGAGCCTGTATTTCCATCCAAAGCAAACCAATGTTCACCTTATAATATTCAGTCATCACAGCATGTTGCTTCTCAGCAGTTAGCTCCAATTGCAACAACCAAACCCCAGTGTCCCCACCCCATACGTCAGCCCAGAGCAACAACCAAACCACAGTGTCCCCACCCCATGTCTTCGACATCTATATATAAACAACTCTTCCCTTGCCTACTCTCTCATTCACCATCTCTCTAGCTCTCTCATACTTCTTCTCACTCTATTAATTAAATTCTCATTAAGTCATTTTCTTTCTAAGTTGCTTTGTGCTAGTTATATCTTGAGAGCAAAAATGGTGGTTTCTACAGAGCAAGAACACCCCAAAAAGGCCATTGGATGGGCTGCTAGAGATTCATCTGGTGTTCTTTCTCCCTTCAAATTCTCAAGAAGGTTTCTATACAACTATATTTCCCATTCATTTTTTGTTAGGTTTTTTACAATTTTTATTCCATTCCTATATTTGTCTAAATGTGGTTCTTAAAAAGCACAATGATTCAATGAAAATGATTTCAAGGCTGTAACACCATTTAACATGTTATATTGACAGTTAAAAGCCGACACATATTCAGTTAGTATGAAAGAAGTTTAGGATTTATGCATGCTTTAATGTCAAGATTTGAGTTCTTGGTTTGTGTCTAAAATTGAATTGATTTGGTTGCAGAGAAACTGGAGAGAAAGATGTGTCATTCAAAGTGTTGTACTGTGGGATATGCCATTCGGACCTTCACATGGTGAAGAATGAATGGGGTTCTTCTACCTATCCTCTGGTCCCCGGGTACGTTGTCATATATCAAACTTGACTTAGTTTAGTTACTTGTAGAGGAACGATTTAAATTTGCATCGAATCAATTCGAATCAAGTACGATGTATGTTGCATTTGTCCTAAATGCATGGGTCTTTTTCTCAGTATATGTTTTTTATGACTTTAGTTTAGTTGTCATATATCAGATATATGACTTTATTAGTATAAAGTTTTCTAACTTTTTTTCTGAAAAACTTTTATTTTAGCAAATACCATTTTTTCGAGTCATAACAATTATTGCACCAGAAAATAGGTAATGAAAAAACAACCACCACAGGACCCCGGGACCCAGCTATCGAGCTGGGCATTATTTGATTGGTGACAACGAAAGTCACGGCATGCCAAAAGAAAATTAAGAAAAATAGTTGCTAGAATTATCACAGGTTTACAGTCAGACCAGAGCATTTACTGATAGGTGATGTGAATGTAAGTTAATTAGGTCAAGCTTTTCAATGAACGGATTCCTAAAATGAACTTACTTGGGGCAATGCAGGCATGAAATTGTTGGCGTAGTGACAGAGGTAGGAAGCAAAGTAGAAAAATTCAAAGTTGGAGACAAGGTAGGTGTTGGATGCATGGTGGGGTCTTGCCATTCTTGTGACAGTTGTGCCAACAACCTTGAGAATTACTGCCCCAAAATGATACTCACCTATGGTTCCAAGTACCTTGACGGAACCACCACATATGGCGGTTACTCCGATATCATGGTGGCCGACGAACACTTCATCGTTCGTGTTTCGGACAGCCTACCTCTTGATGGAGCTGCTCCTCTCCTATGTGCTGGGATTACAACTTACAGCCCCTTGAGATATTTCGGACTTGACAAACCTGGTATGCATGTCGGTGTTGTTGGTCTAGGCGGTTTAGGGCACGTCGCCGTGAAGTTTGCCAAGGCTATGGGGGTTAAGGTTACAGTGATCAGCACCTCCCCTAATAAGAAGGAAGAAGCTATTGAACATCTCCATGCTGATTCATTTTTGGTCAGTCGTGACCAAGATCAAATGCAGGTGATTATTTGAATAATTACGTTGACTTTATGTACTGGATTGTCACATGTGTAGGGTTTGTGGGTTAATTTACTTTTGTTGATTTGATTTGTAGGCTGCCCTGGGCACAATGGATGGCATCATCGACACGGTTTCTGCCGTCCACCCTCTTTTGCCTTTGATTGGTTTGTTGAAGTCTCATGGAAAGCTTGTGATGGTTGGTGCACCAGAGAAGCCTCTTGAGCTTCCAGTTTTTCCTTTGCTCATGGGTAAGTGCTCCAGAAGTGTGCATTAATTTGAATTGGTTCATTGTGTATATATTAAAGTTGTTAACAAACATTTCAATTTGTTCTTCAATTAATATTATAGGAAGGAAGATAGTAGGCGGCAGTTGCATTGGAGGAATGAAGGAGACACAAGAGATGATTGACTTTGCAGCCAAACACAACATAACAGCTGACATCGAGGTTATCCCGATTGATTATCTGAACACTGCCATGGAGCGCCTTGTCAAAGCAGATGTCAGATACCGATTCGTTATCGACATCGGAAACACATTGAAGTCTAGCTCTTAAATTTTGTTAAGAGTTGTCTGGTTTAGGAGATCAGCTGTGGTTTTACCTATTCTATAAGAGCATCCCATTGTATATGTTGGGAGTCTAAGTAGTAACTGTTAGTCGTGTTCGTCATGGGATTGTTGTTCCATATTTTCCTGCCCAGTTTGGTCTTGTACGTTCTATTTAAATTGTATGTTTTTTCAGTCAATGAATTGAGTTTGAGTTCAGTTTCCAGCAACTACTTTCTTGGTTCTTTTACTTGTTTTCTTTATCGACTTGTTATGTGAAAATTATAAATTTAGAGAACAGTACAAAGGACGGGACGGATTTTAAATAAATAAATGAAATGGCAAGTATATATATAATCGTTGATTAGGGAACAACTTGGTTCACCTCACCTCATCTGAGAATGACGTTTTGGTTTTTTCTTGTTTTATAATCGTTGATTAGATATCTGATTAACTTTCCCTCTGTGTGACCGACTTACTTCTAAGCCTATGTGCAGTCTAATATTGTCTGGCTCCATTCAATCTAGTGGTCCTAATTGAGCACAACTGCTTTCACCTTCATCACTTAATTTTAAAAATATAAATATATTTTATGTCTCTGTATGCTTTTATTTTTTATTTTTTTTATATCCAAGCGATATTGGGGGAGGGAGAATCGAATCTAGGACTTCCAATGTAAGAGTAAATGCTCTTAATCACTTGAGTTGAGCTATAAGCCCCTTGCAGGTTTCTATATGCTTTAAGAAAGTCTCAGTTTCAGCCAACGGGGTCTAGTCCAATGGAAAAAGGTCTTACTTTGCAAACAAGAGATCTCAAGTTCAAACCTCGTGACATCTTAATTGTGTGCGTAAATTAATTGAAGAACAAAAGTATACATTCCTACGTATAATTAAGGTGCGCTTCATGAATTAATGTGGAGGCACATACATGATAACTTCCCAAAAATTAGCAAAATTGACTATTCAGTTGCGCAAGTGGAATTTGGACCCTTCTGTATTTGTATTGCTCCGTTTCTGGGCTTCGTAATCTTTGGGGTCATGCTACCTTTGATGGATTTTTGTAATGGGCTTTGTCTTTCTTTTCTTTTCTACTTGCGATGAGACATGATAACTTCCACTCGTTGATTCACGTCCAGAAAGAAAGAAAAAAATATTTAACACCGCAAAATTTGCATTGTTTTATTTTGGGCATACAAAAATAAAATTTAGTTGTTTTTAGCGCTATTTTTTTGGTTTAACGAGACCTTATTTGAGAAATCCCTCAATTATACTTCAGTTTATCAAGGAAATGTCATTTCAGCGCAAGAAGATGAAATGCTCGAGTATAATCATGTGAATGAGGATTATAACTAAAATTAGTGCTTAAAGCGGAACACTTGTTTGGTTTGTATGTATAAATAATTCGGTAAAAGTATCAAAATTTGTTTTGTAAGCAGTCAAATGTTTTTTTTGTTAAAACATAATGTAAATCAAAATGTTTAATTTCTTTAAAATCATCAACCACTTACGGAGGTAAGCTCAAACGAAATATTGTAAAGAGGTGAGTGTACTTTCCCGGGAAAGTTGTATGGCCACCCAAAAAATTGGATTCATACTAGGAAGAAGCCAAGAAAGTTGGACTGAGCAAAAACTTCCGAAAGACTAGCACGTCGCAATTGCTAGCTGCTCACACAGTCTCTCTCTCTACCTCTCTCTGTATATATATAATTAGTTGATAGTAAAATAATAACTAATAAGAAAGAAAATACTTAGAAAAGAGAAAATGGCGAAATCTCCAGAGGAAGAACACCCTAAGAAGGCCATTGGATGGGCTGCAAGGGATTCATCCGGTGTTTTGTCTCCCTTCAAATTCTCAAGAAGGTTATTATTTTTCGACATTAATAGTTTCTTCTTTAGGAAAGACAAAGAAATCGAACAAATAAAAAAAATGATTAGGTTTTTTATTGTTTAGGTTTAAAATCCATTTGATTTAAAATTTTCATGTCTTAATAACCTGACGGAATTAATAAACTTTCCATTTATATCTAAAAGAGGATAGAATGCAGTATGATCATAGGCTTTTCTTGGGTTCTTCTTGTCCTTTCTATGCATTATCTCATGTTTTGATTTAGTTCTATAAAATTGAACTGATTTAATTGGTTGCAGGGCAACGGGAGAAAAAGACGTGACATTCAAAGTATTATATTGTGGGATATGCCATACCGACCTTCACACGGCAAAGAATGACTGGGGAAGTTCTAAATATCCTTTGGTTCCCGGGTAGGTCTAATACCAAATTATCAATATAGAGAAAATTAGTATCTGAAATATTGCATGAGTTTAATTAACTAACATTAAATGTGAACTTAATTAAATCACACAATGCAGGCATGAGATTGTCGGTGTAGTGACAGAGGTAGGGAGCAAGGTACAAAAATTCAAAGTTGGAGACAAAGTTGGTGTTGGATGCTTGGTGGGTTCTTGCGGATCATGTGACAATTGTTCCCACAACCTTGAGAATTACTGCCCCAAATATATACTAACCTATGGTGGCAAGTACCACGATGGAACCATCACATATGGAGGCTACTCTGACTTCATGGTCACGGGGGAGGGCTTCGTAATTCGTATTCCCGAGAACATTCCCCTTGATGGGGCTGCCCCTCTCCTATGTGCCGGGATCACAACTTACAGCCCCTTGAGACATTATGGACTCGACAAACCCGGCATGCATGTGGGGGTAGTTGGCCTTGGTGGTCTAGGCCATGTGGCCGTCAAGTTTGCCAAGGCTTTGGGGGCTAGGGTTACAGTGATCAGTACCTCCCCTAATAAGAAGGACGAAGCTATTAAAAGTCTCAAAGCTGATGCCTTTTTGGTCAGCCGTGAACAAGATCAAATGAAGGTAAATATTTGAACAAAGTTTCATTGATAATGGTGATGATTATGATCATCCTAATTAATATTTTGTCATGTTAATTTTGTAGGCTGCCATGGGCACAATGGATGGTATCATTGACACGGTTTCTGCAGTCCACCCTCTGTTGCCTTTAATTGGTTTGTTGAAGTGTGATGGGAAACTTGTTATGGTTGGTTTACCAGAGAAGCCTTTTGAGCTTCCAATTACTCCACTGGTCTTGGGTAAGCATGTGAATGTGTAAAAAAGAAGATTAAGGATTTTTTTATAATTTCTTTTTGGTTAAAAAATTAACTTTCTTTAACAAACCCTAAATTCTGGAATTACAGGAAGGAAGATAATTGCTGGCAGTTGCATTGGAGGTATTAAGGAGACACAAGAGATGATCGACTTTGCAGCCAAACACAACATAACATCTGACATTGAAGTTATCCCAATTGATTATTTGAATACCGCCATGGAACGTCTTCTCAAAGCTGATGTTAGATATCGATTTGTCATCGACGTTGCAAACACATTGAAGGCTGCCTAATAACTTTTCCATGTTCCTAGAGACTTAGTCAATTGAGGATGAGAATAAACTTTGTATTCGATTTTGATCAACATTGCTTCACATCGCGAGTTGCATTGTGATAGGATGCGTGTGGGTTTAGAATAAAGGGCTTCTTAAATTCAGGTCCAAAATGATTAGTTGTTATTGGATTTAATCCACTAGTTTTTGGTTTTAGATGTAGGTCCTTTGACATTTTTGACATTTATTGCTTTTTTTTTGTTGTGTTGATGTTACCTTTTGAGGTAAATAAGGAAAACACATTGAAAATCTAAATTTAATGCATTATTTCCTTGTAATTGAATTTCATAATTTTAATTTTGAATTCTTTTCTTGATAAAATTTACCTAATATAAGGATAAAATATAATTTTATCAATGAAAAGTAAAGATCCACATATTATACCAATCGATTAGACAATCACCCACATGAAATTATATACCTTACATACAAGTAAATAGTTTTATTATTAGCAACAAAAAAACTTAGTGATAAATCGTGTTACCTATAAGTTAGGAAAATAAATTAGAAGACTACCTATAAGTCAGATACAAAAATAAACAAATAAAATTGTAAGTTACCTATAATAAAAAAGGTACATAAAATACTATTACACATTGTCGAAAAATATGAAAAAACACATATATACCTATGCAATAGGAAATAACAATGTACCTACACCATATGATAATATATCTATAAGAGTATATAATATACCGCTACCATAGGATGAACAAAAATAAAAATTGTTATTTGGTTGTATCTCCAAAATAATAAATTGTCCCAAAATTATGGGATTTATTAACCTATGTATATCCCTATATTAAAATAATAATAAAGTATTGTAATTATGGTCTTATAAATTAATTTCTACACGATTCATACTTCATGGGCATAATTAGAACAACTAGATAATTTAATAATAATAATAATAATAATAATAATAATAATAATAATAATAATAGATCTACATCAGAAAATACAAAAAAGGAATGTAATCCTAGTTGGTAGAAAAGTCAAAGGACTTGTATCAACAACAACAAATGCGATGATTAAACCCAACTTATGTTCTGAATTTTAGACTTATCCCAAAAAATTTAAAATATTTTTGATAAATAAGTTATATTCATGATAACAATTTAATGGCTAAAAAACTTCTGAATTGAATGATATTTTTTAGGGATGATATTTGAATGATGACCTAAAAAAGGAACAATTTTCATCATAAAAAATTATATTAATGAGTAAGTCGAACGAGTGCTTACCGCCATATTAACTTACTAACTGGTTACTTGAAGAATATTGTATATACATGTGAGGAAAATAGATTAAAGGACCTTAAAACCTAATGACTAAGCCTTTGAATGGGCCAACGGGTAGCCTAAAGGAAAGAGTCATGATTTGCAAGTCAGTGATCTCATGTTTGAACAACCATGGCATCTTAACAGTATGTGTGTGAGAAACACCCTCCCTCAATATTACTTGTAAAAAAATTAATAATAAAAAAAGCCTTTGAATGGAGGAGCTGTCCATGTTATAAGCATATGTGAATATATTGACATGTGGTGGCTTGGCTTGCTGATCTGTCAAAGGTGGAGATGCATATGGTGATACAATTTTTAAATTTAGGGTTAATGGCCAGGCCTTAACGTTATTAAAATCTTTTATATTTTAATGTAACCACTCCACCAAGAACACTAACTTAATGGCCTTAACTTCAATCATTCACTCTTTTATATTTATTCAGATGAGATACCAATAACTTTATGCAAGATTCATTTAGTATAAAGTTGGAATAAAAGACAAATTTTATTAAAATCTAACCTATTTTTGAAAATAATAGTATGAATTATGCTGCAATAAGTTGCAACCACATTTACTTTTCTTAGTGGAAGCACATAAATATATTGTGGAAGCACATAAAACAACCAAAATTATGGAGAGGTAAGCTCTTGCGCATTGGGACTGGGATGACATCACTCTAAAATTAAAGAAAAGTTGACTAGTCAACCAAAGTGAGATGAATTCTGAAAATACTGCTTTTGAGTTTCCATTCGGTCAACCCATACGTCATCCAAGCGCAACACAACCTCATTTTCTCTCTCTCTCTCTCTCGCTCTCTATATATTCTTCAATCGTCAAATAAACTTATTCACTAGCAATTCGCAGCATCTCTCTCTCTCTCTCTCTCTCATACTGAAACTTACAATAAAAAGAGAAAATGGTGACGCCTACAGAGCAAGAACACCCCAAGAAGGCTTTTGGATGGGCTGCCAGAGACTCATCTGGCGTTCTCTCTCCCTTTAAATTCTCAAGAAGGTCATTATTCATTCTAATTTCTCCATCTTATTTAATGTTAGTTTTTTTTTCCGATAGGATTTGTCTTTGGTTTTTATTAGAATCTTAAGATGCTCATGTCTTAGTAGGATTTTTCCAGGATCTCATCATATTCTTTAACTTCAATTAATTTTTGGCTGCAGAGAAACTGGAGAGAAAGATGTGACGTTCAAAGTGTTGTATTGTGGGGTATGCCATTCGGACCTTCACATGGTGAAGAATGAATGGGGTTCTTCTACATATCCTCTGGTTCCCGGGTACGTCAATCCACTAAACTTTTTGTTTAATTAGTTGATTAGGAGCTAATGTTATCAATCTACAAATTAAAGCGATAAATGCGGTGTATGCATTGAAGTTTAGAAATTAATTAATTAAAATAGATTATGACAACGATTTAATCAAATGTGACATTAATTTGGCAATGCAGACATGAGATAGTTGGTGTAGTGACAGAGGTAGGGAGCAAAGTTCAAAAATTTAGTGTTAGAGACAAGGTAGGTGTTGGATGCATGGTAGGATCGTGAACATCTTGTGATAGTTGTTCCAACAATCTTGAGAATTACTGTCTCAAAATGATACTCACCTATGGTGCCAAGTACATTGACGGAACCACCACATATGGAGGTTACTCCGACACCATGGTGGCCGACGAGCACTTCGTAGTTCGTATTCCAGACAACCTACCCCTTGATGGAGCTGCTCCTCTCCTATGTGCTGGGATTACAACTTACAGTCCCTTGAGATATTTCGGACTTGACAAGCCCGGTATGCATGTCGGGGTGGTTGGCCTAGGCGGTTTAGGTCACGTGGCCGTGAAGTTTGCCAAGGCTATGGGGGTTAAGGTTACGGTGATCAGTACCTCACCTAATAAGAAGGAGGAAGCAATTGAACATCTTCATGCCGATTCATTTTTGGTCAGTCGTGATCAAGATCAAATGCAGGTGCTTACTTGAGCAATTAAGTTTCCTTAGAGCATCCACATGCTCTCTATTTTTTAGTTAAAATTTAGCTAAAAACATGTCAAAGTTATTTTAGGAGCTCTCTATAAAATTTAAACTTCAATCATGCTCTCTAATTTAGGGAGTCATAAATGCTATAACTATTTTTTAATTGGTCTATCTCTATTAAAAAATAATATAAAAAATAGTTAGCATTAATTAAAGGTTTGAAATACTCATTAAATAAAATAGCATTAAATTATAGGGAACCACTAGGAGTCCTTTCTCTCTCCTCAGATTTAGGAGCTCCTAGAGGTCTCCTATTTTAGGAGGTGGATAGGGAGCATGATTGGAGTTGTATTTTTCAAATTCCTCCCTAAAATTTGTCTAAGGAGGTGGTTTAGGAGCCCATTGTGGATGCTCTTAATCAAGGAATAAAATATCGATGATATCGGAAATATCGGTAGTCAAAAATACGGAAATTTCGATGGAAATATCGGGATATTATCGATATTTCGGTCCATAACGTCAATATTATCGATATTTTGGTTCATGGATATCTAAAATATCGATGGTATCGGAAATATCGGTAGTCCAAAAATACGGAAATTTCGTGGAAATATCGAGGATATTATGGATATTTTATTCCTTGCTCTTAATAAGGATTTTGTGGGTGCCCTAATGTACTTTTCTTGATTTTATTTATAGGCTGCCACTGGCACAATGGATGGAATCATTGACACGGTTTCCGCCTTCCACTCTCTTTTGCCTTTGATTGGCTTGTTGAAGTCTCATGGAAAGCTTGTGATGGTTGGTGCACCAGAGAAACCTCTTGAGCTTCCCGTTTTTCCTTTGATCATGGGTAAGTGCAAGAGTTGGCTTTACTTCTAATTACTGTTATGTCTCAGTGGAACTTATTATTTCTTGTTGTGGTGGGGATATTAACAAGAGTTGATTTTGCAATTACAGGAAGGAAGATAGTAGCTGGTAGTGGAATTGGAGGTATGAAGGAGACGCAAGAGATGATTGATTTTGCAGCTAAGCACAACATAACAGCTGACATTGAGGTTATCCCAATTGATTACTTAAACACGGCCATGGAGCGTCTTGTTAAAGCAGATGTTAGATATCGATTTGTCATCGACATTGGAAACACATTAAAACCTACCTCATAAATTTGGTATCTATGACAGAATCAATGTCGAATTGACTTTGTGTTTTCGTTGTCTCAATTTCATGTTTTTTTCCTTTCTCTATAATAAATTCATCTTGTTTCCTATGTTCGAGTTCACTTCATGAGCACAATGTAATAGTTTGTTTCGAATGAATCAAATAATGTGACGATTTGTGGATTTGAGAATTAAAATTCGTGTCGTATTTCGATTTGTCTAGCTTATAATCCTTCAATATAAATTATTGCAGAAAATTTTAAACTTTATGTTAATTTATGAATATCAAAATGGGCAACGAGGATCGGTTTTTCCACCTTGAAATTTTTGAACAATCCCTACAAACAACAAATTAAAGGAGAGCACATACACTACAAAAAATAGTCCTAATTGGGACTGTCTTTTGGAATCAGATTTAATAACAGTCCCATTATCTTTTCAAACATAAACTGGTAAAATCATCAGCATCAGGATATATTATATGAAAACTATCCGTTCCCTTTGTTTAAAAAAATAAATAAATTATATGAAAAGTTTTAAAACATCCGTCCCCTTTGTTATTCATTTATTTATTTGCTTTAATTTATTTCTGATCTAGTGGGGTGTCAAACCAATTTGGGTTGGTTCAATAAACAAATAAAAACTGACTAGTGGGGTTAGATATTTTCACACAACCCCATGTTCACACAACCCCAATCTTGAAACCTTTATTTTAACCCTACCAGAATTAACCCAACCAATACGTTAAAATTTGGAGCTACAGACCAAGGATGAGGCCAGATCAAAGGGAAGGTGAATGAATCTGGATGAGCCATGGATTTTGGATCGGTATGGAGCAGAACCCGCAGTGTAACGATTTTGGTGATAGGGGAAATCATGCCCATGGTCTTCATCCCACCAGATTGGAAAATAGAGAGAGAAGGAGAAAGGTGTGATTCAACGAGGAAGAAGGAGGAAGAGGAGGGGAGGGGAGGAGGGGCAGACCACCTCCCTCCCAAGGTGCGGTGCATTTGGTGAGATGATTTCTGAGTCTGTTGACCAATTGAAAACTATAACTACCAGTTTTGTGAAAGGATCATAACCAAGACCTGACATTGCTGCTGAATTGACAAAGATGGACTTGTCTATTGATGACCAAATTAAGGCACTACGACTAATTTTGGAGAAAGCAAGTGATGAGAGAACATTCCTGACATTGGATGATGCTATGAGAAAAGCATTTGTACTTTTTTTACTTGAGCGAGGAAGTTGTGATTAACTCTTTGACGCATTTTAATTTATGAACAACTTTCATTTTTCCCATAAGTATATCATGGATCAATGGGTAGCATATCACATGCCAATATACTAATGATGGAGTCCGAAATCTCTTTTTAATTTCAAATGATTATCATATCATAATGTGGAAATTGATTCATACAACATTGAGTGAAATAAAATCATACAACATTCAATGAAATAAAATCATTAATTAACATGACATATACACATATCCTGCATGCTAAAATCATGTGGTATTTAGCATATATGGGCTTAGCTGAGTTGCTTAACTTAGAGCTGATATGCTCCCCACTCTGCACCCGAATTGGAATCCCCTTCAAGTAGTTTTTTTTTTTTTTATAGAGGAAGTAGTAAATTTTCATTAAAATTGTGAAAGGTTACAAACTTGAGCGAACAAACGTGGCCTTATTAAAACCTTGCCCACGAAAACCCATTGAGACAAAACCTGAGATGAAGGAAAAAGAGTGCCACACACTCCATAAAGGCTACAAACAAATATTCATGACAACTCCAAAATATTAGCGTTAGCTTGAAGAAACACATTGAGCCATGGAGGACCCTCTTCAAGTCAAATGTCTATGGACACACTACCTAAAGCAAACTTTGCAAGTCTATCAGCCACAGTATTACACAATCTGGGAGCAAAAACAAAAGAAAGAGAATCAAAGTTTATAGATAACATGTGGATGTCGTTGATAATCCCCCTGCAACCCCAAAAGCCTCATTGCTAGAGACGATGTCGTTAATGGCAATCTTCGCATCTGTCTCAACCACTAATGAATCATAACAGGCCTCCCATGCAAACTGAAGGCTTTCCCGAATTGCTAAGAGTTCAGTAATCTTAGCAGAGAAACATCCAGTGATAGGGACTGAAATAGCACCCATAAGATCTCCATGCACATTTCTTACAACTGCCCCCAACTCACACTTCCGTAGTTTAGATTAATTTAAAGTGGATTATCACTTGTATATAAAATTTAAAAAAATCATGTGGTATTTATGTGGTACAAAAATGCCCACTGTTTAGCATTATTGGGGACTTTGGTGTGCACACATACCACTCAAAAAGATAATTAATTAATTTAATTCGAATTTAGTAACTAATCGAATGACAAACAAACACTTCATTTCATTTTTACTCGTCTCCAAATAACAATTTTTTTATTTTTATTTTTAATTTGGAGAGAATGGATCGAGGTGTGGGGCATGGTATAAACGGCATTTTCTAACAGGAGCATATACTTGTTGACCAAGCACACCCGCATAGGCATGGTTATTGTCAACGTATTTCCCTTTCCGTGATCAGTGTTTTAAAAGGCATGCGTAAGCGCGCCTTTGAGCAGGCATTGAGGCGAGGCGCCGGAAAAACACCTGAGGCGTACCTCTATTTAGCAGTTGCTATCAAAGGCGTGCACGAAGTTATAGAGGCGTACGCGAAACTCCGAAAACATACGCAAAGTTGCAGAGGCGCCGCCAAGGAGAGGAGAAGACGATCTGCAACCTAAACTCACCTAAGATGTTTCAGGCAAAGTTGCAGAGGCGCCGCCAAGGAGAGGAGAAGACAATCTGCAACCTAAACTCACCTAAAGACCCAAGAAAACGTCATCGTTTCATTCTCTATAGTTTTAAAGTGAACACGGTGCCGTTTCTTCAATTACTTCATTGACACTTTCAAAAATTATTAAACTAATGTCATGTAGCTAACTTTTTGGCACTCTTGTCATTAAGTTATTTTCTTTTCGCTCAGTGGCTCTGTCGAGTCATTGTTTTGTATCTGTTTTTGCTGTGGAGAATTGCTTATCCTCCATTCATCAATACAACGTTTTTATTTCAAAAAAAAAAATTATTAAACTAATTAGTACCCTACCTTTTATTCTCTGCTCTCACGCTCCCAAGCCTTCCACCCAATTTCTAATACAACCCTCTCTTTAATAACTCTCATGCCTCTATTCAATCTATTCAACTTTTAAGAATTCTCTTCATTCTTAGACTGCAACTAAGCCATTTGATTTTTCTCTCTGATTCTTGATACAATTGATCAATATGATAGTGACACTAGTTTGAATGATATTCGTGTTGAAGAGTGGGATGAATGAATTGTGTTTTTTGTTTTGATGTTGAATTATTATTTTATATTTTGGGATTGATTATTATGCTTGAATGACAATTAGTACTTATATTTGATTATATTTAAAAGATTGTTATGGTTCAGTAAGAATTACTAATACAATTTAACTGTATTGTATTATTTATAAATTTTTCTTATTAAAATAAATTAATGTTCGAAAGGCTTACGCCTCACTACTTCAAGACTTACGCCTCACATAGTGCGACTAAAACGCCTTGCATCTACGCCTCGCCTTTCAAAACATTGTCCGTGATAACTACAGCAAAATTAATTAGGAGTTAAAAATTATGCAGATGATGAAAATGATTTCTCTTAAATTATCAACCAAAACATAAGAAGGTAAGCTCTTACGCATTGTGACGACATCATCAATGTACTTTTATCCGAGGAAGTTGTCTGGTCAGCCAACAAAATTTACTTTATTCGAAAGAGACCTCAAATTGGCTCACCCAGTACGTCAGCCTACACCAAATTCCCCTGCTATATATTATGCATGCACTCCCTCAGACTCTCATCCTAATTCAGAGTACTATTAGTTGGTGCCTGCAAATATTATTTGCTTATTACAGAGACAATGTCAACAGAACAAGAACACCCCAAGAAGGCCTTTGGATTGGCCGCCAGAGATTCATCTGTGTTCTCTCTCCCTTCAATTTCTCAAGAAGGTACATTATCAGTCATCTTCTTTATCCAATTAACGTCGTGGAATTATGTAACTAAGTATTTGTCTCTGCTAGTTTCCGATGAAATATTATATACATAAATCTATTAAATCAAAATCAACCCATTTCTATTTAAGTTTTTCATACGTTAGGACCAACCAAAAGTTTGTTCCTCTACTTAAAAGCAATTTTCAGTTTTTGAGTGTGTTGAAGAAATTAATTAGTTGATTTGGGTTGCAGGAAATGGGAGAGAAAGACGTGACATTCAAAGTCGCATACTGTGGGATATGTCATTCCGACCTTCACCTAATCAAGAATGAATGGGAGTCCACTGAATGGGGTGCTTCCACCTATCCTCTCGTTCCTGGGTATGCATGAAATGCATGGAAGAAATTATGTTTATTGAGAGAACTTATTTTATCAATTCAAAAACAAAATTTAGTAACAATTTGAAAAGTTATGAATTTGGATTATGACATCCATTTTAATCAATAAAAAATGTGAACTTAAATAAATTGGGCAATGCAGGCATGAGATTGTTGGTGTCGTCACAGAGGTAGGGAACAAAGTAGAAAAATTCAAAATTGGAGACAAGGTCGGTGTTGGATGCATGGTGGGATCTTGCCATTCTTGTGATAATTGTGCAAACAACCTTGAGAACTACTGCCCCAGATGGATACCCACCTTTGGTGGCAAGTACTATGACGGAACGACGACGTATGGAGGCTACTCAGATATCATGGTGGCTGATGAGCACTTCGTTGTCAATATTCCAGATAACCTACCTCTTGATGGAGCTGCTCCTCTTCTATGCGCTGGGATTACAACTTACAGCCCTTTGAGATATTTTGGACTTGACAAACCCGGTATGCATGTAGGTGTCGCTGGCCTTGGTGGTCTATAGGCCATGTGGCTGTGAAATTTGCCAAGGCTATGGGGGTTAAGGTTACGGTGATCAGTACCTCCCCTGGAAAGGAGGAGGAAGCTATTAAACATCTTCATGCTGACTCGTTTTTGGTCAGTCGTGACGAAGATCAGATGCAGGTGAGACCGTACGATTCATTACAATACATGATCAGTTGAGACCGTTCAAATAAAATAGTAGATGACCTGACAACTTTTTAAATTTTTGCTTCATTATGCATAGGCTGCCATGGGCACGCTGGATGGTATTATTGATACAGTCTCTGCAAACCATCCTCTCTTACCTTACATTGATTTGTTGAAGTCTCGTGGAAAGCTTGTTATGGTTGGTGCACCAGAGAAGCGTCCCGAGCTTCCGGTCTTTCCTCTGCTGATGGGTAAGCATATGATGCAACTCCCTTCATGTTAAGATTGGAAATGTACTTTATTTGTTCCCTTAAGTTTAAGTATATATGTACATATTTTTGGCTCTTTTTCTCCATTAATTACCTAGCTATTTATTCTGAAAATTACTAGGAAGGAAGATAGTAGCTGGTAGTTGCGTTGGTGGTATGAAGGAGACACAAGAGAGGATTGATTTTGCGGCCAAGCACAACGTTACAGCTGACATTGAAGTTATCCCCATTGATTATGTGAACACTGCAATGGAGCGTCTTGCTAAAACAGATGTTAGATATCGCTTTGTCATTGACATTGGAAACACATTGAAGCCTAGCTCTTAAGTTTTGCATCCCTTTTGGAAGGGCGGATATCGAAATTTAAATTATTTTTTGTAGTCGCGATTGTTTGAGGTTTGCTATCTGCTGTTTTGGTTTTATCACATCAGATGAATATTGTGATGGGATGGACTTCGAATAGAAGAATAAATGAATAAACATGGAATGATTCATTTGCTTGTTTCAGTATTAAATTTTTCGTGTGAGGTTTTGGTTTGTCTTGCTATGTACAATCTTCGACTATGAATAATAGGTGCAGTTTAAGCGAGGGCATAATAAACCAGTGGTCACAAATTTAAGGCAGGGCATGATTTCTCTCGATCATTCTGTTTTTTAATGTTGCTTGACAACTTTTTGTTTCATTTTTTAATCTTCCTAGACAACTTTTGTTTTTTGCTTTTGTGTTTTTTTATTATCTAGGCTATTCTTATTCATCAGTCGCCCCTCTACTCTTTATTTCTTTACTTCATTATTTTAGTGTCCTAGACAAACAAATACAAACAAGGTTTTTGGGCTTACAAATACAAGGCTCTTTATTTATTTGACCATGAAACTTGCATGTGTTAAATAATAGAATTCTATATTGATGACTTTATCTAAGGCCCTATCTCTTAGTCGTTAGATCACATTAATTAGTTTGATGCAACGGTTAAGAGATAAGACCTCATTTAAGAACCTTAGACAAGCCCTCACTATAGAATGACTTGTCTGGTTTGCCTTGATTTTGGTGGCCTTGTCATACTCATGTAAAAATGCATGAACATGCCATGGGCCAGCAAGGTCTGATGGTCACCCAATGTCAAATCTAATTTGGTTATGAACCATGAACCCTAAAACATGCATAGGTTTCTAACCAATTTTTAAAATTTCACCAGATTGATCTTAGATTGTTCTAATACCATTTGTAAGTCCCAATAAACATATCCATAAATAACATAAGATACTAACATGTGAAGCATTATACATCCTCAATAAACCTAAACAAAACAGAAGCAGAAGTCTTATGGCCCTATGAAACCTGCACCATATAAGAACTCTCCCCTAACGGTTTTTTTTTTTTTTTTTTTTCCAATTCTCCCTATAAAGCTTTTGGGCTAGTCACGAACCTAACATGTTTTAGAAATATATAATATTAATTCTTGTGGGGGAAAGAGCATTTACTTTCATGATAAGTCAAGGAGAAAATGAACAGTAAAGTTTGGCTAAAGCAAATGAGATTTTGACACTTATAAGATTCTAAGAAAATTATAAGAATTTTCTAAGAGTGTTGTTATTTCCACCAACCTGTCATATTTTCCCACCCACCTTACCTTAAAAAAATTTAAACACAAATTTACCCCTTTGTAAAATAACTTCTAAAGACTTAGTGAAAAAAACCTAAACTCGCGTAACCCACCTATTTTACCATTTGACAAAAAAAAAAACAAAGAAGATAGTGTAAGACCTATAGTCTTCTTCTCCTCCTTCCAGCGACACACGAAGCAAAGCCATCCACGCCATCCTTTCTCTTTCATGCCATTCTTGGTGCTCCTCACTGCTCACACAAGTCGAGGACTCCAAGATGAATATGTCAAGACTTCTCCTTGGTATAAAGTTCTGAAGGGGGAGCTATTAATGATTTCTACTTATATGTTAGTGTCAAGTTTTTATCTAGTTTCAGTAGTTGTTTTAATTAAATAAAATGTTTATCCTATTCGGCAACATCTACTTTAATGTGTGTATCGACACACCTACTATTTTTAAATTGGCATGCAACGACATGCAATTTTTATTTTTTTATTTTTTGTTTTAAAAAAAAACCTACTATAGCAGGTTAAGGATTCGTAAAATTTTAACGTTAACAGACTCCTTGCTCTTTAAACTATCTACGCTTGCTAAACTTGGCTCCGCTGCTTGTGGTGAAGTTTGTCATCTCCTCCATTCTGTCACATGTTTCCTAAGGTATAAACCACTGGATATCACTCGGTTTTGAGTTTTCTAAGGATTGTGTGTGTCTTCCGTATTGTTTTTATAGCAATAGCAAGTGTATGTAAGTTCCAACTTGTTGTCGACGTTTTTTAGCAAGGTTTGTAGGAGGAGACTTACTATAGATCGATTCGTGACCATCAGTATATCGATTTGGCAATTTATGGGTATCGATTGGGCAATTATGGGTATCGATTTGACAGCTTCTTGATTATCGACATAGCAATTCCTGTGATAACGATTTGGCAATTACACCATATTAGCTGAGGAATTATTGTCTATCGATTTGCCATAATTATAAATTTTGACCAAGTCAAGAGATAGTAATCTCCTAATCAAGGGAAAAGCATTGCCAAACCGATATTGAGTAATTATCAAAGCGATAAAATGTATTGCAAATTGCTAAAAACTTATAATCACCCATTATCCGTTATCCACTAAATATTGTTTTGTGAATGCAGTTCATAGTAGAGACTCGTTTCATTAATTGAGATTATAAAATGGTGGGAAAGAAAAGTATTGGGAATGACAAAGAGGAAAAAACAAACCATAACTCCAAAATGACAATTTTTTGGCATTCCACTTCTCCCACGTTGTAAATAAGCACATAAATCTTGTTATTTAAAATATTTAGGTTCCGGGTTACGATATTTCACTTCCCAACATTGTAATATTAGTCCTTATTGTAGTAAACACATGTTTTTACTTTAAATAGAACCCAATTTACATCTTTAACGTCCACCGTTTCCAATTCATTGTAATTGGGATCCTTACAAGTATAAATAGAAGATTACCATATTATGGATTAGGATTTATCATGACTTGGTAAAACCATATGCATAACCTTGTAAATAGGCACATAGATCTTGTAATTTAAAAATATTTAGATTCGGTGTACAACGTTACGGTATTTCACTTCCCCAACATTGTAATATTAGTCCTTATTGTAGTAAACACATGTTTTTACTTTTAAATAGGACCCCCATTTACATATTTAACATCTACCGCTTTCCAATTCATTGTAATTGGGATCCTTACAAGTATAAATAGAAGATCACCACATTATGGATTATGATTTACCATGACATGGTAAAACCATATATGCATAAACTTGTAAATAGACACATAAATCTAGTAATTTATTTATGGATCCAAGTGATGAAAAAAACAATAATCGGGTTAATTGAAAGCCGCACTGACCAACAGTAGCCATTGATCGGCACCTCGAGAACTGGTAATTACCTTCGTAAAAGCCACTTGGGATCCTTACAAGTATAAATAGAAGATTACCATATTATGGATATGCATAAACTTGTAAATATGCACATAAATCTTGTTATTTAAAAGATTTAGGTTCCAAAGTGTATAAAGTTTTGGTATTCCACTTCCCCAACGTTGTAATATTAGTCCTTACTTTAGTAAACACATGTTTTTACATGAAATAGGACTTTATTTACATCTTTAACGCTCCACCGCTTTCCAATTCATTATAATTGGGATCCTTATAAGTATAAATAGAATATTACCATATTACTTAATTATGATTTACCCCGACATGGTAAACCATATGCATAACCTTGTAAATAAGTACATAAATCTAGAAATTTAAAATATTTAGGTTCCAGTTGTACAACGCTATGGTATTCCACGTCCGCAACATTGTAATATTAGTCCTTACCGTAGTAAACACATGTTTTTACTTGAAATAGGACTTCATTTACATCTTTAATGTCCACCGCTTTCCAATTCATTGTAATTAGATCCTTGTAAGTATAAATAGAAGATCACCACATTATGGATTATGATTTACCATGACATGGTAAACCATATGCATAAACTTGTAAATAGACACAAATCTAGTAATTTATTTATGGATCCAAGTGATGAAAAAAACAACAATCGGCTAATTGATACCTAGTAATTGATACCTACATACTTGTTAATTACATTTGGGTAATGATTACATACACATATGTTATATTAGGTAAGTATACAAGATGTACACTATGGGATATCTTAGGCAATGTGAATTAATTCACTTATACGTAATGATTACATACACGTACGTTATATTAGGTAAGTATACAAGATGTACACTTTGGGATATCTTAGGCAATGTGAATTAATTCACTTATTGTATAAGTGTTGTAATCAAAGTTAAACAAAAGTCCATTACATACATGTATGTTACATTTGGGTAAGTATACAAGATGTACACTATAGGATATCTCAGGCGTTAATTCATTTGCTTATTGTATAATAAGTACTGATAAAATCCAATTTCAAGATGATTACATGCACGTATCGTTACACTAGGATAACTATACAAGATGTACACTATACCATATCTTAGGCAACGTTAATTCATTCGCTTTATTGTATAAGTGTTGTAATCAAAGTTAATTTCAAGTCCATTACATACATGCATGTTACATTTGGGTAAATATACAAGATGTAATAATCGAGGATATCTCGTGCATCATTAATTCATTTGCTTATTGTATAAGTACTCTAATCAAATCCAATTTCAAGTTGATTACATACACGTACGTGATGCTAGGATAACTATACAAGATGTACAATATACCATATCTTAGGCAACTTTAATTCATTCGCTTATTGTATATGTGCTCTAATAAAATCCAATGAAAATGTTTCATATTTCATGATTGTCTTTTTTTCATTATCAAAGCTGATCATTCAATCCAATTGATATTGAATTGGGTTTAAAGCCCTTATCCGATCGGAATTGAATTGGGAAAATCACAATCTATATTGGATCGGATGAGAATTAGCCAAATTAAATTGGTTTCAAACCGATGGACACCCCTTGTGGTTTCCTTTTTTTCTGCTTTTGTACTAACTTATACAACTATAAAATTAATTACCACAAAATAAAAATTCAGCAAAACATGCCTACTTTGGTGGTATGGTGTGTAATATATGTACATGGTCATTGGTTCGATGTTCCTTAATGTAATTTTATATATTTTTTGGAAAAAGAAAAAGAAAAAGAAAAATATTGGAATACAACATAAGTGAGACTCAACTCGCCTCTTCGTACAAAGCTACAAGTAAACCAAACCAACTCCACTAGACACAATTGTGCACAATGGAAACGCAAATGCCCCTTTATGATGTGGTAATTGGTAGCAAAATCAACATAAAATCACACTTTATCGTATATCGATTCGCCAATTGATGGGTATCGCTGGTAATTGATGGGTATCGATTTGGTAATTTTGGGACAAAGATTTGGCAATTATTGGAAAAGAATTTTTTTGGTTGAAAATGCTTTCCAAACCTTGAGAGTTGAGGTAGTCATAAAATTGTCTTCTTCAAATCCCAATACTTCTTTGTTAACTGCAAATAAGCAAAAATTACTTTTAATAAAAGGTAAAAATAATCTCCTTTATGAAACTCAACACAACCCTTTCACCATTGTTTAATCTTTACCAATGTAGGAGACAAGCCGCATACTCATCTATGAGCCACCACCATGTGAAGATGACTCACCACCACAAATCCAAATGACAATGATGATTTTTTTTTGACGAAGCCCTAGATCATGAATAAGAGCCACCACCACGTGAACTATGTACTTACCCTCTCAATAGTGCTAGTGCAATGACAACGCCAACAAAACGAGTTCTAATGAAGAAGAAGATGAGCCAAGATAAAGTTTTAATGGAGAATAGTAACTGCTAAGTGTATTCACATTCTGGTTTATACATTTTCTGATTCTAGCGTGGTTTTTTTATTTTTTATTTATACCAAATATATTTTAATTTTAACCTACAATAACAGGTTTTTAGGTTACCCCTTATTGAATGGAGTAGATTAGCTTATATTTTTTTTTTATCAATCCAATGGTCTATATCCTATGGTGTATCCATACACCAAAGGAATGTAGAATTTTCCTATCCTATTCTATAGGAAGTCATGCTGCACATTGGTATATTTACCAAGTCTTTAGGAGTCTCCCAGTAGTGGAGCAGTTTTTTAGCAGTTTCAGTAATGGATTAAGTTAGTGGAGTCATGTCCTTAAATTTAGCAAAGTCTAGTGATGTAATATTCTATTTAAGTTCAGTTTTTTTATTAATGAAGTTAAACTTTCCAACAACTCTCCTTGTGTTTGAATTTGTGTTAAACTCTACATTTGGTATCAAAGCTCCCCACTGGGGCCTGACGTAAAAGTTCCCACAAAAGCAGTAAGCTATTATTGCACTTACGGCAGTAAGTTTCCATGGCGTCTGACAAGGTTACAGACAACTATATGCAGCCAGCCATACCTCGCTTTGATGGTCATTATGATCATTGGAGCATGTTGATGGAGAATTTCCTGAGGTCTAAAGAATACTGGACTCTTGTGGAAACCGGTATAGTAGAGCCGGAAAGTGGAGTGGTGTTGTCGGAGGCGCAACAAAAGAAATTGGATGAATCCAAACTGAAAGACTTGAAGGCGAAGAATTACTTATTCCAAGCTATTGATCGTTCCATTTTGGAGACCATTCTCCAAAAAGATACTTCTAAGCACAATTGGGACTCCATGAAGAAGAAGTATCAGGGCTCAACAAAGTTGAAGTGTTCAATGCTGCAACACTAAGGAAAGATTTTGAGACTCTTCAAATGAAACAAGGAGAGTCCATCAATGACTATTTTTCAAAAGCAATGGCAATTGCAAACAAGATGAGTATCTATGGCGAGAAGATGTAAGACGTGACCATCGTTGAAAAGATCCTGCGATATATGACCACAAAGTTTGATTACGTTGTGTGCTCTATTGAGGAGTCAAATGACATTGAGCAACTTTCAATTGATGAGTTGCAGAGTTCCTTGCTTGTGCATGAGCAGAAGATCAATCAGAGTACATCTAAGGAACATGCGTTGAAAGTTTCAACAAAAAGTGATTCTCCTGCAGCAAGAGGTCGTGGTGGTCATGGTCGAGGACGTGGTAGAGGCGGCGTCCATGGAAGGGGTCGTGTTAGCAGAGATGGGAACAAACCCAATGATGATTCCGGCAGCAAGGACACTCATGATTCCAACAGTGGCAACAGAGGCTCTCATGGTGGTGGCAGCAGTAAAGGCGGACAACATTCATATAATCATGATTCAAATGTCGACAAATCAAATGTTGAGTGTTTCAGGTGTGGCAATTATGGTCATTACTGGTCTGAATGTTACACAAATATGAACAAAGCAAAGGGTGCAAGGGCGAATTTTGCAGAGAAAGAGAAAGAAGAAGAAGGGGCTATTCTAATGGTGTGTCAAACTATGGAAGAATCTCAAAAGAACCTATGGTACTTGGATACAGGTTGCAATAATCACATGTGTGGAGAAAAGTCAATTTTCTCTACCTTCGATGAATGTTTCACAACTACAGTGAGATTTGGAGACGACACCAAAATTTCTGTTTTGGGAAAATGAGATATCAAAATTCGGGCTAAAGATAACACTGTCCATACTATCTCGAGTGTTTTCTTTGTTCTGAGTTTGAAGAGCAATTTGTTGAGCCTGGGACAACTGCATGAAAAGGGATATGGGATCAAGATTACAGGAGGAGCTTGTCAGATTCATGACCAAAAGAAGGGTCTAATTGCTAATGCTTACATGACGGCAAATCGAATGTTTCCATTACAAATCCAGAGTGATGTTCTAACATGTTTCTCTGCCAAGGTCAGTGATCCAACGTGGCTATGGCATTTTCGCTATGGTCATCTGAATTTTAGAGGTTTGAAGACGCTACATGATAAAGAGATGGCGACTGGCCTTCCTCAAATAAATTGTCCTTCTGAAGTTTGTGAAGTTTATGTTGTGGGAAAGCAATATAGGGAAACCTTTCTGCAAGGAAAAGCATGGCGGGCTGGTAGACGTCTTGAGATGGTCCATTCGGATATCTGTGGGCCAATAACTACAGCTTCCAAATCCGAAAAAGGTACTTTATAACGTTCATTGATGATTACAGCAGAAAAACATGGGTTTATTTTCTATAGGAGAAATCAGAAGCCTTAGATGCATTCAAACACTTTAAGGTAGCTGCTGAGAACGAGATAGAGAGAACGATTAAGGTTCTTCGAACTGATAGTGGTGGAGAATACAATTCAAAAGCCTTTGAAGATTTTTGTGCTATACATGGCATCTACCGGCAACTTACGACAGCTTATACACCACAACAAAACGGTGTAGCCGAGAGGAAGAATCGCACCATTTTAAATATGGTACGCAGTATGCAGACAAAGAGTTGCATTCCAAATAGTTTCTAGTCGGAAGCTGCAAACTGGAGCATTCACATACTGAACAGAAGTCCTACTTTTGCTGTTCGAGATTTGACACCTGAAGAGGCATGGAGTGGCTTTAAACCAGCAGTTGGTCACTTCAAAGTTTTTGGCTTCATTGCATATGCACGTATTCCAGACGAGAAGAGGAAGAAGCTCGATGAGAAAGGTGAAAAATGTGTCTTTCTTGGTGTAAGTGAAGTTTCCAAGGCGTACAAGTTATTCAATCATGTGTCCAAAAAGATTATTATTAGCCGAGATGTTGTATTTGATGAAGAGAAGACATGGAATTGGAGTGATGTTTCCCGGCAGCAGCAGAACATTCCAGTCAATTTTGATGACGACGTGGAACAACAACAAGAAGAACAGCAGCAGCCACAACAGTACATTCTGGCACCAACTTCTTTAGATGTTTCCTTTCCTGCACCAACTTCTTTAGCTTTTCCCTTTTCGGCACCAACTTCTTCAGCTGTTCTGCCCACAAGTTCATCTAGTGCTTGGCCCCAACGTTCAAAGAAAAGGCCCGCATGGATGATAGACTATGAATGGGTGTTTGATTATGTTAGTGGAAGTGAAGGAAGTGATGATGATCCACTGGTTCACTTTGCTTTGTTCGCAGATTCTGATCCTGTGTCATTTGCAGATGCCGTAAGAGAACCAAATTGGCAGAAAGCCATGGATGAAGAAATCAAATCTATTGAGAAGAACAATACTTGTGAGTTTACAGAACTTCCACAAGGGCACTAGACGATTGGTGTCAAATGGGTCTTTAAGACGAAGCTGAATGAGAAGGGCGAGATTCATAAGCACAAAGCACACTTAGTGGCGAAAGGTTACAAGTAAGAGAACGGAGTTGACTACACATAAGTGTTTGCGCCAGTGGCAAGGCATGACACAATCCAACTGGTGATTTCAATGGCGGCAAAGAACTCATGGCCTATCTTCCAGCTAGATGTGAAGTCTGCGTTTTTACATGGTGAGTTGCAAAAACAGGTTTATGTTGAGCAGCCAGCAGGTTATGTTCAGCCGTATAGAGGCATATTTTGCAAGGGAAGGTTTCCAAAAATGTCCATATGAGCATACACTCTTTACAAAATCTAGAGATGAAGGGCAAATACTCATCGTGTGCTTGTATGTGGATGATCTGATCTATACAGGTAATGATGTGGCCATGTTTAATGATTTTAAGAAATCCATGATACATGACTTTGATATGTCTGATCTCGGATTGATGCACTATTTTCTTGGCATATTACAATCTAGTGCCGGAATATTTATTTCACAGAAGAAATATGTTCAAGAGATCTTAGATAGGTTTGAGATGAAGGATTGCAATTCAATTGGTACACCAACTGAAATTGGTTTGAAACTAGTAAGGAATTCTGGAGAGAAGAAGGTTGATCAAACTCTCTACAAACAGATTGTAGGAAGTCTGATGTATTTGACGGCGAATAGGCCAGACATACAACATGCAGTGAGTCTCATTAGCAGATATATGGAGTGTACGGAAGTGCCTCATTTTTGCTACAGCAAAAAGAATTTTTCGTTACCTGAAGGGCACAATCAGTTTTGGAATATTATACAAGAAAGGAGCTAAGTTAGGTTTGTTTGGCTTCACTGATAGTTACTATGCAGGAGACCCAGATGATAGGAGAAGCACCTCAGGTTATGCATTTATGATGGGAACAGGAGCCATTTCATGGTCATCCAAAAAACAACAGATTGTCACTCTATCAACCACTGAAGCTGAGTTTATTGCAGCAGCAGCTTGCGGCTACCAAGCTATTTGGTTGAGAAGGATACTTGAAGAATTACATGGTTTGCAACAAGGTCCAACTTCTGTCTATTGTGATAGCAGCTCAGCAATCAAGTTGTCCAAGAATCCAGTTTTACATGGCAGAAGCAAACACATTGATGTTCGCTACCATTTCCTACGCGACCTCACAAAGGATTGAACAATTAATCTAATCTACTGCAGAAGTGAAGATCAGGTAGCTGATATTCTAACCAGGCCTCTCAAATTACCCGTGTTCTCGAAGCTAAGGAGATTGTTAGGAGTTTGCTCTGTGAAGGATATTGCTTGAAGACAGAAGCTGTAGTGCATGTTGAAGGCTTCTCTCTAAACTGATTGTTCAAGGAACATTAAGTTTAAGGGAGGGTGTTAAGTTTTTATCTAGTTTCAGTAGTTGTTTTAATTAAATAAAATGTTTATCCTATTCTATAGGAAGTCATGCTGCATGTTGGTATGTTTACCAAGTCTTTAGGAGTCTCCCAGTAGTGGAGCAGTTTGTTAGCAGTTTCAGTAATGGATTAAGTTAGTGGAGTCATGTCCTTAAATTTAGAAAATCTGGTGATGTAATGTTCTATTTAAGTTCAATTTTTTGATTAATGAAGTTAAGCTTTCCAGCACCTCTCCTTGTGTTTGAATTTGAGTTAAACTCTACAGTTAGACCATTCATGATGGAATGAAACGAACTTTGAAGTTTCTGTTTCTTGGAGAAAGTTCAAGTGCTTGTATTCATTAGTTCATACTTTTCTTTTCTTTTTGGGTTCTTCCTTATTCCTGAGTCGACATCTTCCATTATTGCGAAAAGAAATACCAAAGAAGCCGCATTGGATAAAGATTTTGGTTCAATAATATATAAAATCCAGAAATTAATCCTGAATAAAAGAACAACAACAAATATATATACATGTTGGATGTTCTGCAAACATATCAAACCACATGCTAGATGAATATAAAGAATTCTTTTATATTCCATACACGATGAGATTCAAATCCCTAAAAATAATCTTAGTGATAATATTCGTATTGTAAACTGAAAATTGAAAATTGCATGGCTTAATTCAGCCAAAAAAAAACTACTGAACTTTTATCAAATAAAAGTATTTTAGGAGATAGAAAATGCTTGAATTAATAATAATTAAAGGGTTACAAATAATAATTAAAGGCTATTTTAGGAATAATGGTGGGTGAAAAGATAAGATTGTGTTGTTTCAAATTTAGGTGAGAAAATAAAGTGAATATGAAAATAGGATAATGGTGGAAATATCAGCACTCATTTTAAAAAAATTTTAAAATAGCAAAATCTCATTTATTGTTAAAAGGAGCACCTCATTTTCAAGGAGTCAAGCTTTTTATAAAGAATACAAGAGATTTTAAAGGCACTGCGAAGACCAATGTGTACTTTTGCAAGAAAATTTTCTGGTCAGCAAAGAAAGATTCCCTCTTTGTCATTTGCGCACCCGATGCATCAGCTCAACACCAAACCTGTTGCCACATCATCTTTACATATACATGCATGAAGTCTCATAGTGCCACTTGTAAATTGCTACTTTCACAATCTATCCCTCACACAAACTCTCAATCTGCTATATCAGTCGGTTTGTGTTTGAAGTTGGAAAAGAAAAAATGGCGAAATCTCCAGAGCATGAACACCCAAAGAAGGCATTTGGATGGGCTGCTAGAGACTCATCTGGTGTTCTCTCTCCCTTCAATTTCTCAAGAAGGTACATACATTGATTATCAACTCTACTACTAGATTCGATTGCTGTTTCTTTGATTCACATTTTCACAAGTACACAAGTTTCCGGTTTCTTGTTTTCTTTTTTTAAGATTTAGTTGGTAGTTCTTGCTTTCCAGGATCTCAGGTTTAGATTTGTCGTCTAAAATTGAACTGATTTGGTTGCAGAGAAACAGGAGAGAAAGATGTGACATTCAAAGTGTTATACTGTGGTATATGCCATACTGATCTTCACATGGTTAAGAATGACTGGGGTTGTTCTACCTATCCTCTGGTTCCCGGGTATGTAGTCATATACCATCTTTTAACAAAAAATTACATTCATTTTCTATCAATTTTAACAATACTTATACTTAGAAAAATTCTTTTGGTCCGGCATCGGCCAACCACCCGGACAACTGTTGAAATATAATCCTTCTGCAGATTTCTTAGAGCTGAAGTTATTAAAGTTCATTTTTTATTTCTTTATGTCTATTTCTAAGTGATGTAATGAGAGCCATTAGATCATAGTCTAGGTGGATTCTCTGGCTTAGATTTGGCATGACAAGTGTAATCACCTCATAGGGTGACAGCTGTAATTCTGTTAGAGAGAATCACATTTCTCTCACTGTCACCACACTATGTAAGCTCGCATTGTACGTTTCAATAGAACAGTTGCCTTCTTCATTCTTCTTTATTCTCTCTAGCTAAATTCTCCGAATATACATTCTTTCCTAGACTAAAATACATTTACAACCATAGAACTTTAACATGGCCTCGGAGCCTAGTTCGATCGGTTCTTTGGGCGTGAATCTGTAAATCGAGAGTGGTGTTTGGCCGAGAGTGACGTTGAGCTCACTCAAAACTTCACGAAGCTTTTCTAGCTGAATACGATGTCTAACATGGCGTATCAAGCTCTGTGAAGCCATACACGATTTTCAATGGAGAAAACTCGAGTTTTGGAGCATTCGAATGAAGACCATTTTGAAATCTCATGGATTGTGGGATTTGGTTGAAAATGGTTTTGATGCTTCGAGATCCAAAGAAGGGAAAGGAGAAAGAGGAAGGATCTAAAGGCTGCAAGTGAGAAGTCTACAATGGCCGAGACCTTAATGAAGGATGCTCGTGCACTTGGTTTGATCCAAAGTGCAGTCTCGCATCAAATCTTCCCAGCATAGTGAATGAAGAAATCTCAAAGGGTGCTTGGGATATTCTAAAGCAGGAGTTTAGAGGCTTATAAACAGGTAAGGAGGCATTAAGCTACAAGGCTTACGTAGAGAGTTTGAATATATTCGTATGAAGGATAGTGAATCATTCTCTGTTTATGTTGCTAAAATGCTTGATCTAATCAATCAAATGAAAAGTTATGGTGAAGAGTTATCTAGAGAAAGAGTTGTGCGTGTAAACCGCTTATTAGTTTGCCTAGATCTTATGACTCTATATGTTCTGTGATTGAGCATTCAAAGGATCTTGACACTCTTGAAATTCAAGAAGTGGTTGCATCTCTCAAGAACTTTGAGCTCAGATTGGATAGGCACACCTAAAATTCCTACGAAAAGGCTTTTACTAGCCTCGAACATAGAGAGTAAAAATCATAAGAATGGCAGCTCTTCCGGAGGTAACAAGCCTCGGAAGAAGCTGGAAGGGAAATGGGAAGAATTGGCATAATAAATCCAATTCTAACCTCAAACCAAATGCATCAAATGAGGGAACTAAAACACCTTGCAAGCCTCGTGAAAAACTGCACTATGGCAAGTCTGGTTTGAGGGAAAACCAAAATGCGAGAGGATGTGGAAAGTTTGGACACATGGTTAGAGATTGTCATGGAAATCTAACCCCGTGCAGAAGGTGAACTATGCCAATCAGTTGAAGAAAGCGGAACACTGTTTTATGCATGCAATGTCATGACAGATGTGAAGTTGAACAATTCTGAGTATGTGGGCAAGGTGGTTGCGATAACCACATATTTGGAGATGAAAGGCTGCTAGTAGATATTCGAAGGATGTAACTTCCAAGGTTAAAATGGGACTGGAGAGACAGTTCAAGTTGCGGGGAAAGGCACTCTTGTGATAGAAACCAAGAGCAGAAAACACATTCAAGAAGTAATGTTGGTGCCTGGTTTAGAAGAGAACTTGCTCGAGTGTTGGTCAAATGATGGAACATGGGTATTGCTTAGTATTTGGAAAGGGAATGGTGACAATTTTTGATGATTGGTCACTGCAAAATCCTATAGCACGAGTCCAAATGACTAGCAATAGGTGTTTCTCTCTCACAATGGTACCGCCACTCAGTTGGTGCTAAGAGCAAGTGTGACTCACGACACTTGATTTGGCATAAAAGGTGAGGCACCTTAATGATCAAAGCATCGGAGATGCCGCAAAATCGAGGACATGGTTCATGGACCGCCTAGTCTGGGAGAAGGATCTTGCGAGTTTGTGAAGGTGCAAGCTAGGAAAGCAGCACAGAGACTCATTTCTGTAATCTACTTGGAGAGCTCGTTTCCCACTTGAATTAGTTCTTACACCGACATCCGTGGTCCAATGCAAGCCGCATCAATGTCGAAAATAAATAGGTATTTCCTCTTTGTTCATTGATGATTGCACAAGAATGGTTTGGGTCTATTTTCTTAGAAATAAATCTAATGCTTTTGAATGTTTCAAGAAGTTCAAAGCAATGAGCGGAGAAGCGCAAAGTGGGCACAAAGTGAAAACCCTTAGGAGTGACGAGGTGGGGAATTCATGTCAAATGAGTTTCTTGAGTATTGCAAAGAGCATGGAATACAAAGACAGCTAAGATAGGCATATTCCCCTCAGCCAAAATGGAGAAAGAGGAAGAGCAGGACTCCATCATTGAGATGGCAAAGTCTATGCTACATGAAAAGAGTCTTCCATATGAGTTTCAAAGCTGCATTCATACAGTCTATCTTCTCAACGGTGTCCTTCTAAGTCCCTTAAGAAGATGACACCATTTGAAGCTTACTGGAAGAAGAAAGCCTGTGTATTGCACACTTGAAAGTGTTTGGATGCATATGTCATGTGCTCATTCCCCCTGCTGTTTGAGACACAAGTTGGAAGAAAACGATACAAATGCATTTTTGTAGGCTATGGATTGTGTGAAAAAGGCTATAGATTGTATGATCCTAAGACTAGAAAGATTATCTTGTCTAGGGATGTCTATTTTTGATGAAGAAGCCTCATGGAAATGGGAGAATCCTAGCAATGCAGATTTGAGAATGACTATGTCGATGGAAATCAAGGTACCGCAGAAACCGAATGAGAGTATTGGATGAACAAACTCAGTCCTTGGATACTTATATGCAGATGGAAGAAGAAATGGCATCTCAAGGGAAGTAATGCTTGATGAGACTCAATCTTTTGATCACACACCTCACAAGTGGAGGAGTATTAATGACATCATGGCACAATGCAATATGTGCATTGTGGAACTGGCGACTTTGAAGAAGCGGACTTGGATGAATCATGGAGAAGTGCAATGGAGGCTGAATTGGAGATGATTGAGAAGAACAATACATGGGAATTAGTTGACGGCCATTTGACAAACCAATTGGTGTTAAGTGGGTCTACAAGGTCAAATCGAAATTAGATGATGCGTGCAGAAGAATAAAGCTAGGCTAGTGGCTAAAGGCTATTCACGTAAGCACGGATCGACTATAATGAAACATTTGCTCGTGGCAAGACTTGACACCATCGTAACCTTGATTGCTCTTGCCGCACAAAAAAGCAATGGAATTTGTATCACCGGATGTGAAGTCTGCTTTTCTCAATGGCATTCTAAAGGAGGAAGTCTATGTTGAATGTAGCCTCAAGGCTATGTTCAAGAGAGCAAGGAAACCAAGGTCTACAAAGTTAAACAAGGCTCTATATGGATCGAAACAAGCCCCAAGGGCCTGGTATGATGAGATAGATGCCTACTTTAACACCGCAGGTTTTAAGAAGAGCTTAAGTGAGGCTACTCTCTATATCAAGACAAGTGACACTTCAGGTATTATCATTGTCTCCCTTTATGTAGATGACATTATATATACCGGAAGTTGTCCTAAACTTGCTTGAAGATTTTAAACAAGATATGATGCAACACTATGAGATGAGATTTGGGTTTGTTGCACCATTTTCTTGGTATGGGAGTGGTACAAACTAATAAACACATTTTCATCCACCAAAAGAAGTATGCTACAAAAATTCTTGAGAAGTTTGGAATGAGGAGATTGCAAGTCGGTGGCAATCCCATTAGTGGTGAATGAGAAGTTTGTGTAAAGAAGATGGAAGTGAAGCACAGATGAAAGTGAATTCGTGACGATTGTAGGAAGTTTGCTTTATTTGACTGCCACAAGACCAGATGTCATGTTTGCATCTAGCTTACTTGCTAGGTTTATGCACAATCCCACAAAGAAACACATGGGGCGCTAAGAGAGTGCCGAGGTATATACAAGGCACACTAGATTTTGGAATTAAGTTTGAAAAGGGGAAAACTGCTACTCTAATTGGATATTGTGACAGTTGGGTAGAGTGAGGATGATATGAGAAGCACCTCAGGATATGCTTTCACACTAGGCTCGGGCATGTTCTCTTGGGCTTCCATCAAGCAAAACACAGCTTGCTTTGTCTACAATGGTCGAGTATGTGAGTCTTTGAAGCAAACTTCACAAGCCAAGTGGCTCGGATTTGTGCTTGAGGATTTTGGTGAAGAAGCAATTAGATGGGACTCCAATCCTATGTGACAACACCTCTGCAATTGCAATGGCAAGAAATCCAGTTCATCACCGGAAGACAAGACACATCAAGGAAGTTCCATTTCATAAGGAAGCCATTCAAGCAAAAGAGGTTGAACTCATTTCTGTAAGACGAGAAGATCGGATAGCGCACATTTTGACTAAGGCTCGCCTAAGGATCGGTTTGTGAGATGGAGAAGTCCGCTTTGGAGTGAAATCAGCTAAAGGATTAGAAGGGAGTGTTGAAATATAATCCTTCTGCAGATTTCTTAGAGCTGAAGTTATTAAAGTTCATTTTTTTATTTCTTTATGTCTATTTCTAAGTGATGTAATGAGAGCCATTAGATCATAGTCTGGTGGATTCTCTAGCTTAGATTTGGCATGACAAGTGTAATCACCTCATAGGGTGACAGCTGTAATTCTGTTAGAGAGAATCACATTTCTCTCACTGTCAGTCACACTATGTAAGCCTGCAGATTGTACGTTTTCAATAGAACAGTGCCTTCTTCATTCTTCTTTATTCTCTCTAGCTAAATTCTCCAGAATATACATTCTTTCCTAGACTAAAATACATTTACAACCATAGAACTTTAACAACAACCACCAAGCGAGGCCCATGGCCCCAATATAGGGAATGTTTGGTTGTGATAAAATGACATACTGGCAGCTGCCGGGACCGAAAAGATTTCTCCGTGAATTGGACTAATGCTATGAATTTAGTTATTGATTAACTTAACTATTGATATGCATGCACACTCAATTGGGCAATGTAGGCATGAGATTGTTGGTGTAGTGACAGAGGTAGGGAGCAAAGTAGAAAAATTCAAAGTTGGAGACAAGGTAGGAGTTGGGTGCATTGTAGGATCCTGCCAATCTTGTGATAATTGTGTAAACAATCTTGAGAATTACTGCCCCAAATTTATACTCACCTACGATGCCAAGTACCATGACGGAACCATCACATATGGAGGTTACTCTAACTTCATGGTGGCCGATGAGCACTTTGTAATTCGTGTTCCGGACAACCTTCCTCTTGATGGTGCTGCTCCTCTTCTATGCGCAGGTATCACAACCTACAGCGCATTGAGATATTATGGTCTTGACAAACCTGGTATGCATGTGGGTGTGGTTGGTCTAGGTGGTCTTGGACATGTGGCAGTGAAGTTTGCCAAGGCTCTGGGGATTAGGGTTACAGTAATAAGTACCTCCCCTAATAAGAAGAAGGAAGCTATTGAACATCTTCGTGCCGATTCGTTTTTGGTCAGCCGTGATCAAGATCAGATGCAGGTGATTACGTAAACAAGTAGCATTGATCATGAATTTAACTAGATTATGATCTAATTAATCTTTTGGCTTGCTAATTTGGTAGGCTGCCGTGGGCACAATGGATGGCATTATTGATACGGTTTCAGCAGTCCACCCACTCTTGCCTTTAATTGCTTTGTTGAAGTCTAATGGAAAGCTTGTTATGGTTGGTGCACCAGAGAAACCCCTTGAGCTTCCAGTTTTTCCTTTGCTAATGGGTAAGCCTATGACATAACTCAATTCTATCATGGGGTTGCATTGGATGATGGTTTATTCAAGCACTTACTTTGGAAATGTCACAGGAAGAAAGACGGTAGCTGGTAGTAATATCGGAGGCATGAAGGAGACACAAGAGATGATTGATTTTGCAGCCAAGCACAACATAACGGCCCAAGTTGAGGTTATCCCAATTGATTATTTGAACATTGCCATGGAGCGCCTTGCCAAAACAGATGTCAAATACCGATTTGTCATCGACATTGGAAACACATTGAAGTATACTTAAATTTTGCATCCCGGTCTAAATCAATGGATGAACAGGCAATTGAAATTGAGTTTGATTTTGTGGTCTCAAATTTTGTTGTGTTTTCTGTAAACTTTTCTTGGTACTATCAGCACAATAAGATAGGATGGATCTTATCTAAAAGAATAAATGGAAAAGTTTGCTGATTTCAGATTCAAGTTTCAGGTGAGGATTTGGTTTGGTTTGTTCCAATCAAAGGTTCCAGTTCCACCAATTCAATAGTTTCAAAAACAATCGCATATCAACCTTGTTTGGATCCGTCAAGTTAGGACTACCAAGTGCTAGCAACAACCAAGGTCACGTAAGAGTGTACTCTAATCCAAACATCCAGAAGCAAATCCACTAAAGTACCTTTGCAAATCAAAGAAACAGAGCAACCATTCATGACCAAGCATAAGGCCATCTCCAATGGGATTGGGCCAAACTCAAAATTTGGGTTTTTAGCCCGAAAGTCTTCTCCAACCATGTACATGAATGGACTAAAAAAGTAGTCCAGTCAAAAATCCATGTGCTATTCCGCCTTTTCTATTGCCTGGATCAAAAATTGGTAGAGCTCACAAGCCCCATGTGCAGAAATCATTCCAGCCTATATTAAACTAATGCCTGAGATTTAATATAACTAGATCCAAAGCCTATATGCCTATATTAAATCGACCCGCTGTTTTTTTTTAAAATTGTTACCAATGCCTATATTAATTTAATGGGTGGGATTTAATCTAACTCGATCCAACGGTTCAAATTTAAATTCAACAATAAAAATAATATTATTAATTTAAATACACAAAAAATATATTACGTTTTAGATTTTAGATTTTTTTAAGTTAAAATGTTCAAAAATTAAATCGTGGATGTTGGAAAAAAAAAATTAATGTCAAGAAAAATTAACGACAAACAAAAAAAATTAGAGGTTAACCATTTTTAACCAATTTAATAAATCTAAGGACTCAAATTATGAGTCTATATGGTTGGAGGAAAAAATATTTTTGAGTCTGGGCAATACATGAATAGTCATATTTTAGAGGGTGGAAATTTGAGTTTAATCCCACCATGGTTGGAGATGACCTAACACATGTTTGGGTCTTTTTCCGTTGGAAGGCTCGTCCGAGCTTGTTGATTCTTGGACCGCTATAGAGTGGTGAATCAAGCCTTTGTTGCCCCTTTTTCTGAGTTAGCGAGAACTAGGCCCAAAGAACCCAAAGCACCCAAAGGGAGAAGCAAGTCCTAGGGGAGCACTTTGTTCTTCTTCCAGCGGCGTGTTTTGTGCTGACATTTCTGGTAGCTAGACGAAGTGTAATAACCCAAACCTAAATTAATATTCAATTATGAATTTATAGAGGGAAAAGACAATATTGCCCCTAGAATATTTTAATGGTTTAAAAATTTTAACTTTCGTTCGAGGAAGAAATTGGGCAAGTGAGCCACACCGTCACGTCGGGCTCGTCGATACGAGTTCGTGGGTATATTGTGGGCCCAATTCCTAGTCGTATTAAAGAGAATGCGATAAAAATACGTGAGGGGCAAAATGGTAATTTTGCATGTCATAAATTTTTTAAAAAAAAACCTCTCTCTCTCTCTCTCTCTCTCTCTCTCTCTCTCTCTCTCTCTCTCTCTCGCCCCCCTTGTGCATGCCACAACCTAGAGCGGCCATATTTTTGGCCAGCAATCGTTCATCCGACCACCACTCAGGGTGGCACCGGTCCCAAAAGGACCGCCACCTCCTCACCGTCCAACCCCAGCCCACCCCAACCATCACAGCCGCCGTGAACCGCGGGAAAAAACTAGAAAAAGCCGTCGTTGTTATGAAACTTTCAGGAGCTCGTACGGCCGTCTCCGTGACAAAATTCGACGAACCAGGTATGTAATCTCTTCTATTTTTCGAGCTCTAGATGATGGTTGGATAGGATTTGAGAGATTTCTAGCATGGATAGGTTAATTTTCGAGTTAAAGTTTGGTCGGTTTTAGGATCGCGATTCCGACCACTTGCCATTCCGAATTGGACGTTTTCGTAGTTGAATAAAATGTTCCACTCATTGAGTAGTATTTGTTGCTGGGAGGATAGCCCTTAATTTTGAAGTTTTTTGGCAAACGGTATCGCTTAGGATACCCACACGATGCCGGCGAGTGTGGCGGCGCGTGGGCACTGTACCAATGGGCATTATGTCCCGATGCGATCCCCTTGTTTTCGCGAGCGCGTAGATACTTTCGGATCCCAATTCGGATAATGTTTGAACCCCGAACGGATCTCGCCTATTGCATGATTCCCGTGTGCGATAAGTTTGAATGGTTGGATCGCATCCCAATACTTATATGTTGATCTAGATAATTCCAGGATCGTATAGGATTCAACGGATCGTGAATCGAAGTTCCGGATACTCAAAACGCCAACCCTAGGGCTAGGGTTACAGTAACCGTCCGATCGTGCAATCGTGAGCAATCCGACTGTCCGATCGAGACCAAACTCTCGGGACATGTGTCCTAGGCATGTTGGAACCTCTAGGAACTTCCGGATATGAAATTCGAGGTCGTGAACCCCACGGGGTCCCGGGTTGACTTTTTGGGACTTTATCATTTTTTGAGTCCCAATGCACTTTTAGACCATTCTAAACATTGGAAAAGCTATTGTGGGCATAGGCATTACTTTAAAGTTAGTGCACGTACTTCTAAGAACTCAGGGCCAAGGTTTCGGATGAAACAATGATGATGAGCTCTACTGTTTGTGTATGAGCTTTTAGGAAGCTCATGCACGTGCGAGTGTTCATTGGTTGAATTATGGCATTAATTTTATGTATATATGATCTTGGGATGAGCAAGCATAATTGGAAGCATATTATGCTATGCGAGGGTATATCTAAGGGTTATTTCAGTGTTTGGAGAATTATGCATAATTGGAGTTGAGGAAATCTCTAAGAGCATGAGTAGTTATTTATTTGTTCAATTATCACTATTTATTTATTCATATGGTTAATCGTGTTGTTAAGATTATAAATATAATATTGGAATAGGGTGTTAATCAGAGTCCGAAGGGACTAACAGACTAGTTAACTATTTAAATGTGTTTCTATATTGAGTCCATACACTCAGTAGCAGAAATAGATTTGTGGAATAGAAGGCAAAGTTTGTGATAAAGTTCAGAATATGAGTTTCAAACCCACCATAGGGGTACCCCCCAAAGTATCTTGAAACAGTTTGTCATTCATGATATGCCCCACGAGTTTCGAGATGCCCAAACCGTGCGGTGCGAGGATGGCGGCTTGGATTGACTAGGTGTCTGCGAGACCAGCGAGGATTGAGGCGAGGATTGACTAGGTGTCTCCGAGACCAGCAAAGATTGCAGCTCGGATTGACTTGGTGTTTCCTAGGCCTGCGAGGATTTCGGCTTAGTTAACCTGGTGTTTCCGAGACCTGCGAGGATGTAATTAACGGAATATGATTGTGGTATGTCCGGGTGGAGATTTTTCTAAGTTAAAGGATTATACACAAATTAATGATAAATATTTAAGTATATATGTATTTCTAATTGAGTTTTAGGTAAGTTTTGAAGGAAAGGTTAATGATGTTTTCAGCAGTATTTATTTTGTTTCTCTTATCTTTAGTTTCAACATATATAATTATATACAAGATATATTAATCTAAGCCGGTAATACGCAAATAGTTCTGTGAAACTAGAAGGGGTTCAGTAAGTGGACTTTTGTTATTATAAATAAATTTATGCAATTCAATCTCATTATTGATCTTAAACTAGTATTTAATAGTTTATGATTTTCTAGCATATTTTACCGAGTTTAAATATTTTATTTATATGCTGCCGAGTTGAGAATGCCTAAGGAATATAGAAAATAAGAATTTTAGAGCATTATCATGTGGCATGGCAGTAGAGTTTTAAGCTGATTGAGAATTCGTTTATTATTTAAATCCTTCCAGTAAATTTATAATTCTTAATACCACCTTAGGTACCCAAACATGATTTATGTTGCCTTCTGTTAGGTCAGTATGATTGACTGTTGCCCCACGAGTCTTAGGGATACCCGGATCGTGAGGAGCGAGGAAAGCGGATGAGTCAAACTAAATGTCTCCTGAGTCAGCGAGGATTGCAGCTCGAGTCGACTTTGGGTCACCGAGGCTTGCGAGGACGTGTCACCTATGGTGATATGAGGTATTGACGAAACAATGTTGGACTTGTCGAATTATTTGAAAAATGGAGTGTTTATATAAAGGTAAATATGCAGGTCTGGTTTGGATACAAGGATAGCTGGTGAATGTCATCGAGTATATTATTAATATAAGACCTAGATTGTTCGATATCATATTGAACTATAACAAATAATAAGGATTTATACGCTTATGAAAAAAAGCTCAAAGAACTACGTGTGGCTTGATCCCTTGTAAGGGTACGTAGGAAACCTAGAGTTACTAGGTGCAGCCACGAGATTAGTGATAGAAAAAACCTGTTAAGCTGAATGATTTGAAATCCGTTATTTTACTTATGTTGTTTAAAGAATTGGGATTAGTTCAGTGGCTAAAACAAACATAATTGATTTAATGAGGTACGAGGTCAAGCAATTGCAAGGTAGTCCAGCTAAGTTATTTTGAAATCTAATCTTGTTCTGAGGGTGTTTCAAGAAACTGAATTGGATTTGGTTGGCAGAATGTTTTATTTAAACTGCTACATGGCATGAGGCCGTCTTATTGTTGTTTAACTGTGAGAAAGTAAATCAGATGCCAGCTAGCTGTTGGTAAATAGTTATATCTGTGTTTGACAGGTGAAAATATTTGGGAAATGATCAAAATATAGGGGAGACTCTGCCGAATTTTCGGCAAAAGTTGAGTCAAAAGTAAATCTGAAATTTTGAAGGGAAGGGCAAAGTAGTCAATTGTGCCCAGCACCTGCCAGGCGTCGGACACGCACAGGGTTCGACTCGAATTCCAAAGTGAAATTTGGTCGGATCCTATCACGAAGAGTTGGAGATGGTGAATTGATGTTGCACAAGCTTGGCATGAGAGTTTGCTTTGGTGAATCAAGATACTACTAGGCTTGGCATGAGAGGCTTGCGGCGTGGGAGCTAAGAGAAAATGAGCATAAAGAAAGGATTAAGGCTTTAGATTTTGGGTGTTTTCGGCAGCTAGACGAAGAGCTTGTGATGTCTGTGTTTTCTTACCAAAAAGGTAATGACTATGGTTTCAACTTAGCTTGAGAGGATGGGTGTTTCAGATTTTGGATTGAGCTTTTTGAGAGAGAGAGAGAGAGAGAGAGAGAGAGATGAAGATAAAGGATGGGTGGCTTGAGTAGATTTCCAGCAGCTTGACGAATGCTTGGTCGTGCTTTTGGATGGTTGAAAATGACTTGATGATGTTGAACTGAGATTATATGAGCTTGGCATGAGAGCTTGGAGTGTGGGAGCTAAAGACCCCTAAGTTTAGCAAATGAGAATGCATGTGCTTGGCTTAGTGTTGGATATGCTTGAGTTTGGGTATTGAGAACTTGTTGTTTGTGGCTATGGCTATGGTGATTTAAGAGTTTCAAGAGAAGGATGATGGAAGGAAAAGTTTGAGGCTTGAAGGCTGTGGTGTTTATAGCTTGGAAGGGTATGAGGAGGAAGGAAAAGCTTGATGTATTGCTTGGTGAGGTTTTATAGGGAAGATGGAAGGAAAATCTTGAGGTTTGAAGGCTATGGTGTTTAAAGCTTGGAAGGGTGTAAGGAGGAAGGAAAAACTTGATGTATTGCTTGGTGAGGCTTTATAGGGAAGATGGAAGGAAAAGATGGGATGGCTGCTAAAAAGCTTGCAGCAGCCGAAGGAATGAAGGAAGGTGGTCTGATGTGGTTCTGGGGTGCTTGAGCAACAGGAGATGGTGTCCTGCTACTCCAGCAACTAAAGAAAGGGGATGTCTGAAGAAAAGGATGGTCGATGTCTACTATGCTACTTGCAGCAGCCGCATGATGGGGGGCTTGATGGCTCTAGTCTGAATGGTTTTTTGTGCATGAGCCATGGATGCCAATTTATAGAGGGTGAGTGTTTTCCTTTGTTTCCAATAGATAAGGGGAAGTGCTGGAAACAACCTATTTCCAATGGTTAAAAGGGGGCATTGGGGCATGCTATTTTCCAGCAGGTGAAGCTAGGTACTATAAACTGATTATTTCCTATGGGTAAAAGGAAGTGCTGGAAATGGCTTGTTTCCAGCGGGCAATAAGAAGTGCTAGAAAAGGCTTGTTTCCAACGGGTAATAGGAAGTGCCTGAAGGATATCTCATTTGCTTACCCACATTGGAGAACTCCAAGCAATGGGCTTGGACTTTTGGTGCTCCCAAGTAGTAAGCCCAAAGTCTCCATTATCTAAGAGCTTCTGTGGGCCTTGTGGACCTCCGTAACCTTCCACACCACAATCCCTCGTGCAAGCCTCATGAACCACATAACTTGGGTTCATGTGGGCTTGGTAAGTGATTGGCATAGGAAAAAATGTATTATTGGCATAGGAAAAAATGTATTATTGGCTTGGCATGGCTTCCAATTTTTCTTGAAGAGCCAATTGTTTGTTGATCCACCTGAGGCAGTAGTAACGTGGAGCATATATTAATGGAGCATGATTTGGCCCCTTAAAATTAAGGAGGAACTCCTCCTTAGAATTAATGAAATTTTAACACTTGTCAAATGTCAAAAGAAAATTATATTAAAGAAATTTTTTTTTTTGCCAAAAAAAAAAAAAGAATTCAAAAGCTAAAAAAGCTAACAGAATTTGACAAATGTGAGAACCCTATTTATTTTGAGGAGGAGCTCCTCCTCAATTTAAGCAGCGAAACTTTTTCCATATTAACCTGGCGTTCTCTACTCCCAATCATTCTGACATGGCTATCAAGAACAGCTTTCTCTTTCATGGAAACTTCTGATAATTTCATGTTGCCATTGTTGTTTTTCACCAAAAATGCGTCAGCTCAGCAGCATGCACCAAACCCTGCTGCCACATCCTCTCTACACAGACAGCGCATAAACTCCCTCATACTGCCACTTGGGAATACTGCTGCTTCTCAGACTGTCACTCGGTCACTACATCCATTATATATACTAATTAACACTAACATATAGTCGGTGTGTGTTTTAAGTGTAAGAGGAAAAAAAAATATGGCCAAGTCTCAAGAGCAGCAACACCCCAAGAAGGCCTTTGGATGGGCAGCCAGAGATTCATCTGGTGTTCTCTCTCCCTTCAATTTCTCAAGAAGGTTATATTCTCCTTCAAATCTTGTTTCATTTTATTTACATTTTTATTTCAATCTTGGATATATTGGTTTTTTGTTTTTTATTTGGTTGTCTCAAATTGAAGTGATTTGGTTGCAGAGAAACGAGAGAGAAAGATGTGGCATTCAAAGTGTTATACTGTGGGATATGCCATTCTGATCTTCACATGGTGAAGAACGAATGGGGGATTACTACCTATCCCCTAGTTCCCGGGTACATGCATACTTTGCTACATACTCTGCACATGATTATGCTAATCAACTTTGGTATCTGCTTATGCTAACCATGAAATTAATCAAATGTTAACTCAATTTAATTGGGAAATCAGGCATGAGATTGTTGGAGTAGTGACAGAGGTGGGAAGTAGAGTGCAAAAATACAAAGTTGGAGACAAGGTAGGTGTTGGGTGCCTGGTGGGATCTTGCCAATCTTGTGATAAGTGTGCAAACAATCTTGAGAACTACTGCCCCAGATTTATACTCACCTATGGTGCCAAGTACCACGACGGAACCATCACATATGGAGGTTACTCCGACATCATGGTGGCCGAAGAGCACTTCGTGATTCGTATTCCGAATAACCTGCCTCTTGAGGGTGCTGCTCCTCTCCTTTGTGCCGGGATTACAACCTACAGCCCCTTGAGATATTATGGCCTCGACAAACCCGGCATGCATGTCGGTGTGGTTGGCCTTGGTGGTCTAGGCCATGTGGCAGTGAAGTTTGCCAAGGCTATGGGGGTTAGGGTTACAGCGATTAGTACCTCCCCTAGTAAGAAGGAGGAAGCTATTAAACGTCTCAAAGCCGATTCGTTTTTGGTCAGCCGCGAACAAGATCAGATGCTGGTATTGTCAAGTTGCATTGATGACTTTCATTTATGTATATAGGATAGGAGGATGATCTAATATTTTGTCACCTTAATTTTGTAGGCGGCCATGGGCACAATGGATGGTATAATCGACACTGTTTCTGCAGTTCACCCTATCTTGCCTTTGATTCGTTTGTTGAAGACTAACGGAAAACTTTTGGTGCTTGGTGCACCAGAGAAGCCCCATGAGCTTCCTGTTTTTCCTTTGCTAATGGGTAAAGCGCATATAAATGGCGTAACTCACTTCAAAGTTCAAACATTGGATTGGACAAAAGAAAGCTATAATTTTGATTGAGAGAATTTGATGAGTGTGTATTAACAACTGTTTATTTTGCAATTATAGGAAGAAAGATGGTAGGTGGTAGCAACATTGGAGGTGTGAAGGAGACACAAGAGATGATTGATTTTGCGGCCAAGCACAACATAACAGCCGAGGTTGAGGTTATACCTATTGACTATGTGAACACTGCTATGGAGCGCCTCGCGAAAGCGGACGTCAGATACCGGTTTGTTATCGACGTTGGAAATACATTGAAACCTGCCTTTTAAGTTGTGCATCATGCAATCGAAATTAAAAGTTCGATTTTGTGGTCTTAACTGTTGTTTGTGGCTGTTGTGTAAACATATCAGACTGTCTGTCAGCACATGTGACAGGATGGATCTTAAATAAAAATGGAATGGTTTGTGTATTTTGGAATCAAATTTTCGGGTGAGGTACGATTGATTTTTTGAAGAGATGATCGTAATCAAGAGATGATCGTCAAGAGATGATCATTAAATGATGATTGATTATTTTTAAAGGGCGATTTATGAGAAAAATAGATCTTATTAGGACATTTTCATAGTGACATTCATTTTATCATTCAAAACTATTTATCATGGCAACAACATGATCGACGACGATTGACAACAAGAGCATATGTATGTATTTTATGGTTTACGCAGCTTCTAACACAAGGGAGAAGAAAATATGAAGGAAACTCACATTTGCCTCGCCACAATGGTTTTGACGAGTAAAATTTGTCTTCTTAAAAAGAAGTTGCCAAAACCATTAAAATATGTCTTCTTAAATTTGGTGAGGAGTTTTTCCTCTGGTCTAATTTATCTCGACTTATGATCCTTAGCTCACCCAATGCGTCATGAAGCAGTTTACTTTGAACGAGTCCCTATCGAATTGAGGTAGGTAGGACCCACATCCTCTCTCTCTCTCTATATATATATATATGAACAACATCGCAATTGCTACTTCCACAGTCTCTTCTCTACCCACCTCAGACTCTCACTCTGTATTATATTGTAAGAGAGAGAAAATGGAAATGGTATCTCCAGAGCAAGAACACCCAAATAAGGCCTTTGCATGGGCTGCCACAGATTCTTCTGGCGTTCTCTCTCCCTTCAAAATCTCAAGAAGGTTGTTATATATTCTATGTCTTCTCCATCCTATTATTTATTTGCCGCTTTCTTTTCACTCTAGGAATACCAGTCCTTCTTTGGTTTCTTCAAAAATTAAAACAAAATATTATATTCAACTCGTATAAGCTCCATGCTTTATTTTGTTTTTGGTACAATCTTTCCTTCCAATGAACTCAGTTTTTGAAGGGATTTGGTTGCAGGAAAACGGGAGAGAAAGACGTGGCTTTAAGAGTTTTGTTCTGCGGGATATGCCATTCGGACCTTCACAAGGTCAAAAATGAATGGGGGACTACTAGCTATCCTATTGTTCCTGGGTACGTATACAAACTCTCACAAATATACTAACTTTTTTTTGGGAATCTCGATAAATGACGTGGGAGCGAGGTCCAACCTCGACGCTGAAAGAAGAAATATCACTAGACTAAGAGTTAATTAGTTTCATTTCGTGTTGATATCCATCTAATTAATGGTTTGAATGTCAACAGCACAATATTTTTTAACATTCTTTTTATGTTATTGAACTTAGTATGTGTAATTCATTGTGATGTCCATTTAACTAACCAAATGTGGAACTGATTAATTGAATTCAGGTACGAGGTTGTTGGTGTAGTGACAGAGGTAGGAAGCAAAGTAGAAAAATTCAAAGTTGGAGACAAGGTAGGTGTTGGATGCATGGTGGGATCTTGCCAATCTTGTGACAATTGTGCCAATAATTTCGAGAATTACTGCCCCAAACTGATACTCACCTATGGTGAAAAGTACCACGACGGAACCACAACATATGGAGGCTACTCCGACTTCATGGTGGTCGATGAGCACTTCATAGTTCGTATTCCGGACAACCTTCCCCTTGACGGTGCTGCTCCTCTCTTCTGTGCGGGGATTACAACTTATAGTCCCCTAAGATATTTTGAACTAGACAAACCCGGTATGCATGTGGGTGTGGTTGGCCTAGGTGGAGTAGGGCACTTGGCCGTGAAGTTTGCCAAGGCCATGGGGGTGAAGGTTACAGTGATCAGCACCTCCCCTAATAAGGAGAAGGAAGCAATTGAACATCTTCATGCCGATTCGTTTATAGTTAGCCATGATCAAGATCAGATGCAGGTGATTGTTTGAACAACTTGCCATGGTGATGATGACTTTAATTCTGCAGATTGATTTAGTTGTTTGGTAATTTGTAGGCTGCCATGGGAACAATGGATGGTATCATTGACACGGTTTTTGCTGCCCATCCTCTCTTGCCTTTAATTGGTTTGTTAAAGTCCAATGGAAAGCTTGTGATGGTTACTGCACCAGAGAAAAATATTCAGATTCCGGCTGTTTCTTTGGTCATGGGTAAGCATCTATCTTGACTCCGAATGACAAGTTGACTGCCTTTTACCTGTTGATATTTTTTGTCTTACCCTTTGCACTTCGTGCAATTACAGGCAGGAAGTTGGTAGCTGGGAGTCGGATTGGAGGTATGAAGGAAACACAAGAGATGGTTGATTTTGCAGTCAAGCACAACGTTACAGCTGACATTGAGGTTATCCCGGTTGATTATTTGAACACTGCCATGGAACGTCTTGCCAAATCCGATGTCAAACATCGATTTGTAATCGATGTTGGAAACACACTAAAGTCCACATGTTAAATTTTTAAGAGAGATGTAAATAATGCATAACGGTGGTGTATTAAATTAGAGAAAAGCAAACACCTTGTTTTCGTACTTTTATTTGGGAAATAAAAACTTCTTATATTCTAATTGTTCCTACTGCTTCATCAAACATCTTGTAGAAACACACACAGAGTTATATGCAATCATGGCTGATGGATGATTCCTAGATTTAACTTTAACAATCTAATTTCTTATCGATGACATTTCTAAAATGAATGTCATAAGTTGAGAGCTAAAAATCAAGCGTCCCAGTTTTAGAGGAAACAGAACAACTACTAGAAGTGCCAAACTTCCACTTGAACCATCGATAGGGACTTGGTTTAGACATTCTAAAACCATAAACCTCTGCTTTTTCAAATTTATTGAGATGGTTGTTGACTCAAGAATCACATGAACCTGATGACGCATTAGAAATTATGAATAACAATCAACCAAAAGTTCATATTAATGGAAATGTTAGCAGAAAAAGCTATAGTACCAAAGGTGTTCTAAGGATGACTGAGTGAAAAGGTGGGTCATGCAGGTGCATGTTTACACATTCATGGCAAGTTCACAAGCAAACTTCATCCAACGAAAAAGGAGAGACGGAAAACTTGATTCATATAGGCGAAGTACAGTTTTACATTACCTGTGTATTAATACGTGCAACTTTGTGCAAATTGATAAGGCCAACCATGTTACCAGTAAGGAGCTTTTCCAATTCCTTGTCCTCGTCTGAATGAATGTTTCATTATAGATTATTATTGTCAAAATATTCGATAGCACAAAAACAAATGTTAAAGCTGATATTAACCTGGAATTGCTGTGACCGACAGCAAGGAAATGAGAAGTCATTCAGAGCCCTAAAAACAAAACTGAAGCAAAGGAAACAAGAAGCAGTTGTGACTCAGAGGCTAAATCAAATATAAAGTTGAAGAGCAAATAACAATTTCCACTGACCATGTTGGAATATTCACATTGTGGAGCACAGAATGATTGAATTGCAATACGACCAACAGAAGAAATGCTGTCATCAGTTCTGTATTTTCAGCCAAAAGAAGGAGATACTGTATGATCAAACTTAAAAAGAGAAAAACAAAAACGAAAAAGAAGAGGAAAAAAAAAAAAAGGAAAACAAACCATATGACCATGGCCACCAAAAATACCTTATGGATTATTAGTTTCATTACACGCCAAGTAGTGGAGTCTTAATGACAACTCTTGAGGACTCAAATTCAGATTTTCTTAAAATATACAGGAGCCATTAAAAAAACAGAAAAGAAACTAAGAGAATTACAACATCCAACGGCAATCTCATTTGATTTTTTAAGATCAAAGAGGTTATAAACAGTTGTTAGAAATAAAAGGTTAAATGTAATTGTTTCATTTCCTCGCACAAGCTGCAAAAATGAATACCAAAGACATTCAATTTCATGAAATTTGTACTGGTCTTCCCACCCAAACCATCCCACCATAAAATACACGCACATACGCATAAACAGGACATAGAGTCACTGAAAATTCGTCTCCACAATGAACAAAGCTAGTTTGACATTGTGAAAAACCAATTGGCATGCATATAATTTCACTAACCAGATATGTCACATCCTATAAGTAAATCTCTAGGCAGGACAACATAAGACAACAGTACTATACCTTGGAAATTGAGATAAAAATGTGGCGCAATGGTCATGAAGGGCAACAAGATTTGGAGACTCTTGAATGCTAATGCAATCAATACGTGTCCCGCTTAGAAATTGCCTCTCCAAGGGCTTCCGAAAATCAAATTTGTTGCAGAACTTATGTTTTCTATTTGGACAACGACAACATAACAAACAGCTCTTGATTTCTAAACCAGTTATGAGCGAATGAGGCATATCTCATACTAAGGGCCTGTTTGGGAGTGCTTCTGGAATGGCTAAAAGCGCTTTCTGACAACTAAAAGCGTTTCTGATAGTGTTTGGCAGAACAGTTTAGAAGCGCTTCCTGGAGAAGCACCTGTTATGTGTTTCCTCAAGAAGCACTCCCAAGTGCTTTTCTAGGAATTTTTATGAAAATTCAAGATTTTTATAATAAAAGCGCTTTTGTTAGAAGCGCTTATGAGCAGAAGTACTTCCTAGATAAGCAGTCTCAAACGAGCCCTAAATAAAATAAGGACAAACTTGCCACCTTGACTATCAAAACTCTGCCGGTTTTCCCAAAAATACTTCTTATATTGCCAAGCTATTCTCAACCCTTTCTCCTGAAAATTAATAAAACAAATTATAAATTTCCTAATGTTCACCCTACAAACAGAATTATTGAACAAATACATGGAGAAAAGAATGGAAGAAGAGAACAACCTGATCAGGATCTCAATGACTAGACTTATCATCTTTGGGTAACGCTGGACAAGGCAAAGTACCGAGAAACTGACTTGGGTCCTTGGATGGGCTTGAATAGAGAAGGGGTTGGTTGTGAACGAGTCCTTGAGACATAAAATTTCTAATCAAAAGCATATGATGAGGTACTTCTGCATCTTCCATCACCATGACTAGGCTTCCTAGGGAAAGCCCACCACCTAAAATCTCTACAAACCAAAGACAACCTTATAAAACTTCTACAAATAATAATAAAAAGTACAATAATAAAAAATAAAATAAAAATTCCAATTTAATCACCTCAGCTTGGTTTAACTATTCCCGATAAACTATTAGCGTTAGAAGATTACTGTCAAGGTCCAGTATCCCAGATGAAATGAACAATGTGCCATTAGGACCATGCTTGAGTCCAGGGATTTGAGGTGAGTTTGCAGCTACAAAGTTGGGAGAGAAGCAACTTGTCCGAATCTTGGTCGCAGACATGGCTGCAGAAACACCCTCTACCAATCTCAATCAGAGCACCTAAATAACAGGGGAGTGAAGATTATGAAATGTAATAATTAACGTTAACTAATAGCTAAAGGAACAAAATGTTTCATGTTAATCCTACAGACAAGGACTTACAACCACGCAGACGCAGAGTCCATTTTCAACAAGAATGCTGCCGCTTTTACCTTTGATAACTCAGAGCATTTATCGTATCCAGGGATTAGGATTTGATTACTTTCAAAAGGGTTTTTTATTTAAAAGGAATTCTATTTTCCAATATACCGTACTTCCATTCAATTATACCATGCATGCATATATCCTAGTGTTGTTACAGAAGTTCTTTTCATCGAACAGTTGGTCTGCATTGTAACCACACGGCAAGTTTCACACAGATCTCGCAAGCGTAAGTCATAATAACAACTGAAATACAAATGCATAGATACATATATGAACAACAATGAAAAAAGCATTAAGAATATATATAAGCGAATCATAAACAGGCTTCAAAACCATAGTTTTGGTTTATTATAATTGGTTTTCTAAATTTTGCTTTAGTTTCTTTCTGTGGAACCAAAACGGAAAATTAGTTAATTGTGGTAGTAGTAGCTTTAAATTAGGAGGCTCACCCAGCCTCTGTTCCGTTCCGTGGCGCTTTGCGACTTAATTCGACGTCCGGCTACCGTCATGTCAGTCAGTCGCTCCTCAATACAAAATAAAACAGCACGCAAAACGCAGCGTCTTGGACTGCCATCTTCCCTATGGGCTGCTTTTGACAAATGAAACAAACCAAATTGAAGAAGCATCTGGACCTAATAGCAATTTGCATTAAACTTAAGAGGTTATTCTTATTTTAAATACAAGCGATAGACTATTCTAAATTAAACTTGAGTGCAAAGGATTAGGCTCACTACACTCGTCAACTGACCTAACTCACGTCTAATAAAACTTACAAGCCAACTATAAACCATCTCACCTAGCTCAAAAAATAATATGATTTCATTGAAGACGTATCTTTCATACTGGACCTAAACAAATGAAAGGTTTCGAAAATTAGGTGGGGAAACGACAGCCGCGACTTCTTTTCCATGTGAGCGTCATTGCTAATCCCACAAAATCTAATACTATAAATATATGCATGTCATCATCTCAAATCCAAAACAACTTTGATATCTTTGGAAAATTGGAGCTAGGGACAATGTCTAAAGCAGCAGCTGAAGCAAAACAACCGGTCAATGCCTACGGATGGGCTGCTAGAGATTCCTCAGGAGTTCTCTCCCCATTTCACTTCACTAGGAGGTAATAAATTCAACCCCGGGTAAAAATTCTAGACCAGGCTGGTGAAATTTATTAACTATAGAGATAATAACTTTTGACTTGCAAGTCCCTAAAGTATAAGTTATGCTACTTACCTTTTCTATGGCAATTTACCTTTTATTATTATTTACTTTTTTTTAACACAAAAAAAAATTACATTGTAAATTTATTGGAATGATATATCAATCAATACTAAAGACTTTGTATTATTAAATAAATTTATCTTATTTTGCCTGAATCTCTTGTTATTTGAAAATTGACCCCACGATCCACCATTGAATTGAATGCACATTTTGTTTGATAACTTTTGTAGGCATGAGATTGTGGGCCTGGTGACAAGCATTGGGCATAATGTCACAAAATTTAGAGTTGGAGATATAGCCGGAGTGGGGTGTGTGGGAACCGAATTTAGTCATAATCCTAGGTCAAATAATTTATTCCATTTGGGGATTATTTGACCTAATTGGGAATTATTTGACCTAATTGGGAATTATTTAACCTAATTGGGAATTATTCAATTTAATTGGGGATTATCCAATTAAATTGAATGTTACCTAATTGGGTTGAGAATTGATTTGGCACCTACCACAATTCCCAATTAAAGGAGGATTTACCTAATTAAGTTAGGGATTGATTGGGTACCTACCGATTAGGGATTTGATTTAACCCTAATAAATCAAATCCCTAAATACGCCAATCACACCAACCACACCTACCACACCAACCTCACCAACCTCGTCCGAGGCCCCTATAAATACGTGGCCACACAAAGGGTTGAGACGTTAAAACTTCTCTCAAAGGACGTCGACTACTACTCAAACTACGTCTAAATTTCTCTATGCAACTCTAGCCACCTCCTTTCTCTCCTCTTTTACATAAGGCTCCGCCATGGCGGTTACACCATAAACATACAACTCCGTACCCTATTGTTAGCTATTGTTTTTCTCATAAACTCTCGAACTAACTTAGGCATCGGAGGGCTTGGCCAACACCCCGGTGTGGTTGACAGACCCGACCCGATTTTCACCCCGAAACTCGAGCCGAACCTGTTGATGGGCCCACATCAACCCATGTCGGGCCCACATCCTAAACGATTACCCTCTTCCCGAGATTAAACCTATAATGGGCCAAGACTGTAGAAAAGCGGCAGTAGTCTCCCTAAAACAAGGACTAGCCCAAAACTTCAACCGTCGGACAAGCAGGATAACAACCCAAGCGCCAAAGATGCATACAACATATACATAACGGGCCTCTAAACTAATTCAACCCTAAAAGGCGATTCTGAGCAACTAAGAGTACAAATTCAACAAATGGAAATAGAAATAACAGATTACATAGTTTAGGGTTCAAGGATTACAATCCTACCCTTCCAACGGCTCGAGAAGAGAAGCGCACACCGAACGGTGTCGAAGCAACTACTGATGCGGGCGCAAAGCAGAAAGAGTGTGAGTGGACAAAAACAAGGTTTTTCATACTTAAATCAAAGTAGTAACCCCACCGTTTAAAACCATGTCAAACATGCATATGAAATCGTTTATACATTTGATTGATTTGAAAACCGTACTATTTCAAAGTACGTGAAAACATTTCGATTTAAAACCCCTTTTACGAATAAACTAATCTTTTACATTCCCGAGGCATAACCTCCCAAAACAAATCCCACACAAGTTTATAAAACATAAACAAAGGATTTAATAATGTAAAAGAATAAAGATGGAATAAAATCCACATAAGGTAAAACAAACCTTAAAATGTCGAATAGCTTGCTTACAACAAGCAAACCAAACATGACAAAGAATATAGACATTAAATGCGATTCAAATCATATATATAAATATATATATATATATATATATATAAAACAGGATTTACAAATCCAATAAGTAAAACCTAACAAATCTTGAAATCAAATCAAGTACTACAACCAAAACAGTAAATAGTTTCCCAAACATCCCCAAACTCACAATCACGTGCTTACAAGCACGACAAGCGAGGAAACGATCCTCACTAAAAGGAATATGAATACGAATGTACTAACACACGCGTATAGGTATAGTATAACTATAACACAAACACAAGTATCGGGGAAAACAATCCAACAGGGGATCATTTGATGGACACCGGACAGACGGTCTCGACAAGACCACTGTGCCTGTGGTTAAGCCGTCAATCGGGACTAAGCTCACAGGCCGTAAGGTAGCGAACATCAATACCAATACGTCCTTAATATGTCATGCGCAGACTATCCAATTAAGGATCTACAGCTACACCCGTTAAGGTATGCACCGGATCGAACGCCAGCAGTACTCGAATCCAAGAACAGTATTCAAGAGAACAGGGGAAGGTACAATACAGTGCTAAATGCACACACATCAATCATCATGCGATAACAATATATATATATATATACAACCACAATGTACCCAACCCAAAACACCAATATCAGGACATACTAGTCCGTCAAGCATATAACCAATTATATATACTCAAAAGCAGGACATCACCGTCCAAAACATATTTATATATTCAAAATAATCACAAGGGTCAAACGACCGCATAACAGATTAATATTTAATCAAACATCATTTTCAGTGAAAAACCATATTTAAATCTTATTCAATGCTAAAGTCAAGCATACAAAAACATAATAAAATCTCCAGTCTCTAAGACATCAAATCTAAGGTATAAACATATATATATATATATATATATATATATATATATAACAATATATATATATATATAATCAAGTATTGATAACTTTTTCTTAAAGTAGATATACATATGTATATATATATATATATATAATCAAGGCATATATATATATATATATATATATATATATATATATATATATATATATATATACAACTAAAGTATGGTGATCCTTTCCTTAAAGTAGATATACATATATATATATATAATATATATATATATATATAATCAAAGTAAAGATATGTCAATCAATATATACATATATATAACCAAAGTACATATATATATATATATAGTTAAATAACCATTTTCGACTATTACTAAGTGCTTACTCAAAATAGCTATACATATATATATATATAAAAAAGTTTATATATATACAATCAAAGTATACGTATTATAAATCATAGGGTTTTATCACTAAAACCGAATAGGAAATCAAACGGACTATACTAATGTCCATATATTCAATTATATAATTAAAATATAATATAACGGTTCCAAGCTTAAAATAGCTCATTTGTATAATGAAAATCCGATATGAAATCACCGGCGTTATCCACGTCCCGCTCAATACCCAAGGTATAAATAATAATAAAATAGCCATCAGGGCCCCACATAAAAACCGCAACCCAAATCATGCATTAAACTCAAATGCAAACCTTTTTAATATAATAAAACCAAAGTCATGTCAAGACTTAAAACACTTATCCAATTCAAGATTTAAAACTATTATTAAATCTCATTTCATGCATTTCATGCAATTCATTCAAGTCATGCACATTTGAAAACAAAGTCCACTCGCCGTTGGTCCTATCTTTGCACAACCCTCAAAGGGGTCGCTGCGGCGTAGAAGAGTCCAGCACCTAACAAGCGATAAAGGCGAGGCTTGGATTAGTAATCGAACCGACAGAGAACCTTAAACTCAAACCCTAACCAAACCCCACTTAACGTGTACGTACGTCCTACGAAGGATTCCAAGGTCAAACTACCTCTTACAACCAGTGGGACCACCTCGGAAGACTCACGGTCAGCCAGCGGTCAAACACCTCATTTCGGTCAACCAGGGCCCGCGGAGCCCAAGACCTCCAAAACGATCTAGACCTTCCTAGAAGTCCAACAAAGTCAACCACACTGCAAGGCGACCTCGGGAAAGCCTCGG